>CM056583.1:84645619-85883119 GCA_029721435.1 Gymnothorax reevesii
CCTCGTGGGACGTTGCTGTCTGAGGGTTACCAAGCAAAAAGCACATGTGAAACAGTGTTCATAAGGGGTCTGAGTCAGAGCCAGACATCCTCAGTCCACCGATGACCCAGTTATTGAGTTTACTAGCCTATTTTCATGTTTGCTGTTGAGTTAATTGACAGACTTTTAATCTGTTCTGTCAGTATCAATAGGCTCCAGGCTTCAGTCATCTACACTGGAAACCCGGACCTGGGGGAATGGGGGGGGGGAGTTTGGTTATTGTTCCGGAAGAATCACCCCAGGACTGAGAGAGGGGTCAGTCTTGCTATGCGACAGATGCAGCTATTATGATGAGCAGAGGCTATTTCTGGATGCGAGGTGAACCACTCTCATTTTGGTTTTGCTCTGATAATCACAGTTGAGGCTTGAGGGCCACTGACTGGGGCAGCACAAAGCGTCCTCACGTGTGAACTTTCTCTCACACCCGTGGCGCATATCTGTAGCCTGTGGGCTTCAGGGTCTCGAATGTAATGTAGAACTCTTTCGTGCCAGGCCAGTACTTTCCAACGAGTCCATCAGGTGGTCCAGGCAAATACATCCCCGGAGCCCTGAACGCTGCGGGAAAAATTATGGTCCCTACCTCCATGCATTAAAAAAATTATTGAAATCCAGTTTAATCAGTCGGCAAGGGCAATGGTCAGTATTGTAAATTAAATCCTTTGATGCATTTGCATGAATTCACTTGATACCAGCTTTTTGCTCAGCTTCTCTGCCTGGTACAATATCGTCTATGCCAGTCAGTGCAATACGCAAATGTGTTCTAGTTTCTAGACTGTTTGGATTGCTGCTGTGAGAGCAGGTTAGCACACAGTGTTTGAGTGAGATAGATGAGGGAGGGTGTGGAGAGAGAGAGGGAGAGAGGGATGGGGAGATAGAGGGACTGAGATTGGAGGAGTTGGGTGCAGTTAATCCCTGGTGTCTCATTCGTCTCCTCGTCTCTGTTCTGTGTGACAAGACCAGGCTCATCAAAGACTCAGAAATATGCACCAGAGTTGCCGGAATTACACACACCGCCCCTGTTCTGCGAAATCAACTCTCTCTATGCTCATGACAGGCTCTATCCTGCCTCTCTACTGCCCAAAGACCACTCTACCCTGCCCCTCTACTGCCCAAAAGCCACTCTACCCTGCCCCTCTACTGCCTAAATGCCACTCTACCCTGCCCCTCAACTGCCCAAATGCTACACTACCCTGCCCATCTACTGCCCAAATGCCACTCTACCCTGCCCCTCTACTGCCCAAATGCCACTCTACCCAGCCCCTCAACTGCCCAAATGCTACACTACCCTGCCCCTCTACTGCTCAAATGCCACTCTACCCTGCCCCACTACTGCCCAAAAGCCACTCTACCCTGCCCCTGCACTGCCCAAACACCACTCTACCCTGCCCCTCTACTGCCCAACTGCCACTCTAACCTGCCCCTCTACTGCCAAAATACTACTCTACCCTGCCCCTCTACTGCCCAAATGCCACTCTATCCTGCCCCTCTACTGCACAAATGCCACTCTATCCTGCCCCTCTACTGCCCAAATGCCACTCTGTCCTGCCCCTCGACTGCACAAATGCCACTCTACCCTCCCCCTCTACTGCCCAAATGCCCAAAATACTTCCCACCCCATCGCACTGTCAGGGGCAACACAAGATCCTCCATTTTTTTATCATTTGTTTTCTTATTTTTTTTCTCAGAACCAGACGCTCTGCTTCCCATACCTTCTCCCTAAGGCTTCGAGGAAGAACCGAGTGTTCGGGGAGAAACAGCCCTCTTCCTGTTTGTATCTGGTCTCACGCACAAGTGCGAACCTGGTAGATTGAATTTTCCACCCCCTCGACATTCCTCACAAAGGTGTGTGAAAAACACGAATCTGTGCAGCACCGTTCACAGGAAGAGAGGCCGTGGACACGCCCTGTCATAGAAGGAAGCCCATATTTCAAAGATAATTAATGTAAATATATGGTAAAATATGCAATATAAAAGGGATATTTCACTCATTGTGTGGATCTCTCCACAGTTTATTTGCATGGAGCAATACCAGTTGAAGTTCATACTCTCTAATTGATCACTCATGCCATAATATGTTATCATGGGATTTGAGATTTAATTTTTAGCTCAAAAAATGAATCGGCGTGAATATAAAGGGTTGGTCTGTAATCCTATTGGATGGTAGATCACTGGAAGCATTGCTGGGCACCACGGCAGTACAGGCACTAAATTCATTACCAGTGTGGACCCAATGGCCCAGGTGTGTAATTAATCATGTAATTAACTGCTTTAATTGGTCAATTATGTGCTGCAGTACTCAGGGGCACATTTTCCTCCCACAGAAGTGGGACGGGGGTTTGGAACTCTTACTGTATAAAACCACATTAGAATATTCACAGGGGAGCATTATTAATTTTTTGAGGAGAACCCACTATTCAGCATAGCAAAATCAGTAGAATGTAAGATTACATCATGCGCCCTTGCACACAATTATATATTATTAGGAAAACAGGATATTCGCCCCATCTAGAAAATAGATATTTAAGAATGCAGCACAATGACGGCGACAGATTAACCATTCAGTTTATCTCCTAGGGTAACCTCAAATTTAGATCACAATATATTTGCAATTTTAGATAATAGCAATGTATCATTGTAAATACTTTTTCTCCTAATTTTAACAGAAGACGCTGAAATAGGGGAACATGCATCCATTAAGGGTCCTGGCCTGATTGGCTAATTAAAGGAGCCGTGTCACCATTACTGTTCATGGTCAGAACTTTCATCCTCATAAAATGAATCCATTTGACTGCAAGCCATAGTCTGATTCCATCCTTGCCAATCTGTCTTTGTTTTGCATTGTATTTATATATTAGTTACTCAGGCATTATGCATTTTATATTAAAGAGTTCTCTATGGTAATTTGAGGATTCAAAGCGCTATTTTTTAGTGCTTTAGCTGAAGGATACGAAGAATGTAAGCTGGTTTTCCATTGCAAATTTTCACAAAGGAAGAAATATACTAACTCAAAAAACACCTTGTGTCATAAGGTGGAGCTTCTTTTGTTGCTTAGAGAGGATGAGAAATTAATTTTTGTAATACAAAAATTGTGGATACAAGCAAATCTTAATTTTATTTTTTTCATTGACGCAGCCACAAAGCACAGGTTAGAAACCCTGCTTTGCTGGACCTGCCAAAGGCTAATGCAGCAGTCTTTTATTGTGTAATGGTCTTGGTGAATAAAACATTTTTAGGTCACCCAAAGGGTGAACCTATATGTGTAATGGCTGGTAGAACATGGAGGCCAAGCGCAACGACCAGAGAGAAAGAGAGTGGCACAGACACAGTACAAACACAGAGAATAATACAGACCAAACGAAAGTACATGCGCCTCCAAAGGACGTATAATAGTCCGAACCACGGAAGCAAAGCGAGATAGAAAAAGGGAGAAGAAACTCCAATAAAAAGATAGAAAGTCATACAAAACCTGACTACAGATATCATCAGCTATAGTGCGAAGCTAAACACAGACACTCTAGCGAAGGAGGCGTGCCGGAGTTCCTGCTTATATAGATTCTGGGAAAGCGCCGCCCCAGCTCAATCAGCCAGCTGGATAAAGAATTCGATGGTCCAGGAATACGACATCATCCCAGGACGAGATCCGCAAAGAAAAGTCCAAACAACACGCACACCCCATAAACAGTGGCAATATGGTTTCTCGTCTGCTTTGGCGTTAGCATCTTGCTTTCTCGACTAGTCAAGATGTCAGCAACCTCTTAGCGCAAGGGCTTCATACATCAGAAATGTGTTTATACCAATGTATAGCTGTGCAACTACCATGTCAGGTTCACGTGGGTCAAAGGTCGCAGGATAAAAGGACCCCCTTTGGATGACCTCTTCTTTTTTTTTTTTTGCTCGACAAAAAAATGACTTCCAATTGTTTCTTTTTTAATATATGATTTAATTGCCCTGTCATTGCATTAAAAAAAAATGTGCTTACCTGTCAATGGATAATTTAAATATATGATTGAATTGAGGTTATGAATTGTTATTTTTGGTGCCTCCTCTACTTCCTTCTCAGCTGCAGCCACTGTAACAGTACATGGGCCATTTTAACACATCTCACCCCACCCAACTTCAGCACTCACTTACAACACTGAACCCCCGGATTCCCTTGGTCTCCCCTCCAGCCCGACTACAGAATATTATCATAGTTCTGCATTTGATTACACAGACAGGACTAAAATAATGGTAACCGTTTTTATGATACGCTGACGCCTGTAAAAGTATCTTCATTCGTGCCTGCGGAGTTAAGTCGCTCGCGACTGTCGGTACCAGAAGAGCAGTTCCCGGTGCACAAACACTGCACAATAGACTGTTCTGTTTGTTCCCGTCACTTCATTAGAGAGAGAATCATCTGTGATGTAAGGACGCCGTGTGCCCTGTACATCTGATCTGCTGACTCGCACACTTGAATGGGAGGCCTGCTGAGATCTGGCCATGTTCGTTGGCGAATGTAGAGAAGTAGGGCAAGATGCAAGGATGGGGTACGTGGGACGAGTGACAGGCCATCGACACACGGAGTCCTGACAGAAGAACGTTACATAAGGGCGATTCATTGGTTGCAGATGCTGTTGTTGTCTCTAGGAAGTGATCTTTCCCCCTCGGCCGATGAACGCTGTCCTACCCCTCCCTTCCTGACCCTCTTCTTCACCATTTTCCTGTCCTCTCTCTCTGTCGCTCTCTCAACCGATCAAATTTCATTTATACATGGTGTATTTCATGAAGAATTGTCACGAACAGCAAAGCCTTGGTGAGGAAAAACTGTCTGCTTGCTGGTAGAAAGAAACTTTGGGAGGAACCAGACTGGATGGTGGGAGGTTGAGGTTGGGGGGGGGGGCTCCGCGGCAGGTCTGTGGGGGCAGCTGACATGGTTGGTGAAGCCAGGTTTGCTCAACTGATGTCGCCCCCCCTCTCTCTCTCTCCCTCTCTCTCCTCTCTCTCCCTCTCTCTCTCTCTCTCTCTCTCTCTCCCTCTCTCTCTCAGAAGGCTGCACAGTAGTGTGAATTCACAGACTTTTATTTCACGTGCTTATAAGCCTCTGTGTGATTGTACTGTGTGTTCGTATTATCTAAATGTGTTCTATCAAAAAGAGGGAGAAGCACAAAACTGACAAATCTGAAGAATAAGAAGACGCAATAAAGTGATAGCAAAAGTTTTTGAGTATGCTAATTGGGACAGTTATGCAAGAGAGATGGGTGTTAATGAATGCTAAGAGGTGCCGTCTCTGTTAAGAAAGGTGGCAAAGACACGCTGTCACCTACCGACTCATTTTCACAGCATGACACGCCCTTCGCACTCGCGAGGCTCTGTAAAACAGAGCGGGGCTCTGAGTGCAGATTCTTTCTTTTTTTACAGAGGTTCTGCACGTGAGCAAATATACAGGACACACACCAACACAACGCTTCCAGCTATTACACTCGTGCACCGGGTTTTATGGCAGAAACATGCTGGCACAGGTGTTTGGGAAGGCACACACTCACACACACACACACACACACACACACACACACCTTGTTTCAGCCTTCTGTTGACTAAAACTTACACAAGCAACAGAGTATGCAAACAAACGCAGTTCGTCCCAGTGTTTGATGATAGAAACATACAATCACAAGTGTATGGGAACACACACCTTGTTTCAGTGATCGTTTACTGAAAATTACGCTCACACGTGTATGCAAACACACACGTACTCACACAGCTCGACTCCTCTTTGATGAGCAATGCAAACACAATGAGACCAGGCTCTTTTGATGAGGGCTTCCCTTTGTTCGTGGAGAATAAAGCTTAAGCCGGCATCCATAGGATCATAAGAGAAGAAGCCGGCTTACATCTTCCACAGCTGAGCCACGGGGGGGGGGGGGGACATGAGTCCTTTAAACATATTTTGTGGTTTGTGGAAAAACATTGGTGAAACGCCATCTACACTAGGGCTGGCCAACCCATGTCCTAGCGCACCATGAATTTTACCCCCTTATGCTAGATTCTAATATTTGCTATATTCTAATATGTGTGGGCCAATAATGCTAATATCCACCTTGCAATGATTACTATTACCAATTCATCAGTGATTGAGTAACAGAACCGCAAGCTGTTCTGAAATTCAATGAATCGCTTGCAAGTCCCTCTCTTTGAAATTCGACTCTGAATAATCCTCCCATTTTTGATACAATAGCCCGGTATTTAGTGAAATCATTGACCTATTTGGTACACTAGAGTCTCTTCGAAAAAATTGGCTTTGATTATGTCGCTTTCACTTGGAAGTAGCTCGATCAGAAATTATAAAGACCCTGTCAGAATTAAAGCGAAGGCCATATACTGTATGTGACAATATTAAAGGGCACGCCACAAAAGGCCCACGTCTGTCGGAGCATTTTGGAGCTCAGCTCATGTTCTCTCAACCTGTCCTGTGTTTCGGCGCCGCTACAAATCTACTCAGTGGTCGCTGCAGAAGCACGCGGCGGTCAGATCAAGATCAAAGTGACACGTGAAGGCGCTCGCGATACCGGACGTTTGGAGAATTCGCCTGCCTGGAGGTCCATCGACCTCTCACCACAAGATCAAAGACTCTGTTGCAGTTCTGACTGAGTGCTGTCCTTGATAAAAAGCTAATGAATAGACAGACTTTTAAAAAATCTGCTATTTTATGAGAAAGAGCAGACCAACAACAGTGAAATGAATTTGGGAACAGGAAATGTGATGTCGAGCAAATGGCCACGTGTACGTACAGCTCAACTCTAAAATTTAAAGGTCACTTTTTGTTTACTCCAGCGCACAGTAACCTTTTCCATTGCTCAAGTGTCAGGACTGTAACATTTATTTAAAGGAATAGGATGTAATCATGCACATAATTAGTTTACACGCGCACACACAGTGCAAAAGTATTTTTGCAGTGTGAAAAAGTATTGCCCCTTTTGATTGCAGTTGGTACCACTGAGGGCAGTGCAGTCAGTTATTTGGTTTACTGGGGGAGCAAATATTTTTTTAACACGGATGATATAGATCTAAACTCTGTCTTCAATAAAGGAATTGATCATTTAAAAGCTGCATTTTGTGTTTACTCTCATTGGCTTCGTCTCATACTAAAATTAGCTGAATGATCTGAAAAGTAAATATGACGTTAAGAAAAAAATATAAGAAATCATGAAGGAGGCAAATATTTCTTGACAGCTTTATACAATTACAAATGCAAAAATGCAGACACACACAAAAAAAAATCAAACACACATGCACAAAAACATGAGCAAACCTGCGCACAAACACACGCACGCGCACTGATACATATAAACAAGAGATGTTTCTTTAAAAAAAAATTTCATACATATTTCCAAACTGAGCAACGATTTTGGCAAGCCAAAAAGAAATCCTCACGCCTTTGATGTGGTTTTAAATTGTCTGTCTTTAATTTGAGAAAGTCAGGTGTGTCCCAGGAATTTTTCGCCAAGGCCGAATGATCTCGGGAAAGAATTTGAATGATTCATCTCACAAGCGAACGAGTCATGCTGTTATCCTGTCCTCCAACTTAAAAACTTGAGCGTAAGATAGGTCGCTTTACTCGTCTTATTCCAAGGGCACTGCAATTGACACAAAAAACCTATTTGAGTTACTTTTTAAAAACTGCATATTTTTACAGCGAAGGTTTCATCACTTCTATTCAAGATTTTATTTCCATTGCAACAGAAGGGTTGTAAGATCTTGCCCTGAAACGAACGCTAAAAAAGCGAGTTTTTATTTTTAGAAACCTTTACAAGGTCACCATTTGTCCTTCAGGGCAAAGACAATTCTCAACTTGAGGTATCATGTCACAGATTCTGTATGAAATGCTCCATACTTTCCCTCTGACTTGGGAGTCCTTTTCTTTAACAAAGGGCACCTTATTTGGCTCTGAAATGGCCAACAATGACAGAGGTAACCATGTTCCTCCACATTCAAAGTCTTAGTATTTCTCTGGTTGCGTAAAGGACATCAAAACGGAACATGAGCCCAATATCATGCTTACAGGAAATGTGTAGATCTTAGCATTTTCTGTCCTTCCTGGTTTATAATTCCTGTCCTCTTGTTTTCGTAGAACCTGTTTGGGTTTGGCGTATCCTGAACCCTTGTAAGAAATGATGAAAAGAAATCAAAAGAAACCAGCGAGTGTCTTTCCTGTGTGTGGAAATCTGAAATGATAAAAAATAAAATAAATATATCTGAGGGTGCATTACAAAGACGGCTCTTTAGAAGCCCCCATAAATGGTTGTTTTTCCTTTCACGTCAGTTAAAATGCTCTGTCACAGCAGATAAAGAAATGATCGCTCTGACTCAGAGTTTTTTTTTTATTTTTTATAATAGATCTCCACAGCACTTAATATCTCCGTAACTCAAACTTGGTTTGGCGGCTGATGTCAGAAAAGCTGGTCACCAGGGCAACAGGATGGCAATGCTGAATTTCAAATAGGGAGGTTGCTTGAGACATTGTGATTGATTCATATCTGTCGCTCTGACTTTATCCATTCTGTTCTGGGGACACAGGGATGTCTAATCTTACCTGAAAATGACTCATGTGGCATCTCAGAGCTGGGGGGAAATCGATGAGCCCCAGGGAACCCCGATGGCCCCTTTCCCCTAAAAAGTGAGTTAGCAATAGTGGGGGGACTCAATTATTCAAGGGGTAGTAAAGCATAGTCTGTTTGCACAACAAGGAGTCTTGTACGGTGTGTTGCTTGCCTGGTGGCCAGGTAGGAGACCTCCTGGAGCGTGCAGACAAGCTCCTGGCCCGAGTGGAGTTAATCCAGTGGTCATGGTCCATGTTAGAACCAAGGACTTATCGGTAACGGTTGGGTTGAGGTTCTGAAAGACAAATTTGCTGATTTAGCAGAAAAGATAGCAGTTAAGGGGCTGATCTTCCACGGCGATGTTGTAATGGAATGGGAAGGAAACACGAGGAACTCTGGGGAAGGCTCGGAAACAAAGGGAACTGGAGGGCAAAAGGGGAGAGACGCCAGATGCGGGAATCCAAAAGAATCATTTATTAAATAAACTCAAAACCAGACAGGGGGGAAAAACGGGGCACACCGGCTAACGGAAACACTGTGCTACAGCACTGAACGAGGGAGAACTCAGGAATCCAGAAACCGAACACAAGGGGGAAGACTAGGAACAACTCGGGACAGGACTAGGAGACACTCAGAAGAGGGAGCCAGGGGACACTCGGAAAAGGGAGCTAGGGGACAGGCACGAGACGAGACAGTGGGCACAGCTGGCAGATGGCTAACTCGGGAAGCACCGCTGGCAGGGAGAAGGGTCAGGGAGAACATCAGGAGGGAGACAGACAGGATGGCAGGGATGCTGGGCACGGAAGCCGGCGAAGGCGGCCGGCACACTGGGGGCACTGGAGACGGCAAAGGCGACTGGTGCACTGGGGGCACTGGAGACGGCGAAGGCGACTGGCACACTGGGGGCACTGGAGACGGCAAAGGCGACTGGCACACAGGGCACAGGACAAGTGGCACACAGGGCTCTGGAGACGGCAAGGGGGACTGGCACACTGAGCACAGGACAGGTGGCACACAGGGCACTGGAGATGGCGAAGGGGACTGGCACACTGGGCACAGGACAGGTGGCACACAGGGCACTGGAGACGGCGAAGGCGACTGGCACCCTGGGCACAGGACAGGTGGCACACAGGGCTCTGGAGACGGCGAAGGGATCTGGCACACTGGGCACAGGACAGGTGGCACACAGGGCTCTAGAGACGGCAAAGGGGACTGGCACACTGAGGACAGGACAGGTGGCACACAGGGCTTTGGAGACGGCAAAGGGAACTGGCACACTGGGCACAGGACAGGTGGCACACAGGGCTCTAGAGACGGCAAAGGGGACTGGCACACTGAGCACAGGACAGGTGGCACACAGGGCTCTGAAGACGGCGAAGGGAACTGGCACACTGGGCACAGGACAGGTGGCACACAGGGCTCTAGAGACGGCGAAGGGGACTGGCACACTGAGCACAGGACAGGTGGCACACAGGGCTCTGAAGATGGCGAAGGGAACTGGCACACTGGGCACAGGACAGGTGGCACACAGGGCTCTGGAGACGGCGAAGGGGACTGGCACACTGAGCACAGGACAGGTGGCACACAGGGCTCTGGAGACGGCGAAGGGAACTGGCACACTGGGCACAGGACAGGTGGCACACAGGACTCTGGAGACGGCAAAGGGAACTGGCACACTGGGCACAGGACAGGTGGCACACAGGGCTCTGGAGACGGCAAAGGCGACTGGTACACTGGGCACAGGACAGGTGGCACACAGGGCTCTGGAGACGGCGAAGGCGACTGGCACACTGGGCACAGGACAGGTGGCACACAGGGCTCTGAAGACAGGGGGCACCGGGGGCTGAAGGCAGCAGGAGGGGAAGGCTGGGCTGGGAATGCGGCTGAAGAACACAGAAGAGATGAGGGGACCAGAGGGAAAGTGCACTGGGCCGCGAGTGGTGTGAAGCAGGCGGGAGCGAAGTCAGATCTGGCACTGGCTTGCTGCAGGGGGACTGATATAGGGCAGGGGCACGGACAGACACAGGTGCAGGAACTTAATATAATTAACAAGGGGTGGAACATGAGGGAAACCTAATTACATGAAACAGATAAACATAAACACACAGACGAGGATCACAAGACAATCCCAAAGATGGGATAAATAAACTGGATAAAAAGACTCCTAAGTGTACAGAATAAGAGCCAGAATAGATAATGAGAATGCAGAGATTCTGCAAGAAAACTTAGCAAAGCCAGTGAATAGAAAAGCAAGGGGCGGAGACGAGAACAGGGCGACTGCTGAGATATCATTAGTCAATTAGTAAGTGCAGCTGTACAATCCCGGGTGTTTGTTAGTAGGTTAGTCTAATATGCAATGTTAGTTTGGTTTGTAATTTTAGGAAAACAACAAACTGTTAGTAATGTTAGTACATATAGAAAAGCAAGGGGAAACTAGCAAACGAGAACGGAAGGAAGGCTGAAACCCAGAATCCATTAAATCACCCGAAATAGTGTCACAATCAATTAAGACAGAAACTGCTACAAACAATGACGCGACCGGGGAGAAAGCAAAGACAGTACATGGGTAAAACGTGGACTGCACTAACACGGGAGAGGAATAAAATGTGAACACTAAGACATGGACTAAAAACTGACATACCAAAATAATAAAACCCTAAAATAAACTAACCAGACACACAGACCACGGAACACAGCAGATGTTCTTTGATATCCTAACTGATGGGGAGACTGAGGTCTGATGAGCCACGGGGACCAATGAGCCACATCACTATTTTGCGATCAATCGATGCCAAGGTGTTTAACATAGGTAAAATAGTGATATGGCTCATTAATCCCCATGACTCATCAGTCAATGGTCAAATATTTTGCCTATTTGAAGCAGCTCTGTCATCGATTGATCGCAAAATAGTGATATGGCTCATTGGTCCCCATGGCTCATGCCAGCAGAAGTAAGCAAATCTTTATTTGGAGGTTCAATACGTGACTATGAACCTGGTGGTAGAAAGAGGGGCACAGATTTATTGGGCACTGGAACTTCCTTTTTGGACAGGGGTGACCTGCACGAGCCTGACAGGCTGCACCTACATCGAAGGAGTGTCAGCGCACGCTTAGGATAACACAGGCTTTTGTAAACTAGGGAGTTGCGGAGCAGGCAAGATAAAGACTGATGCGAATAAGGGGACGCAGGCTGCCTTGATGGCAGATGACAGGGCTGCATGAACGAGTGAGGATATATCTTTAAAGCAAAAATGAGTTGTTAGGAGCGGGGAGCAGCAAGCAGCAGGGTACAGAAGTCAGCCTGAAATGTTTTTATTTAAATGCTAAAAGCATTATAAACGAGTTCTTGGAACTTGAGGCTGTTATGAATAGCAAAGGTTATGACATGCAGTGCCAGTCAGAAGTTTGGACGCTCTTTGCTAATGTCACACCACTCTGTTTTTATAGAAATTTAGAAGAGCTTAACTTCTCTATATAATTGCAAATGGAGTCTTGTAAGAGGTAAAAGTCAAGACGTTACAAGAGAATAATTTTCTTGGTTGAATAGTATCCAAAATGTTGGCATCCTCAAAGAACACATATTTTTGTTGGTAAGCAGACAAGCAGCTCCTTCCATTTTCCAACAGCCTAATTAAAGTCAAGCAGCTTTGGGTCTTATTGGGCAAAAAGGTCAATGAAAAGCAATTAACCACAAGCGCAGCACCTCGTTTGGAACTTAGATGGCCACTCAGCTGCAAACTCATTATAGCCATATGACTGCCCTTGTAATAAAAAATGTGGGTACGCTCAGCAAATATGACAACAAATGCTCTCTTAGCTTTATGGATTTAAGAATTTGATCTTTTTTTTTTTTTTTTTTTTTAGCAAAATAAAGGGTTCTTAATACTTTACACAATATGTATTGTGATAAAAATGTGAGTATGCCCAAACTTTTGACTGCTACTGTAGTTGGGATTTCAGAGACATGGCTTAATGAAGAGGATGGGTGTAAATACAGTAGAGGTCACAAGCTTATAAGGAAGGATTGATCCTGAAGGAGGGGAGGGGTGTAGCCCTCTATAGCCCCGGTCAGACTACACAAAACTACCTGAAGTTCACTTTTTAATCACTTCCCGAAGTTTCAAGTGTGCCGTCACACTACCGACAAACTTCTCAAGCCATGCCAAACTACTCGTAGTTTGGGCCGCTACCGCACATGCTAAGCAATGGCAGAAACCGCACCAATCCTCAGCTGTCACGGAAACAGTACAGTGAATTTGAAATGCAATGCTAATTAATACGCATGCAGTCCGCACACGGCCTGTCGCACTAACACTTGCATGATGTTTGCAGTTGATCGCATAAAATTCTTGTTTTTTTAGTTGCTGTCTTCTCCCTTCAAAGAAGACAGCTCTGCAATTCTGAAAATGGAATGGATTTTGTATTCAGCTATGATTCTGGAGGAGATCAAACGTCATCATCAGCGTGAGGAACAAGAGAGACAAAGGCGACTGTTCGGCTGCATTTGTCGTGGGCAGAGTGACCTAAATTAACTTAAATCACTAGCTCTGTATCTCTTGCCTTTACCTCTCTGCATCGTTAACTGGAGAGGGAAGTTTCTCAGGAAATTTTGCTGGGAAGTTTTTGAGAATTTTGCGATCAGACTACGAGAAATAAAAAGCAGGAAGTGGAACTATGCACAGTTTTATGTAGTCTGACCAGGGCTTATGTGAGTGAAAATTTTCATGAGCAGGAAATTCCTAATATCGATCATCACTCTCTACATGGGGATATTTAGGTGAGTCTCTTAGGTAAACACAAGACAGTGTGCTAACGACTGCCAGCTTTAGATGGTACTGTAAGTGCTATGCTCTGAAAATCTAAGGCAAGCTCGTTGGGGAGATGCGTTTATTATTACGGGTGACTTCAATTTCCCTGCTGTCAACTGGGAAACGGTAAAATGGCAGAGTGGATGTGAGGAAGAATTACTAGATGTTATAAAATGCATTTATGTACAGCATGTCTGTAAACCTAAGAGAGAAAGATATTTTAGATTTACTGCGAGACTGAACCAGAGGGCACTCCATAGAGCGGATACCTCCGCCACGCCATATACATGTTCTTTTGGTTACAGAATAAGTTCCAGATCACTTTCAAAATTGAAGCCACTCTTTCTTGGACTACCAGCTATCATCTTGCCAACTTTCGTGCAAACTCATTCATGTCTTTTTGAGTTATTTGGTCAGAAATATCTCACAGACCCCCTTAAGACTGATATGTTTTAATTCCTCTGGATCCAAAATCCAGAATATGCTCCGCATCACTTCAAAAATTGAATCAACTCATCTTTGGGCTACCGTCTACTGCCCTACCAAATTTTGTGCCAAACCAGCTTTTCAAGTTATCCTGTTGACAGACAGACAGACGAGCAGACAAACAAACGGGTGAAAACATATCCTCCTCAGTGGAGGTAATGAAATGTAAGAATGTGTGAATTAAGCCAGTCTGGCCATCGCGAAATGGCTATGCCTCTTCAAACAATTAACATTGGGGTGTTCAGACCAGGCTCTTACATTATGTAAATGAATGCAGAGTGCCAACATGTCACCAGGGTAGGACATGGAAGATGGCGATCAATCTCTTTGGAGATTACTTCTCGTTCAAGTAAACTGGAAGCTGGTGCATGTGTGTGGCCCAGTTCTGAGAGAGAGCTCGTTAACGAAGCAGGAACTCCTGTCGAGCAATCTGCGTCCAATCTGTGTAATTCTACCTCTTTGATGACGGCGCCACTTGACTTCTGTTGATTTGAGCCAATTGTCTGTGACCCAGATAGAAACGGAGAATGAGCACCATTTGGATGAAAGTCTTGGGAAAAATTACTCACTCTCACTGAAGCCAACTGACATAATTTTTGTTGAAGCGGGGCCAGTTTATCTCCGTGTCCTGGTTTACTTTCAGATGTTATACAACCGTCTGGGTACTGGGCGGTGGACATCGGTGGTCATGCTGTCCATTGTTTTTGGTTGAACTGATTGTTTGGATTGTCGGGACCTACTTTTCTCAGTCTTCTTCCTCTTCATCAGTAAAAATAGGCTCCGTTGCCAAACCGCCCAAGATGCTCTGACAATATCACAGCAACGTTACAGCCCCATATTCAGTAGTCAAAGCAATGTCCCCCCCCCCCTCACACAATGCCCACACTTGGCATCTCTCAAATAAGGTCTCTACAGGAGGTCAAAAACACAGCACTTCCAATATCTAGTTGCCATATGCCATTGGCCTGGTTTCTAATTCAGGGATTTGATTGGACAAGAATGCATCATGGTGACCACCCTTGGCAATTTTTTTGCTAAAAATAGATCAATCATCCCCTTTGCTTATTTCATTTTTTTTTTTTTTGGGGGGGGGGGGATAATTGCACAGTTGACAGAGAGTTAAAAAATGTAAATAACAATGAGAAGGATGCAGACACTTGCAACTTTGATTGCATATGAAAATATCACTTTTCAGTTAGGAGAATGCCAATTCAGTTTCTGGGGAATTTCTCACAAGGCCCCTGAAGTGTTATGATAGACACCCCCCCTCCCCCCGGTGATGGATTGATTACCTGTCCAGGGTTCATTGCCGTCTCTTCCTTAATACATGCTAGGAGAGTCCTTGTGACCCTGACCAGAAATAAGCAGGCTAGATAATGGATGGATGGAGGCTGGCCATTTCACTCAAGGAGAACTGTATTGTCATAATTGCAAAAACACGCTTTGGTATTTCTCGAAAAACCAAAGTCCTTATGCTTCCCTGCAGTCTAAGCACTTGCTTAGGTTTTAAACACTGAAACTCTGTCCTTCGATCAGGCTGAGCTGACATATTTTCATCCCCCACCATGTTAGAGCAGGGATATATGATTGGGTTTTGTCCATCCGTCCTTCCGTCCGTCACGCTTTAAATGGAAACAAGTTACCTCGAAAATGATGGCAGTTACATACGTCAAAGTTTCTGTACTTATTCGGCTAGTCATGATCAATTTTAAGTTCAAAAATGGATGTCAAAGCATATTTATTTATGGAGGTATGGCCCTTGATTGTAGCGGGGGATAGAGATAATCACCATATCTTGTTTATTCTTTCATGCGTTCTTTGACATTTTAATGCTGGTTTGGGCCCTGCTTTGCAAAGCAGGATTACGTTTTTGCCAGGTATAGCATTAAGTAAAATGTTGAGCCCTCATAAATCTGGAACATGAATTGATCTGAACAGAGCTGCCCGCAGGTTTTACTCTGGGAGAAAAGCACCCTGGTTTCTCTCAGGTGATGTATCAGGAGTCACTAGTGAACTGAGTTAGAATATGCCACCAACACTTTGTCTACCGCTGTGCATTAGCAGGAATGAGTGACACTGGCAGTGTGATTTTTTTTGCCAGCTGCAGAGGCACTGCTATGCTGTAAAAGTGCAGAATTATCAGCAGGGCTCCGAGGGATGGACATCAATCAAATGTCTCGTCTTGGCCATTACTGGGCCTGCAGAAACCTCCTAACAGCTGAGTCACCCTGCCAGGGACAGTAGGAGGGAGAGCAGTACGAGATCCTACGATCTGCTGTATCATGAACCATGAATTTCCATAATCCCTGTCAATTCTGGAATCAACTGAACAGCCTCCTTAATAAAAACAGCAAAGGCCATATTAATCAGCTAATTGTCAATAATAATGTGATCACTGATTCTCCTCTCATCTCCAATGCCTTCAATGAGCACTTTTCATCTGTCTCCCATACAGTGTATACTGCCCCTTATGCCTCGGCCGGTTATATTACCTCCCCTCCTACACACAGCTCCTTTTCATTTAGTAAAATTACGCCGCTTGATGTCTTTAAGGCCATCTGTGAACTAAAAGAAAGTTGTAGTGCAGGTTCAGATGGTTTGGAAACCAAATTTGTGACACTTGCAGCTCACATACTGATGTATCCCTTAGCTGATTTCTTTTCTCATTGTCTACTTATAGTTTTCCCTCCACATGGAAGTGTGCTCGAATTGTGCCCCTTTCCAAAGGTGGAAACCCAAATGATGTAAATAAAAATAGACCGATTTCTATCACTGCAAAATTTTTTGAAAAACTTATCCTCCAGCAACTGTTTCATTATGTTACTCAAGCTAACATTTTTCCTCCATCTCAATCTGGTTTTAGACCTAATTTTTCTACGACTACAACTCTTCTCAAATTTACGAGTGACCTGTTTTCTGCACTTGATACTGACCAGCTCACAGGTGCCATTTTAATTGATCTTACAAAAGCATTTGACCTGGTTAACCATTATCCTCTCCTTGACAAATTGTATCATATTGGCCTGAATCAGAATGCTCTTCTTTGGTTTAACTCATATCTTCACAACAGGCATCAGTATGTTTATGTGAACAGTTGCCAGTCAAGTCAACTGGTAGTTGTAACAGGTGTCCCACAAGGTTCTATCCTTGGTCCACTTCTTTTTTCTATTTTTATTAATGACCTACCTCAACTGTGCTAAACCTGTCATGTCCACCTTTATGCTGATGACTCATTTACTATTCCAACTCTAATATATCACAAAACCAGAGTAACTTACGGCTGGATTTTGATATTGTCCAAAACTGGCTTAAGCACAATAGACTTGTTCTCAATAAGAAAAAATCCTGCTCAATGGTATTTGGTACAAGACATAGTTTATCACACTCACCAAATTAATTTGTTGACTTCAGCGATGGTACTCCCCTTGATAGAGTCTATGTATTTAAATACCTTGGACTCTGGATGGACCCAGAACTCACTTTCAAAAGACATGTTGATTACATTTCCAGAATAATTTATGGCTGTATAGGTTTTCTATATCTGTCAATCAACTGTTTTTCTTTTCTGGTGAGAAAAAGAATCATTTCCCAACTAAGATTTCCCATACTTGACTATGCCAATACTGTTTATCAGAACACCGCAGACTCTATCCTCAAGCCGCTCAACACCTTATATATCTCATTATGCAGATATGTCTTAAGATGTCCTTTCTGAACCCATCATCGCCTCATGAATGAGTCCCTCAACTGGCTTCATCCAAAATCCAGATGTCAGTTTCACTGGTTATTATTTCTTTTTAAATGTGTTCATTTAGATGTTCCACAACATTTCAAACCGTTCCTGATACATATCTGTCCACATATCCCCTCCATCACATGAATAATCAATTTTTTACAATCCCAAAAATCCATAAGGAAATAGGTCACAAGTCATTGAAGTATAAAGCTCCATCTCACTGAAATAATCTTCCCTATTTCTTAAAATCCATTGCCTCTTTTGATAGCTTTAGATCACAATTATTTTTTTTGCTTACAAACTAGCTGTTCTTGTTTCTGATGACATTGTTTTGTTTGATGATATCTCTTGATTTTTGATGATTTTACTTAATGTTGCATGATTAAGTTGATGCTTCTGATGTGTATTATTATAACTATCTTGGAGTTAACATTTTTGAATTGTTCTTGTAATCTTATTGTTTTATTTATTAACGTTTCTTCTTTTTTTTTGCTATGATTGTGTTTGAGAGTTTGCGATGGGATGGGGGGGTATGTAGAGGTTGTATTTGAGGAAGAGCTGTTTGTATGATGCGTCTGTCTTGAATCATTGTAATCTATGTCGTGACCTGCAATCTAAGTTTTATGTATTGTAATCTATGTTTTGTGTACTGTAATCTCTGTTTTTTGTTAGGACCCCCTTGAAAACGAGATGCTGCATGTCAAGGGGCTATCCTAAATAAATTGAAATTGAACCTTTGTGCCCCTCTGGGTACTGCTCAAATGGGCATCCGGTAACCTTGAGGCCGAGGTTACTGACTGAGACTGGGAAGATTGTTCGTTCAAGCGCCATCCACAATCAGGTCAGTGCAGCTCTTGAGCAAGGCCTTTTTAACCCCTACATTGCCCAGTGAAGTTTGGCTCCTGCTTGGTCTAGTCAGCTAAATGTAACTTTGGATAAAACGGTGTCAGTTAAATAAATGTAATGTAATTGGAACGGGAGTGCTAAACTCTAGCCCGGAGGGCCATATTACTCGCTTATATTTTGTGGTTTCCTCACCTCATCTTCCTTACTGTATTTTCATTGTTATGGCTAATGTATTACTGACAGAACTCATGTAATATTACTACTTTCATTCATAGCTAATAAGGCAACATTCCTTGGCACTTAAAACCCCCTCAGTGCATGTATGTCTCGAATGCAGACACAAGGGGACGGACAGATGTAACGACAACAGGACCTCTTCTGAAAATTGCTTTCTGCGGGGGTAAAAAACGTTATGGTTAACATGTGGGCAATACAGTCATCGATTACTCTGATGTCAGTCACTGTTTTTTTTTTTTTTTTTTGTTTAAAATATATCAAATCTATCTCTGTGCACTGTCAGACGTAACCTGAAAGGTAACACCATGACGAAGAATCAAGTCCCGTTATTAAATCAGGGAAGCGGCCAATAACATTGTGCTCAGAGCGCAAACATATGCAGTAATCAGTTGAAAATTGTAATAACTTGACATGCCATTTTTTCTGGGGTAATAAAGAATTGTTTACAGCATAGCAATGTACTTATTATAATCTCAAAACAATTTGACGGAGGTACAACATCACGTTCGATACAATACTGTATTGCTGTGTAGTGCATGGCTGTAGCTACCTTGCAGGAATGAATACATCAAACTCAACGACTGTCTCTGTGGAGCGTAAGAATGCTGGCCTGAGTGACATCAACGATAGCAATGTTCCGCCATTACTGATGTGCGTTGGTAACATTCATGTGACTTTTTTGGCCTCTCCTTTTTGCATTATTTGAGGGTTGCTCTGTGAAGGCAACTCAGACGCAAAGGTAACGCTAAGTACTGCATGACATATTGCTTGACATTAAGAAATATTGTAAAGTTATATTGTACTTTTACGTGACAGTAATGCATATTAACATATCACCTAAAATCCGCTTCTCCAAAATATTTTCAGTCTACGTGCAACCTTGAGATAAGACTCAAAAGTTTATTATAGACAGAGCAGCTACAGTATTTGCAAAATGTTGCTAAATCCATGCAGCCAAGGACTCAGACTGTAACAGGAAGTGAAAGGTGGTCCTATCCCTTGCACTTAACGGATGCATCCACAACAGCTCAATCCATATTCACTGGAGTGTACTGCATTATTCAATTCATGAGATTTATTTTTATGACTGGGTATCTGTGCGAGCATAGCACCGACCAATAGGGCGTTACATTAAAAAGGAGCATGGAGAGTTCAGTCAGCCCACCCAGCGTAAAAAAAAAAAAAAAAAGTGTGGTTTTAAATTCTTAAACCTTTCAGGAGGACCTCCCATCCAGCAAAAAAACCAGGAGAGCTAAAAATACAATTACAACACAGTCAACTTTATTGGCAACTTGGCTATGTTTCCAAAACAGGCTCAGTCACAAAAGGTAAAACATATTTTCCAAATAGTTTTATTAAATAAATAAATACTGCATTTAGTTCATAAGTTATTTCCACCTCATTGTAAGAAACTAATCACAGGGGTGTGATTAGGACCACCCAGTCACCCCGACCCCAATCCCACCCCACCCAACCCCTGGTGGAATGTATTCACAGTAAACTCTGCTCCACATAGAGCTACACAGGACCACCCCGATCTGCTGAAGCCCACCCGCCATTCCCTCCCCCCCTCAGTCAGAAGGACAGAGAGATGTCCATTGGTCCAACACTGCTTCAACAGAGCAAGATGTCATGGTAAAAATTAAAGATCCTATCTCATATCATTTAAAATTCCACCTGGTTCCAGCCCAGCTTCCTCCTTCCTCCATTACTTGTCCACTTCCCTTTTACTCTTCCTCTCTGAAAGGTCCAGATTAGCATTTTAGTTCCTTCTCACCCGTCGATCTTCACACACTTTCAGCTTTGCAGTCTCATCCAGTGTTCCTTCCTCTCGTGGGGCAAGTCTGTCCTTGAAATGGGTTCCCCCTCCTCCACGTCAAATCAGTCCCCTCAGGTCCATCTTCAAAATGGGTTCCCCAATGTACTCAACCCTCAGGTCCATCTCAAGAATGGGTTCTCAGTCAGCCCACCCACTCCACGTTGGTTCCTGCAACGGGTCGTCCCCCCAATCAGTCGCACCCCTCAGGTCCGTCCTTGAATTGCGTCCCCCAGGTCAGGGTTCAGCCACACCTCTGCAAAAGCATGTTGAGAGCATACTCGATCCTCTGACGCAGGTCGGACGAACATCCCGACATCAGCATGGTGCTCAGCCGAAACGTGGTCGACACGCGGTCCTCGTTGATGTATGTCAGCAGGTACTCCTCATTCTGGTTGCACAGGATGATCTTTGTGTGGTCATGGTAGAAGTTTACCTAACAAAAAGTTGGGTGGAGAGTGAGGGAAAGGTCACAAATTAACAGAGTGACTACCCTGTTCATGCATGAAATAAAAGATCTCTGAGCTGGGCAGCCTCAAAACAGTTTCTGGAGATCTACCACCCAGAACATTTTCAGTTGCACCCTGATGTGGTGCATCCATTTCTATTGCACAGGATCCAAATGAGATCTCTAGCTGTGTCTTTGGTTGGCCTAAACACTAAGGACAGTGAATCTCCAGGAACAGGATTGGCTAAAATGCACTGAGGTCTTCCACTTTGAGATGGTTAACTCTACAGGGGTTTTCTGAACAGAGATGAGCGGGAGGGAAGTTCCTTTACCTGGAACGTGCCGTCATTGAAGAGCATCATCAGGGCACGATCAGACTTCAGCCACTGAAGGAGGTAGAGCGTGGGCTTATGGGTATCGGCAACGCTCGGCAAATCCCCACCCTGAGAGAGAGGGAGGAAAATAAATATTTGAGATAAAGAGCACTTTGCTGCTAAAACCATACAACAAGTCACTAACATGTTTAAGGCCTTATAAGTTTTTATTGGTGAAACCTATTTTGACTAAATGAGACAAAACTTTTGTCACAGGGCTGAGATGTGACAAAAGATTAAACCATTTTTCAAATTTCTCAAGGTAGAGAAAGAGGATATCACTTAAAGCAAACCATATGTTTAGAAATGCTAGAATTTTCCTCTAAAGGAAAGAAGATTTAGACTGAAGGAGTCTTAAGTTAATAGTGGAGACTGTCCAAGGGGTTAGTAAGATTCAATCCCTCCAATCACTCAAGCAATTAAACTGATGAAGAAAGATGTGGTTAAACGAGGGGGGGGGGGAGAGACACTTACGTCCATCAGGTTTTCCTCCATGTAATGAGCGAAGTACTTGAGGATGGTGACCTGGTTGATGAACTGCTCTGGGGGGTCAGCCGTGGAGAAGATGGAGCATTGCCCTAGTTCGGCATAGTAATGTACTGTCCTGGATGGGGGGAGGGGCATTTGTTAGCCCAAACAACCACAATCACGCTCATTCTAGAAACCAAATCCACTCAAATGTCCTAATATTACAGCTAGTGAATGCCCCAAATATTTGGACAGGAAAGTACGAGGATTGTTCTGATACCACTTCATGATACCCCAATTATCACTGCACTTTATGAAACTGCAATCAGTATACTACGTTGTTATGAGATACATCTGCCACAGGGCACGGTGTCATTTTCCATTAACAGAAGAACTTCTAGACACTGCAGCTGAGTGGGGTCCTTACTTCTTGTCAGAGAGCAGGCTCATGTGGGTGCCATTGTTGAACAGGACACCCACGATGTGGTCCGACAACTGGTATCCGAACCCGTACTTGTTGGAGTAGTCGACCCATTTGGTGACCCACTGGAAGCTGGAGGCAGAGTCCTCCCTTGGAGTGTCCTCCGCTATAACAAACAAAGCAGTACTGACGTCAATTCCCATTTTAGCGCTTAAATTAAGCAGGTAAGTGTTCACGGATTTTGTATCCTCCCATACCCCCCCCAATATGAAATGTTCAATTTACGCCTTACCCACTATCCCATCCACAAATGGCTTGTGCCCAAAAACGGTTTAGCTTTAGCCATGTTGGCAATACACCAAGACTTATTGTCTTTCATTGATTTAAAAATGTAATGTAGTAACATTACTAATGTAATGCTAGTAGCCTTCACCTCTACAGAAGAAACACACAAAAAAAAAAAACCCACAAGGTATCACTTTGCATTTTTTTACCCCCCGTCAAAATTGTTAAGGTGTCCCCACGAGGGATGTCACATTTCTCAGGTTCCAATTTGCAAACCGCTACTGTATTCCCGTGGAAATTGAAATAGAAAGAGAAGCCTGGCCTACCTTCCGGCATGTTCTCCAAGCAGCCTTTCAGCACTCTCGTGACAGTGTCTGCCACGCTCCCCATAGTGCTGTCCTCAAGACCTACAAACGAAGGCGCGAAGGCACGTTAGGACCCCCACCAGCTCTTTCAACCATTAGCCACCTGCCTCTTAAAATCTAGGCATCATTTTGGCAACATTCCCAAATATTCCCAGAAGCTTCCCATCCGCTTACATTCACTGCTGCTGCTGCTGCAGCTTCCCAGCGTTCCGCGGACAATCATGCGGATGGCGTCCCGAATCTGCTGCTCATTGCCGCCACAATCCTTGTTCTCCTTAATGGGGGGGGCAGGCTTCACAGCTGGTGCAACTAAGGGCTTGGCATCCTGTGGGGAAATTATATTATATTATACCATACCTGACAGTAATCACAAAAAAAAAAAAAAAGTTGGATCTACAGATAGTTTGCTTCAACAAATACCAATACTTAAGTATTTTCATCATGGTTTTAAATACTGTACATCTTATTACTGTTGCTTTTGTGCAATTAGAGTAGCAACAACGTTTACCTCACAGGCCGGCTTGCCAGATTGCTGGCTGATGGACGTCTTCTTCAGGTCATGACGCAATTTGCACACTTCCTCTTCCTCTCTGGTGATCTTATCTACAAGGACAAAGAGGGGAAGGAAACCTCAACATGTTGTTCCCTACATCCATGACAAGTGAGATTCACCTGCCAGCAATAAAGGCTAATATTTTTGGGTAAATGTTTGCAGACGTTTTTGGATTGATCTGCGGCAGTCACACAGTATCACAGAGAAAGGCCTATGGCTGCATGTCTGGCACAGATCCGTGATCAAATTATGTCGCTTTTTATTTTTTACATTTCCCTTTGATAAAGAAGAGTGAAAGAAATGGGTCGCTCTCCGCGACAGAACTCACTTAAATTCTCGTAGTACTTGGCCTTGTCCTTCTTTGAGCCGAAAATGGCGGCTGCCGCCTTCTTGAAGAAGTTCTTGGCGGGGCTGGAGAGGTGAAAGTCCGGGGCGGAATGACAGCAGGATACGGAGAGGCGCTCTGGCGTGTAACCCTAAAAGAGGGGCATTATGATTAGAGGCCTGACCTCTGACCCCTGTTACAACCAGTCAATGCACCACCCTCAACAACCACAGCAAGAGAAGCATGATGGGTCCTTCCTAGAG
Organism: Gymnothorax reevesii; assembly: GCA_029721435.1. Classification (NCBI taxonomy): domain Eukaryota; kingdom Metazoa; phylum Chordata; class Actinopteri; order Anguilliformes; family Muraenidae; genus Gymnothorax; species Gymnothorax reevesii. The sequence continues at coordinate 84,669,666 of CM056583.1, forward strand.
GGATTACAGTCGGTGAATATTCTTGGGGCCCACAGTTCGGGCGGGAGGGCCCACAAATGTTATTGAAAGGTTGTTCTTAATCTGGAGTCACCAAATAAGGAACTCAAATCCAAATCTAGCCTTGGATCTTTTCAACTTATCAAATGGAGCTTTAGATTAGCCAGAGTCTTCACACCCCACGCCCAGGTAAAGGGAGGGTGGAAAACTGGCAGTTCTTAGCTCCTGTTGTCCACGAGTCAATATTCCCAGACCTGTAGCAGTGGCTAATAACTCCTGTTCCTGTTGTAGATCCAACATCCTGTTTTCACTCCAACCCTAATGAAGCACATCTCTTTCAACAACAGGAGATCTGCATTGAGCAGCCATTAGGTAGAATCTGGTGTGCCAAATCAGAGTAGGAGTAAAAACTGAGATGGTGTTGGATATCTAACATAGGCAGACTGCCTTTTAGGAGGCCCAGAAGTCCATGATAATGACTTGTAAGCCCTAGTAAAGCCAGGAGATGGGTGGGATTGTCCATGAGGGCTCACCTGACCGAAGAAATCGTGCAGCAGGATGTCGTCCAGACTGGGCCGGTCCTCGGGACACTTGGACAGCATGCTGGAGATCAGCAGCTTTGCTGAAGAGGACAAGGAGGAGGGGATGGAGTACCGCGCTTCCCGGATACACCGGTACGTCTCCTTCAGGTTGGTGGTCTCGAACGGGGGTCTGCCCAGGAGCATGGTGTACCTGTCGACAAAGCAAAGGGAGGGAGGAAACCACCTCCGTTAAAATGGCGAAACGAAGCTCGACCACACGATACATTATGTAGCAGTAATATAGCAGCTGCTTTTCTCTAAAATAAATCCCCCCCACTTCCCTCCCCGAGCCTTAAACCTCTTCTATTCAGTAACTGCATGATAATGAGCGTTTGCAGAGGGAAGAGAAGAAATGAGAGCCACTTACATGACGCAGCCCAGAGCCCAAATGTCTGACTCGCACCCATGGCCCAGTTTGTTCAGGACTTCAGGGGACAGGTAGTTCGGAGTCCCACAAATCGTTCTTCTCCTGTTTTCAAGCGGTTCCAGTTTGGCAGCGAGACCAAAGTCCCCCACCTTCAGCTCCATAGACTCGTTGATGAAAAAGTTGCCTGGATAAAGAAATGACAGCAAGAAAAGCCGTAAGGACACTGCACTATATTGAGACCATGTGCCATACGGAGGGTTAAATTTTCCCCATTTACATCTTGCATTGCTCGCGCATACCTAGTTTCAGGTCCCTGTGCAGGATCTCTTGTTCATGGAGGTACTTTATTCCAGACACGATCTGCCTGAGGTAGTACCTGACCTCTGCCTCCGTCAGCACTTTGCGCGCCTTGAGAATGTGAGCCAAAGACTGCAGGGGAAAAGGGGATTGGGAAAACTTAAACCCGGGCGTTATTACAGAAACCTGGGGCAGTAAGCGGTTTCAAGATTCCAGTGTGGAGGGAGATCAAGGTTCTTGATACAGCACAAGTACATGCAGACGCAAAGAGAACATTCGCGGATTTTGCGTACCCTCCTGCTGCAGTATTCCAATAGGATGTAAATATTGTCCTTGTCCTCGAAGTGGTGGAAAAAATGAACGATGTGCTTGTGATGAAGGACTCTGTGCAGTTCGATTTCTCTGTCAATCTGTCGAAAGAATACAGAAGTTAAATCAAAGTTACATTTTCCTTCCTTCAACCGGGTCCCTTGTTTTTCAAACGAGAGAGAGAGGGGGTTGTCTGGGTCTTTACCTTTTCCCTTTGGTGCGGCTTAGACACGCGCGTGTGAGGAATTATTTTCGCAGCATACATTTTATTCGTCGTCAGATCCGTGAATTCATAACACTTGGCAAAACCACCCTGAGAACAAACCAGAAAACATAACCACTTTAGTGTCATTACTGAAAAATATAAGCTTTACCTTCAGCAAATCGATGTCAGTATCGTTCAGGTAATTTTCTCACAATAACCATTTATGACTCGCACGATGATAAACAGTAAGAATAAAAAAAAACTGCATCACCGAGAAGTGAACAAACTAGAAATAAATTAAGGGGACAAATCACCAAATATTTGCACCAAACAGCAAATTCAATCATCATCAAACCTAAGCGTCTTGAGACCAAGGCACCACTCTCCCAAGGATGTCAATTTACCTTTCCAAGAACTTTCCCACGGCAATAACATTTCCCGGTGGTGGAGTCTGTCACGATCCGCGACATCTCCGGCGGAACGGAACTGTCTTCAGATTTCTTGCGTTTGATCTCGCAGGATTTGTTGTGTGCGTGTTCGCACATTTTGTTATTTGCAGGCTGAGAAGTGATACTCCTGAGTAAATCCATTCGTCTGGCTTCCTCGTTCCACAGATCCGCACGCAGTGAACGGAGAGGGAGCCTCGGATTCTTTATATAGGAGCGGCCGCCCCTTTGTGTTGCTGTAGGCGAGACGTCACCAGTCCAGTCCCTTCAGCAACAAGCTACCGGAGCTCCAGTTGCTTTCGCAGACAAGAGAATTGACGAATCTAATAACACGAACTGACGTACAGAACACCGCTGTTAATGAACTGAGACGTATTAAAATTATTGTGCATTTTCCCCATACAGTTTGGAGCTTGTTGTTGATGTTTACGATAAATGGGTAAGCAGTTATTTGTCCACCATTTGTAGATTTTCAGTTTGCATTTCAGCACGCCAGTGGTTTATCTGTATGTTCAACCATTTCCACCAGCTGGGCGTTTCGTCTTCAAGTCTGATTCCGTATCTCGCTATATGAGGAGGTTTAATGCGCGTTAAATCAATGGCTTATATATAATAAAAAATAAGCACAAATTTTGAAATGCATATCCACACACGCTCTCGGTTCGGAAGCCGGAATGAACGGTGCACATATGGCAGAACTTCGCTTATTTAAATATAAAGGAATGTTGTTATTCAAGGGAGGAGTATCTGTGAGGATCAGTGTAACTATACTGCCATCTTGTGGATAAATGCAAATCAAAGCCCAATCCCCTTATATCGATGTACATGAGGTCATTCGACTTCGCCCATTCAGTAGACAATCCTTCATCACCTGCATGGGGAAGAAACGCATATAGTGAGAAAAAAGGACAGGCCAAAGTAAAGGATAAACAAATCCCAATCAGATGTGATTGTGATTGAGAGTTCTCACATCACAATTAGCAAAGAAAAAATATTATAAATAAAAAATTCTGACTCCATAGTCTTTGGTTGTACTGCCATCGTGTGGCTTCCGATTCAGTGCTATTTGGGAATATTCATAATTATGCCGGTGTAATTCTTCGCGTTGTACAATCTGATCAACATAAGAAATGTCAGGTATTTCCAACAGGTGGTGGGCCTTCAGAATGAATTGCCCACCAGGCAAGAGTAGATAAGTGTCTAAGACTGGGTTTTAGCGGGAAAATTTTTAAATTTATTTCAATGTTATTTGAATATCACTTTGCACAGGTGGACTGTCTCAGAGACGCTTTACAGAGCAAAAAGGGCAGTGCCCAGCCTTAAACCCAAAATAGCAAATGAGAAAAAAATAAAATTAAATAAAAATAGGGAGAAAAATCCTCAAACAGTGGTGAGAAAGAAAAACTCTCCAATGGGAAGAAATCTCAGGAGGAACCCGGCGATATTTGGGGGAGCCCGTCCTCTGCTGACAAGCTAATAAACAAAGTTCAATTAAAGTCTACAAAAAAAAAAAAAAACTCTGAGATACATCCAAGCAATGGCATTTGTAGCTCCAGGAAGTGGCGAGGCAAGGATGAGGTATAAATGGATCAGGACAGCAGGACAGCAGTGGCCAACTACCGCGTGGTGAGGGACCATATGGACCATCATTTTTCAAAATAAAAGATTTGAGTGGCATCAGCATGGCAGCGATTTTTTTACGTTTTTTTAAATGTAGATTTAACTCGGTCAACTAATTAACTAATTCAGTGTTAAGTGGGAAGGAGCAGGCGCTTAACTGTGGGGCACCATTTTATCGTAGGCAAGGGAAAGAAACAGGCCCTATAGTTTACCTGATTGGATGAGCCAATGAAATTAGCATGAAACTATCATCAACTGGAGGGCACTCAGTAGAGCGTATACCTCCACCGCGCAATATAGCTGTTCTTTTGGTTGCAGAATATGATCAGGATCACTTCCAAAATCCAGTCGATTTTTCCTTGGGCTGCCACCTATCATCCTGCCAAATTTTCTGCCAAATTGTTCATAAAATTTTAAGTTAGCAGGTCAGAAATATCAAACAAATATCACACCTGCATTAGACAGTTGTATTTTAATCCCTCCCGATCCAGAATCCAGAATATGTTCCGGATCACTTTCAAAATCGAATCAACTCATCCTTGGACTACCACTTATCATCCCAAATTTCATGCCAAACTGTTCATAAGTTTTTGAGTTATCCTGTTAACAGACAGAAAAACAAACAATCAATCAGGATTGAAAACATAACCTCCTTGGTGGAGGTAAAAATGTAAATAAAAACACTTGGATATGCAAGATAATATTTTTTTTCAAAACTACAAACCAAAGATATACTTAATATCAGCATGAAATGGACTTGATATTTCTTGAAAAAGGGACTTGATGCATTCTGGGACAAATGAGGAATCACCTGAACTTGAACAATATTACTATGGCTTCGCGGGCATGTGATAGAAAGCAAATTTTTAACCCTATCTAGACCAGGGGGGCTTTTTATACCCGCGCCAATTTTCATGTCATATAATTTCTGAACGGCTTGAGCTATGGCCATCAAACTTGGTGACTTTTCCTAAAACTTGCCTGGGAACAATTTTATACCAATAAGTCAAGTCCACCATCTTCGCCGTTTCCATGGCAATGGTTTTCTAACAGGTATGTCTGACACAAAAATCGCTGATTTCGGTTTCATCAATCTAGTTTCCAGATTTTCTTTTCAGCATATACTTATTCCATTATATTTACAATATCTTACGTAATTCAATGCCAACTTTAAGTAGAATTAATTTACGCTAATTTAATGACGTCATTGAATTTATTTTATTTTCCTATGATAAAAGCTTCTACTACCAACAGGGGGGTGGTAATAAGTGCTCCCTCGGCCCCAAAAAGCTCGGTCTAGATAGGGTTAAAATTGATTTTCCATCCGTTTTACCAATGTATTGTCAATAAACAAGTTCAGAAATCTTGACTCTCCAATCCCAGAAGAGTCTAAGGAAGTGTTTTGCATTGCCAAGGCAACCTCACATGAGGGATTGCAATCGCAGCACAAAATGAGCAGAGAATTAACATTTCTATCCTCGGTCAGACTTGTCCAGCATAGGTCAGCAGCTATTGCCAGTGAAACATGAATCCTTACTCTGATGGCTTTTGAGACTGGAATTTATTGCGAAATTGTGTCATTTATTAATGAACGTAGTCCCCTTAGTTTTTGTATCTTAGTTTGATGCATCAATCAATGCCTGTAATTTTCTAACCTTTATAGGACAGTCTTCAAAAATGCGTATTAATTTGTTTTTTCACCTTAGGACTGTCAATAAATTCTTTTAACTTTAGATGAGAATCCCCCATTTGTGTTTGAACCCCAGAAATGATCTCAGGGCAAGATGAATAAATTTGGAAATATGTGAGATATTATTCATTATACAGATCGAAGGGCTCATTTTTATAAATGCACCCTTGCATTCCATGTGCATAGAGCAAAAATAAAATATTAATGAACATAGAAACATTCCAAGCATATTCCTCTCTGAATGCAATGTTGTGCTGATGTCATACTAAATTCAATTCAGAAAAAATACTCTACTCACTTAACAAAAAAGATCAATGACTCCATCCTCCCACATTTGCTTTTAGCACAACCTGCGATGCAGGCCAACTGTGCTTCATGAATTATGACAAAGAGAACGAGCATTATGTTTTGTTCCCACTGTCGTGCGCTCCGTTACAAACGCCACGGATTGGCCATTCGTTGTTGATCGTGCAAATTCTCTGAGGCTTCTTTCACGCCAGACGCGAGACGAATTTTTCGCATGACAGATTATATTCGAAGTCAATGCAAAGATGCGAATACACGCGAAATGTTTCGCATCCAGTGTGAAAGCGGCATAAAATTTCAGGTTTGGATACGAGGTGATGCAACGATCAAGACCGTCAATTAATCAGGTTGATCGTAGGAAATTTTTGAACCGTCAAAAACTTTTCTACGATTGCCATGACTGACCTCAAGATCTGATAGGATCACCACGATTAAGACCACGATTTCAATCGTGCCACGAATCGTGATAGCGGGAACCTAGCATTAGCTACGAATATCCACAGTTGAGTAGCCCGATGCTATTGATTAAAATGCGATTTTGACGAGAAATAACCCATTGTCTTTCTCGTCTTACGTTAATGAGGAGAAATGGCCACACTTAGTGTTGAATGTTTTTGGAGCTTGCAAATATGAATTTAAATAAATAAATGATTGAAAATAGGTTAAGCCTATATTTAGTTTCAAGAGATGTTCTGCATCTCCTCTGTTCTCAACTCACCAGCCACCATTAATGTCCTTTGATGTTCAAATGAGTAAACAGCCAAGTAGAACAAGAAAAGGTTTTATTGCAGTTCAATAAAAAAAAAAAAAAAACTTTTGATAGTGCACGTTTACATCCATGATATTCATTCCCCTGGTGACAAAAGCAAAAAATGTGTACAGCAGTTGACCTTGCGTTTTGAACCCCGAGTGTCTTATTTTCGCGACAATGAAATCAGCAGAACTGAAAATGCACCAAAAGGCGGATCAATGCCATAAAACAACTCTGGGAAAGTATTTGGTCAGCCACTAAATGTGTGTTACGTCCTGCATGCTCAGAGTTTGGTCTCTTCCCTTTGTCCCCAAATCTGCAGCATCTCTAGCAATCATTTTTCAAACTATGCATTTCCTACAGTAACATCAATCTGAACACGGAATGAGTTAAATACACTGCCTGGACAAAAAAAGTTGCACTCAAATATTTAGTTGGAACCCCTGTAGCTTTGTTAACAGTGCAAATTTGTCATGCCAATGTTTTGAGAACCGTATGCGTTGTCTGATCATTTATTCTCAATCAGAGTTGCATTCATTTTTGGCTTGAGATCTCGTCTTGACAACAGAATAGTCCAGCCACTCGATAGACTCCTCCAGCACATCCCAGTAACTTGCAATGTAGTTAAAGTCTGGACCTTGTGGTGACAAAGTCCTTATTCATTGTTGTTGTTGCTCGATGCGGCCCTTCTGAAATACTGTGACATCTTTTCCACCACAAAGGAATATATCTTCTAACATGATTTTTTTTTTAAATGAGAAACTCAGCACCTCATTGGCTACAATTAAGATAATCATCACCAGCTGAAACGTATCAATAACTGCAATAATGATCCATTCATAGTATTTTATCTACATACAAAGGCGACTTTTTTTTTTTGGACAGGCAGTGTATATCAAATGATAACTCAAAGACAGTGACTGCAGGCGACCATGTTTTCGTGGTGCAGTCATCCAGCATAGCACCATGGGATTGACCAAAGTGGTGCGTTGTTCCACAGTTGTCTTTCTCAACTGTGGCTGTGTCACCTTGACAGGACGGGTCTTACAGGCCTCGGGCCTGAACACTAATACACGGGCACTAGGGGGCGCTGAAGTTGCACAGTCAGAAACATAATAGTGTTTTCAAAGTGAAAAGGTGCAAATTCTTTTAACAGAGTAGGTACTCAACTGCTTCTAGAGAGACCCTGCTCCCAAATAAGACTGATGCCTTTGTGCTAATATAACATCTCAGCATATTCCTTTCCTCATCCTAAAATTTTTCTGGTTCAAACAAAGACTTAGCATTTTTGTGCAAATGTGAATAAAACAGTGGAGAAAGGACGGTTCATTTCTGGAATAGATTCCTCCAGACCTGGAATAGTCTGTTCATGGTCCTCAGGGTGCGAGAATTACCCGTTTTCCACGAAATCTTTACCTGGGAGTCAGGAGTAAAGACCGTCTCACCACTCAGTAGCACTAATTGTTCAGTTACTTGGTTAATTACCAGGAAGAAAATAAAACCAGGGCTGGACTTGGATTCAAGGACCAGAGTTGGTGATCCCAGTTGTAGAAACGCACACATGTACACACTGGAGTGTGCACACACAGTGCTTAACAAATTTATTAGACCACCGGTCATGAAAATAAGAAAACACAAATATTTTAGAAATTTGTCAAACTAACAAAAAAACTAAAAATTATATTGTTATTCCTTTGGCAAATAACAATCTGAAACCACTAGGTAGTCCTTATTCACACATAACCCCCCCCCCCCCCCCCGCCAAAAAAAAAAAATATGTATATATATTTTGTATGGCCTCCTTTTGCCTTGATAACAGCTTACATTCTTGCATTCAACCACTAAAACTTTTTATGCAAGTAAATAACTGTTATTTGGCATCTCAATATAAAAATGATGTGATAATAATGTGCTTAACTATTTTTTTCTGCTTTTTGTAAAACAGTAAATTTGAAAATTCATGCATAACTACAATAATTATATTTTTGCATTAAAAATATCATTTCAATTAAAGAGCTTGTGTGTACTGCTGGACTAGCCAATAGAGAAACATAAAAAATTATTTTGGTAATGACCAATACAGTTAATTTAGGTCAGCTATGGCATAAAACCACCACCCATTAAAACTGGGTGGTGGTCCGATTAATTTCTTACGTACTGTACGCGCACACTCACACATACGAATGCACTGATAAACCTGAAAAAGCCAGCCTCAGATGGGCCTCAAGCAAGAAACCCCTGAAAGTAAATGAAGGCCTGAGCAGAGAGAGTAGCAGGCAGTGTAAACAGCACCCTCTGTGGTCCCTGAGGTATAATACAATGCACAGGAAATGAAAACAGCGCCCTCTGTGGTTAAGAAGGTGTACTACAATACACAGGAAGTGTAAATTACACCTTCTGCGTATAGACTGTATAAAAAGACGGACGCAGCGCTCCGGTCTGAAAAGTGAAGCCAATGCGGAAATCGCAATTGCATTCTATTTAATGGCCAGCAGACGGCAACATCGGCGGTTGCAGAAAGAATGTTATAAATTCAATGTGATAGAAGTCTATGAGAAAATGACCCTACTTTCCCACCTGATTTACTTTTTAAATAATGATTGTCCACATTATTTTATGGTATCTATCGCACATTTCATGACTCTTACAATAAATCATGATGTTCATTTTTGTAAATTATTGTTCCAAATAGACTAGAATAAAGGATAAAGTCAGAATATGCTTTAGAGGTGTGGCTATCCTCTGGTCCTCGTCAAATACGGTCAGATCCACCTGTAGATCCACCCCTCACTCCTCCCTGGATCTTCAATTCACGCTCTCGTCCAATAGAACTCACACCCGGTTTCAAAATGACAAAATGGCACAATTCAAATTGCCAAAATCCAGGCTTCCTAAATGGTATGCTGAAACCAATGGGTGACGGCACCGTTGTTTCGTCCATCTTTTTCTACAGCCTATGCTTCTGTGAGGTATAATGCAAGACATGCCTGCGGGAAAGAGGCAGGTAGGAACAGGGGCGGGACCCAAATCACTGTCTTCTTTACTTTCCTTTCTAGCATTTAGCTGCAGCCAAATGGAGGACAAGAAATGGCAAGAAAAGGGAAAGAAGACGAGGAGAAAATCAAACAAACGTGATTTAGCAAAATGGAACAAACCTGGTTCTTTTAAGGTCAGTGCGAAGAGACATTTACAGGCCCGATTACAGGCATGGCGAATGCGTGGCAGCTTGGGGGAGGTGCATCCCCAGATCAATCATTTTTAGGTCCTGCATTCCGGGAAAAAAAAACCTCTGCAGAGACAGTCTCGTCTTTCCCTGTCCAAGACATCCTCGGGAAAGTCCTTTCCCTGTGATTCCTTTTCCCTGAGGAATTCACTGGACTACAACCACCTTTAGGATGACAGATTTAGACCGAAGTCCGGGTCCAGTGCAAATATGGAGGAGAGGTTGTGAGACGTCAGTGACTGACAGGAGACCATAGATGCACAGGGCCACAGAAAAAATTCAGGTAGGTACTCCAGCACCAGATTATCCTCTTTAGCGCCCTCTTCTGGGGGTCCCCGCGTCACACATCACCCACGTTGGCGGGGGTCTCTCCTACGGCTCGACAGGCCTCCTCCGGGAGACGGCTGGGGTCAGTGAGGATGGAGCTACTGGTACTGAGCTGCAGCAGAGCATCCAACACCACTGGAGGAATAGAAAAATATTAACACCGTAAGCTGCAGATATGCTGCCACCCTATGTAGAGAAGGCTGAAATACAACGCCAGGCACAACAACACAACATTGCAGTTGTGTATAGTACCGTACCAGCACTGGGTTATACAGTAGAATACTTTATTGGAGTCAAAGCCAATGACACACACTCCGTGACTCTTCCCATATTACAACAACCAACAGCACCAGCCATCAATTACTGCCTAGTGAGTCAGCCGAATTATCTCACTATCGCAGACTGCAGAAGGGCCTTTGACAAGAGGCCCTCTCAGAATGTAGAAAGAGAAAAACAGCATAGTACAACACAGTATAATGCACTGGATATGATGCAGTTTTGTACATTAAAATGTACCATGGTGCAGTGGTCATAATGCTGTGTTGTGCATTGTTGTTTTCCAGTTTACCATATGACATCAGGATTTGTTCTCTCCTGATTGGCCGGGGCGAGCTCCTCCGGTCACTATAAACCGTGATATTCACCCGCAGAAGTGCGCGAGAGGTGAATATAACAATCCAATGTCCTGGAGCTAATAAAACATCAGGCTTCCCTGCAGGAGCTCCTGACTGAGTCCATATTTCGTGTCTCTTCGTCCCTGTGAGGAGCTTTACGGTAGTGTTGTCACCCTTCACAGGTATTCGCCGCTGAGCTAGCAATGGTTTTAAAATTCGCAGTGAACTGAGTAGCTAGCTAATGCAAGCTCGCTAGCAAACAAACTAAAGTTACAAAATGGTTATGGAAAGGAAGCGCATGCATGGTAGTTAACTGGCTAAGTAATGTTAACTTAGTTATGAGAGTGGCACTTAGCTAGTTTGCTACAGCGCTATGCCATACAGATTTAACCAACATTAACACCTGATATTCTGTCTGGCTGAATACTAACAGCGGGACATAACATAACATAAAATAACATGAATGGCGAGAACAGGCCGTTCAGCCCAACTACGCTCGCCAGTTTCTTTATACTATTGTGAATATATCCCTCCAGATACTCAATGAGTCAATGGTATCTAGCTTTAAGTCAAGCCTGCTCTTGAAAACCCCCAAAGTCTCTGCCTCAACAATATGGTCAGGCAAGATATTCCACATCGAAATTACTCTTTGGGTGAAGAAATATTTCAGAATATCAGTGCTAAATTTACCTTTGGTCAACTTCCATTCTACTCACAACACTAGGTCGAAGGAATCCTACATAATTGAATTTGTTAATCCCTTTAACATATGTGAAGACCTCAATCAAATCACCCAAGAGTCTCCTTTTCCTAAGACTAAAGAGATTAAGGATCGTCAGCCTCTTCTCATAGCTTTCATCTGTTATACCAGGAATAAGCTTAGTGGCTCGAGAGCATCTATATCTTCCTTAAAGTATGGTCCCCAGACCTGTACACAATACTCCAGATGAAGTCTGACGAATGTTTATAAAAAACAAGCATCACCTCCTTAGATTTGTACTTAGTACTTTTGGCAATGTATCCCAGCATCCGACTGGCTTTTTTAACTGCTATGGCACAATGGCTAGAACCTGTGAGGGTTTGGTTAACAATCACTCCCAGATCTTTCTCGCGTGCAGCACATTGCAGTTTTAAACCTCCCATGAAGTAATCCCGTCTAATATTTTTATTACCTACATGTACAACTTTACATTTTGCTACATTAAATTTCATTTGCCACATTTCTGCCAAATTCTGGATTATATCCAAATCATCCGGAATCACTTTAGTGGATCCTAAACTATTTGCCAAACCCCCCAATTTAGTATCATCTGCAAATTTAACCAATCTGCTCTCAATATTCCTATCAAGGTCATTAATGTAGATGAGGAACAGCAGGGGCCCCAACACTGATCCCTGGGGGACGCCACTCCCCACCATACCTAGCTCAGATGAGATATCACTGAGTACTACTCTTTGTGTTCTGTCCTGTAATCAATTTTGAATCCACTCCAGAATACCTCCTGTAACTCCAATGGAGCTCATTTTAAAAATTAGTCTCTTATGCGGTACTGTACCGAATGCTTTCTAAAAATCCAAGTATATGATGTCATAAGCCCTGCTCTGGTCATAAGTCCTGGTGGCCTCTTCAAAAAATTCCAGAAGGTTTGTCAGGCATGACCGTCCCTTCCGAAAACCATGTTTGCTATCCCTCAAGATACTGTTACATTCAAGAAATAAGTCCAGCTCATCTTTGATGATAGATTCCAATATTTTGCACGCAATGCAAGTTAAACTGACTGTTCTGTAATTTCCTGATTCAGTACGGTCCCCTTTCTTATATATTGGTATTATATTGCCCTGTTTCCAATCATTTGGTATTTCTCCAGTTTCTAAAGACCTTCTGAAGATGGCGGATAGTAGCTTAAAGATGATCTCACCAACTTCCCTGAGCACTCTAGGGTATAAGCCATAAGGACCCGCCGCCTTATCTGCCTTCAGTTTCTGCAACTTGTCTAATTTTTCGTTATCCCGAACCTCAATTTCCGCTAAATAATCTTGAGCATTTAACATGCCCTCTGGCCAAATAAACACCCCCTCTGAGGTAAAATTCTCAACAAAGTAACTGTTTAAGGCATCCGCAATATCCTTGTTATCATATAGCAGCGATCCATTTTTATACTTTATGCACTTAATCTGCTCTTTAACTTTCCTTTTTCTGCTACAGTACTGAAAGAAGCGCTTAGGGTTAGTTTTTGCCCCCTTTTCAATTTGTCTTTCATACAGTCTTCTAGCATTCCTCAGCTCTTTTTTGACCACAGCCTGCATTTACCATATTCAGCCTTAGTGTTCTCATTGTTATCCTTTATGTACATCTTATAAAGATTCCTCTTTTCCCTCAAAATCCTACGAATACTTTTGGTCATCCACTGAGGATTCTGCTTTTTCAGCTTACTTTTGGACACCTTTGGAATGAATCTGAATTGTGATTCAAGTAAAACCCCCTTAAATCTTTCCCACATCTCATTTACGGACTGACAGTCCAGGAGTGTCTCCCATTTTATTTCAGCTAGATATGAGTGCATCCTGTCAAAGTTTGCTCGCCTAAAATTGAAAATTTTTGTTTTTGAATACACCTTTTTAACTTCCCATGAAACATAAAAATTAATAGCAGAGTGATCACTTGTCCCACGTGGCTCCAGTACCTCAACATTGCTAATTCTATCGGGGTCATTACAGAGCACTAAGTCTAAAATTGCCTTCTCTCTGGTAGGTTTATTAACATACTGCACCAAGAAATTATCATTAATAACATCTAGAAATTCTTCCTCCCCCCTACCCTGTCCTTTCACCATTTCCCAATTGATACCAGGATAATTTAAGTCTCCCATAATAAGAGTCCCTCCACCTCTACAAGCTTGCATAATCCACATAACACAGAGCGATTTTTTTTTCCACCATGCTCTCAGCCAATTAAATTTGAGCAAAAGTAATAAGTAACTAAAGTAATATCAAATATATAGTATGTCATTAGCTGGACTGTGGGAAAAGTACTACAGTCATGTGATAAATTGCCTTGTAACGAAGCGCAGTGCAGTGGTTATTGTGCAGTGCACTCACTGGGTCTGAGGGCCAGTAGGCTGCAATGCTGCTCCAGCCATCGCAGTGTGGTCTGGCGAAGCTCCAGGGCGCTGGCGGTGGACACCACACTGTTAAATGACTCAAACAGAGGTTTGATGATGATGCTGAACTGTGAAGACTGAGAGTCAAGGGTCAAACTACAAAGCAAAAGTTTTACTTGCATCTTGCTGGACCGGAGCTCAGCACATGATGTAGTGCTTTAACCTCATGAATCCGTCAAATGCAACTGCTGTATTAAAGCCCATGAAACATAGTGAGGATACCACGGTTTCCAACAATCCCAAATGTCTCCTGCTGAATTTTCAGGAAATGTGCATAAAATTATGTAAAATAAATCGATATATTCCATTTGCTGAAATGCTGTGGCCATATAAGCATGACATCCCGGGTTTGAATATTTCTCTCATGTATCGATGTGATGTAGCTTTTGTGAAGTGCTGCAGTCAGCACATACAGAATGTGTGAGTATAACTGTTCCACAATATGAAAAACCAATGCATTTTTTCCCCACTTATGTAAGGGAACCAATGTAAGGGAATACTTGAAAAGTTAGAGCTTATGGGGTTAAGGTGTAAGCAAAAACAGTAGACCGAGTGGTTCCCCAGGACAACGGTTGGTCACCCCAGCTCAATGCCACACCACATTAGAAATTCACTGAATCAATCCAAATTTAAAGGAGTTCACAAAAAAAGTTAATTGTGGAACCAGTAAAAATGTTCAAAATTTCTGTGCCGTAACACTGCAAACAGGGGTTCATATACAAAAAACACATCAATAATTTACCCTTTAAACCAATTTTAGGCACCAAGGCTTCAGTAGACCCTCTGTTAAAAAGATACAATCCAAAACTTCCAGTTGTGAAGGGTCCTGTTCCTCACGTACTCGTTGAACTTTTCCCACATGCTGTCCAGGCGACATCGCGCAACGGGGACCCCTGTGGCTGGTAGCTTCTGATGACAAGAGCTAGAAATACCACCAGCGCGTATTGGTGAAATCATGAACAGGTGCATAGACAACACAGGACACTCAACAACGATATCTCCTGATGTAACCTCAAGTATATGGCCAGCAATGTTTACAGCTCACATGGCGGTGACATTAACATTTCATATAAGGGAAGTTGCCCTGAACATGATGAAATACACAAATTTAGAGAATAGAACTGCTTAAAAACATGCACTACAGCAGTATTCTTCCACATTCTAAGAGGACGCCTCGTTGAGGTAGATACAAAACCATCACTACGCTGGTAAATCACATTCTTTTCATGTCATGGTGTACAATTTAAACACTTGTTTTCTCTGTATTGAGGAAGAGCAAGTCAGTTAGACTTTATTGTAAAGTCCCATACTAATTCACATGGATACAGTCAATAGTAGTATCTCACTTGAGTACCAATGGTACAGATAGATAGACCAGATAAGCATGAGAAAATGAATGACAAGGTAATGCTTTGGCAACTTATGAGTGTATTGATTGCTTAGTAAAGTTTACTAATAAGCACTGTAATTAATTAATTAATTAGTAAGACATAGGATAAAAGTCAATTACTTACCTAAAAACAAAAACATTAGCAGTGTTTTTTTCCTGCTTTAATTTGCTGAAACTAATATTGCGGTAAACCTGAATTTATGGTGCAGAAGAGCTTCCCAGAAGTCCTGGTAGACAGAGTTAAATAGGCCCTGAAAAAATGATGTCACACACCTCCCCATCCCGCTCCCTAACTGCCACACTTGTGTGCCTTTGTGTGGGTCTGCCAAGTCCCGGAGGGGTTCGGGTGTTCCACGTGTAATTTTGTACTTCAAAAGGTTGCTCACTAGCGCCCCCCACCAACTCTTTGTTTCCTGCTTCTTGGCCTCATCACCTATAATTCTATGTGCTTGACTGCCAAGCCCCTGAAGGCATTTTCCCAGTACTCACACAAGCGCCCTCATCACACAAGTGTTCCTCATCTGTTCATACCAGTACAGGTGTGCAAGACCGCAGGCTGTCCTATTCCTCTTTGCGCAGATATAGATGCCGGCGTCTGTAAATTCCAAAATTTATTTGCTAAATAATTCTGTACTGATTTTCCAAATGTCTTGCCCCACTAGAATAATTATCCACAGTCTCTGTGACACAAATAGTGAGCTTTACAGCCTTAAATAGGCTCACGCACAACAGGAAAAATTGGCATTATTCTGCACATAGGGGTTAATATTGTCCTCCAGGGGTGCAACAGGAGTGACCCAATGCAGGTCTGATACATCCCTCCTGCAAGTCTGCATCAGAGCTCACTTTGCTGCTGACTGTTGCCCATGAATCCAGTGTCACTGTGACATTCTAAGTGAGTCCAGCAGTCATACAGGAGTGCCAAAAGAATGACCAGCACTCAGCGAGCAAGAGTCACCACTGTGATGTATAGAACTGTTTTCTCATTCTGCTATGAAATTTGCTGATTCACCCCAGCAGAAGTGCGCACCTACGGTCTGCACATTCAATCCGCACTTCTTGCACATCATACAAGTGTGCACTTTGAGGAGGGCCTCAGGGCTGAGGGTGGTTATTAAAAAAATGCCAAAATATACCCCACTACGCCGAGGTGCTTCTAAATCCTTGCACCTTGAAAGGCCACTGCACTGTGGGGCCACGCTTTGCTGAGGTCACCAAAGAGTACAACTGGAGTTTAGTGCATGATGTGTAGTGTTGGCATTTGAGAGGAGGTCAGCTGTACCAGATGGAGGCGTTGAGCTCCTCGATCTCCTCCCGAAGACAGCGGATCTCTTCCTGCATCACCCTCCTCTCCTGCTGCAGCTTGGCGATGTACTCGGTGGTCTTCTGCAGGGTGGCCACGTTCGTCGCCTGATCGCAAACGACCCAAACAAGCAGAGTAGGTACAAAACAGGGGTCCACACGATTATGAAAATTGCAGGTTTTCAAACTATGGAGCTTCTATATCAATTATAATATTTGATACACCTCTTCCATCTTTATTTTGAGTTTTGTAAAAAAAAATTTTTTAAAAATGAAAAGGAAAAACATTTTCACTTGTAAAAAAGATAATAACGACAGCAGCAAGTCTTTGTGAATCAGTCTCTACTAGGAGTTCTCAGTCATTTTCATGATTAACAAAAGGTTCACTCCGAGAGCACTCCACACTTAACAGGAGCTGCTTGTTCTCCCGATTAGGTAAGACGACAATCATTCATCTGGATGCGTATTTGCGAGAACAAGGCAGGACTAATAATTGTTTTAAACGGAAGTTTTGTGCAACCCAATTCCCTGTTCTTGTTCCGCAACTGTACTGAATTTAGCCCATGACTAAATCTCTGTTAGATCGCATATGGAGAGAAATCGTGTCTTCGGTTGCCAATTAAGATAATTGGAAAACTATAAAATAACAGTGGTGTAGCCAGCAGCGGTGCGAAAACACGTCCCTGTTTGAACTGTTATTAATCTCTGGTGTGGAAATAAAGCGTGAATCTGTCTGATCCATCTGACTAATTTTCTAAAGAGAGACCGAATAAAGACTGTTGTCTATCTTCAACGGAAGAAAACAGAAGAATAAACAGACGTGTGTATTTGCGTCTTTGCATTGACTTTGAATGTAATCAGTCGCGCGATAAAATAGTTTCGCTTCCAGTATGCAAGCGGCTTTACTGAGCACAGAATGCAAGCATTATTTATGTGGTTGGCTGAGAAAGATCTGAAGTCGTTAGTTAGCATCACAGATTCAGCTGCGTGATTAAGCCAGGTCGAGTTTCCATTACGCCTGCCAACCGCCTTTAATCTGACATCAGGACAATCGATATAGATACTATCATTTATGTCCTGATTCAGATAGTTACATTAAATAGTGGTTGCTGTAATTATTTATTGCATTGAAATGTGCCTGACATTCTGGAAAACTGCCTGTGAGGTTTCGGTGACGTGAGCGCACTGTGTGCCGGTCAGCCGAATTACCACAGCACAGAAAGTAAATCAGGATGGAGCTGGCAAGTTTTTTGCACAACTTCAGCAGAGACTTTTTCGACAAAATTGTCACTGCGTCTTGATAAATTTGTGACACCTCCCCCTACTACGCCTCCACACCCATCTCGGCGCATGTCCGTCTACCAAATTGCCAAATTGGCTGCCCACGGTGTTGCGCCGGACGAAATTACCACGGCATGGGCTGCGCCACGCTACGCCACCCAGTGCTGCGCCAAGAAATTAGAGCCCTAAGACTTTTGAATTTTATCCCGCTCCTCCGACAAATCAAATCTGCACACAGCTCTCAATAAAGGCTGACAATCCACTGTCTGACTGTAGAGTTACGCCCTGATTTCACACTGCCTCAACCTCCACGGTAATAAAAAACAAAGCAAAACAAACAAATAAATAATAATAATAATTATTATTATTATATCCCCGGACGCCGAATGGCATTCCGGGGGATATTACGTTTTTGGTCTGGCCGCCGCCGCACTATGTATTAACGCAATAACTTCAGCAATATTTCAATTACAAATTCCAAATTTTGCACATAAGTAAGCATCATAAAGAGGAAGAACTGATTCAATTTTGGACAATTTATGATGTCTAGATTGGCCACCAGGGGCCAAAAACGGAAAAAAAATCACTGTTCCGCGATAACTTCAGTAATATTTCAATTACAAATTTCAAGTTTTGCACATAAGTAAGTATCATAAAGAGGAAGAACGGATTCGATTTTGGACAATTTACGATCTCTAGATTGGCCACCAGGGGCCAAAAACTGATTTACATGTTAACGCGATAACTGCAGTAATATTTCAATTAGAAATTCCAAGTTTTGCATATAAGTAAGTATCATAAAGAGGAAGAACTGATTCAATTTTGGATAATTTACAATTTCTAGATTGGCCACCAGGGGCCAAAAACGGGAAAAATCACTGTTTTTATCATATCTCAGGAAATATTTGTCCGATTGACCTCAAATCAAGTGCAAATGAAAGGTCATGACCTCAGGATGTGTCCCACAATGACATTATACCTGTTTGGATCAAAATTTTGACACAAAGTGGAGCTTTGTCGCATAAAATTCACCATTTTTGCTATATCTTTGGAACTATTTCTCCAATTGACATGAAACTATGTGCAACTGCAAGGTCATGACCTCACAACGTGTCACATGATGACATCATACCTATATGGTTCAATATTTTGCCACCAGATGGCGCTTTGTGATGGAAAATTACCATTTTGGCCATATCTTCAGAACCATTTGACCGATTGCCCTATTAAAATAATAAATGAAGGGAGATCTGTGCTCACAGGTTTGGAGGAAGACCTGCTCCTCAGTGTAGGGACCAGGGTGCACAGGGTTTTGAAGCCCAGATTAATGCTGAAGCGCCTCTTCTGCTCTGCTGAAATGGGAGTCTGACGGCAAACCTGCAAACAGTAATAAATGCACAATAGCGATTAATCAACATAACAAAAAGAAATAATGATCACAACTAATTCTGATTAATAGGTTTTTTAAATAATAAAAATTGTATGTTTTTTCAATGACAGACAGAGAGAGGCAAAGGTAGACAGACAGACAGGGTCAGACAGACAGACAGAGCAGCACTCTGAAAGCAGCTTTGCAATGCACTGCAAACGGAATCTAACCAAGCATTTTAATCTTGCATTTTGACTTTTTGAAATATTTACCTTTTTTCCCAATAAAACCAAAATTGTGTCTCTGATGTGAGAAAATTTTGACTCATTTCTAGATTTGTACATTGGATGTGAAAATCTCACTTAGACAGCACACAGTAGCTTAAAATAAACCAATATTCTCAACTTGAGTGAGGATAATTAGTACGTTAAATTTCATAAGATTAAATCACTTCCAGACCTTAGAATTACAGGGTTCTAACTAACATTTACAAAGTTTGAAGGAATTTGCTTGCAAAGTTTGGCTGCTCAGTGTACACTTTGGGAACAGGAACTTTGTAATTCTGATCTGAACTCAATTTAACGAATGACTTGAATATTAATACTTAATCAGATAGAACTACAATTTATTACCAATCATGTGCAAAAGTTAACTCAATTTTGACCAAAATGTCAGATAGAAGTTAGAACCCTGTAATTCTAAGGTCGCAACTTGTAAAGACCTTCACTTTCTGCATGGTGAGGGCTACAGACCTGGTCTGACTGACATGGCAACCCATGCCGTGAACATGGCAACCTCAAACAGCAGCCAATTACATTTTAATATAATAATTAAAAGGGCTAAGATGGAAGGTCCAAGGATCAGCAAGTCAAAGTCCCACCATGTGCATCCATCACCCATGACCTCAGCTCAGCTGATATCTCCTCATTAGTTCTGCTTCCTGGCTAAAAAGTTTTGTCAGAGACCAAATCATGGCGTCTGGCGCTGCACACTGGAGAGACTCTGCTTGAGCTTGGATTTCCAAGACACACAAACACCTTGCCAAACGACATGACAGAAGAATAAAATTATAAAAGTAACTCCTAAGCTGAGCACCCAAAGCCAAGCCCTACAGTCTGCTGGGAGCGGAAAGCGCTTCAATGTCCTTGCCGGAGTGATATCGCCGGGGGCGACGACCATGCTGCTTGAAGGTGGGGCTTCCGCATGTGGAGGGCGGGGCGCGATGTGGACAACACTTCTGTGGGAGGGTAGGGAACCTAGAGAGATCAAAGACAGAGCCCCACTCGCAACTGCGTAATCTCCCTTTTCTCCTGGGGCGTGCTTATCAAGCAGCAGTATTTCTCCCTGGAACTTCCCTGACTTTAAAATACAGGATAAATTCAAGCCTCCGATTGCAGTCCGGCGCTGCCAACGCATTTAGACTACACACTTACTGCGCAGCAAGGATGCAGGATACATCTTTTGAGTTGCTCCTTCCTTGCATAGAGTAGGTAACAAGCAAAAGACGTAATGGAGGGTATCACACCACAAACGGGAGGACCAGTCTCACCTGTAACAAACAGCGGAGGGGGTAGAAGAGGGCGGGGCTTGATTGGAGCCATGTTCTGAACGCTTCTAGTCCTGAGACTGGCGTCAGGAGGTGGGCCGGGTTCTGGTGTGGTGAAATCCAGCTGCACCACTGTTCTGCCTCTGAGAGGCAGTGGCTGCGGTTTGGGAGGCGTCCCGGTACGGGAGACCGTGGAAGACTGGGCGATTTTCGGAGAGATTTTTGGAGGAGATGTAGGGACGGTAGTGTATGGAGGTAAACGTTTGCCCACTGTAGGGTTTAATGGTGCTATGGTTGCCGCCAGCAATGGATGGGGTGCAGGATTTGGCGGTGGGTGGCCTGACAGTGCATTGGGCGCTGATTCAGGAACTGTGGGAGGGGGCCCCGAGAATAGAGGTGGGAAGCTGTCAGAGTATGAAGAGGCGGAGCCCATTTCTCCGACATGATTGGTCGTGATGATAGTTGGAACTCGGGGTGCTGTAGTCCCAGAGGGCGGCAGAGAGGCCTAAAATGACATCACAATGACCTGTAGCACCCAGCGCTGTGACCCGTCGTCATATTGTTTTGTAGAATTGCAGCGCTGATCAAGGATCAGTTGCCGCTTTTAGCTCAGTCTTCATACGATCAGGACACAGATGGGGGAAAACATAACATGACATGACGAGTAGAACAGGCATTTCAGCCGAACAATGGCAGCTTTTTTCTCTCCCTCAAAATAGAACCTAACGCTTTGTTTACTTAAAAGCAAGGAGGCCATTTCAAATAAATAAATATTACCCTAAATGACTGGGTCGCAACAAATCTATTAGCCCTCACAAGTACAATGGCATGGCCAAAGATTAGTCCACAACAAATACCCGACCAGTCATTAGGTCGCCGTAAATCATCTCCTGAGTGAGTTGTGTTGCTTTATGCTCTCAGAGCCTTTACAAATACACATCTGGATTTAAAGCTCTGATTATAAACTCCTGTAAACTAAAGCTGTGGTGTGGAAGTGACAGTGGAGTTAAAATACAACCATTGATCACCAGGCGTTACTGTACCGAAGTTTGCGAGGTCGTTCTGGAAGCGGGCAGCACAGCGGAGGCGGGGGCTGAGGTGGAGGGGCTGGGCTGACGGAGGCTTTGGAACACATCTGATCGAGGCCAGGAACAGAGACACAAGCAGAATACTTACAGACACTTACTGATAATTCACTCACATTCACTGACATCCCATCTTCATACTGCATATATATCTTTGTTTAGTACTTTGTGTTGTACATATGACATGTAGCACAGTTCATGTAGCACACAGTGCATGTGTTGTTAAGGGAGCTTGTCAATATTCTGAACGCGTTCAAATTTGAACAGGCATTCAAAAATGAACAAGTCTCCGTTTGTGTTCAGCTAAAAAACGGACAGCAGTGTGTTCCAAACTGAACGAGCATGCGTTCATTTTTGACCGGATGGCATCCAAAATTTAATGCAGCTACACTCTCTTGCGTTACAAAATTAATCTGCTCTCCACTTCACAAAATTTACACCAACATGCGTAAATATTTCCTTCTTACGAGAAAGAAAATCCCCATCTCCCATCCTGCAGAATTTCGAAGTGCATTGTAAGGTACATGCCCATTAAACAACAGTTTTCATGTCGACTAAAAAATCATACCAAATCTCCAGTTTCGAGATTATATCTTTACCGATCGTCAATCTTCCGCTATACGCTTATGCTTTTCATCAAGTTTAATAAGATGCTTTAACACATTCCACACTCAAGATCGGAGATAAATTGTGATTCAATGGTACCGGGGTACGTTCAGTCAGCCAAAACATTCAAATGTTGCTGTGTGAATACTTAACTGGAATGAACATCGCTTCCATGTGGTGTCAGTGGCTATACCACTTTTTCCTTCTTATATAAAAAAGCATTTTAGAATTCCAAATCATGATGTAACCGCTAGGCAATTTGCATGCAAAAGATTGTAAATAAATTAAATAAATTAAAATTATAGTTTACGCATTGTATCACATCATCTACACGACAGCCCAAGTTTAATTCTACTATTCTGTGAGTATAAAAACTAGGATAACTTAGTCCAGCTCATATCAAATTGCAAAATTATCCGCAATATTAATCCTTTATTTTTAAACCTGTGAACATGCAAGCCAAAAAAAAAAAAATGCCACACTTTAAAGCCCACTACGTACACGATAAATTCTGCAATGATATTCAGATTTTGTTCCATTGATTATTGCAGATTTTGTACCATTTGTCATGCGATATACGCAGTGTCTACGTGTCCGAAAGTATGACATGGTTTTTGTATCTTCGTGTTCAACAGTCGGATGGTTTCAATATAACTCCATGTCCGACAGTCGACTGTTGTTTTTAATTTCTACAAATCTACTGAATCATAAAACGTGAAGGTTTTGATAAGAGGGCTCAGTTCTTCAAGATGAGTACCGAGAATTTCAATCGATGTTTCTGTTTAAGCTCTGCTCAATAAAGTGAGTCGACATTGGCGCAGGACTTTGTGCATTTATGACGAATTTAGCGACTGCCGGACAGAGATACTAAAATACTCCGTGTCCGAAAGTCATAAAAGTTCTAATTTTTTGAGTATTCCAGCAATTATTAGACGTACAAACTTGGCCATGTTTGTGTTCGACCTTCACAAAATGCAAATTGATAGCGATCGACTTTTCTTGGTCTTTTAATTCGTCTGTTTTCTTCCGTTGAAGATAGACAACAGTCTTTATTCGGTCTTTCTTTTGAAAATTAGTCAGATGGATCGAACAGGTTCACGCTTTATTTCCACACCAGAGATAAAATAGTGCTTGTAGTCAGTGAGCAAATCAATTCCATGACCATTGACATTGTGAATTAAATATCGCATGCATGATCAAGACTGTCGGACGCGAAATATGATGAGCAAAGTAAAACCTCTGCATGTGCACAGTAGGCTATTATAAAATCATTGTGTCTGAATGTTTATAAATATTTATATTCCCCCCTTTATGAATATAACCCTTATCATAAGGGTGTTATCAGTTCAATTAATGAATAAGCTTGATTGCAAGATAAACGACTAAGTAGTCTTGTGATGCCATGGGGATTAGCAGGTTCAGGATTACAAGATCACGGAGTGAGACCTGAATTCATGCGACACACTGGAATACGGGTGACAAGCCTTTTAGATGATGTGAACAATTAATACTTAATTTGTTCAGTCAACTAAGTTCAATGTGTTTTTGTTTAGATAACCGGAATATGTTTTTGCTCAGAGAACAGGAGTAGGTCGCATATAATCCCCTTCCTGAAGCGTCACCTAAATTGGCAAATGATCTTTAGCAGGCGGATTATAACCAGTGTATGAAAGAAAAACAAAAATGACAATGAGAACAATTTCACTTTATATGAAAAAAAACTAACAATGACAATGAGAACAATTTCATTTTAAGGAACTGAGATTTTAAAATAGGTCTGTACAAGCGTTTATATAATCC
This sequence comes from Gymnothorax reevesii, assembly GCA_029721435.1. Taxonomy (NCBI): domain Eukaryota; kingdom Metazoa; phylum Chordata; class Actinopteri; order Anguilliformes; family Muraenidae; genus Gymnothorax; species Gymnothorax reevesii. The sequence goes on from CM056583.1 coordinate 84,693,939, forward strand.
ATCATCCATATTCAGTCGTCGTTCACGAAAGAATATCCGCGCCCATAATCTAAAAGCACACTTCGCACATAGTTGAACGCATCAGGCCCTTGGCAGGCATCTATGAATGAACACATCAGAAAATGAACAGAAGGGTGTTCATCATCGAATGCGGTAACCAGGATTGCAGCCTCGAACGCATCCAAAAATGAACAGACATCCGTTCAAAAATGAATGCGTTCACTGTTCACAATATTGACAAGCTTCCTAAGTGAAGTACGTGGAAAGATTTATGCAATGCATTCAGCATGGATGGTGTAGCAAATGGTGTTTGTAAAATGCAGTGTCTAATGCATAGCATGATTTATGTAGTATGGTTGAGGTGCATAATTCGATTTGTTCAGGACATATTGTAGTACATATAGCATGGTGCAGGACGTAGTACAATGCAGTTCATAATAACATTTTTATTGAACATAAGCTACACATATTATCATTTGTCAAGTAGATGTTAAATGCAATATGGCTGGGCTGGAACAGTTTGTGCAGCATGATATATGTAATATATAGCGCAATTTGTGCATTACATGGTGCATCTATTATGTTAGCTTAATAGACACGTTTACCTCACGTAACATGGTCTGGTTACATGATTTACTTATTCTGTCAAGATTAAATATGAAATGAAGGTCTACCTGACATAGCTAGAGCATATGAAATATAAACCTGTTCTGGCCTTGACAGGTCATTGTGTGACTCTGTTGTATGAGGAAAGCTATAAATAATACTACTACTACTACTACTACTAATATTAATACATTTTATTTATAGGCGCCTTTCAAGACACTCAAGGTCACCGTACAGAAGTCAAACAATTAAAATTCATAGTAAAATACACAGACACACGCACGCAAAAGAAGACAATAAAGGAATAAGTTATGAATAAAAGCAGTGCAAATCATTTAATACAAAGAACCGCAGGCCTAAAGCGAATAAGTCTGTCTGAAGAGGTGAGTTTTTAGCCGAGATTTGAAAATAGCGAGAGTTCTTGATTTCATGTGGGAGAGTATTCCAGAGGCGGGGGGCCGAGTGGCTGAAGGCTCCTGACCCCATGGTTATTATTATTATTATCATTATTACTACTTCATGAATCCACAAATTCTTGGCAGATAAGAAGCTGCGTCACCTGTCGTTAACGCCCTCTCCAGCCAAAAACCTAAATGATGGGACAAAATCTTTTGCTTCGGCTTTATAATATTTGTTTATGTCGCCTATTTTTGTTATTGGATCAGTGGATAAATGGCACTCTTTATTTCAAATTACTATTTTTTCCCGGGGTGGATTAAATCATCCTTTCGATCGCTTTTATCAGACTGTGGGTTATAAATAGTCAGATGTGAAAATTCATGGTCTTAGGGAGTCCTGCAGTATATTGGTATGTGGGTCACTCCATACTTAAATGTACAATTCACTGTATAGTATAAGAATGGTCAATAGAAATTTTTCGGGAATTAGAGAATTAAATGATTTTAATTGTTCATATTTATTCACTCCCGAGATATACAAAAGAAAAAAACAGAGTCATCGGCCCAACGACGCAGCAGAAAAAGTGATGTCCTGATGTCAGCCAAGGCGTTGTGAAAGCCATACTTTGTTACAAACTTTGGCAGCAAACTTCATGACATGCTCAAGACATGTCCGTTGATACTTCGAAACAAAGTAAAATGAAATACTGCGGAGAAATACCAATAATAATGATTTCAATTGTCTGCACTAAATTACCAGGACTCGTCTGATCAGAAATGCAATTTGAAATGACCGTCGTGGGTGTAACCAGTCGCGTCCTCACGTGTTACGTCCAAACCTGTGGGCTAATTTGCATAATGTATGCAAATGCCGTAAAGATGACTGGGGCAAACTAAGGTACTCACTTCCTGCATCAAAATTTCACAAGGTATCAGACAAAATAATATATTCCTTTGGTGATTAAGAGCAACAGGTAACCAGTTTCAAAATTTTAACAATGCTTTGCATTGTCGCCAGGTGAATGGAATACAAACATTGAGGATAATAGACTAGAAAAATATTGACTGGCCGTAATTGTCCATAAATGTTACTGATAGACTGAGGCCATTTATCATTCAAAAGAATTGACTTTGAAATGTATCTTTATCAATATCTGTTTGGTGTCCTCGTTACACCCACAACACCTGCCACCTTAGTACATTATGGGGTCACTGAAATGAAGTGATCACTCCGTTTATCTTCTCGCTTTTTTGTGATGCCCATGGATGGGGTTTCACCACTGCAATGAAAAACTTTGGAAAAGGTGTATTTGAATTTTCCTCACCATTGGAACACATTTATACAGTTTAGTATGGAATGACTCATATTGATTATAAAATAAATTCCGCTGTAGACCGCATTCAGGAGCAGTTGTAATAGTTTATATTTAAGATCAATATAAAATTAACATAAATCCGTCAAGTCGTCAATATGTCTATTACATTGTGCATATAGTATGATGAATTTGTGTACTGTATAGCACATGCCATATGGCTGGTGTAGTACGCAGAGTTTGGAGTATAATGCTTATAGAAAACAGTATGGTTTGCACTCTGTACAGTCCAGGTTTACCTTGAAAAATATCAAAGGTGTCCAAGCTGAGGTCCAGGTTAGGCTGCAGGTTACTCAGGCCTGGCTGGATCATGTCTGCATTCTTGTTGTGAGCTGAGAGAGAGGTGACGGTGTAAGATTAGGGTCACAGTCTGCCCTCCCCCCATATTTATTTACAACCTTACGAAAGGATGACTGATTCAATTCAATACAGCAACACTGCTGCGCCCTAATGTCATTTGTCATTATGTGTGATGCACAAAATGCTAGGTTGAAATACTAAATAGGTTGGTTTCGCGGCAGCTAGCAAAGTCCAAACAGATTAGCATGGCCAAAAATGCAAATGCTGCTCATAAGTAAAGTAAATCAATTTTAAATTTCCACAAATTTATATCTGCCTATCGTTTATGCCGATAACCAAACATGAACCTGTTGCAAAGAATTCAAAATATCAGATGGCAATCTCACGCCACCCTTAAGGAAATTTATGGCAAACTACCTCCAATCAGCAAAAGACTTAAACAACCTTGAACACGCTTCATGGGTCATTGTTACCGAGCGAAAGATGATGTGATATCCAAACTTCCTCTATGGTCGGTATCAAACAGCAGGAAGATGAGATACCCTGATATGATTCCACAGGACACTGGTATCAACTTTAGTGACCAACCAATCACGATGTCGGACAAGGACTGCTGGTGTGAAGTTGTGCTTGGCATCTCACCCACAGGAGAATAGTAAGTAGCAAGTAAGTAATGGCAATATCTCGCCACATCCGTATGGGGAACGCACCAATCTCCCTTGGGTTGGGCCAGCCCAGGGATTGATGGGAATTCAGCGAGGAAAAGAGGGTGTCTGCACTCTCCGAAATCAGCATCTCAATGCCGAAGAGTGAGTCCATTTCCATTGGAACCGGTGAGTCGTACTGCTGCTCAACACCACCGCGCCAGAACCCCATCTCCGGTGAGACGTCTGGTGAGATCTCCCCAAAGAGGAAGAACTGCTCGTCCGGCCCCTGGTTCCAAAAAATAATCGTAATTTTAATTAGCAATGCAAGTTCAACATTTCCTCGGTCTTACATTCACAAAATAACCGTCGACATACTTAACAGAGGTGCTGTGCAGGGGAACAAACAGACAAAACGGCAAAGAAACAAACTCGCCGATAAGAAGTAATATTCTAAAATATGGTTTCTCATTCTGGCAATAGCATAGATTAAGATGGCAGGTGGCATAAACAGTCTGTGGTCAGCAGTAATGTTCTCTTTTCAGTACATCAATGTCAGTTATCAGATGCTCCTTTCCAGGGGTGCGTTTCCCGAAATCGCAGATGCTAACTTACACAGCTGGGCCCATTGACTGTGAGAGGACAAACTATATAAGTTGCTAACTCAGTTAGCAACTACTCTGTTGGGAAATGCAGCCCAGAGTGACAGGTAACACAAAATGCGTTCAAAGCCACGAAACTGCAGAGGAGCTCAGACATTCCAAAATCCAGGAGTGAAAACAAACCGGACTTTTCTCAGTAAAAAAACCAGTGGAAGAAAATGAATCGATAAAAACAATTCATAAAGACTTTTAGCTGACAGCACGTAAATACAACCCCAAATCCTTAAATCTTGCGCTAGTTTCAAAATGAGGTCAGGGGCCCCCATGAGTCTTCAAACTGCGCCTGAATGGTATAATTGTATCTCTGACAGATAGACTGCTGATGTTAACTTTTATGTAAAATGAAGTAAAACTGACTCCAACAACAAATAATTTCACACAAACCACCCCCATCTCCCAAAAGTTTCAACCAATCAGAGATCGTAGGACAATACCTTTAGAAGGCTGGACATATCTTCATTTTTGTGCCTCTGTAACTATGACAACAACAAAAGAATGTGACGGTAATAGCATAGATGACATCACTACACAGAGAGACATGATCAATACCTCACAAACCTGATCCAGTTTTAATGTGTCTAAATGAGCAAAAATGATTACATTTTCTCCAACAAATCAGTTATTATTTTTAGCAGTATTTTTCTGCAGATGCTTTTGATTCAGTGGCCGAGTGGCCATGTCTTCAGCAGCAAGCATCCCGCCTAATCTACACGTCGGTTTACAGTTTGGATCAACTGAAAAATGTAGCATATAACCAAAGGTAAGTCCTCTTGTTCTGGAGATCCAAATGAAGCTGGATAAATATGCTCCTGTGCCAATTTTGGACACTTATTCTTCACTGGATGCAGTTGTTCCTGACAATCTGACGTTGCCACCGTAAATGATCACTCAACAGAATTTACAAGTGTACAAAGGATGGGTAACCGCCTACATTTCACCACAGACATATATATTATTTGGGAATGAAAACTGGGACAGGGAGCATTAAGTGAGGTTTGATCCATACGACTGATAAGAGAGATTTTAGTGATCAAATATGAAAATCCGGCAAATTCAAGAAAATAAGATGACTACCTGTTTCTTGAAATATGTTCTCCATTTGTGATATTCTCTGACAATATCGGCAGCTCTTTTCCAGCATTTTCCATCAGTGGAAATCGCCTGGAGAGGAAAGGAGAGAAATTAAATACAAAATAATGGCTTTTTACATTTTTTGAGAACAGTTGATATGAGCCCCTCAGAACAGTAGTGGTCCGACTCATTTTTTTTTACCATTTTGGGCCACAATTGCACTAAGCACTATGGGTCTGATTAACTAAGACCTTTAGCACATGCAAAATCTTTTTTCCCGTGCAAAACCAGAGACCTTGCCACTGATTGGTGCAAGGCAAGTACCCTGGCCAATCATGGGCAATGTTATTGCTTGCACATGCAAAAAGATTTTATTAAATCAGGCCCTAAGTGCGTTCTTGGAGTGAGGAAAACACGCCCCACCTGTTGTATAGTACCGCAGCTGCAGGGGTTTAACCCATTACTGCACTAAACAGATCGACCTGAGAAATCATTTAAAGAGAAGAACTTAAAAAACACAAATGTGGAGTAAGGGCACTTTGTTCTCAGGGGCTCATATGGTCTCGTCGAATACTGCGCCCAAATAAAAATGCACTATAGTTAATCCCCCGATGCTGATGCTTATGTAGAGACATAATGCTGACACAAATATTGGAAACCTAAAATTATTCAAATCTCTCCAACCCCTTAGCAACAGATGCCTCCCATGGGAGTACTGCCCATAGGAATCCCATCTTATAGTGTTTCCCAAATGCCCAGACTTCTGCATTTGAGAGTAATTGACTGTGGACACTCCAGGATACACCCAGCTAAATGCAGCGATAACAACAACAAAAAAAAAACTGCATTGAAGTTGGGCCAACTTGATAGTGCGGCTGACAGCACAATAGACTCAAGAACCAGTTCTGTGTATACTGAGCAGTACGCACAGTCTGGCTGAAAACAGACTGGAGGCTGGGCTAACTGCTGCTGCCGCCACACTTCAGGGCAGAAGTGATCTGGACTGAAAGGTGGGCCCTGTCCATCAATACAGGGTAAGGACCAATCCCGGCGAGGTGGGAGGCGTCTGAGTGAAGCTCAACACATTCCGTCCATTTACATTGCATCTGTATTCAGCTATTTAATTAGACCAAAAAGATTTTTATGGTCTTTATCAGTAACCTCAGTTGTACTTAATTTTTCACAGAATCGATTAAGTGGTGGAAGTATAAGAAACAGTGCCTGAAGCACGATTGACCTTTTATGCCACAAAGTGGAGGGAAAAAAAAACAAAAAGAAAACACCAAAGCAACAAAATTTGGATGATTTTACAGCTCTCTACAATTTCGAGATTCTCCATGCTTTATACAGAATTGGGTCAAGTACTTTTAAAAGTATGTGAGTTCAAGTAAAAATACTTCTAAAAGTACTTGGTCCTAGTACAAGTACTGTTGGTATTTTTCAAAATGTGCTCCATTTACATGTATATTTCATGTAATGTGATATGTTGGATTGTGCCTTATGTGTGTGTGTGTGTGTGTGTGTGTGTGCGTGCGTGTGTGTTTGTGTGTGTGTGTTGTAATGTGAATATAGGCCACTAGATGGCAGTATTTACCTTTTTTTTGTTAAGCTCAGACTGGAGTCATGTTTAGACATGTCCTGAACATGTCTGGGGCAAGTCTCAGAAAGTTAAAAAAAAGAGGTCTAAATGTGGGTGGGGTCTGAAAGAGAGTATATAAGGAAAAGAATTGAGACAGTAAAGCAGTAGGAGAAATTGCAAGAAGATGACCAGACCTGCCATTCTGTTCAAGACCTGTGACGTTTCTTTTGTGGATTTCTTTGCCTGTGTTTGAGCATTTTCTTCATCCAGGACATCACCAAGCCACCCCACTAAAAAGGGACTGTAATTATTTCTGTTTTTTCTTATTTATCAATCTTGGTCTTTAGTTGTAGGTTGTTATTAGTCTTTGTCTTTGTTAAAAATTAAATGTGTTTTAGTTGTTAAAACTGTGTTTGTCATCCCTTGCTGTTGCTGTTGTGTTATAAATGTAATAACAAATTGGGGCCATAACAAATTGGGGGCTCAAGGTCCGGGATAGACCATTGTGTGAGTAATTTATTGAAAATCTAACATTCCAAATTGTGAAATTGTTTTTGTGAATTTTCCTAGATATATATTGACAACAGCAATGGATGATTTCTTGGCATCACCAACCGTAGGGGTTTTGAAGTCTTTTAAAAAGACAGAACTGCTAGAAATTTGCAGACAGTTGGAGCTGACAGAGGTGAAACCAGCCATGCGAAAAGCAAGACTGGCTAGAGAGATAGTTGAATATTACATTGATGAAAATGTGTTTGCACCAGGAGATCTGGAACAGTTTCCAGTGGAAAATCCAAATATAGAAATGGAACTTAAATTAAAAATGCTAGAGATTGAAAGGGAGGAAAGAGAAAAAGAAAGGGAGGAAAAAGAGAAAGAAAGGGAAGAAAGAGAAAAAGAAAGGGAGGAAAAAGAGAAACAAAGAGAATTTGAGAGGGAAGAAAAAGAAAAACAAAGGCAGTTTGAGTTAGAAAAATTAGCAAGAGAAGAAAAACAAAGAGAATTTGAGAGAGAGAAAGAGGAAAGAGCAGAAAGAGAGAGACAGAGACAGAAAGATTTTGAATTAGAGAAATTCGATAGAGAAGAAAGACTCCAAATGGAGCAACTAAAAATTAAAATTGAAACTAAAAATAAATTTTGTGCCAGTCAGGAGGTAAAACTGGTGCCTCCATTTTCAGAGAAGGATGTTGACAACTATTTCCAGTGTTTTGAAAAGGTAGCAAAGAGTTGCCAGTGGCCAAAGGAACACTGGCCTCTGATGTTGCAAACTGTCCTCAAGGGTAAAGCTCAACAAGCCTATTCGGCTTTGTCTGCAGATGATTCCTCTGATTATGAGGTTGTCAAAAAGGTTATTTTGAGAGCTTATGAGTTGGTTCCAGAGGCTTACCGACAGAAATTCAGAGGTCTGAAGAAATCTGAAAATCAGACTTATGTTGAATTTGCTAATGAGAAGCAGGTTTGCTTTGAGCGCTGGTGTACTTCTATGGAGGTCAAGGATGATTTCAACTCACTAAAAGAGATGGTGTTAGTTGAAGACTTCAAGAACTGTGTTAAGGATGATGTTAAGACCTACCTTAATGAGAAGCAAGCACTGAACTTGCAATCAGCTGCCAAATTTGCAGATGAATATGTTCTCACTCATAAGTCCAAATTTCAGTCTAGCAGTAACAATAAATGGTCCCAATTTCAGAAAAAGGGTTACGGTGATACCCAAGATTCCTCACACAAAGACAAATCTGGTGATGGTGCTCAGAAATCCAGTAACAGGTCTGATCAAAGTGTGAAAGCTGACAGTGACAAAAGTGGTCTAGTTTGCAGTTATTGCAAGAAATCTGGTCATGTTACAACTAACTGTTGGTTCCTTAAAGCTAAGAAAGAAAAAGAAAAGGATACCAAACCAAATGCCTTTGTGAAAACAAGGTTAGAAACCCCTGTAGTAGATAACCGATCTGCTAAATTGCCTGCTTCTTGTGGGGCTAAAAAGCCTAATACAGCTGACTTTGTGAGGGAGGAATTTCTTCCATTTGTGTCAGAGGGATTTGTGGCTCTAAATGAGCATACTACTCCTGTCCCCATATATATCCTAAGGGATACCGGAGCTTCTCAGTCACTTTTGTTGATGGACTCCTTGGAGTTACGTGATGAGACCGCTTCAGGGGATTTCATACTTGTACAAGGTATTGAAGGGAGGACTGTATCTGTACCCCTGCGCTCTATATTCTTGAAGTCAGATTTAGTTACAGGACAGGTAAAGGTGGGACTTATGTCAAGTCTACCTATAAAGGGTGTTTCTCTGTTGCTAGGCAATGACCTGGCTGGGGGCAAAGTAGTTCCCCCTGTACATCTTACTTCACAGCAAAGAGGAGAGCCCTTCCTGAAAAAGAAATAGATGCAGTTCCAGTTGGGTATTATCTCAAGGATGGTGTGTTGATGCGGAAGTGGCGCCCTCCTGATATCCCTGCCAATGCAGATTGGGCAGTGGTCAGGCAAATTGTTGTTCCGAAGGTCTATAGGAATGAGATCTTAACAATGGCTCATAGTTTACCTTTAGGAGGTCATCTTGGTGTTAACAAGACTGTTGATAAGATCATGAAACACTTCTTTTGGCCTGGGCTTCGGAAAGACGTTTCCAACTTTTGGAAAATCTGTCACACTTGTCAGGTAGTTGGAAAACACCAGTTAGACCCACCTGTAGCTCCATTGCAGCCTATCCCAGCATTTGGGGAGCCATTCTCTAGGGTCATTGTTGATTGCGTTGGTCCATTACCCAAGACTAGATCTGGAAATCAGTACTTGTTGACAATCATGTGTGCATCTACCAGATTCCCCGAAGCCATACCTCTACGTAACATCAAGGCAACTGCAATCTCGAAGGCTTTGATAAAGTTCTTCACGTTGTTTGGTCTTCCCAGGGAAATTCAGTCAGACCAAGTCAGCAATTTCACTTCAGGATTGTTTCAGCAGGTTGTGTATGAACTAGGTGCAAAACAGATTCTTTCTAGTGCCTATCATCCAGAAAGTCAGGGTGCCTTAGAGCGGTTTCATTCCACTCTCAAGACAATGATGAGGACTTATTGTTATGACCATGAGAAAGACTGGGATGAAGGGGTTCATTTGCTGTTGTTTGCAGCTAGAGAAGCAGTGCAGGAGTCTACTGGATTCAGTCCATTTGAGCTAGTGTTTGGTCATGAAGTGAGAGGACCTTTGCTATTATTGAGTGAACAATGGCAAGAGGAAGAGCCGCAAATCAGTCTGTTAGACTATGTTAGCAAGTTCAAGGAAAGATTGCGTGCAGCTTGTGACCTTGCCAAAGAGAACTTGAAATCAAGTCAGGGAAAAATGAAAACTTGGTATGATCATAAGGCTAGAAGCCGTGAGTTTAAACCAGGAGACAAGGTCCTTGTGTTGTTTCCCTTGCAGTCCAATCCATTGCAGGCTAGATTTCATGGTCCTTATGAAATTCTGACAAAACTCAATGATCTCAATTACATTGTGAAGACTCCAGATAGGAGAAAACCAAAACAATTGTGTCATATGAACATGCTAAAGCCTTATCATGACAGAAATGCTAGGGTTGCAGCTGTCACTTCAGATTCTCCAATGGTCGAAACGTGTGAAGATGAGGGGGAGTTTCAAGATGATGAACCAAGAATTAAAGCTGAAGTTCTTTCATGTAAATTGTCAAACACTGAAGTGTTGCAAAATCTTGATGTAAAACTCCAGCACTTAGAACCCTCACAGAGAGATCAGTTTGAAAGGTTGATCAAGAAATATGAGGATTTGTTTCCTGATGTTCCAAAGAGAGTTACTATAGCCTCTCATGATGTAGATGTTGGTGATGCCAAACCAATAAAACAGCATCCATACCGGATGAATCCTGAAAAGAGAAAGATTGCTGAGAAAGAGGTTGAGTACATGTTAAAACATGATATTATCAGACCCTCCAACTCCGATTGGAGTTCACCCTGTGTGCTAGTTCCAAAACCTGATGGAAGTACTAGATTCTGTACAGATTATCGCAAAGTCAATGCTGTAACTAGAACGGATGTGTTTCCAATACCTAGGATTGATGATTGTATTGATAGTGTAGGGCAAGCAAAGTTTCTGACCAAGATTGATTTATTGAAGGGTTATTGGTGTGTGCCTTTAACTGAGAGGGCCAAGAGCATCTCTGCTTTTGCCACACCATCTGGATTGTACCAGTATGAAGTCCTACCCTTTGGCATGAAAAATGCCCCAGCCACGTTCCAAAGGATGATACAGTCTACAATCGCCGGATTGCCACACACGGGTGCATACATCGATGACCTGATCACATGGAGTGACTCCTGGGAAGAACATCTAAAAGATGTAGAGACGTTGTTCCAGCGCCTGACCCAGGCTAACCTGACTGTTAACCTGAACAAGAGTGACTTTGGTTGTGCTACTGTCACCTATCTTGGCTACGTCATAGGCCAGGGTAAGGTGGCACCCATAAATGCTAAAGTCCAAGCCATCATGGACTTTCCAGTTCCTGACAACAAAAAAGCTTTGCGCCGCTTCCTTGGAATGATCGGGTACTACCGCAAGTTCTGCAAGAACTTTGCTGAGATTGCTCTCAGTCTAACTAACCAACTGAAGAAAGGCGTAAAGTTCACTTGGGATGATGCATGCCAGAGAGCCTTCAATTGCCTGAAGTCTCTGCTGTGTCACTTCCCCGTGCTCAAATCTCCTGACTTCAACAAACCGTTCTCCATCGCGGTCGATGCTAGCAACCAAGCTTGTGGATCTGTGCTCCTACAGAGAAGAGACTCTGATGACATTGAGCATCCCGTGGCATACTTCTCCAGGAAGTTCAATCGCCACCAAAGGAACTATTCCACAATAAAGAAGGAACTGTTGGCTCTGGTCCTTTCTTTACAACACTTTGAGGTTTATGTTTGTACAGGACAAAAGCCAATGATTGTGTACACTGACCACAATCCGTTAATGTTTTTGAGTAAGATGAAAAACAAGAATCGGAGATTGTTGAATTGGAGTTTGATTTTACAGGAGTTTGACTTGGAAATTAAGCATGTGAAGGGTACAGACAATGTAATTGCTGATTGCTTATCCCGTGTTTGAATGTGTTTATATATATATCATGTGTTTGAATATTGTATGATATGTATATGTAGACAAGTGTTCACTTAACCATTTTGTATTGAAAAGAAAAATTTTGCCTTTATGAGTCAAAATTTTTCCCTTTTGGAATGGAGGTGTAATGTGAATATAGGCCACTAGATGGCAGTATTTACCTTTTTTTTGTTAAGCTCAGACTGGAGTCATGTTTAGACATGTCCTGAACATGTCTGGGGCAAGTCTCAGAAAGTTAAAAAAAAGAGGTCTAAATGTGGGTGGGGTCTGAAAGAGAGTATATAAGGAAAAGAATTGAGACAGTAAAGTAGTAGGAGAAATTGCAAGAAGATGACCAGACCTGCCATTCTGTTCAAGACCTGTGACGTTTCTTTTGTGGATTTCTTTGCCTGTGTTTGAGCATTTTCTTCATCCAGGACATCACCAAGCCACCCCACTAAAAAGGGACTGTAATTATTTCTGTTTTTTCTTATTTATCAATCTTGGTCTTTAGTTGTAGGTTGTTATTAGTCTTTGTCTTTGTTAAAAATTAAATGTGTTTTAGTTGTTAAAACTGTGTTTGTCATCCCTTGCTGTTGCTGTTGTGTTATAAATGTAATAACAAATTGGGGCCATAACAGTGTATACCTAGATATGATTTTGCTTTTACTATAATGAGAAATAACAACAACAAACTTGTATAGCTATATCTTAACATTTAACTTCTCATTGACCCACGGTAATTAACTCACTAACTCATTAACCACCTGAATTACTAATGATCGAGGCAAGCTATTTAAAGATACTGTTCATCAATCAATTATAAATCAATTAACAGACATGAAAAGAACAAAATTCAAACAACCACTCAAAAAATTGCTAATTATTATGGATTAATCAAAATAACATCATAGTTGATAATAAACAATATAATTTTACCCATGTTTAAAATGTTTATTGGATATTAAAAAAAATTGCTATAGATTTTAGTTTACTAATGGGAAAATCCACGTAAAAATACTACATTTCAAAATACTTGAAAAATATTTGAAAAGTACTTGATATGTACTTGAGAATTCAAGTACTTTTCAAATGTACTTGGTCCAAGTCCAAGTACTTTTACAGTTTTTGAAAAAGTACTTGAGTCCAAGTCAAAGTACTTGAAAAAGTACTTGCAAGTCCAAGTACTCAAGTACAAGTACAAGAACCGACCCAACTCTGCTTTGAACGTTGTACCAGCTTTCATCGCGTTCGGTCCATATTTAGCTCTCAACTACGAGATCTGGTTCGAGGCAAAAATTTTGACATACAGAATTTGACAAATAGACAGGCTATAATCAGACATTAAAAGTCCATGTAAACATAGTGAATTATTTTTTTTCTCCTTGATTTTACAACAGAGAATGTCACCTGTCAAAGCAAGAAGGTGCTGCAACTTCAGGGTTTAGGGTCCGGTTGCAGATTCATTCAATCATTCTTTAAACTAGATTTGATGCGAGAGAGGTGTAAAGGTCGTGACCTTACCTCTGGTAGTGCGCTGGGACTTTCTGCCTGTAAAGTAATCACAAGAGATGTGCACATAAACCTAGAAGAAACCTGTCATCTGGGCTGATTTAAATGAAATTTTGTCGAGTTTAACAAGAGCCATCAGAAGATGGCATATCCCCCCGGCCCCCGCAAAATCAGGGAGGCCTCAGGTACCTTGTACTAATAAATATCTTCTCAAAGTTTCATGAAAATACTTTCAAGTTCTGCTACGGGAATGTAACTTTCCACATCTTTCTGAGCCTGTTCCATTTGTTTTCATGAAGCAGAAAATCCCAAACAGCAAAAGACACCCTTTTTAATTCACAGGTATGTTGAAAGTTTTGTTACTGAGTTATGCCTCAGAAATGAGCTACACCCTAACCAGAAACTGAGCGTAATTTGTGGCTATAGAAACACACAAAAAAAATCAAAATCTCAGCAATTCCTAAATAGGAAAAGGCGCGTCTACAGGGTACATTAGATCAACATGCCAATTTCATAGACAAACATTGAACAATTATCATGTATTGCTCTGGAACCAGTGACACTCGCTTGAACTTTCTGCCATGAAAAAAAACCAAAAAAAGAAGAATTTATTAAATTCTAAATACCAAAAGGCACATCTACATTGTATATCAAATCTACCCACCAAATTTGGTAAAGAAATATTAAAAGGATATTGAGTTACACTCCGGAAACGAACCATACCCTCCCCAGAGACTAAGTCCAACTTGTGGCCTTGGTAACACAAAAAATGAAAATTTTAGAAATTCCTAAATACCAAAAGGCACATCTGTATATCAGATCTACACATCAAATTTCGTGAAGAAACATTGAACGGTTTTTGAGTTCTGCCCTAGAAACGAAATGATTACTGACATACGAACAGACGGACGGACAGACATGGCTATCGCTATATATATAATAATATATCACTATATATATATATATATATATATATATATATATATATATAATAATAATAAGGAAATGTGCCGAATCAGAACCTTGCACAATCAAATAGTTTCAAACACGCCCTGCCAGTTTATTTTAGAAATCAAATTTTCCACACTGATTTAACTTGACCTTCACATTCAATCAAAATCAATAACGTCATTACAAAAAAATCTGACCATATTGAAGGCATTGATACATGTTTTATAGCGAGAAAGACCACGATTTGATGTTTTTAATATACTCTGCAAAAAAAAGTAGGAGCTAATGAAATTCCAAGGTCAATAAGAATCTAATGATACAAAATAATTGGTCCCAAAGTACAGTTATGCCCAAAATTATTCATACCCCTGTCAAATTTTAGGTTTTTGCGAGAAATTTTCTGACCAATCAAATTTATTCTTGCACAAATGACACAAGAAGTTGACATAAGGCTGTAGAGTAACACAATTTTTCAAGAAATACAACACTTTTTGTTGTTTTATTTGACAGATATACGAAAAATGCCATGTCCAGAATTATTCATACCCTTTTCTTGGTAATCGATGGCAAAGCCTTTATTTGCGATTACAGCCTCCTAAGGTTGATCACAAGGTTTCTACAGGGTGATTTTGGCCCTCTCCTCTTTAGCAAACTTCTCCTGGTCCTTAAGGTTTGAGGGTTTCCTTGCCATGACCTCGGTCCTCAGTTCCCTCCATTGAGGTCGGAGCTCTGGCTTAGCCACTACAAAACGTTTAGTTTGTTGTCCACTGACCATTTCTTGTTGGATTTACTCGTGTGTTTAGGATCATTACCCTGTTGAAAGATCCATTCCAGCCCAAGACCAAGTTTTTTGGCAAATTGCTTTTGATGTTTTCACTGAGGATCTGGCCATTAACTTTAACAAGGGCCCATTCACTGAGATGCAACCCCAGAGCATGATACTCTCGCCACTGTGTTTCACGATTGGGACCGTGTTTTTCCTGTTGAACGCTTCCGTTTGTTAACATGCCATAAGCCTTCTATTGCTTTTACACATTTACGCAAGCTCTAGGTTTTTTGTATGCTTAGTATGTTTTGATGGTATATCTAAGCATGCAACACTTTGCAATATTTATAATTTTTTTCCCCCACACGTGAATTTTGTTATAAATCCACCCCTCTTCAAGAGATATATTTACAAACAAACTTAATAATTCTCCAGCTGGCAAATATGAGTATCAGCATACTCAAATTTTGTTTTGTCCTGGTAGGTGTATCACCACTGTTTTGACTCAGCTGCTGTAGCTAACATTGCCAGAAAGAAGCTCGCAGAATTTCCTAATATTTAATAAATTATCCGCCAGTGCAGAAAACCACTAATAAAGACTTTGCTAGTCCCACTAATATTAAAATACCTGAATCATAGATTCAGATATTTCACTGTACGGACAGCGAACATGGAACCAGTTTCTGTTGAGTAGTTCTTGTACCGCTTAAGCAAAAATGTGCCCCCAAGCTATTAAGGCCACCTAAGATATTCATCTATTAAGGCTGAACCTTAAGGAGTGTAGCACGGAAATTGCAATGTTAATCAATGAGGAATGCAATTCCAGTGCTGGGTCTCTAAACCTGCTGCTCTCAACATTGATCTTGAATTTCTTGAGGCAAGTCAGCCGTGCCCTCCTTAGCAATGAGGAACTAAGCAGGGAGATATTCAACCTTCATCAGCAAAAATTTCATTATCCTCCAAAAGCTAAAGTCTATCAATCAGAAAGCTATGCACCATCTAGAAGATTTGCATGCTGCAGAATCCAAGCATACTGTAGCTCTTACAGAGAGGAGCGGTTTAGGCTAAAAAGTGAATGGCCTGGGCCACAGCAAGTCGCATGTTGCCCAATCTTTGCTGTTACCAGTTTTTATCAAACCTCCGAGTACCTAATTTCAGCAGGGAGAAATTCAGAGTTAAGTACCTGTGAATGCTTTACATGCAGACCAGGGATTGGTGCAAGACCCAGTCAATGCAAGGACATGTCCAAACCCACCAAATGGTGTCACTAAGGCAGTCCCATGCGACAAGGTCACAAATTCGCCATGTAGTGTAATGTACTCCACCAATGGATCTGCATCTGTAGTACTATGGTTCCACTAATGGACACCATTCAGCCACCCTGGGTAGAGCAAATTACAGTTCACTTCGCAAACTGGGGAAAGGGGGGTCTAATTATGATTCCGGTTTCTCCGGTCGGTATTTGTGTGCTTCCTCTAACCAAGACTCCCTTTCTTCTGAACACTCTGACCAGGCAGGTAACCCTTTATTGCCCCCCCATGACAAGAAGCAGACTGCACCCCAGCGTCACTTCTGGTAACCACCTACCCTGGACTGGTGGGAAAGCTGGAAGACTCCTTTATTGTCATTGACAATTGTCATAATTGTCGGACATTGTCCGACTTTGCTAACTGTATTGAATTGCCCGTGACATGCTTAGGAAATGGACTTAAATGGTCTCCCATATTGCAACCTGGCAAATGTCCTTCAAACCTGTGGACCCTTTTAACATTTTTTGTGCTCTCAAGAATACTGTTTGAGCAGAATCTTGAGACCACAGAACTACATCTCCCATGCAGTCCACAGGAAATGGAAACAACGTCTCAAGCATCACCCTCTGTCTGACGTGCATTTAATGTTCTCCATTACAATGAGCCAAAAAGCAATAAAACGGGCAATAAGCCTTTACAACAAGGGACCCAATTCATGCTATCATCTAATTATAATCATAGCACTGTACTTTATGCATGAAAAATGTTTTCTAAAAAATAAACCAAAATGTATTTGACCTCCCTACCTCAGGGCGGCGCTGATCCTCGGTGTCAATGGATCCATCCAGAGGCGTGACAAAGCGACAGATTGGGTTATCTCTCTTTGCCACATCTGCAAGGAAAAGTGGCATTAACTCAAGTTCCAGTGATACCCAGAGTCAAACAGAGTCTCAGCTCAGCACAGTAAATACTGAGCCTTTAAATACGAGGTGAAAGACTGGGAAGTTTTAAACATATACAACAGTTGACCTTCTTTTGAAACTGATAAAACAAAGGATCAGTTTTCATTCTATAAAATGATGCACAAATGTCAAAATTATAAGAGGAAAACAAATGTTTTCCATCAATAGATCATTATCTGGTAACTAATGGTGATCTATTGATCGAAAACATTTGTTTTCTCATAGAATTCTAACATTTGTGCATCATTTTATTGAATAGTTTTCATTCTATTACTGAGATTAGAGGCTCACCCTGAGGTCACCCCAAATACAAGTGTACGCTCTAAAAACATAAAACTTGCACCTTGCTTCTGTCCTAAAAAATAAATAAACAACTGCAAAATTTGCCGGTACACTGAAAGTAAAATATCAGCAGTTCGACAGTAAAGGATAATGGTATTTGTAGTGCAGGTAGTAGTGGATGGAAAAGGCCCTTACATTGCATGTACCAGGCCCTCCAGATGGCATTGTTCAGCCTGATTTTGTCCCTCCACAACAGCTTCAGACCTCTGAAGTGCTTCCATTTTGGGGTCACCAACTTCCCACTGGAAAGAACAAGCGAATTTATTTGTTCAATAAAGGTCACTACTCAAGATGCAGGAGTCACAAAGAACTTACGGATCGGCAGCTGTGATCGCACAGGCAGCCAATCAGTGTGCTCAAAGGGCAAAACTCACAAATACAGAATGAACTGTACCCATCCATGAGTTCCGCTTTAAACAGTAATGAACTTGCTACTGTATGTGGCAAATGTCTATAAAAAAGGTACGAGGCCAGCAGGAATATTGTTGTTGAACCAAGGCTGGACTGCTGATCTGCTCTGAAGATTCGCTTTCCTTTAGATATCCTCCGATACAAGATATCTGACAGTGCTGCTGAGAGCATCTCAAAGCTCATTACTTACAACCTCAATTTCTCAGGTTTCATTCAGCTGAGAGAGGAAGAGGGATGTGGAGATTAGACAAAGAGAGAAAAGAAGAGCAGGAAAGAGAGAAAGAAGGTGTTGTGTACTGTGGGTTTCTGTCATTTTGTTAGTCAATTTTAGGTTTTTATTATTTTGGGGATGTCTGTTTTTTGTCTGTTTTAGTGTTTCACATTTCGTATCCCTCCCGTGTTATTCCGGTCCATGTCTTACCCATGTTCGGTCTTTGCTTTCTCCCCGGTCGCATCATTAGTTCGTTGCCGTTTCTGTCGAAATAGATTGTGACACTATTTCGGGTGATTTAATGGATTCTGGGTTTCAGCCTTCCTTCCGTGCTCGTTTGCTTATTTCCCCTTGATTTTCTATATTACTAACCCGTACTAACAGTCTGTTGTTTTCCTATAATTTACTAACCAAAACTAACATTGTATATAAGACTAACGTACTAACGAGCACTCGGGATTGTACAGCTGCACTTACTAATTGACTAACGACCTCTCCGCATTCGCCCTGTTCTAGTCTCCGCCTCTCGCTTTTGCTTAGACTCGCTGAGACTTTGGCTTGGACAGAAAGACACAGTTACACTACCATTGCCTGAAATACATTGTGAAGGGAATATTCGCAATACCAATTGCGAATCAGAATACTTTCTGAATTTACTGTGTGTCTAGTGAAATAGAACTCAAATACATTTGGTTAATCACAATTAATTCATGATATAACAAGAAGGGGGGGGCAATTACTTTTTCCACATTGGGCCAGGTAGGTTCGGAAAGCTTTTTCGCTCAATAAATGAAATCATCATTTAAAAACTGCATTTTGTATTTACTCAGGTTATCTTTGTCAAATATTAAAATTTGTTTGATGATCTGAAACATTTAACTGTGACAAATATACAAAAAACAGGAAATCACGATGGGGGGCAAATACTTTTTCACAGCGCTGAATAACATCTGCATGGCATCTGTGAACGCTCTCATGCACAGGTGGTCCCCACAACAAGGGAGCTCAGTCATCCCCGAAATGTGGGCCCAACTCCATGCATTATGTGTGTGGAGTTATGCCCACACTGAATTCACCGATTCAATTTCTCGGGGGGGACTGTCAGGCACATTTTTAATTTTCTCTCGTTGTGCACTCTCTAGGAGGCTTTAAGGCCTACAGGTGGCCTCCACTGCTCAGTCAGGGTCAGGGCCAATGACCCACTCTCGGTATGAGTGTAATCAAACTGAGAGGCCTTAAAAACACCCCCCCCCTTTTTACTTTTCCCTTCGGAAATTAAAAGCCATTAAATTAAAAGGGGTGGTACAACCAACAGAACCTCAGGATTCCGGACAGGTTTTAGACTGTAGCAGAGATGAGAAACCCCAACAATGCAGTCTTCAAAAATTTCCTGATGTAGGGTTTTGCCGTCTCTAGGCAAGCCCAGACAGCACACAGAAATGCTCTTGCATGCCAGGATAATGGCTCTGTGCTGTATTCAGTAATTCAGTCTGCTTACTTCTGCACTCTGATAAAGCAGCATGTCACCGACGGCAGGAGGTCGTTTGTGTCCAATTCGACACGAACAGCAACGTGCCTTTTCTCATGCAAATTAGGCACAAGCTGAGCCGTTCCATAAGCGTGGACTTTTGGCATTAAACGGTAAGGATTAACAGCCTAAGAAGCGTAATCCCTCCCCCAGCCTAATGATTGACAGTAGCCTGATGTGTGAGTGCAAACCTCAAGCCTAGTGTACACTTATTAGAAAGATGGGCTATTTTCCGAGGCTGGGGCGGATGTTGATTTGACTTCATTTGGAAAAGCAGGTAAGAAATGTCAGTATGAAATGAAGTAACCGAACGCATAATCACTGCACATTTTGACGAGCTATGCAAAGAAATTTAACTAAAAGTAGACGCCAAGAAGGCCTTAACTTCGGATACCTAACTTGGTCACATGATCACACATTGTGCGTAGTCTCGTTTTCATGACGCAATGCATGACCCAAATGCCTCTGAGTAATTTCCAATTCTCCGTGTAGACAATAAACATAGACAGAAGAAACGATAAATCTAAATTAAGCTGCCTTACAGGTAGCCCAAGTAATTATCCAATGCACTTTGGGTGGTTCAGTGCCTTGCCCAAGCGTGCTTACTCAGTACGAGTGGGACAGTAGGTCGAGCACCAGTCACTGTTATCCAGTGGTGGAATGTAACGTACTTATTGCACGTTTTTCACGTGTCTGTACTTTACTTAAGTAAAAAATATAGAGTGCACTTTTGACTTTTACTCCATTACATTTTGCAGCTATTATCAGCACTTTCTACTCCGCTACATTTCTAAAATGCACCTTGTTACATTTTAAGATCACTCGCCAAAATATTCCCTTCACAAAACCAATTGCGTTGCGTTGCTGCCTCGGAAGTTTAAACCAACCAGGTAGCTAGTGCTATGCCGGCCTCCAATGAGGGCAGAGCGTGCCTTTGGAAGCGGCAGTCGCATTCGAACGAAACCAGATTCACCAAACATGGATCCTGAGACTGAGCCCCCTACATAGGGTACTTGCGAGAACCGCATTGCCTCTGACAACCTCTCTGCCAAACATTCAATTGCGTGGGTCCACACATATAGCGGGAAACAGTGAGATTGCATGGAAAACATCACGTTTTTGAAGTTAAAATACTGGACTTTCCATCAAGTATTATCAGACCAGAAGTGTAAGAAACAACTATGATATCTCAGGATTGAACGCGGTGATTTTCTGCCGTGTACACAGAGTCAGATATTTTGCTCATTTAAATTGTGCTTCGGACTCTCACAATATTTTTTCTCTGACTCATATTTTATTGGGGTAGAATAAAGCACAAGATATCACACAAAATGTAATGAGTTCCTGCATCACCCATTCATGTTATTACTGTACTGGGTGACACTCCCATTTTTTTATGGCTGATTTATAAGCCTATAATCGTTTAAAAAATCATCAATGTGTTGAATTATTTCGATCACCCTTTCATTGGATGCGTTTTCAGTCTACTATATAATATCCGCTATAAAACGGACAGACCTGACAAAAGGAAAGATCAGTAATGCGTTACCCCTCTCTTCTTCTAACAAATTCAGCGATGAAAAAATTTCTCCGTTCAAACAAAGAAATTCAATGGTTGCTCGAAATGTAGGCGGACTAAAACACACTATCACAACTGGACACGCAAAAAATCTGAGATTTATGGAATAATTCGGGAGTACATTCAGTGGTGATCGCAGAATAAAAGATCCGTGCCCTGACAAACTAAAAATGCGATATTTATATATATATAAATACACGATATAAATGTACGATATAAATGTGATATTTCAAAGTGCGGGACGCCGTGCGAAAGTCTGGCAGCTCAAGTAATGAGATAGATAGGCTACATTTTCGTGGTATAAGGCAGTGGACAGCATAATCAGCCAAAACGCAGGAGTGAAAGAATTCCGTATGCAACAGTCAACAATGTCGAATGGAGGCAAATCAGTACATTTTCGGCTTACCTTGATGTTCAGGTTCCCACAGAAAGATTCGGTTGTGTAAAAACAAAAAGCATTTAGTCAAGAAAATTTTGAGTTTAATTTCCCGTGCTGCTGTATGTGGTAATCCATGTTACAGATGGCACCGGGTTACTATGGCACACGCAGCATATGCATGCGCAATATTAATATATAATATATTAATACCCCCCCCCCAAAAGGCTTGGCAAATTGGCTAGATTCTTCTTTTAAACTCCTTCATTCTCTATTTCTCAAGACATTCCTTATTTTAACTGGCCTAGTTTTTGCCTGGAGAGCAAACTCTGGATACATTGTGTTCTTTTCCCTATAATGAAGCCTACAGAGTCTAATGGTCTACACTGAATGGATCAACAATAAAATAAATTATTTGAATATACTATAACCAGTCTTCTTTACTGGTTTTGCTTAATGATATTAAATAATGCAGATATTGCTACTAGTAATACTTATGGCTCTACATATGTCATTATTAGTAATTTTACCAGCAACAACTTTTGTTAATTGTAAAGGTTAGCATACTTATTAGGCTCACCCTCTGTGATACACTTCACACTTTAATTCTGCAGATTATATATTTTACCCGACAGGTATGATCAAAAAAATTAAAAAGGCTCAGCCCCAAACAATAATTTTTGTTGAAATATAGGCCTAGAAATCAGGAGACAACCTATTGTGCGAGTACTTTAGCTTTTAGTACTTTACGTACATTTGAAAGCAAGTACTTTCTTACTTTACTTAAGTGGGATTGTTAATGCAGCACTTCTACTTTTACTTGAGTATATATTTTGCTGGTTATCTGTACTTTTACTTAAGTACTGAACTTCAGTACTTCCTCCACCACTAAGGTCATCACCAGTCATGTCCTTTCTTCCTCTTCCATAGCATTTCTGCAGTAGGACTTCAGACTGCCAAGGGGTGCAGGTCAGTATGAGAGCATCAGCTCGGTGAATTTTCTGCCCATGACTCAAGGATGGCTTAGCAAGACTTTCTGGCCCAAAGATGACACCGTTGGACTGAAATCTGGACGGGTTGGAGTAAACATCCCTCACTTAATCGGTACGAACTCCAAGTACCAAGGTGTGAGGGGGGTCAACAGGGTATGCTTCATTTGAGAATGAGGAGTTAAAAATCCATTTTAATCTGTATGTTTAACCTTTAGAATTCAATATACTGTCAGAATGAACTCCCAGCTTTGGACTGAGACAGATGGCTGACTATCCATTAAGCATAATTTTAGCATTCTTGGGCATGACAACAGTTTTACCTGCAAACTTTGGTTTTGGTCTTGCATGTCCCTGAACTGCACAGTAGCCTGAGCTGCAATTTCCATTTATCCTGATATGTTAGGAAATATACAACCCTAGGACAGTTTTAAATTGTCATAAAATGAGGCAAAATACTGAACCTTTTTGGTCCACAGCACATACAGTCATTCAAATCAATACTGAAGATGAAGCATATTGATTTAAAACTAAAAAAAAAATCATTCTTTCGATTCGCCCAATTTTCTCAAATCCACAGTGAGCATAAATAAACAAGCCACAAAAAATGAATCCAAGTTTTAAGTTCACTCTAGTGGTGTTTCCCAATTATGTTGACGTGCAATGCAGTGCATTTTCTGACTTCGTTCCATGTTTGAGCAAGAATGTCCACACCCTTAATGCATTGAGAAACACGTTACGCTTCCTAACATTTCACATTTCCTTGTTTTCAAGCGGGGTTCATTAAAAGG
Organism: Gymnothorax reevesii; assembly: GCA_029721435.1. NCBI lineage: Eukaryota > Metazoa > Chordata > Actinopteri > Anguilliformes > Muraenidae > Gymnothorax > Gymnothorax reevesii. Next base: position 84,717,334 of record CM056583.1, read on the forward strand.
GAACTTCCTACACACGTGATTTTTCGGACCTCGAAAACGAGCATTACCGTGTACTTTTGCGCGAACTACCATCTAAATGAGCTCGATTACTGATCAATAGGAACAAAATTACGGATGTTGAATATATATCTTTATTCACTGAATAACAAATACTCAGCTGCAGGTCACATAAGCCACACAAATGAACAAAGAATAGAACCCCGTCAGTGCGTAAACAAGAAAAACTACACCAGGAAGGCAGGCTCCATCATGCAGATAGTGAAAGTGCGCAGACCATAACAAGCGACAGTTGTTCCATGGCAACCAGCCCCTGAGACCACAGGCATCGATCCTAAAGCTTTAGTCCCTGACTAAAGATCTATTACTACAGATCTATTACAGTCAGTGACCTTCAGTCGGCCAACGATCTGGTCATGTTTTACCTGTAAGCGATAGTCATGCACTCGAACAGTTTAGTGAGAGACGCGTCGATGGACAGGTGCGATGCGCTCGCCTTTCCGAAATGGTACGTCCGACAGGTCTGCTTGTTGACAGTGTCGAAGTCGTAGCCCTTTTTAGGGGGGTGTTCGATGTGCAAGGATGACACCATAAAGTGACCGCTGTGTATGATTTGCTGTTCGTGTCCGTCCGACTTTTTCGGTTCCAGGTTATATTCCTCCATCTCTGCATCGGAATCGTCATCATCCTCCTTAAAAGTTACGGCTTTACACCGGTAATGTTGCTGGTCCGTGTTTGTCATGCTGCTGTGGTTTTCCTTGTTTACTTTTATGAGTGAAGAATGTGAAAACGATGATGAAAAACTTCCGGCAGTTTTATCCTTCCAACTGCTATTTCCCCCCTCTGATTCTGTTCTGTTTTCTACAGTAAAAACTCTGAAGATTGTGCCAGACATCAACTGCTTTAAACCTGATTGGTTTGAGCTGAAACGAGCAACGCCCATTAGACTCCGCGAATGCGAAACCAGAAAATTAAGTGTCAATACAGTGTGAAGCCAAGTAACCCCGGCCAGGCTTTTCGAAGGCTTCCCCGAAAAACTGGAATTCTGAAGACTACCTTAAATGTTACTTAATAGAACTTAAATGAATCTCGGGCCTCAAATAAAATACTTTAGAAACTTTTGACCATGAAACGCATCAAGATCCCCAACCTTTCTCCGATGACTTGTTTGTGTAAAATAAGGCAGCTAGTGAGGTAAAATGGGACATTTTAATATTTAAAATTTTGCTTCCCTTTTCTACCTGTGTGTGTGTGTGTGTGTGTGTGTGTGTGTGAGTGAGAGAAAGACATGCAAAGTGAGCTTGCATGCAAAAACACATGCATTGTGCGTGCATGTAGCAACTTCTGGTATGCTCAGACACTTGCGTGTGCCAGCATGCATGCAGGAATTGTGGCTAATTCAGGGCTATTGCAGCTGACATGGACGCACTGCATCATCTTTAATATTTTTGAGACAAAAATACAAAAAAATGTTTGTAATATGACCGGGTGGCACAAAATAGCATAGTAAGTCATAATTCTATGGCACCTGGTATCCAAGAAACATGCAGGATTCGATTCAGAAAGGCGTCCCATTCTACTTTTAAATTTTGTCCCATTTTTCCCTCACCAGCCCTATGGGCCAATAAGCTATTGTCGAGGTGTGGAGTCCGTCGTCCAGAACATTTTTTATCTGTTTTTTGGCCGGATGAATTTTCGTGTAAATTTGCTGTAACATAATACTTGACCATATCTCCAGACCTATCTCTCGGATTTTTGATTGAACCATTTTTGTCCATTTTATGGGCCCTTGAAATTTTGGTCCCAATGTTAAAGATAGGACTGAGAAATTTTTAAAAATTATTTCTTAAAAACTGTGTGATAAATTTTTTTCAAAATCAGGCAATCAACTTACCTTGGTACCGTCAATGTTCTTAATCTGGCAATCAACTCACCTTGACACACTAAATGTACAGTGCAAGTGCCATTTTGATTGAATCGACAGAAGTGTATTGAGGGCGCTGTACTTAATGAATATGCAAGATGGCCTGTGGAGGCCAAATGGTTGTAGACAGAGAGCAGATAGAGGTTAAGTTTGTATTATCACATATAGGAAGTCATATGTGACCTATAGTTTGGCAATATTAAATTTTACCACAGATGACTTTGAAAGGTCAAACTCGAGGTCAGGGAATATGCTGTATTAACAATGTTAAAAGATATGAGATAAAATTATTTCTCAAAAACTGTGTGATAATATTCTAAATCTGGCACTTAACTCACCTTGATGCACTTAATGTACAGTGCGAGCGCACTTTTGATTGAATCAACGGAAGTGGGAACAACGTTTCTCAACGTGCAATTGCAAGGAATTTTGGGATTTCATCATCAGCAGTCCATAATGTCATCGAAAGATCCTGAGAATGCGGAGAAATCTCTAGACGTAAGCGGGAAAGGCCGAAAACCAACACTGAATGCCCACGAAAGTCGGTCCCTCAGGTAGCACTGCATTAAAACCTGCCATCATTCTGTAAGGGATATTACCATGTGGGCTCTGGAACACTTCGGAAAACCATTGTTAGTTAACACAGAGCATCGCTACATCTACAAACGCAAGTTAAAACTCTACCATGAAAAGCGAAAACCATATATCAGCAACACTCAGATCGCCGCCGGCTTCTCTGGGCCCAATCTCATCTGAGATGGACTGACGTAAAGTGGAAAAGTGAGCTGTGGTCTGATGAGTCCAAATTTCAAATTGTTTTTGAAAATCATGGATGTTGTGTTCTCCGGGCTAAAGAGGAATAGGATCATCCAGATTGTTATCAGTGCAAAGTTCAACAGCCAGCATCTGTGTTGTCATGGGGATGTGTTGGTGCCCATGGCATGGGTAACTTGCACATCTGTGAAGGCATCATTATTGCGGAAAGTTACACACAGGTTTTGGAGCAACATATGCTGCCATCCATGCAACATCTTTTTTCAAAGACGTCCCTGCTTATTTCAGCAAGACAATGCCAGGCCACATTCTGTGGGTAATAGACTGGCCTGCCAGCAGTCCAGACCTGTCTCCCATTGAAAATGTGTGGCGTATTATGAAGAGCAAATACAACAACGGAGACTCCAAACTGTTGAGCAATTGAAGTCGAACATCAAGTAAGAATAGCAAAGAATTCCACCTATTGAGCTTCAACGATTAGTGTCTTCAGTACCCAAATGCTTATCGAGTGCTGTTAAAAGGTGATGTAACACAGTGGGAAACATGGCCTTGTCCCAGCTTTTTTGGAACGTGTTGCAAGCATCAAATTCAAAGTGATTGAATATTTCAAAAAAAAAAACAGCAATGTTTATCAGATTGAACATTAAATGTCTTGCCTTTGTATTCAATTGAATATAGATCGAAAAGGATTTGCAAATCATTGCATTGTTTTCACTCGTGTCTTATACAGCATCCCAACTTCATTGGAATTGGGGGTTTGTAAGTGTATAATGAAAATATCTTCATCATTATGTCGAACAGTTAATAAAATGCAACATCCTGCAACCATTTTTAGTGTTATACCCTAATTGTTTTGGCTGCAGTACTCTCACTACAAAAGAAGAAAATCAAGTTGCCGCATGGCTTACCTCGCAAGTTCAGGGACCAGTGATATTTTGAGTCTCTGCTCTGCCCGTCCTCCAGCCAATAAAAATAACTGTTGTGTTAAGGACATGTTTAGCAACTATGCGGTAACATGTTTGGCGACTGTGTGCAAAGAATTAAAGAACCCGAGGTATAAAGCCTTATCTATCCAATTTTATCTAATGTCCTTCATTACCTAATATGACCCAATTTTGGCCCGCCCCTTGTTGCAAATATAGCCGTTCTGAACGTTCAATTTGAGTACAGACTGCTCAAAATACACCCAATTCTATCTATAATTAAAACAATGACTCATCACGAGTACTGATAGATTTTTATTATTTCAAAATCAGTTGGACATAATCAAACCAAACACTACCAGTGCTAATGGAATAAATAAGCAAAACAAACATCTGTACAAGCCAACACTTAACTACTAATTAGAAAAAAGGTCCCAAAAATATATTTTCTAGTCCCTCTTTTTTCCATCTTGCAATAGGCCAGTTTCAAATTCTTGAAGGTGAACAAATAAAGGTCAGGCTTGATACAATGGTGAAATAAAAATTGGAACATCCTACATTTAAAATCAAGTGAAGAGTGAAGCATGATTTAGCTGATACATTGTGTGTGTATATAAATACCAGCACAGCTGGACTGAGGTATTTGAATAGCCATCAATACAGGTCCCAATTAAAACCAAAGAATGATGAAATTAAACATTTTCGTTTTGATGCGTTCCCCCCATAACAATAAATTCTTGGTCCAGGGCTGCCACAGAGACAAAACAACTTGGGAGCCTTCTCCATTTTCCCGCCATTTTTATGCAGTGGCCAATCATTTCCACTGGTTGTTCCCTCTCCACATCGTCAAAGGCATGAGAAGTCACCAGTAGACCAGGTCCCAAGGACTCAAGAAGAAAACCAACGATGTGTCCTACCCTGCCCTTGGTGGAGAGGAACTCTTCGAGAAGCACGGAGAAGAATACAATCAACATTTAAAGAAAATAAAAGGGCAAACCAAAAGCATTATATGCGATACTGCAAGAGCCAACATGGCCGCTGGCAGCGTACCTCATGATTCTTCTCTAGCAAAACACATGTAGCCCTGTTCGCGCAAGGCTCTGTGGAGCTACACAATGTTGAGATAAATAGTGCCATTAAAAATAGTATTTCAGTTCCTTCAAAAACAAAAACAAACTGAACAGAAAACAACAAATGACCTAAACAAATAACCTAAATTTGAACATCTGGGTGACACCCAACAGTTCCATTCCCAATCCCACACCACCAAATACTCATTAAAACCAAAAGGGTCTGCTTCAATTCTATTGTAGTGTTGTCAAAATTGCTAATCATTCTACAGTTTAAGACTAAGACTTTAAAACATTCTAAAATTCTGATTTTTGGGGGACAACTCTCAATTCACTTCAGAGCCAGTCTGCATTGAACATCTTTTGGCAGAGCTCAGTGAAAAATTGTCACTACAAGGCCATTCAGAACAGGATTCACGCCCAGAATTGATTATATGATCTCCCACCATCAAGGATAATGCAATGCAAAGAGATTGCAAACAGGACAGTCTAAGCTAGACTGTGCTTGACCCCTGATGCTTGTATCAATGACAGTCAAGATCACCTCCACTGTTGCGGTTACAAACTCACTACAGAAGGCATATACACACAAAAGCAGCAGGCCTCGGCTCTGAAGCTTCAGACACTCAAATCCCCCGATGCTGTGCTTGTTAAAGCACGAGGCTCTGCTCTGGACTACGGATGAATAACATTTAAAATTTAAACTGCTGTTCCAACTGTAAGTTTTGGCCATCGCTTTGGATGTCACTTCCAATTAGGGAGTTTCTCCTTTCTCAGATGCAATCAATTTTATCCGGGCAAGCGATTTCATCATGACAAAAAAAGAAATTTAAATTGCACTTGTAAAAGAACAAAAAACCTTTCAGTCCACTTGTCCCCTTTGCTGCAATAACTGTGAGCTGTGTTTTTAACGAATTATCATTTGAAAAGCTGAGTGACTTGAAGTTGATCACAGCTTGGCTGAACTCATCGATATTGATTGAGCACTTAAAATGGTGATAAAAGCATTTAAGAAAGCACAAGAGCTTATTGACTTGTTGATACAAGGCACGTGACTATGCAGAACCTATGGGATGCGCTACAGTCTTCATAAATATTGAGGAAAAATGGACAATAAGCAGTGCAGCCTGTACTATTCATCAACATCCTCGTTCAAGCTTATTAGCTGATGCTACAGCAGTGGAACCATCCGGAACCTTCTGTAAGGGTTGAGAAACAAGCAGAACGTCTTTTAAACTGAAACTAGAAAAGAGAAAAACCCACTAAAACATAAAGGTGGTCGGGACCTTCACAAGTGTGAGTCACTGGTGCAGTTAAGTGCGCAGTTTTGTTTTTTTTTTTTTCCTCCAGATTGCAGTCTGGCCCAAGCCTCTCTCTGTCCTCCCCTGATTGGCTGAGAAAAGGCTGGAGCGAGGCGGAGCTTTTCTGGGGGGGTGGGGGGGCAGGGTTGGGGGTGGTGGGCTAGATGGGGCTCAGTCACAATTCAAGCCGCCCCCACTACCACCCCACCCCCCCATCTCCCCCTTCCAGTTGGGAATCAGTGTGAAGGTGGGGGGCAGAGGTGGTAGGAGAGAGAGAGAGGTGGACATTGAGATTTAAACAGTGCGAAGAGAAACTTAACTCTCCTCTAAGTCTGGTGATAGGGAATCCAGTTTGCTCTTCTTGGATGGGGGAGCCCCTGATTCCTGCTCAAAAAAAGAGAAGAAAACAAAGAAAGCCAGTAAATATGATCTTTCTGGAAGTGTTTAGAACATTTTTTTGTATGCATTGACATAGCTAAACCATTTATTAAAGAAGAAGTAAAATATGAATCCACTCTTTTAATGGGAAGTGAAAATAAGATGCTGTCTGTTGAGGTCTAAACGGTCACATTTTGGTCAATGCCACGTTGACCACATCCTTTTTTGGCTTTACCACATTGAAAAATTACCCAAATTTCATAGTTGCCTTCACTATTCCTCTCGAATTGACCTTTACTATGTTGATTGTAGCAACAAAGGAGCAGTCAGCCATAGGTGAAGGTCAACTTTTGTCTGAGTACATTAAGTGTTTAAGCATACAGGTAGCGACTGTGACTCTTAAGGTGGTCTGAGTGTACATACATGGGTCGTATGGTGGTCTGTACAAAGGGACACATGACTCTGTCGGTGGTCTTTGATCACTGGCTTGGGACACTTTCAGTGGTTTTTTCTCATGGACGGGAGGCGCTTAAGGTGGTCTATGCGAATGAGCGTACTCTTAAAGTGGCAATTCACCGATAATGAATCCATACATAGTTTCTAAATGTACTTGTATAAATAATTTGCATATAAACCATACATATTCTCCCACAGCAGCACAAGATATTAGGGTATTTATCACCCCAGTGGCTTCCTTATGGATTCGCAGGAAACACATCGGCTACCACGATGCATTGCACTGGCTCACTATTTCAGATGAGCGCTCAACTCCGTGCGGGTTTATGTCCTACAGATGTCAAAAATGGCATTTAATTGGAGTACCATTCACTTCAGTGCGAGGACTGGTGATGCTCATTGTGCCGACAGTGTGTTCTGTGCACAGAATACAAAGAAGGCCAGAGCTAGAGGCATGTTTTTCATGCTTTGCCAGCAAGTACATTATGGGCAGTAGAAAAGCACGCAATTGAAAACACAACATAAAAAGACACGCTCGCAAATAAGCATTCAAATGTGTGGGTTTGTAGTGTGAATTTTCTTCTTCAGGACTACGAGAGTGATTTCCACCCTGAAAAACTAGGTTGTCCTCTAAAACACGTTCATAATTATGCAGTCATACCATCCATTTTCTGACCCGACCAAGTAACATCAATCAAAATCACACTTCTGCCTTCAAAACCCCTGCTGGAGAAGAGAGGACGACCGACAGAGTAGCAGGTGAGTAAGCTAAGGATATAGCGAAAATTTTATGACTGGCGAAATTTTTAACTAGCTAGCAAGTTCAAGCAACCTTGCGTTATATCCATAAACTAGCATTTCAGTTTCTTGACTGAAATTAAGATGACTGAGCCAAAATACTATTGTTGTATTGTCATTAGGGCCAGAAAAATTTAGCGCTCGCTCCGGTCCAATACAACAGCTAATCGAAAAAGTAATGTTTTAGAAAGCTCAGGACTGTCAAGCTCATTGATTCCCAACCCAGGCCTCAAGGACCACCTGTCCGGCAGGTTTTTGTGCAGCTCTACTTTTGCGCACCATTTCCTTCTGATTTAAATATAGGGTGCAGACTAGAAAGTTGAAATAGCTTGTAGGTCTTCCTTACCTCCCACTAAATCACTGTACGCATCAAATTATTGCTCTAGAGGGGGAAACGGACCCTATTTTACAGCTGATTTCCATAAATATACAAAAAATTGCATCCGTTTTTTTCCGCTATAACTGTTGGACAGATGCAAATAAAGTTAAAAATCAGGACAGTGTCCCTTTAAGGTGGCCTGTGTGAATGGGCGTTTGACTCTTAAGGTGGTCTGAGCGATGAGTCCAGCAGGCCGCACCTGAGAGGTTTTGGTTGTTTCTGAGGACAGTTCTTGCTCTCCCGAGGACTGTTCTTTCTTGCTCACGCTGAACATGGAGGACTCTGAAGATGTCTGACTCTTGCCTAAAAAGGTTGCAGATTTTAATTACTTCAGTTATCAAAAACCTCTCTGACAGGAACTCCTCTTTCATTTGACTTTACAAAACCAAAACGATGTCTGTTGACTGAATCCACAGTGGAACTTTCTATCCCATTCACATTTTAAATGTGATGATTTGCAAATCACTTAACCTACATTTGATTGAAAATAGTTTGAAATAGAGGAATTTTAGTTATTTATAAATATCTGCACATATTGACTTTGATGCCAGCAGCTAATATAAAAAAAAGTTGGAACGGGGCAACAAAAGACTAGAAGTTAGTTGGTGCAAAAAATTAATAAATAAAAATCTGGTGGAACCACTCTCTGGCAATTAGGTTAATCAGCAAGAGGCCAGTAAACTGATTGGGTACAAAAAGTCTGAAGTTAAGATAGTGAGGGCTTCACCTTTCAGTGAAAGACTGCATGGGCAAATAGTTCAAAAAATTAAGAAATATGTTTGGCACTGTAAAATTGCAAGGAAGGAGATTCCTAGATTTCATCATCTATGGTGTATATCATTGAAAGTTTCAGAGAATCTGAGTATACAAGCAGCAAGGCTGAAAACCAATATTGAATGATCGTGATCTCCAGGTCCTCAGGCGGCAGTACAAATAAAACAGGCAGGATTCTGTCAGGCAAATCATGGGATTGGCTCATGAACACTTCCGTTAACGCTGAAATCCAACATCAAGCAAGAATGAAAACACTTCTCTTCTAGAATTCCAACAGTTGGTTGCCCTCAGCTCTCAAACGGTCACCGTAGTTAAAGGGCATCTAAAGTCGATTCTCAGATATTCAATGTTTACAAACAAATCACTTGCTTTTGTTGATATCTTGCATTGTCACGTGACCAATTTAATTCATATAAACCAATGTTTATTGTACATGCGTAGATATTCCTTCTATTTCGGTTCGTTTGCGCAGGTGCGGTTCGCTGACTGGCCGATAAACAAAAACAATGGGAATCGACTCTACAATAGATTCCCTTTAAGAGGTGATGCCCCTTTTCCAACTTTTTAAAAATGTGTTGCTGGCATCAAAATAAAAATGAGCATATCTTTTTCAAAAACAATAACATTTCTGAGTTTCAACAACTGATACAGCATCTCAACCTTCTTCAAAATGGAGTTGAGGTAGCTACATGCATTATTGAATGAAAATCATTTACTCAAAAAGGGATGCATCTGAAATGAATTTGTTCCACCTTCCAGTAGTATTTTTTAGAAAGCAAGTCAGCTGCTTCCAAAAAAAAAAAACATGTTGTCATATTTGTGTTTTTGTAATTGATTATAATCCCTCTAGCATGAGGCACTCACTTCAGTGTAACCTTTTTCAAATAATCTTTTAATTCATTTTATGTGACAATGATGATATGCTCAAGATGTGCGTTTTTAAAGATGCTCATCCCATTCCTACAATTAATTTCATCTTCAACTCCTTCAACACGACCCTCTAGCACCACCTTGTGGGACTTATGACAAATGGCACTGCAGAGAAGGCAACTCAGCACAGTGGTTAGCAACACAGATCCTGACGATCGAAAATGAATTATTATTATTTTTTTAATTCACGCAAATTTGGTAAACCTGACCTCACTCAAAACTAGCATGCTCAGCAATATCTTCACGAAAAGAAGCATGCTTTGCTGAGGATTGAGTAAAACCATGCAACATGAGAAATACAGTATTCAGGACAAGGCTTGTTTATCATCGGCATCCATGACAAATACTTCAGTACCGCAGCAAAAACATGATTTCCAGCCACAGTTGAACAGTGGTTCCCAATAACTGTGTTTGCAGGTTCTTGTCCCAACCACATTTAACATACTCAATAAAGCACTAATATGGTGAAGGGGGAAATTAATGCCTTAATAACCTAATTAAGAGGCATTATCAGCTGCTAAAATTTCTGATTTCATTTGCAGTTGGAACAAAAACCACTAAATTTAAGGTTCCCAGGACCAATGCTGGGAACCACTCCAGTGTACCACCCTAACGGTCACTGCCCAAAATGATCAATAAAGCGGCTGCAGGACCTCAGAACTACCGGTACCACACAGGACTCCGTTTACAAGATGGCCGCATAGCGACTGACCTCCCTTGCCATCTGCACCCTGGTGATCCTTACTTGGGGACAGGGCGAGGTCGCTCTTGGCCTCGTCACCGTCACCGTGGGGGATCGCCGTGGGCTCGGGGGCGGGGCTGGTGCTGCAGCTCGTTTCCTGTTTGACAGGCGAGGAGTCGGCGATGGAGCTCTGATTGCTGTTTTCATCTGAGACGAGGAGATGAGGCCAGAGTCACTTTAAATAAGCCCCCCCCCCCACTCCCTAAGAGATGGGTTCCTTTCTTTGAACGCCATTTGCGTTTTTAGTGTACAAAAATCAAGATTAGCTGTGCTCTAAATCACATTCAGTTGTGCACTAATTCACAACTAGTTGTGTACTTTAGGACCATTGTGCATTGACCTGCTTTTTCTGCGTCCAAAAAGATGTTTAAAATGGTGCGTGTTTAGTGCTTTCAAACAAATAAAACAGCTGGCTGGGTGGTTAGAAATACTGTATTCCGTTAGTTGAATGTAATAAACTGTTTTAATTCGGAGCATTTTAAAATTTGCTTTAGCCATGACTTGCACAGTCTGTAGCTGTTACCAGCACTCACCAAAACAGACATTACCCGTCAATGATGGTGTTGTGACAGGATGGAACTTAACTGTCTTGAAACTGGATTAAATGGTGGATGTATTGGAGATAATGATAAATTTTTCACTGAAGAGTTCATTTTGACTTACAATGAACTCTTGAGTTAATAACTTGCAATTAACTCCTATTGTTAATAACATTCTCATATGGGTGTACAAATGAGGCCCTAAATGGGGGCGTTTCCATGAGCGTTAAGGTAGAAATCGAGGGGCCAGTCAGAAGCGCTCACCATGCATGTCCATCATCCCAGGGGAGGAGCTGTTCTCTGGGGTTGTGACCTCTGACCCATACTTCTCCTCTTTGCCTTTCTTCCTGTTCTTGTTCTTCTGCAACATATAAGGAACACTGCCAGCATTAAGCCAAGAGAAATAAAGAGCACAAGCATTAACTGAGCCCTCAGCGAAAGACACTGAGAACAGATCAACAGGTGATCCCACAGCCTGAAGAATCCCAACTGGGAAATGTCACCCCAGACTCTTTTTTTTAGCATTTAATTCCTTAGGGGAAGTTCCTTTGAGAACAGGTTTCTCTTCTTCAAGGATACCCTAGGAGAAATGATCGATCAAAAGGGTCAGAGAGAAATGGAGGATAACCTCTGTTGTAATTTTGGGGTTAAGGGCCTTGCTCAAGGGCCCAATGGTAGAGTTCTTCCCAAATTCATCTCTCCAGGAACAAGTCAGGATCCCGAGCCACGCAGAGTATAAATCAGCAACTCTTCAGTTACCAGTAAAGCAACATACCACAAAAATATCTTGCCGCCCCAAAAATGATCTTGAAACAATAGTACATGAGAAATGCGATCCATTCATCCTAAAATCTGTCCATAAAAACAGTAGCAATAGTGCAATGTGGCAAAGCAATTTTTTCCGGAATGTACTGAGGAAATTGAGGAGAACTGTGTTGAAGGAGGAAAATGCGGGCGCTCAGTACTCACGTCATCTGATTTGGGCTCAGTCATGGGGACCCACTTGTATATCCTCAGAGACGTGTCTCCCACTGTCACCCATTTTTTCTCCCTGTGAAATCAACCAGAACTTTCTAAAACATTAGATTTAGATGCCCCTTTGGGAACTGTGGTGCCACAGTAAGAGAAACTGGGCAGGACATTTAAAATGAGTAAAAGGCAAAATGGCCTCATACTTCTCAGAACACCGACTCATCCAAAATGTCCCGGGAATTAACACCTGTGAATAGTGATTTGTAATGTGCCTCTGAGAGAGAATAAGGAGTTTGCTGAAATCTTTGTAATAATGAAAAAAAAAAAGCCAGTAATTTTATGGACTAAAATACACACAAACAAGCAAAACCATTAAAATCACTCACAGCTGAAGTGAATAACATTGATCATCTAGTAACAGTGGCACATGTTAAGGTCTGCAGACAGACTTCAGACTGTAAACTCGCAGTTGGTACTCGTAACTGGCGTATTTGATTACATAAGTATGGAACACAAAATGCGAGGCATGAAAATGGACTGTATTTTTCTCATAATATATGAATGTCAAAATAACAAGCCAGTCAGTCACCCGCAGGAACGTGTATCCCCGGACGCCTTACATCAATCACTCTCAAAATCGATGGGCATCGTGACCTTACCACACACAAGGCCCATACCAAATATGAAACGAATCCATAATGAACTGTGACCTGTAGAGCGCTCAAAAAAAATCTCTACGAACGCAGCAGCGGCGGACGTGGTGTAGCAATCGCTGATCCATAGTATCCCCTACTTGTCGTCCGGGGATACAATTAACATAATTGCTTTTTTTAAGAATGTTTTTCTTAACTTCTTCTTTTATTTCCTTTGACTTGTCATCTTTCCGCTGTCACCATCAAGGGTAGAGGTGGGTGGGGATGGGGGGCGGGGTGGTCGAGGGCATGTGTCTCTTACGTGATGTACCGATCTCTCCTTGAATTAATCCATTGTGTTCTTGACTCCATGTATTTTATTCAGCCCTCTCCTTACTTGTAATAAAAACAATTGTTAATAAAAAAACATAATTGATATATATAGTAAAATTTCATTTGCAGAACATATTACCAGTGTGAATTTGGCTCGTTCATGAAATGTTTTTCTTCAAAGATGCACAAAAAAGTACATATTGCTTTCCTCTGAACTAAAATAAAGAAAAGCCACATGAAATGGGCAAGAAACCTCAATGACAAAATTATTTCATGGCTGTGCACATACAGTCAGAATGATTCTTGCACCATGCCGCACACTACAGTGAAAAACGTCAAAAGGTTCAGTCACCAGTTCTCTTTCTCTGAGTATAAACGAGCAGGTTAAGGTCATTTTGGAGATCAGAATGAGCTTTTCAACAGAACTAACCCCCCTCCCCCACCCTCACCTTCCACCAGTCAAAATCCATTCACCGAACAGTGTGTGTACGGGGCACTCTGGCCAGTCTAGACACAGAGGATACATTCAATTGTGTTGTGCTGGGCGCCGGTCCAAAATGGCACGGACAGCTCCATGGTGGTGTGAGGCGACCGGAGGATGTCTCTGGTGCACAGTATTTTTGGAGTACAGCAGGGCTTCAATCTGCCAAATGAAGACGTTTAAATGTTTGTTTGGGCTGATGTAGCATGAGGCTTCCTGCATTAGTGCCGCCATAGAATGACTCCCTGTATAACGGCAACAACCTTAATGCATTCCCCTCTCTGTCTGTGTGTACTGCGATATGCATCGTGAGTAACTGCTGATTGTTACACATTATCACATTTTTTAATGAGCTCCCAGAGGCATGAATGCCATTAAATTAAAAGCATCGTGAGCTAAGTCTGTCAATCAACTCAATTCTAAATATGTCCTAATCTGTTGATTACTTACCTTCGCCATCAACACAGTTGGTTGGGCGAAGGTCATGTGTTCATCCATGTCTGTCAGACTGTCTGATTGTCCAGACAATATCTCTCAAACTTCTCAATCAATTTCAGTGATATTTTTGCGGAAGCGTGGGCCATGGCCCAAAGAGCAATCGAATCCACAAATCTTTGAAAGGATTCTTCACCATTGCGGGAATCCAAGGTTGGAATAAATGCCGTACATCTTAAATCCATTAGATGTTAGTAAAGTTCCAAATGTTTTGGCAGAGATATGCGCTCTTTGAGTGCTCTCTAGTTCCATCAGCATTCAGTCCCAAAAAGATTGGCTTGTATTTCACGAAGAACCGGCAGCTGCCATTCTGATCCTGATTACATACCCATACTGGAGAGTTATTGTGCATTTTTGATGTGATATTCACAATAATGGAAGCCACAGACAATGACTTTTCTGGTTCATGACAAACATATTTCAAAATTGTTGGATTACATCAAAGTGTAGTTCAATAATTTTGGTCCTAATATCAAAGCATTTTTGCATTGACTTTGAATGTATTCTGTCGTGCAAAAAATTAGTTTCGCGTCCGGTGTGAAAGCGGCTTGAAATTTCAAGTTTGGATACGAGGTGATGCGATGATCACGAGTGACAATTAATTGTGTTGATCGTAGGAAATATTTGAACCATCCAAAACTTTTCTACAATCTACACGATTGACCTCAAGATCAGATAAGATCTGATAGGATCACCACGATTACTCCATGATTAAGACCACGATTTCAATCATGCCGCGAATCGCGATAGTGGGAACCTAGCATCTGTGAAGAACCACACTATGAAGTCTGGGGGTGGATCTTAGATTTTGTAGCTCTATTTTCTTCCAAAAGCCCTGCACAACTTGTTGTGATTTATATGAATTTCTATGAAGTACTATCTGGTATTAAAGAGAAGCCAGAAATCCTCAGTCATAAAGCATAACTACTGTAAGCTGTGGTCAGATGTTCCCACAGGACCATGATCCAAAGCATGAATGGAAATTCAACACTAAAATGGTTCACAGATGAAAGAACTGAAGTCCATGAGAACTTAAATCATCATTTCTCTTTTCTCCTTTTTGGACCTTAAGGACATAAAGTATACAAACACAAAACATGAGAATACGGCTTCTTTTCCCGACTATGCTGTCAAAAGGTATTTTTCCCAATTTCTTCTGTTTTTGTTTACTTGACAGATGTAAATGTTTCAGATGATCCAACTAATTTTTAATATAAGACAAAGACGATGTGAATAAATAAAAAATGCAGCTTTTAGATGATCATTTCATTTAAAAAGAATTGAAGAATTATTCAAAACCAATTTCACTCGTGAAAAAACAATTGCCCTTTTCTTTGCAGATTTGTGTTCAATCAGCCACGTTGGAG
Organism: Gymnothorax reevesii; assembly: GCA_029721435.1. NCBI lineage: Eukaryota > Metazoa > Chordata > Actinopteri > Anguilliformes > Muraenidae > Gymnothorax > Gymnothorax reevesii. The sequence continues at coordinate 84,732,599 of CM056583.1, forward strand.
TCTTTGTGAGCATCAACTGTCTATTTAAATGGGTCAATGACAAATAAAACTTTTAGAAATGTTTTTCTTTTAATAAATTTTTAAAAATGTTCAGAATACATTCATTTGAAGTTGGTAGAATGCGATTAAACAAGTCTTAATGGCTGCACAACTTTGACAGGGTTTTAGTACAGTTTTAGACTGTATTTGCAATGTCACCGGCCAAAAAATGTCAGGTTACGCCACCTGACATTTTGAGGGTTTGACATGGCAAAACATGAAATATATGTCATTTTTATGATAAACTGGAACTATGTTTAAATTAAACCGGTTTTATAGAATAAAATTATGCTTATTATGCATCATAATTTAAAATCATTTTAAAGCAAAGTACTGCACTCGGACAATGTCACATCATTGACCCTAATACCACACTTGGATTTTGGTCAAGACTTCCAACAGGCCTCTCCAAAAGTTTTGCTTCTATTGGGTGAGACTAGCTTGTGTGCTTCACATCCTGCAGAATAACCCAACTGCACTTCAGGTTACAAAGTGATGGCCAAACATTCTCCCTCCAGATTCTCTGGTCAAGAGAACGATTCACAGTTTCGTCAGTTATAGCAAGTCACCCAGACGCTGAAGCAGCAAAGCAGCCCTAGAACATCACGCCATCACCGTTATGTTGTCTGTTGGTATAATGTTCTTATTGTGGGATGCTGCATTAGCTTTATGCCAAATGTAGGGAGACCGATATCTTCCAATAAGTTGCACTTTTGACTCATCAGTCCACAGAGTATTTCCCAAAGGTCTTGAGGTCATCAAAATGATTTTTGGCAAATGTGAGATGAGCCTTTTGTCTTCTATTTGTTCAGCTGTATTTCTGGCTTTTCGGCTTTCCCATTGTTGTCATTTTTTCACAGTCTCTCTCTTATTGCGGAATCAGGAACACTGATGTAAACAGAGGCGAGTGAGGCTTGCAGCTCTTTACACGTTAGTCTAAATTATTTTGTGACAACCTGGATGACTTGTCTTCGCACTCTTGGATAGGCCTGCCGCTCCTGGAAAGGTTCTTCGCTGTTCCAGGTTTTCTCCATTTGTTAATAATAGCTCTCACCATGGTTTTTTTTTTTTTCTTTCTTGGGGGAGTTCCAGAGTCTAAAAAAGGCTTTGTAACCCTTTCAAGACTGATGTCAACGACTTTATCATCTCCATTTCTTGTCGGTTCTATAATTTGTTTAGATCAGGGCATCGCATGCTGCTATTGGCTTACTTCATCTTGCTAGACAGTCTCTGTTTATGTTTAGACTCAGCAGGGTTGGTAGAGATCATGTCTGGGAATGAATGCCTAGTACAACTGAATTTCATTATAAACTTGTTTAATTGGCTGATTAAGTAACTAAGGGGGGAATTGCCTTTTCACACAGGGCCAGGTAAGGCTGGATTGCTTTTTTCCATCAATACATGAAATCTTATAAAAAGTGAATTTTATGTTTACTTGGGTGATCTTTGTCTAATAATTAAATTCATTTGATGATCTGAAACATTACTCCGGTTTCCTCCCACAGTCCAAAGACATGCATATCAGGTTAATTGGAGACACTAAATTGCCCAAAGGTATGAGTGTGAGAGTGAATGGTCTGTGAATGGTGTGTGCGCCCTGCGATGGATTGGCAAGCTGTTCAAGGTGGGTCCCTGCCTTTGCCCGTAGTCAGCTGGGATAGGCTCCAGCTTGCCCCGCGACCCTTGTGAGGAATAAGCGGGTATAGAAAATGGATGGATGGATGGATCTGAAACATTGAAATGAGTCAAATATGGCAAAATAGAAGAAACAAGAAGCAGGCAAATAGTTTTCTTACAACACAGTAAGAACCTCAGATGGCATCTGTGTTATACATTCCTCTCATATTCAGTTTGACAAAATAATAAAATTATTGCAATTGATATTAGGTAATCACCAGTAGATAATTTAGGCCCAGTTTAAAGCATGGATTTCCTGCAGGAATAAATGTATATACCTGCCTGTAGGCCGTGTCGGTGTGGTTGCAGGCTTTCCTTCCAGCCATGCAGTGACACAACCAATTCAACTAATCAGCCCAGCAGTATTTGTCAATGACCTTGCTCAGTGCAATTAGGTGTGTGACTGCACGGCTAGAACAAACGCTTGCACCCACACTGGCCCTTTTCTGGATAAATGTGAATACCGCTAAGAATATTCCTAACTGAAAACTTTATATGGATGTGACAATCACTATCAATGACTGAAAGCAATGGTGTTTTTCAACATCTAAAACACTGACATGGAATACAAAAATATGTATTATCAGTACTTTTAATATCATGCGACAGCCGCATACGACAGTGGGCACAGACGAATTGTGTCTAAAAACCTCAATAACGATGCTACATTCAATCCAATAAATGTAACGTCAATCTAATCCATTCCAGTCAACTCAGTTTTCATGATTCTGCATGTCACAACTGCTTTTCAAATAACAGTCGGTCAGAGTGATTCCAATAGAGATCATTCACGAACTGGAAATGGGGTGAACTGAAATGTCACCGAGGCATTGTGAAGTAAATCACATAGGCGGTGCTGCATAAGGGGACTCAATGTGGTGTTTCAGGGCATCACGTAACCTTTTCAAAGTGCAGTCGTTGCTTTGCATCAAATTAGGGGGCATATGGTCGTAAGAAATACGTAAATTGGCTCTTAACTGCAACTCCTCATAAGCTGACGGGAATTACATCCAAATTGTTACATCAAGGGACATATTTGTACTCGCACAAGCAGCGTAAACTCTCAGGGTTTGGGTACTTGAAACTTATTTTCAGTGCAGAAACACGTGTAGCTGTCTTGTTGTGGAGAGCCACAATCATTTCTCATTGCAGGCGCGGTCTAACTGCAGGCTACCCAAAGGAACCTTTTAAAAATGCTTGCTTCGACAAATGTGATGCATGGGAAAGTCACACGTGATCATCATACCATATTCTTGTTTCCTAGGATATAGGTTTTCTTGCATTAAATTGGCGAAATTCTGTATTCACGTTGAAAGAAATTTAGATCGAGCACAAAATTGACAGTATTTTATATCTTAAGGAGCAGTTGCCTTCATTTCTCTTGCTAGCAGCAGACGTGGTGATCTTTGTCAATACTGCTTCGAATATAGGTGTAATATGGGAGTTTAAACCTATCAAACATTATTAGAATGCATACATGCACCGTGACAGTTGTTTAATTCATAAGGCAAGCACGGGGCTTCAACACATGGCTTATTTCCCTTGTACGGGCAAAACACGCCACTAATATACACTAACGCCAAATAAACCGCAGCAATTAAAACAGTTGTAATTCTGATTAATATAACCACATCAACTGCGAATTATTTTCATCTCCGTTTCGTATTTTTCTCTGTCCTGGTCATATTGCCTGCTCAGCCATGCACAAGCCTGCCTCCCTCAGCCACCCCCTCCGCACACTGCATCTGTGCGAACTACAGACCGAGTATAAGCGCTGGATTTAAAACCCACTGACTGTATAAAAACTATTCTGACTCTGGAGCGCCGTCGTCATATCGCCACTAAATCGGGGTTGTGTCAGGATTTTGTCCGGGTATCCAGAAAGACTCGGCAGTTAACCCGGCATTTCACCAGCCTGAACAGAAAACGCTCCGTGTGACTGCTGCGAAATGGCTTCTGGGGTTCAACCCACATTAAATCTTAATGGAAAAAATTCATAATAAAACTACGGAAACCGCTCAGTTTGGACACACTCGGGATGCGCCGTCGGCTAGACGACGCGCTTGAGCGCTTCGGCACACCTGAGCAGGCGGTACAATTTTTATGATTTCAATATGACCCTTCTTTCGTTTCGATTCGATTCTTTCTTCTCGTTCTCTCTCGCTCTGTCTCTCCTCCCCCCACAAACAGCTCTTGAATAACGACTCACGCCTTTTTCTGCTCTCTTACCATTTCCGCACTTTCTCAATAGCGGCCATAACCCGCTTGATGTCATCTTTCGCTCTGCTCCGGGTCTCAGCGCGGACCGACCTGCCCGACATTGCTGCTGTTGGTATAATATTTCTCTAAAGCTCGCCGGCAGCTCAGACACAATGCAAAGGCTCAGTGTGGAGCTGCGAGAGCTGGGAGCGCGCCTGCGCCAAGCACAGCGGCGCGGCGCGGTGAAGCCGTGGTTCGTCACGTACTGAGACCTACAACAGGGCAGAATGAAGCATGAAGACTTTAAAGTTGTTTTATTTACCTACTGAAGCTCGGTGTGATGTTTCAAATATGCGCGCGAGTCGCAATGAATCCAGTACAGCAGCGAACTGCTTATTTTTTTCCCCTTAAATAGATTGTAAGTGAAATAGGTTTTCAGCTTTGTTCGAAGATAGTTACTTGTCTCAAATTAATTATGGTCTAGAAAAAAAATGTTTTAATATTGGTTTTGAAGGCGATTTGAATAACCTAATATTTCAAAATTGCATGACTCTATGTTGCATTCATTGTGTTAAAATTCTCTCAAAGTGTTACGTATTGAAAGAGAAGAACACCCAAAGCGCAGAGTTTCAGGCAAAACGACTGGTTTATAATTATTAATTGCAAAGTTTGTACAGGCACACAAGCACGCAGAAATAATGGCAATGGAAAAGCAGAATACAAAACACAAATAGGTTTACAGAACTCCAAAAGGGAGAAATTAGAAAAGCCCAAATCGGAAGTAAAAACACGCAGAGACGAGGATACGCGAACTCTGAATAAGGAGTTAAATTTAGAAGGACAATTAGAAGCGCAAAAGCGCAGGCTCTCTAAATAGAGAGAATTTAGTCTCCCAAGAGGGTGAGAACTGAACTAGCTTAGAGACAGGGAAGTGACTGATCTGAACGACAAAGCCAACTGAACAAAATCGGAACTGAATAGTGGAGTGGGTGAGCCAAGTCAATGGAAAAACTGAATTGATGATTGAATAATTGGTTTGAGTGGCAGGAAACTAAGCTGGCAGGCAGAGATGACGAGCTACAGCTGGCACTCGTCACACAAACACCAGGTCTGGAGGATACAGGCAGCTGCTGGACACCTTGTTCCGGGCACAGACCGAGCAAGCAGAGATGTAGCCCTCGAGGTCCCTACGCAGGGTGGGCCACCAGAACCTAGAGGAGATTTAGGCCAGAGACGGACCCACCCCTAGGTGAACCACCAACAGGAATCATGAGCCCACTGGAGGACCTCTGTCCAGAGAGACTGTGGCACGAACAGGCGGCCGGGGGTACAGCTAGCTGGGATTTGTCCTTGGGAGGTGGCCTGCTTGACCTTGTCCTCAATCCTCCACTGGAGAACTGCCACTTAGCACTGCTGCGGCAGGATGGTCGAAGGCTGGCAATGAGAAACTCCTGGAGACGGCATCAGGCTTGCCATTCTTGACTCCCGGTCTGTTAGAGAGTGCAAAGTTAAAGCGGTCAAAGAACAGAGCACACCTGGCCTGTCGGGAGTTGAACTGCTTGGCTGTCTTCAGATTCTCCAAGTTACGAATCCGTCCACACCATGAATAGCTCCTTCGCCCCCTCTACCCAGTGACGCCACTCCTCCAGGGCAAGTTTGACAGCCAACAGTTCCCGGTTGCCAATGTCGTAGCTCCTCTCAGTGAGCGAGAGGCGGCGCGACATGTAAGCACACTGATGCAGCTTGCTGTCGCCAGGGTCCCACTGAGAGAGGACAGCCCCCCACTTTAACTTTGTGGGCGTCCACCTCCACCACGGACTAGTACTCCAGATCACGCTGACACAGTTTTGGTGAAGTTGTGAAGCACTTCTTGAGCACTAAGAATGCCTTCTGGGCTTCCTGAGACCACTGGAACCTTGTCCTAGTGGAAGTGAGGGCCATCAGCTGTGCTGCCAGCAAGATGAACCCCCGGGTAAAACGTCTGTAGAAGTTAGCGAATCCCAGGAAGCACTGGAGCTCTCTCTGTGAAGAAGGCACTTAGCAGTCCTCCACTGCCCTTACTTTCTCCTGATCCATGGCAACACCTCCTGGAGAGATCACATATCTAAGGAAGGTAGTTTTAGATGAATGAAACTCACACTTCTCAGCTTTAATGATGAGCTGGTTCTCCTGGAGACATTGCAGGACTGCATGGATGTGCTGTTTGTGCTCCTTCAGGGTGCGGAAGAAGACCAGGATGTTGTCGAGGTAGATGAAGACGTTGATCATGTCACGGAGGACATCCATTGACTAAGTTGTGGAAGACAGCCGGAGCATTGGACAAGCTGAACGGCATGACATGGTACTCATAATAGCCCCTCAGGGTGTTGAATGCCATCTTCCACTCGTTTCCCGCACAGATCCTGAACAAGTGGTAAGCATCACAAAGGTCCAGCTTTGTGAACACAGTCACACCCTGAGGGAGTTGAAAAGCAGAGGCCATTAGAGGAAGAGGGTATCAGTTCTTTACCATAATGGCGTTGAAACCTCGATAGTCAATGCAGGGGTGTAGTCTACCATCATTCTTCTTGACAAAGAAAAAGCCTGCTCCTGCCGAAGAGGAGGACAGACTGATGATGCCGGCAGCCAGAGAATCCTCAATATACGCCTCCACGGCTTCCTGTTCCGGGTGGGACAGGGAGTAGAGGCGACCTTTTGTTGGTGTGGAACCAGGCATGAGGCAGATAGGGCATTCATAATGCTGGTATGGAGGCAGGGAAGAGAGTTCTGGCCCTGAAGAAGACCTGAACCCAAGTCGTGGTACTCCTTGGGAACCCTGGTCAGGTCCACTGGATCCTTTGCCGAACCCCAAGCTGCTGCCATCTTAGGCGCCCTCTGCAGTCAGTTGCTGTGGCAGAAAGGGCTCCATGCCAGAATCCTCCTATGGACCACTCCAGATGGGGGTTGTGGAGCGCCAGCCAAGGGAGACTCAAAACTAGTGGTGTGTGGGGAGATGACAGAACAAAGAAATGAACAAACTCTAGATGATTGCCAGAAACACAAAGAGAAGTGGGTGAAGTGTTTTAGGTCACTTTTTTAAAGGTGGAACCTGCCAGCGTGTGCACATTAAAGTGAACCGATAAATTATTTAGGAGAATTCTTAGCCTGCAAGCCAACTCGAGATCAATGAAATTTGCACCCGACCATGAAATGACCAGAGCAGAGACCTCAAGTTGATTGGGACCAAAACCAAAAGTGACCAGGAGTAGTCAGCATGGCTGTGGAGAAAGTGTCGAAACTGTGCCCAGCCATGTTTTACCATCACGACTGTGCATTAGCTTTTACTGGACACTCCTGTCCAGCAAGGCCACACTTAGCGCAGCAGCCGGACGACGGAGCAAACCACAAACGGTCAAGCTTCATAGGTTCTTCAGCCGGGGAATCCGGTCGCTGTGAGGGAGAGGTGTTCATTGAATCAAAGGCACACTACAAACTTTGATAGTCTCCTCTCTCCCTCCTATGCTGAAGAACACAATTATCAATGCGTATGACTGGGTCAGCTAATTCCTGAAATGAATCAGGTAGCTCATGAGCTGCCAACTCATTCTTAAGGGAATCACTGAGGCCGTCATAAAAAACATCATTCCAAACCCGATTGCTCCAGCTGATCTCCAAGAGTGCGAAACTCGATAGCATAGTCAGCTTCGGAGCGTTGCCCCTCCCTCAGAGAGAGCATCCGAGTGGCTGCCTCTCTGCCCCACAAAGTCCATTCAAAAACTCTGAGGATTTCAGCAACAGACCTGTCTGTGGTATGGACACAGGAGTGATCACTTAGCCAGACCGCTGTTCCCCAGTACGGGGCCCGCCCTGTGAGCAGAGTCACAATGAACGCCACGCGGGAGTGGTCATCAGGAAACAAGGATGGCTGCAAGTTAACAAAAAGCAGTGAGCAAGAATCCTCCTACACGAAGATTGCTCTCTGTTGTAGTTTGCCGGGGGATGGAGGTGGGGCTCCCGACTGTGAACGATCGCAGGTGGTGTAACCGCTCCTCCTTAAGAGAGCGCTTGACCGAGGCAACGAACAGACTCGGAGAGCTCATGGAAGGGTTCACCAAGTTAACGTTCCACGGTCTGCATCTCCTCCCAGTTCTGTGCAGTCGAAGCCTGCTGCAGCACCACGGGAGCAGGTGCCGCAGGGATCTCTGCTGGGGTCAGAGATGGTTGTTTAGTACTGTTACGTGTTCAAAGAGATGTGCAGAGTGGCAGACAAAACGAATGGTTTATTGTTATTATTCATTGAACAAAGTGTGTACAGGCACACAAGCAGATAGAAACAATGGCAATGGAAAGGCAAAATTCAAAAGAGAAACAGGCTTACAAAACTCCAGATGGGAGAAATTAGAAAAAATCCCAAATAGGAAGTAAAGAGACACGGATATGCGAGCTCTGAATAAGGAGCTAAATTTAGAAGCAAAAAAGCGCAAGATCTCTAAATAGAGAGAATTTAGAATTTAGAGAGTGAAAACCAAGCCAATGGAAAGACTGAACTAGAGATTAAATAATTGGTTTGAGTGGCAGGAAAATAATCTGGCAGGCAGAGATGACGAGCTACAGCTGGCGCTCCTCACACAAACAGAATCAATGGAAAGTCGGTTATTTATTTATTTTTTAAACAAGAACCAGTCAACACTTGGTGTAGCTGGCGGTGATGGCAAAGTGAAGCTTTTCGAACCAGAGCAGCTTCAAATACCGTTGCATGGAAAAAAGGTACTCGAAGCTCCACAAGTCGGAGCTCGATGAGGACCTCTGCTGGTCAAAATAAGGGAAAGCACTCTGTTGCATAATGAGTTGCTCATCCTGCCTGCAAATCTCATTGAAGCAATATGAATGAATAAAATTGATTAATGAACAAATGAATAAATTTGTCCCATTGCATACTCCAAGGAATTGAAGAACTATAATGATAACACTTTACATTCTTTTTTTCTTGACATTTTCTCTGCTTGTTGACCAATAAACCTCGTGTTCAGAAGGAGTAAATAAATGCAAGGGCATGTATGCAAACATGCACACTCACATTTGCACAGGCTCATTGTGAGTCTGTATAGACAAGAAATGTACTGCAGGCCAGATAGGCAAAGCTTATGGGGCTTTGTGCAGTATAATGGCCAACATAATGGTTTTAGTTGAGTTACTGGTGCTTGGTGAGACACTAGTGCTTTTTAAGTGTTTAAAACTGAAAGCACTGCAGTGTTTCGGAACTTCATCAAATACCAAAGCAGATATCTTGCAATATTTTGCCCAACCCAACAAGGTCTGGCAAAATCAAATTAAAGAGTTCCCACATTTCAGAACGGCCTCTCTTCGCTGCAGGTTCCATAATGGAAGCACAAGCATCTCGGACATGTCACACCACAACTCATCAGTGCACCTCAACACCCAACATGAGCGTGCTGTGCTGAGCGCTTTTAGTACCTTTCAATCTGATCACGAAGCAATCACATGGGTATGTGGGGAACGAAGCTTTGGACATCATCGGTCACGTGATTTTGATAGGACGAATCATGCCTCGATACAAGACACACAACTGAAAGCTTTGGCGTCACAGGTAACATCCCTATCAGCCAGACCTTAAGAGTCCGAAAGTCAGAGGAAATGTTAAAGTTGTTGGCTGTTAAACTGTGGTAACCAACCCTATCCTTGGAGATGAACCATCCTGTTGGTTTTTGCTCCAATCCTAACTTGACTCATCAGACTGAACTGTAAATAGCATCTCAACTTGACCGCTCCCTGCTGAATAAGATGTCCTTTGAGTTGGAATGAAAAGCTTCAGGTCGGTAGATCTTCAGGAACAGAGTTGGTTACCACTGCCATAAGAATTGTCATTCATAGCCAAAATTTTCCGTATTAGGACAAAGGCCCTTTAACAGATTGATTCATGATTCATAGACTCTGACAGAAGATTGATGGTTTCAGACATATCAGGCCAAAATTCTGCAATGTGTTAGTTTACCATGATCACATGTACCTGAAGTGATGAAATAACAGCCTACATCAGTGCAGGGCATTCACAAATAGTGGTGCTGTATATGTTGCATTCATTGAATGAGCTTGACAAATTAATCCTGAGGTCTTACAGGACTGTGGACGTCTTTCCTCCTGTAGTGCTTGAGTGATCCAAGCAACTGAAAAATTATGTTTTATCAAAAAATTGCAAAGTCATTTAATTGGCACCAATAATGTCTGTGGTTTTGCACAGTTATCAAAAGTTTCATCCCATGGATTTTTAAAGATATATCATCAAATGCAACGTGAAATCATTGTATGATAAAATATATAGCAAATATGGCAGAATAAATTCATCAAACCTTTTCGCAGACTGTGTGGGCGTGGCCATAATCAATGTTTCAAGAGAAGGGCACAATTTTTATCAACTCTGAAATTGGTCGAGGTCCTAAACAGCAATTTAATGGGATCACTCGAGTACGACTCGTTGTCACTTTGGGATGAAAAGGTTCACATCCAATTTTAATCCAGCTGCTGGGAAAGGAAAATATTTTTATTTATCAATGTATTTACAGTGCTGCAGAAATTGTATTACCCCCTTGAGTTGGTCACGATGCTCTTCATAGTAAACCCTGGTTTACGTTGTTCGTCACAGAGGCTCGGAAACCTATTCCTGTTTGCTGCTCAGCTCTCCCGCATTTATCAGTATTCTGGCCTCTCCCTCAGCTCTACGTTCCTCTCTCACTCCATATTTGAGCAGCAACACTCCACCTTCGTGGCCTAATGACGATATTAAAGGCCACAGGACATTGGACATCTTAAGCCATGAACTTTACCTTCACCCAGGAATTAAGGACACTATGGAAGCTCAAAACGAATTAGTAAGATTGCGTAAATTCTTACCATGTTTGTATGTTAAACAAAATTCTCTTGTTCTTGTATGTTTCATGCGTTGTTCAGAATACTTCAATACACATAGACAGGGCTCTAAGCGTCACTGCTCAGCACCCCTACCATGTCATTGACCACAACATACACTTCAATCATGAAAGGTATCAGCCTTCATGTTATACTCTTCCAATCATATAGTATAATTCTCATAATACTGCTTTGAGAGGATCGTCACTACATTTAGAATATTTGGCTTCAAGAGAAATTGTGCCGGCCGCCGGGCTGTCACGACACATAGTACACTCACATAGAATATTTCTCTTGTGTTTGGCTTTGAGAGAAATTGTGCCAACCACCGGGCTGTCACGACTCACAGTACACTCACAGAGAACATTTCTCTTGTGTTTGGCTTCAAGAGAAATTGTGCCAGCCGTTGGGCTGTCACGACACGCAGTACACTCACATAGAATACTTCTCTTGTGTTTGGCTTCAAGAGAAATTGTGCCTGCCGCCAGGCTGTCACGACACATGGAAAACTTTGCATATAATATTTCTCTTGTATTTGGCTTCAAGAGAAATCATGCCAGCCGCTGGGCTGTCACTACACATAGTATACTTCACCTGGGGTATTTCTCTCGTATTTGTCTTCAAGACAAATTGTGCTATCTGCCGGGCTGCCTTTAAAGCTAACAGAGCAATTCCGCCAAACTCAATGTATGCTTGTATGCTTTCAATAAATATTCTCTTTGTCAAAGCATCCAATCAGAAGTGAAGTTTGCCATAAATCGAGGTTTTGTGTGTAGTTTCCAGTTGTAATTCTAAGTTTTCGTCCACCCAAATTTTGATCAAGCATTGAATAGAAATTTTAATAAATTGTTTGAATGGAGAGATCCTTCTGCCGCCCCGTTTGTTACAACGAAAGAGCTGAATAATTAAGACGTCACATAACAGTCAATTTCCATGCTCAAATACTGATTAACCATGCCCAAGACCACCTCTTCCCAGCAGACTTGTATTCACACTTACCAAGTGAACTGAAATTTGGCGTCAAGTGTACTTGGATCCGTGCCTGAGTCCCTAGTGTGAAAGCACCCTTAGAGAGACTTTTTCATATTATCTGTCTTTTTCATGTAGATCTCCAAAAATGATTTGGGGTGACTATGAAAATTTTATTGTGCATTTATTATGATCCCTTCCAATTGGCTGAAATACAATGGCTTCTTTATATTTATATTCAAAAGATTAGATGAAGTGGGTATAGGGCTGCAGTTCCCAAGCTGGTCTTGGGAGCCCCCACTGTGCATGCTGGTTTTTGTTCCAACCACACTTAGAATCCCAGAAGTTAAGACACCGTTCTTCGCAGGTGGCCCAAAAGTCCCAGAAATGCAGAACCTCTTGGACCTCCTAAATGTTTGTTTCTCAGATCCCGGGAGCAACAGGACGAGACCTGAGAACCAAGCCCTGATGTTCTGGACAGATTGATTGAATGAGGTGGAAGGTATATCAAGTTTTCTTTATTGTGCAGTGTTTTGTGCTAAAAACATATTCTTAAGTATAATGCAGAATTTAGTGGTTCTATTTCGTATCATTTAATTTTTTCTTAGGTAAGATTTGTGATACTGTGAAGTTATGGAATACTACATATCAGATGTTGCCAGTTTACATTTATAACACATACCGATTACGACTTCGGACTTCTCACACTTTTCTGCACTCGGGTTAGAATCAATGCATGTGTTTCATCATCGTTAAAATGAAATAACATCATTTCAGACATCTTTATGCAATTCATAGGCGGCCTTGCCTATGTTTCGACCGTTTCAGTTGAAACGGGCCCACCCTGTTCTATCACTGCTTGGGCCTGGTGATCAGCCAACTTATTGTTCTGTGATGAGCGGAAATCCTCAAGGTCTTGACAGGGGTCCAACCACTCGAGCGCTATAATATTAGGGCTGTGACAGCGAACTTCAAAATTTAATATTAATTCGGACAGGAGGGAAGGATAGAATCTTTGTATGCTGAAATTCACGTTCAAATTTGTTTTTTTTTTTGCGCATATTTATGTATATAAAGGCTATTTTGTTTTACGTTGCGTAACGACGCAAATCAATGTCACCCGTGATTGTGGGCTTGCATCAGTGCAGCACGCATCTGTAGGAAGTTTACAGCACGACTGAAAACAACGCAGCAGCCGAACTGGCAGAATCTGAATGTACAAATACAGATGCAGCGTTGTTTGAAATACTGCTGACGACACCACTGTTGCACTGTTATGTTCATTTTGATATTTATTTTAATATTTGGCAGTGATAAAATAGAATTGTTTGGCAGCTTTGAAAAATGGTTGTATTATTGCTGACCTGACCTGTTGCAATGGATACATCCGGCTGCTTTATTAAATGTCATTGCTGTACTTTTGTGGTCTGTTTTATACATTCTAGACACTCCTAAGAAGTTTCATATTGAGAAAGAGTTGAAGTGCATTAGATATCTTGCGTGCTTATTAAAATATGATTGTAAATCCTTCCAGATTATCATTATTAATGTGCCTTTCAAAAAGAAAAAGGGTGTTAATGTGGTTGGACAGACTGTAAATGACACCCATATTATATGAATTCATGGGCTAAACAGTAGACCAAAATTGACCCTTAAAAATTTGAACATAATTTGGTATTTGCCATTATAAGGCAATCGAACTTTGAATTTTATTTTGGAGGAAAGCCACAGCTCACATGACATTGTACTCCGGGGCGCGAAAAACCACTCATAGAGCCGCAGAATGTTTGCATGGCCCATGTCACGGTTAACCAGGCTCATTAGCTGTACCTCCCAAGGAGTGTGATATTCACGTCCAGTGTAAAGAGAAAGTGAAACCATGAACCATTGAACCATGTGTGATTATCGGAAATACTGCAGGGAGCTCTTTGTGAGCTGGGTGAGGTGTACTGTGCAGTTAGCTATGAGCTGGCTGAGGAACAGTGAATCATGAAAAATGCCCCTTTAGATTGTAGGCCGACACAGATCGAAATTAAACAAATATCTTTCAAGACATAAGAATCATTTTTCTGTGTTACAGTTAGCTGGTCCTGTTCTGCTTCTGCTAACTGCTTGTGCTGTGACTGAAGAAATAAATGATATGATGACATAGTTGCCCAGACGGTGACACAAGACCAGTTTTGGGTGAATCGTCTGGGCTGTGCCCACTTGCTGTCCACACTTGACTGACATCTGAATTCAACGCAAGCCAGTCCACCTCGGCATGTCTACTGGGTGATGGGATCCTAATGCAACCGATACGCTTTATATCGAGATCCTCATGCAATCTCGAAGTGCACGGACTCGCCTGCTAACACATCCTGGCCCTTTTAATGTGATCAGTGAAAGCAGAGAGCGATCCCGTTATGCAGGAGCTCCATACCTGTGGGTTGACAGCTGTCATGTGTCCACACAGAGGAGCAGGTGGATCAGAATTCTGTGCAGCTGTGAACCTCCCCCAGATGCTCTTCTTCTGGTGATTCTGCTGGAGTTGAGCTCGGTACTCCAAGCTGTTCTTGGCTTGGGTTGAGAACTGCAGACAGGCAGCCATGTTCACACAGGAGCTCTTCCTCACTGCCTCGGCCGTCTCCACAGGCTCTGAATCCAGCTCTCGTGATTGTCTACATCATTTTCTGGTGAACAGACAAATTATTGGTTCTTACAGAAGTACGGATCCATACCAACACAGCTCTCTTATGAGCAGCTCGATACGAAGTGCTCAGGTTGGCCATTTTTGGGATACATAAATGTGTCTAGCCTCATAGCACAGTAATTAGTTGGTCATGCTCTAATGCTTCTGATTAACAGCTGTCCAGCAGGGCCTTATTCTGTCCAATGAAGAGCGCTGCTGGGAGTCTGACCTTTCCAGAAAAACCTCACAGGAGCGGGAGAGTCAGAAGGGCTCCCTCTCAGCCCTGTACCTTCCTCAGCCCCCCTCTTCTGCATCCTGTATCCAACTGAGAGAGATCATCGCTCACAGGTCACATGGAGCCACGAAACAGACGTGTGCAGCTGTGAGCTGTACTGTCCCAGAGAGCTGTGCACTGCCAATAACGTCCATCCATCAATGACTGAAAATCCTTCCTTCTTCACTGGTCACCTAATCCATCACAGGGCGCACACACCATTCACACGAACTCAAATCTCTTATTATTAATATATTTCTGCTCAGTCTAAAGTGAGCTTTCCACAGCAGTGGCCAGGGTTTACCTGTAAAGCGCATTGTGACGCATGTTTGTGAAATGTTGCCGTACTAATAAAATATGATTTCTTTTTGATTGAATTTGAAGTTACCTGATTGAACGCAGGAGGAGCGGTGCCACAGGTGGAGCTTGAGTTCTTCTAAAGAGGCTCCAACGTCCACCTCCGGTGCCAAGCATGTTTTCATGAAGTCCACGATTGCTGTACATGACAAAACCCTTGCGACTGGACAAAAGGAAACCCGAATTTGAGAGATTGCGTACTAGACTCCAACAGCTCCTTGCTGACTAAACTCTCATGCAGACAGCTCTTCAGGGTACAACAGTCTGTTCATGCTCTTTGCGTGAGTAAAGTGGCAAGTGACCACATAAAATGTTAAACGGTGTTACCCCATGAGAACACACTGTGACAGGCCCAACCTGGTACAACCCGTTCCTGAACCACTCTTGAGATGTGCAATCAAGTCTACCTAAGAGAGAGAGGCTAAGGTATTGTCACCTATTGTTTAGCAGTCATGGTATGACTATAAATTCAAACTAAAGCACAAAGCTTATGTAATAAAAAACACTGAGGTGCAAGCAGGGGCTTATGTGTATTCGACCTCATGAATTTACAAACACAGAAGAGGGGACTTGCTGTAATTTACTCTGATTGTCCCAAATGCTGATTAGAACCAGTAAACCCCTCACTGACCTGCAGAGGAGGTGTACGGAATGTCCGTTCAGAATGACCAACACCCAAAATCAATCAGGATGACACGCCTCAGTGTTTATCAGGAAGTTAGATGGTTTCATGTCACGATGAAACACTCTTGTGTGCTGGCATTGCAGGACAGTGTTAATTGCTTGTTCTATCACTGCTCGGGCCTGGTGATCGGCCAGCTTATTGTTCTGGGATGTGCAGAAATCCTCCGGGGTGTCAAACCACTCATGCAGTTGCAAGATGTTGGGCTGCCCGTGTCACGGTTAACCAGGCTTATTAGCTGCACCTCCCAAGGAGTGTGATATTCATGTCCAGTCTAAAGAGAAAGTGAGCAATTTGAACCTTGTGTTATTATCAGGGGGTTTGAAAGTACTGCAGGGATTTCTTTGTGATGTACACTGTACAGTTATCTTAGAACTTGGTGAGGTATTCTGTACCGTTAGTTTTGAGTGGGGTGAGGTGTGCTGTGCCATTAGCTTAGAACTTGGTAAGGTATACTGTACCGTTAGTTATGCGCGGGGTGAAGTGTACTGTGCCGACGGCTTTGCGCTTGGCTGAGGTATACTGTACAGGTAGTTATGAACTGGGTGAGGTATACTGTGGAGTTAGCTAAGATTTTGTCTTTTTCTCACATCAAAACATTAAAACCACTGACAGATGCAGCAAATAATGTTTATTGTGTCACATTAGCTCATGTCAAGGTCTGCTGACAGTTCTCAGACACACCCTTTGCACACGTGCGGGGTGGGTGGGTGGGATTTACACTCTTCCAACTTGGGACCTATGGATGAGGTGAGCTATGATCTGGGTTCACAAAAATAGTGAATAATGAAAAATGCCACTTTTGATTTCTAAATTGAAACAGATCAATATTATCTTTCTAGATAAAGGAATCATTTTTCTGTATAATTCACAGTTAGCTGGTCCGGTTACACTTTCTCCACAAATTTCGGAGCAACCTGGGGAAACTGTAATGAGATTAAAAGGTTCAAATGCACGTGTCAAACTGCTTTTGTCGTTACTGCAGTGATAGATGATATGTTGACATAGTTCATTCCATAATTCATTGAGTGCAATACATTTTTGTTATTTTGATTCTGCTGGCGGAGTCAATCACCACAGCTGATTCAAACTGAGGATGTATTTTACCTGCTGAAGAGGAGACTGAAGGCAAAAATTCCCCAAAACGAGCAGAAACTGAAGATGGCTGCTATTCAGGCCTGTCAGAGCATCATGGGGGAAGATTCCTAACGT
Source organism: Gymnothorax reevesii (assembly GCA_029721435.1). Taxonomy (NCBI): domain Eukaryota; kingdom Metazoa; phylum Chordata; class Actinopteri; order Anguilliformes; family Muraenidae; genus Gymnothorax; species Gymnothorax reevesii. Next base: position 84,749,582 of record CM056583.1, read on the forward strand.
CAAGTGATGTCTGTTTGTCATTGCATGCAGAGGATACACAACCAAATCTTTGAAAAAAATGTATTGTCATGTAATTCTACATGACGCTAATCTGTTCAAGATTTATTATGTACCTGAGAATGAGGGGAATTATAATCTTCAATCGGAGCTTCCATAGAAGCACCCTCAAATTAACTCTTCTACTACCAGTCAAAAGACATTTCTGTCACTATTGGTTTGCCAGTAGACTGACTTTGTTTGTACACTGGCTGAGGTCTTGTAACCACAGACATGATTAAAAAATCACCAAGTGGTACTGTGTAACTGGAAGAAAACCAACCAGTAAAAGGGTGAAAGCCGTCAGTTTGGACTTCAATTGCATTGTCATTGTATCCGTTCAACCTCAGTACACAGCCAAAAAAAAGCGTTACTGTCCAATAAATTATGGTGCACACAATGTATATAATAATATAAACAAACTGCACAAACAAAGCAGTGTGGAATTCAGGTTGTGTTTTCTTGTTGTACATAAAACTCATGAAATAGGCCAATATAAAAAGGATAGTATGTCTAAAGAAAATATTGAAAATAAATCTTTAAGTACTATTTTTAGACACCAGAAATGACCATTCCCTATGAGTTAAAATACTTTGCAGGATGCATGTCATCAACCGTGTTAAATTAACGAATGAAATCAGATGAACTTTGGTCTGAGACTGCAAGAGAATAGAAGGCGTCAGTTTTAAAGGTGGCACCTTACTGGCGGTTCATCAGAGATGCGTTTCGCGCCGTACGCTGAACGGCACCTGCCCTCTGCCAGTCGGGATCCAACCAGGTATTGATCTTGTACATGACCTGCAACACATCTCATGCGATTTATTCCTGCCAAAAAGAATTTAACAATTGTGCCCGAAGCCCTCTAACCAAGGTTTTCATCCTCACCTTGCCGCCTGCGTGTCCAGTTTGTCGCGAGAAGCGACAATTCTTCCCAGAACTGTCATGCCATTGCTCATCCATTAACTCCATAATTCCATAAAACCATAATTCATTCACACGCTGCTCCTGCCCGGTAAAAACTTTACTTTTATCGTATTTTCAGTATGTTTCCTATTACATAACGCGCCTCAGCAGTTGGAAGATACTTTCTATGTAATTACTTGTGTTCAGTGACATTATAGTTCAAATTTTCTCGTTCCTAATGAGAAGTAGCCTTACTGTAAATTCATCAATGATTGAGCAGTACAGTAGGCTTAATGGCGAATTTGTGCGAAGATCATTCAAAAATGCATGATGCTGACGGCTTTTTTTTTTCGAGGACAGGGACTCTAGATACTGGTCCCAGGAGAGGAGAATAAACAAATTGAGAAAAAACTGAAGGCCTGTGAGGGCAGAGACTTTGCTTGGCTCATGGAGCCCCGAGTCAATATTGTGTCAAGAGGAGCTTCCTCTCCTTTCAAATGTGCCCCGCCCATTTGCTGACAGAACGCTGATATTCCTTACAACCATCAGTGGCAGTCGCTGAATGTTGACTGTATGTTTCCCTAGTGTTTGGATAAGTGACAGAGATTACTGTTGTAGATGATGCATTCAAATGAAATAGGTAAGAGATTACATGTTAACCCTTAATATGGAGTATGAGCGGACAGAAAATTGGTCTCCAAAATAATTGAGTGACGAGAGTGGAGCTACTCTTGGTCAGCTCTCTGCCTTTAGACTTCGGTCAAGAGATGAAAAGGCATGATGGATAAACCGCTCAGAGCCAGTTCGTGGGGGACAGTGAGAAGAATATCCTGTGTAACACCCTGTTTGTTACAATCCTGTGATTTATTTTGAAGAAAAATTATTTCTGAAAGGTTGGGATCGCCTGCTTCTGAACTGAACTGGGGTACATTTCTCAAACAATGAGGTGAGCTAGCTTTAATACGATGCATCGTTTAATTTACCAAAATCGTTAGTAGGCCTACGACGGTATTGTTCGAAGCACTGTGTTATGAATCCTGTTAGTTTTAAGTTCCATGATTTGAACGACCACGTTTCCATATGAAGTGCTCGGTGCGTTCCCGAGGCATACGTCAGCATTACAATACCACACGCTTCTCTTTTGTTCCCCACTCGTGTCTCACTGGGAAAGCAATAAAAATAGATTGATTCTTCTGTTTTCTGCAAATACAGTACATACCTCACTATTGCGTTTTAATGGGGCTTTAAGCGTAGATTCGTCTATCGAAGATTTCTGCTGCTTTTAGAGCCTCATACAAGCTCCTGTGGAAATACAATCACTTCAATGGTTATTCCATGGTATCTGCAGAACCGCTAAGCTATAGTACACGCCCACATGAAACTCTCCCAGTTATTACCTATTGATTGACAAAATTTTTATCCAATTCCACACAGTTTAAGCGTTCCTCTATAAATGAGAGGCATTGATTGGACCCTCAGAAACGTCTTTAAACACTTACGTGACAGACGTTAGGTTGTATTCTCTCAACTTTGTGCAGCTGAGAAAGATGTGATTGCATGATAAACTAGAGCTGGACTCGCGAGAGCCTGTAACTCTACCAGGATAGCTGGATTTTAACTTCTGCCTATATCTGAGCTATACTTTGGCCAAGATAGGCCAAAAATTTGTGACTTGTTCCTCTTGTTTTACTTTAGCATCCTGCAAAGTTTAGTTAAAATCTATGCGAGTGTTTTTGAGATATCCTGCGTACAGACAGACAAACAAATAAATAAACAAATGGGAAGCAAAAACATAAGCTCCTTGGCGGAGGTAAAAAGACTTCCAGAAACAAGCCTGGAGTGCTGAGCTTATATTTAAGGGATGGAAATGTGACTCTGAGATGGAAAAAGGCAGTTACTCTGAATGGAACAGACTGGAGGGCTGACAGCATTGCTTATATGGAGGAGCAATTCAATGATAAAGAGAGAAGTGAGAGTAAAACAGTCTTTGTATGGTGTAGTTCCATCTTACTTTGAGCCAGCTATTTCTTATTTTCAGTTTACCACCGTGATCACAGAGCTAGTTTGTCGCATTGAGTTACAAGACTAGCTGATATTACAATGTGCTGGCATTTTGTTTAATGTGGCAGTCTGTTTTAGAATTTATACCCCATTCAATGAAATGGAGTGCCTTAGACTCTCACTGGATTAACATACAAACAACTATTATTGTATACTGAGTTATACTTGCTCCTTATAGGGTGTGAAAAGCGTTGATACAAGCTTTTGTTTCACTTGGATGGTCGGAACATACTGGGTTTTAACCAAAGAAAAGTCAGAAAAAAGATATTCAAATGGGACCTGTGCAGTGTTGTCGTCCAAACCATCAGAATTAACACTGTGCAGACAGAAAAAAAAATTGGTTGGGTAATTTTTGAGAAAATTTGATTTTTAAAAATATTTTTATTTGCCATTTTGACATATTGCGAGTTCACTAATGGTCACAGAATTTACCAGAAGATTCCTCTTTGGCACTACACTGCCCTTTCATGCCAATAAAAACCAATTTGTATCTTATTTGTCAAAGTATTGCCAACATGATGGTTGCCATGGCAACAAATTACCTTTTAATCCAAATACATGTAAATATGAGCTTATTGCAATGACAACAAACTAGAATTAATCCAGTTTTAAAGCGGCAAAATCTTTACACTCTAAGATGAACTGAAACTGACACCGAATTCTTGTCCAATAACTAGCTGATTTCCAAAATCTCTCATTCACTTATGGTGTTCAATGAAACATTCACAAATGTGAGGCATTAAACTCCTTTATAGTTTGTCTCAGTCGATTACAAAAGTGTTTGTTTCCTTTGTCTTTAACACAGTGACGGCCCCAAAACCTGGCAAAGTCAGCCTGTACCGCTTCAAAAGCTTGTTCACAGAACCGGGCTGGACCACAGTTGTGCTGCTGACAGAAGGCTCTCAGGTGGTCTCCAAAATGTCTCATTCACCTATACTTTCTCCCCTGGGCTGGGAGGATCATGTCCTTATGTTCTGTCATGATGCTGTCCATCAGTATTACCTCAACATTTCATATCATCAGACACCACCTTGATGACATCTTGGATCCGCGGCTCCTGGCCGAATTCCACTAGGCCCATCTGGACCAGCCTGCTCTGCGCACCAGAGGGCGCCATCCCTGCTGAACAACAGGCACACCGGGAATAGTGCCTCGGGGGGAGTAACAGTAAGACCACGCCTCCATGTTCATTTCCACTGTGCAACAGCAGTGTGCTATTTAAGACCAAGCCTTGCACTTAGCCTTTGCAAAGTCTTGTTACTATAGGCCTGTGCTGTATTCCTAGTCTTGTACAGAAGTACTTTATGGGTGTAACATGTATTATTCTCAATATTTAACTTAGTACTTTTTATATTGTTTTATTCCAGCACTTAATTTAAAGGAATCTCACTTCCTTTTTATTTTCCTATTTGTAATACATTGTTACTGCAGCTAAAGCCCAGAGTCTAATAGTGCTCATTAAGGAACCTCGTTTCTATTTTGTGTTTTATTGCACCGTTTGTTCCTCCTGTTGTGCAGTAGGCATAATAAATACAGCTTGCACCTGAGTCCGGTCCTGAACTTCCTGTCCTCCGTGCATCTGAACTGTGCTCGAAGCACAACCGTGGCAAATGAAAATCTAATGAGGTACTTTTTGCACTATCAAGGTACAACTAAAGTCCTAAATTTGTGATGAAACCAAGCTCCAAGGAGCTCAGAAATCAGAGTCCCGCAGCTGGAGAACACTACTGGGCCTTCCGCTCATTCACATTTGTATGTGAGGCATTCATTCTGCAAAATTGGCAAGGGTATATATAAGAACACGTTGCTAAAGGCCAGTAAATCTTTATGTCTTTGCTATTGAATGATTCCATGCAGGTACTATATCAACAGCAAACTATTTGGTACAAAGTCACTTTTTTTAATTTTGTTCTTTATTGGCCAGTTTTTTAAATTTTTGATGTAAATATTTAAATACGGATTAAGCACAGCCTCTATTAATGGGTGTTTCTATGCATGTTTTATTCACTAGGTATGCATAAACTGTACACAGGTATGCGCGCGGGCATTATTTATATTATTTTGAGTGGTATCACCACATTGCCAGCAATTTAAAGGAAGTGAAAGTTATTTGCACTGTGTGAACGGCAGAGGGCGATATTGCCTCTCAAGATGAACGGTGAACAGTAGGGCTCTCAGTGTCATGCTTGTAATGGCTGATTTCATGAGAGAACACCTACGTTGGAGCATTTATATTCCACAAAAATTACACATTTACACAGACAGTGATACAGAGCTGCATAAATTAAGCCAAATGCATTTAGCTAATTAATTGTCCCAGTCTCATTAATTTCGAAAGAGTAAACATAATAATTATAATTCATCATTTGTTATACGACTGTGAAGTTAAACTGGGCTGGATTGGATAAATGAGATTCAAGGAAGGTATTTAAACATGGAACATAACTTATAGCTGGTACAAGAACAGGGCAGTGCAGGTTTAAGTTTTACTGTGATATGGAAAGCAACTATAAGCTACAACAGCAATCTCCTATTTCCATGTTTTTTCTTACACTAAATATTCTATGCAGATGGCACTAGGATGCGCTGGGGGCTCAAAGGCTTACTTTGGTTATTTTGTGCCAGACAGGTGAGTTCTTCTGAAACCGTTTATTTCCAAACCGATCATTGCACCTGCTGATTACACCTCTCTGCCTGGAGGTGTGCTAATCGGTGAAATCAGATGGATTAATCAGGTTGTCTGAATCAGCAGCGACTGATTGGAATGAAAACTTGCCCACTCTTGACGTTCCACAGCACATGATGGGGTATCACTGATATATTGTTTGCACCGAATGGGGCATAAAAAATGAAGTTTTGTGGACAGAAATGCCTCGCTGATGAGGGAGGTCAGAGAAGAATGTCTTCACTGGCTTGAGCTGATGTGAAAGGCTATGGTCACCAATTTTTACAGCTGTGGTGAAAAGCACCTCAGAGGGCGAAACATGTTGAGATTGAGATGGATGAGCTGCCACAGCAAAAAAAACTTTGTCAGGTTCTGCTCCATTCAACCAGGAACATAAATCTAAGGTCACAGTACTCTGACTCACCAAAACTGGAAAGTTGAAGATGGAAAACACATCCTGGCCTGCTGAATCTCGCATTTCTGCCGTAAGGAGTAGACGGTAGTGTCAGAATCTGGCATCAACAGCATTCCATGGACCCAACCTGACTTTTGTCAAAAATTTTGGTTGATGGTCGCGTATTGATTTTCATTTATGATCTTCTAATGGCTACTTCTAACATGAAAATGCTCAAAAAACACCTGTTTGGAACATTCCACAGGTGAACAGCTTAATTGGAAACAGGCGAGTGTCATGATTAGGTATAAATGGAGCATCTCCGAAAGGCTCAGTCGTTCACAAGCAAGGATGGGGCGGGATTCACTACTTTGTGCACATCTGTATGAGAAAACAGTCCAACGGTTGGACTTGGAATTTAGGAATTATATCATCAGCAGTCCATATTATCATCCAAAGATTCAGAGAATCCAGAAAAATCTCTGCACATACACTGCCCTCCATAATTATTGGCACCCCTGGTTAAGATGTGTTCTTTAGCTTCTAATGAATTCAGTTTTTTTCGAAATAATATAGGACCACAATGAAAAAGAGGAAAATCCAACCTTTAATTCAAGTGCATCTATTCAGTGGGGAAAAAAATCCCACATTAAGAAATAATTATTTTACATCAAATCATGTGTGCCACAATTATTAGCACCCCTGATGTTAATACTTTGCACAACCCCCTTGTTAAGGAATGGTCAGGTGGTCACCAGATGCAGCATCCGGAAGGTTTTATTTAGAACCCTGTCATGGGGAAGAAGTGGCACATAAACAGACACCGTGCTCATGCACTGAACCAGGAGAACCAGGGTACTCTGCCAAAGGCAGGGGGAAACTAAAATACTCACTCCACCAGTGTCTACAATAAAATAACTGAAACAAACTGATGAAAACTTAGACAAAGGAGAGCACTGGACTTAAAATACAACAGAAATGTTTGGGGAGCTCGGGAACAGAAATTCTCAATGCCGCTCAGATTCAGGTCAAAACACGAAGTCCCGTCTGACATCTCTTCCCTCTTCCCAGTGTAAATACACCAGGGAGGAGGCGGGGATAAGGCAGGCGATCTCAAGGGGAAACAGAAACACATGGGATTGACAAACAAATTCACGAGGACCGGGTAACAATAATGACTCGAGACAAGACGCTAAGACGATCAATCAAACTAGACCTTTTAGATTGAGGTAATCTAAACATGATGAGTAAAAAGCTCCATGAAAACATCAAAAAAAGCATAGCTTTAAACACAGTTAATCAGGGAAAGCTTAGGAAGGAATTTACAAAAGCTAGAAACGCTCGCACTCGCTAATGAGTTAATTAGGTTAGTAACTATGTGACAAAATATTTACACACCCTGAAATGTGCTGGTTAGTACGGTTAGTAATAGCCCTCTCAGAAAACGCATTCGCTCAGAGTTTTCAGAGAACATATTCACTGAGAGTTTTGCGAGACCCAGAATTAAGCAGAAGTGGAAGCAATGAATGAAATACCAAAGCCAAAACCGAAAGAGAAAACGTGATTGGACAACGAGACTCAGGCATGCAGACTGTCACACGACATCACAGGGCGACCAGGGCGAGGGGGAATAGATGGTCAGGCCACGCCCTAACACCCCAACAACTTGCACCCTAACAAGGTTTCCAGGGCCTCTGGAAGAGAAACAGGCCCACAGCATTACCGATCCTCGCCCATACTTCACAGTGGGCATGAGGTGCTTTTCTGCATACTCATCTTTTGTGTTCCACCAGACCCACTTAGAGTGTTTGTTGCCAAGAGGCTCTATCTTGGTCTCATCTGACCAAAGCACATGGTCCCAGTTGAAATCCCCGTACCGCTTAGGGAACTCTTGACGTTTGCATTTATGATTGAGAGTGAGAGAAGGTTTTTTCCGCACAGGCCTCCCAAACAACTTGTTGGCATGTAGATAGCGCCTGATGGTTGTTTTGGAGACTTTGTGACCCCAAGATGCTACCATTTGTTGCAACTCTTTAACAGTGAGCTTTGGAGAACTTTTTATTTCTCTTACCATCCTCCTCACTGTACGTGGTGACAAAATAACCTTGCGTCCTCGTCCAGGCTTGCTTACCACTGTTCCAGTTGTTTTAAACTTCTTAATGATTCCTCTGACAGTAGATATGGGCAAGTGCAGGCAAGTGGCTATTTTCTTGTAGCCACTGACTGACTTGTGTAGGTCGACACACATCTGTCTTACTTGAATGGTGTGTTCCTTTGTCTTTCCCATGTTGAAGAGTGGCTAAGAGAAATAGCCTCTGTGTCACTGTGTAAATAGCCTCTGTGTATACCCCAGGGAAACAGGAAGTGATTAATTACTAATTAACTGTTCCTAGATACTCTGATCAACTTTGTAAACAATTTTACAAATGACAGAAATACTTCAATTACATTTATTTCCTAGGAATTGTTAGGGGAGCCAATAATTGGGGAACAGGTGATTTTATGAAAAATAATTATCTCTTGGTAAAGGATTTTTTTTCCCCTTAAAATTCACTTGAGTTGAAGGTTACATTTTTCTACAAAATTTTTCAGTGTGATAGTATGCTTCTGCAATAAAGATTGAATTTATTTTTAGGCTTTTAACACACCTTAACCTGGAATGCCAATAATAATGAAGGGCGCAGTAAGTGGCAAGGCCAAAAACCAACATGGAATGCCCTTGACCGTTAGTCCCTCAGGCGGCACTGTATTAAAAACTGACATCATTCTGTAAAGGATATTACCATGTGGGCTCAGGAACTCTTCAGAAAACTATTGTCCGATAACAGTCGCTACAAGTGGAAGTTTAAACTCTACCATGCAAAGCAAAAGCCTTAAATCAACAACATTCAGAAACGCCGCCGGCTTCTGTGGGCCCGAGCTCATCTGAAATAGACTGATGCAAAGTGGAAAAGTGTACTGTGGTCTGACGAGTCCACATTTCAAGTTGTTTTTGGAAATCATGGACATCATGTCCTCCAGGCCACAAAGTAAAAGGACCATCCAGATTGTTAACAGCGCGAAGTTCAAATGCCGGCATCTGTGATGCTATGGGGATGTGTTAGTGCCCATGGCATGGGTAACTTGCACATCTGTGAAGGCACTTTTAATGCTGAAAGGTAAATACAGGTTTTGGAGAAACATGCTGCCATCCAAGAGATGTCTTTTTCAAGGACGTCCCTGCTTGTTTCAGCAAGACAATGCCAAGCCACATTCTGCACATGTTACAACAGCGTGGCTTCGTAGTAAAACAGTGCAGGCAATAGACTGCCCTGCCTGCAGTCCAGACCTGTCTCCCATTGAAAATGTGTGTCACATTATGAATCACAAAATACAAAAAAGGAGACCCTGTACTGTTGAGCACCTGAAGTCTTACGTCAAGTAAGTATGGGAAAGAATTCCAACAACAAACCTTAAACAATTAGTGTCCTCGGTTCCCCAACGCTTATTGAGTGTTGTCAAAAGGAAAGATGATGTAACACAGTGGTAAACATGCCCCTGTCCCAACTTTTTTCGAACAAAATGAGTGAACATTGCCAAAAAAAAACCAATAAAATTTATCAGTTTGAACATTAAATATCTAGTCTTAGTAGTGAACTCACTGCAGGTTAAAAAAAGACTTGCAAATAATTGTATTCCGTTTTTATTCTTCTCTTACACAACATCCCAACTTCATTGGTATTGGGGTTTTTTCCAATTCATTTCTAACTGGTGTCGGTAAAACGGCAATAAGACAATTGTACTTTGTGGCTTTCCCAGTCACCGGATCTGGATCTAATCATGCAATTTTGGGATTATGCAGAATGGGAGATTCACAGCATGACTGAAAAATATGGAAAAATTAGGAGATCACATCAGCATGAACAAAAATCTCAGAGGGACGTTTCCAATATCCAGTGAAATCCATGCCATGAAGATTTAAGGCAAAGGGAAGCCCTATTCAGCTTTGTTAGTACGGTGCTCCAAATACAGTGCTTAAAGCCAAAGGTGCTAAATTTATACTAGCCATAAATAAGATCAAGCATGCAGAATTAGTAGGGAAAGCAAAGTAGTTAACTGAGCTATAATTCTGAGGCCATTTAGAGACAGCTGAAAGCATTGCCCTGTTTTCAGTCTATAACCGTGTTAAGAGGGAAAAGGATGCCGGACAGGGAGAGGATCGGCACAGGGGTTTATACTTTATCTTTTCAGGCAATAGAGAATTATTGGTATCCAGTGGGGGATACTGAAATTTGTGCAAAAATGGATTCCATTTACTAGGTCTTTTAACTCCATACACTCAGACATTATTCTCGCTGGAGGTCCTTGTGTATTAATGGCTGCCAGTCTTATGAGTGACTGTGGCCTATGGGAAGGTCGAGAGCGGCTCCAACACTCAGAATTCATTAGGCAATTCAGCTCCGGGCTTTGAGGTGCAGAGCTGCTGAAGTACCAGAAAACTTCAAAGCAGCATGAGTCATACAAATCCAGAGCTGTTTAAGTAAGGAAAAGCAGTTAGACTTATTTATTGTGTGCCAGACTATAAATATTAGGACTATAAATATACGGTAAATAAAGGCTATAAATAGTGCTTATTTTATTAGAAACTGAAACAAAATTTTTTCTTTCCTTTAAAATGAATTGAGGAAAATGAATTGTGATTCATATTTTCACTTATTCTTTCAAGCGCTTAGATAAACAATTATATCAAACTGGGCATTGTATTTCAAAAATGTGCAGCAGTACGTAAATGGCCATAAATCCAATGACAAATTTATGACACTAAATATGGAAATATTTTCTGTATTTCTTAACTTAAATGGGCAACACATTTTGATTATTGTAGGCGCACTCTGCCAAACCCCTGTATAATCAGTAAATATTTATGCTCCAAATTTTGATAGCCCAGGTTTCATAGGTAAATAGTTTAGTACCCTCCCCTGCTTAGACACACATTTTCTGATGTTGGGTCTGAATTGTGTCGCTGATCCTTCTTTAGACCCCTAAAACCCCCAGACTTTGACTCAATCCGCTGTGTCCAAAGCAATTTCAGAATTTATGTTCGAGAATGGCATCACTGACCCCTGGAGATTCTACAGCCCCAAACTAAAGCATTCTCCTTCTTTTCGCAAGTACGTCAGTCATATTCCTGCATTGATTGTTTTTTTTTTTTTTGACAATTCTTTTATCCCAAAAGTGACCTCTTCTGAATAACATCCGATTGTTATCTCAGATCACGCCCCCCCTAAGTGTAAATATAAAATTTTCTAATAAACCCCACTTCTCATCACCCTGGAGATTTAATCCTTTGTAGCTATCCGACGACGCATTCAACACTTTTCTTTCATCCTCAGTTGATGACTTTATTGCAATAACAAAAGCAAAAAGCACAGATTCTCCTTCACTGTTATGGGAATCACTTAAAGCATACTTGCGCGGCCAAATTATTTCTTACATAGCATATTCCAATAGAATTCGTAACATTAAGTTACAAGAGATATTAGCCAAAATTCAGGAAACAGATCGACAAAATGTAATGAACCCATCTCCATTCTTGTTGAAGCGTCCGGTTGATTTGCAAGCAGATTTCGACCTTATTTCAACAAAGGATGCAGAACGCCTCTTCCTGCGCTCCTGCAATAATCTTTATGAACGTGGTGACAGGCCAAGCAGATTATTAACTCATCAATTAAAAAGACAGGCCACATCTCGATTGATTCCACTGTCACGACCTGGCTCATGAGCCATGACAAAAACGGGAGAGGCACGGTTATCAAACTGGAAAATATACACATTCATTACTAAAGCAATACAAAAACCCAAAATCATACTCATAATATGAGGTGTGATAGTCTGTAAATCAGTATATAATGTTCAATAAGGTGCATCTGAGTGGGAGTATCACCAAACAAGTATGGAAAATTGCAGGTCTGCCTGCTTTTGCTCAGACAAATGACTCAACAAAACATGCAATTTGGACAGGGATTCAGAATTTTTCAAACGGTCCTGCAACACAGCAGGATCAAGCCAAGGCAATCTGTCTTCAACCCCAACTGCTGCCGTCTTAGGAGCAGAAACTACCGAGTCTCCCCACTGAACATGCCGAGTGCATGCTCTGCGGAGAGGAACAAACTTCAGACGCGCGACAGTAGTAAGGCTTTAATAGGTTCACATGGCAAAGCTGAGTTGCCTTTCTGCGCTCAGGAGTGGATATAACATTATTTTGTTCAAAATATTTGATTTTGAATCTTTTGAGGACCAGTAAATTTTGCTTGGAATGGTGAACTACTGATAGTTCAATAGTTCCCAATAGTAGTAGGCAATAGTTCCCAAAACAGGAACAGAACACCCCGTGTCACTCTCCTCCGAAAATGGTAATACTGAAGCTCGAATAAAGGAATCAAAAGCAGCAGTGTCGCACAATATCCTCACTGGCATTTCCATGTCATTCCCCGCCTGAGACGCAAAACCATCTGATACAAAAGGCAAGAAAGAATCAAGCTCCCCAGACATAATTTTTTCCTGCACCCCATGACTTGCCACATCCAGCATAAAAGAGTTCGGCACAGACGCAGCTAAGCAAGCTCCTATTGGCTGTACCACAGCCCCGTTCTGTTTAGTCTTGGCCTTAGGAGCATAAAAATCAGCTTTCCAATGTCCCTTTTTATGGCAGAAGATACAAACATTATCTGAACTCTGCATGCCACGATTACTTGGTTCAGATTTATCTGAAGAAACAAGCGAATGCCCACCTCAGCAACCTCCTTACAACCAACATGATTAGAGCGCACATTTCCAAAATTATGCACATGCGTCAAAACATAATCATCCGCCAGAGCAGCCGCTTCAGTAGCAGTTTTTACCTTATGATCACTAATAAAAGTGGCAACACTCTCTGGTACAGAGTTCTTGAGCTGCTTCAAAACAATTAAATTACACATTAAGGATTCCACTTATTTCTGACCCAATAATTATTAACAATACCTTTAAGGCTTTTTACCGATACCTGTATGAATCAGAAACATCACCCGACACAGCGGACGTGGTTTCCTTCCTTCAGAACCTCAGGGTCCCTACGGTGGACCCTGTTATGGCTGATGGGCTTGATGCACCTCTGCAGCTGGAGGAAATTTCACTTTCTGTTAGAACCATGTAAAGTGACAAAGCCCCCGGCCCACATGGATTTCCTGTGGAGTTTTAAAAAAAATTAAATAACAAATTGGCTCCAATTCTATTTTCAGTATTTAATTATTCCCTAGATTGTGGCTCGTTACCTCCAACTGTACCCCAGGCAACCACAACCCTTCTCTTGAAGAAAGGCAAAGACCCAACATCATGTGCATCTTATAGACCTCTGTCCTTATTGAATGTGGATGTCAAAATCTTGGCTAAAGCCTTAGCAACCCGTCTCGAGGCAGTTCTTCCGACAATCATATCAGAGGAGCAGAATGGTTTCATCAAAAGGCGTCAGCTTTTTTTTCAATACTCGCAACTCTTCTGAATGTCATATATTCTAAACACTCCCCAACCCCTGAAGTTTTGAAGTCCACAGGTGACCGTTGGGTAAATTTTCTCTCGGCCAATCTAAGGCAGGATCTTGAGTATTTTCTTGTCATCAGTACTTGAAAAAGGGTTTGTTTGGCTTCTTGGAAATCTTCCGGTCTGGAGCTGATCCTTTTGAATCGAAGTAACTGTGACTTCAGGATCCCTTTGAAGGTGTGTTTCGGATGGAAGCTGGAGCAGTGGAGAGGGGTGTGGGTGTCTGTGGGCTTGAAAAAGACCGTTGTGAGCAGTCATCCATAAGTTGCAAAATGGGAGTCTTGAAAAATTGTGACATCTAAGAAATCAATCTTCTGTTGGTTTGTTGTTGATTGAAGTTTGATGGATGGATGGTGACAGATTCTTCTTTAACCAGCCGAATAAGTCCCAATGTAAGAAATTTGACTTGTGTATTTTGTCCCCTCGGTCTGAATGTGCTTCACAAAATCATTTATGTCACCTTAAGTATTTGGAATACAGTGAGTTGTCAACCACAGTGCATGTGCCGCCCAGATAAATTAATATAATTTAAAAATTCATAATTAGCAAATTGCTCATATTCAGTACTGAGCTCCTATCAACTTTAAATCAATATTTTTGGGCAGTGTACTCATAATTTTGTGTTTCAGTGCATTCTGGGTCAAAAGATGAGACGTTAACTATAATATCTTAAGTGATATTATAGTCACTTAAGATATTATATAATATCTTAAGATATTATATAATATCTTAATATCTTAAGAATTCTCATATCTTAAATAAGTGTTTTTTCAATGAATTTTGATTTAGCAACCCACCTCAATCTAGGGTTCCGCTAAAAGCTTGGAGAAAATGCACAGTCAGGGCTTATTAGCCCCAGCCATTGTGACAGTTCTCCATGTCATCAGCAGAACCGGGTGGAGTTGCTTTAGACTGTGTCTTACAATATGCAAAATTTTTTAATAAATTCAAAAACATGGGTAAATATTCAACCGTTTTTTCATTGGGATCCAGCACGTAAAGGTGAATGATCACTCCAAATTTGGTCAGTTCAGTCCGTTTCTGTTATTTGAACACTGAAGACTCAGGTTACCGTCACTGTCACGCAAGTTGCTGTCCCCGTCACTGTCATAGTTCCCGTCTTTCTCACTACTAGTCAGGGTTAAAGAGTTTGTCAGCCTAATCAAAATTGAATTTTGAATGCTATCACGTTATTAGTCGACGTTTTCAATTATATGGTGGTCCATCTTTTGAATTTAGTCTTAGTCCTGTGTTAATACTCTGAATTGGATTTCCCCAAATTTATTTTAGAAGGTAAACTTTTAAGCTGCAACCCCGCAGTTGCATCCTTAGCTGGCCAGCTTCTCACTTTCACTCAAGGTTACTTTAATCTCCTCTCTTCTGGAGTGCGCACTCTGTGGATAAGTTCCAACAGAATGAGTTAGATGCAAACAATGAACTTAATCATCATAATTTTGCAGCTTTTCCTCTCTCTGGGACCCTTTCATGTAAAGGTTTAAAAATTCAAAGAAAATTTTTTAGTCAATTTATTTCCTGGAATTGTTGCTCCACTGGTTGGCACTTCTGCAAGTGGTGAAAATGGTAGATGGACGTCCAAATGGTTCACCGCTTTCAAATACGTCATGCACTCTGGCCTTGTATTACTGTAATCTGTTATCATTTAAACATTTTGCATTTGAGGACATTTTTGTAACATGTGGAATGATGTGTTATGATAACCATAATGATACACAATATACAATGCTACAAGCTGCACGAGTGCCCGGACATGCCTGACTGAAAATGTAATCAAATTAATTAAACAGTTGCAAGGTATCAAAATATACCCAAAAAAAAACCTTCTCATATAAATATATGTACATTTACTAATTTCGTAATTTTACCATGAATAGAGTTACCCATGGAAGCTCCCGCCGCCATGTTCTATCAACAACCGGTAAAGACAGATCCGCTAAGAAAAAATCTTGGGAAGTTCACCATTTGTGAAAACATTTGAACGCTGAAATCACCTTGTTCCGCTTGTTCCGGTGAACTTTCGAACGCAGCATTAGATTTGGGCGTTTCTTTGAAAGATGAGCTGAAAAAGGCACTCAAGTCATTTGTTTCAAAGACTGATGTATTTGCTGTTTTGCCCATGGGATACGGCAAAAGTTTAATTTACCAGCTGGCTCGGCTGTGTGGTGGAAATTCTTATTTCATAGTGTGTACCTCCTGAACAGTAGGTGTCGCTGTTTATATAAGGATTTACTTACTGTAACCTGCTGACCCTTACTCTTTGTTTACTGTAACTCCTCCCCTCCTGTTGTGAATAAGATCTGGGGTCACCCCTGTTTCTGGGAGGTCTCCACCTAGGACTTTTGTCTGTACTAGTGTGGCTTCCCGTGCACATATAAACTAATATCAACTGCCCTTGACTGAGTGTGTTATTACTTATTGCTTACAATACTTAAAATACACAACGCAGAAGGGGAAATCCCCCACAGCTGGTAGCGAAACAAATGTGAGTCAATGGTTGTAGTCTCGCCATTGATTGCCCTTATGGAGGACCAGATCACAGAGGCAACCAAATTTGAACTCACGGCCATGCAACTTGGTGTACATAAATTGAAGGAAATTCGAAATGGCCATTGTCAGTTGGTCTTCGGTAGTCCTGAAGTCTTCCGAGATAACCTCCTTGGAATCGTAGTGGATGAGGTACACATCATTCACAAATGGTAAGTGGCATCAAGTAAACATCAAAAATACTTGTACTGTGTGCCAGTACACCGGCTATCTTCATATTTATTTTGTTACAAAAACGACAACAGTCATCGGTCTCCATGACCACCACGCTGTCTTCATCAAAATTTCCAAAACTAGCTGTATCCCAAGTTTACTCACTCCTTGACTTGTTTCCGTTGCTCTGAATACGTCACCTTTGTCGTTGCTCTGACTGGTCATAGCTCTATCCTATTGCGTGCAGAGGCAGTTTGAAAGACAACCGCCGATTCCGACCCTAGGATTGAGCCCGGCCTATTGATCGTGGCCAGACTATACATTTTGATGTTGTAGTCTGGCTTGTCAGGGTAGTAGATTGGACCACGTAAACTGGAGTTATAAACTACTTCCTGTTTAGTGGCGAGTTCCCTAAGTTTGAGGCCCTGAGACGGGCCTTCATTTTTCCAATGTTGGACCCAAGCATAAAAAATACTACCACTTGTGAGCTTACATAACACTAAAGCCTAAAATAAAGTGAGCAACAGTGCTCATGGCACAGTTTTTACATTTTATGTACATGCATTGCTGAAAGTAAATATCAGAAGCCGGACTTGTGAGCTTTTGAGTAGTCAAAACGTGGAATTTCACCTGTTTGGCCTCACATGGAGAATGCAAAGGAAATGCTAACCTGAAACAGAACATTTTTGATTGTAAATTTGAATGGTGCTCAAGGTTGACACAATGTGATTGATGTCTATCGTTCCCAGACTGTCAGGCTGTGGTGCAGTTGTATGCAGGTCAGTAGTTTCAAAGGCCATAGTAAGCAAGCCTCATAACTCATCACAGACTCCTCTGGTCAGTCAGCTGTCCAGAACCTTCTTGTGTCAGCCTCAGAGTAGTTGTGGTTGTCCAGTTGATGAGTTGAAAATGGCAGTGGTCAAGCTTAACTGCTTGAAGCCTAAATATTTATTTTCTTCAAAATTTTAAGCTAGCGTTCCGGAAATAATTTGCTTTCAATTATCAGTAGTCATTGCCAGAACGGTTTTGCACTGTCCAAATAAATACTTTGGATTCTCATATTTCTCCAAGTTCGCTTAAAAGGGTTAGTGCTTACAGTTTTGGACATGCATACTTTTGACCCCATTTACACTTGACATTAGAACTGTCTCGAGTGTTATGGGAAAAACCAAGTTAGTAACAAAAAGCTGATTCTGAGAAAAAGACAGAAAACTGTTTCCCTCCGGGGTTAAGCTCTTGTCCTGCAATGAAACTGACATGGTAGTCATTTGTTTATTGCATAAGAGATATTTATGGAAGAATTTTTTTTCTTTTTTATTAGTATCCCTGGACATATGACTTAACCCCTTCAGCCCTGAGCCTCTTTTTCAAAAATGGCAAGCCCAAAATGAAATGAGTACATCTCTGCGACTGCTTGGTCCATTTGAATAATCTTGGTATCGTAATAAAGGTAAAACCATTTGGGATTTCTGCCCTGGAGTAAAAATCACTATATATTCACTGAGTCAGAGTAAATGGAGATGGAACACAGTGTAAATGAAAGATCTCATTTTGCACCGAACAAAGTTTCACTATGATCCCTTGTAAATTTGTTGAGTAGCAGTCTGAAACCTCTAAAAAATTACAGCACAGAATCTCATTATTATCTGTGCCAAAGTTTAGTCTGATCAGGTCAATCAGAGCAATATCATCCTGCAAAGCCACGCCTCTTTCCTCCCACCCAGATTACAAATGCAACCCCAAATCTGAAATTGGCAGATCACAGAATATGCAAATATAATCCTAAAAGGACTGACACAGAAAGTCTATTTACCCTATACGATCTTGTAAACTGTACAACACATTGATTTTCTAAGGAGTGAATTGAACTGCTTATTGAAAATATACAATGTGATGACTACAACAGAGTTCAAAAAAGTTGTCACAGTTTGTTTATTGCTGTGTAATACACTGCCCGACCAAAAAAAAGTCACCGTTTGGAAATTAATGAACAAATACTAGAATTGGATCATTATTGTGGTTACTAATATGTTTTAGCTGGCAATAATCATTTTAACCCTGACTGATGAAGCGTCTCTCTACTCATTTCTCAAAAAATCATGTCGGAAGACAAATCCCTTGCTGGTGGAAAAGATGTTACAGTATTTCAGAACAGGCAACTTATTGGCCTGTATTTAGCAAAGAAACTCATGAATGCAAAAACAAATATGAGGAATCTTTTTCACAAACATATTTGCCACCACAAAGTCCTGATCCTAGACACAGTAAAAGTTATTGGGATGTGCTCAAGAAAGACCACCGCGTGGTTCAACCATTATGTCGAGAAGACAAGATCTCGGCCAAAAATTATGGCATGTATGATCGAAAATAAATGTTCTGGCATTGCATATAGTTGTCAAAACAATGACAAAATGAATTTGCACTGTAATCAAAGCTACAGGGGTTCCAACTAAATATTTGAGTGAGCGACTTTTTTTTTGGCCGGGCAGTGTATCTCCCTATTTTTAAAGCCCCAAAACCTGAATGTACCTTTCAGCATTAATGGTGCCTTCACAGATGTGCAAGTTGCCCGTGCTGTGGGCACCAACATATCCCCATACCATCACAGATGCTCACTTTTGAACTTTGCACTGATCACAATCTGGATGATCCTTTTCCTATTTAGTCCAGAGGACACAACATCCATGATTTCCTAAAACAATCTGAAATGTGGACTCGTCGAACCTCTGCACACTTTTCCACTTTGCGTCAGTCCATCTCAGATGAGCTCGGGCCCTGAGAAGCCGGTGGCATTTCTTGGTGTTGTTAATTTATGGCTTTCACTCTGCATGGTAGAATTTTTACTTGATCTTGTAGATGTTGTGACGAACTGTGTTAAATGACATTATTCATTTCATGTTTCATGTCGTGGTTTACAGCCCACCAGATGCCAACGGCAATCCGGCGGGCTCTATGACCATGGGCCTAGTAATATGGGCCTGATAATTTGAGTAAAAATGTATTGTGATTTGCTTGATCTAGTAGATGTTGTGACGAACTTTGTTAAATGACATTATTCATTTCATGTCGTGGTTTACAGCCCACCGGATGCCAACGGCAATCCGAACTGTGAATTTGCAAAGTGTTCCTGAATCCACATGGTAATATCCTTTACAGAATAAGTTGGTTTTAATGCAGTGCCGTCTGAGGGGCCGATGGTCACGGGCATTCAATGTTGGTTTTCAGCCTTGCTGCTTATGTGTAGAGATTACTCCGGATTTTCTGAATCTTTCGATGATGTTATGGGCTGTAGATGAAGAAATCCCAAAATGCCTTGCAATTACACGTTGAGAAACGTTATTCTTAAACTGTTCAAAAAGTGGTGAACTTCGCTCCATCCTTGCTTGTGAGCGACTGAGCCTTTCAGGGATGCTCCTTTTATACATGACACTCACCTGTGTCCAATGACCCTGTTCACCTCTGGATGTTCCAAACAGGTGTTTTTGAGCAATCGTCAACTTTCCCAGTTTTTCGTTGCCCCTCCCAGCTTTTTTGGAACGTGTTGCAGGCATTGAATTCAAAATGAGTGAATATTTCCAAAAAAAAAAAAACAAATTCATCAGTTTGAACATTAAATATCTCGTCTATGCAGGGTAGTCAATTGAATAATGGCCGAAAAAGATTAGCAAATCATTGTATTCTGTTTTTATTCACTTTTTACACAACGTCCCAACTTCATTGGAATTGGGGTTTGCATATGCCATGCTGTTCGAGAATAAGTTACCTGCAGTTTATCGATCTTGTTGGCTTTCAGCTGTATCCCCTAACCATGGACAATATTTCAATGGTCAGATGACCCATTCATTTTCAATCTTTTAGTCTAACAACCACCTAAGAGGGTTCAGACTCCCAGGACACCACTTCTGAACTTACCAAAGCTTCGTTCATCGAGGGCCCAGTATTGTGGGCGACAGCAGCCAGCCAAATGGAAAAAAAACTGGTTAATCTTTCCCTGTCCTTCTCCCAGTGAAGTTCCACTGACCAACTGGCAGGAAATCCTGAGTCTGCTGAACTTCCTTCTGCTGCTCAGCTGATCGTAGACCCTCGGCCGTCCTCCAACCCACCATCCCGATTTAGCGAAGCGCCAACACCCCAAGCATTTGCCGCAACTACCAGCCATGCAACAAAACTCTCAGCTCACCAGGCGATGCTACCCCTCACAACAGCGAGAACAGCTAGTGCTCCCATCACTTGTCAGATCACGTCCATAGGCAGTCGGCAGTGTGCTGCACCGCTCGTGCAGCGCAATGCCATTGTTGTCAAATTTGAGGCAGCTGTCTGTGGACTAAGCGACAACAGGTAACTTGATTCTCCTGGTAAGGTTTTAATAGAAAGTTTTACAAACCATTGATGATGAATTTTTTTTTCTACTGAAAGTGTTCAGCATTTACTTTTGACTTCCTGTACTTCCTGTATGGCATCTTTGTCATCAAATTTGATTAAATGTGGCACACTTGCACTTTGTTCTAGTGCTGATGGTGGCACTAGTGTGGAGTTCATGGTGCCTTTCGTGAAAATGGTTGTGATAAGGGCCACTAGACACACAGTCATCATCTGCATCTAAAATGACGGGTATAAAAAACATTTTTTATTTACAAAATGCAAAACGGCAAGCATTGTAATCACCAATGTCATGAACGTAATCCCAAACGATATAAACTAAATCTCTCCAGAGGCAGCTTTCCTCACAACCCATTCAGTTAAAATAAAATTTATCAATGTTTCCTATTTTAATGGCACTTTGATAGACGCGGTCAGGATGCGTCACAAACAAACAAGTGTTGTTAAAGGTCAAGAATATTTCATTAGACCCCCAAGATTTAATTAAACCCCAGATATACTACTTCTCTGCAACATAATGCATTTACTCAGGTCGACAGCCACATTTAATTTACGTCAAATGACTGAAGCACACGGATGAAATTTCTGCCCCATTGACTAGAGGTCATTCGACTGCAAATGAAAGCACAAAGGCAAATTGTGTGTGGACGTGCAGTGCTGTGCCATTGTTACATAAGTATAAGCTATATAAAACATGCCAAGATTGTCAGCATCTCAATTACAGTACCATAGAAAAAGCATTTGCTCCTTTCTCGATTTCTTCAATTTTTGCAAATTTTTTTGCACTAAAATGTTTCAGGTTATTGAAATGTTTGGAATATTTTTGACAAAAAAAAAAGCTATCCAACCCTACCTGCTCTTAGTAACTAAAATCCACCAATTAAACCAATGTAATTGATAATTCAATTTCACAAGACAAGACCAGGCATGGTTACTGCTAGCCCTGTTCAATCTATAAATCTCTTAAAAAGAACCTAAAGAAATTCAAGAACAGATGAGAAACAAAATCACTGACATCCATCAGTGTGTGAAAGGTCACAAAGCCTAAGGTTCTGGGACTCCAGCAAACCACAGTGAGAGCCTTCATCTACAAATAAAAAAAAAACCTGGATTAGTGGTAGGAGTGACTAGACTCACAAAATTTCTCCATAACAGCATTAGAGACTCATCCAAGAGGTCCCAATAGAACCCAGACTTTCATCTAAAGCAGGGCTATTCAACATCATCCAAAAAGGGCCGGTGTGGACGCAGGCTTGCATTCCAATCAAGAACTTACAGACCTGATATTACTATCAAGCTCTTTTGCAAAGGCTCTAATGGTTGATTAGAGGTGTCAGGTGTGCAAGTGCTTTGTTGGAATGAAAGCCTGCACACAAACCGGCCCTTGCAGGATAATATTGAATAGCCATGATCTAAAGAACTATAGGCCTAATTTGTTCCAGTTAAGGTCAGTG
Organism: Gymnothorax reevesii; assembly: GCA_029721435.1. NCBI lineage: Eukaryota > Metazoa > Chordata > Actinopteri > Anguilliformes > Muraenidae > Gymnothorax > Gymnothorax reevesii. The sequence continues at coordinate 84,771,747 of CM056583.1, forward strand.
TTTACGATTACGCAGTAAGAGAGAGACTGGGGAAAAATTGCACCCGTTCTCTTTCTTATTGGATGAGCTACAAGGCAGAAACATGGCTGACTTAGAGGAATTCAAAGGCTGTCTCACATTTGCCAAAAAATATCTTGATGACCCCCAAGACAATTGGGTTACTATTCTGTAGACTGATGGGAGGTATTTTTTAAACTTTTTGGGAGGTATTAGTCCTGTTCTATCTGGCATAAAGCTAACACAGCATTCTAAATAAGGACATCATGCCAAATAGTCAAACATGGTGTTGGTCATGTGATGGTCTGGGACTGCTTTTTCTGCTTGAGGACCTGGATGATTCGCCATAATTGATGAACCATTGATGAACCATCAGAAAATCCTGCCCATCACTTTGCTCAAGTGTTATGCGGCAAGGCAACGCCAAGTACAAACGCAGTTCTACTACAGAATGGCTCAATAGAGACAGAATAAAGGTGTTGCAGTGGCCTAGTCAAAGTCTTGACTTGAAATCAATTGAGATGCTGTGGCATAACCTCAAGCAGGCAGTTCATGCTCAAAGAAAAACTGTGATTTGAAGTCCACTACTTATCAGCGAGGTTGGACAGCCTCCATTGCCTCGGCATAATTAACTTACCTTAAATCAATTCTTGTGTACTTTGCCTAACTTGCAATCAAGCCATTTATTCAGCCAAGCGACCAATCAGAACCAAAATGTGGCCTATAATGATAGAGATATTGAGAAGCAGATAGACCTAACCAGGCTGCCGTGTTAATAATCTGAATAAATAGCAGACCTCTGAATTCCACCTCTCATTGAATTTGTGCATATCATTAAAAAGATTTCTTAAAAATTAAAGTCATTTTAAGATGGTCCTAGTTAAAGGGTTTCAAAACATTCGTGACGTGGAAAACATTTTGCGAGGCATATCGAACATGAAAGTGAGGGAAATTTTTGCATAGCATGCAATAGATAAATTCAGTGAAGACTTTGCAAACGCATTCAGGCAAATGCAAATTTGTGGCATTTTTTATTTGATCATTGATTAAGATAAATTTGAAAAAGTAATTTGTAGCTCTTGATTTCGGTTAATTTTGAGGGACTAAATAGCCTACAGTGAAGGTGGAAAAAATTCTATTTTAGCGTAGCCTATCGAATGGGATATGCCAATTGTTCACAGGCAGCGCGGCCAAACAAAATTCAGCTGGCGAATCTAGCAAACATATTCTGGAAAATTACGGCCTGCGAAGTCATCATCCTCTACCCGACAGTTGCTCTCACCCCCTTCCCAATTACTTTGCTCAATTTTCAATCAAACAAATTAAATTGGTAGACAGTCTAATTTATTTTGATATAATTTTTGTCACATTTTGAAATTTAACCATGAAACACAACAGATTTGCCTCAACTTGTTTGCTGTAATATTTCTAATTTTGTATTCCGCCGTGCTGCGTGCGAATACGTTAACAATATACTTGTGTTCTATATGCATTAACAAAATGGTTTCCACCTTCACTGTCGGTTATTTAGACGCTCAAAATTAAATAAAATCTAATACTATGTTACGTTATTTTAAATTACTGTTGTTCAATTATCTAATAAAGAAAATGCCACAAATTTGAGGCAAAGATTCGCCTGAACGTGCATTGCCAAATCTTCGGTGCATTGCAAGCAATGCAAACATATTCTCTTTCGCATTCACATTCGATATGCTTCACAAAATGTTTCCACTTCACGTAGCCTATATTTTTAAGCACTTTAAACCATGGCCATCTTAGAATAATTTCAATTTTTAAGAAATATATTTAATACATAGTAAATTCCACAATGAGAGATGAAATTCAGAGGTCTACTATTTATTATTTAATTAGATTATTTCAATCTAACTCAGCAGCCTGATTAGGTCTATCTGCTTCTCATTATCTCCCTTAATCATTGTAGGCCACATTTTGGTTATAATTGGTCAGTTTACGGACTAAATTACCTGATTGCAAGTTAGGCAAAGTACACGGGAATTGATTTAATTAGTAATTTGTGGACTTCAAATCAGTTTTCTTCCCGGTAGCATTTCAAATGACCGCATTGGGTATGTGTCATAGAAATGCTTGCTTATTACCTTTTCTATCTGCCTCATAGTGGCAGTTACTTTTATTGCACTTAAAATAATCACAAGTAATCTACCGCAACAGCCCTAAATTTACTTACAAATAATTTGGCTCCCTGGAAGAGATGAAAACCACAATTTAAAGTAGGAGGTTAGAGTCACACTGACTAGTAAGACAATCCAGCCCCAACAGAGACAAAACCCACAACTTATATGCACAGCACAATCAATACCTACAGCTGATCGCCCCCAAGGATTAATGAGCCAATCAATCAATTAATTAACTAGGTTAACTAGAATAACCTGCAAACGATCGTGAAACACATGCATTACGTTGATTGAATTTTTGCTTACTACGGCTCGGGAACGTGAATATGCCACTAAGTCCCACGTGAAATGCGGGGGAGTTGGAAGCCCTGTAATGATGTCAGCAGAGGCGATGGATTTGATACCAAGCCAATTTAAAGCAAAATTAAATGTGTTATTCGCAGACAAATATGCTGTTATACAAACATGAATGTTACTTTATTCATTAATGTTCTTACTTAATATTGGAGGAAACCCTCAGTCCTGCATTAGACTGAGGTTTATTATGTAACTACGCAAGGCACTGGTATATACAGAATGTTAAAAAAAGTACGATCATGTGGGCCAATTTGCAGTTTATCAAACTATAGAGGGAAGAAGTCCCTTTAGTAAGTGCATCCTTCGATTTTCTTCACAACCATTCATCCAATCAACTTCAGCCTTGGTGGGTGTATTACTGAAGACCCGCGGAAGTGCAGGATCAAGTGTGAAGGTTGCGAGCAGCAATACTGGAGGCCAAGCGATCTGCCCCTCTCGAACAGGCATGCTTTGAATGGGAACTGCACTTGTCAGCTTGATTTACAAATAATGAGTATTTTCATGTTGAACAAAATTATGTTAAACTTTTTACATTTTTACATTTATCTCATGTTGTTGCATGATTTCTATAATGCCCACAGGAAAGATAATTATAGCTGTTTGCAGTTGTGCTATGACAACTTGGGAATGCACACACTCTAATAGTATTTCCAGATGGAAAGACACTTTATAGTTCACAAGACTTTTAGGAAGTAGTGTTTTTACTCATTAGCTGTGAATGATGTCAATGTTTGCAATGTTTTCTCAAAGCTTTGCACATTGGCTTACCTTGCATGAAACAAATGTCATACTACTGTTCGAAATAGAACATTTGTACTGGTAGCACATTGTTGCAGAAGTTCATTGCATAAATTATTTGGACTTCTACCAGAAGAAAGGAAAGTAAGTGTGGTGACAGATGGATAGTGGGAGGAAAATAATTTTCAAATGAAGACTCAATTGTTCAGTAAATGCCTGGCTTAAGAGGGTGCATCTAGCACGTCTAAAGAGAAGCTCTTCAAATAATTCTGATTCTAAAACGTCTGAAGTGTAACAGCTTGCATTGAGTCCTCATGCTTGAAAGGAGCTCAGGGAGTGCTTAAAGGACTGACATGGGTGCAAGTGTTCAGTTTTACCCAGTGCCAAGAAATCTGATTCTGCCTGATTGTAGATGGATCAATTATTTAGTTGATTCCATTCAGTTGAATGCCATACTGCAGTGCTAAAGCAAACATTGCTTGAGCAACAGCTCTTCTGGATAAGAGAGGACACTTTAAACTTTGAAGAGTACACTAGGCATTCCACAGGACCCAGCTTAATGAAACTCTTAACCATTTGAAACTTCAATGCCAAATACCTAAACATGTACAGATTCACTTAAAGTGTCTGCTGATTTTTTAAGTGTGCTAAGATGCCGCTATATCACTCAGGCAATGTTTACCCTCAAAGAGTTAATCACTGCTATAGTCATGCAAGGAGCGAAATATATGAAGCAAAATTTCAGATTACAGTTCTCAAAAGGTCAACAATTTTGTCCGTTCTTACTTGGCAAATTAGTTGACAATGACCTTCAGAAGGGTTCACAGGTAACTGGGAGTTCTTCTGCAGGTCACAGTGCTGGGGCGGGATCATTTTTCAGGCTGGGAATTTCATGCTTAAACCAGCCTACTTTTTACGGTGGAGGCATTTGAATAATTGAAGCATAAATTATCAACTTTTTTGGGGGGGATTTTTCCTTTATTTGATAGTTATACAGTAGAGATAGACAGAAAAGCTGGGGAGAATAACGGGGAAGACATGCGGCGAATGACCCGAGCCAAAATCGAACCTGGGTCGCTGAGAGAAGGACACAGCCTTTATGGTGCGCGCGCTTAGACCAGTGAGCCACCAGGGTGCCCTACTGATCAACTTTATATTTTCTGTCCTTGGCTTCTTTGCTGCCCTCTGAGGCTACAACAAACACATCAACCACAACAATTCATCAAAGGGACATTTTGACCTACAACTCCATGACATTATTGAAACCTTTTTTAATGATTTCCGAAGGCTAATTGTAGGCCTATGCTTTAACACAACTTCAAACAAAATACACAGCACTCATGATCTAAGGTGCTAAACTAAAAGAAACTGAATTTTCAAAAATTACTTGTTTGCACACTTAAATCTATGCAAGATACTTTTTAAAGAAATGCCAGCCTTTCGGTCATCCAACCGTCATCATCAGGGCATAGCAGTCATTGAAACAATCAACTCAAATGTCGTATGCTTTAACACAACACAAGAGAGGCTACCATTAGGCTAATCTGCTGACAATGTTTAAAGACATTAATTTAGACACTGTGTTTTCGACTAAAATAGACTACTGTATTCTAACAATAATTCAAAAAGTTCTGGTTGGCAGTCCTCTACGTGTTCCCTAAGTAGCCATGTCCTCATCAGTTTATATGCTGACGACGTGATTTCAAAGAAACATTATGGGCTGTTATTTCACTGTTAGGCTGCATCATACTGATCATTTGGTGACTTATAAATCACACATACTATGTTCTTCAAATGGTTACTCATTTGTGATTTATTGTTTAACTCATTCCCTATGGCAAGCCGCTGCCAACGGTGCGGCAAATTCTGCCATTCCCCACGGTAAGCTGGTGCCAGCGGCATGGATGACTATTCGCAGTCCGATGAAAACACGGAATAAGTTGACAATCGCGATCATGGGCCGCCTGTACTTCAATACTTTATATTGTGTCATTTTCGGTTGTAGAAAATGGATGGATGGATGGCATTTCGTACAAACACAACAATTTTATATAAAAGTATTCTGTAGGGAATGAGTTAATGCAGATTGAATTTTAGCCTAGGCAACACTGTGCTAATATGAATAGGTTTTAGCTTTCCAAATGTCTAGCCTATGTATTATCTTTTAGCTTTGAAAACGGCAACCATATCTCTTTACCAGATGCAACTTGGCTTTGTCCTCTGGAAAATGGGTGTGTCAGTTTTGCACATTTGGCAGCATCTTCTTCTAGTGTCTTTCTTCTTTTAATCCTGGCCTTTTTGGCACCTCCTGGCCTCTTCTTGCTCTCCATCGGCATAGCAGAAAGGCTATGATTGGACAATCCAGCTCCCATTCCCATTATTCCTTGCTCCACTGTAGCCTAACTTCTGAGAGCAAAACAAGCAAAATATATAGTATACCTATTGGCTACTTTTGATATCTTTTTGCCCTAATAAACAATTTATTGTTGTAACAATTTATTAAAATGCATGATATAATGTAGCTAGGCCTACCTCGTCATGAATCAAGATGTCCATTGCATCTTAAGAGTTACCATGGGTGAGTATTGAACAGTGTTGATCAGGTTATAAAAAATGGAAATAGAAATGGAACAATGGAAATAGAACACTGAACACAGGACATCTCTGGCGGTAGATGTGTAAGACCATTATATTGTTGAAAGGGCCAGCCAGCTAAAATCTGAGACCCGTAATGCCCACTCCGGCACTGGCAGGTCATATGTCAATTACATAATGAATGCTTAACTTTTAAAGGTATACGGTGAGTAAAAAGCACTTTAAGGGTTAATAGAAGTTTTGAACAAATTTTTACGCTGTTTGTGTTCAGTGGCGTTATCCCCAAAAAGTTTATATGGGTGTAATTTAATTGGGACGGCAGAGCCTGTACACCTAGCAGCACATAATTCCACTGTTTTACATGTCATTCTGCCCTCTTTGGTGCTGGCTTGATAAAGCAGACACACACAGAACCATGAAATAAACAAATCAACATCCGAGAAATGAGAATTGTGTCGACCTTGATGGGGTGCAGCATTTGCTCTTCCCTGCATAATAGAACGCAGACAATATGCTATGTGATGTTCCATTGAGCCAGTTTATGGTACAAACACTGGTATTCACAAATTAGAGCCCCTGTCTTCCAAAGCACAATTAACTGCTCAGAATGAAACCTGTAATCAGTTTTACTTAACACAATTAGCCAACTGACTCAGCAATAGTGCTTTTTGAAACAGGAACTGGTGTAGATTTTGAACAGTGAATTTGACAACAATAAAGAGAATTCAGTCGGCCAATCTTGCATTTGTTTGACAGAGATGGATGGACAGATAATTTGACAGAGTGTAATTTAACAGTTGAGTTTCTATGTTGCACAGTCTGGCAATGATTGGACTTAATACTGTCATCCACAATATCACATGCTGCTCAGGTCAAAAGTGACTTAGCAAGTTTCAACATCAATAATTTATCCTTTTCAAATAAATATTTATTTCCAATTAATATGCTAATATAGTTTAAGCTGGTAAAAGGGTGCAGAATTTTCTTCGGGGCGAAGTAATGTTCGCTGCTTGGAACTTTCCAAAGTAGCACACAGATTTAAAAAGGCCTCGGGAAAAAGCCGCCGATTGCGTTTGAAATTAAATTTTTTTTCCCAGTCAGAAAAGGCATGCTGATGACAGCTCTCCGAGGCACAGATATTCACATTCCGGAGTAGACTTCCTCTATGAGAGGATCTGACAAATAGAGTTATTCAGACATGGCAGATTTTTGTATGCAGAATACGCTTTGAAGCCCGAGTCACAGCCCGTCCCCTTTCAACTGAGTGCCCTTCATCCTCCAGAAAAGTCATACACGATGGCCCGACGAAATAAGGCTCACGCGTATAAACAAAAGTGAATATCGTTTCACAATCAAAGGCACAGTATAGGGTGACGGTGTACATATTAATCACCTAGGCTTTTCCTTAAATACCCTGTATGGATTTCAAATGACCTATTAGCCAAAGTATAAGTGTTATGTGCAATGTGTGACCAAACCTGAATGGTGTATATGATTATGTTGAAAAAAAACTGATGTTGTAATGAATGAAATTGCTGTAACCATGCGTCCATAACCTGATTTTCATTTATTATGCATAAACATTAAAAAAAAAATTACACCCATGTGAATAAGCTTTGTCACAATGCCAAGTGACTACCTCCAGCTTTATTATTATAGTACTTATTCAAACTTTATTTTTTATTACATTGCTTATATTATTTTATCGCTCCTGGAAATGCTATGCCTACCCCTGTTTAATACACCTACAATGTAATGCCGTATTTACAAGGCCTTTACTTTTGCCTCTTGAAATGCATTTGTTTTTATGGTGATTTACTTAAGCAGTTTCCGTTTCATTTCTTCAGAATGGCAATGCTATCTCATGGCATAGATTTCTTACTGTCTTGCATGTTGTATTTTTGATTCTACAAAATGCCCTGTACATAATTTTATTACAGAAGCTCGGTTCATTTTGGTAATTTATATTCAAGTAATTGGTCTTTTATTGCTGCAATTTATTTCAGGACTGCAATAGCCCGTATTAATTGTAAGTAGACATTGGTCCCATTTTAATATAAAACAATCACATTTTATATTATGATGCTGTTAAGGTGACAAAGACTATTTTTCAGAAAAAGCAATTTATGTAAAATAAATTATGTAAAAGGAAAAGACAGGGTAAATTATTAATGTTTGGATATCTTTTTTTGATTTATGAGTAGATGTTAGCGTTAAACCTTTGTTAGCTTCCAATGCATGTTAAAGGTGGTTTCTTTTCATATCAATACTCTACCAATTTTTTGTACTCCTTAGGATTATCTCTCCTTGCAAAGCAGGTATTGCACTCATACAAGGTCTATTTTCAGTGTCCCTGATAATAATAAATGAGGTCATTCTTGCATTTTCGTGCAGCTGTGATGTAGGAAAACCCCGTCTTGTCAGATAGTGTGCCACACATTGAATAATTAAACAGCTACCCATTAAACCCATGCTTTTCTAATGGTTCTCTAATGACAGTAGCGATTCGGTACTATTTGGGACAATGTTTTACTGGTTTAAACCCTGCCAGATTCACATTGGACTGATGAAATATGGTCTTATTTCCTAGGAGTTTAATTGTGAATTGTATTTTTTCCATTTTACCTCCACGGATTTCTTTTCCCCTTTACTATTTGACATTTTGTCACTTTGGATGTGTTGACACTGCTTCAATAACTCGAATGATGAATTAGAAAAGGTTGATTTTCTCAAAAAGGAAAGTATTTTCATCTTTCTTGCCGTGTTTCCATTAATCGGATGCAATTAACTGAGCATGGCATTTTGAAAAAAACAACACTTGCATCTACTATAATGAATTGCAGTCATTTAAAAAAAAAAAAAAACCATCCACTTCACCAATTAAAGGGTTAGAATGCCACCTGTAATCAATTTAGTTCAGTTTATCTTCCCTGGAATTAGCTTTTGAAGTCTAACATCCTACCAGATTTTACTTTTCTGTGTTTACGTGTGGTTTTTTGATCCAGTGGCCAGATAAACTAATGCCAAGGTTCTCAACATCCAGAAAAGAGGGTCACAGTTTCAGAATCATCAGCTATCAAGCCACAGACGTGTGGCTAATTAATCCTGTTGAACTGAGAACTATAAATCATCCTGATAACTGCCCAGCCCAGTACATCAGCTGTAAATTTATTCATATTTATTGAGAAATAATGGCATTCGTATTGGCAGGATGATCTTGCCTTAGCAAGTCAGAATTAAGCTATTGACTACGTGCACCATCTCCAAAAAGGCTCATAAATGTGACGGGAAAAGTATCAGTAGCTATCCAAGCTTCTGCACAACTAACATGTACACTGGCAGCTGATGAACAGAGATTTTTAAATGGTTTAAATTAATGTGCGCCCTCCTGCAGACTACATCAGATTCTGTAATGAAAACATTTCTCTTTTGTGACAAAAGTACATTAAAATAGAAAGACTTCAAGGCAATGACTTATCAAAATCACAAAATCCAGTATAATACTGGCTCATGCTCTCAGCAGCAAATCTTAACCCTTAAAGTGCTAAATGCAGCTATTGTTACTCAATGGTGCACAATATCAAAATCAAAGCTGTTGAAAGCCGATCTGGCAAGTTGTTTGAAAGAACTCCCGTAGTAAAGAAAGTTGCCTCGATAGGTTTTCCACAGCACAAGATATGTAAATTTATTTTTTTTAATTTCAGCGCTCTAAGGGATAATCATGAGTTTAGATTTAAAATGCATTTGGAGGAGCCAAAGCATGCATTAAGCCTGAAGTTAAGTGTCACTTGAATGCTTCATTAAGCAAAGCAGCAAATATACAGACAAGATATTTTTGAAACACCAATATTTTTTTAAGAGAGAATGCATTTTCACCTAAGTACTCTGATATTTCTTTCACTTGATCGGCTGAATGCAATATTTGAGGATTCACATGTAGCTAAATTCTTCCTCATATCAATATTTTGACGTTCACATGTTTTCGCAAAAAAAAAAAAAAAAAAAACCCCACACAATCCAGTTGGGCAAAAATAGGATCAAAAACCAGGGCAGCAATCACAGTAATCGTAGTCGGACAGAAATGGTCTGGTTCACAGGTACAGGAATGTCAAAGAAGCAAAACCAGAATCCAATGTGCGTAATCTGACTCGTAACCAGGGCAGCAAACAGATCTCGTAGTCAGGCAGAAAAAAGGTCAAAACTCACTGATGCAACAATAATCCAAAATCACAAAGGCAAAAATCAAAAAGTCGGCAGTCCAGTCAGAAAGCTAACCACTGAGTAATCAAGGCAAAAAGAACCGTGGCACAAAAAGACTAGGGAAAACCATCTGACAGAGACTGGCTGTGAAAAGACACCTAATATACACTTCTGGGGAGATCACATGGTGAGGGACACAGGTGCAAACAGTCAGACTGATTACAGAGGAGCAGCACATGAGGGAGAACCTGATCACATGGAATTTGGCAGAAGCCAAAACGTGGACAGGGATCACGGGACAAACCTATACAAAGATAAACAGCTCCAGTTACGGAGTTCCTAACGTGCATAGATATTTAAAGAAGGACAGCGTGATCAGACATGGAGTTTCCACAGAAAATGCAGCAGAGGTAATCAGGGAGAGACAAGAGGCGGAGACTAGAACAGGGCGAGTGCTGAGAGCTTGTTAATCAATTAGTAAGTGAAACTAAACAAATCCTTAGTGATTGTTAGTAAGTTAGTATTATATACAAGGTTAGTCATTGTTAGTAGCTTCTAGAGAAAATAACAATCTGTTAGTACTGTTAGTAAGATAGAAAAGGAAAGTGAAGTAAGCAAACGTGATTGGAAGGAAGACTGAAATCCAGAATCCAATAAATCACCCGAAGAGTAACACGCAGGACCGGGGCTGTGTGCTGTGTGGGGCTGTGTGCAACTTCATGACTGGGGGCTGAGCAGGCACAGTAGCTCCAACTCCCCCTTTATCATCTCCAGGCTTCAATTACCATCGCAGCTTTGGATGGCAAACCTGTGGGAAGGGGTTGCATCCTCCATAAAATGGCTCCAATCTCCCTTTCAATTGGGAAAATTCACATGGAGCAAACTCCCTTCCTCATTTTAACTGACTCCAGACAACTCCTCATCCTCGGTCCAACCTGTCTCTGTTCATATAATCCCACCATCTTTTAGCTGAAGAGGAAGATCAACTTCCAAACACATAATTGTTTGCAGCACTGCAATGCCCTTACGTGTGCCACCTCTACTGTCGAGAGCCCAGATACTACCTCCATCCTCAACGTCCCAGAGGAGTATCACCATATGAGGTCCATCTTCAGGACTAAGGCCACTCACCTCCTAAGCAGGGTCATAATTATATGGCTGTGGTCTGTCATATTCATGCGAAATATACATGTACAGGGTTCTGCCGATGCTGGTTGGCCCCGACAAGCACTCTGAATCCCCAAACCACCACTTAGCTATTTTTTTCAAAGATCAGTTCAAATGAGCACATCCAATGTTCAATAGAAATAAAACATAAATGACCCTAAATGCTCCCCTCTTCTGTTATTGTCAGACTGGCGAACTTTCATTTTCGACCCGTGCCCTGGCACTGGCATAGCCAATTAGCGGGAATCGTCTGCGCTGTTCTTCTTTGATATTGAAAAACCAGCACAGTGGTGGAACCAGAACGGAGAACTTGGGGACGCAGACACGTCCCTTTATGACAGCAATTAGTCCTGGCTAGTTCTGAATTATTTTCCTTTATTGACGCGTTTTCCAATTATCAAAATAATCCATTGGGAATTGAAGACAGCTTCACTCCATATGAGATCTAACAGCGATGTAATAAAGGGCTAAATTCAGTACAGAAACATTATTTACTTAATAATAGGCCGATGCTTCATGAAAGCATAAAAATAATACCCAACCAACGGTAAAATTAACCATTGTTAGCTAACCTATATACGTCATCTGGCTCAATACAGAAACTCAGCCATGAGCCTCTCATGATCTACTTATTAGCTAGCTAGCTAGCTAGCTGAATTGGTTTATAATTGCTGTGACTGGCATATGTTAGACAATAAATGATTATAAGATCAAACCTGGCACTACATACCTTAAGTGTTATTTACTTAAGACGTAAAGTTATTTGAATAGTAGGACTATTATGATTTGAGTAGTGGGACTGGTTGATAGTAGGACTTAGTGTGTGCATAGACTGTTTGCATGTACAGTTTTGGAATATAACATTTGTTGTAAAGGGAAAACAGATACTTTACTAAAATGATCAAGCTAACCGCCAGCACTTATCTATCCAACAGAAAACGAGTCACTCTTAATCCCTGTCATCTCCCTTAGTGTTCGCTAGCTGGTCAAAGTGAACCCCAGATTTACTTTCGCTTTGGCACTGGTTTTTTCCTCTTAGCATTTTGCCCCACTATATTAACTTTCCACGTAGTGAACATAATTTTTGCAGCTTCCTCTTGGAAACTTGGGTTGCATATGTGCTCTTATTGGCTGGGCACTACACACCCACTGCACAAAGGCTGACTCATAGAAATGTCCCATGCGAAGTAAAATGACAAAATGCAGGGAATCGGCAGGGTTTCTGGAGATACTGACACTCCCATACAGTTCTAGAGGGTCATAAGGGATGAAGAGCGGAATCATTTTTGTTTGAGGTGATACTCTTTTTTTTTTTTTTTGTAAAGTCCTACTCAGTGCACCTTTAAGTTCCTGACCTTTTCTTTGCCAGATTGCTTTGTTCTCTCTTGTTCTCGGTGTTAACTTCTTTCTTTGTCTCGAGTAGCATTTTATTAGGGAATCCCTCTCCTGTTTGTGGTCCGAGGACTGTGATTTTGCCTGGACATCCCTGCACCACAGTTCAAAGGTGTTTGTTTGCCTGCAAGTGCTGGTTATTTAGCTGGCCATCCCAGTTTCTGACCTTGGACTAGCCTATGCAACCACGCTTTGCCTACCACGACTAAACACATCCGTATGTCAAACTCTTTTTGGAGATGGAACTGTATCAACTTCAGCCATCTGTTGGGCCCATCTCAAGTCAGTTAGCCACCATCTTCGAGATCTCACGGGACTCTACCACCTCTGCCAGCTCATTCCTTATACAAACTTAAGCCCAGTCTGCCAGACCACAAGAATTCTGTCTTCCTCAGTTGGAGCAGTATGATGGCAAACCATCTGCCTGCAGTGGCTTTTTGTTGCAGGGTTCCATTGTACTTAAGCTTTAGCCATCCTCCTTCTCCACTTGGTTGTCCAGGGTTGTGTTTGCTGTCACACGCCTCACTAGCAGTGCCCTTGATTGGGCTGCTGCATGCTGGAATCTTGCAGAGCATGCCTTACCTGCCTTTGTTGATGAAATGAAGATGGTCTTCAACTGCGCCTGCTTCACACATGCTGCTGCAGATGGCCTTCTTTGACAACTCCATTGAATTCCTCACACTGGCTTCTTCCTCACATTGAGATGCCCAAGCCTCCTATGACAGCTTCCTGTATGGTTTGGCTGACTGGATTCAGAAAGAACTTACAACCTGCCCCCTAACCTCGATGAACTAAGTTTCGATGCCCTCAAAACGTCCGCCCTCAGGAGCAGCGGGTGGTTTAGCAAGCCTGTCTCTGGCTTTTTCTTTTCCAACTTCCAAGGGTACCACCACTTAACTAAATTGGACTTGCGCAACAGCTACCACTTAGTCCTCATTCAGAAGGTAGATGAAACACATCATTCAATACCCCTTCCTGTCACTGCAAGTACTTGGTGATGCCATTAAGGCCCATTAACTCCCCTGCTGTGTTTCAGAACCTGATCAACAATATTTTCCGTGAAATGATCTCTGGCTTTGTGTATGTTCACCTAGATGACATTCTGGTGTCTCCTGCTCCCCGGAGGAGTATACATAGCATGTTTGCCAAGTTATCTGATAAATAATAGAAGACCAGTGCTTTCTGAGACTATAAAAGTGAGAATTCATTCAAACATCAGTGCAATTCTAAGGCTTTACCTTTCCCCGCAGAGAAATTACCGTGAATTGGCAGAAAGTACAGGCTGGCCTGATTTGTTGATTCACAGGGACTGTAAAAAGCTGCCGAGATTCCAGGGCTTCACCTACTTTAACAGGCACTTCACTGGAGGTTACCCCACAGTAGCCATCCCTCTCACTACCCTTACCTCATTCAAGATTCCTTTCTGCTGGACCTCGGAAACTGCTTCCACCTTTTGCCAACTGAAGGAAAGATTTGCCAGCCTCCAATCCTGGCTCTGCCTGACCCTGGCCTCAGTGCATTGTTGAGGTGGATGTTTCTGACGTCAGCGCTGGGGCTGTCCTCTCCTGATGTTAAGCTGAAGGCAAGATACACCCCTGTGCCTTCTTCTCTGGGCGGTTGTGTCCTGTGGAGAAGAATTGTAGCATTGGGCGCAGTGACCTTCTAGCCCACAAGCTAGAGTAAGAGGAATAGAGGCACTGCCTTGAGGGGGCCAGCTTCCCCTTCCTCATTTGGACAGGCTAAAGGCCCATTCACACCAAGCAAGAATTTTCGTGCGCATGATTCGCGCGGATATTTTTAGAAGCTGATTCCATAGATTCTAACGTAAGCTAGCTCGCTTCGGCAGAATTTCCCTGTGAGAGAAAAAACATCCGCATGGATTTAAGCTTATGCGAAAATCCGCCTGCAAAATTTTACTTCTAGCCGATGAAATTATTTGTTTTTATTTGAATCTCAAACTGCAAAGCCATATGAACTAGCCTACATACGAACTCCTCAAACTGCGACAAAGTAGTGCGACTCATCAATATTGCTCTCCAGGGGGCTGTTTCAATAAACACGACAGACCATCTGACCCAGCGACGGTCCTTCTCTAATTGGATCGGCGGTCCGTCATTTTCTGAGTGTTTCAATTAACAGTCCATTGTCCTCTGACCCGGTCGGACTGTCTGACTTTCTTGGACCACTCTAGCGTTGCCCTAAAACCCGGTTTTTAAAAATATATGACGTTTTGCTTGAACTTGTCTGAAGGTAAAGACAGCCCAAAATATTTCGAAAGCGGAAAGACAGTATAATTAATGCATGTGAAACTGATATACATCCAGAGACGGGGCTCTGTTAAATCCATGAATTCATTTTTCTAATAACCACACATACATGAATATTTCATTTCAAAATCATCGGAGGCATATTCCTCAGTTGAGACAAAAAGCAGTTTGTTTATACAGGATGTGTGAGCACCAATGGGATATTACCTTAAGAGCGGTCTTGGTATGGTTATCAGAGGTTGCTATAAATCAGCATATTCGTGGTGCTTACGTGAGACCGAGAGTAGACTCTGTCTACCACCCGTCTTTGACTTAACTGAAGTCTGTATAATGAGCGGTCATCACGAAATGGATGCTTTAATGTCTTCTGTATGATGTTCAGCTTCGTAATGTTGCAACTTCACAGCTACTCGTAGCTTATGGTACAGAATGCGGCTGCTTTTGATTAGCTAGATGACTTGTATTCAGTTAAGAAAAACATTTAACGTGACATCTTATAGCTATGTGCACAGTTAGTTCACTATTTTATAGTAGTTAGAGATATAGCTAATCATAGTTGTTTTTTTCTTTCTTGCGATTAATGTTTTAATATCTTGAATATTTATGCACTAAATCACAAAGCTGTGCATCAATGAGGTGTAAATTATGATGCAGCTTCGTCTAGGTTGGACAAGTTGAGTTAATTGAAACAGCCCCAGGTCCGGACATCAATAAGGAAAACATTTGTTGAGGCTACATCAGTGCAAATGTAGACCGTGAGGCTAACGTTATCGTTCAGATACATACAATGTCATCGTCGCTGCTGCTGCTATCATGGTTCATTTTGGTTCACTTAAGAATTGGAACACAAGTACGCGAAATTTCGCACCAAATTCGGTGTGAATGGTTTAAAGCGGAATTTTCATGCTGCGAATATTCCGCAAATCCGACCCGCTTTTTCCGATCCGCTCCGGTGTAAATGGGCCTTAATAGAGCCTCAAGTACTTCAGTTCAGCTGACATTAAATCTCGGGCAGACCCAGTGGTCCCTTTTCTTCGCCTACTTAAATCTCACCCTTTCCTACCACTAAGGTCCAAAAACCTGTCGTCTGATGCCTTGTCTCATCTGCACACCGTCTTCTCCAAATAAGATCCTAAAACAGTGGTTCTTGACAAATGCTTTCTTTCATCACTAAGTTGGAGGTGGGCCACATTGTGGAGTGGACCCTCCAGTCCAGCTCCATCCCCCAGAAGTGTGCAGTGAACTGCTTCTTTCTCCCAGAAATGTGAGAGAGCTAACGACCTCACCTCCGTCCATAACTTCCTCCTGGGATGCTGTCCTGGAGTATTCCAAACCCTGTCCCTCATCTGTTAACAGTTCTGGTGGCCAACCATTCAACAGAATACCCAGGCTTGTGTCATTACCCGCAATACCTGCGCCCGTACAATGTCCATTAACCAGCCCCCCAGTGGCTTTGAAGTTCCCCATCAACTATGGGCACACATCCTCATGGATTTTGTCACTGGGCTGCTGGAGTTTGATAGGTTCACAATAGTCCTGACTATCGTGATGTGTTTTCACAGTCAGTCCTCTATATTCCTCAGACAAAGCTGACCACGGCATGGGGGAACTCCTTCTTCAGCATGTGGTGAACCTTCATAGCATCCCCAAGGAGGTTGTTTCTGAACATTAGCCAGAATTTTCAGGCCAGTTTTAGAGGGCCGTCTGTGCCTCCATCCTGAGACTAATGGCTAAAAGTGGAGAGTTTGAATCAGGAACTAGATGAGACTCTCCACTGCCTTTACGAAGGATCCTCTTATAAGCGTTTTTGTCCACTGCCTTAGGTGGAGCTCGCTTATAATTCCCTCTCAGTGGCAGGTCTTGAAATGTCTCCCCTCTAGTACTGACTTGGCTATCAATCCGTCCTATTTCAGGCCAAAGAGAGGGAAGTGGCGGTCTCTGCAACTCAATCGTTGATCTGTCGTGACCGCCTGGGTTAGGTAAGAACTTGTGCCCTCAAGCTGAAACACATCTCAACCTTCCAAAGCCAGAGCAACTGTG
The DNA here is from genome assembly GCA_029721435.1 of Gymnothorax reevesii. Classification (NCBI taxonomy): domain Eukaryota; kingdom Metazoa; phylum Chordata; class Actinopteri; order Anguilliformes; family Muraenidae; genus Gymnothorax; species Gymnothorax reevesii. Next base: position 84,788,653 of record CM056583.1, read on the forward strand.
GATGCCTCCCACCCACCCATAACTGAGTAGGACACTAAGGGCCTGATTTACTAAAACCTTTAGCACATGCAAAATTTTTTCGCCCGCGCAAAAGCAATAACATTGCCCATGATTGGCTAGGATACCTACCTTGCGCTAATCAGAGGCAAGGTTTCTGGTTTTCCACTGGAAAAAAGATTTTGCATGTGCTAAAGGTCTTAGTAAATCAGGCCCTAGGTGTGGCTGGCAAGATATCTCTCAAGGCTCAGGCAAAAAAACTTGCCCCCTGACTCACCATCCTCCCCATTTCCCAGGTCTTATCACCTTTGGCATTCAGACTTATCCTCCCCCCTCCCCTTTGCTGTATCCAGCCGGTATTAAACCTGCCTGTTGTTCCCCCCACTGCCCTCCTCCTAGCTCCCCGACTTCCCCCGGCTAATAGCCCCGCTTACACAGTGCACTGCATCCTGGATGTTCTGTGCAGGGGATGTGGCCACCAGTTCCTGGTAGAATTTGTGGAATAAGGGCCACAAGACTTTTCCTGGGAGCTTGAGCGGAATATCTCAGACCCTTCCTAGGTCAGTACTTTCCGGTGCCAGCATCTGGGGTGGGCCACAGGTGGAGTCCTTTGGGGGAGTGATCCTGTTACATTTTGAGCTCTCTCCCTTTCTCAGTGTAAACCTCTCTTTGTCTCAAGTAGTAATTTATAAAGGAATCACCCCCCTTGTTAGCTGTTCTGGACTTCTGGATACCTTTGCACCTCAGTTCAAGGGTGTTCGTGTGTCTGCGGGTTCTGATTATGCCATCCCAGTTTCTGTCCTCGGACCAGCCTCTGCCACCTCGCCTTGCCTACCCCTCCTGCACCCAGACTGCCCCAGCCTAAGTCTTGACCATCTCCTGATCCTGCTTCTTTTAAAGTCACTTTGGAAATCAAGACAGCTAATTTGGCTCTCTGTTGCACATTTGCATCTGACACTTGTTCTGATTATTTGTGACACAAATATTACAAACCCTGAAATACATACAGAGTACATAATTTGAGGCTGCTGTTGTAATTATTATTCGATTATTTTTTTAAATAAATAGCAATAAATCTAAATTGCAAGAATTATGCATAATCCCAACTCAGAAAAAGTTGGGACAGTATGAAAAGTGCTCATAGGTAAATCAGCAGATTAACCTTGACCTCTATTTCATGACAGACAGTACTGGGAAGATAAGACAGTTAATGTATGTTCTGGTTCATTTCATTTTATTTGTAAATACACATTCATTCCTGCTATTTAGATGTGCAAGTTATTCAAAATAATATTGGGACTGGGAAATTTAGGACCAGTAATGCGGTAAGAAATTTGAGTAATGATGTAAATTGAAACAGCTGATGTCAGCAGGTGATTGCAATCATGATTTCGTACAAAAGCAGTCGAAAAAGCCAAGTTCTTCAGGGGAAGAGATGGGCTGAGCATTGCCAGTTTGCTGACAATTACAAGAGCAAATCTTTGAAAGGTTGAAAGCAATGTTCCTGAATGAAAGATAGGTAGGCCTTTAGATATCGCCCATTGCCTAGACCTGTATTTAAAAAAAAAAAATAAAAACCTCAAACACAATGACTGCTACGGGTGACTTACTGGCAACCTAAAAACAGGAGGAACAAATTAAAATGGTTGAATAAGTTCAATCTCTGATCTATGTGCTAATACCTTTGAAGTACACATTTGTGTATTTGCCCTGTGCTCCAGTATCTTTGTTGGGGACCAAACAGCTGTGCAGCACGTGAATGCGAGAACAAGGCCAAGCCCCCAGGGATGGCTGCACGATCTCTGTCGAAATGGTTGCCATGGCGACGGAACCGAGAAAGCACTGAAGGAATTAGCCGTTAAAAGGAGCTGCACACTATCCGACAGCAAACAAGCCCCGCACACCCATCCGCGTACACTAAACAGCCATCTAATACACATGCAGTTGACAGAGGCATAAGTTATATGTAAAAATTGTAATTAAATAATCACTAATACTGGCAGATACCGTGAAGATTAAACTCGTCAACTGGTACATTTATCAAGTCTCAGTATAATCCAGAGCGCTGGCATTTTCCAAAGCAGTAGAAATGATTCTCTGGACTATGTAATTCACCATGCTTCATGCAAGTTATTCAGTGATTATCAACATCAACAGCCCAGGTCCTATAAATTGTGCATACAAATCTATGCCACTGGGCAAATAAAAGCAATTACTAGCCTTGAATATGCCACAAGAGTCAAGCAGATAAAAGAATGATGGCAGGTTTGAATACTCAGAACCACGATTTTATACAACTGTTTGATGAGTGGTAGCATAAGCGTAAAAGTGGGCATTAACTGAAACGCACTTAAATGTACAAAAATATACACATCCCATGATGCCCAGAATTAGCATTCCACACAAGGAAAAGTATGTCGTCTTGAGACACAATGCCCAGTGCAGACAGAGCGAGGAAGAGGGACAAGCCCGGGCATATCAATAATTCATGTAATAAATCAGTATGTCCTACAACTTTTGTCATAGTGTGATCTGATAAGGTCCTCTGTCATGTGACCAGGGCAGTGATCATCTGGATGAATAACCATGCAGCGATGCTGCGAACTGCCCTTTGACCTGTGCAATCCCCTGACACTAATTTGCAGAGAGAAAAGGCGTACATGATAAGGGTGGCATTACTTTAGTCCCCAGAACAGCTGCGCTCTCACATTAGTTTTGCAATTGCAGAGATAGATGGCAAGCTCCGCTACCTTCAGGGATAAGTGACTGGGTTTGTAATTTATTGCAGGGCGAATTGAGAATATAAATTTAGCACCTTCACAGCACCGTTCTCTGCGTTATATTTACAGTGTGTATGTGTCTGAAACTCTATTTAATAGACTAACAACTCAACTAAAATTAAAAGTACTCTCATAAGAGTCAATTTTACACAGAATGTATTGTTGTGTTTGTATGTATTCTTTCATTTGTGTATGATGTGCAGCTTCTATTTGCTATGCAGTCTAATGAATTGGAAGTAATAAATAAACAACGAAATAAAACTTTCTGCTTTGTTTTCATCCCTATTACCAGCGTTTCGTCTCGACAAACAACATTAATTTCTGACTTCTTTCCACCCTCAGTCGGAATATCATAACATTGTGCCACGTAATTCTGTGTTGAATCCAATTTGTCTCATAATTGTCCCATTAAAATGAACGATCATTTTAATTGAATATTACTGAGGTGAATAGCAATTTGAAATTTTTCATAAGTAATACTAAAAAGTAAAATGGGATGGACAAATATAATTCCCAGCAGTTATCATGTAAAATTATTGATATCATAAATCACAGTTCTCACAATTCCATTTCATATTCTTGTCAGGTTTTAATCCCCGTCCCTGCACTCTCCTTCTCAAATTTTATGTTTGTACCAAACTCATTCATCTTTTAACACATTTGATGGATTTCACAACACACATTAAACTTGTTGTGAACCACCAGTGGTGGCTATCTGCTGAATTACGGCATACAACCCCTGAGAGCTAAAACCCTCGGAACTTTGCTTATGCCATGATGAATAAGTAATTGCATTATCGATTTTCATTTCAGTGGAAGCCGCATTATTCATCATGGTTTTCTGGAACTAATTTCATGCATATTACAGCTTTATTTTAGGCCGTACTCTTTCACCAGTGCTTCAGAGTAGAACCATTTTAAAATATTTAATGCAGTCGAACATCAAAGGTAAAAATTCTTTTGGAATAGTTTCGGTGCAGAATTTCTCATCAGTTTAAAAGCAATTCTGCATTCTAATTTGACTCACGTTGTATTACTTATCTATCAAGACCAATCTAGTTCTCAGAATACATACTTTTTTCTTGCTTTTATTTTTGTAAAAGGTAGAGCATTATGTCTCAGTGCCGACCAATAAACTGTATTTTATCTCAGACACGTAGCCATGAGTTGCATAAAATATATCTTTAAACTGCTTCTAGCTCAATGTAGTGAGAAAAATTCAGCTGCAGCTGCGAGAGAACCATGCTAATTACATTACAATCCAACTCCAATGTCTCAGCATATCAGTGAAAGAAATGGCACCCCTGATATTCTCTTTTTATAAATAATGATTGTGGTCTATGCTGGTAATAGGCAAAGACAGCGATCGTGAAATGTTTTTCAGTTGGAAAACAGAAAAACTCCCTTAAATGGCTGTCAACCTCTGAATTATATAACCACAGAGTAATACAAATTTTATAGAGAATTTAGATCAAGATTATTCAAGAAAGAAAAAATTGAGTAGTTTTGGAAAATTCATGCATATTTTACATACTTGTTGAGGTCACTTGATTTTTTTTCTTTTTTTTTTCCACACCAAGTAAATGAGTTCAACCATTGTAATTGAAACATAAGACAAGGCTGAATGAAGTGTGTGCATCCCTTATGAGCAGGTTTGGAGACAGTCAGTCCATAGATCCATATAGAGAGCCTAAAGACAGTGGTTGGCCAAACCTGGACTCTCGAGGTAGCAGTTCTGGTAAAATTTGGATATGTCACTTAATTTGTATATTCATGTGTATTTGCACTTTGAAAATTTATGCCTATGAGGTGAACTATGTACCTTCACTGTGTCTTACACTGGCTCATCATTAAGCCACCTCACTGCGGTAGTCAGTTCAATACAATGCACACACTTCAGTGACTTCATCAAGGATTTGTTATGAGAATAACAGAGAAGGGGGAGTGGCAAACAAGGTTGGCGGCTCTCTTGGGTGTCGCTTTGAAATAAATCACTGATGCTCGACGCGCTTCGCTGCGCTGGAATGACCAAGATTTCATTTCTGAATGACTCCTGGGGTTCCTGCAGCTAGAGGCACGTAGCTGTGACAGCCCTGCTGATAATTCCAGTATCAATCAGCAGATCGGGCTGGTTTGAGATGTTGTTGTTCTTTCTTTTTAGCTCTTTTCACTGGTTGTAGAGGGTGGGCCAGCTGCCCACTGGCTCGGCATCCTACACTACTGAGCTAAAATATGATAGTCACATGCCTAATATGCTGCTGGTCCTTCTCATCATGCCGGAAAAGCTTTGTCAAATTGATGTCTGCATGAATGCCCGAACCCAGGTTCCCCCACCAGAACATTTCCCTCAGCATCTCACCGCCTCCACCATTTTATCCTCATCACACATTGCGCCCGGGGCCATCTCTTCCAGTCACTGGTCTGGATCATGGACTTTTTCTCCTCAGACCGCTGTGGGTAGGTACTTAACACTCTTGACAGGGAGCACCCCATAAGGTTTGCGGTTTTGGAGATGCTCTGACCCATAACAATTTGGCCCTTCTCCAAGTCGCTCAGGTCCTCTTTCTACGGTATCCAACGCATTGATTATGACAACAGACCTGCTTGCTTGCCGTCTCCGGTCTGTAGGCTGACCTTACCATGCACCGCTACGAGGTAATCAGTGCGAGTCAATTCATCTGCGAGTGCTCGTAATGTTCTGGCTCATTCGCATATAGTCAGCTGTTCTTCACTGGATTTTTCAGCGAGGCGTTTCTCAGGTAAAGAGGCTGATTGGATTGCATATGATCACCTCATATAGATCGCTCTCTGATGCAGGATGTGCAGATTTGCTGAGTCACGGTGGTAAAGGCGAACTCCTTCACAGCACGAAGAAGCAGTACCTACAGCATGCAATTTATGTCACTGTGATTGAATATATTGCCCATTGATAAATCCTTGAAGTGCACGAGGCCTAATTCTTTATTTCTCATTGACTTCTATAGCTCCATAAAGCATATTACACTAAGAGCGAGGAGTAATGTGCTGGCAGGATAATCTTTCATTTAAAAAAAAAAAATCTCCAGAGTGAAATGAAAATTGCGAGATATGTTTACTTGTTTGCTAGCGCTCAATTCATCTGAGTAGCAAAGCGTCTCATTATGTGTGCTGTTTACACTCAATCAGCTACAGTGTTTAATATGCATGCCTACGCTACTGTACATTAATGGTCACAGGAACTATATTCGCCAGAAAATGGATTCCCAGGTTCTTACATATTGATATTGTTTATTTTTAGCAGAACAACATAGACCAGCCAAGGTTGGGAATGGCTGTTAACAGCTTCAGCATGATGGCTCTTATCAGCTTCAGCCTCTTTTTCAAAAGACGGTTTTCTGGTTATTTTTGCTACAATTTTCCTTGTGAGTTCAAATATATCTTCACAAGATCATTTTACATTTGCTGGGTCAAATTTCTTCTTTGTTTAAATAAAAATTTTATGTGGCTACTCATGATATCAGACACCACGGAGGTCTTTTTTTAAAATTCAATTCTGCTCTCGGCTGTCCTTTCTCAGAGAGTGGGAACTTGGTTAATGAAAGAAAGAACAATTTTGAAAAGAATAATGTACAATAATGTACGCCTCATTCTTCCATTAATTTTATTCGTATACGACAGCCATGTGATTACCTGAATAATATTCAGGATATGATTTCGGAATTTCATGATTGATAATTTCAATCTTTTCAGTCTGTTGTACAGGCCAATTTTCTCTCCTAAAATGCAGGGTCTAATTCAGGTTTGATTAATTCCTGCTGTTGCTGTGTTTCACTGGCTGTCCCTTGGTAAAACCAAACTGGCCTCACTGACAGATGGGTATAAAAGCAATTACAAGTCTGATGAAGTAAAGGAAGCTCATATCTTGTTCGTATATCTACTATTGACCTGTTGTTTCTGAATGTGTTGATGTAGGACAAATATATCTTTCTTATGAGCAGATGTATACATACAGTACATACTTGCAAGTGGTGGCTGGTGAGCTGAAAATTGACAGAAACATCACTTTAAAATAATGATTGGTCTTTCTCTGTTTTCAATCTTTCATTTAACTTCATATTGTGTATATATATGTGAACTCCTTAGTGTGGAGACCTGGGCACACATGAGAGTTATGAGAATTTTCGTAGTTCACGTAATGTTAGTTTAAATAAATAATTAAAAACAGGTCAAGTAGTGCGGGCTGGTGAAAAATATTCTTGGTGGTGCTGTGCTGTGCCATACTCTTTCCATCAACCATCCCACTCCGATTCAACACGAATGGCAGGATACCAGTTCTTTGTGGAATAGTCGGTAATTATTTAATTCCAGTTATGAACATCTGAGTCACTTTGACATAAAAACAGACAGCTAACAATATACTGCGTACTGCACAAAGTAAAGCTTTCAATTTGAAACTGAACTTGAAAACAATGAATTGACTTGTTTATTTTTAGTGATAACATCTGTTGGAAAAAATGTATTTTAGAAAACTTAATCAAAATAATATAAATAATTTAATTTAGCTGTGAAAACGTTTCTGTTCTCTTAACACATCTCTATAAGTTTCTTTATTTTGGTATTTTCCACTTCTTTGGGTTGATCTTATTCATAGGCAGGCTACCTGATTTGAAAGCCAGCTTGTTCGAACACAGAATTTAGAGTGCACTGTCCATAAAGGGTACTGCTTTGCAATGACCAGCGCTTCACGTGTATTTACGTGAACGACCAGGTGCAGCAACGACCACATTCCCTGGAGCACTCAATGTAAATGCAAATCACAAAGTCGCACATAGGTACGACCACCCTATTAGTTCTAATGCCTATTTTTTTACCCGCTGCTGGTGCTCTCCACTGCCATAGCCAAGGTAGATGATGTAAAACATGCGGCTAGAGACACGATGTCATCCTTGTAGAAGACTAGGCTAGCTGGCAAGATAGCTTGTCAGATATGTGAGCTTTGGGTTAGCTAGCTAGCTTGCGTATCTTACGCAGCTTGCAACCAGGTTTGGGCACCATTTTTGATGATGCAGTTTGGCCAGATTTACACTGCCACCCATGCCACCCAGCGACAGTCCTTTATTGGCTACTCATCTCTGCCGCCCCTGAATGCTTGTTTCTTACGATTCAACTGAACATTTTTATCTCCATTTTATACAATATGGTTTGTACGTTATTGTGAATGCTAAACGCATACTTACATATAAAAGCAATTGTCGCTAATGTTAGATTTTGTTATGAAAGAGGGCGGCGTCCCAGTGCCATGTATTGGCGAGCCGCCACTGAGGTCAAGACCATTCGTTATTTTTGAGAGATGCTCAGTTCACCAGCCGCCAGTAATACATACAGACATACACGTTGTGGTCAAAAGGTTGAAAGTGCCTTTGAAAGAATGGCTTTTATTCTGAAGTGTCAAAACCAGATTCGCAAATCTATTAAGGTGATGCATATGAATCTCAAAGCTAATAAGAAGCTTGTGTCCATTTTAAAAGAGGTCTAAGCAGCAGAATCCAAATGGTCCCAATAGTTGGAGCACAAATAGTTGCTGCTTTGGTTACAAAAAAGGCAAATTTATTGAAGGTGGTATTGGAAGCAGTGCCAAAAAATGAAAAATTATGCCAAAAAAAAAAGAACTTCCACAGCAGACTGAAATGTAAATTACGCATAATTAATAAAGATGCCAACTATCAGGGTACATGTCAAATTTTTCTCTCTGCATTTCCGGCAAAAAGAGTCCACACTATTTTGTGAGCAGTTTTTCTTTCATCTTAATTGAACAAGCCACAGTTTACAACACATGTGAACGGGCCCCATTCTGTACAGCTGCTGGAACAAACAGATGCGATTACAAGATGTATACTTTCTAAACTCACATATGGAGCCTTTCATAATATCTGTCTTCAGAGCATATTTCATCTCTTTGCAGCTTTTCATATTTCCTGCAAATTAAATTCAACAGCCAGAATGTGCGTAATGAAAGAATTTAATGATCCTAAGAAATGTCAATGGCATTCTAAATGGTAATTTTTCTCAGCAGCAAACTGTATAATTGTACAATTATTCACTGAGATCTTGTGTGTGTCGTGTTTTGAGCCTCGCATAGTATGACTCAATTGAGGTACTTTGCATTTCCCTAGACATGGGGATACTGCAAATGATTCCTAAATACCTAACACTTCCAGCATATTTTAAAGCAGTATTTTAATCATCTGTTGTTGAATTTAAGGACATTTTACAGCAGGGCCGCCCAATCCTACTGTTCTGTTTAAAATGACAGCCTACAACCCTAATATGACACACCTGGGTCTAATAATTATCAGCTAATTGAAATCTCTTGCCGTTGTTTCACCGGGTTTGCTTTGTGAGAATGGAGTCAACCCTACAGGGAGGTACATCACCAGGAACAGGGTTGGGCAGCCCTGCTTTTGCTATTGAATGAGGTGTACCTCGTTGGAGTGAAAACGAAAATGGTTATTTGACTTGTAGGAGTAGGGTTGGGTGTTCCTGCTTGACACCATACAGAATGTATTGAATTATTAACTTTGTTTATTTATGTGCCTGCATTCATGCAGTCTGCTTTCTGTTGATTAAATCAAAGTCGCTGGTGAGTCACAAAGCTGTTTGCTCAATTCACTGTCAAAAGCTTGCCTCTCTTCCTAGGAGTCTGCCATAATGATGAGATATAGCAGCACTCATTCTTATTTAAATGGTCAATATAGCCAAACAAGCCAGAGTAAATGCTTCCAGCTGCTTAGATGTAGTATCCGGTCGAAGCAGCCACAGTTAAGGCACATTTTGATTTATCCGATGACGATGTCATATACATCCAAATATCAGCCTAATATGTCCATTACACTGAGTCTTAGCTCTGTTTTTCCTTATTTCTGGCTAGTTTGTATGATGTGGTCCATATAAGGACGTGAGTTTATGCGTCTGCAGGGGTTTTCATCAGGATTAACCTCTTATTTTATTCTGTCAAGCGTATGACGGGTGAAAATTTCAGACCCCGATGACTAAATTTGAAGAGAGTAAAATTTATCAGGAAATATTTTTGTGTTAAATTTCATTAATACAAAAAGAGGACATTGCATCAGAATAAATTACTCATTTAGTTTGGCGTAATTCAATCTTTTTGTTGCCCTGGCTGTTGAGCTCTTATTTTATGCTGTTGTTTAGCTGGCTGTGGTGTGTTGGGAGTTTTCAGTTTTGTTGATGTTTGGGAAGAGTTTCATCTGGTCCTGAGAAACTGCCCCAGAGGTCAGCTCTTCTGCTCACTGGGGTCTCTCCACTATCAAAGCTGTGCTGGACTGCATACGTCCTTCGAGAAATACCCTACGTAGCTAGGCGTGGACCCAGAGAAAAGTGCAGCGTGTAAACCCTGCTCACTAAAATATAGAGCTGCTTTCAAGACCCCTTGTTGGTTAAAGCTTCAGTAGAAACTGCTTGCATGTTATATTGTCAAGCATCTTCAGGACATATCAAGACAATTGTACAGTATATGACATTAAATGTATTCAATTATAGCACAGCCAAGATATTTCATGCATGGAAAAACAAGTTTACTTCTCTTGGTTGGAATAGAAATTAACTGCAATAGAAATTCATTAACTGTGCTTCTGGAATTGCAGTTTAATTTTCTCACTAAAACGCAAGGTATCAATGCAATTTATTCTGCCTGACAGCTTGAAAAATTATCTCACTAATCGCTTATTAAGGGACATTTAAAACTTTGCAGTGTGAGTATTTTGAAGATTATCACCAGAACTGTGACAATATGGCTATAAATAGGTCCTCAGTGCATGACTGCAGGGAGGGGCTGAAACAAATGTTTTGATTTTCTATTTTTAAGCCCTTGATTTTCTCAGTTCTTGAAGGGCTACAACACTCTGTTAAAAGGACAGGAAAGGACAGATAAGATATGAGCATTTTAAAAGTTTCAGAACGAGTTGTAATATCTGGATTTGTCTTCCTTTGTTTAAAGATAAGCAATTTTAGGAAAGCCAACTGTACCAGAAAAATGTCAAACGTAAACACAATGATATTGGCACCATAAAACCTATAGACCTATATATGGGTCCATGAAATGCACCTCCTGTATTCAAACCTGTGAGACTTCAGGCCTATTTTAAATTATAGCGGCGATCCCAGCGATCTCAAATATGAACCTCTGAATTACAGTGAAATGTGTGCAAAATAATGCGCACAATATAGATATTAATCTATTTGATGCAATGCTGTGGCCATAGAAACGGGGAATCCTGGGTTTCAATATTTATCTCAACATGAGAGTGATTTGGTTTCATTGAAGCCCTGTAACCACTCGATAAAGGATGTGTGTGACATTGTCCTGCTATATGAATTTTTCTGACTTTGAACCTACTTAAAGGAAAATTCAAGTGAAAAGTTAGAGTTTCAACAGTTAAAAATATACCGTATATTCTGTTCTCTTCTCCTAAATTTTATTTCTATCCATGTTTTATCGTTAATCACAGCTGTTATGACAGCTAAATTGAAACTGCTGCAATAGTGGCTAATAGATAGAATTAATTCATTACATTGATTAATTTAATGCAGAACAGTGACCTGTTTTCTAGTATGTTTTTACATTTTGTGTTATGATCCAGACCAGCAGTGCGGAGTATGATCCCAAAGTAGTGTTTACTGATAGCAATACGGTGAAAACGGGATGGAGCCCGGAGGAGGACAGCGCAGTTCAGTTCAGATGTTGTGGGCAGAGTGAGGAGGCCTTGCCAATCGCTGGCCAGTTGCTTTCTGGGATGACAGCCAGATGGAGTGAACACTTTGCTTGAGCCAAACTGTCCCAGGGCAGAAAGGAGCAGCTTAGGAGGACAGCAGTTAGAAGGATTGGGAACTTGTACCTAATAAAGTGGACAGAGGAATAGACACGGACAGGAATCAACAAGTACGCGGCCCTGAGCCCAGTACCGCTGAGAGAGGTTTGGGAGCTTGTTCTTTTTAAATATGGAAGGAAACATCTGTAATTTACTATCATAATAGGTTACGTTTACATTCAAAAGACGAAGAGTTACATTCAAACGGGAGGAGTTTCACTTGCAAATACTGACTGGGATGTAAGTGCACATAGCAAATAACAATCCTACACCTCGCAATTCAGAGGAGGGCGTATAAACACAGATTACAGGTACAGGAGGTGAGAGCTGTGAAACGAGACACAGCTGGGAATAAGGTAGCAAGCAAGACAAACCAATCAAAGGAGACATAACATCTATAAACATGCATGTTGCTGAATGGGAAGAAACAAAGAGGAAAATCTGATGAGGGTTATGACACTTTGCAAATGTTGAAGAGAAATTTGTGGAGCAAATGATTAGTTAATTCAAATGCAAGGTATCACATTTATCCGGGCCAGCCAATAGCCTTGTGTCTAAGGTTTGAGCGAGGCCCTTAGCCCAACATTGCACCTGGAGGGACTGCTTCGTCCAATCAAATGTAAGTCATTTTTGGACAAATCCCACAGCAAAAAAAACTGTAACTGGAATTCTGACCGAGAATATGAGCAATTCTGCTCTCCCCATCACGTCACCAGTGTGAACACATTTGCAAAACAAACGAGGATAATTCCTTTGAGGACTCGATTAAGCAAATCATGTCAATCTCTTCACTCTCTTTACAGTGCTTTCCAATATTTACGTTGCATCCCATTGAGCATTCAACAGAACCAAGATAATGGAAATGAGTAATGGCGATATACATATATATGCTAATTATTCTGGGATGATATGGTTTTTAGGGTGCGGTATTCTAAGCCTAAGAGATTCACCGAGCTTAATGACTAAATAATGCATTCTGGACCGACTACAAAGCATTGTACCAGTGATGGATTTAAGAATTTGAGCGTCATTTTGTCATGGATCCATAAGATTAATGATGTGGATGGCAATTCACTGCCAAATACCCCTCTTTCATGATTACAGTGTGTGGAGCCATCTTTGAGTCTCTACATGCATCCATTTTGACGTTACCATGACTACCTCTTCAGCTCTGGTTATTTATAGTAACTGCTTACACTGAAAACAAGCAGATATTTTCTGTGGGAAAAAAAGAAAAGCAACACCAGTATGAGACACCAATTACTTAAATGGACCAAGAGTCTGTCATAAGCAAAGAATGATGTTTGACTCAAATATGTTATTTAAAAGTATCTTGTATAAATTTGGTGGTTGTGAAATGCACGCACTATGCCAGTATATCAATTTGTATTCCATAGAATGAATGTACGGTTGGAATAAATCACAGTGTTGTGTATGTTGGCGAACCAACATTTATCAATGTGAACCAATTTATCTGTCACACTCAGTTCCTGGTATGAGAAATGTCAGTGTTTTATCTCTTTTTTTTCCCACACAGTTCATCAAACTTGGAGGCAGGAATTTTAAGTGGATTAGATTGTTTTCCCATCCCAAGACTGAACTGTTTTTTCCGATGCTCCCTTGAGTTCAAATTTATTTCCTGATCTTGAAATGCGAGAACCTGAGCCGCCAAAGAGAGCCAACTATTTTACAAAATTGATCAGAAACCAATGAACTGAACGTGACGCCCTGTAAAATTTGAAAACAGAGAGAAATATATTTTATTTCTGAAAGGTACATTATGGATTTCAACTACAGCTTTACAAAAACTGTACAAATCACAAACTATTCTTCTATTTATCTCCATATCCAGCCAAAAGGCCTCAAATTTAGCTTGGAGACTTTATACTGTATTTGTATCATAGGCAACAGCCTGTGAAACCGGCTGTCTCTCTCAGACTGTGGTCTGACAGATGCACATCAACAGTGCAATGAAGTGCTAGGTTAGCGTGCTGTGGTGCTACCTAAGCTGACAAGAAATGCCTAGACTGGTCTCTGCAAGCGTACAAGACAGCAGCCAACAGAGGAAGTGGTCAGTGAGTTTATTTGTATACCTGTCATAGTAATTGCCTCTATTTGGCTGAAGAATTTAATCTGCTCCAGTGATGTTCTGTTCCAACATTCTGCTTTATCTACGGTCTACCTTTTTGAGGTGGTTCGCAAATGTGTGCGAGTTATTTTACATGTACCTGTTAAACTGAAACAGCACATCAATTCAGCAAAATGAGATTTGTGTTGAAAACTACCACATCAGGAATGACGTGTAGCAACACATTTTGTTGGTGATATTTTGCATCGTTTACTCACCGTCGGCGTCATCATCCATAAAAAAGAGCTGTGTTTGCTTGTCAGTGAACGCAAATGTCAGACAAACGACTTGATGAAGCTGGCGCGCCAGCTAATGCCAAAATATCATGTAAAAGCAGTTTGTGTGTCATGCTACGATAACGAGATTGGATAACTTCAACATCACCAGCCTATTAATAACAAACAATTAAATTTTCATCAGCAGTGGTGCTACTGATTTAATGGTTGAATCTACGTGGTTCTCATTGTCTGGCTGAGCCAAAACCCAGTTTGTTATTGTAGCTATAAACACAAGGCTGCGTTGTCAGTGACGGAACACCGTGTGTTTTCATTGGACATAGAAGTAATTGTAAGAAAGAACTGCAAGTACAGTGACAGTGCAGACCTTATTTTTCATGTATTTGGTAACCAATACAAAAACAGCAATTATACAGTACCATTTGGACATCAGGGTAACTGAATCTTTAAAAGAACAGGGAGAGCAGAGCAGGAAAATAAGCAAGTTTGGTGGGTGTGGGATGCAGATTGGTCCATTGCTAGTGTATTTCAGTTCTTATTCTTGTGAAATTGACTTGTGCTGTGCCGAGAACATAGATAGCTGCAGGCTACATCTAGCTGTACTGACATTGTGCAAGTATGTTTGTATGCTTGCATGTCATGGGGGCTCCCGTTTGTTTTATCTGTTCACCAAAAGCAGCAGTCGGCTGTGCAAGGAGAAGGGGAAAGTGGATTAGTTTGTCATGCTTATTTTTTACACTTTGAAATTTCAGCAGCGGTGCTCATCATTCCTCAATGGACTATCTGAAATTTCCCGGCTGGCGCTCATCATTCAGCAGTTGTGGGCTGCCACTGCCAAATGCATTATAGGGAAAATGCTGCAATGTAACTTTACTTAGCTACCTCAGCCCTTGCATTCAATCTTGAGTGCGAGTAGAAGTTCCAACAAAAGAATGCTGACTGCAGTTCAGTTAATGTCTGCTGGTGTCAGTAATGACAAGGATTTTCTGAAATTTGCTCATAGCACCTTTAAGGCAGAGATTGCTTTAAAGATAAAATTAAATAAAAATTGAGTCGAATTGAAGTTGAATTGGGTTGAAGTGGTACAGCTGGGCTCAGATGTTCTTTTAATTCATTTATTCATTCAATCTTTATTTATACTCAAATTCATTGAGGGCAAGCCCTCATGGTCAATGATGTTGAGCTCATACTTTTAAAAAGCACTACATACAATAAATACAATACGATATATCTGAAATTAAATTCAAACTGTGCATTTCGTGAAAACAGCTGCTGGCTACAGTGGTTTTATTTTCCATTAGAGATTTAAACTGACTAAAGGACATCAAAGTGCTGAGTTTTAGAGATTTTTGTAAGGTGTTCCACGTATCAGGAGCACAGAAGCTAAAAGCAAATTACCAGCATGGGTTCCAGGGGAGACAGGTGAATAGTGGGTCTTGAAGCAGGAACGGAGTATCCCAAAGAAGAAGGAGCTTGTAGACAAGCTCACCAGTCTATTTGTCTCTCTTGCAGCTGGTTGTTAATCCCTATTGCCAGGTTAATCATGCAATCCAGGTCTAGAGGCATTTTACAGGTGGTTACCTCACCCTGTATCTGATCTACCAAACCGAATAGGTGCTTGGGGGTCCCAGTGAGTAGATTCAACCTGTGTTTGTTAGTTGATTTATTGATCCAAAATGGACCGGCTGCCAAGATGAGGCTGGAGAAAACTGTATGACGTCATGACCGGATTGGGAATGACAAAACACTTTTCCCACCAGTTCAGCGAAAGAGGAGAAGCTTTGTTCTGTGGAATCTTCTTCCTCCCAGTCTCTGGTGTGCCCTGTCAGGTGGGTAGTAACAATGCCACCCTGGAGCATTTGATGGGAAAGGAAGACAGGAGCCATAGAGCACTGTGACAGGAAGCTGGGACAGTTGGCAGAGTTACCATCATAGGGGTCCTCTAGGGCAAGGTTGGGTTCCTGCGAGGCAAAAGCTTGCAAAAGACTGTTCTGGAGGAGAGAGCTTGCTACTTGGGTGGCAGGGTCCCGGGAGATGTTCATAATGGTCACCAAATGGTGTGAGATGGTCTCAGTAGATTGGTGGAGTTGGCAAAACTCATCCCCCTGGAACCTGACGGTGTCAACCGGGTGAGGGAGATCTGCTAGTTCCATGTTTGGCTGGATTGTGTTGTTTCATTTCACACCAGAAGAACCACGTGGGGGAGAGTGTCTCCACTAAACAGCCACAGTTTTTGCCTCTTTTCCTTTCTTGTCTCGTATGACAGTTATGAAGACAGAGGAGTGGGAACAGGCCAGATCACTCAGACAGGCAGACCAATCCATCGACGAATGAGGAAGACACTGATTGTACACAAGACACCAATCAGCGTTCAGGCTGGGAGCATGAAAGGAAGGAATGAGGGAATAAAACAAGTCAATAATGAAACAATCAAGAGAGAAAATACTGTAAACAGATGATGGCTGGAAAAGGGAAAAGAATTAGGATTACAAGATGTGACAAGCAAACAAATTCTGCATTAAAAAACATACTTTTACGTAAATGCAAATTAAGTAAGATCACAGTTTTTTTCATTCCATTTCAAATCACACAGATTTCAGAAATTTCCCGAGTGACATCTGTCAGATCGGACTGAAAAAATTCTAAAATTAGTTTTTGACCCCAAATGAAGAAATCCCAAATTTCAGCTTCATACTTTTATGTCGGCATTATGGCCCTGGGAAATTTGGGAGCCCCGCCCACTTTTTTCCTGCCCTTAATTTGTAACCATATCTAGAGACCCATAACTTCTCTTTTACATGAGCTACAGGGCTGAAAATTGATAAAAGGGTCATTAGTTGCCTCCTTTCCTGAGCACAATGCTTACAAATGGGATACTAATTCAATATTAACAATTTTAACCCTTTAAAACTGGATTTTATTTCATGTGATAATAATTTTTGGGATAGTGGAGGGTCCAGGTAATTGAGATGTGAGTTTGAAGGCTTTCTGATAAATTCTTCATCAAATATGATGACATTACTGAAACTAAGATGATTTTCAGGGACAGGAGATCATTAGTGGGGGTATGGTGGGGTCCCAAAAATTGTCACAGGGCAAAAGAACCCTTCAGAACCCACATTTTGGGCAATGACTTCATGTCTCCACTTCAGATAAACAATTTGCTTTTAATATGACCAACTTTATGCTAACAAATAGACACATTAACTTTAGGGCCAATAAAAAGTTTGCTTATCCAGCTCCTTCTGTGTGGACAGATTTTTTTGAAAAATGGAACCTTTGGTCCACATCTCTTACAAAAATGAATAAGTCTGGAAAGTCTGTCAACTCTGATGAGCTCAGTACTGATGGCTTTGGTGGTTGAAATCACACTCTAATACCAAATTATGATACACTAAATAACTTATTTGTCACTTATTCGATGGAATTTCATCAAAATCATCATGATTTAGCTTGGTCTGCGCTCAGGGTGAACTTGCATGGAAAGCCAGACCTGGGGATGTTGGCAGAAGTTTTGAATGTCCTCCACTTGTAGACTATTTTCTGAACAGTGGAATGGCTGATTTTAAATTCTTTTGAGACCTTTTCAAATCCCTTACCAGAGTCATAAGCTGCTACAATCTTCTTTCTGATGGCCTCAGGCAGCTCTTTCGATCTCGCCACGGTGTTCACTCTCACTTCAACAGTCAGGAGCACGCCAAACTAAATGACTGAGGGTTAAATAGGGTAAGCCTCCTTCCAAATGCTGAGTAACGATGTTCTAATCATGTGCATCTAATGTGATTCAACTCTGTATGATTTTAGCCATTTTAAGTGGGAACAAATGTGGGGGTGTCCTAATTTATTCCTCACCAGAAATGGCTTTTTTTTTTACATCACATTTTACAGAAAGTTTTAAAAAGTGATGTGAGGTTAGGTAGACACCAGAGGCGAGGTGAAGAGGAATAAGGAGTTTAATAAAACAAAAACAAACAGGCACGAGGGCCAACGAAAAACTCGGCCCAAAGGGTTGCAAAATACAAACTAAGGTAAGGTTCAGAGCTGAGAATTAAGATCAGAAAACGACAAAAAACAAAAGCCACTGGAAACTCCATGGAGATAAACAAGAACAGAAATGAATAACGAGACTAAGAATGCAGAAGGCTATATACAAAATGACTATGAAAACACAGACTAGAACAAGACTTGGGAACATGAGCTTGAGCAAGACCGTGGGAGCATGAACTTGGAACAAAACTTGAGACACTGTCTGCCAGCCAACCTCCACCGCATCCAGATAAAGGGTAAGAAATCAGAACACATGAGGGGTAACACCTGGAGAAGGAGAACAAGAGGCAAGATCATGAGACAAGGACAGAGATTGGTGGACAAGACTTGCTCATTAAGAGAATGAGCGGCTCAGCTTAAGTACCAATTAAATATGCAGTTTGAAAGCAGCATGAATGTTGAGAACAGAAAAGCACAGCAAGACTTGAAATAGTAAAGCAGGAATCATGACAATAAACTTCCTGTCTAAATTAGTAATATTAGTAATGTGCCTATCTAATGAATTACACCACCCAGTGACTGTTAGTAAATGTTAGTAACTTAAAAACAGTTAATTGTCAATTAAGCTTAGACAGCCCCGAATCAGCACAGCACAGAAGGAAGGGGGAAATACCAAAGCCAACCAGAGCTCTGAAATGTGCAACAACGAAGACACGGGGCGGAACGCAGACAAGCGGTGGAGTGGCTTGACAGACCTGGCGAAAACAGAAACATAGGAAAGTAAGAACGTGAACAATGAATGTGAAACATGAAATGCAAAAACCTGATACAAGAAACTGTTAAAAACTGTGACATGAACTATGAAACTATGAAACTATGAACTATGGAATCTTGAACATGAAACTGTTAAAAAAAAAACGACTCACTTGCTTTTGCGCTTCTCGATTGTTTAAATTAGAATGAAGAAAGACGAGATTCGCAACAAGAATCCGCAATTCAATAACGGTGATTGAAATGCAACCTCGATATCACTTGTTTTGTTTCTCGTCTTACTATCACAAGGACAACTGGCCAAAGCTGATAATGCTGAATTAAGTTTTTCTAGTTCACGGAATGTCAATTTCAATTCATGATTGAAAACACGTCAAACAAATTGTTAATTGACAGGCATGCTCTACTCCTCCTCCAGTTTCAGGTCATCAAACGTCAGCGTGTTCTTTATTTGTCTGTTGCCCTGAAGTACATATTAAGA
Source organism: Gymnothorax reevesii (assembly GCA_029721435.1). Lineage (NCBI taxonomy): Eukaryota > Metazoa > Chordata > Actinopteri > Anguilliformes > Muraenidae > Gymnothorax > Gymnothorax reevesii. Next base: position 84,807,900 of record CM056583.1, read on the forward strand.
ATTAAATGCCGCGTGGTACTTCTCATGTTTATGGCAGAATCGGCAACACATTCAGGCCTTGTCACTCTGTAATCAAATGACCGCCCTTATTATATAAAGGTTTCCACTGACAATTGGAAATTCTATGAAGCCGGAAAACAATTAAACTAATCAGCAAGAGTATTTAACCTGTCAAAGTCAGTGCCAGGACAAGTCTCAGGCCTTCTGGAAGACTGTTCCAACTATGCTCAATTGAATGCTGCTTCATGTTTTGTCTATGCTAGCCTCCTGATGGCCGAATCTACTGGCCACTGTGATTAATCGTTGCAGCCTTTTTACAGCAGCCTTTTAGAATTATGGGTGAAGAAACCGTAACAATCATTTTATATCGATGGCTACTGCTTTATTTACCCATCCTTGACGTGTCAAAGGCTTGATGTGCAAAGGAACAATTAAGCCACGGCACTCAACTCCCTCATTAATGTAAATTGGGCCACATTGTTGATTGAAGTATGGAAAGTGTAAGACGAGGGAATCTGTGCTCTGTTGAGGAAATCATGGCTTCCATACAGCACATTGTTTAATTGTGGCAGAATGAAAGAGCACGTCATCAGCGCAGTCCTCTCGTGCGAATAAACCATTTCATCTGGGAAAACCACAACCCCCTTCAGATCTTCAATGAAGACGCAATAATGAACCGTTACAGGCTTCCTTGAGGGGAAATTCAATGGTTGCTTGGTCTTATTTCACCGGCTATTACCCATGCAACATGGCGGAATTTCGCCCTGACACCCGAGGTCCAGCTACTGGCACCACTGCGGTTCTACACCACGGGAAGCTTCTTTCGGGTCCTTGTTGATGGTCAAGGCTTCTGTCTGCAGGTGCGTGCAGGCTGTCACCAGTGCGCTCCTACGATATGCCCCTGACCGCATCTTATTTCCCAGAAGCCGGTCTTACATGTTGAAAATACAAGAAGCCTTTCTGGAGAAGTGCAACGTCCCACAAGTCCTGGGGCTGGTGGATGAAACACTCATCCACAGTCACTCCATCTGAGGATGCCCATCGATATTTTTGCTGAAAGGGATACGGTGTCGTCAACTGCCAGGTGGTGTGTGATTATCAGGGTCTGATCACGGATATAGTGGTGCGATGGCCAGGGAGCACACGCGACTCGTTTGTGTTCTCAAATTCCTCCATTGGTCAGGCGATGGCGATGAACCCCATTCGCTGGCATTTCCTTGGGGACAGTGGGTACCCACTTCAGCGATATTTATTTACTCCAGAGGTAAATCCCACGACAGCCAGTGAGCTTGCATTTAATGAAGCTCATCGGGTGGCCAGGAGCATAGTGGAGCGCCCTCTGGGGAGATGGAAGTAGCGCTGCAGTTGCACAAGTACAGTGGCATCCTTCACTTCTATCCACCCAAGTGCTGTGGAGTTACAACAGTTGCAGTGATGCTGCGCAACACTGCTCTACGGGCAAAGACCCCCTTGGAGGAGGAGGAGGATGCAGCGGCGGCGGCTGGTGACAGATTGGTAGGCCTGCATCAAAGAGATGCGGAGTATACGGCTGGTTTCCGAACACGTCAGCAAGTTATTGAACATTTTTTTTAGAACACGCCCTTTTGTTCCCCTGGTTGCATCAAACACCACAGCCAATTGTTTTCTACAAGCCGCTTTTAATGGGGTCTGGGTTTTTTCTTTTTAAGTTTGCTGAATACTGACATTGTTTTGTGCTAATGTAGTTATTACAATTGCGATTATGTCAAATGTTCATCTTTCGGTTATTGTATTATGATAATATCGCTATTCAAATTTCAAGAGTCACTACTTTCATTCACGAACTGCGTCATTGGCCATGATTAAATTCAATAAAATTAAAAGAACATGAACTCAGAGGAAAATAAATTATAATGGTTTGCAATGACACCAGTGGTTTTACAATGCACTTAGCTTCCTATGAGTGGTCTTCAGTACTCTGAGAGAATCTTAAGTTACGGTGGTTTTTGGAGACGCTACTCAAACGTAAAATGCTTCGTAAGAGGGATTCTACAACCATTGTAGCGATAAGATGCTTTTGTGGAACGAGGCCCAAGCTTTTATAGGGTGTCATAATTTTTTCATATGACTGTCAGTAAATGTCATGCTTTGTAAAGAGTGAAATAACACATCCTTATTCAGCATGTGATGCCAGATGTGACAATGACAATGTGCTAGTGGCTAAATGCTATAAAGGGTGACATCCTTTACAAAGGATGACATTTGCTTATGCGTGATTTATGAAGGCATTATACATGCTGTGTAAAGCCTTTATTAACAACATTTCATCTAAAGTACGACCCATATTAGGTGTAAGATTCTCCAATTAAACTAACCCACATTTTTGAGCTCAGGATGAAACTGTACGGCCTTGACATAACCCACCCACACGCACACAAAAGTAAACTCCAAGCAGAGTAGCCCAGCCAAGATTCAAATCGTCATGCTGTGAAGCAACAGCATTATCCACCGCACTGTCATTTTATCAAATGAAATGCTGAACGTTTCCTAATGATGAAAAATCTACCCAAGTGTCTTGCACTGTTTTTTGTGCCGTGAGGACTAGAATGAAAATTGGAAAAATGATGCAACCATTTTAATGCACTTTTTTAATTTCATCTTTGCAAACTACAGCCATCACAGCGAGGATCCTTCAGTTGTCAGGCAAGAGAATTACTCTGCTCTTACATGCGGCACAAATTAGACATGCTACTCACCATACTGATTAGTATTTAAATCTCAGGACCCTCATTTGCCAAATATTGCGCTTGCCATAGACGGCAATGCACTGATTCAACAACAGGACTTCGGTTTGTTAGCCCCACTCCTCCCATTATCACCATGGAAACGCGGAAATGGAAGCGGCTGCATTACTGAAAGTTAAGAAGAGTGAGTGCCGGTAAGGATTAAATAGTCTCAGTAGGACTGAGTGGCAATTTATCACTGCTTTTTACACAATATCAGAGGGGCAAGGGAGTCCATGCAGGATGGCTGTTCTTCATTATTAAACATAGAAATGACAGTGATACACTTCCCTATAGTCACACAACTGATGGATCGCTATTGGCATCATGTCATGCAGAAAGGAAGAAGACACATGTAAAAACTGTGCAGAAAAGTGTACCAATTTACCAACCACTTTTCCCTGTTTGTACGAAGTATACATTCATCAAATCTATTTTCATGTTACTGCCAGCCGTGAGAGCGACGACAGGTATTGTTTTCCCTCGGTGGTCTTGGAAACTCATTGAAACGGGAGCGAATAATACAGAAGCCATTTTGGATCCTGTGCCATGTGCTACTACATCTGTCTGTCGATAGATTTTAGCATCAAACCCTACAAGATGCAGTCATGAAACTTTACACTCAAGTTGAGATCAAAACTAAAGGCCAGTTTTAAAGCTGGATGTGATCTGAACCAGGGCACCAGTAGTAAGGGATTGAAAAGTGTGGCTGGTGTGATCCTGTCGCAAGATGGTCTCCAGTCGAATTACCAGCCAGGACAGCATCGGCTATGTCACGACTCGGCTCAAAAGCCATGACAAGAAGGGAGATGCATTTAATAAGCAAAATCCAATTGATTAAAGACAACCAAATGTAACAAAAAAGACTGCGCAAAAATGGGGCGTGAAAGTCAGTAATGTAGGTGAGTGGATGTGTGCAAAAGTAATAAAACAGCGTGGCATGCAACCTGGCCAAAAACAACAAACAAAAGTAAAAAAGGAGATAGACCCCCCCCCCAAGGTGGGAAATGGGAACATTTTACTATCTCAGTGAAGGAGGCAGGTGCTCTCCTTTCTTTCTCTCAATGACTGCTAGCTCTGCCCACCAGGCACCTGTAAATGAGCCCCTAGCATGATGACATATGCGCAATGCATTATTGGATTGTAGTGGGGTCGTGCTATCTTGCTCTGCACATTAACAGATACGGTGTAGCAGATGAGATTATCTAAGTTTGGTTGTATATGTGAAGTTGCATCATACTTATTTAATTAGCAAAAATGCACGGCATCGCACGGTCCTGAACAATCCTGACTGAACGTTGCTTCTTTCAATTAGCTGGCTAACCAGGTAATCTAGCAAATTAAAATGATTAGCAATTCAGTCAACGCCTTACGAAGGGTCAATGTCATCAACAGTCATACAAGTGATGTCCGTTTTGTGTTACTGGCTCAGTTGAAGTGTACCATACCAGTGTTACTTGAGCATACCTTCATTTCTAGCGCATATCTTCATTCCACATCTGCTGTAGCCTGCTGGCTGGCAACTAATGGCGCTACATGAAAACAGTGATGGTAACAGCTTGTCTTTCATGTAGCTCTGTAGCTAGCAAGCAAGCTAGCTATTGTAGATGTAAAATAATGCTGGCTGGGTAGGAATAATTTAGGCATTGCCTCTACTCGCTAGCTAAAACACATTCTCTGGATAGATCCCGACTTTATAAACGGCACCTCACCCTCGTTACATCATATTTGATTAACATGCAAAAAGATACTGCATCGCAGGGTCCAATACAATCCAGTGAGAATGTACACTGCTGTTGATACAAACGAGACGGAATGGACTCAAAGGCAGTAATGAGTATCAGTATGTGCATTAAACTACATAACAATAAGGTCAGAGAATATTCTCAGTACAGTCTCTTAGCACAAGTGTAGCAAGCGATTTCGATTTTATTGTTGTTTGGCCTCAAAACTCCATTCAGTGTAATTTCCCGCACACTTCTGTGGCAGTTCAGCACCTCTGGCATCCTCATTCGCTATAATACAAAACCAATACCTGCTGCCATTTTTGTCTTTACAAGACCCAAATTCAATCCCAAAATTCCATGCACAGACTGCTACTTCACGTCATCGATCAACGGGTCCATTGATGCAAGCATCAGATGCAAGCAGGGCAGGGGGCCATAACACCTCCCCCAATAAAAACATGGTCCTAAAGGGATCCATGGACACATTAATACACACATAATGCAAGGCCCTTGCTCATCCGGCCCCTTCTAACACTGTGGACTGCAGTGCTGGTACTGTAGCAGTCCCGAGGCACTTTCTGGCTCTGTGGAACAAGCAGGAATTGAGCATTTGCCATAAGTATGCAGCAAGACGTGAATTATTACCCTCAAATGGAGCTTCTCCAATAACAAGAAACTTACCCCTGGTCTTCATGCAGTTACTTGTGGTCGGTATTTATGCACTGAAACCCATTGGGTTGAAGTCGCCCAGTAAACTGGCAACCCAGCAGACACTGTGGATGTGCCTCCAAGACAAATGCTACAACCCACGTTCACCGCAACCCTGCAGAAGAATAATAAACCAATGAAAGCCAAAATTGGTGACGCTGCTGCCACCTAAGGGGACAACTCCAACTCACTCTTGAGTACCAAGCGATTAATACTCCTCTTCCCTTGGAAAACTCACCATCAGGACAATAAAATAAAAAAGAGGCCCAAAATCACTCTGCCACTCATAGCTAGAATTCATTTCATCTCAGCATGTCACAGTGCCTCTTTCCAAAGGAACCATTTGCAGTTACCCAAATAATGCACATCTAGAATGTCAGCTTGCCTACAGCACGCCAGACACTATTTCAGTCATTACATGCTAAGACTCCATACCAAAGCAAGTGACAGGCCGAATGAAAGAACAATTAGACACACCAGCACACAAAACAAACATTTTATTCTTAAAAAGACAAGTTCACCTTGTCTCAAGCCATCTACGTTTGTAATAACTGGCAATAACTGTTTCACATTGCTCTGCCAACTATTCTTTGCACAATTGTTCTCACTCTGCCATATTAGAGGGTTTTCGAGAATCAACTGTTAGTGTAAGGTCATGTAACAGCCTCTCCGTTGGATTGAAGTCAAGACTTTGCCTGGGCCAATCCAAGACCATCATTATGTTTCTTTTGAGCCATTCAGAGGTGGACTTGCTTAGATGCTTGAGATCATTTACCTGCTGGATAACTCAACTGTGCTTAAGCTTCAGGTCACAAACTGAAGGCTGGACATTCTCCTTCACAATCTTCTGGTAGAGAGCAGACTTCATGGTTCCATCAATTATGGCAAGTTGCCAATGTTCTGAAGCTGCAAAGCAACCCCAGACGGTCACACTACCACCTCTGTGTTGGTATGAAGGGCAGTTCATCCATTTAATTAAGCAGATGAAGCAGAGCTTAATATACAAAGAGGCATTAAAATGCAAGAAGCAACAATGGACAAAATTTTGTGAAAATAATGTAATAAGGAAAAAATAAGAGTATTACCTCACAAATGGCGAATTCTGACAAATGGGTAAATCAACAGGCCACGTGCGACAACAATAGTCTGATTCATGAGCCGCTCCCCAGAGGATCCACAAAAAGGAGAGTGAGTGTAGAAATGCTGCGTTGCTCAACATTAACCCTAGCTATAAAAATCCTGCCTTCAAAACTTAAGTTTGTGAAAAATCATGATGCTATGATTGACTCAACAGAACAGGGATCAGGCGAATGGAATGCTGATGGCCGGAATGAGTACAGCGAGAGATGTGGCACACTTTGGAGTGCATTGTGTGACTGTTTCAGGTCTCCGAATGTGGCATAGACAGACAGGAAGCCCCCGAGATGGACCGCAATCTAGGCAACAACGCTTGCGTGCGCAGGACCGTAGCACTCGTGCGATGCACGTTCGAGACTGCTTTTGTCTAGCAACGTTGACTACTGCGAAGGCTCCTGAAAGACAGTGTGACCATATCAGCTCTCATTCGGTGCAAAAGCATCTCCAGGATGAAGACATCTCTTCATATAGACCACGTGCTGGGATGGTCCTGACGGATCGCAGACGGGCTACTCGTCGTCAGTGGGGACAGGCATGTTCCAGAAAAACAGGCCAAATTGTCAATGGGGTCATATTATTTTAGTAACGGATTGCGCTACTTGCTTTATGTGCCTGTCACCATGGACACATTGCATCTACACTCTTAAAAAAAGGGTTCTTGAGGGTGCTATGTAGAACCATTGGGGTTCCTTGCTAAAGAAATGGAACCTTTAGCTCAAAAAAGGTGCTATTTCCAGCACGAGTGGATTGTTTGAACTTCAACGTCCGTTTATGGAACCTTCCAGGAGACACTCATCCTACACCCCCAAACTGTTCCTGATGTGTAGGTTGGCGCTTGCATGGCAGCCTCTGCCATCAGGTGCGGAGGCATAATGGTAAAATGCTTTGGGGTCATGTCATGTGATTAGAAAGCACGATATAAATGCAGTCTATTTACCATTTCAACTGAAAAATAAAGTTAAAAGGTCTGGGGTATGAATGAACTTTTTTAATGTGCTATGTAGAAGCCTTTTATAAAAAAAAAAATGTATGAGTTCTTTAAATTGAACCCTCTGAAATGGTTCTATATAGAACCTTTTGAGGGTGCCATATATGTACTAAGCTATAGAACCTTTAAAGGTTCCTTCTGGAACCTTTTGTTTTTAGAGAGTACAAACAGTGTATGGTTATCTGTGCCAAATCTGACCCCTGAGGCCAAATTTGAAATTTAACATGAACCGCAGTTTGGCTAGATAGCTTTTCAATGGGTGATTGATTTGCATTCGTTATTGGTCAAATGACCTTTTGTTCCAAAATTTGAAGCCCTGTTTCGCCCATTTGAATCAACAGTGCGTGTCCTTGTGCGTTCATGTGAAGATGAATGACAGTAGGCCTGACAAATTACAGTGTTCGATCACTATCACCACATTCCGTCTCCTCTCAGGGCTACACACTTCTTATGCTAAGTTATTTTGCCAGTCAACAAAAGAGATTACTACGAGATCGCAGAAATGCGTGTTTTTTCAATTATAATGATTCTGGATACGTGTGACTCGTGTCATTTGCTAACATATTTTCATCTTTCAAAAAAGTATGGCATCTGGTTAGCATAGTCTCGCTCATGAACTGCATGCCTTTCACATCCTTGGTGTTCTATTCCCCACCCCTTGTGTGGTTCTTCCATTTTCCCTTCCTTATTATCCCTGCCACAAGGTGGAATTAGTGTTGTCCTTCCTTCTGTCCATCTGTCCACGTGTCTGAGTCTGTGCACGTGTTCGTTCTTTGCACTGCTTTTCCGGGCCAGAACTCATAAATCGTTCAATATTTCTCAACAGAATTTAATATATGAATACATCTTATTGTCCAGGCCATAATTCAACCACCCCGCTCTTTTCATGGCTGGAACTCCTAAATGCCGCAACAAAATTTAATATACGGATCAATCTTATTGAGTAGATGATCCTTACCATACTTCCGTCCATCTTTGGCCTGTCTGCCCCTCCCTCCTCCGCTGTGTGTTTCCTGCCTGATGTCAGCCATCCCATGGTGGGGGATTTGAGTATTTCATGCTTGTTGTCAATCGGTGTCGTGTACTTATGTCGCACGGTCTGTGTCATGCCTCGCTGAATTGTCTTGTTCCTTCATTGTTGTTGTTCTAGTCTTTGTCTAAATATGAGCCTTTCGCTCTCCTGCCTTCGGAAACAAGTAAAAATATAGGGCACTGGCGGCCCCAGAATCTCCCGCCGTTATGATAAACAAAATATTAAAGTTTTTGTTGATGGACGCAGGCATGGACGGACGCACCCACGCACGGATAGAGCCACGTACCATAGCTCCCGTGCCACTCGGGCGGCAGGATTTAATTAGGAGCCTGTAACTTAAAATGTTGGTAAGATAAAGCAAATTGTTGAAGTTTTTGATGATATTTTTAGGCCAGTGACCTTGAAAAAATAGGCCCAAGGTCACCTTTGGGCACGTCATCGGACTTTATGAAATTAATGTTTAATAAAAGTTACTGAAGCCTGTTACTGAAAAAGTTGATGAAATAAAAATAGGCCAAGGTCACCTTTTGGAACATCATTTGTAGGGCTTTATGAGATGCATGATCAGTAAAAATTATGAGCCTGTATCTAAAATAGTTGATGAGATACAGCAAATTGTTGAAGTTTTTGGTGATATTTTTAGGCCAGTGACCTTGAAAAAATAGGTCAAGGTCACCTTTAGGCATGTCATTTGTAGGGCTTTATGAGATGCATGTCCAGTAAAAATTAGGAGCCTGTAACTGAAATCGTTGATGAGATAAAGCGAAGTGTGTTGACGGACGCATGCATGAAAGCACACACGCACGCACGGACGGAGCCCAATACTATAGCTCCCGCACCACGAGCGGCGGAAGCTAACAAGTGATTATTCACTAGGGACACTCTCTATCTGCACCCTAGTGGTCTCCAGAGCAGCGACAGATCCCAGCACCCTTCAACCCTAGGGTCCCAGTATGCGCCCAGTCCAGCTATGTAAATTGTCATGCGGATTTACCTCCTGGCATTGTCCACGGACTGACCACTGACCAAGGCTTGCCTCATCGCCTTGATCCTGTTTGGCTCTTGCCTGACTTAGACCTCACCATACCTCATTCGCCTGTGTCCCTTTCAGTTTATATTATCTTCGTGGTAATGCCATATGCAGCTTTATAAACATTAAAGTACCATAGAAGCCTTTACTGGATCTGTGTCTGGCTCTTTCCGGTGGAAATGTAACTATCCCTCTCTCCCGCAGTGTCAGATAGGCATCTCTTGCCAGGTAAATAGTTGCAACTATTCAAGGCAATGTGTTTCTGTAATGCTATTTTAGTTTTTCCCTTACCAACAATATGTTCAATATGTAGTTTTTGTGAATGTAAAACATCTAGAAAAAGAAAAAAAATTTCAAAGCCCAAAATCCACTCCAAAGCTTCTAGATACTCATAGTTTTTCCCAAATATGGCCATTGAAATTTCTTTATTCTCTGAGAGGAACAGCTCGTGAACTGCCTGAATGCCTCGCTTGCAGTTTGGCCTTTTCTTCTGTAATATGTCACATTGAACATAATGCCAGCCAAGAAGCCAGTCTGGTGCACCTTTGAACAAACCTTGGGTGGGCGGATGCCGCGAAGAGTCTGATTAGTGCATTTTGCCATGTTGAGAAAATGTTGTCTCTTTTCAGTGCAGTGCAGTTCCTTTATTTGGGCTTCCAAAAAGACCAAAGCGTGGAATCAGTGGTTAAAATTAATTTTAATCATTATTCCTCAGCAGTAAGACAAAACCGCAACCTATAGTTTTGTCCCCTTAAATGTACAGAGCTCTGTTTCCTGAAACGCAGTTAGCCAATCCGAACAGAGCAGGCCTCCCATTTCAGGCTGAGTGAGCCAGAGATGCTGCACACACGGCCTGCACTGCTGCTACTGGGTTACCATAAACGACCCCTTCAATTTTTGACTGAAATTCCTTTTTTTTTACTTAGAATTGTAATTTTCTAAAACCGATTACTAAATTCACAGACTTCCTGCTGCACCAAATTAAAATGCTGCTGGAGTATCAAGACAAACATGTCTTTATTACTCATCCTCACCATTTCATATACAGTTAAGGTATTTCCCCCACGTGCATAAATATTGTGAGCACATATAGCCCAGCTGAAAGTCCCTGTATTTTATACAGCCATCTGACAGTTACCAGTGGAAGTGTGATCATGTGATCATGTAATGCTTTCTCACGGGTGAATGGTGCTCCGGAGCAGAAAACAGGGCGAACGGAGAATCAAAAATGAGTTTAATAACGAAATTACACAGGAATCAAACAAAGGAATAATGCAAACTTGGGAACCACAGAGGGGAAATATGGTCTGCTCAAACAAAGCCAGGCCCCGCGTGAAGGGTAAGCGTCGGCTTAAATAACAGGAGTTAATTGGAAACAGGTGCAGGTGATTAAACGATCGGGAGAGTAGAAACAAAAGCGTGGAATGGAATGGAGTCCAGAGGCCAAATGGGGCATGTCTGCCGGTAAGCCTGGTCCGGACATGACACGCTTCAATGCCATAATATGTGATGCATTTAATGTGTTGAGGGTAAGTTACATAATTTTGTTTCAATTTGTACATTTGTGTCCCCAAAATACATCAGAAGTTACCTTTTAAGGGTGTATTTTTAAGAAGTTTATTCCAGGCAGCATGTCCTGGACCTCCCTAGCTTTCTTTGGTCTACAACGTCATGCTTCAAACTGTATCACAGTGTTTCCCAAACCTCTCCTGGAGACCCACCTGTCCTGCATGCTTTAGATCTCTCCCTGCTCCAGCACAGGGGATTCACATAATCAGCCCGTTAATCACCCCCTAAAGCCCCCGTCACACTAACAGCGCCCTCCATAATTATTGGCACCCCTGGTTAATGATATGGAATCAGTTAGACACCAGAAGCAGGGTGAAGGGAAATGAGGATTTATTCAAAACAAAATAAAACAGGCACGAGGGCCAACGAAAAACTTGGCCCAAAGGGTTGCAAAAAGACAAACTAAGGTACGCTACACAGAGCTGGGAAACTAAATAGCAAAAACGGCAAGAACAAAAAACACTGGAAACTCCAGGCAGAAATCCAAGAACGAAAATAAACAACAAGACTAAGGCTATATACACAAGGACTAAGAACAAGACTTGGAAGCATGAACATGAGCGACAAAACTTGAACATGAACCGAGACTTGAGCAACAAAACTTGAGACACTGTCTGCCAGCCAACTTCCACCGCATCCAGATAAAGGCTAGGAAATCAAGACATGAAGGGCAACACCTGGAGAAGGAGAAACAAGAGGCAGGGCAAGATCATGAGACATGGACCAAGATTGGATGACAAGACTTGCTCATTAAGAAAATGAACGGCTCAGCTTAAGTACCAATTAAGTATGCAGTTTGGAAGCAGCATGAATGTTCAGAACAGAAAAGCACAGCAAGACTTGAAATAGCAAAGCAGGAATCATGAAAACAAACTCCCTGTCTAAATAAGTAATATTAGTAATGTTTCTATCTAATGAATTACACCACCCAGTGAGTGTTAGTAAATGTTAGTAACTTAAAAACAGTTAATTGTCAATTAAGCATAGAAAGGCCCGAATCCAGCACACCACAGAAGGAAGGGGAAATACCAAAGCCAACCAGAGCTCTGAAATGTGCAACAACGAAGACACGGGGCGGAACGCAGACAAGCGGTGGAGTGGCATGGCAGACCTGGCATGAACAAAAACATGGACAAGGAACATGAATTATGAAATGCAAGAACCTGATACAAGAAACTGTTAAAACGGAGACTGTGAACATGAACATGAACTATGAACTATGAAACTTGGAACATGAAACTGTTAAAACCATAAATGCTGTCCTGGCCAAAGGCCAGGACCCCAGAACACAACAGTTAAGATGTGTCCTTTAGCTTCTAATAACTTCAGTTTTTTTTCTAAATAATATTGGACAATAATGAAAAAAAAGAGAAAAATCCAAACTTAAATTCAAGTACATTTATTCAGTGGGGAAAAAAATCCCACGTTAAGAAATAATTCTTTTAAATAAAATCATGCGTGCAACAAATATTAGCACCCCTAATGTTACTATTTTGTACAACCCCCTTTTGCCAACAAAACAGCACCTAATCTTCTCCTATAATGCTTCACAAGATGGGAGAATACAGAGAGAGGGATCTTCGACCATTCCTCCTTGCACAATCTCTCTAAATCATCCAGCAACCTGGGTCCTCTCCTCTGCACTCCCCTCTTCAGCTCACTCCACAGGTTTTCAGTGGGATTGAGGTCTGGGGACTGAGATGGCCATGGGAGGAGCTTGAGTCTGTGTCTGGTGAACCATTTCTGTGTAGATTTGGCCACATGTTTAGGGTCATTATCTTGCTGAAAGACCCAGTGACGACCCATCTTCAGCTTTCGGGCAGAGGCCACCAGATTTTGATTTAAAATTTCCTGGTATTTCAAAGCGTTAATGATGCCATACACCCTGACAAGGTTCCCAGGGCCTCTGGAAGAGAAACAGGCCCACAGCATCACCAATCCTCCCCCATACTTCACAGTGGGCATGAGGTGCTTTTCTGCATACTCATCTTTTGTGTTCCGCCAGACCCACTCAGAGTGTTTGTTGCCAAAAAGCTCTATCTTGGTCACATCTGACCAAAGCACACGGTCCCTGTCAAAGTCCCTGTACCGCTTAGTGAACTCCAGACATTTGCGTTTATGATTGTGAGTGAGAAAAGGTTTTTTTCCGTGCATGCCTCCCAAATAGCTTGTTTGAATGTAGATAGCGCCTGATGGTTGTTTTGGAGACTTTGTGACCCCAAGATGCTACCATTTGTTGCAATTCTTTAACAGTGAGCTTTGGCAAACTTTTTATTTCTCTTAACATCGTTCTCACTGTGCGTGGTGGCAAAATAACCTTCCGTCCTCATCCAGGCTTGTTTACCACAGTTCCAGTTGTTTTAAACTTCTTAATGATTCCTCTGACAGTAGATGTGGGCAGGTGCAAGCGAGTGGCTATTTTTTTGTAGCCATTTCCTGACTTGTGAAGGTCGACACACATCTGCCTTACTTGAATGGTGTTTTCCTTTGTCTTTCCCATGTTGAAGAGTGCATAAGGGAAATGGCCTCTGTGTCACGTCATATTTATACCCTAGGGAAACAGGAAGTGATGAATTACTAATTAAATGTTCCTAGGTACTCTGATCAACTTTGTAAACGACTGTAGAAATGACAGAAATACTTCAATTACATTTTTTTCCCCAGGGATTGTTAGGGGTGCCAATAATTGTGGAACAGGTGATTTTATAAAAAATAATTATTTCTTAGTCAGGGATTTTTTTCCCCTTAAAATTCACTTGAGTTGGAGGTTGCGTTTTATTACAAATTTCAGTGTGAGAGTATGCTTCTGGAATAAAATTGTAATTTATTTTAAGGCTTTTAACACATCTTAACCAGGGGTGCCAATAATTATGGAGCGTATTTGGGTATTCAAAATCAGCAGGAATCAAGCAGAACCAGCTGGAATGAAGAATTTGCGCAACATTCTGGCGGGAATTTCTAATTGACCAAAATTTCTTACAGCTTTGAAAGAATGGTGTTTGAATACTTAGAATGCGCTTCGAACCCGCCTTCAATGATTCTTGCACATTCTGGGCATATTAGCTCTTGAATGCAGCTTGAATGTAGTTAGAACGCAGTAGGAATATTTGGAATTCAGTCAGAATATTTAGAATACACTTCGAATGACGTATGAGTGCGGTTCAATTGCTGCCTGAACTCCACCCGAAGTCTAGTTGGAAGGTGCCTCAAATGCTGTACGAATTCACCTTGAATGCAGTCAGAACGCTGCCGGAATGTGAGTGTCCCATATGCGTTGATTGAGTAATTGCTGACTACAGCAGGAGAACGTAAATATGTCACTAAAACTGACGCCAAATGCGTTAATGTTGAGAGTTTTCAGAGTTTCTGTAATGGTAATTTAAATGAACGATTGAAAACAGGTCATGACCAATCATTATTTTTAGGGGATTTGTTTAAGGTGAATTGTTTTAATATCGATTCCGGCAGCAATCGAGATGCATTCGAGATGCATTCTGGCTCATTCGAGGCACATTCTGGCAGGATTTGACGTGGCTTGCCGTTTCGATTCTCCCTCGAATGCAATCAGAATGTTTTGAATGCTGTTGGAATGCCGTGAGAATATTTATAAAGCAGTCAGAGCGCAGTTAGAATACAGTTCAAATGCTGTTCGATATTTCTCTAATTCGAATGCACCTGGAAAGTTTTGAGCATGAGCAAAACATTCGGGCCAGCCACAAGAATGGCCCCGAATATTTAGAATGCAGTCAGAATTTTTAGAACGTACTTCTAATATCCAGGAATATACAAAAAAATTTCATTCCGACCAGGGGTGAAAGTAAGATTAGATTCTTGCAGGAACTGTGCTACTCAAAAATTTTTTTTTGCTGGCCCGCATCATATTACAGATATTAAAGACTGCTCTCTTCTGACTTTGAGATTCTTAAATTCAGTGCACAGGGCTGGCGCTAGACCTGAAAATTTGGGGGAAAATATCCATCCCTTTATTGACTACAATTACTACAACATCTACAACAAATTTATTGACTACAACATCCAGTTTTTATTTTTGACTTTAATAGATTTTATTTTATTTTTCAGTTTTGATTAGAGGAGATTTTAAATGAGTGTTATTTTACCTATGAAAATTACAGGTACAATGTGAAGGCAAATTCTAGTACTCCAGAGTACTATTCATGCACAAACTCATACCTTGGGAGCAATTTGATACCCAGACAATGAACCTACTCTGGATCTCATTGGATTGTGTAAGCTGGAATACCCTCAGAAAATCTGGGCAAAAATTCAAACTCCACACCAAATGGCTTGGAGATATTCAAAGGCCAGAGCTTCTCCCTGTAAGGCAGCAGTGCTGATAATGAGCAATGATTTTCCCCCTTTTTGTATGAATACACTAAATCTTCAAATGGATTCAACCAATTAAAATAGTTTCATATTGCAGTATCGTCTTTTCCAATTCCTTTACATGCTGCCAGTGGCAGCTGGTGACTTAAAAATTTAGGAGGATAGCTGATTGAAGGAAAGCTGAGTGGTGCGTTATCAAGGTTATGAAAAACTAACATTAAAGAAAAAGAAATATTGATTTATTTAATGGTTTTTTTGAAGTATACTCGTTTCCCAGTGATTAAATACTGATTAAAGAAAAGGGTCATTCATGCATTTTGCATTTGAATTCTGCTTAGCCTTACTTGATTCTATGGACTAGCTTTTTCTGGATCCTACCCTGCTGGTCCATAGTGTAGTCTTGCACATACTTTCTTATGCATTCGCAGACACAATTGAAAACGATACTTTATTTAACTTCTCGAATATAATTCAGATTTTCTTTGCTCACATTGGCTTCCTATCTTTCGTCATACAAAGGCTCCGTCATAAAAAGTGTAAGCAATAAGAGCGATTCAAGTTGGAGCGCTTCAGGAACAACACAACACCAGTTTGGTTCATAGCTTCTAGATACTAGTACTTTTTTTCCCCAAATATGGCCATTGGAATTTCTTTATTCTTTCCTCAGGGGCCACAGCCTTTGAAAGCCATTCAATGCACAACGTTGGTGTTGGGCTCGGAGACGTAATAGGCCACCAGACTGGTGACACAGTGCCAATCTTGATTCTTTCCTCTGATTGCATCTTGGTTCGTCGCGCTTACGCGCCGTAGCTTGGCTCCTCGTCACCCTCCCTTCACGCTCGGGCGAACGCTGTGTGGCTGCACGCTCTCCAGCTCCGCCCCCTACTCACAGCGGCCGGATTCACCCTTTTAAGTATGCACATATCCTCTCATCACTCGCGAAAGCCTATGCACTGATGAAGGGGTGCAAAAATTATGGGAATGAGGATGGAGTAGCGCACCTTCTCTTACGGATTTTCCGTTCCTTCCTTTGGCGGATTTGCATTCTCATAAGAGTGCAGTGTGATTTCAAGGTAAATAGCGGATAACGGTGTCGTGGGTCCATAAATCTAAACGGAAGGAATGCCCGGAGTAGTCGGATACTTCTATTGTCTGTTGGGGCGCATGATGCCTTTGCTGTTAATCCTGAGATGCAGGAAAAGTTCGGTTCTTTCTGAATCTTCATATTTGCTCATTCACTGGCTGGGCTATTCGTGTGGGTTCCGTAGCTTTACATACAATTGGATCACTTTATAAATACCTAGAATCACTCAATATGAAACGCGTGGAAGAGCGGTCGACTAGAATTGAGCCGTTCGGAGTGAAGAGGAAGCATGGTGCGGGAAGCAAGGCTTTGCATTAAACTGGCTTTAACTTAACGATTTGACTGGTAAAATTTACGTCAATATGAACGAAAGCATGAAAATTTGATTGTTAACTTTCTCAATTTTCCATAAGGATCCCGGTAATGATGTCGACGTACAGATTTAGGACACAGTCATAGGATTGAATCTAAAATTAATAATGAGGAGCGCGTAAACGGCGTTATTTTAAAAGAAGAGTACAAATTATTCTCCAAATTACTCATTTGTAGGGTTTGAGTGGGTTGGTGTATTTACGCATGCCAATGCGTAACCCACTTATGATTTTTTATTATTTTTTGGGGGAGTGGGGGGTGGAATTCCATTACTCCACTGAGTTTACACCCAACTGCCGTACAATCACGGACTGAACCAGATTATTTTTTGAAGAATGACTGATTAAGCTTAAGGTCATTAAGATCAAATAGTCTATACTCCAATACAGTAAAATTGACTTGGTTCGCAGAAATATGTGTGGCTAAGATTGGACATTTTGAATACCGTTTCCATCACCATGTTGTGATGGTATTATAGATTTTACTGTTTTGTGATGTTGTGGGATATTTTAATGAAATCTCTGAAATGGCTGCAATATTTTCGGCCGGCTTATTTAAGAAAATCAGCCATTCACTGAAGGGGCACAGGTGCAAGTAAATGTACTCATAACTGTTCGCATTTGGCGCTTATAAATTATGTATGGACCCGCATGGCAATCGTAAAAGTGCCGTAATTAGGATCAATGCTCTGAATTATAGGATGTACAGTGAAATGGGGAAAAATGCCCTGCGGTAATTGTGGAAGGAGATACCGGCTATAAGCATTCGTGTACATTTTAAAATCCTAACTGGGTTATATTTAATTATTTCGAAACGCATATGGACATTCCGTCAACATGAATGTCACCATGAAGCTGTGTCCCATGAATATCATGCAAATATGATATAAAAACTAGACCTAAATATTCGTGGATGAAATTGCCAGAACATTTCCTCGGTCCTAACTCGGTGTAACACATTGAGAGCAGGGTTTCCCCCAAAGGCAGGTTTTTGTCAGAACATCCATGTGACAAAATGTGTCTGCATCAGCAGAATGTAGGTTAACTATGCAAACGCATTATGTCATGCTGCACAACAGTCTAATTTGTCTGCATCTACGAAACATTGTTAGAATTTAAACTTGAGTTAGATAATTTGATTATGCCTGATTATACTTATTCAGTATGCCCCCCTTTTAAATGATTAACAGCATTGTAAATTTGCAATATATGCATACATTGTTCAATAAATCATTTATAGAATTTATTATAAACATTCAGGCTTGCCACAATGTTTCCCACATGACCCAAGGGAGGTTGGTCGCAAGAGGGTCAGTCCACATGAAGTCAACCAGAGGTCCCCAGATGGAAGATTCTTGAACTTTGGTGGAGTTCATATGGAATGACCCATAATGCTGTAAAATTTGTCATTATTATCTCTCAGATTCTAACAGCCAATACATTTGGAAGTGTCAGCAGTCAAAATACTTTAGAATTGTTAAAAAAGCTGGTCTGATGTGCAAATTTACATTTCAAGTTTTACATTAACATTGTGATATTGCCATTTATATGTGTTCGTGTTAAGCAGTGAGGTTAGTTTCTTAAATTGGTGTGGGACTCGCTTCTTATTGATCATAGTAGCTAAACTCCTGTTACCAGCTGTGAGCCCCTTTTTAAATTAAATTTGAGGGTTTTTTATTTAATGCTTTTGGCATGGGGAAACAATGTACAGAATGCCCACATTCTCTTCAAAATGTAGTTTTACTGGTAATGAAGTCATTAGTAGACTTAACTTACAGTGCTGTTTAGCTCACTATATTGATGGGTCTTGCAAATTTTCCTTTGGACTTGTATGAATGTTCAAGCAAGGAATATGTTTGACGACGTGGGAATGATCTGTAAAATGCATCTGTGAAATGTAGTGATGCACTTTTAGAGGAAATGTAAAACAACTGTGCATTCAGAGGTACACTGGATTTTAACTCCTCTGTTTCAGTGTGTCCTTTGCACCCTTTGTTATTCCCCACCAGCACGAAGTGTGAGGGGGATATAGTTTTGACCCCCGTCCGTCTGTTCTTGCGTGTGTGCGTCCGTCCGTCCGAGAGAAAGGAGACAACTTTTCTCAGAAACTATTACTGATAGGACAACTAAATTTGGTATTTAGCTTCAGACCATAAAGGCCTTGATCGAGTTCGAGAATAAGAAGCACACGATTGGCGGGGGATGTTGAAGACCATGTCGACTTGTTCTTTTACATTGTTGTGCTGGCGTAATAATATGATCCACTGATGACTGAACTTTTATTTTATCTTTGAAAATGGACAAAATATCCATTTTTGTGTAATATTGTGTGTGACATTGTGCACTGAAGTGCTCTTGCTGTGCGATTGCTTTTTCAAGTTTGGCCTACCTGAGTTTTGGTTGTAGTTGATGCCATTGTGAGAAAAGTTTCAACATGTGATGCAATGATCCATTCTGTTTGATTCCTGTTGACATCGATGATGTCCAATGTGTCATACTCACTCACAGCTGTTGTAGCACATTTTTTGGCACTTCACTGACCAAATGAGTCATTCATGTGATGATTTTTCGTTGGAAAATCAAGTGTAATGTAAGTGACAAGTCCATGGCTTTTGTCCAACGATATTACATTTTAAGTCCTGTTTCAACATGAGAGTAGGTTCTACTATCACCTGCAAACTGTTATAAACATAAGTAGCGTGTGTACCTCTATACTTGACTTCATAATTCATTCCTTCAGCTTCCAGGGGAAGGACTGGATTATAAACCTTCTCCTCTTGCAGTCTGGACAATTTTGGCCAAGTTTTGAGGGCTACCTTTGCTTTAAACAAAACAAGAGGCTCAAGGACTTTCTGAGATCTTTTAGAAGGCGCAACAAGCTAAATGACAGTATAATTGTTGGTTTTTAAGAAGGTACATTCGCAATTATCACATTTAGCTCTATCACTACTAAAATGGCAAAATTTGGTAGGGTTGGTCTGAAATCAGAGATGTGCTTTTGGTCATTTTTGGGTTGTGGCTGTTTTGTTTCAGCTGAACGCCTGTGCCTTTTGTCAGACCAAAAGCTGGTCCTGCACTTATAGCCTTCAAGTTAAAAAAAATACAACACATCACTAAATTGATCTGAATAAGACAAGTGCAATATTGACAAAGATTCTCTATCTGTTAATCTGTATGTACCTATGGCCACAAAAGAGTCAAAATACAATAATAACAGCTAATTGAATTCCTGTTGTTTCTTTAGTAAATCTGGCCCTCATTGTTAAATCAACACATTGCAAGATTTGGCCATAGTTTTTTCCAAGTTTATCACGCATGCTTTGCTATGACTGTGGAGTGCATTTTCAGAAACTACTGTGCCACCACTTGCTATAAATTTAGTTCGCGACATAACGTAGTTTTTTATTGTGCATTTTTTGAAAAACTGCCATAGCCGTGTTCACGTTAGCCAACCCGCTAATTTTAACCCCTTTCTGCAGATGTAGACGCTCGCGTCTATAGATATGCAAATGTAAGCACTTAAGTTACAGTACTCGACCACAAGATGGCACCCCCGGATCAGCTATTGGATATTCACAAGCAGGCAGAGCTGAAACGCGATTTATAGTATGGAGAAGTTCCCTCCAATCCCTGTTTTTCAGGAGTAGCATGGATTAAACTCCTCAGCTAAGCCTGATGTGCAAACTGGTCAATATCCTTGCCCATAGTATCGATCCAGTAGTTTTAAAAAATTATCACTTGCGACAGAAAAAAAACGTACTACTCTGTAGCAACCATTTTAGCTACAGTGAGCCAACAGTATTCCAATTAGTGGTTAAAAAAATACGTTTTGTGAAGAAAAAAATCCGACATAGTATTGCTTCTCTCACATTCTACTGTCAGTTACAATCATCACACACAAAATATGCGTAGTTCCCTCCCATGGATTAACGCTTAGATTCCTCCATCGACAAATTCAGCGCTCCCTTCTATCCACCGAAGTACTGGTGTCGATAGCCAGTCACTCAATTATATACTCAGATTCATCTGCGTAACTCTACAGTTATAGTTCACGTCCTCGTGAAGCTTCCCCGGTAACGATGTGTTGACAGACTCGTTTCTTATCCCATTCCCCAGTGTCTTAACTTTCCTCTATAACTGAAATACATTGATCGGACAATAAGAATGGGATACAAAGCTAAGCGTAAAAGTAAGGTCGGTTGTATTCTTCGAATGTTGGCCGCGGTTGCGCAGCTGAAAATGATGCGATATCAAAGAAATAAAGACACTCGAGACCGTTCTGAAGTGTTCAGTTTCATTTACGAGATTTAAATGTTGTATGGACGCGGTCAAAGGGAATTATTCCGAATGAAACAGAACTGGAACGTTCCTTCTACCCGATACATCTGTCTCTGGAGGAGGGCATCAATGTAGAAAACAGGTTATACTTCTACTCTGTTTGCATTTTGCTTAATTTGGCTTTTTGCTGTAGAATCTATACCGCGTTTAAAGACATCGAATGCCGAGGTTTTCGTTTCTCCAAATGCATACATCCCACGCAGGTCGGTAGATCCCTCGGTACGTTCATTACACCACTCTGATGAATATGGAGGCATATGTCGTTGTATTTTTTTCCTGAAAGTGAAATTTCTGTTCTGTTAAAATAAGGTGTATTTCAGAATTCAGATATTACTGAGTTAGTGAGTTTTCACCCTTATAAGGTGTAAGGTTATGAGCTCGGATGTGAGAGCGGTTAGCTTTTTATTCATATCATGTTTGGTCTTGCGTGAATGTTATAGCTGTTAAATCTGCACTTCATTTAATGCTTGGGGTACTTCGAAGAGAAATGGACAATATTGTTAACTTTATTATGGAGAAAAGGCATGTTTTGAGAGGTTACTGGTGACCAATGATGTTCCACTGCACTGATATTGATTAATTCATGCAAAACTCAACCAGAAAATCATTTGTTCATATTAAATTTCATGCCTTAAAACTTTATTTGTGTTATATACATGATTTTTTTATGATTTGACTGGACTTCATTTTGAGACTTCGGGGAGACACTTGGATAGCTGTATAATTTGGCTAAAAGCATGTAGGTAATCTAGAATGTAATGTTGAAGATGAATTGTACTTGTGGTCAAGGAGTTTATGATCCCAGAAATGTATAGTTTTAAGCCCCAGCAGTTTTTAAATCCTCAGAATTATTTTTTTTGCAATTTCAATGGTGAATTCTCATGAAGATTTTTTATGTTTGCAGCTCATTTTCTCTACCATAATCATGAAAATTAACTGAAATACTATGTAATTCTAAATGCTGTAAGAGTCTTTTCAGAATTGAGCCACACTTTTCCTCTTTATGAAGCTTTAATTTTGAATTATACAGCATTAAAGTGGGTAACCCAAAAATAGCCAAATTTGGCTTCTGCATTAAGGGGTTAATTTAACATTAAATACAGTTCTTCGTAAGTTAAGCTGTAACTCTCATGTGATTGAGCGTACTGCGAATATTTGTCGTTGGCTTACCTGGCTGCTTCACAACTGGGGTATTTATGCCGCTCACTATAAGGTAGCATTGAGAAATTTCATCATCCAATTAAGCTCGCCATGTTATGCTTGCTATGTCTACAAGAAAACAGCGCAACTTCAGTGTAAATTAGTTAATTCTTTTTCAGAGCTTTCCATTGAGGGAAAGCAGTGCCGATATTCACCCCGGTTTTGTTTGTCCTCTAATCCCTCAGTTTTTCCATGGGTCTGATTTACGTTTTTTGGCCTCACCAGCCCCCTTGACTCTTGTGTGGTAATTGCTGCTGAACTCTGAAAACGATCCATAGTTGTTGTACATCAAAGCAAATATTTCTCTCTGGTCAAAGCTAATTCTCATTAACATGTGTTTCGCTGGTATTGTAAAAGCGTGGATGAACATTGTGTCCACTGGCTTCATTGTAATCTTTCCTTCCTCTGCCTCCAGTGAGTCATTATCATGGTAGCATGGTTTCAAAAAGCCTGCTTAAGGTGGAGCGTCCTGCGGTCATTTTAATAGATTTGGGAAGCAAATTATAAATTTTCAGACTATGTACAACCGCTGGCAAAAATATATAATCCTCACACATAGAAGATGTTCCTCCGGTTTTTTTACTTCATAATGATAAACAAAGCAATTATTCTTTACTAGCTTGACATTCAGGCTTCATGAAACACACCTCAGACAAATTAGATTAGGTTAAATTTTAATTAATGGCATTTTTTTTCATAAGCAAGTAGACAAGAAAAAAAAACTTTTTGATTGGCATTTCTAAAAGAAATACCAGCATAAATCTGAGAATGCAAATTAGTCTGTGATTGAAAGAGTGCTTGCAGACCTTAACAAAGTCTTGGACTTGGCTAATTGAGGAGAAACATGCACCAACAAAAGAGCTGGCAACTGAAACAATGGAAAGGATCATAAAGCTGCTCAAAGAAGGAAATTCATCACGGAAAGTGGCAAACAATGTTGGTTGTTTCCAGTCAGCAGTGTCTAAAATATGGTGCTAATATAAACAAAATGGGAGCATTGTCAAAGGAGAATGTATGGGTAGACCTCGGAAGACGTCAAGGTGTCAGGACAGAAAACTTGAAGCATATGCCTCGAAAATAGAAAGTACACAAATGAAAAACAAATGGGCCGAAACAGGAGTCAATGTTTGTGACAGAAATGTAAGAAATCTGCTGAATTAAATGGGAATACATCGGATAAGCTAAACAAAAACCAGTTCTAATGCCTATACAGCACAAAGAACGGTTACAGTGGGCTAAAGAGAGGCAATAGATACAGTCGGCAACAACGGGAACGCCCACAAACGTGACATCTTGAGCCGAGGAGGAAAACAATCCTTCGCCCCATCCGCTATACTGTAAAAACGCAGAATTTTCTTGCTAACGCTTGAAGTTGTCATGACGTACTTTGAGTCGCTATTGCCTGCTGACAAGGATCGATGTATTAAAAAATTAAATATATTGGGGTTGGATTGTTGTCCATACGTTTTAAAATACTGGGCGACTGATCCGACTCAGTGGCCTGCAGACTTACGTTCTGTTGTGGGGTCCCGCCATAATCTGCCAAACTCGTCCTCTCTTCTGATGGCTTGAAGCCATTTTGTCCTCCTTTGTTGTTCCATTTTATTATTTAGTAAAATGTAAAACTTTAATTCATGATTTTTTGTTTATTTGTGGTGCAAAAGGGCTCACATCAACTCTTCGGCATTATGGCTAATGGCAGAGATGGGTTTCTTTTCCCCCTGGGCTCTACTTTTGTGGGCGTTCCCTTTGTTGCCGACTGTTTCTATAGTTACCAAACTTTGTGACGGAGGGACATGCAGGTGGAAGCAACAGTGAACGGTGGGGGATTGAATGAGGAGCACGTTTGTAAACGGGGGGCAGAGTGGCTTGAGGGGGGATGGATATGAACATTTTTGTGAGCCTCAGATGGGGCACTTTTGAAGTGCAGAGTAATGGGCTGAATTTGGGGCAAATTAAGATAGGAGAAGCGGATTTGAGGGGCGCGTTGAGGGACGTTGCACGATTTACTTCGGTTTAGAGTTCGCTAGAATTTTTTTCTCTAGATTAGGCTACCTTTTTTTCTGCTGTGAGCATTCGGTACGCCGGTCCCACGAACTGAAAGATGCAGGTCCCGATGGTCACTGAATGGAGGGAAGTGTAGACTATTATTTTTAATCTTTGAATAGTGTGTGCATGTGTATATGTGTGTATGTTGGAAGGGGAGTTTGAGGGAGGGTGTTTTGGTACAATTGAGTATTGGATTGCATGGGGTGGACTTGGAGACTGTCTTAGAATGTATTGAGCATTTAGCTAAGTCATATCACTGTTTAGTACTGGTTTGCAGGGTCTCATATTGTTGCTAAATTTGGATGGTGTGGTTATTTATGCAGAGATTTGATGAGTATAATAGCCTGTTTATCCCTTTTTGGCCCCGTGGGTGTGCGCAATAGTGTGGGCTGGTTATCGTGGGTAGTGCTTTGGCTTGGTGCTCAATGGGTTGTAGCTAGCATATCAGTGGTCTCCTATTTAAAATGGGCATAGCTGAATCCTCTCAATCTGGCATTTTAATGAACTCAATCTGTCGTTAAATAATAAAGATTTGCGGTATGTTTCTGTTATCTGGTTTTGTGTGGAAACTGGGGACAACCATCAGACCATACCGGTTAAAAAAAGGTGGTGGCTGCATTTGCTATCACAATTACTTGTCACATTACATTGTTTTGTCACCAGTTACATTAACAACCCCATATTTTAAGTCAAAAAATGACTTGGTTTTCATTCCTGAAACACTCATCTACTTCACTCCAGTTTTTGAGCCAATTTTTTTGGGTTAACAATGCACCAAAAATTTGGCTCAAAAAATATTCTTGGTTTTTTGGGTCAAAATCATAGGTTGACCCAAAAAAATCTCTTCCCACAAAAAATTCTACGCTTCGACCCAATTATTTTGGGTTGAAAAACACTGACGAAAAATTTTTGAGTAGGATTTTCTGGATCAATTACCCTTTGACCCAAAAAAAGATATCTGACTGACGCAAAAATTTTTGCAGTGTACCTCCTAAGAAATTAAAAAAGTTGGATAAACATGCGTTGTGATTCCATAATTCTCTTCCAGGGGTTGTAAGTGGTGATCTTCAAGCCAATATACGAGGAATCGCAATATCCATTTTTAAATCGTTTTTATAACTAGAATTACTGAATGCTGTGATTATACTCGGGTATTCTGCTGGTCAGTGCTAGAGCTGTGATGTATCTTCACACCGTAGCTGTTCTGCTGATTGTTTACGCTGTAGTCATCTGTCGCTGCTCTGCCCTGTAGTTGTGTGCAACAGCTCAGCACTGTTGCTGTTCTCCTTCTCTGCACTGTAGCTGTTATGATGTCACCTGTAGCCATGTGCTGCTGCTCTGCACTGTCGGCATTTTGCTGAATTACATTATAGCTGTGCTGCTGCTACTTGAGAGTATAGCTGTGCTGTTGCTCTGCACTGTAGCTGTGTGCCACTGCTCAACATTGCAGCTGTGAAATGCAGCTCCTCTGCACTATCTTGCCACCCTGACACTTGCACGACAAGTGATTCATGCCATGGCATGCAATTTGGCGGTCCGGTGAGGGAAGTACTGTTGACTGGGGGGTGAGGGGTAGGTGAAAAAGTGCCTTCCAGGTCTTGTTGGGAATTTCAAAAATTTTTACCCGGGTATCACAACCTAATTTTCGTGCCACTTGCCTGAACAGTTCATAAACTATGAGAAAACTAGGTGCAACTATTGCGTAAGAAGGCGTGCCAATGCACAACCTTAGCGCGCCATTAGGCCGAGTGGTCTGCACATTAGCTGATGGCCACGAAAAGTTGGCACATAGTTTGCTCATCGTCACACTGAGTCATGACTAAAAATTTGGCATGAGGACTTCACGAATGCGCAACCTTGTCGATTCAGTGAGTGGCAAGGCGTGAACACGGTGTAAACTCTGAGTGACGATGAGTGACAATGCATGCCGCTGTGGTAAATTATGCGTGGACAGTGCTTAACCTTAGCGCAAACATGGCTTGAACAGTTCTTATGTTATTGGTGGCAGGTGGCACGACATGGCGCAAACTATGCATCACCTTGCCATCTTGACATGCTTCGTGCCACTAAAACGGCACGCCATATTGCGGGGCATTACTGGGCCAAAATGTGTGCGCGTGTCAGACAGGCATAACTTTAGTTGCTCTGCTGCCCTGCACTGCTGCTGCTCCAGTCAGTAAATGGTTTGCAGCTCTACGCCTTAACTGGGTTACTGCTCTACTCTGTAGGTGTTCCTCAGCTGTGCTCTGTAGCCTTGAGCTGATGCTATGCACCAGTGGTCGTCAACCTGCTGCTGGTTTTCGATGTTACTCTGCACTTAATTGATGAATGAAAGCTGTTCATTACACGCTTAACTCATCTCACCTGGTGTCTGAGGTAAAGTTTAAAATGGAGTGGAGAAAACCAAACTCAGCTCACCCTGTGGCTCTCCAGGCCCAGGGCTTGCTACCCCTGCTCCATAAACTTTTATCTTTACTTTGAACCTCTTCTTTGTCCGGATTACAGCTATGCTAAATGTCCAACTACATTGACAAATCTATGTTTCCACATAGACTTCTTTCACAACCTGCATGTCTGGTTAATTGGCTCTAGGAGTCTTGTGGGTAGTTCCTGGTAATTGATTGATTGGCTTATTATTTCCTCAGTGCAAAAGTATCACTAACAGCACAGGGTGTGCCGAGTTTGGTTTTCTCCACCCTACTTAAACCTAAGACACCAGGTGAGATGAGTTAACCGTGAAATGAACTGTTTTCGTTTATCAATTAAGTGCAGAGTAACATCAAAAACCAGCAGACACTCCGGCCCTCCAGGACCGGGGTTGATGACCACTGCTATACACTGTAGACCAGGGGTGTCCAATTTTATCCACGAAGGGCCAGTGTGAGTGCAGGTCTTTGTTACGCAGCCAAAGGCTACAGCACCAGATTCAATTTATTAACTGATCAGGGGTTCTATCAAGACCTTGGTAAGCAGAATGGACTGTCACAAAAAACAACGGCCACACTGGCCCTTTATGGATAAGACTGGATACTCCTGCTGTAGATGATTTGCAGTTCTCCCCTAATCTGGTAAAACCCAGTAACTCACTTTTTCATGAAACTGAGAAAACTTAAAACAACTTAAGTCCTTCAGGATAAACTTGCTGTAAAAAAAAAAGAGAGAGAACGGGTATTTTCAATGACTGTGGGTACTTTATTTGGTGCTTAGTAACCTAGTAACTGCAAAAAAGGGTCTAACTCAATTTCCACCAAAAAGTGAGTAACTTGGTTTTACCTGATGAGGGGAGAGCTTTTGTATTATAGCTGTGCATCTGCTGCTCCCCGCTGTTCGTCACCGGGGCTGTGCTACGCTGTGCCTGTGTGCTGCTCTTCTACACTGTCATGGTGTGTCACAGCGTAGCACAGCCCCAGTGACGAACAGCGCACAACTGTAGTCTGCGTTAATTAATTAATTTTTTTAATTTTACCCAGGGAAGTCCCATTGAAATCAAAATCTCTTTTTCAAGGGAGCCCTGTGGGTTGAGGTGGGGAGGGAGAGGTCAATTTGCACAGCCAATTAGATCAGGGGATGATTCGGTGGCAGGTGGAACGAGTCGGGTTGGGACTTTAGCCATGACACCGGGGAACCCCCTACTCTTATCGAAGAGTGTCATAGGACCTTTTATGACCGCAGTGAGTCAGGACCTCGGGGTAACGTCTCATCTGAAGGACGGGGTCTCCTTCAGTACGGTCTTCTTCAGTACAGTGTCCCCATCACTGCACTGGGGCATTAGGGATTATTCCACCAGAGGGAAGATCACAACCCACTGGCCACCAACGCCTCTTCCAGCAGCAACTTGGCTTCCCCAGGTGGTCTCCCATCCAAGTACTAACAAAGCCCACACCTGCGTAGCTTCAGCCACATGACTGGAGCAGATCGAATAGTGGTATGGCTGCTGGCAAATCAACCCTGTTCCTGGAGCTCTACCATCCTGTTGGGTTTCTCTCCAACCCTAATGTCGGCCACCTGGTTCAACTAATTGCAAATCTCTAGTAGTTGAATGAATAAGGAGGGCTGTGTTCAGGTTAGAGTGACAACCTAATTGACGGCACAACCCTAAATCAGAATAAAGTTGCAATGGTTTGGTGCACTAAAATTAAGACTGATACCAGTGATTTTTACGTTAACTTTCTCCCTTATTATGTTGAAAACAATACAGCATGTTCATAACTATATGAAATTTTTTGATTTCTCAAAATAAACATACTCTGCCTGTCCAAAAAAAAAAAAGCAATGGGTGCATCAAACCACTGTGTTCAGCCTTGTCCAGCACATCCCAAAACTTTCAATTGGTTAAGGTCCAGATTCTTAGGTGGCCAATTCATGTGTAAAAATGATTCCTCAAGCTCAAACCACTCTATCACAATTTCAGCTCCATAAATCTTGGCATTGTCATCCCAGAACATGCCTGTGCCATCAGGGATTAAAACGTCCATTGATGGCTTTCTGTTCATTCGGTATATTCAAGTACTCTGCTGAATTCATTTTATTGCTGCAGAACAGTGCTGAGCCCAGACCTGACCAACGGAAGCGACCCCAGATAATAATACTGCCTCCGGAGGCTTGAACAGTGGACACTGTGTATGACGGTGCATCGCGTCGTGGACTTGTTTTCCATCCCTGATGTGCCCATCACTCTAAAACAGGGTTAATCTGGATTCATGAGACCACATGACCTTTTCCCTTCGCTCCTCAGTCTGATCTTTATGCTCCCTTGCACTTGTACTTGTTTTTTACTAATTAGTCTCAATAACGAGTGCCTTTCTTGTGGCCACGCAGCTGTTTAGTCCCAATCCACCGAGTGCTTGTTGCATCATGCAGGTGAAAATGCTCTTTCCTTCATAATTAAACATAGCCATGAGTTCTGGCTTTTTATGATGAATGTTTACTGAGCATTTTAGAAATCTCCGATCAGGATCAGTCACGATTTTACTCCAACCCATTTGTTCTGTGAAGTTGACAGTTCACCATTATCTTTTAGGTTTAATTAATTGCTGGACTGTTTGTGACCCAATTCCAGTGATTTTGGCAACCTTAGCAGTTTGCTTGATGCTGGCCAATAATTTTCCCCTCTTAAAACACAATAACATCTTTTCAATGACCATGAGATACGTCTTCCGACATAGTTTTTATAAGAAATGAGCAGTTGAGCACTGAATCAGTCAGGATTATGACTCAGAAGTATTGCCAGCTGAAACATATTCATCACTGTGATAATGATTCAATTATTGGCTCTTGAGTATTTGCTTTCATAAATCCAAATGGTGACTTTTTTCTGGAATGTCAGTGCCTTTCAATTTTGATTCTTGCAACGTATTTCAAAAAGTTGGTAAAGATAAGTATTTACTGATTTATTGTGTCACCATTTCTTTTCACGCCACTTAATAAATATTTAGGTACAAAAACTATCCAAGTAATAGTCTCTGCCTGGGCTGTGACAGCTGCTGCATGATCCCTTCATCTAATTATCATCACTGCAGTTTCTTTTAATTCCTTTTTTTTTTGCTGCGGTAGGTTTCAGGAGTGCATTTGGCCTTTGATATCAAATATAATGAAAATCAGTTACTCATCACTTCAGCTTCTCCAAGGGGCGAGGGGAGGGGGGGGGGGTGGGCAGTAATTTAAGCGTATGGGGGACTTGTTTTGTTCATATCCGATTATTATTTATTCCTTTTATGTTGAAGTGCTTGTCATATCTGGAGCCTATAATGCCCAGTTGAATGACAGTGTAATAAACAGTTGGAGTTTACATTTTAAGTGCAAGTGCTTAAACCAAACACACTTTTTTCACACGGAAATGTCCATAAAGTTGCTGCTAGCTGGTTGATGTCTTTCGATTCAGCAATACATGCCATGAATCTAGTTCCATTGCCAAATGAGTTGGCTTTGAACCAGAGGATGTGAGGCAGACGTTGGATTTAAACGAGACAATATGCTGAATTTGTATGAAAAAGTAAGCTATCCCTCTCGCGAGGTGATACTTCAACACAAAAAAAAATCACATCCTTTTCGCACCAAAGATGAACAAAAAATGAAAGGAAACTGCAGGCTTCAGGCATTCCACTGAAAATGAAAAAATTGCACAAATATTTTGCCTTGACAGCTATGATAAAATATTTGATGCCGGGAGCGAAAGTCATTTCATTGGTTGGCTTGTTTTGTCGGCATCCAAATCTGCAGGAATCAAACCAGCAGCGAAAAAGGAAACAAATTTGCGCCGTGGAGTATGAAAGTTTCAGATCATTGAAATAAATCATTGACATGGGGGGGTCAGGCATTAGCAGTAAACTGCTGAACCGCTGGGAGGTGTTTCTTTTTCTCCTCGGTCAGAAAACATCCATATCGTCACTGCCCTAGTCTCAGGTGTACTTTTTTGTTCCAACCTTTTTGCAAAGAAGACTTGAGGTGTGCAACAGTTTGGGGTTTTTGTTGTCATATTTTGTGTTTCAAAATGCGACACGTTCTCAGTTGGGGACAAGCGGGGGCTGCGGACGGGCCAGTCCGGCACGAGAGTCTCTTCTACCGCAGTCGTGCCTTTGTAATGTGTGCAGAATGCGTGTTTGTATTATCATTTTGAAAAATACAGGGGCATTCTCGGGAAAAAATGCCGTCTTGAAGGCAGCATGTGTTGCTCCAAAATGTCAGTGTCCTTTTCAGCATGACAGAAATGGCCCCTGCAGGAGGTGGTGACTCAGCGCCACTCCATGACAGAGGACGGTTTATTCTTATTCCTAATGACGGTCCATATGGTCATTTTCTTCTTTGGTTCGGGGGCTGCTGGCATCCGCCCTCTATTGAAAAAGACCTGAAATATTGATTTTTCTGACCACAGTACGTCACCACTGTGTGATGGGCTGTCGTAGATACCTTCGAGGTCAGAAAAGTCTACAGCATTTTTTGACTCTGTTGACATAGGGTTTCCCTTTTTTACAGTTAAATGTTAATATATTACAATAAGGGTACATTAATTTACATTAATTCATCATCTATGAGTTAATCAGCAGGTAACTTCTGCATTAGATGGCTGAATAAGCAATATGCAACCAGAAATTTACCATATATTAATTTCTCTGTTTCCCTTATTGTGAAATTGAAAACATCCCTTAAGTACCCCTTATGTGGCACTTCAACCTATTAAACCACTTAATAATGTAATAATGTGTAAATTAATTCTTTAGTTGATGTAAACATTTGTAAATGATTACAAGATGCGTCGGTTAAATTAAATCAGCTGGCAGTGAATGATTATTACACTATTAGCTAATGTTAATTATTGTACCCTTACTGTAAAGTTTTACCTGTTAAGTTTTAGCTGCCATTTATGGATGTCACTACATACTGTAGTGTCACATGTGCCTTCTGTGTCTCCTCCCATTCAGCAACCTGCGTGTCCATCAGAAGTAATGTCTCCTTTGATTGGTTTGCATCTCATGTGTTCCCCTATCCCCGGCTGCGTCTTATTTCATAGTCACCCCACCTCTTGTGTCTGCGACGTATTTATATCTGCCCTCTTCAGCTGCAAGTCGTATTATTCTACTTTGATACAAGCGCTTAGAACTAGTCGGCATTTGTTCATAAAACTGTTTGTCTTTTGAATGTAAAACATACTCTTTTATGATAGTAATTCCCTACTTGGTAATTGTCTAGGATCAAGCTTCCAAGCCTGTCTGATTGGGACCATGTTTTTGTGAAGACGTTTCCCTGTCTATTCCCCTTTCAAGTATATTAGGACCAAGTTCCCAATCCTTATGCCGTCATCAGGGTAGGAACCGCGTTCCTCCAAAGCTGCTTCTTCCTACGTTCCGACAGTTCAGCTGTGGCGAAGTGTGTACCGTACCTGGCTGCCACCCTAGAAAGCCACTGGCCTGGCACAGGCTACACTCACACTGCTTTGTCTTTAGCATCTGAACTGTGCCATGCTATCCTGCTCTTGGCTCTGCCCTGCTGTGTACCATATTACTGTCAATAAACCCCATTGGACTGTACTCTGTGTCCGCACTGGATTCCTGGCTGCATCATTACACTGTAGCACATGACAAAGGTCTGCCAAAATAATCCTGAGCTCGTGTGTTTAGGTCAGTTGTAGTTAAATTGTGGTTCTTGACGCAGTGCCATCTGAGTGATCAGGGATTATGGGTATTCAGTTTAGGGTTGAGTTCTTGCCCTTGACACACACATGTTGCCAGATTCCTTGAATCTTTTCATTATGGACCACAGAGTGAAATATCTAAATCCCTTCTGATCTTTCTTTGAATAACTTTTTTTAAACCTTTCAATCATTTTCTCTCGCAAACTATGGGCAAATCTTCGTCCCATCATTGCTCCTGAAAACAAGGCCTTGCCTGGATACCACTGCTTTTGTACCAAATCATGATTAACTGTGGACATCGGTAATTGAAGATAACCTTATTATTCAAATTTTTTACTTCATTACTTGTCCTAAATTGCAACCGTCCCAACAGGCTTGGGTGGCAGGAACGGATGTGCAGTATATTGGAATATAAAATGAAGTTCACTGGAGGAAACAGTAAATATCTTGTCCTCATACAGTGTGCAATGAAATAAAAGTCAATTTAAATTGAAAAATCGCTGCTGTCTGTTTTCATGTCCATTTTCCATACTGTCCAGCTTTTTACGAGTTGTTGCAGAGGCCTGCCAAAGACAACGGCCTAGCTGTAACAAGAGTTTGTCAGATGTCTTACCTTTTTCAAATAACCAGCAACACAAAATCGAAAACATGCCACATTCCCGCTAATTTTCGCGCCACAGCACTTTGAAGTCGATACATTTTCACCAGACCCAAACTAAAAAAAAAAATTGCACAGCCTGTTACAAACCCAGAGATGAACCTAATGAGTTTTCAATTGTGTGTTACTGCTTCTATGAAAAACTTTGGTTACAGCTTGGCTGATTTCATTGGTAGGCCTGTTGTAAATCTCCAGGAACAAGGCAGGCGACAACTACACTGTAGCTGTTCCCCTACTTCACACTGTAGTTGACACATTCTCTGTTCTGTTGCTCATCACTGTTGTTGTTCTGCTGTTTGACACCACTGCTGTTCTACACTGTAGCTGTTCCCCTACTTTACACTGTAGTTGTTCTGCTGTTCGACACCACTGCTGTTCTACACTGTAGCTGTTCTGTTGCGTTAGTCTTTAATATCGCTGTTCTGCTGCCGTACACCAGCTGTTCTGTTGCTTCGGACTACAGTTGTTCTGCTTCTCGACACTAAAGCTGTTCTGTTGCTCTGGGCTCGAGCTGAGCTGCAGCCTTTGGGTGGTGATCATGTCTAATGATGTTTTGCTTTGCATATTTGACTCTTTAGTTTGTGCAAATGTTCTCTCAATTCAAGCATTCAAAATCTTTCACAAGCAAAACGTTCATGTCAATTTGATGTACTCTTTTTTTTTCCCCCTTCAGTTTGTGATAAACCCCGCTTGGAATTGAGAAAATGGCATCAGACAACACACTCCGCAGCTACTCCATTATACCGTGCTTCATCTTCGTTGAGGTAAGGGCTTCTTCTCTTGACATGTTCATCGAAACCAGAGGGCATTCATAGAGCGTACGTCTGCCAGCAGGCAATGATCCACTAGTACTTACAATCAGCTTTAGAATTTAGATGTAATTTAATCACTGCTTCCCATTCTTACAGTCCAACTTCCAGTAAAATGTAGTGAAAACCTGTTGAATAGTGTTTTGAGGAGCACACATACACTTGCACACGCAGCTGATCTCAGTTCTGCCTGGCAGAGGCACTGAATAATAGGCAGTCTGTCAGTTTCATTTGAGCCTATTGAAATTGTTGCCACTCCTGTACATGCCCCTCCCCCCTTCTTAACTCTCATTGGTCCCAACTGAGCCTTCAATAAGAGAGGAAGGGAAGTGGTGTATGAATGGTCGCAAAATCCTGAAGGTAAAATGGATCTGCATTACAATATCCTCAAATGGAAGCTGACCAAATAATTCCGAACTCAATTAAAATATCAGTTATTTATGATTTAAAAATGTCCATTTGCTATGTATATCAATAAGGTTTCAGTGACGTGTCACACTTTTTTGCGATGTAGTCTACTGTTTGTCTTCAAAAATAATTTTGTTTAGCTGCTTTATTGATGGATTCACCTTGCGGCCGCAGACAACAGAATTGCTCCACCGTCAAATAACCCAGTGTGAGTACACAGTGCTGCAAATGCTCAGTTTACAAGAGCAGGGGTTTTCACCCTTATCTGTAAAGGGCCAGTCTATTGTGACAATGATAATTCAAATAAACGAATACTGTTCAGGCACTGAATTCAAACAGTATTCACTCAAATGCCAGAGGTCTGTTCAAGATGTTTCGTGCTGTGTAATTACAGTACGTTTCTAGACAAAACGACATAGTTTAAAATATTACTCTTAAAAATGGCCATAGTTTTATTTTCTCAGTAGAATCATTTACAGTTCTTTTCTTGGAATTGCTTTTAAGAACTGCTCAATAGCAAGACAAGTTGCCGCAATTTCGGTCAAACTTTACTGTTTAAATGATGTAAAATCTGTTGCTTGCTGCTCCACTGAATTTTTAAACAAAGCAGTTATCACCTAATTTATTTCACCAACCAATTTAGCCATAAAACTCAGAGAAACCATTGTTTTTTTATTGAAAAATCTTCCCCATAATAAATGGGGGTAATAAATATGCACCATACAGTGTTTAGGTTGGTACACAGCGACCCCTGCAGGAAATGAGGTGGTACAATATCCTCTTTTACACGGGTCATTACTGGATCCTTTTTAGTATATGTGTTCTCAAGGATCCGTCTAAATTTACCAAGATGCTTTCCCTAGGGTAGTGTCCTGTCCTAGATAAAGAGGTCAGTTGTGGTCAGAAATTCAAGTCATGAGTCATAAATCTTTGTTAAACTCATTTCAGTTGCTGCAGAAATCAGTTATGATGAGTACTTTGCAGACAGAACGAGAGAGGTATTGTTAAAATGAAAGACCGTCACATCCAGTTATGCAAGGCTAGTGTATGCTAGATGTGCCATTAGACTGCAAATATTCATTTTGTACCCCACCTACGACTGTAATGCCCTGGATGGGAGTCCCTTCAATTTGTAGTGTGTGACTTTTAAGAGGTGGGATAACTGTAAATAATTTTGCAAATGATTCTCCAAAGAGGTTTGGATCCTGAATACTGTTGCTCAATTGATGATATGTGAATTACAGTGGTGTGTAGTTTAAAATGTTTGAGTGATTGATATACATTGGATTTTTTCAATGATATACTTTTGAAAATTGGGTTGGTGAAACTGATAGTATTCCCCATAGCTCAAAAAGACTTAAAGTGAATGCTTGACCCATATGCATCGCTCCTGATTTTTTTTTTCCTGAACAAAATAAAATGGTATGTATAGAGGGATCAATAAAATATCAGGAAGAGACCATTGTTTTATTTCGAATACCATTTTGAATATTGATGATTAATATATTGCGTACTATATAATCTGAACATGTTGGATACCACATTTTCTTATAGCAGTATCATACTGCTGCCTCTTAATGAAAATGATAGGACGCAAGAAATTATTTGCTATCGCTGAAGATTTATTTTCATGTTTCAATGTTTTTTTTTTAATAAAGTGATGCACTGTTTATGGAAAGGATAGGTGTAAAAAGGAGTCACACCTCTGGGGTTCTCATTTGAGAAAATATCCCTGGTAAAGATGAGAGCCTGTAATTTTTGGTGAGGTTATGGTTTAGACCTGCCGGAAGGTTTCTAGACTGGTAACCCAGGAGTTGCTGGTTTGAAGGCCCCAGTGGGACTGCAGACTCTGGTGTGACCAGGAGAGAAGATGTTGGGAAGAACTTTGCCTTTGGGCCCCTGAGCAAGACCTTTGACCCCAAAGGGGCTTCTCTTTTATTTCTCTCTTTTGCTCCTCCCTTGCAGCTGTTGTATTCAGCAGTTCCCCCAGGGCTACTTCAGAAAAGAGAGACTTGCTCTCAGAAAAACGCTCCCTGGTTAAAGTAAAGGTGAAATATGGGCCGAGCCTGTCCAGTTCAGACCACTGGTTTTTTTGACGGGCCTTAAGAACAGAGACTGTGTCGGCCATTGCAGACCACTGATTTTCTGCGTAGATTTACTTGTTTGTGGTCATTTTCCTGCTGGAAAATTCACGTATAACCAAGCTTTAGCCTAGCAGCGGAGACACACAGATTTTCTGCCAGAATTTCCCAGTACCGGGCAGGATTTATGCCTACAATTTAGAGCCTCTCGACTGCTGGCATTTAAATAGTCCAAAGACATCAATGATCCACCTCTACATTTGACTGCAGGTTGGAGGTTCTTTTCTTGTATGATTGCTCTATTTCTGCCAAACATCTGAAAGCTGCTCATTGTCAGAAATGTCAGTTTTAGTCTCACCTGACTGTGGCAGTCTTACAGCCATTGTTGCACTGATGTTCGGCAAACTCCTGATGGTTGCTTTTGTGCTCACGAAGGCCTTTTCATGCAGCTGTCCAACATATATATACAGCCTATATATTTTTTCCTGCACTGTCGTCACACTGTTTTTTGACTTGGTGACCCTGAGATGCAACTTATCACTGGGTAGTTTTATGTCAAATCTCCATGGCGTGACACCCACCATTTCAGATGCAGCTGAAACTCAATCAGATGGTGAACACTGATAAAAGGATTCTTTAAGCATTTTCTGTAAAAGCGTTTCTTGGTTTTGTAAATAATAGTTCATCTGTATGGGCCAAGTTGGCCATTTTGTTAGATTTAAAAAAAAAAAAAAACTCATGCTAACTTCAAAATTATGACTGATTTGGACCATCTTTGGCAGGATTACTGAAAAAGGAACAATCCAAAATAACAACCGAACACCCCTCACTAAGTCTCTGAGCCCCACAGGTCGAATATTAGGATCAAGATCAAGGGTACTCACTCTTTATCAGAATGAGGAGCAGTGAGTGCAGGCTTTCACTCTAACCATGCAGTTTCACACCTGATTCTATTTATCAAGGGTCTATGGAAAAGCGTGAGTATCCCTGCTATAGATTCTTCACATAGAAAATTTATATGGTTAGTATTCCCCGAGTCGGGGATACGGCAGTGGAGCTCTTCCATCTGTCCATCTTTCTTTTCACCCATCCGTCTGTCCGTCCTTGTATGTTACCTGTCATTAGCATGACTGGGTTCAAAAATGGGACTCCTTGGAGGCAGGGGATATTGATTTCAATGTCTTCTGGCTTTTTCTGTCAAGGGAATTGAATCTCCAAAGTCATCAATAAATAATGGCCATTATCATTTCATCACCTGCATGGCAGAGTCATCTGGTGCACTTTGCAGGTGCTGCAATGCTAATGGTCATGTAATATGATAAATGTGAAAATTAAGTTCTCCTACTGGAAAAAAATAACTCATCATTTTCAATGAGAATGATCTATAAAGTGTACAGAAAGTACGTGGAGAAGTCCAGCCACATACTTTTTGTCCCACACAGAACAATAGTATAGTTGTAAGGTCACGCCTCCAGCGCTCCAGCTCACCAGCCTATTAAGACCCAGACTGCATTCCTCATTACTTGCATCTGTTTCCCATTGTCATGATGTGGTTACATTTCCTATTTAAGTCTAGGCTTCACACTCATTTAGCCTCACAAGCCTGTGTTTACTCTTTGGTCTTGCTAAGACTTATCCCCCACATTCACACGTATCCCCAACCCTAACTTCCGCACTGTTACTATTTATGTTCAGTGCTGTAATTAATATTCCAGAACCTCGACTCCGTGCTTGTTTCTATTTTTAATACAACCCCAATTCTGAAATAGTTGGGACAAAGTGTAAATTGTGAATAAAGTCAAAATGCAATGACTTTCAGATCACATGAGCCGATATGCTATTCACAATAGAACATAGACAACATTTCAAATGTTGAAACTGAGACATTTTACATTTTTATCCACAAAATGAGCAAATTTTCTGACTGCAACAGGTCACAAAAAAGTTGGGACACGGGCAAAAAAAAGGGCTGAAAAAGACATTAATATATAAGAGAATCAGCTGAAAGAACATTTAGCAAGTAATTAAGTTAACTGGCATCAGGTGTGTAACATGATTGGCTATAAAAGGGATGTCTTAGAGAAGCTGAGTCTCTCAGAGGTAAAGATGGCCAGAGGCTCTCCAACCTGTGAAGGCTTGCGTAAAAAAAAAAAAAATGTGGACTACTTTAAAAACAATGTTCCTCAACGTCAAGTTGAAAAGGCTTTGAAGGTCTCATCATCGACAGTGCATAACATCATCAAAAGATTCAGAGAAACTGGAAAAATCTCTGTGTGTAAGGCACAAGGCCGAAGACCTTTACTGGATGCCTGTGATCTTCGGGCCCTCAGACGCCACTGCATCACTCACCAGCATGATTCTGTCATTGACATTACTAAATGAGCCCAGGAATACTTCAAGAAACAGCTGTCTGTAAACACAGTCCACCGTGCCATCCACAGATGCCACCTAAAACTCTATCATGCAAAAAGAAAGCCATTGTTGAGTATGATCCAGAAGTGCTGCCGTGTTCTGTGGGCCAAGGCTCATTTAAAATAGACTGTAGCAAAGTGGCAAAGTGTTCTGTGGTCAAACGAGTCCAAATTTGACATTCTTGTTGGAAATCATGGGCGTTGTGTCCTCTGGGTTAAAGCGGAGAAAGACCACCCCTCCTGTTATCAGCGTTCAGTTCAAAAGCCAGCATTTCTGATTGTATGGGGATGCATTAGTGCATATGGTGTGGGACACTTGCATGGTTTAAAAAGCACCATAAGTGCTGAAAGGTACATAAAGGTTTTAGAGCAACATATGCTCCACTCCAGATGACATCTATTCCAGGGAAGGCCTTGTGTATTTCAGCAGGACAATGCAAAACCACATACTGCAGCTATTACAACAGCATGGCTTCGTAGAAGAAGAGTCCGTGTGCTGAACAGGCCTGCCTGCAGTCCTGAACTTTCACCGATTGAGAACATTTGTCGCATAATTAAACAAAAAGTCCGTCAGAGGAGACCCAAAACTCTTCAGAAGCTGGAAGCCTGTATTAAACAAGAGTGGAATCAAATTCTTATGGCTAAACTCAAGAAACTTGTCTCCTCAATGCCCAGACGCCTCCACTCTGTGTTAAAAAGAAGAGGGGATGCTACACCATGGTAAACAGGCCCCTGTCCCAACTTTTTTGAGACCTGTAGCAGCCATCAAATTTGAAACAAGCTCATTTTGTGAATAAAATTGTAAAATTTCTCAGTTTCAACACTTGCTATGATATCTCTGTTCTATTGTGGATATAATACTGGCTGGTGTGATTTGAAAGTCATTGCGTTTTGATTTTAATCACAATTTACACTTTGTCCCAACTATTTCGGAATTGGGGTTGTACATAGTACTTCAGTCCCAGCTGTATGTATTACTAATATTATTACCCATGAACCTTTTGTCTTGTGTTTTGCTGTGCCGCGGAGACATCATAAATACCAGATCCATCTTGCCACCTGAGTCCAGTCTAGTTAAATGTTTAACTTTTTTTTTGACTCAAAATGATGTATCGGAGTCTCTGAACACATTTCTTCATGGTGCCAATAATTCTGTCATCCATGGCGTCATAAATTATTGGATCACCTAAGAAATACTGAAACCTGAGAAATGTATTGAAATGTTTGACCCCAAAATGAATAACTAACTGTGCAGTTCATCTTATACGTTTTTTCCCCTAAATAGTGCTAATAAATATGGGCCTGAGGGTATAAATTGGCTAAACTTGCAATTTATTCTGATAAATACTGTACATGACTTGGATCACAGTACTGTTTCTGGTTGTTCAACTGCGTAATTACACCAATGTACACTAATTAAACAAAAAGTTTAACGACAAAAAATAATCTGTAGTTGTACCAAAAAAAAAAACCCCTTGTCAAAAGAATGGAAACAGTAATTGCATTGCAGAGCGCACTAGCAATTATGCCTGGAATGGTGTATAACTAACAGATTTACTAATTCGTGGAAAGAAACATCGATGTCTTCATTAGCATTTGATATTAGCCCATACATATAATTTAACCAGAAACATTTTACATTTCAGTGGCCTTACACTGGAAATGCTTAATAATGAAGGATAACAAAAAAAAAAAAACTTTAGTGAACTGAATAAAGACGCCACAAACAGTGTAATAAAGATTTCATTAAATATTTAGCGAATGAAATAGCAAGTTTAACCGAGTGTCTGTGCTGGTGGTCTCTTTGGAACCTGTGTTCATGTCAAGTTTGAAGAAATGGGAGCGCACATGCCCAAAATCAAAGAGCGAGAGCCACGGGCATGCTAATGCAGAATAGCTGGTTGTTTTGCCTGAGGCATTTTCGCATGTCAGGCTCCTCCTGTACATTTTAATTTGAAACCCCTTTGAGTTGCGTGTCCAGGTCCCTATGGACCTGGAAAACGAAAACACCCTTGAAACAAAATACTAAATCACTATGCTAATTTACAAAGGAGGGGAAAAAACACTTCCTAGTGAATTGAATCATGCAAATTTGAGGCTTTCAGGACCTCCTTTGCATTCCTGGCAGTGTCTTCTTAATTTGGCTGACATGAATGTCTCCAATGGCATAGCGCATAATGACATCACGTCATGACACATCATTTGCCACAATAAGAGCCAAAGGTCTCCCAGCTGCAGGGCAGTGAATCAGCGCCGACCTAAATAGCGAATCACAGATTGAACAATGTTCCTGCAAAAATATGGGCTAATATGACAACATTTCGTGTGACCTCATATCACAGTAGGAAATTATACCGTACTAATTTTCTAAAGTATTTAACCCTCGTGTGATTGAATGTAGTGCTTGGGCGCAGCTTGAGTTTGCACTCAGTGATAAACATACATTGTTGGCGTGTGCTTGCTCTGTGAGGAACTCAAATACAAAATGGTACAATTGCAAATTCAGAAATTGCCGAGGCACCAATGAAAAATATTAACTTGCCAAGAAGTAAGGAATTTTCCAACACATTGACCACAGATATGCCCTTTAGGGTGGTTTTAATACGGGTCACCCTGACAGTGACGCATTGGAGGCAGGGAAGGCCTTGCCAAATGCACTTTGCCAGGACTGTGCCAGTGAGGCATGGCTATATAGAGGTGCTGGCACAACGCACTGGCACTGCCAAGATTATTTTACCCTGTGCCATGCCTCGCTACGCAAAACAATGAATGCAATCTGTAACTCCCTTCAAATTCCATTCCAATTATATAAAAAATATCCCTGCAGGCGATAAATGTCACTGTAAAGGCTGTTGTCAAATATGCAATGCTTTACTAAACGCTTATATCTGACATGGTTTCGTGCTGTATACAGTATCTTATATGCCTTTGGGGTCAGACAATTTTCTAACAGAGCATTAGATTGAACTATCAGTTTAATGCAATGTTTACTTACTTTCAGAAATATTGATAAATATATTTGTGCAATTTCTTTATATTTTGCAGGGATGTTATGACAGGCCTTTATTAGCCTTGGTGACAGTTTGTCTGACTTGGATGTGAATTTTTTTTTGTCCCCCCATGTGAATATATATTGAAAAATTCTGCCCAAAGTCTAGCAGTTGGCTGATAATGCTTGTGCTTGTGGTTGGCAAAGCATTATTATAAAAAATTTCACCTTGTCCAAATGGAATTTGTTGAATGGAGGACACTGGAAATATTTACTTTTATTTTTTATATATCTTTGTCCATCCCTTCATAATGGCATGTTGGGGACTTGATTATAACAATTATGCAAGTAAATATTTTACTATTTAACTTTTCCAACTTTCCATTTTCAGATTAGAGTTTTCTATGCAAAATAATATGTTGGGTGCCTGAACACTCTGGCTTTAACATGAGAGAAATGTAAAACAGGTTTTAGCTCTTTTAGACTCATCGCAGAACCTATTTCCTCTCTTCCCCTCGGGCTGTGTAGAACGATTCCTCTCTTTTTGATAGATAGTCTGAGAGTTTGCTAACAATTAAAAAATTTCGAATAGGCGTCCCTGCAAGATGTACTTCACTTGTAACCTGTTGAAGAAGGAAGACTAATTTACGGCTCTGATGGTTCTTTAGTTTTGTCTCAGCTCGACATTACCTGTCATTCTATTTTTGCTGCTTAATTGAGAGTTTCATGCTGCGAAATCAAAACTTGATGCTGACGGCTCTCGTGTGTCTGCAGCTAGATAGTAATTCAATACATCTCACTAATCAAGAAAAAAATTTAGAAAGTCGTTTGCCCTGAGCATTACGGTTCCTGGTACTGGCCAGCAATGAGTGCAGTCATAAATACAAGGTCTAAACAAAATATATGTAAATACACTTTCTTTAAGCGCATACAAATTGTTTGAATATGGAAAAATATGTAATAATTGAGTGCAAAGTCAGGTTAAGAACAAGAATGCGTTGAATTTTCAGTTTTTAGTTAGGGGCAATTGGCTTCCTCACTTTCAACAAAAGTTACCTTACTAGAAAAATTCCAGCATTGCGACTGCCAAAAGTGCATGAAGCTTTGCTAACAAAAAATATTGTGAACACTGATTTGTGCCAAGTCCTGCTCACTGGAAGGATGTTCTCTTGTGCTCTCCGAAGTCGTGCTGTCCTAGTTACTCTGTGCTGAACTACACAGTCACAGAAACACCTCATCTTGTGTTTCCTGAGGAGTTTGGGCTGCCTCTGCAGTTGAGCAAGTGAAAAGTTTCCGCTGTGACGATCTCTCCGAGCCAAATTAATGGTGCTAGGTGTGGGGCTGTCATTCAATTATTCTAAATTTGAATTTAATTGGTGTTCTGATACCAAAGAGTGCATTTGAGCACAGAAATTCATATTTGATTTCTAAAAATAATGGTATACAATTAAAACTACATTTACAGTATACTTGTGTAATGCCCCTCCCCCTGGGCATTCCTGTATCCTCACTGCCCTCTCAGTATTCAGTTATTCCCTACGCTCTCTTTGTTAATTACCGCACCTGGTTTCTCTTAGTTAATTATCATTCCCTTTTCTATTTATACTTTAGTTTTCCCTTTCACTGGCTAGTAGCCTTAGTCTGTAACACGTCTTTGTTGAGAGCACTCCAGTTTTTAGCTTACTGGCCCTATGGTTTGGCGTTCGTCATCTGTAACTTTTTTATCTTTTTTTGGCCTGATGAATTTTCTGTAAATGTGCCATAACATACTACTAGACTATATCTCCAGGCTTTTTTCTGGATTTCTGATTGAATAATTTTTGTCTGCTTTTGGGCCCTTGAAATTTTGGCCCCAATGTTAAAGACAGGACTGAGCAATTTTGAAAAATTATTTCTCAAAAACTTTCCGATAATTTTTTTCTAAATCAGGCAATCAACTTACCTTGGTACCCTCCGTGTGCAGTGCAGGCACGATTTCGATTGAATGGATGGAACTGAGTCTAGTGGGGGCGCTGTACTTTAACATTGGCTCTTATGGAGAATACGCAAAATGGCCTGTGGAGGCCAACTAGTTGCAGATAGAGGTTAAGTTTGTATTATCGCCATCCAGGAAGTCATATATGACCTATATTTTGGCTATGTTAAAGTTGACTTCAGATGACCTTGAGGGTCAAACTTGAGGTCAAGCAAAATGTTCAAGGACCCCCTTGAAAACAAGATGATGCATCTCAAGAAGTTATCCTACCAATAAATTTGAAATTTGAAATGTTAAAATTTTCAAAGGCTTCTAGGCTTGAAAATATTGAAGACAGAGAACACATGTGTATTGAACCCTAACAGGAATCATATATGAACTTTCATTTCCAGGGAAATTTCAATAATTTATATCACCACAATCATTACACATAGAGCAATGGTTTG
Organism: Gymnothorax reevesii; assembly: GCA_029721435.1. NCBI lineage: Eukaryota > Metazoa > Chordata > Actinopteri > Anguilliformes > Muraenidae > Gymnothorax > Gymnothorax reevesii. Next base: position 84,852,145 of record CM056583.1, read on the forward strand.
TATTATATAGGAATGTATGACATATATGACACATAGGAAGTCATATGTGAACTTCTTATGGTGACCTTCATATTGACCTTCAAAGGTCAAATGCGGCCTAGTGAAAATTCAACAACTTGTATCACTATAAAGGTCACAGATGCCAAGGTTTGTGCTACCGACATCTAGGAAGTCACATATAAACTTTCATTTGGCGACATTCAGCTTGACTGTCGATGACGTTCGAAGGTCAAACTCGACATAGTGAAATTACAATGACTTGTATCACCAATAGAGCCAAAGTGTGTTTCAGTGACATTTAGAAAATCGTAGATGAAGTCCATTTGGTGACCGCAACTTGACCTTCTGTGACCTTTAAAGTTCACAATTGACATAATGAATTTTCAATGACTCGTGTCAACAAAACTGCTTCAGAGCTTAGGATTGTAGTAATTTGTATAATATGTTATGTCAATTCAGCAAAATTTTGTTTAAGAGCAATAGGGAACCAAAAGGGCTTAAAAAAATCATCAACAGCAATAAAAATAAATAAATACATACAGTGAGTTCCGCAATTCAGAGTAAAGTGGCATTTTTTTTTATTTCACTTCTGTATTCCACCATTTTATGTTTCAAAGAATACAATGTCCCCCTGTGAATGCCACCAGCTTTGGCACACAGCCCTCTGATTATCCAGAGCATCAAATGTTTAACCTTACCTGGAATAAATAATCATTTTTTTTATGTTTTGGCGCTTATCCTTTGCATGCAATGACTGCTTTAAATCTGTAACCTAGATATCCTGGTGAACCTCAGTGAGGCTTGCAGTCATCTTCAGTTGCTGCTTTTTTTGGGGTCATTTTTTCTTTAGTCTCCTCTTCAGCTCGTAAAATGCATGTTCATTTGGATTCAGATCCACCAGGAGAACAAAAATAACTAAAAATGTGTCATTGTCCAATGAATTATGCAGCTCACTGTATGTAGCATTACAGGGAGAACCCTGGGTGTGTGCGGTACACATCAGCGAGCACAGACAGACTGAGCTCCCAGGGGAGCAGTGTGAGGGGCCACAGATCCAGCCGCCTGCCTTTAAACAGGCGAGAGCTCTTAAATTCTCCACACATGCACTCTACCGTTGGTTAGCAAAGGTCGGCCTTCAGGACTGCCAATTTTGCTCATAATGTGAATTAGAATATTTTCCTAGTTGGTTAATTGGCCAACATTGGGCTGTATTTCACAATATATACTGCTCATAAAAATTAAGGGAACATTTATTTCCCAGCCTGGCCCTGTGAGCAGACAATTGAAAAAAATGCATCTCAAAACTTGTGTACAGTTGAATCAACATTTGGTGATTTGTTTAATTTATATTCAAAGTCCTTTGCTGTCATTGACGGTGGCAGGATGAGGCAGAAGGCAGTGCTCTCGGGGCAGTGGTGGTGCCAGGACTGGAATTTGGGTAGAACATGCCTTTAAAACAATTATTAGTCCTGACTTGTTCTCAGTCATTTTCGTAATTAACAATACATTCACTCTGAAAACACTCCACACTATCAGGCGTTGCTAGTTCTCCTTTCCCGTTAAAGTAAGACAACAATCATTCATTTGGACGCGCACTTTGTTGCATTGAAATCAGCGTTATTCTAAATTGCATGAAGGTGTTTCAAAAAGTCTGTTCCTTCATTTCAACAATTTAAACGATCATGAAACGCTGGTTAGATCGCCTGATGTGCCGTAAAGGTAGCGCAGAAGTTCCAGAGCAGTTTGTCTCTCGTAAAGCATAGGCCTATCTATAATTAAATTATTTTTCTGTGCTGAGTATAGCCCATTGATTTGTGGCTGTTAGATCACATGTCTTCAATTGACAATGGATTATGACTATAATTGGAAAAAATGTAAATTAAGAAAAATGATCAAGAACTTGCCAGGACCAGCTGCTGTTATAAAGGGATGTTCTGTCTGTGGTATACAATTCCTGAAGAAATCTAGATTTGCAAAGTTAATAGGGACTTTGAACTCACGTATTGAAAATTATTCAATCAAAATGACTCTATCGTTAACTCCTGGATAAGCTCTTTGTGAATCTTACCGCCCGTGGTCATGCTAATGGCAAATTGATTGATTGACTGATTAATGAGTGACGCTTCAGCCTGATCACAGCACTCTTTCCCAAAGCTTTGCTTATCCAGGGGTAAAAAGGACTTGCTACTGCAGTAAATACCAAAGTGTTCCTGGTTTTAATAAAGTTTTTTCTAATATTTATTTGTTTGTATGTTTGTGTGAAGGTCACATAAAAGATTAATTAAGTCTGGCATTTATGTTTTGTTTTTCTCTGGTTTTACATTTCAAACGCCTGCAATTTCAATAAAGGTGAGCAGAATTTGTATTCCGTTTAGGAATCACAGCATTAAACACATACTGCATTATACTGCAAAGCTATTTTCAGCAAAATGCAGCAAATTTGGGTGCATCAACTGTCGCTCACTGCAGGGTTATACCTTTACCTTGTGTCAGTTAAAAACACATCCTCAGATTTTTGCTGCAAAAACTTCAGAATTAAACATTTTAAAAATGCTGGAAAAAAAGCTGGAAAAACTATGAGACCTCAGAATTAAATCATACCCTCCTTCACGCAGTGACCTTTTCATGAATTGATTTATCCTCCTCGGCAACACGAGCCTTTGCAATATTGCTGAAATTTCCCAGTTATAATTGATTTGTTTTTTTTTCTGAAGGAATCTGTGTCCTCTGGCCTGATATCACAAATATCAAAGATTTGTGCAAAGAAAAAGATCTGACAGCTCATGATATTAAATGTAGTTTAACCCACGCATTTCTTTCTGGAATGGCTCTCCTGCGTGGTGAAAATAGAAATCAAATGAAGTGTGATCATGTGAGCATTTCAGCTCCTGTAAAGGAAGCATAACACCCACAGGGGCCATATTTACTCAAAGGAGTTTATTTAATACTTAACACTAGTGTGTAGTGTCTGTTTTATTCTGTATGAATGGCACTTTCCTGGGAGATAAACGTAGTATTTTAAAGATAAATAAATCGGGGACGACCCATGTGGATTATTGTCTTCAGATTGGATGGTGACATTGCCTCCACAGCTGTGGCCCAGTGATAACAGCAGACATATCCGCTGGTGGGCGCAGAGTAGAAAGTCCAAAGGTCGCAAGTCTGCTCAGGAATTCGTTTTTTACTGAACTGCGGCTGCTGAGTTTTCTGATAACGCGCCTCAACCCAGTTTTCTGTGCTTGAATCTTATGAATAAATATTGCGGGTTACCTTGACACTGTGCAGTTTTTTTTAAGAGCGCACATATCTGAGGCGCAGCTGTAGATCTCTGCTCTCGCTGTGGGTTTGTGCCGTCGGCAGCGCTGTGCCCTCGCAGTCCTGCTGGCACAACATGTATTTCTTTGACCCGCTATCAGCCCCATTGCTGCTCCGTTCTTCAGTGAAGCCCTACTCATGTTTATCCTTAACCTACAAGCATGATTTTCCTACCCCCTGTACATCCCACCCACCGGACTCCTTCGCTGTTTTGGGCCTGCATTGTGTCTTGAGCCTCAGTGTATTTCTGACTGCACCACTGATCTACAACCACATTTAGTTTGAGCGACTGTGAATTTTAAGCTATACCCAGTTTTGGTGTCAGACTTAGCAATATTGTGCTGAATTTAATCCCATAGACAGTGAGTCATAAGATTGTTACATGAAGTTGTCAGAAATGACATCAGGTCCTAGGTGGTGTGCTTTAGGACTTTTGTTTCAATAGTAAGTACTATTGTTTGATGAGTATGCTCTGCTCTCAGCTGGTTATCAAGACTCGGGCTAATGCTCCGTGAAAATGTTCTGCTACCTCACGTTGATAATGATTGCGGTGAATGTTTTATGAAAATTATCTGCAGCACCCTGTTCATCAGGACTCGGGTTAATACTTTGTGAAAATATTCTCCTACCCCTTGTTATCGTGACTGGAGTTAATGCTTTGTGAAAGCGAAGAGTTCGTTTCCAAAATGCAATAAGCACCAAAATGACAACCCAAATTCCGAAATAGTTGGGACAAAGTGTAAATTGTGAATAAAATCAGATTACATGAGCCAATGTTATTTACAATAGAACATTAATAACATTTCAAATGTTGAAACTGAGACATTTTACATTTTTATCCACAAAATGAGCTCATTTAAAATTTTTTGGCTGCAACAGGTCTCAAAAAAGTAGGGACGCAGGCAAAAAAGGGCTGAAAACGCAATTAATAAATAAGAGAATCAGCTGAAAGAACAGCTAGTAATTAAGTTAACTGGCATCAGGTGTGTAACATGATTGGCTATATATATATATATATTAAAAAAAAAAAAAAAAATATATATATATATATATAAATATATATATATATATATATATATATAAATATATATATAAAAAAGATATATATATATAGAAATATATATATATATAAGGGACGTCTTAGAGAGGCTGAGTCTCTCAGAAGTAAAGATGGCCAGAGGCTCTCCAACCTGTGAAGGCTTGCGTTAAAAAAATGTGGAATACTTTAAAAACAATGTTCCTCTACGTCAAATTACAAAGGCTTTGAAGGTCTTATCATTGACAGTGCAAAACATCATCGTAAGATTCAGAGAAACTGGGAAAATCTCTGTGCGTAATGGACAAGGCCGAAGACCTTTACTGGATGCCTGTGATGTTAGGGCCCTCAGATGCCACTGCATCATTCACCGGCATGAATCTGTCATTGACATTACTAAATGGGCCCAGGAGTACTTCAAGAATGCCATCCAAGGAAGCCATTGTTGAGCATGATCCAGAAGGGGTGCCATGTTCTGTGAGCCAAGGCTCTTTTAAAATGGATTGTAGCAAAGTGACAAAGTGTCCTGTGGTCAGACAAGTCCAAATTTGACATTCTTGTTGGAAATCATGGGCGTCGTGTCCTCCGGGCTAAAGAGGAGAAAGACCAACACTCCTGTTATCAGCGTTCAGTTCAAAAGCCAGCATCTCTGATGGGATGTGGATGCATTAGTGCATATGATGTCGGACACTTGCATGTTTTAGAAAGCACCATGAATGAATGGTATATAAAGGTTTTAGAGCAACACATGCTCTATGTTTTAGAGCAACATATGCTCCCCTCCAGACAACATCTATTCCAGGGAAGGCCTTGTGTATTTCAGCTGGACAATGCAAAACCACATACTGCAGCTATTATAACATCATGGCTTCTTAGTAGAAGAGTCCGTGTGCTGAAATGCCCTGCCTGCAGTCCTGATCTTTCACCACTTGAGAACATTTGGCGCATAATTAAATGAAAAGTCCGTCAAAGGAGACCCAAAACTGGAAACCTGTATTAAACAAGAGTGGGACCAAATTCCAATGGCTAAACTCAAGAAAATTGTCTCCACAATGCCCAGACGCCTCCCCCCAGTGTTGAAAAGAAAAGGTGATGCTACATTATGGTAAACAGGCCCCTGTCCCAACTTTTTTGTGACCTGTAGCAGCCATTAAATTTGTAATGAACTCATTTTGTGGATAAAATTGTAAGATTTCTGAATTTCTAAATTCGCTTTGTTATCTCCTTTCTTTTGTGAATATAATACTGGCTGGTGTGATTTGAAAGTCATTACATTTTGATTTTATTCACAATTTAAACTTTGTCCCAACTATTTCGGAATTGGGATTGTGCAAAAATTGAGATAATACCATAGAGCGATAGACCTGTGCTTCTTACACATGGTTCAAAAAAGCCGTTTTTAGAAGTTCTTAATATAAGATGTATTTTTTCATGGTCAAAGTTTGTGTTTCTTTATAAAATGCAATAGGCACCAACACAGAAAAAGCTGATTTACTCAAAATGAGTAAAATGGATGTATGGTGTTTTGGAAATAAACTCTTCAATTGTTCTACAACCCCCTGGTTATCATGACTTGGGTTACTGCTCTGTGAAAATGTTCGACTCGTCACTGGTCATTATAACTGGGACTAATGTTATGGCTATCACGATTTGGACTTTTGTTTCATGAAAATGCTCTCATATCTGGGCTAATTCTTTGTGAAAATCCTCTCATATCTGGGGCTGATTCTTTGTGAAAATGTTCTCATATCTGGGGCTAATTCTTTGTGAAAATCCTCTCATATCTGGTGCTAATTCTTTGCGAAAATGTGCTGCTTTCAGCTGGTCATCATGGCTGGGACGGTCCTGGTCGCATATTATTTCGAGTACACCGATACTTTCGGGGTGCACATCCAGGGCTTCTTCTGCAATGACGCTGAGCTGATGAAGCCGTACCCCGGAGCGGAGGAGAGCAGCTTCGTACCCCCTCTCATCCTGTACTGCGTGGTAGCGGCCACGCCCACTGCCATCGTGAGTACGCCCTGCCGTCTACGCCTACTAATCCGCCCTTTACCACAGCTTCTTACCTGCCTCCTTTTGCAGTGCCTACTTCCCCGCCTACTTCCAGTACTGACTGCGCCTTCTTCATCCACTGACATCCAACTTCTGCTAATGCCCCACCCATTCCCTGTAGTGACCTCACCCTCTTCAACTGCAGATCCAGCCCTTGTCCCACTGACTTTTTATCGTTAATGGCCAAGGACAGCATATTCTGCAACTCTGGTTGTGATTCTGTTTTTCTTCTGCATTTACATAACAGGGATTCAAACAAATCGTATATCTCAATGACCTTTTTAACATGCCCCAGGAAAATATTTATTCATAAACAATAATCATATATCAGTGCACCCTTGTATTTTTGTTGTCGTTGGGCATTTATCACAAAGCATTGCTTAAACATAATATATTGTGTAAATGTGCTGCTGATTTAAGTGCAAGCAATTTGCATCAGCAATATAATCGTCATGGAACTGAGCTTGCGACACCATGGTTGCTAGTGCACATTCTTGAAACGGCATAGGTGGTGCGCGCATAGTTGTGTTTGCTGTATTTACAGAAAAAGAATGCATTGTCTGTACATCAGTCAGGGCGATATCTGCTTTTATATTCATAAGAAGAGAAAATGCTTTGATATACACCAGCAGTCAAAAGTTTTAGAACACCCGGAATTTTTCCAGTTTTTTATTGAAAATTATGCAGTTCCAGGCCAATGAATAGCTTGAAATGGTACAAAGGTAAGTGGTGAACTGTCAGAAGTTTTAAACAAAAGGTCAGGTTACCCAGGTTTTTTGTACGCCGTCGAGTAGGTGAAAGGATGGTTCCTCAGTGTGTGACATCAACTGTAAAACATGGAGGAGGAAGTATGATGGTCTGGGGCTGTTTTACTGGATTCAGGGTCAGTGACAGTGTGAAAGGCACCCTGAACCAAAATGGCTGCCACAGCATTCTGCAGCGCCATGTAGTACCCTCTGGTATGTGCCTAGTTGGTCAGGGGTTCATCCTACAGCAAGATAATGACCCAAAACATAAGTCCAAGCTCTGCCAGAACTACCCAAGGAAAAAGGAGCAAGATGGTAAGCTTGAAAACATGGAGAGACCAGTACAGACTCCAGACTTAAACCCCTTTGAGATGGTTTGGGATGAACTGGATAGAAGAGTGAAAGCAAAGCAACCTACAAGTGCCGCACATTTATGGGAACTTCTGCAACAGAGTTGGGAAGAACATTCTAAAGAATATTTGGTTTCCATTGTAGAAAGAATGCCATGAGTGTGTTCAGCTGTTATTTCTGCCAAAGCTGGCTACTTTGAGTCAAAAGCTTAGAACACATTTTGATTTATAAATTGATTCCATGGTTTCTTCTTTAACTTCAATTGTTTATTTGTTCTATTATGTCTATGCTTTTATTCCAGAGTACAACGAGACATTAAACAGCATAGGTTTCTATAAAAAAACCAGAAAAATTGGGGTGTCCTAAAACTTTTGTAGTGTAAGTGAGCTTGATATGCATTCTCTCAAAGCAACTTCTTGGAATTATAAGATTAAGATTACATTGGGAAGGAAAACTACAGCCAACACTAGAGGGCATTAGAATTACAGCATAATACCTCAGTCGGGTCTGTTGCCTGAAAATATAAGTGAACGTAGCTCACTGATGTTTTGAGTGAGCCATTTTGCCCTTTGAAAATCCTGTAAACATAAAATCTCTACAATGACGAGTATTCTAATAACTCTAATAACTTTATTCCTGTTAAAATTTAATGCTACTTGAAATTTAAAAAATGTTGTAATTGGTAATGGATGACTAATTTTCTGTTTATCCAATGCTTTACTGATGCATAAATGATCAGTAATGAACATTGAAATATTATTTGTGTACAAATGCATTAATTCATCCTTTTTTCATATTCAATTAAAATATTCATGTAAAATTATCATGTTAACAACTACATTAGTTTATTTCAATGCGTAAAATTTTAGCATAATCTTTTTAATGGTTTTGAAAGCCTTTATTGTCCCAGGAACTGAGTGGTATCATTTTTCTTGTTTTGCAAAAATGCTCCATTATAGGAGCGTGTCATAGGAGCAAGTCAAAATTTGTTTACATTCTTGCTAATCCGTCTTCGTTTTGCATTGTATTTATATATTTTAGTTGCTCAGGCAATATTCTGTTTGTATTTGGGAGTTTTTTATGGAAATTTGAGAACTCAAAGCACTATTGTAGAACTTTAGCCAAAGGATATGAAGAATGTAAGCTGGTTTTCCAACCTCTAATAAACATCAAAAAAGTAGAGATTTTCCTCTTCTTCTGTGATGATATTTATTTATTATTAGCAAACCAGCTTAGAATCTTCATATCCTCTAGCTAAAGCGCTAAAATAGAGCTTTGAATCCTAAAATTTCAACAGGAAACTCCTTAGTATAACAAGCTTCATGCCATAGTAACTCAAACATACAAATACAATACAAAACGATGACTGATTTGCAACGATGGAATCAGATTTTGACTTGAGGTCCATCAGATTCAATTCGTTTGATTTCTTGTTAGGCTTAACAGTTTTCAAAGTTCAGAGCATGTGCAGTATTCGTGACACAGCTCCTTTAATTGATAGGATGCCATTCACTTGTTATTCCACCACATCATTTACCAAAGTATTATCAAAGCATTATTCATAATTCATTAACCAGGCCGTGAAATTATTCGTTAGATCATGTACTACTCATTTTATTGCTATGAATTTGCTTACCAGTGGCCTACAGCTCTCATGTTTTGAATGTAATATATTCAAATTATCAGTTGCTTTTGTTTCTTTCACTGGGAACGTGTTGCTTTTGGAAGACATCCTATTTCTGGAAATTGTTTTGAACACCTTCAGTACATTTACTTTTTAGCGTGATATGAGTAGGAAGGATATTGTCTTTCAATACGCCGGTAATAATTAACAGCAATTAAGTCCTCACCTGTTGCAATGAACTCACACATTCTGCTGTTATTCAACACACTGCCTCGGATTCATGCTTTAGTGTGAAAGTGCACATTCTGATAACCTAGTTTATCAAATTCGTTTTTGCTGCAGTAACCTGAAGTAATTGCTTTCTGTATCAGCTTCTTAAAGTACAATCTACCTGATAAATTGTGGCCTGCTTCTCCTCGTAAAACTGCTTTAGCTCATTAATGTTTGAGGACGTTCATTTTTGAACGGTTGTCTCAATTTCTCATCGAGGTTGAGGCCTGTGCTTCCTCTGAGCCATTCCAACGTCCTCTTATTCTCACCCAGTCAGCCACAGATGAGTGCTTCGTCCTGCTGCACGGTCCATTTTATGCCATCTGCCATCTTAATCTGTGAAACGTAAGATATTACGAATGTACAAATACTCTGTGACTGATAGGAATTCATGGTGGAACCGTCAATGATTGTCTGAAGTGCGGGGCGTATTTCACAAAGCAGGATATCTGAGCTAGCAGGAAAAGAGGATTGCCTGAAGAACTGTCTTTACTTGAGTCCATGTTCCAGATTTGCTGGAGTTTTCCTCATTTATGTGTAACTGTTATCGAGTTAACTCAGTGGTCCAGGTTCTGGGCCTGGATTCTCTCAATCAACCACTGCTTAGGAACCATGTGGTTCTTTTTGGGTATATGTGGTGTTTATGTTTTGATGAACGAGGGACTTTACATTGCAGCCAAACACCTGTGCAGTAGTCTTATTTGCCAACAGGACTGTTCTGTTGGTGAAGTCATTCTTTAGGAGTACAAATCCTCAAATGGTTATGAGAGCAGAGCATTTTCCAAGACAGATCGCCTCCTATTTGCAATGTCCTCAAAATATTTTCTTCTAAGATTCCTTCCAAATATATTTATTATTGCGCATTTTGCTTGCTAAGTGCATTGGGGAATACAGTTTTTAGAAGGTAAACCATAATTTTTTATCGGTCTACTCAGGTAGGAATAGGTCGACCAATCTTTGTACAACGTACAATCATAGCCAAATTAAGGGTTTTTTTAATCATGTGAGCAAAAAGTAAGGAGGATATTTTGGGCAGCTGGCAGTTTGTTTGGTCAACAGTGTCTAAATGAAGGCACAGCAGTTGATAGGCTATTTTTGACATGGCCACTGTCAGTGAAAATCTGAAAATGTATATCATTTGGAGATTCTAAGCGCAGTGCATCTAGGGCAGAGGTGGGCAGCGAGGTCCGTATCTGTCCCTCGTTTTCACACCAACGTCTGGTCTTTAATTAGTTGATTGTCTCAATTAGCCAAACCATTTATGAAATCTGACGTTTCATGCGCATTTCTTTAAATTATCATGAAACTACAAAGACTAGTCTTGTCTCCCTTCATAAAACATTTTCCTTTGATCGAATCATTGCGAAAATCTATATTTGTGCATGCAATAAATTAACTCAATTAGTCAGGGTAATTGATAGGAATAAAAACCTGCATACACACCGGCCCTCCAGGACCGTGATTGCCCACCCCTGATCTAGGGACTAATTCAACAACTTTCTCATCTAGTGTACTCAGTTTATATACTCAGTAGTAGGCAATTAAGCCTTTTTGGACACGGCCGAGGGGCTCGCTCACTGTGGAATGATGGACTTGGAATGATCTGGCTTTATAACCCTTCCCAGGCTAATGAGCTCATAAATGGCTTCTGAAATGGTTTCTCAGAGGTAATCACACATAGCCTTTGTCCTTGGCATGCTGTGCTAATGCAAAGCTGAATTCTGCAAACCAGACTGCCACAGCCCCGGCTTAGGTTTTAGCACTTCCTGATGACTGACTGGTATTACCTGGTTCTAATGATCTTTTTAATAAATTTGGAAGCTGTAAATGTGAATTCCGCCTATTTGGTTGTTTATTTTCTGTGAGGAAATGTTGACAACTGAGTGGAGCGTAGCTTCCGGAGCTACAACCCCAATTCCGAAATAGTTGGGGCAAAGTGTAAATTGTGAATGAAATCAAAACGCAGTGACTTTCAAATCACACCAGCCAGTATTTTACTCACAATAGAACAGAAATAGCATGGGAAATGTTGAAAATGACAAATTTTACAATTTTATCCACAAAATGAGCTCATTTCAAATTTGATGGCTGCTACAGGTCTCAAAAAAGTTGGGACAGGGGCCTGTTTACCATGGTGTAGCATCCCCTCTTTTTTAATACAGAGTGAAGGCGTCTGTGCATTGAGGAGACAAGTTTCTTGAGTTTAGCCATTGTAATTGGATCCCACTATTGTTTAATACAGGCTTCCAGCTGCTGGAGAGTTTTGGGTCTCCTTTGACAGACTTTTTGTTTAATTATGCGCCAAATGTGTCATGGTTCTGGATGTTTGGGCGTGTGTTTTGGACTTTCTTTGTGGCTCTCGTCCCGGGACAATATCATATTCCTGTTCAGTCGAATTCTTTACTCAGCTGGCTGATTGAACTGGGGCAGTGCTTCCCTTGAGTCTATATAAGCCGGATGTTCATCACGCCTCTTTGCTTGAGTGTCTGTTTGTAGCTAAGCACTATAGCTGAAGATATCTGTAGTCAGGTTTTGTATGACTTTCTATCTCCTGATTATTGGAGTTTCTTCTCCCTTTTTCTATCTTGCTTTGCTTCCGTGGTTTGGACTATTATACGTCCTTAGGAAGCGCGAGTGCTTTCGTCTGGTCTGTATTATTCTCTGTGTTTGATAGAGATTTAGGTGGCATCTGTGGATGGCACAGCGGACTTTGTTTACAGACAGTGGTTTCTTGAAATATTCCTGGGCCCAGTTAGTAATGCCAATGACAGAATCATGCCGGTGAGGGCATCCAGTAAAGGTCTTCGGCCTTGTCCCTTAAACACAGAGATTTTTCCAGTTTCTCTGAATCTTTTGATGATGTCATGCTCTGTCGATGTTGAAACCTTCAATGACTTTGCAATTTGACATTGTTTTTAAAGTATTCCACAATTCTTTTTATGCAAGCCTTCACAGGATGGAGAGCCTCTGGCCATCTTTAGTTCTGAGAGACTCAGCCTCTCTAAGACATCCCTTTTATAGCCAATCATGTTACACACCTGATGCCAGTTAACTTAATTACTTGCTAAATGCTTTCAGCTGATTCTCTTATATTTTGATTGCGTTTTCAGCCCTTATTTGCCTGTGTCCCAACTTTTTTGAGACCTGTTGCGGCCATAAAATTTGCAATAAGCTCATTTTGAGGATAAAAATGTGAAATGTCACAGTTATAACATTTGAAATGTTATCTATGTTCTTTTGTAAATAACATATTGGCTCATGTGATCTGAAAATCATTGCATTTTGATTTTATTCACAATTTACCCTTCGTCCCAGCTATTTTGGAATTTGGGTTGTAGTTAAAATCTCACCTCCACCTCAGTATCCACCTGTAGGCACTGTTCTCTACTCCTCGCGCTCAGTGGGCAGCGGTGCGTTGGGGTCAGAGTGGAGATACAAACCTATCATTGTATTTATTTGTAGATACTGCAATTATTAGGTTACACATTACTTGGCTGACGCTAATGAGGGTTTGTTGTGGTCAAATATATAAAAATATAAAATTCAAAGATAGCATTCAAATTGCTTGTGTTCGCAAGCATTCCAATCCTTTTTTTTGACGCGCTTGAAGAAAAATAATGCCTACATCAAGCAAATGAGTAGGCATAATTGACTTGGTTGTATTTGAATTACTGTGACTCAGTACCCACCTGAGCATTGATATAGACCAGTTGATGGCAATTTTCGGTAGTATTGAAGTAAAATAATGCATTTTGGATGGAAATAAATGGACATTAAATTGGTTTGAATAATGATTCATATGAAGGCTATTAATTTGTTGCCAGATTATTATGCAGAGGGAAAAAAACTCAAGACACTGACTTAAAAAAAAACTCAAGATTCATGCACTGCATGAATAATTAAAGAAGTAAAACCCACAAACTTTGTTGATTTGAGATTGAAATTGCCTCTTATCTTCCAAATGAGTAATCCTGAAGATAATCATCACATACAGTGCATATTTTTGTGGAATGGGCTCTGTTGTAATTAGTTTACATACTTAGGGCCGTATTTTGACAATCTAAATGCTGTCGGCAAATGCAAGATCAAGTTCAGCATTGCAAATCAAAATTGGGCATGTCTCACATTATTCCGGTGATTTAGTGACAGGAGGTGATCGTGCCGCAGTGGCGCTGTTGTGAAAAGAGTTAGACTTAGATGGAATAATTAACTGTGGGTGTGGTGGGAGTTTGGTTCCAGTAAGGCGAAATGAATTAGCCACTGTCATTCCCTAAAAAAACCAGGGTGTAAATGCTATAGCAAACTGGGGATTTTTCAGGTGATGAACAAGCCCCTAACTTGCGTTATTGCCACCGTCCTTGGTCATCTGAGAACTCACTCCAGTGGAATAATGCGTGGAGACGCCTGGGGGGATAGAGGCCATTCAGCAGCTAATGCATTTTGTGCTTAATTTAAAACCAAATACAAGATGCAACTTGTGGTACTAAAACAATGTAACAATCAACGTGATGTTCAATGGCAAATGTTACAAAATAAAAAAATGGGTTAAGTTGCCAGTCACTATTGATGAATTTTATTTTGTCCCCCTTCAATCAAAGGGAAGCATAAAAAAATAAACCAGAAAACAAACGACTGTTTTCAAACCCCATATATTGGATACAGGAAAACTTTGCCACCATATAAAACTCATGCTATGCTTGCGGTCCTAACCATTTGTCAAAATATAAAAAAGATTGATAAGCAGTCTTGCATTGATCTCCTGTCACATACACCAAACCCGGTTCTTTCCGCAGTCAAACAGAAAAGATTTTCAAAACTAGAACAGAAAAAAGAGGCGCTCAGTTATCCAGTGGAAGAAACAAAATTAATCCATTTGGCATCAAAAACAAAGGGAGAAAGTTCTTCAGCCAGACAAAATTACAAAAAGGCCTAGTTAACATGAAAAAAATATTTTAATAAAACAGTAATAAAAAAGAAAAGAAACACAGATCTCTCCGGTGTGGAGGAGATCAATTCTGTCCACCTAAATGGAATAATAGGATAAGGCTTTTCTTTTTAACGTGTGGCATTAAGCTAATTCCTCTGTAGCATTTTATGTCAGTAAACTTTGTTAAAGTGTTACTGCTCTCTGGTCGCTCGCAGACGCCTCGAGTTTCTACATCTCTTTCTCACTGGCTAATTCCCCCTTTTTTGAAATATCTCCTTACTTAACGGACGGGACCAGTTTGCCAGTCAGCTGTCCGCCGTGTCAGCTGATCACTTTGACTCTCATCTGATCTTCAGTGCAAGGCCAAGTGAAATAAGAGATAACCAAAACACTGTCCAAATACGGGGCTACATATGCAGACTGTAGGGATGACACTTATCATTTTAAATACTGCAATTCAATAAAAACGTTATTATTGATATGATTTAGCACTGTGATAAATATGTGTGTTTTACCTTCATTTTGTGGTGGTGCTACTATGGGGACGAGACTAAAATTAATCCCTTGTATTACACACACACAGACACACAAAAACATATTCGCAAGTGTAAAAAGTCCCCTGTATCCTTCCCTTCCCATCAGACCCCACCATCATTTTAGAGGCATTATGTCTAGGGCACGTAACAAAAATGCTATCGGATAAGAAACTATATGCTTTTGTTTGCAAACAGCTCTACTGACTTTGATTCATTTGATTCAGCGTCATAAAATTAGAGGGACGGTGTTTGCGTTTAAAGCTGGTCTGGGTGAGTCAAAACGCAAGCGCAGTTTTTGACATGAAAATCGCACGGTATTTTATTCATTGACACGCCCTCCTAATGCGGTGTTCAACCCACCGGGTTGCAAATGTGTTTATAGCAGAGCAGCCGAATACTAAACTTGTCATGGGGTTGGCCTGCAGGCCCTTCCCCCTGCTGTGTTCTCCGCCTCCACCTTAACGGGCAACAGGTGTGGCTCGTTAAGGTGGAGGTGAAGTGTTAGTGTTTAAGGGCTGGCTGCACCTCATTTTGGTGCAGCAGTATTCTGAGTGTGTGTTCTGGAGCCCTGACTGTTTCTTGTGTACTGCTGCTACCCTTAGGGAATGTTTTTACTATTTAAAGTAAAGATTTTATATTTTTACTCAGCCTGTGTGTTTGGGTCCCTAGTTCTGCCCTTGGGTACATGGTCCCTGTGCCCGCCGGCTTCATGCCTTCTGCCGGCGGGGGCAAAACCATGACAAAACTGGACGAAAGCACAAAAATAGATCCCAGAATTTGCTTTATTTTTGTTCAATTTTTTCCTGATTGAGAGTTGTCAGAATATGAGAATATAATGAAGTTTAAAGTCATACAAGAACTTACTGATGGAAAAAAAGAATTCTGGATTCGTTATCGATTGAATAGATGGTTGCCCCATCTCTCGCGTAAATATAGCATCCAAAATAAACATCTCACATCATGCACTCATGAATGCTGAAGACTGTGTCCTCTGTTACAATATACGGACCAGCCTCCCATTAGCTGCTCTTAATTTTCTAAATGGCTAAAGTTGCAAAGGAAGTGTTCATAGCCTCATCATTTGAACCCTGCTGAAATCCAGCCTCCGTAAATAATTTACGATTCAATTTCATGCTTCTGAACTTGGCAAAACTCATTAATGCTTCCTTGGGTTGGAAAGCCACTCCTTCACATTTGATTTATAGCGTAGATAAAGACCATAAGAAATAATATATTGCTAATTTGATTAACTTCTGACTTCTATGGCCAAGCAGTATTTTCTGCGTGTATGGCATTCATATAATCGTAGCCAATCAAGGCAATTCCCAGGCTGGGATCATGCTTTGACCCAATCACCTTGATAGGTAAATAAGTTAATTTCAATTTGAAATTACTGGAGCATTTTCCCCTCTAGGAATTTCACGAGTGAATGACAGATCCAAATGTCAACCTATGCTGAGGGACAGGTGTCATGTAAGACCTTTCCAAAATTATTATTTGAAATTTCAACAAAGGACACTTACCTCGTGCTCAAATCACATTCTGGAATGTTCCCTCTGGAAAAGAAGTGTCAGACAGCTCTGCTGTGCAGTTAATTTTTCAAATTTAAATGAAGCAACATGTATAACCCCAACGGGAAAATGCTGGGTTGATATGGAAAATTTAAATAAAAACAGAAAGCAGTGAATTACTTTGACTTATATCTTACCGCTGGTAGTGTGAAGACTAGATATTTGGTAACACTTTACAATAAGGGTACAACAATTAACATCAGTTAAAGCAGTAATAAGCATTTCTAACAATTCATTAACATTTAACTAATGCATTCATAAACAAATGTTGTTCACATCAACTAAGGTATTAACTTAAAAATTATGGTTTAATAGTTTGAAGTGCTACATAGATGATACTTAAGGGATTATTTTCAACTTCACAGTAAGGGAAACAGAGAAAATTAATAAATGTTCAATTATGGTTGCGTAATGCTTATTCAGCTATCTAACACATTACTTACCGGCTAATCAACTGATAGTTAATGAACTAAGGTTAATAAATATTAATTGTTGTACCCTTATTGTAGAGTGTTACCAGATATTTAATGTTTTGACCAGTCAAATTCATTTTATTTGTAAATATACTTATGCATGCATTCCTGCTATTCAGGCCTGCAATGCATTCCACATATTTAGAGCAGGGCTCATTTTGGACTGGTAATGTGGTTAAAAAAATAATAATTATGATGTGATTTGAAACGGCTAATGTCAGCAGGTGATTGTAATAATGGTTTTGTTACGAAAGCAGCATCCAGGAAAGGCCTTTTCCTTCAGGGGCAAATATGCATCAAGGATTTCCAATTTTCCCACAAGTTTCTGATACAAATCATTAAAAGTATTAAAAACAATACATTCTTAAGAATGATTGGAAGTGGTTGGGATATTTCGCCTTCTGCAATACATAACTTAGTTAAAAGATTCAAGGCATGTTGAGAAATTTCTGTTGATAGAAAGGGCAAGGGGACGATGATCTCCGACAGCACTGCATCAAGACCTGTCCTTTATCTGTAGGTGATATAACCACATGGGCTAAGGATTACTTTGGGAAACATTTGTCAAGGACTACAATACAGAGTCACATCCACAAATGGCTGTTGAAACTTTACGGAGCAAAAAGTAAACTGTATGATGACAGTGTCCAGAAGTGTTGTTGACTTATCGGGGCTCGGAGCCATCTGCGGAGCACCATCACACAGTGCGTATTAGGGGCGCCAACCAATACTCAAATAAATTGGTACTCACCAAATAAATCATAACCGGTCACAAAACAATGATAATTTATTATAGTTTTGTTGTCCTATATTTTATCTACATTTTATCCTAGTAAGTTGCTGTATTTTGTAGGCTATGTGTGTTATCTAAAAAGATATCGTGCTTGTTGCTTTATTTGCTTTCGAGTCCTCAATTTGAATAAAGTGATTAATCACATGAAACGAATTACTTTTTTTAAATCAACTTTGGATACTAGATGTAGCTCACCTATTTTTTCAACATGGATGCATGCAGGCCGCAGGCCTAAAAGGTGTAAAATAATGATGGAATAGCCTAATAATCGCGCCCTTGGCAGCATTCTTAAAATGCGTCCAAACCGGCAATTTCTTTGATAGCAATTGTTGGTGTGAAAGAGATGTCTTGATGGAGCACCGAGCTCCGAGCGAAGGCAGGGACGTGATTGGATTTTTTTTTTATATAAGGACTTCAGTAATTGATCATAATAGTGCTGCAGCTGATATGGTGAAATAGCTGAAATTTTTGTCACTGTAGTTCCATAAATGTAATTTATTGTGCTGCTAGATTGCTGCTTGCCCGTCCCATTAATATGTCTGTGTGCGCGAGCTAGCGGGTGAGCAGTTTTTACCATATTGAAAAAATTGGTTTTGAGATGTAATTGCCATTGAATATGGATTGAAGCACAATATTTTGTTTGATAAAAAATATTGGAAATGATTACATCTTTCTTTTTAAAATAAATTTTTACTCTTGGACTTTTTTGGACCTTAGGCTACAGTGCTCTGGAGTTTTTGGATGTGTTTAGAGCACAACAGCTGGAAACAATCCTGCACAGTCATCACGAGAATCAAATTCTGTAAAAAGCATCAACTAATGGAATAAGTACAGCCTGTTCTTGGTCTGAAAATGTTTACTGACGCGAAACAGAAATACCGGGTTTCAATAGAATGAATATGTCACGGTCCGAGGAGGCCTGACCCCAAACGCACCACTCAGAGGCGGATATGCAGAAAAGCTCAGTAAAGAATTTATTAAACTATAAAAAAAACTGTCATTGAGACGATGAGTCCAGAGCTGGATGGGGGAGCAGGAGGGAATCAGGCTGGACCTGAGCAGGTCAGGGTAGGCGGGATCGGCAGGAGCTAAAGTGGAAATAAAAACTTAGCTAAGGTTAAGCAGCAGAATTCACAAGACTTTCTTAAACAGAACCTACAACAAACTGGCCCACAACAGAAGGCAAAGCAGGGTTATAAAGGGGAAGAGGCAAATGAGTCAGTGTTTGTCAGTATAATGGTGGGACTGCAGGCAGGGCAGAGGCTGGAATCAGTAAATGAGTAATGAGTAGGATGTGCTGTGAGCAGGATGAGTCAGTAATTGGATAATTGAAAGGAATGTTGATTGTGTGAGTGAATGCAAGGGAAGCCAGTGAACAACAGGCCCAGCACAGACAGACAAGAACCAAAACTACAGACAGTAGGGTCAGGGGAAAACATGGATACAGAAGGAAGATGGATTGGGTAACCCAGTCCAAGGAATGTAACAGAATACATTTAAAAAAAAAAAACAAAGGTTCCAGCATTCTAATGTTGAGTTAAAATTTCATTGTCAACGTTAGATCATTGCACAGGTCAGCTGTTAGTTCCTGCTTCGGCCTTCCGGTGTGTCGCACCTCCTCCGGCGGCAGTGGGGGCAGCTGCTGGGTCATCAGCTGGAGGCCACCTTTCACAAATTTTTCGCCCCCTATACCAGTGCATCTCCTGGCGGGGGGGGGCAGTGGCGTTCGTGGACGTTTCCCCACCACTCCCTGCAGCTGCCCTTAAGGGGGTGTTACTCCCCAACCTTTCTCCTTCCTCCGAAGCCACAGCCAGTAGCTTGCCTTCTCAGCCTCCTCTCCCAAGTCCTTCACCGCTTTTCGGAGGCTTGACCCCGTCATCCCAGCACTGCGGAGCAGTTGGACTACTGTCATCGCATACAGTGAGATATATGGAATAATCCCTGATTCACTGTTTTGCTATGGCAAAACCTAGCAAGTAATCAGTATTTTATTATTTGAGAAGCAAAAAACCCATCAAGGTGATTTTCCTGGCTTATAACTTCATAGAATGAAGAGGTTTCAAATGAAAGATTGAGGCTTTTGGACTAACTCAATTAGTTAGCAGAGAGACAGCACCCCGGTAAAGTATATTTCAGCGCAATTGTTGAAGTGTCTAAACCATAGTTTTATCAATTTTAATTTGGTTATGATCTAGTGCAAAGCATTCTAAAACCGGTGAGTCTTCAAATCGGCGTCAATACCAGGGAGCAGACATTTTTACTTGGGGAATCTAAGGCTGCGTTTGGAATGCACACTTGTCCACTCGGTCCCTCACTCTCTCTATTGTTTCCAGTGTAGAACATTCACTACACAGTGCCCTATAGAGTGGGTGAGCGTACATCAAACACCCCTGCCACGGTGCTTGTGGCATCAGTTATTCTCTTTCGTGACGTGGGTTGTTCTCTTTCCTTTCATCTGGGGCTTGGAGTTGTTCAGTAGCTCACGCTTTGACTGCCTGCAAGCTGTTTTTATTAAAGCTCGCCTGATTAACAATCAAACAATTTATTGACTGAGCGACCAAGACCAATACATGACCTGAAATTAGAAATGATAATGAAAAGGTGAATTCCTATTGCGTACGTTTATATAATTTAAATGGCATTGTTAATCCAAAACTTTAGCTGGCTTTGCAGCATTTATTTTCGCCATCCTTAAGATTGTCACACAGCAACGCAACCTGCCTTACAGCACCCTTTAGCCGTGACAACAGATTCTCGCAGCCTCGCAAACTAATTTACGCAAATCTGTGCTGCTTAATGAGCAACACAAGCGCTGAAATTACAGTATAAAGACATATTGATATTTTACATCGTCATTTATGCACAGAAGAGCACGCCTCATAATTTTGTTGTGCAATGCATAACAATGCAATCAAAAATAAATTAGGCTGTCGTCGGTTTTTACCGATTAGTCTGAGCAGCTGTGGCTAATCGGGAGATTTAAGCTGTAAGAGGTTTAGGTTATTAAGCATTTAAAGGCGAGGTTTCCAGAGATCAAATTCAAAATCAGAAGATTCCCCAAGTAAAAACATCTGCCTCCTGATATTGAAGCCAATTTGAAGACTCGCTGGAATAAAAATACGCCGCACTGGATTATTATCAATTTAAAATATCCATTTTAGACACTTCAAGAATTCTATTTTCTGCTGAAATACATTTTGCCAAAGTGCGGTCTCCTCTTTTAACTTGGTTGATACAGATGTTAACAATCAATCAGTTTATTAGTGATTATTCCCTTTAAATTCTACACGATGCAGGCTTCCCTCTGTAACATTTGCTTTGGAGTTCTTCATTATCTTCCAGTTGGTGAGGTTAGGAGGCCTGGTTTCCACACTTATGGCGCTTTTCTACTACCGGTACCGGCTCTACTCTACTTTCTGCCTTGGTACCGGGTACTTTCCTGCTGGTGGTTTTCCAATAGAGGGTAGTACTGCCTCAGTGTAGCTGGTAGTCATAGCGGCGCAACACAAAACTTCCGCGACATCATCCTCAAAACGACACAGAATGTTGCTGCAGTTATATCAAGTTTACATTTATTCCGTCAATTTTGTTGAAGATTTATGTGTTCAAATCAGGGGACGCGCAGTACCGTCACCAGGTTATGGTACTAAAGTACGGGGAGTGTTGAATTGTATTTTCTGTATGACATTGTCGTGTTTGATTCAGTTGCACATTAAATTGTGTACCACCTAACAATGCAAAGCAATGACTTCTGGAAAAGGCGTGGAGAGCGAATGTGCATTTCATCCTATATTTGATGGCAAACTAACAGATTGTTAAAGCTTGGGATAATCAGGTGATCATTGCAGACCAGTGTTCCACGTTGCAAATGCGCAAATTGCAGGAGATGGCGGAGAATCAGAATTCATTGCTTGATGATGTGTCATCTCATCTGTGATAAATTTAAGAGAAAAATGATTCATCAGCACCTGTAAAGTTATTTTTCTGCGCGATTTTCTTAAAACAGGGGTAGCACCACATGACTTTCTCAAGTGGAATTAGTTAGGGGAACGTAACTGGACACCAAACCGGCACTTAATTTCTCCACGACAAAGAGAAACGCATTTCATGAATAAAGCAGCTTTGGTGAACAAGCGAAACTGTATTTGAAAGGTAAGGCAACGCACAGTATATTGAAAAAGTTGCCTAAAACAGTATAAGTTGATGATCATAATAACTACGCTAATATTGAGACTCGTCTACCTAACTCGAATGAGATGTCCCGAGGTCAACTACAGAATCGTATTTCGCAGTGACTATTCTCTCTGACCAATCAGTGGGCTGCGGTGTTTTCACGTCACATTTTAGTACCTACTAGTACTCAGTCGGTTTTTTTTTGGAACCCGAGGAGAGCAGGTACGAGAAAAGGTGGTACCAGGTACCAAGTACTGGGCACTTTCCTAATGGAAAAGCAAAAAAGGCGAGTAGAGTAGAGTAAAGCTGGTGCCACGTCGTGGAAAAGCACCATTTCAGCAATTAGGAGCAAATTGATTGACATCAATCTTTAATCTGATCCGTAACATTCATAACATTCAGTGCACATTAGAATGTATTCATTGTTTGCAATACAGAACATTAAGCATTAATGCTCCCTTATTAAATATACATGCCATGAAAAATAAATTCTTGTAAAAGTTTAAGTGATCCCACGCTAAGAACCAGTACATTAGAAATAAAAGCATAAGTACGTTGTTATTATTATTAATTATTCAGCCTGATGAATTGTAATGTCCATTGTCTTACCAGTGTGATTTTGACTAACTTGAAATGTTTTTTCAAGTGTGTAAATTAATAATCAGTTCACCTGCTATTGCCAAATTTTATCAGAATAGAAATGACAGCATGTTTAATTGTCTTCTCAAGAGGCTTTTTTAATACTCATGCAAACGAAGAAGCACAGACTAGTGAATTACTGAATGCTAGACGTCAGATTGGCGGTACTTTAACTCCAACCACAAACATTCAGAAGTCGACAACACTCGCTGTTTTGTTGTAAGATTAAAGATTCATTGTCCTCTCTCACAAGTTTTCTATGAATAGTAAAATTGTTTCAACTACTCATGAAAAACCCCATCTGATTAAAAGCTTGAATTTATTGAGAAATGTAATACATTTAATTCTTTCCTCGAGGCATCTCAAGTTCGGCTTACGCGAAGGTTTATGCCTTTATATTACATTTCTGATTGAATTATTCATCTCTGGGGCCTGAGCAGTCCCACCAGACAGCTAAGACCAAGAAGCGTAATGGCAGAAAGTTAAATTTTCCTTTGTGGAATATCAATATTGAAATAGTGCTGTATACTTCATTTCTCTACGCCGGAAAAAAAAGAAATGTTCGGGTTGCAGTGACCTGGTGGAAGTGAGCAGCCTTATATCTCCACAGAAACATGATTCTTTCAGGAGAGCTCCCTGAGGGAGAAAAGGCACTTTTCTTCGGCCTTTATTCCTCCCCTGCCTCCAACTGGCTCGTCAGGAACCTTCAGAGCTTTCATAAGTGCTTTGATTCATATTGGGACAAAGTACACTGCCGAAAAAATACATTCCTCGCTTTTAATCTGATACGGCGGCGTCCTGGATCAAATATCTCTCAAAGACGTTTTCAAAGCTAGAGAAAACCTCATACAAGGCTTTAAGAAAGTGTCAGGTCAAATGATTAAGAGTAGAAAGTCAAAGCTTTTCTTGAATCTGTATGGCTGCGGCAAGAAGGCGCCGTCTTGTGATGCTTGCAGTGAGTGAGTATCCATCTGGGCCTAAGTGCCTGTGAGGACATATGTGCATGTGCATAACATACATATACGCACGTGCTACATACTCATGGCAGGATGTTTTTGTATTGAAATTATCTGACATTTACAAGTGACAAAAATTGCATTTATTTATTCTAATTTGAAATCAACTCTAATTTGGGAAAGTTGCGCAGTGGGTAGCACTGTTGCGTCACAACAAGGAGATCTCGGGTTCAAATTCAGCCTGGGGCCTTTCTGTGTGGAGTTTGCATGTTCTCCATGTGTTCGTGTGGGCGTCATCCAAGCATTCTGTTCTCCTCCCACAATTCAAAGACATGCACGTCAGGCTAACTGGAGGCTCTATACTGGCCGTAGGTATGAGTGTGTGGGTGAATGATGTGTGAATGGTGTGTGTGCCCTATGAGGGGTTGGCGAGCTGTCCGGGGTGTGTTCCCGCCTTTCGCCCATGGTAAGGCTCCAGCTCACCCGCAATTTCAGCGAGGAAGAGGCAGTTTAGATGGATGGGTGTAAACTTCAATTTTGGGCAGAAAGTGAATTTGTAACAGTGAGAGCCAGGTTTTGTTGAGAGAATTTTTTTTGTTTTTTTTTTTTCCACTCCATTAGCGATTGACTGAATCAACAAAGGAACAGTAAATCATTGCGGAACAATAGCTGATTCGTTTATTCGGTATTATCCGGCACTCACTATCCAAGAAGCCCAAGGCACACGGCTGCATATATTTCAGTTAGAAGTAACAAAGGTCAACAGCTTAATAGTCCATACAATCCCCAAAGCACTTTAAATTAATCAAGTGCGAGTACGTTTATGAACTGTAAAGTAAGTTTCACCCATGCCAAAATCAATCACTTTGGCTTTCAACTCCATGGTGTAGTACTGAAAAGAGCAGATGATATTTATCCTTGAAATCTTTTTTTTTTTCCCTAAGAGCCATATTGAGCGCAATTGAGACTACTCAACTGACTCAAATTGCATTCTTCATTAAATTCTTACAGAAATATAAATGCTCACTATTGCATTGAGGAGGTGGGTTCTTCGGCAGTGAAAGGCTGATTTGTTCTTTGTCAAACAATTTTTGGAAAGCAAAGGCCACTATGGCAGTCACGGGTGAGCAGTGAGGGTTTTCGAGTATGCAGCCATATTCTTTTCATAATTCATGAATTTTGCCTGTCATACATAATAAAAAATATATGGACTGAAATTTTCACCTAATTTATTGAGCTTGTCTTTGGAATGAAAGCTCATGACATGTTTGTTTGTTTGTTTGTTTGTTTGTTTGTTTTATTTAGATCCCCAATTAGCTTTTGCAAGCAGTAGCTATTCTTCCTGGGGTCTTTAATTAACATGACGTATTTTTGTTCTGATGTGAATGCTGTTCTGTGGTCTAATATAAGGCTTAAAATTTACTCTTTGACCGTCTAGCCTCTGTGGCTAATGGGTTGTCTAACTTAATAGCAAGCCAGCCAGACATTTCACTGGCCAAAAGTACCCCCAGCACCACGAATGTCACTATACATTCAAAAGTTTGATCGCTGTTAAGTAGCCGATTGATTTAGTCAGACACGTTGACAAAAACTCAACAACAAACGCTGTATTCAACACACACTTAAACACACAATTGCAGAATTCAGTCAGCAATTCGTTCACATTAATTATTTATTATTTAACAACGCTTCTAGTGCATTATTTTACGGCGGTATTGTGTCATATTCTCCTGAAAATGCGTACGAACGGGGTCACACGTGATACAAATATCTATGTACAATTTAGAATCTCATTAGCCTTCATTCACATGAAACAAAACTTTTGGTAGACAATTCAGTTCAACTATTTGTGTAACATTTTATGAAATAATGGTGGCTGGAATCCCCCCTGTGTCTTTGCATGTGTGGGTCTAATTTAATGACAAGTTGACAAGAAGATCCAATGGAAGTCAATTGCTTGCCTGTATATAGACCAGTCAATGAGATGGGATGATGGGCGACGCCTCGAAATGTCGTAGAGGATTATGCTGCCAGGTGAGTTGTACACTGCGAAAAATGAAAGATGAAAATACTAGGTGCAAAAAATTTGTCCCGATTTGAGGCAATTTTGACTTGCTTGCCAATGGAATAAGAACAACTTTTTTGTCCTACTAAGAAAAATGATAATAGAAATAAGTGTTTTAAGTCTTAAAATGAGTATTTTCATCTCATTTAGTATATTCATCTTTCATTTTTTGCAGTGTAGGCTGGATTTTCACTGGCTGTGTCCCACCTGCGGATTTTCTTTTTTCCAGACGCGTATAGAACGTGTGACTCACCTACTTCTGCACGGCAACCGCGAAAGTGCCTTCAGAAAGACTATTGACAGTCCTATGTACAATACTGTCATGCACTTAGTTTAATGTCACAGTTAGTAACACAAAAGTACCTTAAAAAGTCAAAATTAGGCAACTTTAGTCTTATTTTTACTAGAGTATTGGACTTTATTTCAGTGAATAAACTCCTCCTCTGAATTATTGTTTTTCTGGTCTTACTATTTGTAAGTCTGTTTTTTTTAAACCTTATTATTCCTATTTTGATGTTTAATTCTCTTAATTGGTCACACTTTAGATGAAGTGTTGCTCATAAAGGCTTTATACAGCATGTGTAATGCCTTCATAAATGAGACATAATGTCTTCATAAATCATACATAAGCAAATGTCATGCTTTGTAAAGGGTGAAATAACAACCTTATTCAGCATGTGATGCTTAATGTGACAATGACAATGCCACTTAGCTGATAATGTCACCCTTTACAGTATTTAGCCACTAGCTAAGTAACATTGTCAGTTATATGACATCTGGCATCACATGCTGAACAAGGATGTGTTATTTCACCATTTACAAAATGGTGAGGGGCCAGGTTAAGCAATGATCATGTCTGTGTGTGTGTGTGTGTGTGTTTCTGTCTGTCTGTCTGTCAGCCCGCGGCTGGGGCCAGGTCTGCTATCTCTGATTGCCTTGTTTGTATTTTTACAACTATTCCTGACATTCAAAAAAAATTGGGGCAGGGGCAATTTAGGTATGGTGGTGAGGTATAAAATTAGAATAATGATTTAATTTGAAACAGTTGATGTCAGCAGGCAGAAATATGGAATAATAATAAGGAGGAAATTTGTGCTAAGGATTGCTAATTTGCTCGTAAATGTGTAAGAAAATGATTGAGAAGTTTAAAAACAATGTGCCTCACAGAAATGTAGGAATTTGGACTGCGGCGGATGGTGGACAGAGAACAAGGAGGGCGATAAACATGTCTTTAAACTGCTTTTTATTCTTGATCTGTTTTCTGCCTATTTCCCTGGTAAAAGACACTTGAAGTCTCCCC
Organism: Gymnothorax reevesii; assembly: GCA_029721435.1. Taxonomy (NCBI): domain Eukaryota; kingdom Metazoa; phylum Chordata; class Actinopteri; order Anguilliformes; family Muraenidae; genus Gymnothorax; species Gymnothorax reevesii. The sequence goes on from CM056583.1 coordinate 84,878,972, forward strand.
TCTCAGGTGTAGCTAATTGTCTTCGTTAAGACGAGAAATCAAAAGCATCAGTTGAACGCAGTAAAGATACTTTTCAGTCTTTTTCAATGAAACAATCATTACGCACAGGTTTGACAACTTGCTTAGGATGTGACAAAATTTAACGCAGAAAATCCACAGTGGTTTTTTTGGTGAAGAGTTGCCTACTTAGGCATGTGAATGAAACATTTTATAGAATTTATTATTCACTCGCCTAAACATTTCATAATTAGGGAAACTAACGTGTTGACCAAGACCAATGATTGAAATCGGGCCACTAATCTCATCCGTTTCAAGGGATGTTTTCCGTCCCCCCAGTTTTCCATCCACCGCCCCCCATTGAATTTGGATATTTCACCCTCTACGGTGAATCATATACTTAAAAGGTTCTGGGAATCTGGAGGGATTTCTGTTCATAAAAGGCAAGGGTGCAAGCCTTAGACGAATACGGGGATCTCCGATCACTCAGAGGGCAACGCATCAAGAACGGTGCACTGATTTATCTATCAGTACTACATTGGCAGACCTTTGTCAAGTGCTGCAATGGGAAGATGCATCCGTAAATGCCAGTTAGAACTTTACAAAAAGGAAGGCTTATGTTTACAGTGTCCAAAAGGGCCGCCAAACTTCTCTGGGCTTGGAGCCATCTGTGGTGGACCTCCACATGGTGCAAACATGTATTACGGTCATATAAATCAATATTTCTGTAGTCTTTTTGAAGAAATGGACACCATATGCTCCAGCCCAAAGAGGGAAAGGGCCATCTTGACATGAACAAGTCCAAAAGCTGTGTTCTGTCATAGCATGGGGTTGTGTCAGTACCCTTAGGAGGGTAACTTCCACCTCTGTGAAGCCACCATTACATACACTGCCTTAAAGACGGCTTCTTTCTCAGGGATGCCAATGCATATTTCAACTCTATAATGTAAAACTCCATGTAGAATGTATTGCAAAGGCATATCTGCATAAGTTAACCCCTTACCGCATACGGGCCCATCAGGGCAGTTAAAAACAAAAGATTTCATTTTACCTTGAGTACGTCCTTTATAGGCATTTTAAGAAGATGTTACTGGAGTGGTTAGGGGTTAAGGGTGCTGGAGCTGGACTCTCTTGCCTGCAGTACTGACTTGTCCCTAATAGAGAAGGCGGTGTATTTTAGAACAAGAAATTATTCTAACCCACACTGATTCACACTTTAAGTCTTGTTTGGAGGAAGAATAAGATGAAATTACACCTAAAACACGTGTCACTCCCCTGCAAAAACTGAAAATTAGTCCCCCTTACTTAGTGATTTAATCTTGTATTAACCCCTTTCTGCAGATATAGACGCCCGCATCTATAGACCTGCAAATTGGAAGCACGCTGTTATTGTACTCGATCAATAAATGGCACCCTCGGATCAGTTATTGAATGTTCACAAGAAAGCAGACCTCGAACGCGGTTCTGAATATGGGGAAGTTCACTCCGCGCCCTGTTTTTCAAGAGCTGCATGAATTTAACTCCTCAGCTAAGCCTGATGTGCAAACTGGTCAGTATCCTTGCCTATAGTATCGATCCAGCAGTTTAAAAAAACGATATCTTGACACAGAAAAAATCGTTATCCTCTGTAGCAACCAGTTAAGCCACAGTGAGCCAACAGTATTCCAAGTAATGGTTCAGAAAAATCAGTTTTCTGAGGCAAAAAAATCGACATGGTATTGATTCTCTCACATTCTACTGTTAATTACAGTTGTCACATACAAAAAAATTCGTTGTTCCCTACCGTGGATTTACGCGCAGATCCATTCATTGACAAATCCAGCGCTTCATTATATCCACCCGAGTACTGGCGTTGATAGCCAATCACTCAATCATACACTCAGACTCTTCTGCGTAATTGTAGAGTTACACTTCATACTTTCGTGAAGCTACCCTGGTAAAAATGTATTGATTGGCTCGTTTCTTATCCAATTCCCGAGTGTTTAAACATTTTAGAGCAAGTGAAACACATTGATTGGACAAACACAGAGCATACAAACCTATGCGTATCAGCAGGCTCGGTTGTATCCTGTCTACGTTATGCACATTACGCGGTTAAAATAGACGCGATTTATAGAAAACACGATCGCAAAACTGGCCTTGAAGTGTTCAGTTACATTTAGGGGATTTAAATGAGATAAGGATATGGTCAATTGGAATTATTTCGAATGAAACAGGACCGTAGGGTTCCTGCTACAGGATACATCTGTCTCTAGAATTGGGATTCATGAAAAAGGTGAGGCTGCTACTTTGTTATTTTTTTGCTGTTGTTGTTGTTTTGTTTTTGGAATGTATACGTACTCTACAAAGTCGAATGTCGAGGTTTTTTTCCTGTTTAAAACGCGAACTGCCCGTGCATTTGGGTGGACCCCCTGGTACGTTCATTGCACGTTTCTTTTGAATCCAGGGAGGCAATGGATTGTTCCCTGAAAGTGGAGTGTCTGTTCTATTAAAATAAGGTATATTTCAGAATTCAGATATTACTGAGTTAGTGAGTTGCACTTGTTCCTTATAAGTGTTGAAATGAGTTTGTAAGCTTAGAAGAGGGGACTGGTAGCTTTCATTACTGGGTAAATGTTCTAACCGTTTAATAAGAAGTTTATTTAATGCGTGTTTGTGCTGGCTTGGGGCACTTTGAAGTAAAATGGCCAAAACTCTAAACTTTATTAAGGAGAAAAGGCATATTTTGTCTTTGGAGTGGTTACTGGTGACCATTGATATTCAACTGCACTGAGATTGATAAATTCATACAAAACTCAACCAGAAAATCATTTGTTCATATTAAATTTCATGCCTTAAAACTTTATTTGTGTTATATACATGATTTTTTTATGATTTGACAGGACTTCATTTTGAGACTTCGGGGAGACACTTGGATAGGTGTATAATTTGGCTAAAAGCATGTAGGTAATCTAGAATGTAATGTTGAAGATAAATTGTACTTGTGGTCAAGGAGTTTATGATCCCAGAAATGTATAGTTTTAAGCCCCAGCAGTTTTTCAATCCTCAGAATTATTTTTTTTGCAATTTCAATGGTGAATTCTCATGAAAATTTTTTATGTTTGCAGCTCATTTTCTCTACCATAATCATGAAAAATAACTGAAATATTATGTAATTCTAAATGCTGTAAGAGTCTTTTCAGAATTGAGCCACATTTTTCCTCTTTATGAAGCTTAAATCTTGAATTATACAGCATTAAAGTGGGTAACCCAAAAATAGCCAAATTTGGCTTCTGCGCAAAGGGGTTAAGACTTAAAACACTTATTTCTATCACCTTTTTTCTCAGTAAGGCAAACATATGCCAATGTCGTGAGATAATTTTGACTAATTTCAAGATTTGCCAATGGGATTAGAAAATTTCACTTGTCAAGCGCATGGTAACTTAAAATAAGCTCATATTTTCTTCTCGAGAGAAAAACTAGGAAGTTAGGACTTATATTAAGACCAAATGACTTGTTAAGTCACTTGCTGCAGTGCTGGTGTGATCAGTCCATGAATGTTTATTAAATATTGTGAAAAGGAATTTCAGCATTACAAAGCGGTAAATACTTCTCAGTCCCAACTTTTCTTGAAATGTGTTGCAACAAGCGTTTGCCACTAACATGACAATATCCCCCGCTGCCTCAATTTTATGTGTCCATATGGACGGACGTACGTATGTATGGACGGAGCCCAATCCTAATCGCGCGGCGGGGGATAAAAATCTGAATTGAAGTAAATAAATAAAATTCAGCAATTAAACCTCAAATAATGTGCTGGTGCTTTCCAACAAAGATAATTTACGGATCACTGCTTACAGTTATAATTGTAATTCAGCATTCTGTCCCAGCTTTTGCTGTTGTGCAGTTGTGCACAGTGTCGCACGCAGAAACCAGCTCCTCAGAACACTTGAATTGCTGCATTGAATCGTGGATAAAGCCTTTGTATTTGATTTCAGATCTTCATCGGAGAAGTCTCCATGTATATAATGAAGTCTACTCGAGAAGCCCTGTTAGCTCAAGAAAAGACCATTGTGACAGGAGAGTGCTGCTACCTAAATCCTCTCATTCGCCGGATCATAAGGTTTATCGGTAAGTTCTAGAGTCCGTGTGTAAAACTGCATGAACTGATACTGACTAATGTAGTTTCTAATGTGAGTTAATAATTTACGTGCACTGTGCTCAGTATGAAAATATCATTTGATATTGGTTAACAAATGAGTTCACGTGTTCATTAATTATTATATATTTCAAACTCATTGGGTGGGTACCCTCATTTATCAATTAACAAGTGCAATATGTTTTTGCCCTCAAATTATTTGATTTGCATTCACTAATTCACTAATGCAGTTGTTAACATACAGTTATGAAGTACAAGCTAATTTTTCAGTAGTCAGTGGTTTCAAACAGCAGTACATTAGTTGATGTCAGTTCATTAGAACCGAACTGTAACATATTATGATATTCTTTTATGCATCTTCTAGCTGACAAAGTCCGAGCACTGGAAAATTCTAGTTTGAATGGAACAATTTAAGAAAGCTGTCCAGCACCCTAATACAGCACAAATTATAAAATTTTTAATGTACATCAAAATTATCATATTTTGTATTATTGCCAAAGTCAGTTGCAAATGAATGATATATTTGTAGTTGCCTTGAATTATGTTTACCACATGAAGCAAATCCTTAAATGGGGTCACTGCTTGTTATTCAGTTCAAAATGTAATTAACAGTTCCAACTGTAGGTTTTCCTTCCTCTTTGTAATAGAAACTTTGGCTGTGAAAGATGCAGTGCAGACATACACGATTCTAATGACAGAAGAGAAAATACTGGTGATTTGAAGGTCGTTGCTTCACGTTGTCAACATGGGCGATGAAATGCTTAAGCGTCATTCGATGTCTGTTTTATGAATGCTGACGTTCAGGCTTTAGGCTAATATCCTGGCGAGCTATAGCACTTGTGTTTGTAAGGCCTCATGAGGTGGAAATCGGCCAACACACCGCATTCATAATGGCTTTCTTTCCGGGTAAATGGAACATAACTGATGTTTCGTTGAATGTTTGAGAGCTACATTAAGTATGTGTCTCTGAACAGCTAACACTATATGCACCTTAATTCCCCTAATCTAAAAGACTTCCAAGAGTATTAACGTCAAACCAGGCAATGAAGGACATTGTGCCTTCTTGATTGAAAGGACACTTTGTCACTGCGAGATTAAACCAGGCTCGGATGAAACATTCGTGACAGCGGTGCCTCAGTCCGCAGTCTCTGATTAATTCATGTTTACATTTGCACTTCAGTCTACAAGGACCAGTGGGAATCCGGGACTATTAACTGAATGTTGAGCGTCAGGCTCATTTCCATTAGTAATTATTATTCAGAATAACGATTTCTCCCTTTTATGGTCCTTCATCATTATTCATGTTGTGGAGAGGACATCTCATAAATCGGGGACGGGAATCTTAATGAAAACCTCGAAAACCTAGGAGACAAGGTAGAATTGACATGTACCAAAATTGCAATCTGTGAATGCCTTCAGCTTAGTGCACCAGCCTGCCTTATATTATTCAGCTGAGAATCAAGCAATCTTGTCCCCTCAGTAGCGGTGTTGCAGTGATTTAGAGCATCGTATGGAGTCAGCTGAGAATATTTCCCATGCGAGGGGGGGGATCATTCTAGTGATGGGGGATCATTTTCTAACCTGTAACTTTAGGTGCAAATATTTTCTCTCATCCATCTTGTATGACTCTTGGCATTTAGGAGATGTTTGCTTTAATTCATTGGGGGGGTATTGTTTTTGGTGGAATTTGCGTTTTTGTCTGACAGCATTCTAGCGCCAAAATGGTTTGCTGAAATTACATAAAATTTTTGGGAAGATGTGCTATGGTTTAAGCGTCACCTCAATAAATTTAAGACCTGAGTGGTTGAAAGTCCAAGTCGCCAAATATCGGGAGGTGTATGTTGTACCTGACACCGCTTGTCCGGAGTCACAGTAGCAGCTATATTTCTGTGGTTAGATCCCCAGTTCTGTGATAATAGTGATGTAGCTTTATATACTCTTCATAGGGACACAGTGGAACAAATAGAATATTGGTTTTGGTGCAGAGCCGTGGTATCAGAAATGATCAGTTTTTTCATTCGTATTCACTGAGTTTCCTGGTGTTGTAAAATACTTGATGAAATGCAATAGTGTAAACTTAATTTGTGCAGTGCGTTACCTAAATTATTAGCTGCAGAACTCATTGGGGTGGAAGGAATATTGTCCACAGGAATAAATTGCCACCAGGACTGATACAAATACTGTATATAAATCTTGATTGAATTATTGAAATAATGCTTTAGGTTATTGGCATTCACACTGTAAAATGCTTAAAACACCATGCTCAATGGATCACAGTGCACAGATATATGTTTGCAATGGGCATCTTAACATAAGTTTTATAGCTGCTTTGGGAATCTAAGCGATTGAGGCTGGAAATACGACATTTTGCCATGTGATGCTAACTCCAGGGAGTATCCTTTCAAATGTTTGGTTTTCACCGCGAATCTCACTTAAAGTGTTGATGAGGTTTCTGTTTTTTTAATGTAGTTTTTGTACCTTCTCCTGAGTTTAACCTGTGGAACGGGGCAGGATTACAATTTAGCATTCCATTTAGTGAAAAAAAATGTTTATATATGTTTTTCAAATCTTCGAGTTTGTTGGCCCATGGGGCAGTAACTTGTTTATTAATCCTCTTTGAAGCTTGGAGTCCCAATCCCCAATGGTGTAATTTTCTGAAATGTCACTTGAAGTCTGTCTGTTAAACTCCCTACTTTCCCCAAGTGTAAACAAACACTGATTGGCAGGCAGACAATCTATTCTCCCGTCGTAAACGGAAACAGCAGCATCTGTACTCAACAATAAAGCAAGGGAACACTCGATTTCGACCCTAGTAGGTGAAATGTAAAAACTGAAAAACAGGGTATCCATAGGAAAGACCAGAATCACACAAAGTGCTGACCATTAAATCAAAACATCAAACAATGACCGAAGTCATTTCAATGTCTTGTGCGACCACCGCTTACCCGCGCCACAGCTTGACAAGCATCTTGGGAAACTCAGACATAGAGACAATAATAGAGAAAAGACTGAGAGGTCCTTAACTTTTTTGGTGGAGTATACTGTACTTATGTATTTTTTTACAATTTGCCTGTATTGTTCTGAGTACGGGTGGCTTGATTTTCTGCCACTAAATGAATGATATTTCTTCTTCTTCTTGCAGGTGTCTTCGCTTTTGGGCTTTTTGCCACAGATATCTTTGTGAATGTGGGTCAGGTTGTAACTGGGAATCTAGCTCCTTATTTTCTTAGTGTCTGCAAGCCAAATTACACGGGAACAGAGTGCAAGTCTCACCACCAGTTCATCCCCAACGGAAACATCTGCACCGGTGACAGGGCGATTGTGGAAAAGGCCCGGAAGTCATTTCCATCCAAGGATGCTTCACTGAGCGTGTATTCCGCAGTTTACCTGACGGTGAGTCCCGAAGCAGGTTCTCTGAAAATGGATATTCCAGATGGACTCTATGAATGCATTCTTGCTTTCTGATACTGGTCCTACTTCTTCGCATATTATTTCTTGAACCTCAAAACGTTGTGAATGTTCTAGAATCATATTGACAAAAGTCCAAATCGCTGTGGTGTTCACTGACGCGCTTATGTCCAACCGGCTGCTTTTATTTATGCTACCATTTTCTCAAAATGCCCATAAACTTGGACATTTTCATCAAAAAAAGTAAACAAATTGAAGTGCTTCAACAGATCATAGAAAAATGGTACAAGACTGGGTGGTAGAAATAGTAGTTGCACTGATATTGTGGGGGAGTTCAAGTCCCTTGTTACACAACTGTATGGTTCATGTCCGTAGCTAATTCACTTGTGTACCAGGAAAAGAGGAAAGAAATCTTTTCACTTACTCAAGCCATTCGCACAGATATTTATTGGTTTGTGAAACTGATCCTGGCAAGCGCTTGTTTAAAACCTGTTGTGTCGTATAATGGAAAGGATTACAAAATAAACATCAATCCACTGAAATGCAGCTCAGCAGTATGCTAAAAGCCACTTGCTTTGTTAGGCAGTACAAACCGCCGTTATTTATTCTGTCCCGTCGACAAGCACATCTCATAATTGGGTTTCCTCACTTACTGTTTAGAGTAGAGAGTTATATTGACTTTTGGTCATCACTTCATAAAGAGCTGTAAAGCCAAGTAGTTTCTCTTTCTCCTGTCTTCAAAACTCAGCTTGGTAGAATCAAATGACCACTGCGGTCTTGGATCGAAGCTGGTTGTGCAGTGGCAATTCAAGATACCCACCAGGAGAGAGCTTAGAGGAAATGTGTCATGATTACTGCTCTCACAACTTTGAACAAACTAAATCGTTCTCAACTGCAAGTCAAAATCTAGAAGGCATTTTTCTTCATCTATGATTATTGGCAATGGAACCAGCTTACATTCCTCAAAGCCAAAAAGTTTATATAGCTCCTTAATATAAAAATCATAATGCCGGAGTAACTAAAATGTATAAATACAATGCAAAACGAAGACAGACTGGCAAGGACGGAATCAGAATATGACTTGCAGTCAAGCAGATTCACTGCCTTGGGATGAATATTCTGAACATTTGCAGTAATCGTGCCACAGCTCCTTTAATTTCATCTGTGCTGCTCAGGGATATGGGAGGGATTGTGTTAATTTGGGTTAGCTTTGTACATTGATCGAGCACCTCTTGCCAGCCATCTGGGAGCCTGTTGCTTGCTTTCTGAGCTAGCACATGTTTGAGCTTCCTCTGACCTCCTTCCTGGCACGCTAGGACTTTCACTGTGGTGTTAAAAGAAGCTCTGCTTGACAGTAACATGTTTCTGAGTTAAACGGCAAACTGCCTTTGCTCTCTCAAGATCAAAGACGAGGTAGCGGACGAGGTTGCTAGCGCGTAGTTTGCTGGTCGGATGTTCCTCATGTGAGGGGTATTTTTGAGATGGCAAATGAATTTTTGAAAAGAAAATAATAATAAAAGAGAACTTCAGCACCATGCTAAGTTCACTTTGCCGTATCTGTTCATGTGGTCGAATGTTTCGTTTCAGATGTACATCACAAGCACAATAAAGACAAAGAGTAGCAGGCTCGCTAAGCCAGTGCTCTGCCTGGGGACCCTCTGCACGGCGTTCCTCACGGGCCTGAACCGGGTCTCTGAATATCGCAACCACTGCTCCGACGTCATCGCAGGATTCATTTTGGGAAGCTCAGTCGCACTCTTTTTGGTAGGTGGCTCGAGCCTTTACCCCTTTTAATGAGTGACGAGAAGGTCGACAGAAAATTCACAATGATGAGTAAAATAAAAATAAATATTTATTATAAAAAGTAAAACCTTGGCTAGCTGAAAATTTAATGCTGAAGAATATTGCCAGAAACCTTCTTTTCCAAGGTTTAAATGAAGTTGATGCATACCGTTGTTAATTCTCTGTTCTCTCAGAGTTCTTGAAATGCTGTTGTAAAATTTTTAAAAAGTAATGATACACTGGATATTCCTTGGGTACCTGAGACAAGCTCCGAGAATATTTAGTTTCTTGTGATGTGACACCACTATATTGTGCTGAGGGCATGCAGATAAGAGGGCTGTGGAGAAAATTTGTTTATTCATTTTTTAATAATTACAAAACTTAACTTTTAAAAATTAATTAGCAATTAATGCTAACAATAATAAAATGCTTACCCCAGGATTAAACCTAACAATCCCTGCAATCCTTTTCAATGATTCTTTATTTTCTGCTGACTTTATTTTGCCCTAAAACTTGCGTAAATTTTATTTCAGCCAAAACTTTAACACAAATTAATTAATTAATTAATGAATTAGTGCACAGTTGCAGGCCCGTGTGGATTTGTTTGTTCAGTACATTATGCAGTACATGCGTAGCATTCGTCAATGTTGTCTTGAATCAAAATGTTACACTGACAGTACAGCCTATTAGTACTTAGATGGTGACACTGTGTGATAAGCATTGAAAATATTTGTCATATATGAATGAAAATGACCAAAAATTTTCCATTGGCAGTTGAATTTATGATTGTGTGCACCATTTTCAAATTCAGCATACCTATGTCGGGCCAAAAGACAGAAATCGTGTCTCTGTCCAAGCGCTTACATTCTTGCAATAGGACAAACGTCCTGTTATCATGCTGTGTGCTGAAGTGGCCAGTAGACCTCCGGAGGCAACTCATTTAAGTGCACAGACCTGTGTAATAAACTGCATTGGCTTTCAGCAGACCAGACAAATGCAGCCAGCATATGGCAAATATTTGACAGTTTTTTTTTTTCATTTTTGTAGGTGTTCTTAACCAGGGGCAGCAGCATCTTAAAATAGCACATCAGTTTGAAATTTGTTCAGAAAGAAGTTAAATGGCTCTATCAGAGCACAGCTGAATCATTTGTAATAGCAAAAAAATTGTTATATCGGTTTTAAAAAAAAAAGTCTGAGTTCATTGAAAAGTTATACATATCTTTTTTTGACCTTGGAGTGTGCAGTATACTGTAAGTACAAAAAGTATGAAAAGATGGCTACTTTTCCCGAAGTGGATTAACAAATCATAAGATTTTTCATTCCCAGTGGCTGGATATAAATTCAGCCTGAACCTTTTCATCCCAAGGTCACATCATATGCGTGTAATCCGCATAATTTCATTGGTCAGGAGCTCAACCAGTCAGATTTAATATAATCACACACTCCCCCTCGAATGTTCATTACGACCGTGCCCTTACAGTCCACAAGAATGCTCTGATCAGTCTGTTGGCCCTTTTCTGTAAAAAATTTTATCATACTTTTCATGTTAATATTTCTCCATTCCATCTTTGGTGGATGCTTTAAAACAAAGTCAATTTTCACATATGAGATAAATTTTAAAGATTTATTCAGTGTTTCCCGGAGGGTATTTTTCTATGGGGGCTTCTAAATGTACTTGAGCTTGCCTCCTAGCTATACAAGAGAACTATTAGACACTGATGGGGAATGAAAAACTATTTATTATAATAGAAGTTCTTCTCTCTGTAGTGTTGTGATTATGCATAGCATGGCTCTTCGGAATCATTGCCAGTGTTTAATTTTTCTTTTTTTATTCAAACTAAAATGTGAAGCTTGCTAATGATGCTCTCGTGAAGAAATAACACAATTAGCGATACACATTTCCGTAGTACATTAGCACATTTTACGGCTGTCCAGCTGAGGAAATTGAATGAGTAACAGCAGAAGTGTCTCGCTCCGTTACAGTCCCTTTCATAATGACTGCGTCAGTCTTGATTACATTTAACGCTCTAGGTGCAGTGAAATGTGGAAGCGCATATTTGCACTTCATGGGACAAATTTGTATTGTACCCTGTACAATAATGCGCAAATAATGAAAAAAAAGGTACCGCAATGTGATATGGGATCAGGTAGACACCAGAAGCGAGGTGAAGGGGAATGAGGATTTATTGAAAAACAAAACAAAACAGGCACGAGGGCCAACGAAAAACTTGGCCCAAAGGGTTGCAAAAGGACAAACTAAAGTACGCTACACAGAGCTATAAATAAAGAATGCAAATGACAAAAAACAAAAGGCACTGGAAACTCCAGGCAAGAAGATGAAGAAAAATAAATAACAAGACTATATATATACACAAGGCAAGAGGCTAGAACAAGACTTGAAACTAGAAATGCAGGGGAACTTGACAACAAGAACTTGAGACACTGTCTGCCAGCCAACTTCCACCGCATCCAGATAAAGGCTAAGTAATCAAGGACACATGAGGGGCAACACCTGGAGAAGCAGAAACAAGAGGCGTGGCAAGATCAAGACATAGACAGAGATTGGATGACATGACCTGCTCATTAAGAGAATGAGCGTGCTCAGCTTAAGTACCAATTAAGTATGCAGTTTGGAAGCAAGCATGAATGTTAAGAACAGAAAAGCACAGCAAGATCTTGAAATAGCAAAGCAGGAATCATGACAATAAACTCCCTGTCTAAATTAGTAATATTAGTAATGTGCCTGTCTAAGAATTACACCACCCAGTGAGTGTTAGTAAATGTTAGTAACTAAAACAGTTAATTGCCAATTAAGCTTAGAGAGCCCCGAATCAGCACAGCACAGAAGGAAGAGGGAAATACCAAAGCCAACCAAGAGCTCTGAAATGTGCAACAACGAAGGCACGGGGCGGAACGCAGACAAGCGGTGGAGTGGCATGGCAGACCTGGCAAAAACAAAAACATGGAAAAGTGAAAACATGGACAAGGAACATGAATAATGAAATGTAAAATCCTAATACAAGAAACTGTTAAAACTATGGCATGAACTATGAAACTGAACTATGAACTATGGAACATGAAACTGTTAAAACCATAAATGCTGTCCTGGCCAAAGGCCAGAACACAACAGCAATGTTATTTTAGTACAAAAAGTAATTTTTGAAGGTGTAAAAACATACAAATTAGCCACTTATCAACAATGTTTAAGTACCTATTGGTTACCGCCCCAGAGGCAAGCTATTGCGCTGCTTTAGACACTTGATCACCTCGATCACCATCCTTTAATCATTCATTTATAAAGACTTGCTTCCTTTTTGCCTTGCTGTCCATTCATGCTGGGCAGCCATTTTACATCTGCGCGCTTCACTTAGCGTACCTGGTGCATACTTGCTGCACATGCCCAAAGTAGCCAGGTTCTCGCAGAATAAGGTTGCTGAAACCCTACAGCCTGAATTTCTCTGGTGGTGGGTATTTGCTGGTATTTGCTGTGCTGTGGGACCCCAGGCCACAGTTGGGGCTGGATGAGGTGAGGATTAGATTCCAGAGCAGGAGGGACATGGCTCTTTGGTGTCTCGCACTACCTCGGAGCCACACAGTTGTTACCGCACTGAATTTCTGTCATTAAAAAGTGCTAGGAGGTACGGAAGGGTGCTGACTGTGACATTGGTATTTTTATTTTTCTACAGGTCCTGCCCAGTGTTAATAGTGCTCATTTGTTAATATGACTATCGCTGCTTTGCAAGCAAACGGGAAAATGTCAGACAGCGCATGTGGCATTTAGCGTAAGACAAGAAAAAAGGTGTGAAATTTGCTCAACCATATGGTTTATCCATAGGTGATGTTTTAGTATGATAAAAATGGATTAGTTTCTACAATTAGATAATTTTATCTTATTTAGTAACCCTTTAAGGAGAGTCAACAATAATTTGTGATCAGGTTTTTCATGAGTGAACATTCAAATGCTAATGTGGCACAACTTTTGATCGAAAACAATGCAGTTTGAGAACTTGAGAAAAATAATTAGAAAAACGTTCCGAAAAGCGGAGACTAGGGTAACCTGATTTTGGCAGGGCGGTAATACATAGTCTGTTTACCTGCAGGGAATCTGCGTTGTCCATAACTTCAAGGGGGTCCACACGGCACCTTCCAAACAGAAACCGCAGGAGTTCCGTGGGCTGCCTTTGATGGCCTTCCCTCGGGTGGAGAGCCCGCTGGAAACGCTTAGCGCTCAGGTAACGGGTCCCAGCATTTCCCCAGTGTTTGTGTGACTAACCCTTTTACGGTTTGAGGCGCCAAATATGCAAATCAGAGTATTCTACTACCGGGTAAGCAATTGTGGACTGGAGTTTTGAAGCAGTGACTTGGAAAAGCATTCCTGAGAAAGAAAAATCTGAAATAATCCTCATATTTTACCTGAGGATCATGCAAATGCGAAAGGATTTAATGAGGCTTAATTACACTGAGCTCAATGAACCATCCAGGACTTTGCATTTAATCTCTTCCACTACATTTCAATTTATGTGCATCTCTAATATATGAGAGCATAATGTATTTTATATGAATTAATATTGATTTTAGCCAATTGCACTTGTGAAAATGAGTGAAGGCAGTGATTCTGATTAAAATGAATTTTCTCCTTGTCAGAGTGCTAATATATCATTTATATGATGACTAAGTGGAGATTATCTGTAGTATTAGTGCTCAGCTTAATTCATTGTGGTCTAATTCATCACTCATTAGCAAACACCATCATTAATTTTACTCTTCATGTTTTGAGCCTATTTAAACCCATAAAACCGTAAAATACTGCAAAATAAATATCAAATCTTGGACCATTTTTGTGATTTTAGCCTCGGCCTTCATTGCGATTACTTGGTTTTTTGAATGTTTTTCGCTTTGTTTAAAATGATTTTTGCCTTCTTTAACCTTTTGTATCCCTACCGAAAAAGGGCTCTTTATTTATGGTAAATGACCTTATTTTGGCAGAAGCAGCACCTGCTTGGACTGCAAACAGATACAAAAATGAGCAAATGAGCATTTCGCCTGATGTCAGTGCCTTGGCATTTTATTTCCTGACTTTTGCATTGTTAGGCTGCATCAATGCTCTAACATCTTTTTTAAATTTGGGAGGATGAGGGTGAGTGCATGGACGTTAAGTCTTTTGCTTCTACGAATCCAGCTGTGTAACAAGAAGATTACAGCATACAAGGATTTACGCTAGGCAAGGCTGAGTGCAGGTGCTTATCAACAAGAGGAATCATGGTGGTTGCAATAGACAGAAAGTACTCTAGTGATTTCTGTGGTGTGTAGCACTGCTGCGGTTGTGCCATTTACCTGGACAATCAGTCCATGAATGCAGGTAAATAAATTAATTGTCCGGCTAACAGATGAGAGTGACACACTATCCAAAGAATAGCAATAATTTCCAGCCATGGCTGTGTTGGCCAGTATTATTTTTACCTTGTTCGGTCTGCGCATACGTCATCATGGAAAAATGTGGTCTTGAAAACACTTTTTGAGGCAGGAACTACCACAGAAGTGGTTTTGTGAACTTTGCCACATGTTGACATGTCTTTCTGTCTGTCTTTGATGCTCTCTAGTTGTTCTGGGCCTTTGAAGTTGAAAAAAAGTTCTGTCAACTCTTTTCCCTGCTGAAATGTGCATCTTAAACTTAGTATAAAGTGTTTTTGTTGCACACTGCAAGCTTGTTTTAGCTTGTGTTTGTCTTCAAAGCATCATATAACCTCCTCAACCACCAGTTTGACCACCAGCTAATCGGCTTTTCTTTCTTTAACAGCTTCGACCAGCCACGTAAAAGCTGTCGTGCGACCACTCATTATATCTCTGTCTTTTTCCATGTAGAACCATTCAGCATCAATGACAGAAGTCACATGACTAAGAGGCCAACACAGAGTCACCTTTGCTTCACCTCAAGAGTTCTAGGCACAAATGTTTTGCACTGTGTCATACTGTAAGAAATGGACAGTATTATGTTGTTCCTAGTTAGATGCACATGTTTTGTACATTTTCTAATTCCTGTAGCTAACCCTTATCACGTCTGCTTGGAACTATCACATCTCAGAATTTATGCATTCCTTGCCATGTTTTTAAAGTACAAAGTGAATCCCATTCACAACATGGTATTGAAACGTTGATGTTGTTGTGGTATTTGTACAAAAAAATGTAAATCTTCAAATTTTTTTATTCTGTAACCTTCTTTTATTAGCCTTGTATAAAACTACTTTGCCCAGAATTATTGCCTGCTGTTTTTCAAGAATGCTTTGTTATTGAAATATTTTGATGTCAAGAAACAGAAGTCATATTGTGATACCTGATTGATGTTTTTTTCCCCATCTTTACTCGCCCTTGACACAGCATGGAGTAAACAAAATGGGTTCCTCCTTTTCAGTTTTTTGACTGGGATTCCAAAACAAGTTTTTTTTTTTTTTCTTTTTTAACTTTTTTCTGCACATTAAATGGTATTCTTCCATTTCAATAAATTGTCCCTTCTTACTAACTTTTCTTTAAGCTTTTGTCATTGAAGTTTTAGTATGACTTATTAATCATGGGTCGCATCTGTCTTTAGTCTGTAACAGAATCCACACTCCTATGCCAAACTGGGCACTATTTTCGCAAAACTTACCATACAGTTAACTGCATAACTGCTTTTTTAGAATCTGGTTGGCTTCTGATTACATTGTGGTGAGAATTACTCTTACAGTTTTTATAGTTTTTTAAAATATGTTAAGGGAGTATAGTCTCAACAATTGGCCATTCAACCTAAAAAACGCACAGTTTTCCTGAAATTTAAGTGTACCTAATGTTGAGTTTATTTCAGAACTAGGTAGTGCACTGCTCGGCCAAGAAAAGTCACACACTAATATTTTGTTGGACCAGCTTTATTTAGCTTTGATTACAGCACGCATTCACTAAGTCATCATTTCACTAAGTTTATGCAACAACACAACATTTACGTCTCTCCTGAATCGCATTAATTTCTCGTCAAGGTCTTGTATCGATAATGGGAGAGTCAGACCGCTGCATAAAGTCTTCTTCAGTGCATTCCAAAGGTTCTCAGTGAGGTTAAGGTCTGGACTCAGTGGTGGCCAGTCCATGTGTGAAAACGATGTCTCGTGCTCCCTGAACCGCTCTTTCAGAACTGGAGCCGGATGAATCCTGGCATCGCCATCTTGGAATATCCCTGTGTCGTCAGGGGAGAAAAAAAAATCCACTGATGGAAAAACCTGGTGATTCAGTGTATTCAGGTAGTCAGCTGACCTCATGTTTTCAGCTCATATGAACCTAGACCTAACTAACAGAAGGAACACCAGATCATGACACTGCCCTACAGGTTTGGAAAGTGGGCACTTGTCATGATGGGGTGAATCACCTCATCTGCTTCTCTTCTAACCCTGACGCGCCCATCACTCTGGAACAGGGTAAATCTGGACTCATCAGACCACATGACCTTTTTCCATTGCTCCAGAGTCTAGTCGTTGTGTAATAAATTGAAGCCTTTTGTCCAGTTAGCTACAGTGATAAGTGGTTTTCTTAAGGCTATACAGCTTACTTTAGTTTAGTCCCAATTCCTTTAGCTCTTTTCTCATTGTGCATGTGGAAAACCTCTTACTTTCACTAATCAGCAAAATTGTTGATTCAGGCCAGCAGCCATACCACTACTCAATCTGCTCCAGCTGCGTGGCTGAAGCTGAGCAGGTGTGGGCTGGGTTAGGACCTGGATGGGAGACCACCTGGGAAAACAATATTGCTGCTGGAAGAGGTGTTGGTGGCCAGTTGGTTGATCTTCCCTCTGGTGGAATAATCCCCAGTGCAGTGATAGGGACACTGTACTGAAGGAGATGCAGTCTTTCAGATGAGATGTTAAACCGAGGTCCTGACTCACTGTGGTCATTAAAGATCCTATGACACTCTTCAATAAGAGTAGGGGGTTCCCCGGTGTCATGGCTTAAGTCCCAACCTGGCTCTTAGACCTGCCACCGAATCAACCCCTGATCTAATTAGCTGTGCAATTAGTCCTCTCCCTCCCCATCTCAAGATCTCAATGGGACTTCCTTGGTTAATGAAAAGATAAATAAAATAAGATTTTTGCGATTTGATTTCAAACGTGAAAGTGAACTCTGATCATGATCATTCAAAATTTTTTCGAACCACACTTCTTCCTCAAAGATTATGGTTCACCACTATCCTTCTAGTTTTTAATAATGCGTTGGACAGTTCTTAACCCAATCTTAGTAGTTTCAGCAACCTCTTTTGTTGTTTTCTTTGCTTGATGCGGGCTAATAATTTAACCCTTTGGAAACAGAGTGCTATTTTTCTACAAGCGCAGGATATATCTTCTGACATGATTGTCTAAGAAATGAGAAGCTACTCATTGCATCAGTTTGGGATAAATAGCTTGTTTCCAGCTATACTTATTAATCGCTGCAGTAATTATCCAATGGAAGGCTCTTGCCTTTTTGCTTAATTAAATCCAGGTGATTTTTTTTTTTTGGGCCTGGCAGTATATTTAGCTCAGTAGTGCTTATTACAACATGAACCAGAGAGTAATCAGCTCTCTATAGAAAAAAATACCTTTTGTCCGTGTGGGATGTACCTTTTTAGAATTCAATTTATGCCCCTTGTTCTGAAAAAAAAAATTTTGTGAATACCTTTCATTAATTTAATACCTTCAATCAGATCAGCCCCTCAGTTTCTTTTTAATAAGACTAAAACATTCTTACCATTAATTTACTTGGTCTTCGTTGTGTAAACTTCTTCTAGAGCATGTTTTGCATAAAGCACAGTCTCCCTAACTGCTGGATGTACTCTGTGTGCTCTAACAAAGGTAAGACTTTTTCGAGTTGAACACATGCCTCTTTCTACCTCACAGAGAGTAGTCTGGCCTTATGTTTTCATTTCTAACATGAAGAACTTTTCTCTACATTAAATTTCAGAGGCCTGGCCTCTGCCCACTCCTGAATTCTGTCCAAATTTGTTTGGATCACTATCAATTTCATATTGTTAGGCAAAAACCCCCTACTTTATCCGTGAACATAACTAATGCAGTTTCAATGTTCTTGTCACGGCCATCTCTGTTTGTGAGGGAAACCTGCAGTGCCAGCACTGATCCCTGTCTGACTTAACATCCCGCGGTACACGGTTACGGCAAAGATCCGCCCGACTTCTGCTTTTCGCGTGGGCTCATAACCGGCTCTGAATCCACTCTGAAATACCCCGTGTAATTCTTACAGTCCTCATTAGAATATTGAGTGTCTCGTGGGACCTTATCAAATGCTCACTGAAAATTCTCACGTATTATATCACAAGCCCTGCCCTTACCCAGAAGTAGCTTCTTCAGAGATTCCAGCAACCAAAAAGGGTCCCAATTTTTGTGCAATTATATTCTTGCTTTTAGAGGACTGCCCTGGGTAGCTGCCAATGTAAAGATATGTCTCATCTACAACGTATAGTGAGCATCATTATTGATTGGACAGTGCGAAATTTTATTATTTTGGTTCTGCTGGAGTCAATGCCAGGATCCAAATCCATATGAACATGCATTTTACATGCTGAAGAGGAGACGGGAGGCAAAAAGTCCCCAAAACAAGTAAAAACTTGATATGTTTGTAATGCAGAACAAGCACACTTTTGCCAGGGAAGATACTCAGTAATACTTTCAGCAGTCATCTCAGGCAAAGGATATGCACCCAAATGGTAAAAATGATCACTTTATTCTGTATTCTGTCAAGCTAAAATATTTATGCTCCCAAAAATGGGGGGGGGGGTGCGTCCACTCCAAGCCCATTATCATTGCATCCTTTCAAACTCAAAGTGGTCGAATACAGAGCCGAAATGCTCCACTGTCAAACAAATTATGGTGCTGCTCACTATATCTCTCAGGGTTTCATTTCACACACGCAATCAGGACCTATGGCTTTGTCAACAGCAAAGGCAATTCATCAGTTACTCCACGATGCCCAATCTCAATATCTGCCGAGACAATCTAATGACTGAAGATACCTTTTGATCCATTAACAACATCTTAAAAGGAAAACTCAAATTTAGTTAATGAATAACAGTAGTAGTAGGTATGTAACCTAATGTCACAAAATGCTGGCCAGCCACTTGCCTCTTGGTTCGGAAGCAATGACATCTTTTGCTAATGGAGATTAGTCACAATATGAGTACTATCTTTACCACAAATATTCTTGCACTTCTATTTATGCAGGTCACATGCTTTTAATATATTTTACATGAATAAAATATTTGACTTGGGTGCAACACACCCAAGTCAAACTCGTCCCCGGAAAAATGAAATTTTCTAGTGTAACAGCCGGTGGTAATGAATGGGGTACAAGCAACATGAGGCAATTATATATTTTGACACAGAAAAGCCATGCATTGTATGGATGGTTGGAAAAACTTCTAGTTCATGACAACTATTTATAGAAAATACTTGCCCTGAACTATTTGCGTTAATTTTGCCTTGCTCAGCCGGTCAAATAGCAGCTGTAACCTGATCGGCTAATAGCGGTCATGTTTTCTTTTGTTCATTGGAAAAACTATTAGAAGCTTAGCGAGACATACAATATCCAATACTAAAACCATTTTGGTCAGATTCTTGAGTGGATGTTGACAATTTTCCATTGTTGCATCAAAACAGCGCCACCCATGGGTCAATTGTTACGGAATTTTGGAGTGTTCAGCTTCTTCTCCTACATACTGCATGTAAATGAAGTTTTGCGATGATTGGATATTGCATTCAGGATTTACACCCCATTTTATCAATTGAGGCCATGTCCACAAATGCACTGGTTTACTGTAGCTATGTTTTAACGTTTTAACTAAAGGCTTTCTCAACAACATATTTAAAGACATTGGTTTGAAGATGCAGGGTACACAATTTTGTGCAAATTAGACAAACCGTTCAGAAAAAGATTGATTTAAAAAGGTTTGAGAAAAATTTCAAGATGTGTGGAGATAGAGATTGGGTCATAGAATCAGTTAAAAAAAGAATTTTGAATGTTGCCCAAACAAAAGTTGTAGTCTTAAATGCATTTTGGCTCTCCATAATCCCTTTATCTGGACAATCAGAGGAATCTTAACACAGATTGCTCTTTTACACATCCGAAATAATCTTGTGAAGTTTCAAGATGATACATGATAGCTGAGGGAGTTGAAGGGCTGCTGAAATGTAATTGGCTGAAGGCAGCCATCTTGTTTAAGCAAATCCATTGAACCCTTGACCCTCATAAAGCATGCTACATTTCAATTAGACTCAGTAATTGTTATGACTAGCTGTTATAGCTCAATCTAAAGACAAATTTAGACCAAACTTGATAAGCATGAGTCTAATGGCCTGCAGATAAAGGCGAATTCAGTCATGATTGGATATTGCAATCAGGAGTTAGAGCTCGTTCCATCAATAGAGACCATAGCCCAAAAATTCTCTGGCTTTCTGAGGCCACATCATTTAATGTAGCATTATTGTTTATAAAACATTTAAAGGCCTAGTTCTGATAGGACACTTTGTCAAAGAGAATATTTACTGAAAACATACAAGCATACATTGAGTTTGGCGGTATGGCTCTGTTCGAGAGATCCCTGCCCGTCCAGCATGGAACCGAAGGCAGGGAGCTGAAATTAACCCCCCTTCCGTAGAACAGCCTATAGCAACAATGACCTCAAAAAGAAGAGACATTGTTATTGATCGGCAGTTTAGTCATAAGAGAACAGGATTACAGAATGTTAAAAATAAGATGGGAGGAGCTGGAGAGGAGGGATGTTAAGCGTATGTGCTGTGGAGCCGTTTCTCAGAACGTGAGCTTCAGTAAACTAGCATATTCAATCAAGCAATCATGTGACAGCAAATCAGATGACAGTCATGAGCACTCAGGTGATTCTCCAGAACGAAAAGCGGCTCCTACAAGTTAGCAAGCTTGACTCTGTGCCTATCAGAATTTACGTCAAGCTCCATGTCTGAAGATGCTAAATACTGCTAAATACCAAAAAAGAGGAATCAGAATGGTGGAAAATCTACCCATACTCAAATGGGTATGGCTTATATGGACAGATTTGTGCGGACTCTGAACCTGGCAAAAAATAATTTTTTTTTCTTTTGACATCTACAGTTCAAAATTTATAGGCAAGAAATGTAAAGATTGTGGATATCGTGCCACCTTATGGTCAGCCACTTTAAAAAGTATTCCAAAATAACAAAAGACACTACAGCACATGATATGTGTTCCAGGGTATGTTCCACCCAAAAAGGTGTCCTGAAAGATGGACAGGTGGACGGAGAAATAGGCACCCCCCCCCCCCCCCCCCCCCTTGCATTATATGCCTGGGTTATAAAATGCAACACCCAGAAATATCCCCAACAGAAAAACAAATACTCTTAAATAAGCAAGGAATTATACTGTTGAAAAAAAAGACACAGGTTACTAGGGCTCCTTAGTAATATCAAGGCGTAATTTTACAGTTTCAAAGTGATAATCCAAGGTGAAATCGAAATTGACCTGAAAGACAGTGAAGCTGGAATTCAAACAGCCTTTAAGCTGGTTTCATCAAACACCGAGGACACAGTGTACGTAATAACATCACTTACTGTAACACAGAGAATAAATAGGGTTTTTTTATGCGGGAAGAATGCAGATCATAATGTGTTTTTTATTCCCAATGTTAAGGGCCCTGTTTCAGAGAGCAGGAGCACTGATTGAGAATGATAAGTGCATGAAATAAGATCCGGGACCTTCATTAAACTGGAAGATGGACTGAAGTAAATGAGCAAGCTTGTCTGGACTTTACTTAGTGCACTTATTCAGTACTCAAGTTCTGTGAAATAAGCCTCACCCACCAGCTCTAACAAGTGGAGACAAGCAGCAGCTGAGAGCTCATAAGCTGCTCTCCAGCCATATTACCAAGGTCCTTTAAAATAAATACTCGAAGGCCTCACTTTATAATCTATACGGCCGTCATGTCCTGTAAAGGAGGGAAAAGATTTCTCCTCTCGTGAAAATGATTAGCAGGATTGTTTTTACCGCTAGTCAAGGTGAAAGCAGCACTTCTTTATAGCATTTTGAAGCACAGTTTTGAGGTTTGGTTTTCAAGAGTAATCCTCAGCCCCTGTGGTTATATTATTTGCAGATAAATTACGGTTCTTGTTGCAGTGCTGTCTGTGTCTTTCGATGATCATGCACACTCCTCGTAGACTTGAGCCCTTAGCCTTTACACACAGAAATTCTTCCAGATTCCTTAAATCTTTCGACTACATAATGTATTGTGGATGGAGAAACATCCAAATCCCTTCTCGTCTTTCTTTAAGGAACATTGTATTTTCACCTTTGAATGATTTTCTCACACATTTGTGGGCAAATTGGTGATCCTCATCCCATATTTTCCCTGAGGGACCAGGCCTTTCCTGAAAGCTGTTTATGTAACAAATCATGATCGCAATGATCTGCGGACATCAGCTGTTTCAAATCACATAATTATCTGGATTTTTACCTTCATTAATTAGTCCTAATCCTAACTTTCTTTGGGAATACACTGCAGGCCTGAATGGCAGGACTGGATCTATATTTACAGATAAAATGAAGTTGACCAGACAAAACATTAACTATTTTGTCTTCGTTCGGTCTTCAATGAATCAAATTTTAAAGTAAATTTAGAAATCACTGATATTTTTCCTGCACATTCTCCATACTTTCCAAACTTTTTCCGTCTCTGGGCTTATGTATGATCAATATAAAATCTTTCTAACTTGCTGTGTTTAATTGGCCACTAACGGATATTCAGTGTGATTAGATTTATCTATATTTACCTTGATTGTGGTGTTTCGCACAACATTCTTGTTGACAAATAATCAACAAATACCTGCTTTCTGCAAAAAAAATAATAAAACCAAGAGTGAATACATTTATTTTATAGAATAAAATTAAGTAAACCCCACTTCAGCTCTTATATCATGGACTCTTGGTGCTTTGATAATTATGTAGCTGCTTGAACAGCCTGTAGCCTGTAGTAGCTACTTAAAGACCTGGTCCTTACTAATGGACGTGTTTTTAGGAAGAGTTCTTTCCTATTTTGTTTTCCAAAAAAATCTCTGTGCACCCAAAGATGGAAAAAACGCATCCACAGTAAAGAGCACGCTAAACCAACAAGTGCCGTATTGTAAGCCCATATGGGCCAATCACAAGCCTTGAAAACTTGCCATAAGTGCTATCCACTCTGGTGTCTCAAGCCAAAAACTCAACACTCTACACAATTAAAATTAAGTTTCCAGAAATTTCACCCTGAAAGGCATGTTCTCAGAGGTCTACTTTCAGTGACCAAATAAAGCTTGTGTGTGTACAAAAGGCTAAAGCGCATAAAAAAAGCTACGTGTTCAAAATAACCAGCGTACGTGTGAACAGGTCCTAAATCCCAGTGAAATTAAATAAAGAATAAGAGAGACTCTTGCGCTAACAGTATTTTAAAGTGTCTTGTTGTGTCACAGTGTAAGCTTGGGAAACTCCCAACAGATGCGTTTTCATCTTTACACCTTCGTCTTGCTCCTGACTCCAGATGCAGCTATCCTGACTGAGCCTCTACTACTCTGCAGGCGTGCAACTAACACTTCTTCAGTGCTAACCGGGAGATTTAAGAGATTACAGATGGCTTCCCAATCCAAGTGTATCTCTAAATTTACCACCACTTTTACCAGCTGTTTCCAGTGACGGCCGTTTTGGTTCATTCCATTGCTGCATATTTTCTATTGAGTCACATTGACTCTGATTATATTGGTGGACAAGTATTTACATGGGTTTTTTGTGATGCTTTGTGATGCTCTGATCAATGCAATACTTCACCAAATTAAGATCATTTATTCTACAACATCTCAATATAGATCCAAAGAGCTGTCAGTGCTGGTAAATCAAGCCATAATTAGGTTGAAAAATCAAAATAAACCCTCCAGAGGAAAAAAAGAAACCATTCGATTTGACCAACTAAACTTTTTGGTATTTTCATATGAAGAGGGAAAGCACGTGTGAGTTAACTCTTTCAGCGCCGTGGGCAACTATAGTTGCGCAATGATCAAAATCAGATGCTGTTGAAAACATATCATGTGGCAACTTGATAGTTGCCACATGATAGGTTTTCAAAAGCTCAGGATAACTACATTTTTAATTCCTTGAAACTGTACTCAGTGCTCAAAGGGTTAAAGAATATATAAAGACCAGAGAGACCAAAGACAACAACTGTGATAGTGGACAGAAGCCTGTTTTGCCTGATTAAAAACCCCCCTCACAACAGTTGGCCAGATCAAGATGATTCTCTAGAAAGTACTTCCTCATGCATATTAATTGAAACAAGCGATTTCAACTGGACTTTTATGATGAACCATATTGATTTACTCATAATACTACAAAGTTTATGTCCTCAGTTTTTAAGACCGAAAGATTGATATCAACTGCACTTGCTGATGTGTTTGTGCAAAGTCAAGTGCTTCCTGCATCCATCACATACAATGTTTGATTCACAATTAACCAGCCAGGGAAACAAATGACCACAAGTAACCATGAAACATGTAGTGCAATACCGATTGATGTAATAACTGTTGTTATGTGTGAGTATTTTCTGTACAGCATTGTATATCATTTGTAAATGGAGATTTGTTACATGCTGTTTTTGCTGCCTTGCTGGTACGCTATTTATTTTGTTCATTTGGCACCCTCTGGTGGTGGGTCTGTAAAATATGATCTGATATAGTCTAATGCTTTCTAGAAGCTTCTGGCACCTTCCGGCCTGGAGGGGGCGGGATTACCCAGGAATCCTGAGGATCTTTCCAGAATGTTGCTAGTCTATATAAATGCTGTGATTTTAAGCAGAGCAGAGAGAAGCAGAGTTTTGTTTTGGCAACAGAGTTAATTAGTGGCATTAGAGCGTTATTAGAGAAATAAATATTGGATGTTTTTTGTGGAGCTTTTTTGTTGTGAGGAATGGATTTGTTTTGGTTGCCATTCCCGGTTTTATTTGTTGTAATTTTTTTCAAGTCATAACACTGTACATGCACAATTTTTACATCACACACCCCACAGATTTCTTATGCAGTATGATTTAATTTTGTCCAGCTGAGAGATATGCTAAAATAAAGACGAATAGGCAGATTTTTGCTTGAGAGCATGAATTGGGATTAAAGACTGAAAAAATTGAGACTTGTTTCCACAAATTTGCATGAGGGTGTGAGTCGATCAGTGCTAAAGCCAGGAATTGCCAGGAACATATCAACTATTGTCAAGGCTCAAACACAAGAAACCTCCCAAAAAATTTTTAAATGCTTGTATAGCTCTGGGACAACATCCTACAGACGAACAAGAAAAGGTCAACTTATAGTATAAAAAATGAGAAAAGAGGGATATGGAGAACGGAGGGAACTGCTCATGATCTAAGGCAGAACACCTCATCTGTGAAGAGTGGTTATGTAGGGGCACGCATGGCTGCTAATTACGAGACTGTCGACTAAACCTGGAGGATGAATTTTGAATTGTATATGGCTATATTATATACATAGATTCAGCTAAATGCATCAGAGCTAATGGTGTCTCCCCGATGACGATAGTCAGGAGATGCTATGGTTCAGTTCCACGAGCTGCAGCGGCGCACCGGCAGAGATTTTTTGTTTCGGGCTCTGGATGCGACAATTATTACAGGAATTTTTTCTGATTTTGCACAGGCGAAGACATTTATTTGACAATACACGAGACCGACTTTCGGCAATTTTGGACGTCCAATATGGCTGTCGCGGCCATTTTGTCCAAAATTTGGGGATTGGGGAGATACATGACTTGGTCCCAGTGGCGACCGGGTTATCTAGTTGGAGAATGTTTTACAGTGCGGTTGGACAGAGACTTGGTAGCATACTGCGAAAACAATATTGTTTTATGGCAAAGAAGAGTTATAGTCTACCATAGACAAGTCAATCATATGACCTCAGTCCAATTGAGCATGGATTACACTTACTGAAGGGAAGACCCTGCAACTGAAGACAGCAGCAGTGATGGTCAGGCAGAGCATCACCCAGTGTCTGCGGGTCCCACACTTAAGACAGTCATTGATTGCAGATGGTTTGCCACCAAGTTTTAAAATAGACAAATTAATCATTTTTTCTGTCCTATTTTCCAATTAATTTTGAGCTCCTAAAAGCTCCTTTGAGCTCATAAAATGGGTGTAATTCACACAAGGCTCAGACAATATTTTTGAAAAAATTCTGAAACTGAAGTTGAAAGTCTGCACTTAAAGCACATCTTGATTGCTTCATTTTAAATCCATCATGTTGGCCTACAAAACTAAAACAATGAAAACTGTGTCTCTGTACAAATTTTATGGGCCAAACTGTATAAAGTTACGACCGAGACATAGTGTTTGTTGGGGAAAGTCAGTTTTGCATGCTGGTCAGAGCAACTCCACAGAGCAACACAGAGAGAATAACACCCAGATTACTGATGAATAATTCGTGAAATTCATGTATATACTAAGCTTGCAGCCACAGATAGAATATTTTAGCAGCAAGCCACTCGCTGCATTTTCATTCTTGGCGCTGTCGTTATGCAGGTTTAGGCAAACATTTGACCACTGTTCTTCTGAAATAATTCCACCGTGCCTGCCTCATTATATGTGTCATGTCTCGCTCACAACAGTCTGCATCACTGGAGCTCTGATTCCGAGCCTCGCTCCAGCCCCCACGTTCCACCTGCCTCTTAATTGAAAGCAAACACCCTTTACACTTATTTAAACTCGCACCTTCCTTCCCTCGGCGCTAAGACTCATTGTTGCCTTTGTGCTCAGCTAGTGTAGACCTCGGGTTCTCCCAAAACTGTATTATAGCAGACTTATTGTTAGTCCAGCATTATATTCTGTATCATTATTGGGGATTGCATTCCCTGTTTTGTATGTGTTATTGTATTTGTGTCTAAAGCCCCACTTCAGCCACTGATTAAACAACCTCAGTCTTCGCTCTCGGATCTTGTCACTGTTTCCTGCTTCCAGCCCTTGAAGCCCTTACAGTACGTAGCCTAGTGTGCCCAGATCCGTCCCGGCCTTTCGGCAGATCATTCACTGCGCCTCACTGCCCCAGCTGCAGAAACAGCACTGGCCTCCAATCAACAGACTCGTGAGGTGGGGCGCCAGAATTATTCTGTCTGAAGCCACTATAGTGTCCACAGACAGTGCCGAGGTTACCTGGCCAATTCAGTCATCATCTGACCTTCGAAGGTAAAATAGTCCTTCAGCTTAAAGTGAAATGTGTGCAAATATATTTGACAAATATTATGTACAAAACCTGCCTGCTATCGCCAGCACCCGATTGACTTGGACAGGCCTCTGCACGGGGACTTTGTGGACTTTAAATATTTGACAAATAGTTTTTATTTGCAGCCCCCTTTGGTTCAAAATAGCTTATCGAACGAGAAAATGGCCGATACATTCAAGGCACCAGGTCCTTCATCAGCAGATTGAGAAATGGCAGGGAACAGGAATATGGAGCGCTGCAACCGAAGGACAATCAGAGTGTGTTCCAATAACACAAGCCAGGCAAAACTCCGCAGACAGAGGGCAAAGACTAAACTCTGAAAATCAATTTCAAGGTAGCATACAGCACAGTTTCCCAACTTTCTCCTTGGTGCACATCAGCGAGATCTAACTATTTGTTGTGTTCCGCCTTGAGCTCACCCAATTCACCTGATATGGTCTTGATTGGTTTTCATGCTTGAGATGAAATTCAACAAATAACTGGATCTGGCCGGTGAGTATTTGACAAAATACTCTCTCCACAGCAACAGGCCCTGTTTAGCAGCTAATTGCTAAAATCAAGACCTCAAAATTAAGACTGAAATGAAAACCTACAGGACAGTATTGGTCATGCTGAATTAGACCCTGCAGTGCCATAGTTGAAACACTAACAGCCTAATATCCTAATATCTTACAAGGCAGCAATCTCATAGGATTACCTCTCGTTATCTCTCAATGCAGCAATAACAGGAGTTGAGAGGGGAGGAGTCAAGTGTCTACATCATAACTGACGCTTGCATCATCTGAAGTTATAAGTTTGGCGTGTATTTCCTTTGATTTCTGATATTACACTGAAAGCTCTGCTACTCGCACTGTAAACTTAATTTCACAATAACACTGCATTGTCATTCAGATGTTACAATTCTCTTGAGCATTTGAATTCTTAAAAGAATGTATAAAATATGATATATGATGGAAAGGTAATTTAGTTGAAATTTAATTTGCTGGCCACAGCTAGGCTATTTGTATATAAACCTTTGCGTTCCACACCAGAATTAATTCTGTTTTGGATGTCGTGTTGGCAGTTATTCCCTCATCGACCTAATTATGAAGCTACGCACATTCGGTCGAGGCACTTCGAGCATTATTGCATAATTTAGATGTATTACTGGCATTACAGCTGCTTGTCTTTTTAATTTCTCTCTAATTCATTAGTCCAACTTATTCCCGAGTTATTAGCAAGGTGACTTTTCAATGAGAGCCTCACATATTTTACCAATTAGTTTCCCATTATCTCGTTGCATATCATTCTAAGCCATTAGGAACAAGAACTACATTGATATCAATGTCTCGTTTTTCAACAATTTACCTCAAAATTCCTTTTTTTTTTTTGTTTTGTCAGGTGTAGCCCAGGAATCTTTGTTTAATTGTTTCTAAAAATATTTTCACTCTTTTAGCTTTTTCTTCTATATTTAAATCTATTTATACACTGTAAATAAAGAATAAATTAATGTAAGACTTGTTTCTTGAGACAATGCCCCCCTGATAGTACACTGCCGTTTCACCTGCACCGCATCCACGGACCGTCACCGATGACCCCTCTAATCCCCTCTCGCCTCGCTTCTCCTGGGCGAAATTGTACGTCTCATCTGACTCCCTCTCTTATTGTCGCTCTTATACTGTAGTTTGTGCATCACTTGCGCATGTAGCAGAGCCTCTGAACCTCACCCAGGAAGAGCTGACGTAGCCACAAGCTTTCATTCCAACCAAGTATTTACTCACCTGATTCTACTACCCAACCACAGAGTCTTCGCCTCAGACGTTCATACTGGGTAACTGCGTGGCAGGAATGAAGGCATAAAACCCTGCACAAAGACTGGCCCTTTCTGGATAAGGTTGAGAATCCGAATCCCTGGCCTGTACTCTGTTACGAGCCGCAAAAGTGAAGCAGGTATTGTTTTCAGTTGTTCTGTGTGTCTATCTGTCATTTGGCCAAACCACAGCAAAATAGTCTGACACTGCAATAAAACTACTAGGAAAAGCTGTTTTTGTTTTGAGCATTTTTGCGAGTGTTCACATATCCGTCTGTCTGTCTGTCTTGTCAGTTTGTGAACAATTCTTGTGAACACAGCAGCGTCACAGACTTTTAAGACGCAGCCCTCAAACTTCACAGATGTATAGTTGTGATACAGAGGAATGCTGGGCATGTTCTGAGCTATGCTGTACGCAGTGCCCAGTTTGTTATCGCGGCTGGTGCGATCCCAGATGGTCTCTAGTTCATTAATATATTCGGTGCTTTTTACTTGCTGGATTGTTTTCTCAAAATAAAGGTCCTGTCTGCATTCGCACTGGTCTGTCATGGAGGAATTGTTATTGACAGGCTCCATGCTGCTTAAACAAGCATGAAATAAGCTGATCCCCCGCCACAACGAAACTCAATGGAGGGCACGGACGGACGGACATGTGAAAAGGCACATCTACACAATAACATGCAACCATATCTTAAATTTCGTCGATAAATATTGAACAGTTTAGGATTTCTGGCCCGATATGTATCCTTGAAGACAAACGCGACGGAGGCATGAACAGACGGACAGATGAAAGTATAGAAAAGCTCATCTACTCAATTAGATGTATCCATGTATGCAATTTTGTTGTGAAATATTGAACGGTTGAAGTGTTCTGGCCCGAAAAAGAACGGAATGGCTGTTATCTGGCCTGGAAACAAATTGTGGAGGGACAAACAGGCGGGCAAGAGGACTGACGGAGGTATGAAAGGCACATCAACACAATAAGCTGTATCCACACATGACATTTTGTGAAAAAATATGTATATTTTGGAGTCCTGGCCTGGAAAGTAACCGTGACAGACAGACAGACAGACAGATGGACACGCAGAGGGACACCATTCATTCCCGTATCCCCATCCACTAAGTGGAGAGAATGAAAATCACTTAACCCCATAAAACTGACAAAACCATATATGAGTCCATAAATTACTGCTGGTCTATTCTGACCTGTGCGGCCTCAGACCTATTTTAAATTTTGATGAAGATCCCATGGTTTCTAATGATGCCAAATATGTCCCACTCAATTAGTGGGTAATGTGTATCAGTGATGTACAAGATTGAGGTATTTTTCACTTGATGTAATGCTGTGGCTGTATAAAAAAAAATATATATATGTATATAGTGTCCTGTGTTTGAATATTTCCCTCAGTGTAAGTGTAGTGTAGCTTCAGTGAAGCGCTGCAACCAGCAGATACAGAATATTCATGTGACACGGTCCTGTAATACGAAAAAAAATGCTATTTCTGACTTTGAACCGACATAAGTGAAAACTTAAGCGAAAAGTTAGAGTTTAAGGGGTTAAAAGAGGACAAGTTTTCTTTTCTTTAGGTTTGAACAATGATTTCTTGTCTATGGAGGGGAGATGGTGGGGGTTTTCCATTTTATTTACTTATTTTATGATTGGTTTTTTTTTTAATACCTAACTTGTCTATGTAAAGCACTTTGTGCTACATTTTATTGTACGAAAAGTGCTCTATACATTAAGTTTTGATTGATTGATTGATTGATAAGCAAGTACCCAATCATATCCGCTGTGGCCTCTGTGGCCTTTGCCGCAGTCCCCGCCTCAGACTACAGACGAAGCGACACGCGGGAGAGCAGGTAGGCTCTTTTAAAGCACACGAACACTGTCTGCCACTCGTTCCTTACCGCACTTCAAGTGTACAAGATTGGCTCATGTAGCCCTGAGTCAGGAAGCTTGTGTGAGGCTTAAACCGAAATCCCAGCCAGCTGGAGCCTGCTCTCCCACAGTTAATGTTAGCACTAATCGTGCAGGGCTGCTGGCTACAGCTGTCTCTGGCTAGTGTGTATATTTACAGGCTACACCTGGATTCCAACTTCCTGCTCTTACTGCTAACTCCTAATCAAGCACAGACATTGTATATTGAGGAATATTTTTATGAGGGATAGCAGTAATAGCCATTTTTCCACACTATGCATCATCACTGACCAGGCTGTAAAACATGAAGAGGGAAAGAATGGCCACACAAATACATTAACGAGCGTGTCTGTGAAGCACTGTCTCCACAAATTTCTTTACTTACTTCACTTAAAAAATATGATCTAACAATAGAGAGAGGGCAGTGCATTCTTGAACCCCTGTCAGTCTCAATTTAGCCATCTCGCTACAAAATCCAATTCAATTAAATGCAGTTCTCAAGGAGGGCAGGCGGCATTCAGTGGTTTTACAGCACAGGAATGTGTTTTTTCACAGGTCGTCAAGATCCAATTTTAGATAAAAACCAGACTTTCATTCTCACTGTATCACGCTGCTCATATGCTTATTGAGCCACAGCGGAAACAATAAAATATGAAAAAAAATGTTTTATGCCTGGATTCGATTCAATATTGCCAGTCTCTTGGTCTTCAAGCTTTAACTTTTAGTTGCCAATAAAAAACTGATATTTAAGTGAAATATTGTTGTTCTTTATTACCTTTATGGTTGTAATATTATGTCCAATTGAATGCGGTGGCACAGTAGCGTTATCTCATTTTTAAAATTGGTGTTCTTTTGAATCGGTAAAAAGGTGCAGTGTATAACTATGACCCATGATACAGTTGGTAAACGGTGATTATAGATTGATCATAAAACCATACCTACATGAAGGATGAATGCAATGCTTTCAATGTCCCAATTTAGAAAGAACATTTTTGTTTTTGTATTTTGTGAAGCAGGCCTGGACTCTCATTCTGAGAGCGGTGGTGTGTGTGTGCATGTGTGGGGGGGAGGGGCATTTAGGGAGGGGTAATCAGCACATTTGAATTACACAGCAGTATATATACAGACCGAGAGAGTCCCCATAAATCTGCTTCCTGGAGGCAATCACGAGCTCGCATGACCCCCAAACCTAATACTCGATAAGGGGCGCTTATGAGAAAAGTCCAGATTTTTTGGAATACAGTTAATGCATTTCAAACAGATGCTACTGCTGTAAATATCATATTTCAAAGTCAAAATGGATGAATGCAAATTTCTTATGTATTTGTTCAGCGTCTTTTTTCATGCTAAACTGTAAAATTTGGCATGAAGAGTAATTTCAAATGAAACACGATGACCAAATAGCATGATTGATGATGGAACGTCATTTGTTATTCTCATCTCAGAAATCATTTATTCAATCATGTAACCACAGAACTGCTGCTAACAGGATGTCTTACCCAGAAAAGTGAAATTTATTACTATTTGCACATTTTTTTTCTCTCTTTTTAGGATCAGTAGTCCACCATTTTGAACACAATGCAAGAATATTATGAATAATACGAACATATTCTGGGTATGAAAATTGATGTCTCGTGGACTTTGAATGAATGGCAGTCCTTTTTATTTAGTTATTTAGTTACACTGTCCAAATATGAATGGACTGCACAGTGCAGGGTTTAAATTTTTCCAACTGACCAAAAAAAATATATATCAAAGCTAGTAATACTGGACCTGTATAAACTTGATGCCCATTTTTATTGATAGGATACACTGAATACAATTTTTTAAAATTATGGAATTTTCTTCAAAAGTTTTCTCTTTTTTTTTTGTTGCGGAATTCCAGATTCCTCGCTGTTGAGTGAATATGAATTGCAAAGTGTTATGGTGACAACTTTTTTTGAACATAGTGTCTTGGCCGGACGTAGTCTTTCTTTTCACCATCCTTGGAAATATCAAAAATTCAAAGTTCATGATCATCTGCAGAACGTAGTTTAATTCATCAAGTCTCTGACTGCACTGTGTAGCAAAAAATTGAAGTACACTTTGCTCATAAAGTTTTGCTGAGTGATTCTTTGAAATATAATATTATTACTAGCACATCATTGTAAATTTAACACAAACTCATCTCAGACAAATTATATAAAGGTAATCTCTTGCTGAAATCTGTGCTTGGACATCAGCATAATTCTTTATATGACATGAGAAATGTGCTTCCACTTCCAAAAATGACAACAGTTTTTTGCCTCATAGTAAAAAATAAAGTAGCTGTGGCATTTTTGTGGATGTTCGCGCAACAGTGCACTGTGATTTTTCAAGTACACAAGAAACATTGATGTGGAAACACAGGATTCATTTGAGAAACCTTGTACGAGTGCATGTTGTTTTTATAAACTCATAATGCTAGACAGACCCAAATTGTTCTGCTGAACGACGTGGCAATGCTTTTTTTCCTCAGCTGAACAATACAATATATGCAGCAGCAAAATTTTAATAAAAGGGATAATTTAATTACAGGCAACAAAGGCAGAAATATTCAAATGGACACTGACTCTGGCCGTGTTCGTCACTCTGGATAAATGTATGCTAGTTTGTGGGGTCGGATACCCATAAACAACTAACTAAAGATGCCACTGTCAAAGAAACTAGGCCTTTCCACCCACCAAATGTCAGTAATGCTGACTAAAGACAATATAAAGGATCCAAATGAATGGACAATGCTATAATACCATTCAGTACAGTTACTAAAGGCTGTCCAAAGCATTTTATGAACTTCAGTTGGGCAATCAGCTTAGTGGCTCAGGTCATAACTCCAAATAAACGAGATGCCGTATGCCCTGTTCTCCTCCTGTGAAATGTTTCTGAGGAAAAGTTGGGCATCATGTCAAAATCGCCATTTAAGCTGGATAAATACTGGTTTTCACGCCTTAGGTTGCACCATATATAGAGGCAGAAGTTTTTTCATGCATAAACAGGGAAAAAAATCTGAATGAAAAGATTTGTGATCCCGCTATTTGAGTTTTATGTGATTTCTTTAGGGTTTTAAGGCAGTAGAAAAAGGGCCCTTTTAACAAAATAACCTTCAATCCAAATATGGGAAATGAATAAAATATCAGACACTTATTTCCACCATTCATTTCTAAAAGTGTTATGGCTAATGCTAACATCGGACTGATCGCAAATCTGAGTATCTCTGCAGAGTAACTGCCGATAAAACAGGAGTGTATCAGAAGGTCATAATAGTTGACATGCAGTTAAGTCCAATATAAAAGCCAATATAACTCACCATGTGATTTTAACGATTATTAAGAAAAACAGGTTCTTTAGCAATCGCTTCTCTTGGTGCTCTTGACTATGAGGTTGAATGGAATACCTCCATTCCGCAATAACTAGTTCAAGATGGTGTACGAGGCACCAACACATAACTTCTTCCATCAATGTTATTGATGTTGAACAAGCAGTCGAAAGAAGAGTGTTTCACATGTTCATATTAAGTGCAGATTATATGAGGAAAGTTTCCTGTTAAATATCCAAAAAGCACGTATCGAGCACTGTCGTGCTCACATAGCATTACACGTCAAGTCTGCTGAGCAGTGCAAAAATATAAATACCTTCTTCCAATGACCACGTATAATAGTGGCAACCGAAACCATAGTACCTCGTAAAAAATAATCAAAGCACTTTGCATCCACAGGAAACAGTGGAATTAGCACTACATTACCAGTACATCGTAATTGACATCTTCAAAACAGGCCTTTTTTTGACAAAAAAGGGAAAATAGCACAATACAGACGTTAACAACACAATCTCGCCATCTTCAACTCATTCTCATGTGTCAGTTCCGTCCGATCCTTTCCGTATAACACTCAGATTTAACAAATCAACCGCCATTAGAATGTGTCCGTGCCATCACAAGCCGTACTTCCATAATATCTTTTTTTAAAAAAATAGGATGTGCAGAAACTCTATTGCAAAATCTGAGTCCTGTTATCATCACATCCCAGAGCTGGAAGTTCAATTAAAGCTTCAGTGTACCCATCAGGAAGGACGAAACCTTGGATACAGCGCTCCTTTGAGATGTCTGCGATTTCCGAGCCAACCTCACGCGTTGCCGTCCGATGATACTGTCGTTAGACTCTGACGCTGGTACTGCTCCAGTTCTTTTTTCTTATTAATGGCCAACTGCAGTTCTTGCTTGATGATCTTTATTTGCTTCTCCAGGTCGGAGAGCTCCTGGAGGACGGCGTTTTGCGCCGGGCCCAGCAAGTCCGTCCGCCCGTTGGAGGTGGCATGCAGGGGTAGGGCTCTTTTTAGCTGTGGGGGCAGGGGGTCCTTGCATTGCGTTAACTCCAGGTCGTTCTGCTGGGCCTCTGGGATGGGGATCTTTGGCCTGTTGCAGTTTGAGTTGTCGGAGCAGTTCCACGGCATTTGTTGGTTTTTCCCCACGTTACACCTAGAAATTCAAAGTGAACCAAAAAAATGGCCTCATCGCATCATCGTATCAATCAATCGCCTGTATAAAAAGATGGGCACAGCACCCGGGTCTGAAAACGGAGGCCAATGCAGAAATCTATTACATTTGAATTCTATTTAATGGCCAGCAGATGGCGATGTCGGTGGTTGCAGAAAGAAGTTCAATCCTGTAGAAGTTTATGAGAAAATGACCCTACTTTCTCACCTGATTTATTATTTCAAAAATTATTTTCCACATTATTTTATGGTATCTATCGCAAGTTTCAAGTCTCCTTCGATACATCATATTGTTCATTTTTGTAAATTATGGTCCCAAATAGACTAGAATAAAGGATAAAGCCAGAATATGCTTTAGGGGCGTGGCTATCCTATGGTCATCACCTGATACGGTCACATCTACCCCTCGCTCCTCCCTGGATACTGAATTCACACTCTCATCCAATACAAATCTCATCAGGTTTCAAAATGACAAAATTGCGATGTTCAAATTGCAAAAATCGAGTCTTCCTAAATGGTGTGCTGAAACCAATGGGTGACGTCACGGTTGCTTCATCCATCTTTTTACAGTCTATGGTATCAATCAATAGTTGTGTATTATTTGTAGTGACAGAAGAAGAAGTACTGCAATGTTGGTTCAGTAAATAATATTGTTTATTCTATCTTTACCAGAGCAAATGATGACAAAGCTTAGTCTGCAGACTTCCAAACTCCGGCTAACATTCGCTGTCAGGCTAGCTTCACACTCAGGCCTCTTCTTCTGCCATTTTAATGACACAGCCTATCAATAAATAGACGCACAGTCACATCACATGTACAATAAAATTGCAAAATGTGTCCAGACAGTGGCACTGTTCTGACAGCGGGGGCAAACAGTGTAATTAAAATGACAGAAGAGGCTTGAGTGCGGAGCCGGCCGGGCAGCGAAGGCTGACCTGAGCGTGAAGATCTGCAGCCAAACATTTCTTAATATACGGGGTGTTGGGAAGTTGTTTCCAAGTAATAAAATCAGTTTTTACATCTCCAAACTACTGGCTCACTGGCAAAACATACCTTTTTTCTTCTTTGTCCACTATCTGTGGCTTGTCTTCACTAAAGGCTGAGTTAAGAGCACGGTGCAATCTCTGAGGATGATACAGAGATCCCTAAGTAGCATACTGAAATATGCTTGGACATGTTCACATGTACTGCATGTACTTTGTTCTGAGATTGAAACTCCAATAAACAGGTGGATAAAATGTATTTAGTGGATTACTTGCCAATAGACAATGGACTACACATACAAAACTCGTTTCTAACAACTGACAACATCAAGGTTGAATTTCGAGAAACGTCGAGTACCTGACTCGTGTGAAGCCAGTACTTGAAGCGTGGTTGTTTCTTCATGGACGGGAGGAGCAGCCGATAGACGATGTGCTCAGCTAAAGTGGTAAGAAGGGACAGTGCAACTCCTGCACACAGCATCACAAACAGCCCTGAGAAATGTTTGATGCCCATCTGCAAAGTCTGGAGAGATGTTCAGAGACACAGTTAGCTGCGCGTTCATAAATAAATCTGAGTGGTCCTGTACAGCTAGAATAGCAAGCATGTCTTGCAGAGATCCTCAAATCTGGGCCTCAACTTCAAATTCAGCACTGGTTTTCTTCCTTCTTGGGTTATTAACTCAACAGCTAAGACCCCGGGGACCCTAGTTTGAGGAACAGGGATGAACAGGAACACTGGATGAACCAAAATCGTTGTGTTCCGGCGTTCTGGCCTTTGGCACAGTATTGCTCATGGTTTTAACAGTTTCATGTTCAAGATTTCATAGTTTCATAGTTCATGTTCATGTCACAGTTTTAACAGTTTCTTGTATTAGGATTACACATTTCATGTTTCCACGTCCATGTTCCCAAGCTCATGTTCCCCTAGTGTGTTTCCCTCGTGTATCAGACTGTAACAGAATCAGATCAGCATGCGTGCAGAAACTGCTCAGCTAAATAGGGCAGGGGCACACACAGACACAGGTGTAGAAACTAAATCCAATTAACAAGGGGTGGAACATGAGGGAAACCAATTACTCGAAAACAGATTAACATAAACACACAGACAAGGATCACAAGACAATCCCAAAGATGGGATACATAAACTGGATAAAAAGACTCCTAAGTGTACAGAAAAAGAGCCAGAACAGATTATAAGAATGCAGAGATTCTGCGGGAAACTTTAGCAAAGCCAGTAAACAGTAAGGCGAGGGGCGGAGCTAGAACAGAGCGACTGCTGAGAGATAATTAGTCAATTAGTAAGTGCAGCTATACAATCCCGGGTGCTCGTTAGTAGATTAGTATTATATACAAGGTTAGTTTGGTTAGTAATTTTAGAAAACAACAAACTGTTAGTAATGTAAGTATGAATAGAAAAGCAAGGGGAAACTAGAAAACGAGAACAGAAGGAAGGATAAAACCCAGAATCCATTAAATCACCCGAAATAGTGTCACAATCAATTAACACAGAAACTGCAACAAACAATGACGTGACCGGGGAGAAGCAAAGACAGTACATGGGTAAAACGTGGACTGGACTACACAGGAGAGGAATGAAATGTGAACACTAAGACATGGACTAATAACTGACATACCAAAATGATAGAAACCTAAAATTGACTAACCAGACACTCAGACCACGGAACACAACACAAAATAGTGGAGAACTATGGAGGCAGAGCTGCATTGTCCAGATGCTGCTGTACTTGCCAATGTAGTAACGCCCTTTGGAAGTAATGCAAATCTGCAGCTTTTAAAGTGCACGTATTATGGCTTTTCATTATTTTATTGTCGTGGTGTGAATCATATTGTTTTTAAACGATATAATGTCGGAAAACAACTCAAAGTCACCTCCAGAAGAAGCGCTCTCTGCCGCAAAACACACTGCTCCAGAGCTGACTGAAACGCCCCGACAGATTCTGGCATTTTTTTTTTAAATCAATAGGCGATGTCACCGTTTGAATTTTCGCACCAAGCAGATTGTATGGCATGCCCTTGAATCAAGTGGGTTACGCCCACAAGGCTACACCGGTATTTGTCTCTAAAGCTCATCTGCACTCTTGAGCAGAAATCAATTTTTTGTAAGGGGTGTGACATTTCCGGACACACGCATGAATGGCGGACCAATCACAAGTGAGTGATCAAGTTGACCAATCACAGCACACTGTCGTTTTCGGGAGCAGAAATGGCCAGCATGAGAAAACTTGTGTTTTTTTCACAATGACGCATTTAATGACGCATTTACTTTTTTTAGTAAACTGCAAGTCATGTAATTGGGGCATTTCATGTGATAATCCCATGAATGCAATGTTTCCCCGAAACAGAATACCACTTGCCTACCACAAACATAATACTCAATTTCCCGCAAACATAACTATTACATTTGCAGCCTGGATTTGTTACATTCATGGTGGGCAACTGGCATCGAATCTGTGGGAAACGTTTTATGTTTTTGCGATTTTTGCAACCCTCCCATCATGTTTGGGCCCTGTATGACTCAATGTTCACTGTCACTGAAAACATGCTTACAATACTTTCTTCAGCTAGATGTTTTGATGTTTCTCCTAACTTTACATGCAAAAATGAAATTAACAAAAAAAAATATTTAGTGTCTAATACACAATACATTGCATGCATTGGTGTTGTTTGGGTCATTTTAACTCCAAGATCTATCATGATAACACCATCATTACCTCTGCCAAGGAGGTTGTGTTTATGTCTGGGTTTGTTTGTTAATCTGTCTGTTTGTTTGTTTGTCTGTTGGTTTCCAAAATAACTCAAAAAGTTATGGGCAGATTTTGATGAAATTTTCACAGAAGGTGGATATTAAATAAAGGAACAGGTGATTAAATTTTGGCATATCTAGGCCAAAGCACTGCTGAGATATACGCCAAAGTTCAAGATTTCAAGTCTTTCCAATGGGCCGGAGTTCCAATCGCCGTGCTTTTGGGTTTTGCTGCCCCCTGGCGGAGGTCTGCGCTCTCAGTGCTTTTCTAGTTTTGATCTTTTTTTTTTAGTGTTGCATAACACTGAGGGTAATGTTTGTGAGGGAGGAACAGGCGGAGACCCAGGCGCGACACAGGAAAGGGTTTCTAAAAGCCATCCACAAAACTCGAGTGACCACCAATAGGAGAAACAGTCACAGAAAAAAGGAGCAGAACTCCCCAGCGATTCCGCCAACAAAAAACAACCCAGAAAAAGTGGGCAAAAATCCTCCCAGAAAATAAGAGTTTTCTCATTGTGGACAGACAGAGTAACCACTCCCTCCTGCTGAAACAGGGGCGAACCTACAGTGGTCTGCGAGCAAAGACAATGCTTCAACAAACAAGACCTTCTGCGGGACTGAACATATACTCTGACCAACAGAATAATAAATCAAACAGACAATCAATAAATAAGATGGACAAACACCAAATCCCAAACTCTTTCAAGGAGTTTCCTCAGACTAAACGCTAAGGCCTTTGTAGCCTCACAAGAGTGACACTAAAGCACCAGGCAGCGCTGGAAGAGCTTCTCAAATAGTCTCTCAACAGCTGCAAACAATAAGCAGTGAACCACCTGATCAGAGAGTAGGATAGTCCTCAGGTGGCAAAGATAATGCACACAGCCGGCAGCAACCCCCCAAAACCATGACAACGTTCAAATAAATTTCTCATTCATTTCACGTTTGGTCTCATTCATTTTGCAACAATCATGTAGAATCGGCGCTTGATGTATCAGGGGAGTTTTATTTACTTGCCCATTAAATTGGTCAGTAGAAAAGCATCAATGAGCTGAGAGAAGACTGGGCCAACACTTTCATTTGCCAACATCTTATGCAGTTTGACATTGGAGGTATCAAACTGACCTCAAGCCAAAAATGGTTCATTCATTTGAACATAAAGGGAGGCTTAAAAGCAGCAGATTTGTATAAAGTTTGTGGTTTATACATTTGTGGGACGTTATTACATTTTCGGGAGTTATCTTAAATCCCTTGTTCCCAGCAAATCCGTTGTTCCTCCTGACAGACGAATTGTGCTGATAAGCAAATGATGTTGATTGGAGCAAAATTATTTCAAAATATATATTCCTTTCCAGTCAGTAATTTTACCCCTGGATCAGTCCAAGGGTTGTGTGAGTATGTGTTTTTTATTCTTTTTGCGTGGCTTGCAAACGTTCTAAAACTTTTTCGGGTGATAAGACGACACGAAGCCGCTATTTACTTGCGGAATTTTTTTGCACTGTAGATTAGACATTTGACCACATAATTTATTACTAAGCATATTAATTATATATTTCTTATTTATTTATTTAAAACAGGGAGACTACACATCAATAAACATTTACATGTAAATATGCAAGATTATAGGCAATAGCTGATTTCCATCTTTAGTCCCCATTTCCATCTTTTGTCAATGTATTAACCCTTGATGAAATAGCTATTGAATATGGCGGAGCCACACAATGTATGGTTTTACCTCAGTGACGGCAAAGCTTCTTTTGCCACAAGGAACCACCTTGTACCACTTGTCATGCAGCATGTCCATGAAGCCGTCTGACTTGTACTGACTGACCAGCTCGGAGATGTTCGAGGTCAGTGGCGAGTTCTGCGGAAGGCCGATCCCATATCCTGCAAGAACAGTGTCTCGTTTAAGCGTTGCCAAGAGAATCAGAGCGGGCAGTTCATTTATTAAAAACGCCATTATAAATTCTCTGAAGGGCATAAGCGCCCAATGAATAGAAATTGCATTGCTTAACCTCAGTCTACGATGTTAAGTAACAACAGTCACATATAAAGGAGTTAAGTGATGCAGTTGAGAGCAATATTTGCAACACTGCCACAAATGTGAAGGCTGTTTTATTTAATGCGCTGCCTTTTCATATTGGCCGGTAACAATTCTAATGTGTCCATTAAAAAAAAATAATTAAAAAAATAATTTTTGCATTTTCTTTCTGCTCAATTACACAGAAATTTGCAATCGCATGAGAAATGGTGCACAATATGGCCAAAAGTATGTGGACTCCAGCTCATCCAACATCTTATTCCAAAACCACAGTAATGAATATGGCATTGGCTTTCCACTTCTGGTTAGAACATTTCTGCAGAGGTTTGCTTCCATTTCAGGAGAAAAGCAATAGTGACGCCAGGCAGTGATGTTGGATGATTAGACCAGGCTCAAAGTTCCCTTCCCAGTTGAGTAATCAGGCCTCTGTTCCCTTTCCAGTTGAGTAATCAGGCCAGTCAAGTTCTTCTCAACGAGCAAAGCGTGGAACTCATTCTGTGACTGGGGGCATGATCAGGCTGAATCAGAAAAGGATCGTCCCTCGACTTTCCAAGCGCAGAATCATTGGAAATGTCATTTTATTCATAAACATTGAGACTTCCCTAAAGTGGATCTGAGAGGCCTGGTCTTGATCATGAAAAACGACCCCAGACTAGGGAGCGTACGCATACTTTTGATCAAGTGGTGCATATGTCCTTACCTTCAATTGCAAAAGGCTTTCCCACAGTGAGAGTCTTGCAGTCTGCGTCTATGGAAACTTCGTAGTCTAGGAGGGCCTTGTCCATGATGAAGGCATCAAGTTTTTGAGGATCATCCCTGCAGGGATTAGCAAAGCACTCAGTCATAAGCCTTAACAGCTCAAAAATAAAATAAGCAAAGTGGCTTCAACTTTTGTCCTCACATGTCTTCCCGTAGGACGAAAGTTGCTGGCTAAAATTAGCTCTGTACAATTACATCCAGTGAATTTTTTCCCACTACTGACTGTTGTTTTCGAAAGAACTTCATATATTTGAAGCACACTGGCACTCCACATCCTGGGGGCGTCATCTTCTATTATAGTGTTTCCATGTGGACTTTCAGATGACTGACCCCTGTGGATGGGGAATTCCCTACACTTCAGCATAGTGATTAATAGCTGAGTCAGGGGTTGGGGGCTTCAACCAAAAACATGAACAGCATGACTGGCTCATATGGGCTAAACTGAGTGTATCATAAAATCAGTGACATAGCTAGTCAGATTTGAAACAGCTGAATATGTAATGCTGGAATGTAGCTTTGATAATCATTTACTTTATGTTATGAGTTATGAGCAATGCCTTGCATAATTGGCTTAATTGAACTATCTTATAGTAAGAACTCTTCTGTGGGTTATAATGTTAGTTTTCCACTTGACATTTGCCTTTGATTTTTTCTACATGCTGTATACACAGTATGGTGGTGAAAAACCTTGGGCTTGAGTTCAATAGGTTGGTTCTCCTCTGTGCTACATGTGTTGAAACCATGAGGTGAGTTTGCATGGTTGGTCTTCCTGTGTTGCAGTTACTGTTGAAATCGTGAAATTCTCCTGAAGAATTTCCTAAGTGAATAAGCAGTTGTGCAAAAGCACTAATTGTAAATAATATGAGGCTTGATTCCAATGACATTGCACCTCTGGTTCGAACCCACAGCAAATTTTTGCTTAAATTAAAACCTAAACTATCACTCAAAAGTTCAGGGTCACGTGTCATTGAGTAGTCCCAACTATTTAATTTAATAAAGGTGCCAATTACTTTATGTACAAAAGTAAATTACATAAATCAAACAGCAAAACAATTTTAAAGTAAAGTTTTTTTTTCAATCATTTGAGGAGAAACAGAAGTTTTCAAATGACTGTAACAATACTAATGAACTATAACCTCAAATCAGAGAAATTTGACATGGTATGTTAAGTTACAATACAATTAAGTGATTTGTAAATTATCTTCAATCTGTGTAACATTGCAAAACAATAAAACAGCATTTTTTTAAAAATTTTTGACCACTTGATTTTTATTGATTTTTCAAAGTGAACACATTTCAATTTTGATACTTGTAACTTCTTTTAAAAACATTTGGATCAGTAAAGCATCGACTTCTTTGTCATGCTGTCATTTTTTTTACAACACTTAGTAAATGTTGAGGGACTGAAGACATCAAATGATGACACAAGTCAAGTGTAATTTTGTCCCATTCTTCCTGAAAACAAGTCTTAAGGTGTGCAAGAGTACGAGGTCTTCATTAATGGAGCTTGTTGTAAATTCTGATAGGCATGGAGTCAAGCTCGCTAATTATAGGAGCCACTTCTCGTGCTTGAGAATCACCTGAGTGCTCATGGATGTCATCTGATTTGCCGTCACATGATTGCTTGATTGATATGCTAGTTTACTTAAGCTCACATTCTGAGCAGAGGCTCAGCAGCATGTACGCTTAACATCCCTCCTCCTCCCCAGCTCCACCTGTCATTTTTAGCATTCTGTACTCCTGTTCTTACATGACTAAACTGTCGTTCAATAACAATGTCTCTTCAGTTTGAGGTCATTGTTGCTGTTGGCTCTGTTCTACGGAAGGGGGGTTAATAGCAGCTCCCTGCCTCAGTTCCACGCTGGACGGGCAGGGATCTCTCGAACAGAGCCATACCGCCAAACTCAATGTATGCCTGTATGCTTTCAATAAATATTCTCTTTGACAATGAGTCCTATCAGAATTACCTCCGCCAAAGAGGTTCTCACAGTGTGTTTGAACAAAATACAGGGTTGAGCAGACGTTTCCTTGGTGCCAAATTTTGACAAG
The DNA here is from genome assembly GCA_029721435.1 of Gymnothorax reevesii. Lineage (NCBI taxonomy): Eukaryota > Metazoa > Chordata > Actinopteri > Anguilliformes > Muraenidae > Gymnothorax > Gymnothorax reevesii. The sequence goes on from CM056583.1 coordinate 84,923,395, forward strand.
GCCTCCACCATCATAATAAACTGAAAATTAAAATATTCTGTTGAGAAAATATTGTGTTATGTACACAGTTTTTTGTTATCAGTGAGGCTTCTGCTTACATGTTTTTATCTCCTGTAAAAAATGGATAGTCTCATGGATATCCTTTAAAATGTAGTCTGGGGAATAGATTATCAAGACAAACAAAATAATGTAGTTATTAATAATAGCCTTTATCGCTCCACAAAATCATTACTGACCTTAAGTGCATATTCCGTAAATGTTCATCGCATGTAGTACACTGCCCTATAAGCAAGTGTCCATTTATATAATACTTATGGCTTCATATCGTCAGATATGGAAAGAAATGAAATGCATCACAGCTCTGTAAAATTTATCTAAATAACTTGCATGGGATGTGGATAAGGTGAAACGTAGACGTGCATTCAGAGCGATCCTCTGCCCAACATCTCTGTTCCTGAACGACGAGGCCTTTCCTGAATGATGCATTTGTGCCAGATCATGATTACCTGCTGACATCAGCTGTTTCAAATCGCATCACTATTCACATTACAGTTGCCTCATTACTAGTTCTATTGCCCCTGTCCCAATTTTTTCTGGAATCCTTTGCAGGCTTGAACGGCAGGAATGGATTTATATTCACAAATAAAATGAAGTCTAATTTTGTATTCCAGACAAAACAAGAACTACATTGTCTTTACACTGTCTGCAAGGAAATACAAGTCAAATGAAATTTCAAAATCACTGCTCTCTTTTTTTTATGTGCATTTTCCATATTTTCCCAACTTAATACAAATTGGGGTTGGGTATAATTATTAAAATGTTATCAAATTAAGTGATTTCTTATCAAAGTGTCTACCTTGAGATTATAATCACTGCTTTCCACATATTAACCATTCTCATTTTACTAAGATTTATGAAGATACATTCTGACAAGATTTTCCCTCATGGACTGCAAAATTTATCATAGGTGTGTCCGTGAAGATGTTCACACTTCATGAACTAAACAACCCAAGGGGTTCCCTCGACGGCTCGACGGATTTTAAATAAGGTGATTGTGCTGACCACTGGGCTGTAAAGTTTGGGTTCGTGTTCTGGGTTATTGTCTTGCTTGGACAAGACAGCAAGGCAATTTCAGATTTTCACATAGATTCAATTGCATTTGAGTGAAAATCACTAGTCATTCCAAACCTGTGACCAGTAGCATGGACATTCGTTCCTGAGATAGAGTCAGTTCTGCGTCGGTTGCCCTGCAAATAAACGTTCTAAATGCCTGTAGAGATCATCTGAACTCCAAATACAGTATACACGGTGTTGTCCTGTACATAATTCCATAAAAAATATTTGCTGTAATAATATTGTAACTTTACAATAACATTAAAAAAACCTGACTTACTTTGATGGAGCAAAAAGCCATTATTTTCATTTAACTTATGTTCAAGTTACTTTAAAGCAGGGGTGTCAAACTGACCCGTGAACGGGCCAAGAGGCTGCAGGTTTTCACTCCAACAATGCAAAAGCTCACCTGATACAACTAATCGGTTATGCAGGCCTAGATCAGTTGATTAAATCAGTGGTTTCAGGTGAGCTTCTGCTTGGTAGGATTGAAAACCAGCAGCCTCTAGGCCCGTTTACGGGTCAGTTTGATACCCCTGCTTTACTGTCAGCACAAAGCAGAAAACATATTGAATTAAGTTGACTTTTCTGGGCATAATCAATTTTCATGAAAAGTTTCCGCGGACCATTGGGTATAAAGACAGTTTGGGGTTTCATTTATGGTTTTACAACCACTAGTGTTTTGCATGAAGACCAAGGAAGGTTTTTATTCATCCAATTAAATTTTTTTTTTTCTTATTGATCGCATTAAGTGAAATCACCAAATTAACAGGCAGGAAAGGAAGGCAAACCACTTAATTTTGATTATGATTTGAGTCTTTGCCACAGTTTGTAAAAAAAAAACAAAAAAACATCAATACAATTATTTTCAGAGACAAGGAGAGGAAAGGGGATAATAAATCCGGAAGCATCATCAGTGCCGCTGCATAAAGCAGCCTCTCTGCTGTATAAAAATTTACAGGGCACCTACAATTCAGTACAATCCTGTTAAATGCAAATCCTCTTTGGAGAGGAGTTAAGAGGTTCAGGATAGCAGCACAGATAGCGCAGGGGTAGACGTGGAGTCAGGGAAGTGTCAGGGTTGGCGAGAGGTGAAAATGGCTGCAAGACCTATCGGTAACTGCGCTTACGAAGGCAAATAGCTCATCCTATATTTTTTTGCTAGTGCCTTCCTCAGTTAATGACCAAGCACTAGCCATGCAAGTCTTCATTCCTGTTGCCCGGTGTCTGGGAATGCATCCCTGCTTTGAAGTCTCCATAGATTAAATCCAGGAAAAGAAATCAAAGCCAGCTGCGGACAGCTTTAGCTCAAATCCTTATATTCTCGCCAGCGCGAGTGTGAAGCTGGCCGCAATGAGCCTCACGTTCCGCCAGGGCTCAGACAGCTCAACAGATATAAACTAAACCTTTGCTCTCAGTCTGACTGACCTGCAGTGACCGACAGAAACGGCTATCTTCAATTTTAGGAACGACTGATGCAAAGGAACATCTTCAGACTAAACTTTTGTTTTGAGAAATTATGTCAACAGACGCCAATAGCCCAGTAGCCACGTAAGAAAGAATGATGCTGTAAAATGCGAAATACTATGGACAGCCCATGCTCAGTCCAGTGGTGCGACCTGATAGACAGTTGGCGCCAGCAAACTTTTTAGATAAGTTTCAACAAATGTAACTTTGTAAATCATTTAATTAAATTTAATTTAGGAACAAATGATCTAAAGTTGGAGGCATGGAGCGAGACCTCACCCAGGGACAGAGCTGGGACAAAAAAGAAAATCCCCAGTACCCCCAATAAAAAAATAAACTACAAACTGAATAAGTTAAAACAAATTACACTTCAACTGGGGACATGCTCTCATTTAACTGCAATACTAAGTGGAGTCTTAAGGGAGGTAGAAGATCAAAAGAACTCTATGCAGGCTTAGAAATTACTCTGAAATACGGAAAATGAGGCAGGGGACATACACCTTGAGCATTATAAGTATTTCACTTTAGCTAAGCTGCAGCCAAATACCGAATAAGCATTTAAGCTAAAAATGAGCATTTCAGCCATTTTCTCCATTGTGTTCTCTTTAATGATAAATATTAGGTTCAGTTTGGTCGAAACTTTGGCCACATTTGCAGTAAACATGGCTCATTAGTCTCGTAATTACTTAATGCTTTTATTGCCGAACCTTGGGTTGTGAAATTGCCTGTGTTACAAAATACATCTCTAAGTTAAATTGTCAGGGGCTGCAGAAATTTGCATAGCTTAAGAGATTTTTGGCAGGAACTGCCATGACAGCTCCACTGTCAAACTTATGCACTTCCATTTTCCGTAATCCCGTCGACACGATAATAGAGAATTCATTTATTAATTTACTAATTAAGTATGGTGATTAGAATATTAAAAGTTATCATATGTCCAGCCATTGAGAAGTGCTTGTGCCATTATGTTGGAAAAAAAAAATCAGGTAGTAAAGAAATTATGTCCTTTTGTGACCTTATAAGTCAGAAAAGACTCACTGAAATATTTTCAACAATCCATGACAAAGAAGCATAAGTTGTATATTGTGTTGTAAACACTGGGTAGTTGAACATTAGGTAGAAAAGGGGGCTCAGGGGAGGTTAGTCGTTTCTCAGGAGAGGGGATATTTGCAATAAATTTGTGTAAAATACAAGCCAGAAATAATTTAATACAGAACTGCAATTGACCTTTATATGAAAATAGGATTAATTATAATTATGTTCGAACAATGTGGGAAGGGTGATTATTCATAATGTTTGATAGATTTTTGAGCAGCCATTATATTGATAAAGCAACACCCATTTTAACTCTATTCTGTAGCACAAGTGCTGTTTATATTGTCACATATATTTAGCTCCATTTATGCACAGTTGAGTTTTACGACTCACTTGAGACGATCTATGCCATCAGGAGTCGCCGGGACGTTGTATCGCCTCATGTATTCGTGCATTTCTGGGAAGCTCTTCTTCACGTAGTCCTCCGCACTGCTCTCTCGAACAGTCCCAAAACGAAAACCTTGGGACGGGTGATGGAGCTTAAAAAAAGAATCATTATTTTAAATGGTTTATGAACCCCACCGGCACAAAATGTTCTCACAGCGCTACTGGAACGTTCCGTCAATGTAGAGACATTGCCTCTTCATAGTAGAAGCATTGTGAGGAAATTTTGAGATTTGTGGGATCTGCTTGAATATGAACCTTAGGAAGACTTTACAAAATGAAACAGGATTAATGAGTTAGCTGGACAACTGCTCAGCCTAAAATCTGGAGAAGGCGTCTTTAATTCAGTCTTTGCTCCAAATTTGGTTCAAAGCCTTGTTTAATCAGTGCAATTATCCAGCTAACTGTATGTGACTCTGAGAAACACAGCCTTCTTGCCTCCACATGGAAGCACCTTCAGTACAGATAGTAAGGTAAAGCAGGTAAGAGGCCCTCTTACCTTGGGATCATGTATTCCTGAGAGCTGCTCATAAGTTTTTTCCCCAACCATCACCGCTGCCAGATTGGCCGTGTACGTGGACAGACAGAACAAGCAAAAAATGGCCCAAAGATTCATGAGGAACCTCCCAGTCCAACACTTTGGCGGCTTAATGGCGGCCGTCCTGCCAAACAGTATCGCATAGCAGACGTTGAGGGCCGAGGAGAAGGAGAAGACCTTGGTCCTGTTCCTGCCTTTGGGGGTCATCCCAAAGGGGCTCTTCCATTCGTAAAGGGTGAGGAAAATGGCCGTCACGTGCAAGGAAACAAATATCCCCAACCACATGCTCCAGTGCAGGGGCCACATGAAGGCCCCGATGGGAGCCGCTGTGTCTCTAGTCCTGACCAAGATGCCCAGGCTGGTGGAGAAGAAAGGGCTGGTGAAGTCGATCATCTGGCTCCGGGCCGAGTTGATGCTGAACGAGGTGACGGCCAAATGGGCCGCCCCGCTCAGGAGATCTCCCACCAGCCCCGTCCAGCGACCGTTCTTGTAGGCACCGTACTTCCCATCGCCAACTATGTAGAGGTCGAAGTCGAAGCCCATGTCTTCGGCCAGCTTCTCTAGCAGGTCAATGCAGTAGCCATAGCAGCACTTCTTGAACTCGAGGGGGATGGTGTCATTGAGGCCCTTGAAGAGCCTTTCGAGCATGGCCGTGTCGTTGGTCAGCGGGTCCAAGCAGAGCTGGCCGGCCGGGCAGAGGCCGTCCTCGTCCACCTCCCGGGTGAAGACGAAGGGGTGCTCCACCAGGGTGACCACCCGCAGGTGCAGCCGGGATGAGTGCCTCCAGTCGCCGGCTCGGTGGTGCTGCGTCTTATCCGGCCACATCCCATAATCCATCTGCACCCTGCCTTCCTTCCACCGGCCCAGCCTGGTCCACATGGGGTTGCCTATGGGGTCGTGCTGCAGGTTCCAGATGAAGTAATGTCCCTCTGACGTGATCACGTTCTCCTCCCGCGAGTGTATGTAGCCGCTCAGACCGTTAAAGGACGTGTTAGCCAGAAATCTACATGAAGAGGGCAGGGAGCTGTGTTATTTGATACATGTAAACCAAAAAAAGTCTAGAGATTTCTTTGGTAGTAGTAATGAAGATGGAAATCATAAAGGTGTAAAATTGCGAACAGCTGAAATGTTGATCATTGTACAAAACCATGACATACAGAATCAATTTTAAATACAATGTTAGTACTATTCATAAAAAGTATACAAAATAATTTTGCTATAAAATACATAGCAACCCAAGTTGCAGGAAATTTACCAAAAATGTACCAATAATTATGACACATGTGGCAGCAGCCGTGTTTTTCAGTACGGTATACAGGTATTATTTATTTTATTATTTCAGCGGTTCAAAATGTTGTACCTTTACTATATTACATGTCATTACAGTGGAATTCATGGCCATTTCTGCATAATGTCTGGTAAAGTTCTTGCGACTCTGCTGCCAGCATTTTACTGCAATCTTTAAAAAGTTGAGTCTTGTTTGTGTGTTTCTGTATTTGGTGAAACAGTGCCCTTCATTATGACAGCTGAGGTATAAATTGGGCAGCTCCGTCACAAGTCAACTGGAGGGGGACCTGAGAACCGAGACAGTGGAGCACTCACGAAACCAACTGACTCATCAAAATCATACAGATTATTCATGGTATTATATACATGCATAATTCATCAGCATAATTTAACTGCATAATTTATTAGGCATTTAAAGTGTGGGTTCAGTACGCAAGTTCTGATTCGACACACTTCAGTAAGCTCCATCAAAAGGCCCAGATCTCCGCTACGTCAGACATTATATATTCTTGGCATTCCATTCTGAAAGGTTTACTTACCGCCTGTAACACGTTCAGCCTATCAATTACCTCACAGCCCAGAGCTGGCTTTGAAGATCCGCAATGCTATCTGGAATTAGTGATGGAAGCTAAATTCGTTCTATCAAGAAAAGGATTGGCTAAATCAGCTGGTTAAATGGCAGGCCATAAATACAACCCCGCAGGCTCTGCAGCAGAAGTGCACTCAGGCTTACACTAACCCAAATACTTTCTCCTACTTTCACCCTTCAGTAAATCCAGTAAGCACAGCCCCACAATTCAAACCTGTTGCCTAAGTGGGCTATCGTGCCATATGGACACTGCATTGAGCCCAGTAATACCTCGCATGAAGGAGAGCTTTTAAAAGGAAGAAACAGAAGGGTGCTATTTGGAATGTTAAAACCAATTTTCCATAACTGTCAGGCCAAGCAAACAACAGGCATTCCTCACTGGCTAATTTAGGGCAATTTGATCAAATCGAACAGCTGCACAAAAACTGGCAGTGAATAGGAGAGGAATTTTTGCTCAGTGAGAGGAGTGTTAAGGTCTACTAATTTCACAGTGTTTTACGGCTTCACATTTAACCACTGTTAAAAGTCTATTATGCCGCGAAACTCCCAAGAGTGTCTTGTATCACTGATTAGGCTGAATGCTACAGGCAGATTTGAACGGATTCTCGTTAAATGCTCACTGCTTGACGTACAGCTGTTTCAAATATTTATTTTCCGGCTCCTCATTTCAAAACTGTTAATTATTCATAAGGGCACCTCACAGTATCCTTAAAAAATGTCAAAAATAATAGCTGCCCGTGTATCTCATCATTAAAGACTGGATTGGCAATAATCGCTGCGCAACGAAAAGCCTTGAAATGTGAAAACTACCTACAGGGATTCTACAATTTACTGACCTTGGCGAGATGGATTTTGATATAATCAAGAGTTATTTCAAAAGACTAAAATTGGGCAGCAGAGAGAGAAAAGTATTAAAAAATTAATTACAGGTAGCTGTGCTCATAATTCACCATCAAAGGTTCTATGAGGGCATTCAGAATCCCTCTCAACCTCCTGGACATCCTCGGCCCATTTTTAATGAGTATTTGCCAATGAAAAGGCCAGCTCCTTGCAAGATAATATCGCATAAGCCCTTATCTACACACAGCATACAGAATGCATCAGAGGAAGCATATCAATTGTATAATTAGTAATATTTTTCAATGTGAGGCCTTGGAATTGAAAGACTTGCACTGGAATCCAAAATGTGTTTCTCGGGAGTCCGGTGGAATTAGCCGAGGTGGACAGTCCAGAGGTCAGAAAGTAGGCCAATAATTCCTGCCATCATTTTTCTCCACCCAAAAACTAAGCCAGCCTATTTCACAAATTAATCAAACTCCAAAGCTATAGAAACATGCTAATTAGCAAATCCAGGTAACTACATTAAAAAATTATACTTTCCAACTATTTTTTTTTTTTACTATCGGTACCTACAGGAGGGATAATCATTGTCACTCACCATAATTTACATGAAATATAAGTGCTGAGTGAGTGGACTGCAGTGAAGGGCCTTCAATAACCTCACATTTCAAGGTTTAATTACCAAAACCTGTAGCCAGTAACACTGCCTGATCAGCAACAGCTGCTAAGAGTAATTAGTAGAATGACTACCTAATTTATTTTTGAAAGTATTATAACACATTACATCATGAATCTATGATGAATTTTCCTCTGCGCGTAAATGACGACATAAAACGTCGACACGTCTTTTGACGATTCTGAACTGGTGTACATCATAAAATGGCTCAGATTTGCTTGAAATTATAGTTTGCGAGCCTTATCGTAACTAAAGCTTTGTGCCCAAAACTTTGGTCTGGTGTCATGTGCCCAAGATTTCTTCCTCTTCACAAGTATTCTTTTGAATACATAACATTCAAAAGAAATTGAGCGCAATCGCATGACAAATTATTCGGAAAAAAACTAAAACGAGTAAGAGAATGTGTTGGACTTTTTTTTCAGTCATTTGGATAATTGCCATATTCACAATGTCATATCCATAATATAAATGCAGCCAATAGGCAATAACTGTGTCATTATTATTTCCTAATCACTGTAGGCCATTTATTGGTCTTAATTATTCAGTAGATAAATTATTTTATTGTAAATCAGACTAACGTAAACGGAGACAGCTTGAGAGCAACCATGTGGAAGCTGACGTTATTGAAGGTCTTCTAAACATCTGCACGGCACACCACTGACGCACACACACTTATAAACTGGCATCTTTTTCCAGTTATTTTAACTGCAATTTTACAATCAGTTTATGACAGAGGTTCTGTATATATTAACTGGAAACCACAGTGAAATGTGCGCAGGACTCTACTCATAGTTAAAATGACAAGGAGACAATGTGTTAATTTAACTGTAAAATTCAGTCAGTTTATAACAGTGCACATGATTTGGCCTGAATAAAAATAGTCATGCTCTTAAAAGTTCACATCCTTTAGGCCCTTTCCGTGCAAGAGATCTTTGCATCTGGTTAACTCAAAACTGCATTGAGAATAGAAGTGGAATAACCACAATAACAAATGAGGTTATGGCTTTGACATTTGTATAATTGACTTATTATTGATTGTATTTTAAATTGCGGGTTGTAATGGGAACACTGGTTGGTTATGGTCATACTGGGGGATATGGAACTAAGCTGCTAAATGCAGTCCAGTGATTAATGTTCATACTATTATTGAGTTCTAGCACTGAATAAATCTATATCTCATTTCCTCCGCCCCACCTTTGTTTGGACAAAATCCTGAGGGGTAGTGTAACATGATTGTAATCAACCAGAAACATATGAAAAATATTAACTGCCTCCATAAGGCAAACAACCATGCACATATAGATTTTTTTTTTTGCCAATTTAATTTCCCATGTGCACTAAATTCAGATGTATTGTCATAACATGAATGGGCATGAGTAATTGTGGAGGTCTACGCAACATCATGGCCTAAATTAAATTCTAAAGTTGTAAATCTGTAAAATAAACCATTTAAACTGTGAAATCATATTGAATCATTTATTCTTGTTCAAAGATCTTGGTCAATAAACATAGAGTACATTGGAGTGCACTAATATAAACTGACTGAAATTAACAGTTAAATTAACACATTGTTTCCTGTTAATTTTAACTGTAAGCGGAGTCCTGCGTGCATTTAACTGTGGTTTATAGTTAACATACTCGGAACTCTGTTGTAAACTAATTGTAAAATTACAGTTAAAATAACTGTCAAAAAAGGTGCCAGTTAAATTAACTGGCAAGAAATGTGCAAGTTTATAACAGGGTGTGCATTTAATAAGCCACCGGTTTTGCTGCAAGCTTGTGCAGTGCATCTTGCTGGATACTGCATTTGGTCACAGAGACAGTACAGGACTCTGTATTTTTCATTACATCCTCTGTTCTGCGTCCGCTCCATTGGGCTTTGTTCTCCGCTAAGGGTGCCGCAGGATCATGCTAATTTGTGTTGCTTTGTTTTTGCGGCAGCGTTTCTAAAGAATTATAGTGAGCTGGAATTAATATATTGGGAGAGGGGGTTTGTTTGCATTAGAATTTACTTCATAGCCAAAGATATGTGGACACGTGGTCATACCTCCCCCTGCTGCCGTAATATCTCTTCTGGGATGGCTTTACATTCATTGTTAGAAGATTTCTGTGGAGATTGTTCCCAGTATGTCAGGAAAACATTGGGATGAGGCAGCAATGTACAGACATTAGGGTTGACTCAAAGTTGCTGTCCAGTAGATCCCAATGGAGTTTGTGATGGCGACGAAGTAAGGGCTCTGAGAAAGCATGTCCAATTCTGCTTCACATCAGGCGCGCAAAACACAGAGCGTTTGGGCCAAAACACCAAGTGCATTAAACTTACGAAGGAAAATTCACAGACTGCCTTAAAAATGTTAGTTAACTGACCTTGAAGATAAGCATTGTTTCAACTCACAATTAGTGATGAGAATGGATAACTTTTAATTTTCCTTTTTTGAAACATATAAACTTTTGCTCAATTTCTAAAACTTGTCATGACAACCTGCTATAAAAAGGAGAAAATAGTTCACATAACTTAATGGGGCTCTCATTTTTTATGGTTAGCTGATATTCATCAGTTTTAATTTTGCGAAACCACCGTTGACAACGTATCCTCTTTCGACTGACCTATCGCCCTTACAATTTATGAGAATCAAACAGTAAAACACTTACGCAAGCAAAGCACTGACTCTAAAATATCGCGCAACATAAAATCCTGTTGTTCATTAGCTGTTATATCACATTCGCACAACGACACGGATTAAACTCGAGGGAAAATGAAGCTGAACGAAGACAAGACAGAGGAAAGCAACAAAAGAAAGGATGCCATGACTGGGCTCTCAGCGATGGGATTAATGAAGTATGGACCAGCAATGATGTGCTCTATCTGAAATAACAAAAGCACAAGAACCATACAATAGCACTTTTCTGCGCATCAACGTTACTAAATGAATCTCTTGTTCCCTCACATGTTGTTCTCTGCCTCTCTCTCTCACCATCTCCCTCCCTCTAAAAGGAAAAGAGGAAGACGAATAAAGACGCCTTGATGAGATTTCTTTTGAAAAACTTTTACTTCGACTTGGCCGGGTTCTGAGGACATCCACAGTAAATTACATCAGGAATGCAGTGGCTCTTAGTCACCTCATTGAACAGCACAAAAGAAACAGAATAAAAGATATTCTAATGGAATAGAGGGGAATGATGGATCATATTTCGATTGTCTATTGTCTGGAGTTTCAAATCTAAAATTAACAAACACTTTTGAGGGATATTCATGAAACGCGGTGGTCAGACATGGGAATATGTTCAGTGTTGGACCAAATCTTTCACAGCCTGTAGAATATGCCCCCTGTTAGATTCAGACCTACAGTACACAGTTTTGGTGGAATTAATGCTGGGCATTTTACTATGAATCTGCATTTGTGAAAGACAAGGTGGAGTCCAGCACTGACTACCCAGATAGCAAGCTCCTCCGCTCCGGATCTGCCCCGGCTCTAGCTGATCCGTGGCAGATCCGGAGCGGAGGAGGTTGCTATCTGGGTAGGCTTGATAACAGTGCTATATTGCACTTAATCCACCTGATATCTGAAGAATTAGGTTCATTTAACAATAGGAAAATGGCAAGCATAGTTGGACTGAATGGCCTGTTCTGACTACTCATGTTATGTTACGTTATGTTATGTTATGTTATGTTATGAATCACTCTCCATCAGACACATTGTGGCCTGTTCCACCCGAGCAGTCCGTGTTGCTGTGGTGAAATGCAGCACGCACCAAAGCACATAAATCAGAAAGAGTAAGTACAGATTTAACAACACCCTCCACCTATCTTGTCCATTCATTATCTAACTTACGTATTCCTGGTCAGGGTTGGTTGGGGACAGAAGTCAATACCAGCATCTTATTGGACGAGAGGCAGGTACACACCGAGGTACACAACTATCCAACGTTATTAAGCCTTTGAAACACTCAAAACATGCACTGCACATCGATAAAGCCATTCCTGAAGATTTTTCACGAGCCAATTTTCTTCTCTGAAACTGCAAATCTCACTTTCTCAAATTTTTCATGTATCACGGTGCTGCATTTTTGCAGTTGTGTCAGTTCTCAAATTCAGTAAGTATTTGGTTGCCTCAAAGACTCAAGTGACAAACTATTGTTGAATACATCTGGCTCAATTCCTTAGTGTTATGGAAAAACCTAGTAAGTCACAAAAAGCAGATTCTGAGAAAAAGACAGAAAACTGTATCCCTCTGGGGTTAAGCTCTTGTCCGCCAATGAAACTGAGGTGGCAGTTATTTGTTCATTACATAATAAGAAATATATATGGAGCATTTTTTTTCTTTTTTATCAGTATCCATGGCAGTATGACTTACACAATAATTCCATCTAAAAATGTAAAATGTCATTTCTGAATATGACAGACAAAAACCTAAAGATTATGCAGCTGCAGTGGCATTTGACAGTTCAGTGTTAACGGCACCGTCTGGTTCCCTCTTGAAGCCATTTTTCAGTCGTTATGAGTGGGTGAATTGCGTGACTTATGAATCAAACCAATTATCCCCTGCGCGTCAGCATTGGGACAAACTTGACAGATCATGTAATAGGCACGCTGCTTCATAATTGGCTAATTCAATTTGCCAGGTTTTGTCATGGCATAAAAAATAGAAAATTTTATGTGGAAGAACCAAGTAAGATCAACTTGCCAGGTTTTTACTTCACTACTGATTAACTGATGAGTGGCTCGGTTTTGCCATTGCAAAACATGGGATGTCAATGATTATTTTTCATGTATCCTATCGTATATGATGAGGCAAAGCCTAATAAGTACAAAAATGGTCCCGACTCAATTTCAACCAAATTTAGACTTACTAGGTTTTTCCATAACACCCAAGAATTAAGCATGAATAAACAGTTTCCATGATGTTCTACAACCATAGTATGGAAATGGACTGTAAGAGATGCTGAGCAGTCAAATATACGTAACTATATCGCCATGAAGTGCGGACTTCCCGGGAGCCTCGGAGCAGACTTGTTCATAAACACAGTAATTTTGCATAAATTTGGGTTAATGGAGAAATCAGCTTTGGCAGTGCCTGCCCATCCCAATGCTCAATACCCATGTGCAGTTTCAGATTCATTGTCCAACCCACTGAGGACAAAGATAGATTCAGACTGACAGTTTTACTCATTTTATAGAAGAATTAATATCCTGGCAAACAGGACAGTAAAGGATTGGAATATCAAATTAAAGAATAAGAGACAGAAAATAATAATATGTCTGTAGATTGTAGACCGCACTATGTTTTCACGGAGAGAGACTTCAGTCAGTTATTTCAGTGAATCTCTGAAAAAACTACCTAACTCCCAGTAGGGGAGACTGGGGTCCGATGAGCCATGGGCACCAATGAGCAATATCACTATTTTGCGATCAATCGATGCCAAAGGTGTTTAAAATAGGCAAAATAGTGAAATGGCTCATTTATCCCTATGACTAATCAGTTAATGGTCAAATATTTTGCCTATTTTAAGCAGCTCAGGCATCGATTGATCGCAAAATAGTGATATGGCTCATTGGTCCTCATGGCTCATCAGACCCCAGTCTCCCCTACTCCACTCTAAGGTATATACAGAGCAATAAGTACACGTTTTGGCATTTGGACCGCAAAACAGGATAAAAAGGACCACAGTTTCTCGTGTTTCCCAAAGATTTGGGTGTAGATACCTGCCAATCAAAGCTAAAACGTCTCAACTCGTACTCAGTGTTTTAAAATTCACAGCGCAAGAGCAAAATCTGTGCCACGATGCTAATATATACAGACTGCAGATATGGCAGAAGGCATTTTTACCAACTAAAAAAAGAAAAAGGTGAATTGCACTCTCACAGCACACTGAAGTCCTCCTATGTTAGTCAATACTGGGATGTGGCTGGTACCATTACCTCTAATCTCCCTGACAGACCTCCAGCCCATGGACTGCCCTGATGTATTACAGGGATGTCAGGCTGAGACTGTTTGTCCCCTGTGGTGTTTTAGGGTGTCAGTCTACATGTTTTCAATCTCTCACCTGAAGACTTTCAATTTATTGTGACCTTATCCCCAGATGCTTTCAAATTTCATGGGTTCTGGAGCTGTCTCCAGGTGACAGCAGTGTCTATCACCCACCGGAACGTACCAAGTTATCAGCCGCAGGCAGTTTTATTTTGAAGGGAAATGTAGGGGAATTAACATACCTGGCAGGTAAGTTCCACACTTTCCAATACTATATCTTGATACAGTGTCAAGGCAATGATTCGATGCTGAAAATTCCACCTGAAAACAGCATAAGGTCCTTGCAGGTTGGCCAGCTGTCCAAACAATATAGTCAGCTAGTTTACCACTTTGATCTCCAGCTTACTCTACCTCTGAGAACACAAGACTGTGTTCACACAAGGTAAACAGTCATATTCTGGACAATACGGCTGATGGGAGTGGGGGTGGGGTGAAAGTCGACTTGGTCAGGTGAATTCATTTGCCTTTTCCAGAAAATTTCCAAAGATAAATCATCTTATCCGGCATACAGATCAGTGTAGTCACAACAGCAGTGAGTGTAGAGTCAACAGTTTTACAGCATACATTTAACATTCACAAAATAATGAAGAATCTCAAGACCACAAACAGCAGTTAAATTTGAAGCAGGTTAAACTTAGAAAGTTCATTAGTTGCTTTAAAAAATGTGAGTTAAGTGAAAGTGAGTCAACTCAACTTGAAGATAAGCTTTGTTTCAACTCTCAATTATTGAAGACAATGGAAAACTTTAATTTCAACTTTTTAAAACATATAGACTCGAGTTCAATATCTAAAACTTCTCATGACAGGGGAAGTTAATGAGAAGAAATAAGTTCACTTAACTTAAAGGGGCTATCATTTTTTCACAGTGCAGGCAGATATACTTTACTTAACCTTCAGATGGGTGACAAATTTAAAGAAAATCCAAAATAAATAGTCTTTGTAAGATACTGGGCCACGATGAGCCACAGAAACCGCATCTATGTGATTTGGCATAAATCCAATAAGTCTCTGGAACTCAACTGGAGGGATTGAACTCCTATCTTCCAAAGGATATTCACTCATTTAATCCTTTGATGATAGTGGCGGAGAGCACTGCCTAAAAGCTCCACTATCAGTCATTCATGCTTAACCAGATAAAGATCTGGGGATCTACAGAGCCCACAGTTTGGGAATTTTGTCATCCGGAAAAAAGACTACTCTCTCCCGAACACAAAGGTTCCATTAAAAGACAAAGGTGGTCAAGCTGCATAAATTTCTATTTATTTGAAGGGACATTTATTGTTCAGTGGACAAGTGAACCCAAACCATATCACGAAAATGCCCCCCACAACATGACAAAGTTACCACCTCACTGGATTCAGGAGTCAACCACAATTTCTGATCCTGTTTTTATTTCCCTGGGATCTAAATTCAGATGTCACTTGTATCACTTATCCGACCGAAACTCCAGACAGTTGACCAATCTTTGCGGCAGAAGCTTCCACCCAGCAGAACACAAGAAATGAACCCTCTTACAAGGTTACTTAGATCTTTCGCACTTGCCGTCCTGATCTAAATCGAAGTCAACTGGTGCTAATATATGCCACAGAAAATGGTGGATGGTGTTTGTATCATGCAGATAAAAGCCGAGGGGTTGCTGAATGTGTAATAAGTAAATAAATGCAACATGCTGTACATCACTATGCACTCACTGAGTTCCTCCAACCATTGTTCGGGTTTTTACTCTAATTTGTCACTCCTCTGTACGCCCTGACAGCCCCACTCGTGTATCACAAAATGGAAAGTGACAATGCACTTAGATTGCTGGATGCAACAAAGCCGGACACAAAGTACAAAAATAAATGAATACCTCAAGCTGTCAGGTGTCTGGCTGAAAACAGTATTCAGAGGTAAGTGCTGTCAGCATGCCGGTGCAACACTGGCTGCAGGAACATCCAATAAGAGCACCTTAGCTGTGTAATGGACAGGTTGGCTGGATAGCACACAGTTACAACGAGGAAAGTAAATTGTCCACACCCATAGGCATATCCCCCTTATGTCTGGAACTTGGCTTCGCAGTAGCCCACGAAAATGAGTAAATAATAATGTTAATCTTAACCAAGCCACAATGTCAGTGCGAGGATGCGATAGCGCAGTGTTTAACCATTGTGTGCTTGACTTAGGACTGTAAGGTCCCGAGTTTGAGTCCTTGTAGTGGCTTTTGCTGTGTGTTCTTGGGCAAAACGCTTCACTCCCACACTGCCTCACTCCACCCAGGTGTATAAATGGGTGACAGCAGATTGTGAGGGAAACATGAATGAGAGTTTGGGGGTAAACTGTGATGGATTAGCATCTCATTGTGATAATACTTCTCGTTGCTTCATGCTACTGAGACTGGGGTTATGCACCAGCCTAATGAGCCACTAGGCTCGGAACAGACTCACTCATAATGTTAGTAGACACAGATGATACAATATGAGCCATTTCCATTTTCAGCGACAGTGGTAGCACCACGCTGTAGCATTATGGGCCCAGGCCTAGGAACAACTGACTGGCCAAGAATTCTGTTTCTGTCTGCACTGGAAACCATAAAAACACACGAAGCTCTGTCAAAACAAGGTCTAATTTTGAACATTTGCAAAGAGGAAGAGTCTGGCCTTATAATAAAGCAATAAAATGAAATGATAAAATGGCAGTGTCATAAAATGATATTCTTACATTTTTTTTCCAAAATTGGTAGGTTTTTTTCTTGTCTTGTAATTGTAAGCAATGTAAAATTTGAAATTGAAAGCAAAAAATATTTGGCTTCAGAGAGATTACCAGAGATATGTACTGTATGATCTAGTGGAAAGAAAAATGGCACAAATAGCCACAAAGAAAAATCCCTGACATGAGACAATAAACGCAGGAATGAAAAATATGTTAATAATCATGGATATTATGATCATATTTTAGCACTTGGATACTATACCACAGTTCCATGAAAACTCAGTTGCGACGGGTTGAAAACGTTCTAAAGGTCAGCATTATTTCGCTATAACTGCATGAAGTTGTTCCAAAAATGTGGTTCTGTTGACACAAGTTACAATTTACTACATTTGAATTCCAGAAATGAAACTGTCACTTTGTGTTTTGAAAGTCACAAACATCAGAAGCGAACACTCTCTGTGTCTCCCTCACTGCAGGGTGATTGAGGCTGTTCTTTTAAACTGTGTTATTTGAAACTAAAATAGGTTCACTGTGACCAATAAGACCAAAAATCATTGGCATTTTTTGCACCAATTGATCCAGCCCAAATCCTCAAAGAAAGCACAATAAATCAGGGATGCTGCTCTCTCCCTGCTCCTGAGCATCCCCCCCCCCCCCCCCCCCCCGGCCCACGGGTATTGAGCACCTCTGTTCTGGAGGGTTCACTTTGGTAAAAGCATTGTACAAACTCTAAACAAGATAACCCTAACATTCAAATGTCAATTTACCCAATCTATGGCAAGCGAAGAAATCTCTCACTCTCTGTTATTAATTGTAATGATCCCTTGTGTTAGATGCTCTCACTAACTCCTAGTCCTCTGTGTAAGTCTAAAATGCAAGTACATCCAATCTATCTATCTATCTATCTATCTATCCATAAATGACATGTTTGAGTTCTCTGATAATCTTTGGGGAGTACAGTGACTCTGAAAACGAGAACTAGCATTAGACTGACTGACTGTTAAGCTGCTTTCACACCGGACGCAAAAGAAATTTTCCGCATGACAGATTACATTCAAAGTCAATGCAAAGACGTGTATTTTTTTAATGTAACCTATCGTGCAAAAAATTTGTTTCCCGTCCAGTGTGAAAGCGGCTTTATAGTGGAACTATGAGACTGTGGAACAAGTATCTACCGTTCTTGTTTATCAGCGAAATGAAATAAACAATCGCTCTATTACACAAGCAGTGGTAGTGCTGTATTTAAGCAACAGTAGTTAATAGTGGCAGAAGGAACTATAAATGAAATTTTTGGATGAAGATGCAAAAATTATGTATTTAGATAACGTAGATTTGAGCCCAATACAAAACTCCAAGCCTTTCATTATAAGAAATCCTGGGGCCATATTTGTATAATGACTGTTTTATACATTACTGGACACAAGTAGCCCAGTTGCTTGAGGCAACTGATATTTTTAAATAAGGACCAATGTGAGAGGTTTTTGTAACGACATACTCAACCTCTTGATTGAAGACCACGATCAGTTCATTAGATGAGACAGTTATCTCAGTGCTAGTGGGCGAAAGAAAATACCCATACTCATACCAGTCAATATTTACCTTTATTTTGACTGTGTTTATGTCTGGTTGCTTGTCATGGCAGTATTTTTCAGTACTCAAAGGATTACCTGCAGCGATAATGACTGCTTTGTGTCTGTCGAACACATATTTCACTGCTGGCTGGCTGCTCAATACTAATGCTACCCTTCCCAAAAGTCTTTTAATGGCCTCCATTGAAGACTAGCCAAGTGGCTAATGCCAGCATAATGACAGCCCCTGTATGTTAGTTAATGTTCGTTATCCCTTTAAAAATTAATTTCTAAAATAAATTGACTAAAATTTGGTCCATAAGGCTTAAAGCCAGCATTTTGATTTATAAGTCGAGTTTTAAGCGGCCTGTGGCATAAAAGCGCTGCGTAAATGGAGCACGAGGGCACAGACGGATCAAATCCGGGCTGGGTTGCTTCTCTCTTTGCGTTAAACATTCACACACTGAGAGGAAATGGTGTGCATTGTGGGGGAATAAGCCTATCATTACATGGCCTATCAAACAAGCCCTCGTTTCATTAAAGAAGCTTTTTGCTTCAATTAGTCTCCTGTTACTCTGTCAAGATAAACCAGCTGTAACAATCCGGCTGCTAAAATGGCACAAGTCCACTATTTTAATCAGCTTTCCATTCTTGCGCAAATTTACAGTGAGGTTAATTGGACGTCACTTTTTCAGCAAGGCTGTTCCTCTTTAGAAATGTGGGTACGAGATGATTGAGAGGGGAAGTAATCATTTCAGCAACTTAACTAAATTTTGAAAACGAGATTTAAAAAAAAAAACAACTTTTTAAAAATAAATTTCAATTCTGGCATGCATGTAAATAACTGTTCTTAAATATAAATAGCACTACATTCAAAATTAATTTCAATATTAATTCTATTACACACAGTCTAGTGTATATTCTTATTCAACTGCACCTACAAGCACACCCCTGAGAGAAAAAAAACTACACTGCATAGCCAAAAATAAAAGTCACGCTCAAATATTTTGTTGGACTGCCTTTTGCTTTGATGGTGGCGCACATTTATCAAAGCATTGTTATGATAATATTTTGCAATGCTGCAGCATTTATTTCCATCAAGTGTATCACAAATTTTTGGCTGAGATCCTGTATTGTCAACAGGGGAGTCGAACTGCTCCATGAAGCCTCCTCCACTGCATTCAAAAGACTTTTAACTGGTTAAGGGCATGACTCTGTGGTGACCATCTCATGGGTGAACATCCATCCTTCCATCCATCCATCCATTTCCTTCCGATTATCTGGGGCCAGATCGCAGGGATAACAAACTAACAGCCCGAACGCACTGCCGGCGGAAGCTGCGCACCATTTCCCGTCCCCGCAGGCACTTTGCTGGTCACATAGGGAGTATTCTTCTCGTGCTCTCTCTGCGCCGGTTAAATATGAGGTACTGAGAACTTTGAAAATGCACCAGTAGTTTATTAAAAAGACTCTTTATGCGAACAGTACCTCGAGGTAGTTTCCAGTCCCCTCCATCTTGAAAGTCACGATAAGTCGATTGACGAGCATGAAAGAATAGGAGGATACGGGAACAGATTGCAATCTATTTGTTTGTGCTCGTTGGTCGACTTATCGTGACTTTCAAGATGGAAGCGACTGGAAACTACCTCAAGGTACTGTCTGCAAAACAGTCTTTTTTAATAAACTGAAAAAAATAGAAAATTCTTTGCATCCCAGGTAAAAAAATACTATACTTGAATTATACTTTTACAGACTGTATTAAGTACGGTGTATGTTTTTTTCACCCCCTTTATGTGTAATTAAGTGTGCTCAAGTAGTCATTGAATACTACTTGTGTACTACTTCAGTACACTTAAAGTGTACACTTTCTAAAAGTATATATTAAATATATTACTTTTTGTGCTTAATTCGCAAAAGTATATTTGTAATAACTTTTGTATGCAACAAATATACTTTTAATATAATTAAGTGTAATACTTTTTCACCTGGGATGGCAACGCTATGCCCAATTCACTACCATTTTAAGCCTTTTGGGAGCGTCAGCTAAAAAACCATGTATCTCGAAATGTTGCGTGCGCATGGAGGTGAGGTATTCGACAAAAGTTAGTACTCGTTATCATGTTTCAATACACCCTAAGTCAATTTCACACCGGAATTCTCCTTTAACCAAACATTTTTGTGATTTATGATTACGCTCATTCATATTTTTACCCACTACTTCCGCACAGTTGATAGTTCATCACTATCCGTCCAGGATTTAATAATGCGTTGGACAGTTTATAACCCACTTTGAATTATTCCAGCGATCTCTTTAGTTGTTTTCTTTGCTGGTTGCAGGACAACAATTTGCACCTCTTGAAACACAGCCACATTTCCACAACTGTGGGATACGTCTTCCAACACAGTTGTTTAATAAATGAAAAGTTACACGCTGCATCAGTCAGGGTTAAAAGAATTATTACCAGCTGAAAAATATGAATTACTGCAACAATGATTCAATCACAGGCTCTTAGGCATTCGCCTATTTCACATAAGCCAAACAGCAACTTTTTTTGGCCAGGCAGTGTATATCACTATGTAACATCAAACCTACAGTGAAGCCAATCGACGCATTTATATAATTAATTCACAAACGTTTGGTGGACACTCACAGCCAGTGTGGTAGCTTTATTCCAGACTAAATCTTGTGGCGAAACGCGTAATTCCAAAGGGCCGCCCTCGTATGATGCCAGTGTTCTGCCTCACAGTTCAATACATCCAGGACTGGACCGCCTCCAAGTGGTTGGGCACAAATATAGAGTATAAAGTGGACCAATCCATTAAAGTGTAATACTCTGCTTTCAGAACAACCTGAAATCACCTGAGGTCGTGACCTATAACAGAACATTACTTTACTGCAGTTATTGGCTGATGTATGAGCAGTGACTCCTGCTCCAGGGACCCCTTTTCGACTGCAGCTACTGATGTTTAACTGGCTAAAGGCAGTGACATGACATCTGGTGTTTCAAAAAGCCTGTCTGAAGGAAACATGAGACATTACTTTGAGGGGCATCTGAGTGGAAAAGGGTGAGCTGAATCCTTTTTATAAACTTTATTTAACCAGGGAAAGTTCCATTGAAAACATGTTTCTGATATCCTCGAAGAAATGCCACATAGAACAGTTGCAAGGGAAGAGGGAGGAGAGAAACAGGGGCCCCAGGAGCAATTTTGGGGCAAAGGGCCAAGTGCAAGCGCCCCACGGCAGAGTTTTCCTCCAATTTTATCTCTCTAGATTATGCACATGGCTACCCTGCTACCCTTTGAGCCATATTGGACGCTAATGCACATACAACCTAAATGTGAAACAGTTTGGTTTAAAAAGGATTTCTTAATTAGTCTGACTGGCGTTCATCTCTACTGAAAGCAAAGTCCCATTGACGCCATGAAACACATTTACTGAAACACTTTCAGGGGCATATGCAGTTCTAAAGCCTTTCAAGTAAAATTCAACTTAATTTATGCTGATAGGGTTATGGTCGTAAGGACCAAAGTATATTTGTTCACACTTGTTCCTCGCGCCACATGCCAAGAACTTGTAAGTCTCAGTGTGGATGTGTATGCATACTATCGGCTGGTCATGGTGAACAAACATCCATACTTCAACTAATTTAAGCTACTGGCCCACCTCGTTAATGTACACAGGGCAATCAAATTTGGCCCAAAAAAAAAAAAGAAGTTCTGGATGATGGAAGTAAAAAAAAGGCAGCTGATTTTTAAGAACTGAAACATAAATATTGAAATGGAGAAACCCTTGCCAGCCGTAGTTCATGGCAGCCTATCAATCTCAATATTGCGCCAAAGCAGAAAGAGGCCAACGCCATACTGGCACATACAACAAAGGGACAAATCAAAGGAGTATTGATCAATGGAGGAGCCATTGACTTCACTCAGTGCTTCTGTCGGGATAGATTTAGAGTAGGCCTAATGTATGCAGTGCTGGGAATCATGCGGTATTACTGCCATAAACGTCTATATCAAAATTAAGAGAGACTGAGAAAGAGGGGATTAATCGTTTTGAGTTGGCAAAAGGGGAATACAGTGGCTGTGCTGAGTTGTCTGCAAAAAAGCACACTAAAGAAAAAACTGAACTCCGCTAGCAGGGTTTTGCCAGTATATCAATGGGCAGAAGCTCAAACTGAGCTTGGGAGTGGGTATATTAGGGAGCAGACTTACTGGCTTGGTTGGCTAACTGCTCCAAGTAAAACCCCGAACAGCAATTTTCATGTTCGTCCATATTTCGGATTTGAGAGGGGTTTGGGTACACTGTAAACCCAGATAACATAACATGAATGGCAAGAACAGGCCATTCAGCCCAACGAAGCTCACCAGTTTCTTTATACTATTGTGAATATATCCCTTCAGATACGCAATGACTCAGTGGTATCTAGCTTTAGGTCAAGCCTGCTCTTGAAAACCCCCAAGGTCTCTGCCTCAACAATATGGTCAGGCAAGCTATTCCACATTGAAATTACTCTTTGGGTGAAGAAATATTTCCGAATATCAGTGCTAAATTTACCTTTGGTCAACTTCCATTTGTGACCCCGAGTTCTACTCACAACACTTAGTCGAAGGAATCCTACATGATTCACTTTGATAATCCCTTTAACATATGTAAAGACTTCAATCAGATCACCCCTGAGTCTCCTTTTCCTAAGACTAAAGAGATTAAGGATCTTCAGCCTCTTCTCATAGCTTTCATCTTTTATACCTGGAATAAGCTTAGAGGCTCCTCTCTGAACTTTCTCTACAGCATCTATATCTCTCTTAAAGTATGGTCCCCAGAACTGTACACAATACTCCAGATGTGGTCCAACGAATGTGTTGTACAAAAGAAGCATCACCTCCTTAGATTTGTACTCAATACTTAAAATGTGTCTGTTCAAAACGGACCGATTGCTTCGCTTATGGTATTGCTAATTGCAGCTTTCTCGAGAATCATCCAGCCGTACGTCCTTACACTAGACACTGCAAATCCTAGGGTCCACAGAAACAGAAATAACGTTTGTCAAGAAAATCAAAAGACAAGCATAAATACTTACAGACAGACAGACTTAGAATCTTACTGAAATAGAAGGACTTTGAGTTGAATCAACTGTTACAGAGTAGGGTAAGGGGGGCCAATCTGGCTTAGGGGCTATTCCGGCCTACATTTACCTTCTTTCACGAGTAAAAACACTAATCAATCCTTTTCTTGGCCAGTAGTTGTTCTAAACTATTGCTAGAGCTATCAGAAACAACATCTTAACAGGTTTTCAATCCCAAACAGTGTGTAATTTTTATCAAATAAATGAAAAAAAAAATGTAGGCCAGAATAGCCCCACCTTAGGTGCCAACCGGACATGCTGTCAGAGCAGTCCCTCCCTCTGCGCAGATCAAGCAAGCAGTGTTCCACAGACAGGCCCAAGCTGGTATAAACGTTTAGGAGGGGCCCCAAAATTACTTTTTGCTTCGGGCCCCCAAAAGTCACAAGACAGCAAGTGCTTCATTAACTCTGGACATTCTGCTGAGCCAAACACCTAACTGTAATGTAAAAAAATGTAAAAACCTAAATGATTTTCTGCACTAATTTAAACAAGCTAAAATTCCTGACCACAACATTAATGCAATACAGCCCAGCCTGCACCAGTGACCATACAATACAACACAATTATCATTGCAATTATCAAAGTTTATCAAACTCAAATTTTGCAGGAATCTGGTATAACTGCATAAAGACTACACACTTATCAGGCAACACAAATGCGCACTTACACACACGGCTTGATCAATTGCCAATAGAGCCATTTTTACCTGGACAGATAGTTTCCTGAGGTGGGAGTTCTCTCCTGCGTGGCCATGCAGTTAGTTGTGCTTGGAAGCAGTGCCAGTTCTGGGGAGATGTAGGCTGCAGACGCCACTGCCCGGGCCACCAGCTCCAGTGCATCCTGGACATAGTGGTCCAGCGCCGGTTCAGACATCTTCCCATGTGCCAATATACCCAGGGGTAAACCCTCGGTCCATAGCTCCTGAACATTCTGAGAGTCCCCCAAAATCCACCGGTATTCCTGAAGCTCCAATCCAAACGTTGAGACCGTGGCAAATAACTTTCGAAGGTCCTTCATGTCGCAACCAAATGTCACCACAGTCGATGTGGAGTCCTTTATGGACTCTAAGAAACTTTGCAGAGAAGACTGAAGGTCGTTTTTCGTGCTGCTGTTCACTGAGATGTTGGCAACGGGTCCCAGGTGAAATCTGGAGTTGTTACGCAGCAGAAAGACAAAGTCCGAGACGTTCCACTCTGTACAGAGCACAAGGCTGACGTCGTACCAACGATTCATGGACAGAAGGTTGAACAGGAGTTTCAGCTGAGGGGTCGGGGGGTTTCGCATTTTCATCTGAAAATGTAGCGGATTCTGTAGGTAGTGAACGAGAGACAAGGTTATTTTTATTAGCAGCTCTGCTCTAAACAGTGATGGCAGGCTGGGAAAACAGCTGACTCATTTACCCTAAACTGCTTCCATTTATCCTCATACAATCATATTAGACAAATTTAAATTTACTTTGATGCCAGAAAATTATACCAGTAAACATGCACATTGTTGGTCTGCTCTGACTGTTGGTTTGCTCTGATTTCAATAAACCAATATAATCTCAATGACATGCATGGAATATTTGTTTATTCCAAAAAACTTGATTTAAACTCTAATGAAAAATAAGGAAAGTACAGTGATATGAATTTAGAGAATAATATTCCCAGAAAACAGAATTTAAATATTAGGGTGAATTTTCACTATAAACAAAAACAGCTTGTCTGGTGATGTTTTGAAATGCAGAGTGAAATCAAATCCGTTTGATATCTCCTTCATTCTTTATTTCATTGACAGGATGGTAGATAGCCCTCTTGATGTTGCACCAGACTGATCCAATACAATAAAGTTTTCCCATGCTGCAGGGAAACGAGAGTCGACTGTGGCTTGCAATACGGCAGCCCAAACAACGAGAAAGTGCTCTCTTGCCAACATTTCTGCATAAGAAACATACAACATACTAGATATTTTTCTGAGGAAATACCTCAGTCCTTTCCCTGAGACTACTACTGACTACTCAGATCTTGATGCCAATTACTGACAGACACAAAGGACTGTTATGTTGATAACAACATATATTATGATATATTTACATATATGATATATTTTTCAACCTTTTCCATTTTTTAATCACTGTGAACGTTAAAAGGGGTACATTCTCAGTAATATCATCCATCTCTTTCTAATTCCTCATGTTATTGACTGGCTTATTTCATTTTCAGTCTAAACTAGTCACGCATAATTGTTTAATTAATTACTTGCGGTTCCATGTCAATTAATATCCAACAAAATACAGTATGCAAGTAATGAAACAGAAATAAGTAGGAAATAGCTCTTAGATATATAAAAACACCCCTGTTCCAGACCTTTTACAAACATGACCATTTCTGTTCATTAAGAGGCACATTCTTCAGCTTGTCCTGACTGTCCAATGTAATCAACATGCACTACTATAATTAACTTAGTGGTTGCTCAGATTCTCTATAAACTGCACTTACTCAGTGCAGTGCAATTAAGTCTTTGGCTTCAAATCATAGACAGGTTTCGAGAGCTTGTGAAACTGCCTCAGATCTCGATCTCTGCTCTCGATGTTGTCTACAGTACGTAAGAAAGTCCCTAATGCTATCCTTTGTAATACAACATGACGTTCATCTGTTACCATTTGTAAGCACCCATTAATTTTATTCAACTAAGACATTTTTTCTCTCATACTTCTTACATTTTTAATCAGATTTATTCAGCTCCAGTGCTCATTAATTTACAATGTCCTCATCTCAGCCTTCATAGGTCCTTACTTTGAACATTTTAAGCGAGCATTTCCATTTATTTATATTTCTATGTGTGCATATGAATGAATGCAGTAATTGACACCAAATAAGCAGCATTCAATTATTCAAATATGAGTAATTTTCTCGAAACACACATAAAAGAAAAATCTTAGAAGATACACACTTACTTGGATATTTTGCATATGTGCATGAATATTGAATGGATATTTGTGGAAAGGGGTTATGCCAAGGTTAATACTGCAATTATCCAAGGATTGCACATAACTGCTAAGCTTTCCAGCTTTCTGTCCACATTTTAAGACAGAAATAAACCCTGTTTTTTTTTTTTTGAGCGATTCATTATCCTGATATCTTGGGTTGGACAGGGTAAGAGGGAACTGCTTGCCACAAGGCTTGTCTCTATGGGCATCAAACCAGCATGAAAGCTTGTAAAAAGGCATCCAATACGTCAGAAGTTCTGTCCCTGACATTTTCATCATAAAGTTTTTCGGACTCCATGTGGCAGGGTCCTCAGAGCACTCGCGTTAGCTAATCGGAAGTGAGGCAAAACGACAAGCTGAGAAAAATAAAGATGGATGACAGAGAGAGGAGGCTGTGTTTTACAGCTTTGGACTCGATCCATACGGAGAAACTCACTGAGCTGTGGCAGGAACCGAGCTGTCTCTGTGCCATCAGTTCTCAGTCATTTCCTAATGGGCTAAAGCAGGGCCAGAGATAGATAGGACCTGCTTTGACCTCTAGCGGCCAAATTATTGAAAAATAAAATAGCATATGCTAACAGCTAATTTGCACTCCTATTACTTTACATAAAATACATGCTGAAAATGAGCCCAAAAAGCAGACCTTCACTTTCAATTCTAAATTGAGTCACTGGAGTAGAATTTTTTATGCTTTGCCACCCCTTTTATATGGGATCAAATGTAATTAGACAGTTGACTCCACAGCTATTCCTTGGCCAGATGTACAATTCCCTCATTATCACATTTAAGAGTCAAGAGACAAAATGATTATTGCCGAATTCAAATGTGGAATTCGTACTTTGAATATGTTATTGATGGCTCAATATGAAGTATTTAGAGCAGTTTCTGCTATTGAAGCAAGCCATCAGGAAAAAATCAAGCAAAAACCATCAGTGAAATAGCAAAGACACGAGGTTGGCTAATTCAACTATCTGCTACATTTGTAAAATATTATCATGCACTGATGAGCTCAGGGAGAATAAAAGACCTGGATGACCGCACCTAACATCTGAGGTGGATGAAACAATTATTATCCTGGTGAAGACAAATCCTCTCTCAACATGTGGTGAGACCAAGAATGCTTCCCAGATAGAGCTACATGTATCTTTGTCAATGTCAACGATCAAGAGAGGATTTCACCACCTAAATACTGAGGGAATATCACAAGATGTAGACACTCATAAGCCTCAAAACATAAAGTTTGCTGACAACGTCTTCTGAGACAGCATCCTGCAGGCGGATGAGACGATGGTCAAGTTGAACCAGAATGATGGGAGGAGTGTGGAGAGGGCAAGGAACTGCTCAGGTCCAAACCGTACCACCTCATCTGTAAAGCGTGGTCATTTGTGGGCATGTACGATTGGCAATGAACCCAGGTTTCTCAGTATTCCTTCATTATGTGACTACTGTTAAGTGCGGCAAGATGCATTCTGAGCTGTATTGGGCTTTATTTTCAGAATCAGCCAAATGCTTCAAAACTCATTGAACGGTGCTTCTCAGCGCAGATAGTCAATGATCTGATGCATACTGTGAAGGCAAACTGAAAAATCTTTGAAGGCCAAGAAGTATGATGTTATTCAATGGACAAGCAAGAGCCAATTGAGCTTACTTTTCACTTTCCGACGGCAAAATCTAAAGCAAAAGAACCAAATGAAAATCAGAGACTAAGGAAGACTGCAGCGAAGACCAGGCGAGGCATCATCAGGGAAGACCCCAGCCTCTGGTGGTGAATATGGGTTCCGGGCTTCAGGCGTTCATCTACTGCAAAGGATTTGACGCTAAATATTAAAAATATCATATTTTTGAGCCACTGGGAGGCTCACAACAAAGATTGTTTGAACCCCCAGCCACGACATTACGGGCTGTGGCGGTTGGTCCTTATTGGCGTGACAACTGGCCCTGTCTTACTGAGGATTATAAGGGTTACACTGGTTAATTTTTTTTAGTCTGATGTAGCAGACATTCTGGAGTAACGAGAAGCTTTCTGTACGATTGAAACATCAAATTCGACAGTCCATTCCTATGCCAATGATCCATGCCCACCTGAAGTTTCAGAGCGATTGGCAGTAAAATTGATTAAGACATGAGGGCAGTTTTCCCCCGTCTAAAGCAGGATGTTTGCCCAGTTCTTGAAGTAAAACTGAAGGGGGGGTTCCACCCACAGTCCAGAGGAATGCTGGAGACTAATCACCCAGAAGTATGTGTGTGGGAGCATAGTTTGCGACGCCTGAGATGATTGAAGGTCTGTTCTTGCCTCTCCCCCACTGAGTACGGGGACAGGCTCCAGCCCCCCTGTGACCTCAAATAAGAGGGTGAGATCAGTGGATCCCAAACCTACAGTGGTTTCCCTTGTAAAAATTTACAGTAGTTAGTAAGTATAGTTTGCAACAGTAAAATTGAAGTAAACTATAGTAAACTACACTTTACAACACTAAACTATACATTGTTGCAAAATACTATAGTAATTGAATATCATTGCTATAATTTATTACAGCAGAGTTTGACTTTTGTGTTTTACTGTAGCATTACTATAGTATATCTATAGTGGTTATACTATAATATATAATATTATAGTACTGTATTTTTACTGTAGTATTTTGTGGTAATTTTTCATAAGGGTGATGTGGGACCACTGTTTTGCTGGCTTTTGTTCCCCTCACAATTGCAATCTAAGAATTATGACCAATTCACGACAAAAATGGCAATGCACACCATGAGCAAGAAAAAAAACCCAATTATCATATTTTTTTTAGATATATTCCATGTAACAGGAACAAAAATAACAAAAAAAAAGTTACAGATCAAATTCAAGACAGCGGCAAATCCATACGCTGTAAATGAGATTTCTGAACATAGGTCTTCAAGTGCCAGCAAAATGCATTTCCTAGAGTGAGGAAAAATGACACAAAATAGGTTTGACTTGTTATGTTTCACTTCGTCTTTGAATTCTTCATTACCTCATAAAAAGTTTAGTCACCAGGCCTCCACAATTTGACCCGTTAGATGCAAATCAATCTTGAATCTCATCAGTTACTATATTCAATTCCTCTTTTATGCAATAAAAGTAGCATTTAGTGCCCAATAAATTTCAAACTCTTCAAGGAATGCGCATCTATTTCTGGCATAATGGTGGTTTAAAAGGATAAACTAGAGGGCACTTCGAAAGCGGATTCCTCTGCCAGCAGGTTTTGATCCAGAAATCACTTAATGGGATCGAGAATCAGGATGTGCGCTCAGATTTGAACAGTTTTCAAGTTATCCTGCAGACAAACACACACACACACACACGTGCATGCACTCACACACACACACACACGTGATCACAAATGTGATCACAATACCTCTTGGCGGAAGTAACAATCCCAATAAAATTTTGTAGTGCAATTAAGAACAATTAACAAAGTACTCATAAAACTCTGGGATCTCAGTTGTGGTTGGAACTAAACTCGTTGCACAAAAAGGCCCCCCAGGATAGCGTTTGGGACCACGAGATTGGTTTAAGTATGAATTGATAAAATAAGGGTGTTGTGTCCGTGTTTGTTTGTGTTTATTTCCTATTTCAGATGTATATACTTTTGACCTTTCACCCGTTCCCTTTCTGTCCATTTATCTGAAAACCATGTTTCAATTTCATTGCTGCGGACAGCTCTGACAGGACAGTTTGCAGTGCAGAACCTGATAGGTCAAATAATTTAATTCACCCACTCCAGAGCTGCTGACCATCCGTAACACATCACGCAGGAATGAGGGACAGCATTAATCGCAACACTCACGTCACAAGCCTAATTCTTCAATTCAGATATTTTTCTCAGATTGTTTTTGCTAATCTTGATGGTTCACATTCATCATGACAAGTGACCTGTACAGTATCTAACTGTAAAGTGAACGCATCTGTCTTGTGAACGGATCTAAACAGCATGTATATATATATTCATACTGAAAAATTCTTGCCTGCATCATCTGTCTCACCGACAACAACAAGAAGATCAGAAGGATCTAATAGCTGCGACCTCGCCTAGCATCTGTCACGTGGCCAAGTGTCCATGACCGGTGGTTTCTTGTACAAGTGTGATCTCGAAATTGGCAAATGACCTTGAAAATCAATAGGGGACCCTTCCTCTGTACCAAGAAGCTTTTTCTAAGATGTAATAGCCATCCATGAAGTTAAAGTGGAGTTACGGTGCGAAAACTGTGAAATCGGGGCAAAATCGACACTTTTTTGACCGGTGTGACCTTGGGATTCGACAGATGACCTTGAAAATCAATAGGGAACCCCCTCCTCTATACCAAGAAGCTTGTTCTAAGATTTCATAGCCATTCATTGAATGAAACTTGAGTTACGGTGCGAAAACCGTCGAATCGGGCAAAATTGACAGTTTTTTGACCTTTGTGACGTTGGGATTTGATGGATGAAGTTAAAAAACAATAGGGAACTTCTCCTCTATGCCTAGAAGCTATTTTCAAAATTTCATAGCGATCCATGAATTCTAACTGGAGTTACAGCGCGAAAACCCGCAAACAAGGTCGTGACCTCTGTGAACTTGACCTTTGACCTTTGACCTCAACCTTGCGCATAGACATCACTTTGGTGAAGGTCAATAACTCCTGAAAATTTCATGATGATACGACGACAGGAACTTGGTCAAAAAGGTGGCACAGACGGACAGACAGACGGACAGACAGAAGCGCTCATAGAGCTGCTTGGTCGCAGCTAAAAAAAAGTCTCATTTGGGAGATCACTCACGAAATTAATGGGAGTTCCCGATAATGTAGGTTAATGAACAGGGCCACTCTCCCAATGCGCCTTCCTATTCCTTCTCACGCCTATACATACCTCCTACATTCCCACAATCCCCGTTTGTCTCGTTTTTACGTCCCTCCCACCCAACCCCTCTTCAAGAAGAAAGCAAGAAACTGTCATCACCAGGGACCCCGGAGGGCTTGGGAGCCACACCGACTCCGACAAGAGACACGAGCCCCACCCTGAGTCTCGCCACCTGGGGGGCGCCCAACGTCTGCACAATCACAGACCAAGTCCAACATCACACCCGCCCCGATCTCTGATCCGCATACCCACCCAATACTCTCCTCTACTTTGGGAGTGGTCCAAAATGCATTAACAGCTGATTAAAACTGAGAAAATAGTAGTGCTTGTACACTGTAAATCCTGATAGTATGGTGAACTCAAATCTTTGTGGAAACTGATTACCTCAAAAAAATTGTGTAGGCCAACTTAATTGCATTGTGTGGAAAGAACTTAAAGAAAATAAGGTGATGTTATTTTTTACATGTTTTTAAGTTCTGTGAACACAAATCATCAACTTGGCACAGTTTTTTTGAGGTAATTGGTTTCCACAAAACATTTGAGTTCCCCGGACTTTCCACGGTTTACAATGTAGCGAATAAAGATTTTGGGATTTTGCCCAAAGGACAGCCAGTGGTTTGTCAGCAATACTTGATGAAGTTGAGAACAGGAAGAAAGCCAGGCGGCTAACTTTAGAGGTTTTGACAGGCGTACCTGCAAAAAGCTTCATGGATTCCGAGCTGACTGTTCTCATTCATGGTGCATAATCCACGCATCAAATTTGTATCCGATCTTGGACCACATACGAAAGTAACTCAGTACTGATTTGGAGGTTACGTTCCAGTGTGAACGTAGCGCAGGAGCCCCGTGGCTCTTGGAAGCAGGCAGTGTTGGAAAGCCCGGGCTCACTGCAGAATCAGGCGGACCCTGAGATCCTGTCCGAACCGGCAGACCTAAGCACTACTGCTGAGAGAGTTTCCCCTTGTTTATAACATTATTTGACACTTTGAGTGTCCGCTTCATAATAAAAGCCCTTACGGGTATTTCCTTGCAAATGCTGCCTGCTTCGCTTGTGCCTGGTCTCGCAGCATCCCAACTCCCGTACATTCTGCGTAGCACTGAGGCATACACTGGACAGAAACTATCAATAAATTTCCTCTCGTTCGAACATTAAGGGCCCTCGTGATCACAGCAGCATAAAATTAGGTTGACAACAGCGCTGACATTTCTTTTCGAATATGAGATGCATATTGACCTTCAAATTAACATGGGCGAGCAGATTACCAGTGGAGAATATACCAGCAATGATGCGTATATATGAAAACCACTATTGAAAAATGATCAAAGTCACATTTTCACGTTGTGGAGAAATTAGCAATTAAAAATTCAAAACGATCTTTGAAACAAAGCACCAAAAAAAGATGCAAAAAATATGAAATAAATACAATATTGTAATCATATCTTATATTATTATATATTATTATAAGTATTGTAATAATATATAATATATAAATATACTAAAATATACAAAAAATTTGGACTCTGATCTTTTTTCCTTTGTGGACTTTATATGTCAGGCAGAGAAAATTCCGGAAGGCTCTGGGGCAATAGTAAGGATCAATAGCAGTGAATGCGCTATGGATACGGTTAATGATGCCCATCAGAGGCTTGAAATCTCCTGGCACTATTCTTCCTGGGGACTGATAAATGAACCGCTGAGTAAAGCTGTCTAATTTCCCTTATGGTCAGCTCTTCACTGACAACAACAACTGGCTGGCTAATCTATCCTGATTAAAATGAAAGCTAATCAGGGATTAAATTCAATGTCAACTGAGAGCCGGACTTACTCTAGCGGTAATAAATTTAACGGAAAAAAAAGGCTTTTCGATTTTCTTTCTCAGGGGAGCCCATATTAAGTCTTTATAGAACCCTCTGTGGATGGATGGAAATGTATTGAAGCTCCTAGTCTGAACCATTTTGGCTGACAAAGAATAACTACTCCAGTCAGGAGACACTGATGAGTCTTTTATAACCATTTCCTCCTAAAGAAAAGGTGGGCAGACAGCTTACATACTCCAGCTTATGAAGAGCTATATAATATAATAGCTAGATAATAATAGCTATATAATAGCTATTAATATAATAGCTAATAGCAAAAAATGCATTGCTATTAGTGAGTGCCCTTCTCCGATGACAAGACTATTGGTAAATGTACATTTCAACAAATTTGGGAAAGTTGCAATGAAATCTTAAATAAAATTCAGAAATTCAGTGATGGAGACTGCACTCAGAGGATTTTGCCAAACATTGGTCATCCTTACATAAATGTAATGCTTGTTGTGGTGCTACAGGTGGCAGCAGCTCCCCCCCTCCTGACCACAGGGCGACTGTAACCTTTCTTTGAAAGGGACACTCCATGCTATACGCCAGCCATGCCTGACAGTGAATAAAAGTCAACAGACAAGGCGCTAATGAGCTTATTTTTTTAGGTTTGATTCATTGACTTCTATTTATTGTTATTACAAGGTTAGCATGTAGCATGGAGTGTCCGCTTCAGTCTTTTGGTTTTGTTATCGTATTCACCCGTACAATTTATTTATGGTCTGTACCTGTGTTTGTCCTTTTATCAGTGCTACCCTTAGCCTTGTTCACCACTCCGGATTGATTTTGTCTACTCTTAGCCAGGTTCAAAGGTGCTGAATGGCAAAATACAGTATGAGCTGTTCCTACTAAACATACAGCCAATATACTGCTGCTCACCGTCTATCCAAAGAATACAGACCATTTCTTGCAAGTCAGGTCCCAAAATTCATTAAACTCGATACAGTAAAATCCTTTATTTAAAATTCCTATGTTATGAACGCATCTCGGCGGTTAGCCTACTGCATTAGGGACAATGCTTTTCATTTATGAAACCAAATTTAGCGAGAACGAGGCGGAACTATCTAATCCAATCACATGCTGTAATGTAAGAAAAAAAATAGAGGAGATTGCTTTTCAATTTCAGGGGTGGACCCCTCATGACACGCCTGCCCCACGAGTATAAGTTAAGTATGGCAGAAAAAAATTACCGTATGTGTAGTAGTTTTGGGCATGAGCACAGCCCGCACTCGCAGCGAAACCATGGAGATACATATATCATTTGAGCATTTTAAGCATACGCGTGGTAAACAACTTTCTCATCCAGTACACTCAATTTATGTGAGCAATGGCCAGTAAGTTAGCTACCTGGGACATGGCCCTTGTGTTATTCTTGAGTATTTGCTATTTATTTACTGACGTTTATTCTGATTTCGCCTCCTTCCTATCACACATGGACCCCTGTTTCTCTGGCATCACTAGTTGAGTGGTTAGGGTCCCATCCTGTCACTCATGCTGCCTAGGTTCCAATCCTGATTAAGGAGCCAACCGCTTGCAGCCCATTTGTGTATTTAAATCAATTTATTAGCTTCCTGCACGGCTATCTGTGGTGTTTCCAAATGAGCTGCAGTTGTTTCACAGCTGTACTTTGTTTCGGACTTGAGTTTTTCTAGTTTTTTTTTTTTTTCTTTGCCAACAGGCACCACTGGTATATAAGGTGACTCCTTCTTACTTTCAGAGTTTAAATTATAAAAGAGGCACGGCGCTTTATTTAGAAAAATAGATGACTAACCACGCGCAACTGCAAATTACTATTTTAAACCACGTCCTGAGGGAGAACCTAACGCGCGTGCAATAATTCTAAAATAATTATCAATTTTGATGTAGGTGCTGCTCTATATTTGTCACCAAATTGCTCATGTGATGCTCCAGTGAAGCTATTTCATACAATATTAAAAACAGGTCCAGATAAAGGTTCTGCGGATGGTCCACGTTTATGCTTCAGCAACTGCAGCAAACTTGACCCTGTCATTTGTTTCTGCATTAAATTCTACTTCAGGGCATACTCGATGTTCAGTCGCACCCCCACTGTCTCCTTAAGCACTTCTGTCCTCTCACTTGTGCAGTTTCATCAACATTAATCTCCTTCACAATATGCAGCCAGCGTTTCTGTTGTGCATTTGTCTAAACGCTCAGCGATGATTATCTTTACATTGTCCACAAAGCTTTGTTGTAAAGAAGTTGTGGAGATAAAGGGATTAAAACTTTCCTTTCCGGAGTGTCTCAACATAAATTTCAGATATGGCATTGTTTTTTACTGGTGAGTAATTAAACAAAGTGAAGAAATCTGCCGTACTTTCTGATAGTATGCTGGTCTCGCAATTCCGTAAATTTTGGGGGCATACAAGAGTTTTTTGTCCTGCATGAGGTCCAGCAAAACTGTGGATTAAGAACTTCAATACCACTGTTATTTTATTAATTCATTAAAATAACTGCTGGTGCCTTGTTACTTGAGCATGAAGCAGAAAGCCTTACACGGCACAAGACAGGGACGCAACCTCCCTGCACACAAATTATGCATACCTAGACACACAAAAACACACACTCACTTACAAATACACACTTACATACCCGCTACCTTTGCCTGCACTACCAACTGTCAGATTATAATGCAGTATTAATAAGTGACTAGCAGATCTTGGGCCGCGCAATGCATTATGGGATTGGTCGATGTTTTGGCTACCAAACAACTACTCTTTGCAGATAGAGACCTTTTATCACTTATAAAAGGACTCAACCCACAGGAGGCCAAGCAGCAAATGTTTTCAAAATGACTGAAAGCAGTCTTGATAACTAAGATTCAGGTCTAAATCAGTTTTAACTTTGGAAGGATGATGATTTAAAAATGGCTTTGCGGTCGTCGTGGACTGCCTGTGATATCCCTGAAGTTGACGAGCAGCAAGCTGAGACCAAAAGAGTCATTGCATGAGAGAATCAGACAATATCAGACACTTTGAATCGCTGACCGCCCTGGATTTGGCCGAAATTTTAGGTGGTGGGTGGATAACTCAAATATTGTACCTGCAATGGTTTGCCAGTCAGACGCTTAAGACTCGAGTTGGGGGCCCCTGAAATTTAGACCCCCTTTTCATAACATTGGAGGGTATCAAATTTGGCCTTCAAATTTCTTCAACTGCATGGGTGCGCAAAACCAATTTTGAATCTTTGGGGAGGTGACATAGTGACACTATGTCCCGCCCTTTCTTCATCTGCTGCACCCCTGCTGTTTTCGTATAGGCGGCTCTAAAGTAGCCTTGAGAGCCAATTTTAACAAAGGTTTGCGCCCATCATTCTCATAACCGCATTGGTGCATCAGAGAATTTCTTTCAAATAATAGTTATATTTGAGTTTGCATCCAAAATTTCAGCGATATTCACCTGGTGGACCCTTGCAGCTGGGAGTAAAAGGGGTTCAAATACGGCCCTTTTCGCAAAAAAGTTCCTTTTCAGGGTCTTTTTTTCCAGGGACTGCATGGATCAATGTGAAAACTGCTGCAAGCAACAGCTGATGTCCCAGACATCAAAATAAAAGAAGAAAACCTTTGATGCCTAGTTGCATCAGTTGCAAAACGGAACGACCATCATTTTACTGTGGTCTGAAGAAAATCAATTTTAAGCCTGTACAGGTAACATATAGCCATATTGGATTGAAATTTCAATCTTTTTCCTGTACAGGCTTATCTTTTTCTAAGTAGTAGAAAATGGGAATCTGTGCGTTAGCTACATTGCTGCCGCCTATGTCACAGAGACAAAATTTCTGAATTTGTTAAGGATACAAGAGTGTCTGAATCGTTTATGCAGTGACTCTTAAGGAATAACTGATTGTTCTCACATACACGGCATCAGTCCAAGCCTTACTGGATGTTTTGACGAAGGAGGAAAGGGAATTCAATCCAGATAGTGACCATTTTAAGGAATTTTGAACATTAGCACAATACGAAAGAGAGAGCTGGTCAGCTTCCGCGCTGGCTTACTGTCATCTGTCATTAAACGAGCCAGATTGGAGCTGGCCTGATCAAACGACGATGGCAATAAGCACAAATAAAGCTAAATTAAGCGTTCCAAATCAATAATAAACTAGTTCGCTAGCAGGCACTCCAGTGACATTAGAAATAGACTGTCGCTCACAGTCAACAGAGCAGATGTGAAATTTCATTTTACAGTCCTCTCTGTTTATCCACAATGCAGAGCTTTGTTGCTGCTCTTGCAAGTTAATGTGCCTCTGTGTTGTCAATGATCAACTTATCAGCAGGATAAGCTGTGGGTGACGTGAGTGATAAGACATGATGCAGCACTCCCCTCACGTCCCATCATTTCAGATGTTTTTATTTTTATAGCTCTGGATACTTTTTGTGATTTATAAATTGCTCTATTGTAGTTTTGATTCTGTTGAAATGTTGATGTCAGCTTCCCATTTCTTCATTTCTCTCAGGCTACTTCCTGCAACTATGCATTTAAGTTGGTCATCTGCCAACAAATTGTCTGCCATTAATCAGTTTGTAAAATGACTGAGAAGTCATTTTGACTGAAAATAGCTGGTGAACATTCCTGTTATTAAAGTTTTTTAATGCTTTAAAGTTCTTGGTTTGCTTCCTGCCCTCCTACATGCTACTATGGAACATCTATCCACTATTTAGGGGGAAAAACAAGAGTATAAATATGTATTTATGTACTATAGTGAAACAGACAAAATATAGAAATATGGTCAATTTCACATGACCTGCACCAGCTCCAAACTAGATTCATGTAAAGTTCATCCCAGATACACTTAAACATCGATTTCATTTTAATCCATTTTGAACAGGGGGAGCACTTTGTGGCTTTAGTTTACTGACAGTACTATGCAGTACTAGTTTACAGCGCTAGTTTACATTTGTCTGCACATTTCTGAAAGCGTAACTCTGACATTCCCCTAATAAGTTTCCTAAAAAATACCATTTTGTAGGTTCTTTGGATGGAACAAATGTGCCAGTGAAATAGCAGTTAACAAATGATTATCTCCCTTAAACACTCCCTTATACGAAGATCAGTAAAACTTACAAGAAAAAGGAAGTCTCCATCCATGGAACAGAATTAAATTTTGGTGCAATGTTGAAAGTTTAAAACTCTTGAAAGAATACTGGATAAGGCCATATTAAATGTCTTGATATGACTTTTCCATCATATGAAAACGATGAATAATATCGGTCATCCCATAGAATGTCGATAGATATCACTGCTTGGATGGGAATATGCATACCGAACGCACCTTGGAGTCATTACTGTGCATTCGCAAGGATTATAACCAGGGCCTTCGATAACCTCACATTTTTTATACATAATTACCAAATCCTGCCAGAGTTTACTTGATGTTGCCTGATTAAGAACATTTGCTAATTGGTAGAATGACTGTCTAATTTACAGATAATGTTCATGGTATTTTACGTCCACGATTACAACGGCAACTTTCTGCCCAAGATACTGCAGTATTCTTTTAATCAGCAGAAAAGAAGAATCTGATAAGGAAACGATTTCAGTTAAAATCCAAATAATGGAGTTTGGTATAACTATAACTCGACAGCAAGCTGGATAATTGGATATAACTTGGAATCAATCTGCTATGTCAGCAAGAAAATAGTTTGCTAACTAGCCTGACATCATCCATACAAGTTAAGCTGACCAGTGTCTTTTTCAGAACTAGAACGGTGCAAAATTGTGAACAAGGTCAAATTTTGATATGTCTTGATTTAACTTCAGTGTATCAAACATTAATATACTTTTACTTGCCACTCAACCAGGGCAGACCCGGCAGATTCACTTTTCGCCCTTCTCTCGTTGAAAACACACTTTTCAAACTTGCATTACGTATTTTCGGCCCTTTCGTATGGTGGTCGACAGGGCAAATGCACCATAATGGCCCAAACCATCTCCAATCGGAGTAACACGCTGCAGCTTCAAAAATGATTCAAATTCAAAAACTTAATTGAAAATTGAAAACAAATGCAACAACTGAAACGCACTACTGAAATAAAAAAACAAAAACATGAACAGTAAAAATAGTGCAAATACAAAAACAGTGCAAAGTCAAAACCAAACAGACCAAAAAAAAAAAAAAAACTAGAGGCACTACTGGAGTGCAAACCTCCACCAAGGCAGCACAGTCCAAATCTTGGTGAGTGGGAGCGAAGTTCAGTTATCATGTGCCATAGGATTTCAAGATGGCTGCTGTGGCGGCTTTGGCTGATCACGGTCAAAATCAATAGGGTCCATCCCTGATGTAGTAGCGACCCCCCACAGAATTTCTGAGATATCCGTATATTACTTTTTGAGTCATCTTGTTCACAAACAGACAAACAAACAAACAGCACCAATCACATAACCTCCTGCAAACTTTTATTGGCGGAGGTAAAAAGCCACATATCCAGTCAACGCAACGGAAGTGCTCCAGGCTTCTCGAAGGAGCGATGAGCGAACAGCTTAAAGGAGCAGTAACATGATTACTGAGCGTGCTCACAACTTTGAACACAGCAAATCCACTCAACTTAAAGTCAAAATCTGGAAGGTATTTTTCTTTTTCTGTGATTATTGGCAACGACAACCTGCTTTTATTCGTCATATCCCTTGGCTAAACTTAAAATAGTGTTTTGATATTCTCAAATTGTCATAGAAAGCTCCTTAATATGAAAAGCACGATGCCAATATATAAATACAATGCAAAACAAAAAGATTGATTTGCTAGGATGGAAACAGATTATGACATGCTGTCAAGCAAATTCACTTTCTGGGGATGTAAGTTCTGAGCATCCGCAGTAATTCTTACACAGATCCTTTAATTTTAGACCAGAGGGTGTGTTTGCTTTAGAAGCCTGAAGAAAATGGAGTGAGGATGCAGCATAACATTGGTATAATGTTGTCTTTTTTCATTAGAATCTTCATATTCATCAAGGGAGTAATCTATACATTATCCATAACTGCTTCTTCCTTTCTAAGATCGAGGGGGAGCTGGAGCCTATCCCAGGTGACTTTGAGCGAAAGGCAGGGATGCACCCTGGACAACTTGTCAGTCCTTCGAAAAGTGCGCACACTCTTCACAGTCCATTCACGCACACATTCCACGAGCAATTATTCTCCATTTAGCCTGGCATGCATGCCTTTGGACTGTGGGAGGAAAATGAATTACCCAGTGGAAGCCCATGCTAACACGGGGAGAACATGAAAACTCCACACAGATAAGCCCACGGTTGGATATGAACCCACAACCTGGCTGAGAGGCGGCAGTGCTAAACTCTGCACCATCGTGTTCAAACCATTTGCTAAAAACACGTTGAATCAATATCAACTTATCGATCAAAGATGACAGCTCGTAACACCAGTATCAGCGACACTGAGTAAACTTCAATAAGCGAGTTTGCAATTAACCGTCGTGAGTATATCACGTGACAGATAACCGGGTCAAAGTGACCAAAAACTTGCTTTCGAGATTGCTGTGCAGTGGTTCTGTGTGCATAACATATTGAGTTCTACGCTGTTCTGTTCCCGATTTGTCACACGAAATGCTGCAAGTACTTTGCAGGGCTACCAACTCTCCCGCATTCGGCGTGAGATTTAGTGGCATATTCACGTTTCCATGCTGTATGTCAGCAATTATTCAATCAGCATGTTTATAAGAGATTCTCAGGTGGAACTGAAGTCCTTGTGCATGGAGTTTTATCAGTTTCACATGCATTACGGTGGATTTCACCACAAGTAACATGGAAATCAATTATGACTCCGGACTTCTCACGCTTTTCTTTACTCAGGGGTTGAAAGCAACAGAATTGCATAAAAATGTTTTAAATGGTCTTTTTTCATTAAAACAATTTGAATGATTGTGAAACACAGGCATTGCATTGATTGAATAATTGCTGACTACAGCACGGGAACATGAATACGCCACTAAATCTCACGTGGAATACAGGAGAGTTGGGAGCCCTGACTTTGTCAATTGATAATTATACTCAGTCCCTTCTTTTGTTTATTGACTTTCATTATGGCTGAAAAAGAGTTGATGATCGATGACATTAGGTAGTGCAGTATAAGTTCGTTGAAAGACTTTCTCCATTAAAGGAATCTGAAATTGAGTGGACGAAAGGATGAACCTGTTGCTCTTGTCTTCGCTGCAAAGAAGATACCTAGGCTCGCAGCACTGACCGCATCACAGGCTGACATGGAGCAGGAGATGAGTTTTCATTATTTATTAAAATAACCCTGACCTGAACCCGAACCCTGACCCTAACCGACAGTACAACTCAATGCAGGCCAAATTCTTCAGTCGGTCCCCCTTTTTTAGTTGTTGAAATAACAAGTACACAGTAGGAATAAAATATTTTAAGAGGCCACCGATCAGATAATGAAACCCACGAACTGCATCACCTAATTATGAATCGCTCTGCATCTATCACCGTGTGTTGGTACGAGGTAAGTGGTTGTTTTCATATTACAAAAGGCACTGACTGAATTCGATTACTGACGCCTGATCACATTTGGAGTGTTTTTTGATCCAGGACCACATTGGGGAAAGGGGTGGGGGGAATGGGCATCTGTTATGATAAATTAATCTCCCATATCTTCAGTAACATGGTAATTAATAATTCACAAGAACCCTTTGAGATATGGAAACAAGCACTTACTGTATGGCGAAGCCTCTGTTTTGGTCACATTGACCATACCCCGCTGGTGCTCTGACAGAAATCTCGCATGTGTAAATCCTAATTTCAAACTCGCTTATTAATTATTGACTGGGAGATGATCTCTGCCACCACACGAACCTTGATTTCAGCCACAGAAACCTTCATTTATGGTTGACCGGGGGATGATATCTCTGTACACAGTGCAATCAACGAATAATCATTCATTTATGGTTCAGCAGTTGATCGTTGTATGAGTGCATATTTGTCCTGTCCTGCACACTGCTGTCACCACTTGTGAACTTAAGGTAAGTTAAGATATTGTCATCATTCAAGCAACCTGTCCTCCAACCATACGCTCAAATAGGTTGATTATTCTCATTTACTCTGATTTATGTCCTATAGGAGCATTTCCTAAAATCACGCTCCCAACTGGCAGCAGGAAGGTACTGTGAGAGTTACAGTTTCAGTTCCAGATACAGTTTCAGTCATATTCACACTTAAAATAACGGTTTGGGTAAGGATTAGGGTTGGGGTTAGGGTTAGTATTAGGATTAGGGTTGAGATCAGGTTTAGGTTAGGGATTTACTGACGGCGATGCTGTCGATGGAAACCAGATTGCAGTTATTTAAATGACCGCTAGAGGTCACTTAACTCCTAAACGTAACTTAAGATAGTAATAAGCTGCTTGACAAACGAACTTTCCACGCGTATTTAGTTGAAGGACAGACTCCGTCGTCCAACTTTCTTACAGTGCAAAATGTATGCTGATAAGTCAGATGCAAGCTTGGCTACAGTTATTGCTTACTAATATAAGGTTTTATGTGATCCAACGACATTGAAAGAGAGGTGTTTACGCAGTCTTTTAACCTTGTGGTTATGCCCACTGCCAGTTCCTTTGACTTCCTTAGCATTAGATCCCTAAAAAGAGGTGCTTCTACACAGGTGCTTCCAGAAAGGCGATACTTCCATGAAAGTGGTCTCCTTGGCTTGTGACTCCTTGGCTTGGCACGAACAGCCCTTGGTCTCCCCTTCTCTATCCAATTGCTGCCTAACTTCAGCAAA
This sequence comes from Gymnothorax reevesii, assembly GCA_029721435.1. Lineage (NCBI taxonomy): Eukaryota > Metazoa > Chordata > Actinopteri > Anguilliformes > Muraenidae > Gymnothorax > Gymnothorax reevesii. Next base: position 84,966,235 of record CM056583.1, read on the forward strand.
GTTGAATGGTAACACTTTTTATTCTCTGTTATACAGACTAATAACTACTAAAAGAGCAACATCGGTTCGGCACAATGGAATCTGCAGTTATCACTATAATGCCTCCACAATGCATCAGACTGATCGGAAGGAGGAGGTCGGCATGTAAGAACAAACACATTAAAAGAGAACTATTACAAATAGTTTTGAATGAAATTATGTTTTAACTGATTAAATATTGTGTAATGGATTGCAATAAAATGTAATGAAATTAAAAATGTATGAATGTATGATTAAACTATGATTAAGCTGAATTAAATGTGATGTGATTATATATAAAAGGGTTATTCCATTCCATGTCAAGTCACAGACCACACACCCACCCCCCCCACCCCACCCCCCCAGTGAAACCTCTTCAATTTGCCTGATTGTTATTCTATTGGTGCCTTATGATGTCAAATGAAAGAATCCGAAGTTTGAGCTTCCTAGTTCAAATGGTTTTTGAGTTATAACCCTTCAAAGTTTGGGGTCCGGGAATTGCACACTCAATTTGCAAGCATTTTTGGAGACCCATATTTTTTTTGTTTTAAGCTAGCTACAGGACTGTAAATTTCTATATCTATGTATTCTGGCTCCGTCTATCAGAATCTGCGCTTAAAACTACCATAGGTTTACTATTTTTAGAGATATTAACCTTAAAATTGGATTTTTTAAAGACGCAATCATTGTTGGGACACTTTGGGGATCTATATCTTGGAAGGTTTTTGTCCTGTTGGGGTTTCGACTAATTTATCATCATATTTGGGTACACTACTGGGTATTTAGAGAATTTCAGGGCACTCAGAGCCTTGATGGGGGTACAGGAGGGTACAAAATATGGCCTCGGGACAAAATGACCCTTTGGTACCCCCTACTTCAGGCCCTGAGTTGGCCGTGTGGGCACATGATGACTGGAATGAGCTTTTTACCCAATCAACAGTCACCTTTTATCAGAGTTTTGAGCCAATAAAAACTTTGACTATCAACCACCTTCACTATCAACTAAGCCTTTGCATAAGGCACTATTTTTGGATATTTTCGAAAAAAGTCCAGAAAGTAGGTCAACTGTTGTTTTTAACTGCCTTAATTTGTGACATTCAGTATGACCTTTCAAGGTTACTGGAGATCAGAGGCCGGTGTAAAATAAGAGCCCATATAGGAGTTCCTATATGGTCATATTAGTCAACATCTGTCTATCTGCAAAATTTATGAGTAGTAATGAAAATATATTATTTTCACTGACCTTAACCCCCCCCCCCCTCCGACATTTAACCCACAACTGCTTTGGGGACTATCAAAGCTACCCCATCATGCAGCATATGCTTATACTCAGAATTGAAAAAAGGCACATTTTGGTTTTGGGCCGAAGTCAGCGTGACAAATTTGAAGGAAGTTATCCCAAAAAAGCCACATTGACATTTCCAATGACCTTGACCCAATCACCCCCAAAATTAAATGAGGTCATCTAAGAACCATTGCCCACCTATTTTGAAAGTTTGAAGTCATTTACTGCAACCCTGCAGATGCTAAATGGTTAACAGAAGGACGCAAAAAATAAATAAATTAAATAATAATAATAATAATAATAATAAATGTAAAAAAAGAATCAAACCACACCGGTTACAATACTTCGCCCCGCTTACTCACAGCCCAGGTAATAAAAATTATATACCATCATGCATAGAAAATTATCATTAATAAGTGTCATGTGTGGCATAACAATAATTTAGGCAAAGCAAGATTACATGGATGAAGTCAGAAACCAGGCAGTATATAATGCAGACCTTACAGTATAGTACACTCCCCTGCCCTAGAAGCCTGGAGCACCTCCGTTGGGTTGACTGAATATGAGGCGTTTTTCTGTTACATTTGCTTTGTGTGTCTTTGACTCTGCATCATTTCTGTTTTTGCAGAGCGTTTCCAGTTCATGTGTTTTGCATTTCTGCAGCACGTTGAAGTTGTTTCATATGTCTTGGATTTTTGTGGGTTGCTGAATTGGTATTGCTTCTGAAGCTGCAGTGTATCTCTCCGACTAGAGATGCCACGGGCTGTGGAAGTGCGTTTGCCCTCGTCTGTGATGGTGGATTCTGGAACCACACCCAAGTACCAGGAAGTGCAGCAAAGTTCATTTTATTGAAGGCAACAGTACAAAGTCCAGAATCCATAACACAATCCAGATGGCCAGAAACGGTTCGTTAACAGGGCAGCAATCACAAATCTCAAAGTCAGGCAAAGCAGGTTCAGTACACAGGCAGAGGAATATCAAAGACAAAGCCAAAATCAGGGACGTTCCAGTCAGAAGTATAACACTAAGAGTACAAGGCATAAACAAGGAAAACGTTCTGACAAGAGCTGGAAGTGAAATGACTGCTTAAATAGACATACTATTATTATACGGAACAGGTGAGCTGGATCGGTCTAATTAACAAAGGAATGAATGACACATGAAATTGGCGAAAGCCAAAACGCGGACAGGGATAACACTGACAGCCTACGACAAACCAACAGCTCCGGTTAGGGAGTTCTAAGTTGCCCAGAGTGAGAGGCAGAACAGTGAATAACTAGGTGCGGAGAATCCGCTGAAGCAAAGTAAACTGAGTGAAGGCAAGGGGCGGAGACTAGAGCAGAGTTAGTGCAGAGAGCTCGTTAGTCAATTAGTAATGTGCAGCTTTACAATCCCTAGTGCTTGTTAGTAAGTTAGTACTATAAACAATGTTAGTTAGTGTTAGTAATTAATCGAAAATTAACTGTTAGTATTGTTAGTAAAGATTGAACAGCAAGGCGAAGGAAGCAAACGAGATTGGAAGGAATGTTTGGAAACCCAGACACCATGAAATCACCTGAAACTGTGGCGCACAAGACTGGGGAATAAAACTGTCTCAGAACACAAGACAAGACAGGGGAGACAATTACAAAATTACAACGCAGGGTATGAGAATTACAAAAACCAGAATGAATATCTAAACTTCGAATATGGGAAATGGCAGGCAAAGGACATAACAAAGAAAGACAGGCAAAATACAAAACATGGCATGGAGTCAGGGTAATAACAAAAACATGGACAGGCACAACAAAATCATAACATTGTCAGGCACCGTACGTTCAGCCCTGAAGCTGATTGACTGGGTACTGAGGGGATTTGATGTTAGTTTACTACAAGACAGAATCAATGTATTTTTTAAAAGTGTACATGGCGAGAGAGGAGTTGTTTGCCGATAATTTGATTGACTACTTTTTGAGTGGGAAATACGCTGTCCAGAATCCAAGGTTTTTCATTTTGCATCGGACTAATGATTCCACCAATCTGACCGCAGGAGCTTCTGCTCCAAAATTTTGTGGCCACAACAGACGGGAACGTGAATGGCTTGAGAAACCGTGGACGAAGGACCCAAATAGAAAGTAAGGTGATTCAGAAAGGGTGGGGTGGTCAGTGGGAGAGGCTCGCCAGTCGACCTACAGTGGTTGAACGGAGATATCTTGCTGGGATACAGCTTTTATGGCTCTGAAATGCCGTTAAAATCAGACTGTTTTATTCGCCAGTCACGGGTTCTATTATGGGATGATGTCCAATACAGGAGTTATTATCAGCTTCTCAATCCGCAGCGACCAAGGTTACGACTTCTCTGTGTACAGACATGTCTGCGTGCTGCATTCTGTAGCGTGAAATATGCTTTAATTGTGAGGTGTATAAAAATGTCACACTGGAGAATATGTGTTTGAAATTGGGTAGCGACCTCTTGCAGACCCGTGTCCCAGAGCAGCTCTATATTTTCAGGCAGCAAGCGGGGATGTCTGGTGACAGGGAGAGGAGCCTTTCCTCTCTCCTCTGTACACCCCCCCCCCCCAACCCCCCTCTGTCCCGGCTCCTTCAGAGCTGCCGAACTCTAAGGACCCAAAGACTCCCAGCAACTGACGCTGGCTAACCAGAGACTCTATGGGAGGATGGGCTCTTCAAGTCTATAATTGATCTCAGAGGGTAGCACAACGGTTATCACTATGGCCTCCCAAGAACGAGGCTCTGACTTTGAGTCCCAGCCGGTTTCCTCTGGGTCCTAAGGTTTCCTCCCATGAGAAAGACATGAATGATGTTATATGTACTCCAGCCATTGTCCTTGACCAAGAAGTGGAGTTGGTCCCTTTGCGATGGACTGTAGCCGCCCACTATTCCTAAGCATCTAGCATGGGTCTAATCCAGGGGATAACTTGTGCTATGGAGTTCAGTAACCTATACATCTCTATAGCCCAGAGGTGGGCAATGGGGGCCAGATCTGTCCCTGGTTTTCGCACCAACTTCTGGCCTTTAATTAGTTCATTATCTAAATTAACCAAACTATTTATGAAATCTGACATTTCTTTAAATTTTCATGAATGACTAAGGACTTTTCTTGTCTCCCTACATAAAACATTTTTCTTTGATTGAATCTTTGTACAAATGTATATATGCATATGCAATAAATTAGCTCAATTAGTCAGGGTTTTTGACAGAAATAAAAACCTGCATATACACCGGCCCTGCAAGACCAGGATTGCCCACCCCTGTTATAGCCCCTAATAATACTGACATATTTCTTGCAGGACGTCAGGGTAATTTGAGGAAAGCTCCGCATTAGGGACTAAACCTCTGAGGATGTTGTCAAATCTCGGTTATCTTCATTTGTTGTCAAGGAGTAAAGCAATTTTTCGGCTATCATTTCACCACATTCACAAAAGTGAATGCATCAAGTAAAAATTGACATTTGGCGCTTGGACTTTTTTTGAATTGTTGCTATAGTTTGTTTTATGTACCTATGAAGTATTTGATGTCAAAAATTTAGATTGTTTCACCAATTAGTTTCAGTGGAATCATGTAAGAAGTAAACCGCCATAGTGGATCAAGTCAGAAGTATCCAACTTCAACAGCATTAATCTCAAAAACAAAGTGTCATGAAATGTCAATTTTGATGCTTTCACAAATGCATTGAAAATAAGGGAAACTATTTAGGATAGCTTCCTCATCTGCAGACACTGTGCCTGAACCCAATAAAAAATCTGAGATACCACTTGAAGATAGAAAAGGAACTTAAATACTGTATGTCATGTCTGGGACGTTTTCGGAAAGTGCTTGGTTGATTTAAATATGAGGAGTTGCAAAGCTGACAGAATCAGTGCCACACAGAGAGAAGGCAGTAATCAAGTTGAAAGGTCAGCAAAGTACAGCACATACTATTTTTAACTCTCAGCAAATGCCTAAAATTTTTACTTAGTTTACAATTACTGCAGTCTGGAAAAAAGTGTCATCAGATGTTCAGTCACCATTCTTAACAGAAATCTGAATTGATTCTTCATTGGGGGAGTGCAGGCTGCAGATAGATTTTGTTTGTTCAGAAAGATTTTGCAGGCTATATAAGCAGCATGATACATATCTTTCACATAAATTGAGTTTCATTATTCCACCTGCGACACTTCAGAACAAGCTAATTCCCAGTGGAGAGGGGAACCAATAAGAAATATAAGGAAGCAAACACAATTATGCCTAATCAATACCGCGTCTTGAAGCTGAAAAATGCGAGAAGTAAACAATTCACTTTTCATCAATAAAGCTGTTGAATAATGAACAATGAAAATGAGACAAAAATGTCCATCCTGCCCACAGTAAATTGCCACAAAAAAAATTGAGACACTAAAAATAATTCCTCATAGATAACCCAAAAATATATTTAACAGACTCTGCAAGATGGCGAATGTCCCAGAAACCTTCAGTTGAACAAATGATATTGCCTTTTTAATCACTCACCATTTATCTGCAAGATAGAAGCTGAGAAACAGTGCAAATGCACTTATTTTTTCTTTGTAGAATTTTACAACCCAAGAATTATCCTAATCATTGATAAATGAAGCAAAAAACAATGTTCTGATGATCTCACTATTCAGGAAATACAACATTAAAAAGCTCTACTGCAAAACATACTGTATAGTCATCACTATCCACTACTTTAAACTACACAGTTATTTGACCAGAAGATGGTGCTAAGCACTGATTATATTTCATATTAGACATCCTAATGGATAATGCGCAATTAATTAACACAGTGCAAATAATGTATTATAGCATGCCAGTTACAGAGGGAATGCTAATACTGTTATAGTTAAAGTTTTCAGGAGTGAATAAATCATGGAGACAAGATCTCTTTTAAGAAGTGGTTTGCGAATGGTGATCAAATAAGCATATGCCTCATTGCTAACACAACAAACAAATTATAGATAGGAATACTCAAAGGAACAAAATGCTTTGGCATAAATTAAAAAAATCTCAACAAGGAACTGGATTCTTAATAATTGTGCATTCTGTAGTAATGCAGTTACAGTGTGCCCCATAATTCATTAGATAATGTCAAGATTTTTATTTGGGTTTTGTATTCCAGAACTTCCAGTGTGAAAAGATACAAAACAATGAGGCTGAAGTCTGTCGACTTTAATTGTATGCCGGATACGATGGTTTTTTTTTAAGCGACAGTTTTGGAAGACCGCCACAGCCGCCCCTGCTGCGTCCCTCGCAGTGTTTTTTGCAGTCATCGCGGTAGAGCAAGAAATAAAACATGGATCCCTGTCATTTTTGGTGCACGGCTAGATGGGAACCGAAACCAGAAATAGTTTGATAAACCGGGTGATTAGCACCTTTGCTGGGCCTAAATTGGCCTAAAAACGCTCCAAAATTAAAATTTCTCATTTTCTCCCGCTCTGTTTTGGCGATCGCTCCGACCATTTGCTGTAAAAAGATGCCACAATCAACTCTTCAATCAACAGAAATCACTAAACCTTTTCTATTTAGTCTCCCCATTCCCGTGTGCAAAAAAAAGTGGGACAGATTATGTCCACTCTGGGGGATAAAAGGGCCAAGCGCAAAATGGCAAAGTATTAAGCTTTTACTGGTCTTAACCACAAATCTTTGGTCAGAAAATCAGGCAGGATAAAAAAATGCACTTCTAAGACATTCTTTGCCACCATTAGCTTGTTAACTTTTTCATGCTAATTTGTTTTCTAAATACACTGAACAAAAATATAAACGCCCCATGTCAAATATTGATGCCACAAAGAGTTAACAACTCTAAGTGAGCATATACTGATTTGTCAGCCATTTTTTAATCCATCTCTCTGTCAGTGAGCTTTTGCTCAGTGATGCAGTGATGTCACTCAGTACATGGGTGTGGCATTTCCAGACCGTGATCAGACAGAATGAGCAGTACCCAAACACTCCTTATACTGGGGACAATAAAAGGTCACCCCAAAATGTCCAATTTTGTCAAAAGTCATCATGCCTCAGATGTCTCAGGTCATGCGGTAATGTGCCATTGGCATGCTGGATACAGGGATGTCCACCAGAGCGGTCGCTGTGCAGCTGAATGTTAACTATTGGACGATAGGCCATTTGAGAGTTCGTTTGCGACAGATGGGCAGTACTGCAGATCGACCTCATCCACGTCGGCCATGTGTGACCACACCAGCACAAGATCGCTACATCCCGCTCGTCCACCTGCGGGATCGGCTCAGATCAGCGACACGCACAGCAGATGAGACCGTTGGTCTGCACAACAGACGCATCGCACCACTGACAGTCCGTAACCGCCTGCGAGAAGCCAACTTGCACGCTCGGTGTCCTCACCGTGGTCTGGATCTCACCGCTGTCCGGCGTGGGAACCGACTCGCATTGACAAACTCACACATTCGATGGCTCTCGGTGCTATTTACAGACAAATCCCGGTTGCAGTTGTTTGTTAATAAAAACTCAAAAATTTATATTTATATTTTTGTTCAGTGTATTAACCCCTTTGCGCAGAATATGTTATACAAATAATGACAATTTTTTTTTAAGTTGTGTTACAGAGGCTCTGGAAAATTCCTCCAGTGAAACAAGACATTTGGAAATTCAATCACAGAATTACTTAGGAATTAACTTTTGGAATTTACAGAGGCCGGCGTCAGTATCAGTGCAAACAGGTTAATGATCAGATGTTATTTTTCAACTCTTCTTTCTGTAGAAAGCTGTCAGAAAGTTTCCACAAGACATAAACTTTTAAATGAATTAAAGGGAAAAGCGATCCCACAAATTACTTTAAATGTTTGTTAAATTTTAGCTTTCCTCCTAGCCAAATGATTTGTTCTGAAGACCATTGAAAGCGTCCTATTTTGCCATTTTGGGCGTGTCCCATTTTCTTGCTGAGGAGTTCAGATTAAAGTTATCGTTTTAATATTTGGTGGCATATCCTTTTTCACGCAATGACTGCTCGAAGCCTGTAATCCACAGACATGACCAGATGCTGGATATATTTTTTGGCGATGCTCTGCAGGGCCTGTACTGCAGCCACCTTCAGTTTTTACTTGTATCAGGGACTTTTTGCCTTCAGTCGGCTCTTCATTTTGAAAAAAGAATGTTCTGTTGGATTCAAATCCGGTACTTGACTCGGCCAGCAGAACCACAGTGAGAAAAAAGATGTCACTGTCCACTGAATAGACACACCAGATTATGAGCATCTGCTGAATATGCTGTTGATCGTCCGTGTGCGGCGCAGACATCTGCATGAATGCCCGGACCCACACTTCCCAGCAAAGCAGTTCCCTGAGCATCACACCTCCCACTCCAGCTTAGCTTCTTCCCACAATACATCCTGGTGCCATCTCTCTCCCAGTGAAGCAGTCCATATGTACCCATTCAATGTACAAACCCAACTCCGAAAGAACTCGGCACATCATGGAGGAGGCAAATTGAATTTTAAGGACTGATTTGAAAAGTCCATCCACCCCCGACTACATTGAAAGCAGTACAACGACAAATGTTTTGATGTTCTAACAGATGAATTCTATTGCTCAATGAAAATATTCAATGTGAGGATACCAACAGAGTCCAAAAAAGTTGGCATAGTCGACTGCTAACAAATGTGTAACGTCACACTGTCTTTTAATCTCACTCATTAGGCATTTAGGCACTGAAAACACTCGCTGTTTCATGATTGTTTAAATTGATTGAATAAGATCATTGGAACCAATGGAATTGCATAATTTCATTTAAACTATTTAAATGATCATGAAACGCATGCATTGCTTCCAACCCCTGAGTAAAGAAAAGCGTGACAAGTCCGAAGTCATAATGTTTCCAATTACTAGAGGTGAAATCCACTGTAACACATGCAAAACTGATAACCTCCATGCACAAAGACTTCAATTTCGCGTGAGAATCTCTTACACATGCGTCGATTGAATAATTGCTGACGACAGCAGGGGAACGTTAATATGCCACTAAAACTCACGCCGAATGCATGACAGTTGACAGGTATGTGATATTCATGAAAACTGGCCACACCTCATAATGTTGAGAGTTTTGGAGTTTCTGTAATTGTAATTTAAATGAATGATTGAAAACAGGTCAAGACCAATCGTTAATTTTAAAGGGATGGGTTGAGCTTCTTCTACTGCCAGTTCACCAGCTGCAACTGGTCGACTACAAGAACGGACTGTTTGCTGACCTTCTAAGGACTCAATGCAGAACTTGATATGCCCTTTTCTTATAAAATAATCTATTTTATTCACTTCCTTTGTTAGTGGCCATAATGTTTTAGCTCATTGACACTGGAAGATTAAGGCACAGGCTGGTTTAGGGTTAGACCTATGTAGGTCCTGAGGTGGCTTGAGGGCCTGAAATTCATAAGCTGCTATTTTATTGTACGGGTATGTTATTGGCATTTCTAAAGACTATGCTACGTGTTGCCCATTGGTCCATAAATAAACTGATCAACCACAACATTAAAGCCACCAGTCTAATATTGTTTAGGTCCAGCCAAAACAGCAAATTTTCCCAGCAGAAAAGTGGGCGGAGCATCACGCCTCCCTAACCAGCATGTCTACAGTGCATACAGGTGCCATCTCTTCCCCGGTTAAAGGGACACACATCACTGGCCAGCACACATAATGTAAACGAAAATGGGACTCGTTGAATCAGGTGATATCCTTCAATTTTTCCAAGGTCCAGCTCTGACGCTCACTTGCCTATTGCTGGCTTTTTGGCAGCGGACCAAGGTTACAATGGGCACTCTGACCAGTCAGCGGCAAAAATGCACTATGCAGCCAGGCGTGATCTACTGTGTTTTGCAACACATTTCTCAGTATCATTCAAATTCCCTGTGCCCTATGCCACAGTAACTCTTCTGTCATTTTGGACCAGACAGGATAGCCTTTGTTGCCCTGGTGGTTCAATGAGTCTAAAGCACCAAAATCCTAATGCAGGTTTATGAATGGTCCCTCCTCGGACCTCTGTCGATAGGTACTCATCGCTGCGGACTGCAAGCACCCCAGAAGCCTTGCCATTTTGGAGATGCCCTAACCCACTTATAAAGTAGCTCAGGTCCAATTTCTCTTCCATCCAACGTGGACAATGAGAGCCAACTGTTGGCTAACCATATAAGTTCTGTTTTGCTGTTGTTACAGAACAATCATCGTTATTTGCTTCACCTGTGTGTGGTTATAATGTTTTGGCTCATTGTTGCATGTCTGCAACCCTATTTCCAGAAAACTTGAGATTCTGTGTAAAATATAAATCAGAATAGAATGCAATAATTTGCAAATCGTGTAGTCCTAATATTTAATTGGAAATATTGCAAAGAAAAAACGTTTCAAAAGTTGACACAGAAATGTTATGTTTTTTGAAAAATATCTACTCATTTTGAATGTGATGCCAGAGCACCTTTCAAAATAGTTCAGACGGGGGCATTAAGAGACTGGAGGAGTTGTACACTGCTGAAAAATACAGCTGGTGGAACATCTCACAGCTGAATAGGTTAATTGGCAACAGGTCAGTGACAGTAAAAGAACATCCCAGAGAGCCTGAGGCTTTCTGAAGTAAAAATGGTGAGGGCTTCAGCACTCTGTGAAAGAATGTGTGGGCAAATAGTTCAACATTCAAGAGTAAGGCTTCTCAGCGTAACACTGCAAAGAACAAGATAACTTGGTTGCCACAGGGACCAAGTCGTGTATCTCCCCGATCCCCAAATTTAGGACAAAATGGCCACGGGCAGCCATATTGGACATCCAAAACTGCAGAAAATCAGTCTAGAGCATCGTTAAACAAATATATTTTCCTGTGCAAAATGTGAACAAATTTGTGGAATAATTGTCGCTTCCAGACCCCGGAACAGAAAATCTCTGCGGGCGCAGTGGCAGCGGCGGAAGCCTCAGAACTAAACCAAAGTTTCTTCCTGCTATCGTCATCGGGGAGATACCATTATGGGATTCCATCATGTACGGTACATATTGATAGTGTAAACGAAAGTTAAATCATGAGACGTAGGACACCCAAGGGATTGCATTCACCCAATCGTGACCATCCGTCTTGCCCATATCAGGTTTCCGTTTACTGTTGCAGAGATTTTGCATCACCCACCTCATCCAGCTTCTGACTCCAGCCTCATTGAACCCATTTCCCTGCAGGCTAGATGACCCCGCCTTCCAAAAGGGGGATGGTTTCCGCTCTGCCTGCTACGCCTGCAGGTCTGAACCCTACCTTGCTGAAGGGTCCTCGAGGACAGAGTCATCGCCAAAGATAATATTGAATTTATTTTATTCTTAATAAATTTTCAACTTTGATTCCAGAGTTTTTTGTGATTGAACTATCATTGAAAGATTCAGACAATTCAAAGAAATCTCTGTACGCAGGTGACAAGACCAAAAAATATTAAATGGCTATGATCTTAAAACCTTCAGACGGCACCACATTATTCAAAGAAATTTTGTAGTTGAAAAATCATAAACTTTAAGCTTGATTGCCACTTAAAACCAAAAAACCAAACTCCAAAAACGACATGCATGTAACGCAAAATAATTTTATTTAAGTCTCCTTTTATATTTGTCTAGAACTACTTAAAACATATACCATTGTATCGTAGATTAAATGTGTGCAGGAATATATTAGCCAAGAGATCTCGAATACAGTTTTTAAATGGTGACCACGTGCTAACTATCAAAGAAAAAAGGACAATCCAGACCAGCAACAAGTCAAAGCCACAGCACCAACTTGGCCAAACATGGCCAAAGATCGAACTTGGCCTAGATTTACACACATGTAAAATATTAAAAGGATCCGTGAAAAACTGAAGGAGCAAGAGCATTGAAAAGGCAAAACGTTTATGGATGCACAACAGACCACCACGAAGGCGTCTAACCACGGCATAAGCCTGGTTGGCCTTAGAGGCAAAGCAGGCAAAAAACCGTGCTTTGTCATGAAGTGGGGTTGTTCCAGTGCCCTTGACAAGGGTAACTTGCACATCTGTAAAGATTCCATTAATGCTGAAAAGTACATTGAGATTTTAGGCAGACAAACTTTTCAGACAACCTTTTCTCTTGGCACGCTAATGCATATTTCAACAATACAAGGCAGAGCTGTGGTCTGCTTGCATTCTTGCTTGCTGAGCAAGAAAAGGATGTAGGTGCTGGACTGGCCTGCCTGCAGTACTGACTTGTCTACAATAGAGAATGTGTAATACATTTTGAAACACAAAATGGGGCAATGAAAACCCCGGACTGTAGTACATCTTGAAGACTTGTTTGAGGATAGAATGGGACAAAATCACACCAGAAACATGTAAATACTAAGCGATGTCAGTCCCTGTGGATTTATTATGTGTTGTGAAAAAGGAATCATAACATTAAAAAGTATGTGGCTGGAATTAAAAATGAAATGTGTTTATTTTGTTAAATCAATCAGAAATTAGCTTAGTGAAAAATCAAATGCACTATCGCACTGTTTTACATGTGAAAAATTATTTACAATTGACTCCATTCACTTTGAATTTCACACGATGACTTAAATTTTTCTGATTCGGGGTTGGAAATAATAGTGTTATTTCACCAAAAGTTTCATCTCAGTTGGTTTTGGGACCAAGAGCTCACATCATGGGATTGTGTCATACGAACATTTTTGCAAGAAACAGTCCCTGCTGATGTTGAAGAAGGGAGTTTTTTTTTTTTTTTCAGTCCCAGCGTTCCTCCCTGCGTGTTGATGGGGTGTCTACCTGTGGCATAATGCGCAAGCAATATTGAGAAGCAGCTTGTAGTTGCATGTCAATGAAGCAGTCTTTTTCAAACAGGCTACATATAAAACATGAAGACATCCAATTCCAAAGTATGTTTCCGTCAAATTTCTACAGATGTCCATGAACAATAGAACACCGCAAGGGGACCAGTAACATATGAACGTGTCAATGCATAGCGAGCGTGAATGAGGGAGCAAGTGAAATACGCTTTATGCATTATGAAATAATGTCGAATGTCATTCGTGATAAAATGAGGACAATAAAAGCATTTGTAGTAAATAAATGACGTATTAGATTTCTAATGTTTTCTCATCTCTCTCTCTCTCTCTCTCTCTCTCTCAAGGTTGCGCATTATTGCTGAATGCTGAATTTAGTTATGCGAGGAAGGTTATTGGCTTACTGTTTTGCACTGTGTGGTCAGGTGCATGCCAAGCCTACGCAGAGGGGCACTATCAAACAAGCATAATTAGGTCTAATTAAACAAAAGGACACCAACACACCTGTTAACTGGATTTAACAATGTCTATTATGAGTGATCTGGAAAGCAGAGAGCGCATGGATGTAACACAGAGTTTCTAGTTATGTGCGTTTAAGTCATGTAAGTCCACACCAGAAAACTCAAAAATGTTATAAAAACTGTGCGTGTGCGAGTGTGTGTGTGTGTGTGTGTGTGTGTGTGTGTGTGTGTGTGTGTGTGTTTGTGTGTGTAGACATCGTATCCCGTTGCAAACATCAAGTTTCCTTGGAAGAAACCCAATGTCTGTGAAATACAGCCACACCGATTCCACCTTTAAATACCTCAAATACAAGAGCTGACCGTAGATTTGTGCAGTGCTAAGCCTACAGTAAAATTCACTGCAGTGGCACATCTGCCGAAGACGACAGTGAGGTGGAAAAAACAAATACTGAAAATATCAGTAACACCGCGCTGAAGTCGCGTGTTCTCCACGCATCCCCGAAATAGACGAGTACAGACGCGGCGATGCCACTGATGCGTCTGTATCCTTCACCTCCTAAAAGCATGACACGGTTTCACTTCTGCCATGTGTAAAAGACAACCGGAGCTGTCCAGTGTTTTCATTTATCAGGGGTTAACTCAGTTCGCGAGGAGTTTTTACTTCATGCCCAGACATCTCGGAATATATAAATCCAGAGAGAATAGACCAATACACGCCACGTCTGTGCAGTCGTGCGCTTACCTTACTTTGCCGTTTGAATTCCCTTTCAACTATGCTGATCACAGGTATCTGAAGTGCGGACGATATGAAATCCAGCTCCACTAGCTCGTCTCTTCTGTGAGGAAATGCCATTATAGTTGACACTCCTTGCACAACTACGGTGTTGCAAACACTTTGTAGAAAAGACATAGGATCCGAAAAGATTGACGGAGATGAGGAGGAAAACGAAAACGCGGGTAACTCCCCGAGCCCAGCTTCAACAGCCATCACGACCTCCAAAGACAAGTTGTATGGTAGAAGACCTGCCATGCGGTTAAGCGTGTCCATTGCGAGCAACATTGAGTCCCTTGGTAAAAATAGACTTGTTTCCCACTCAACGCTTCTGTTTAGATATTTACTTTTGGCGCCCTTGTGCAGGTTGTCAAACGGACTCCGCGTTTTACTGCTTCCCAAACCGTACTCTTTTGCACTTACAGAGCTTATTTCAAACTCTATCTCGTCTGCGCCTCCCGTTACTTCCACAGTGAAGTCCTCCTCCCCGACGGCGTTGTTGCGGTAGCCCCGGGGCTGCAGGTGCACGGCCCCTACTCTCACCGTGTGCCCAATCCTTTTCAGAACCTGGCATGGCTGTGGATGAGCGCGCGATTCTGGAACCCAAACCAGCACCAAAGTGCACGGCGCGAGCAAAGGGAGCAGGACAAACCTGCAGAAAGCACTCCAGAACCGCAAACCCGGCATTACTCCATAATATACCTTCGGTCCACTCGAGAAACGAAGACCTCTCCTTCCACCTTCACACCCTGTGGTCCCCAACAAGGATGCGGAGAAATCCGTCCACTGTATTCCAGATATAGGGAAGTTGCGCTCTTCTCTGTCCTGCCGAATGAAGTGTAACTATGAGCGATAAACAGGGAAATTGCTAATTTTACAATTACTTACGCCATTCGGACATCTCTTCGCTGATTTCCCAAAAGCAGACCTGAGAGTAAATGTTTAATTTATTTCACATTCTCCTCGTGAAAAAAGTGGTTTAAAGGGCTATTAATTGTAGTTTTTGAAAATGAAAACAAAATAATACCAAGACAGTTTAGACTTCATTGTTTTAGGAAATGAAAGAAAATGCATTCCACTGTCGAGCACTTGTGTCATTTTTCCAGTGGTTTTATTGATATTTTCAAAATGTAATATGCATGAAAGAACCCACATTTCCATTGCATACTCCAGAGCGTTGCGCTATTTTATTATCCATTGATGATAAGAATACAAAAGTAAGAAACAAAAAATATGTATCCTTGTTAAAAAATTTATTTCCAGGCTACGTTGTTGGACAAAAATGACCGGCGTCTGCCTCAGAATTTTGAGAGAAAAAAAATCACGCAATCGCTTGGTTGCGCTCGACTCTCACGGAGTAGGTTGCACTAAAGCAACCCCTTACACAGGGCTCCGAGTGTTGAGGATTTTGTTGCCAATCCTGTCATCACCGGCTGTATTGGCATTTCAGAATGGTTGCATCGGTTCACAGGGAATGTGCATGGGTTTGATAAATACGACCGGGGCAAATCTCAAAATAAATCTGAACGACCTCCACCAGCAAGAGACTGCTCCCGTTTACATAGCATGTTAGGGGACAAAGTATTTCTGATCCCACGTGCCTTTATCAAACAGCCTAATGAGCCAAGCCCGTTATGTTTGCTGACAGCCATGAAATTATCAGAAATGGCCAAATTTGAGTGCAAAGTGTTTGCTAAATTGTATTATTTATTACTGCCTATGTCAAATCATCCCAACTTGAGGTTACATAAAACATTCTGCATGTGCTTAAAATCCCAGGGCCACTGGTGCTAACTTCCTCTGTACAGCTGCCTCAACTTGTCTGACTTCCCATAATCTCGTCGCATTTTTAAGGCTGTTCAGCTTGTTGGATTTGGAGGCAGTGTCTAATTAAACCTGTACTATTGTGCACCAGCGAAATATTTGCTTCTCGCGCACACACGCGCGCGCAAACACAGACATAAACGGAGGTAAAACCCTGTCCAAGTAATTATCCAAGCATTAACATGTAGAATTATATATTATCAGCGGTTTACACGCAGCTTCTCATCAGCAAATTGGCTGGCTCTCAACAGTAAACTGTGGGCCTTGTTTTCAGGATCCAACAATTAACTTTCTGATCTCATTCCCTGTCCATCAGTGTTGCAAATGATGGATGACCACACCCTTTTGCTAGCTCTACCATTTTGAATTTGGATGACCTCGCAAGTCATTCACGCTACAGTGATGTGAAACAGTATTTTCCCCCTTCCTGATTTCTGTCATTTCTGATTTCAATCAATCTCATTTGATTGTTTCAGATGATCTAAATAATTTTCATATAAAACAAAGACAACTTGCCTGAGCACAAATTATTGCTTTTAAATGATCACTTCATTTATTGAAGGCAAAGAGTTATTCAAGACCTAGCTATATCCTCCTTGTGAAAAAAAAAGATTAAATAACTGGTTGGTGGTAACAACTGCAATCAAAAGTTTGCTGTAACTGGCAATGAGTCTTTTACATCACGGTGAAGGAATTTTGGCCCACTCTTTTTGCCAGAAATGTTTTAATTTACCCACATTGGAGAGTTTCAACCATGAACCGCCTGTTTAAGGCCATTCCGCAGCATTGAATAGGCAACTCCAAAACCTTCATTTTGTTTCTTTCCAGCCATGTAATGGTGGACTTGCATGTGTGCTCAGCAATATTGACTGGCTGCATAACCTAACTGTGCCTGAGCCTTAGGTCACCAACTTCGGCTCCATATTCTCCTTCAGGATTTTTTTCATAGAGAGCAGAATTCATGGTTCCATCAATTACGACCAGTTGGGCAGGCCCAGAAGCAGCAGAGAAGCCCCAGACCACCTCACTACCGCCGCTAAGTTTGACTTTTGATGTTCTTAATCTGGAATGCAGTGTTGGTTTTACGTCAGATGAAGCAGGACCTACTGTCTTTCAAAAAGTCCCAGTATTTACTCATCAGACCACAGAATACTGAACCCAGAGGTCTTGAGCGTCATAAAGATTTTTTTTTGGCAAATTTGAGACCAGCCTTTGTGTTCTTTTGGGTCAGGAGTGGTTTATTGCCTTTGATGCCATTTTTTGCCAGTCTTCTTTCTTATTGTGAAATCATGAACACTGATCTTAACTGAGCCATGTGAGGCCAGTATTTCTTTAGATCACAAGGTGCTTTTTGCCTACTTCAGATTGCCAGACTGGTTCTGTTTAAGTGATGTTTAGATTCAATAGAAATAAATGACAGTAATCATGTCAGGGTGTGACAGAGAAATTCGACCAAATTATCAATTGTGTTTGTTTAATTGGTTGATTTTGTATCCATGGGGACAAGTGCTTTTTCCTATAGGGTCAGGTGGGGTTGGATGGCTTTTTCCTTCAAAAATGAAATCATTAAAAAGATGCATTCTTTTTACTCATGTTATTGTTGTCTAATATTAAAATTTGATATTCAAATTTTGATTATCAAAAAGTTTAGGTGTGACAAATATGCAAAAATTAAGGAAATCAAGACTGGGGCAAATACTTTTTCACAGCACTGTTTGTCCTCAAGAGAACCAAGACATCACATGAGCGTTTCGCTCCCTCTCACCTCATACACATCTAGAATATATGGTTCATAAAGTTCTGCTTTGTTCGGGGTTTAGCGTTTTTATTTTTTGTCAGTTTTCTTTTCAAACAGTGCTAGAAGTACCGCCATTTATGTAATTTGCCATTTACGGGAAGAGAAAGATTGGTTTACACCAATTGCAAAATGAAAGCATGTCTCCATTTATAAACAGCACTACAGCCACACAAATCTGCTTCATGGGGTCTAAAATTTTTACGTTTTTGATCAGTCTATTTCAAATACTTGTGTAAATCTTTAGGGGCTTACATTGGGCATAGATAATGAATTTTTTAAAATTGAAATTGACGTAATTAGGCTACATGTTCTCCATTAATATCATGGAAATATTCTCTTTCTTTCCTTCTGTAGAGGTTTACAGGAAGTATGATCAATCAAATTGACTGACTTTAACAGTTACATTTACGCATTGTCTACTTGTTATTAGATGCCTGCGCATATTTATCTGTGGTTTCCAGTTAACATACATGGAAACTTTGTTATCAACAGATTGTAAAATTACAGTTAAAATAACTGGCAAAAAAGGTGCCACTTAAAATAACTGGCAAAAGGGTGCCAGTTTATAACAGTGATGCTAGCTTGCTAGCTTGGTTGCTAGACCAACTTCTACTCTGTTCTCACCCCAGCATCGGTCTTTGTTTTTTAAAATGTAACTGATTTATTTATCCCAGCTCGATAATTTAGCCTCCTTATGACATATGGCAACTGTATGTTGGGAAGTACCCATAACTATCCATCAGCTAGCTAATTTTCCTACACATTCAAGTTGACACTGAATTGGAGATCTTTGACAAAAATGTGAATGTGATAAATGATTAAAAATATCATAATTTAACTTAGTACATCGGGATGTATGTAAAACACCAAATCTGGATTGTTCTTTGAAAAATTCTAAATTTGAAAAAGGTTGTCCCTGTGGGAATTATGTGGAACGTTAGGCTACACGGAAACAGAGCCAGCATACCTGCTATCTACCTAATGAATTCTATCGATAGTAGCATCAACTAATAATACAGCTGGCTATCATGTAATTCAGTGTGAGATTTATGGAAGCTGTATTGGCTGCATTGGGAGATTTATTTTTCTTGAGACAGGGATACGGAATCAAGAATTTCTTGAGCTTTCCTAATGCATAAACTAATGCAATTATATTTTTGTTAGAGGGTGATTTTTATTCGCCAGCAAACAGAAGTCGAGTAGGTGCATATTTTATGAATGAGTGGGCTGGGGAGCCCAAAGATACAGTAATTCTTGCCCCCAGTGTAACAGGCTAAAGTATACCCCTCACCCAGAGTATACCCGGGGTTAACATGGGCTAACCTGTTTTATACCCCGGGGTATAATCTACCCCCCACATTCAGTCACATTTTATACCCCGGAGTATATTTTGGCCAAGGCAAGATTATAACCAAGTATAGACAAGTGTGGGGTTAATCTGGGCTGCGACACCAGGCCCATCACCACACGCTTCCACCAGTGGTTTTAGAATATGGCACGTGATGGATAGAGTACAATATTGATGCTGGTTATGCGTTCGTGTTAAATTGCTACTTCATTAGCATTGTCTGCTCTCTTTGTGCATTTGAAATTATACATTGAAAATGAGGTTGAAGCACAGACTGCTGGCTTTAATTGGAGGCTATTTGCATTCATACCTGCCCATGCCTGTGGAGATTACTGCCCTGCTTTTGCTCAGTCCCCCATTTTCACTGAAGTATGGGACAGGTTTAAAATCGTAAACAGTGTCTGCCGCTCATTACATTGTCAGATGCCTGGCTTGTGTCCTGGTGAGGCTGTTGCTGGCCTTGTGCGGCAGCCATCTTCACGACCCGTCTGTGTGTATATGCGGTTTCCCCATCAGTCCAGTTTTCACTGTACGCTGGCCAGATGACTGACTTGGCCAGTCAAGAACACTCCGGATTTTGGCTCTTAAGAATACACTGGTTGTTCACCTGGATGTTTGGAACCCTTCCCACACTGAAAGGTGAAGTATTGTGTAATACACTGTGGCAGAATAGGTGTCTGTACAAAAAAAGTGAATTTATGAGTTCTCAGAGCATGCAGTGCATTGCACCCCACTGTGTCAGGGGCTTTGTTACTGCAGACTTGTCAGACTGCCTCTTCTCAGCTCTTCTCCTCCGTAAAAAGAGTTTGCAATGGGCACGTGAGCATTGGAACTCATCCTCGGAGAAATGGAAGAAGCTCGCCAGGTCTCGGTGAGTCGTCCCATTTTCCTATACATTATGTACATTGGCTGGGTGTGTGAGCGCTGTTTACCCAGAATGCACCGTGAGAAGAGGACAAATTGATAGAGGGAGTGTAGTGCCCTTGGAAATGCTCCTATTTTTCTTTATTTATTTATTTTTTGCACCCCCAAACCCAGCAAAACTGTCTAATTCACTATAAATACCAGGTGGTCAAAATTGTTTGGCTCATTGGTGTATTTAAATTGAGAGCGAAGTGTCTCACGCGATTCTCTCATTTTGAGGCTGCATGCCACTTAAATCTCAATAAGTAATGATTTCTAGACATTACATTATATGATAAACAACCTTAGGTATTATAGAACATAGCTTCTAATTTTCACAAAATAACGCAAAATCAAATGGACTGGTGAAACTGTCAAGGGAAGCATCAGCTGCTGGATTTCTACATGCAAGCACTCACCGTTGAAATAGGCGATGTAAGATGCCCAGAACGGACAGGAAAGCATAGGTCAGTGTGAGTTAACACAATTTGCTGTCATATTGATTTGCCAGTAAGCTTTTTGAAGCGAGATAATTACTGCATGCAATCATATGACCAGAATTTAAATGCGCTTTCGCCATTGGCTTTGACGTCGCTATCACTGTATTCCAGCTCGGCAGAGGTCTAAGGGAAACGCACAGGGCATATTGACATCGATGTCCCTGTCCGTCTCAGTTGCCCCTCACTGCAGCTGATTAATATGCGCAGCAAAAGGCCATTTCAACTCAAGGTGAGAGATTCCTCATGTGGTTATTACTCAGTGAAGTCCGTAAGTATGTGGGCAAATAATTAATTTTTTTCTCTTTGGCGCTATCCTTTCAGTAAAACGTTTCTTTTGTGTTTCTAATCTTTTTTTAAGTCTTTTTTGAACCGTGAACCATGAGTGTGAAGTTTGAAAGCTCCCAGGCAAAGTACCATTTTTTCAGTTGAAGAAACTTTGAACTTCTATGGTATCATAAGCCTCCCTTCGGAATTGTGTAACCTGAGAGTGTTTTAATTTAATTTAAAATTGTTTTTTAATTCGGATTTAATTTGCAGATATTTGAATCCATACAATATCACTTTTACACAGTTTAACACAATATCATAGCATCAGTATCATGGTCAGACACTTACAGACTGCATTTGTGATGGGAATTGGTCGGGAGAAATCATTTATTGATACATGCATCAAAGTGCAATAGTCCCTGCCTCTGATTCTATTGTGATTCAGAAAACCAAAAACAATGCAAGCCTTCAAAACCCATCTTTAGCTGACAGGAGATGGGGAAAATGCAATGGTTTTAAACGTTCTACACAGTACTACTCACAGCTACTGGAGCAATGTTGTGCACTCTGAATAAGGAAGAAAAAAAATAGTTGAATTTTAATTCATCCCTCTATTATTTTTCATCAGACAGTGACTTAACCTAACTTGAAAATCATGCAGTTTACCTCACAAAGCACACTTTGCACATGTTATTACACATTTCTGTCATTGTTGCAGAACTAGCAATTCACAGTATTGGTGGAAATCTTGAATATTTCTGACAGAGTAGTTAGGGGTATTTTAATGAACTAATGTGTAGTAAATTAATATTTGACTGTATTTGATGCAATTATACGACGTAAGCAGATGTCATGTTTTATGAAAAGCATTGGGATAACTGTCCAAGAGCATTTTTACCACTATAGGCGGTATTATTATTCACATAACTGACCTGAAAGTGGGGTCAAAGTGGGGTCTGTTTTTCTGGAATTAATGGTGCACCGTGCATGCTCTCTCTCAGGGGTGCAGCACACGGCCACACCTGGGCATAACTAATAGAGTATTGCCATTGTCCGAGCAGGATCGTGGAGCGTACAGCTCACAGAGCGCTGTTTACACAGAAAATATGCTGCACTATGCTGAACATATTGTCTGAGGGTGTTTCCCAGCAGGTTTTACTTAAAGCCAATGAAGTTCCATTTAAGAGCAGTAAGCCTTTAAAGTAAGCAATGAAAATGACTGTGGTTTACGACTTCAATGAAAGATAGGGATACAGTGAAGCTTCCAAAGAAGCTTCACCCAAAAGGAGAATGAACTATGAATGTTTTAAAAGGAGAATGAACTATGAATGTTTTAAAAGGAGAATGAACTATGAATGTTTTGCTGACACCAAAATTGCAGCCCCCTGCTTGATGTTTACCGTCACACTTAATTTATTTATTTAACCAGGGAAGTCCCGATGAGATTGAAATCTCTTTTTCAAGGGAGGTTTTCTTTTTTTTCTGGTGGGAATGGAGAGGATTTGCACAGCCAATTAGATCAGGGGATGATTAGGTGGCAGGTGGAAAGAGCCAGGTTGGGACTTTAGCCATGACACCGGGGAACCCCCTACTCTTATCGAAGTGTCATAGGATCTTTAATGACCACAGTGAGTCAGGGCATTGGGGTTATGTCTCATCTGAAAGACGGCGTCTCCTTCAGTACAGCGTCCCCATCACTGCACTGGGTGTTATTCCACCAGAGGGAAGATCACAACCTACTGGCCACCAACACCTCTTCCAGCAGCAACTTGGCTTCCCCAGGTGGTCTCCCATCCAAGTACTGACCAAGCCCACGCCTGCTTAGCTTCAGCCACGCAGTTGGAGGAGATCGAATAATGGTATGGTATGGCTGCACACCCCTGCCCCTGATGCTTGTTCTCAGGTATAATTGCATGAATGGTGACCAGATTACATTGGCTCAGACATGTCAGAACTGTAGATGAATATGCAGCTTCACCAGTGTGACAGGTCACTACATACCACATCCTGTATGTCTGGAAGAGGGTTTCCCAAACCGCACCTACAATCCCAACATGAAAAAGTTCTTAAATTTTTTTAATTTCTTGTTTTTCAGGCCAGAGAGACAAAGTGCTTAAAACGCTTCGACAAAATTGGCTATGCATTAAAGATCCAACGTTTATATCTCGCTTGTTCCATGAACAGTCTTTGCAAGGAAGCAAAGCCAAGGGTGCAGTAAGCTTTAAAAGATTAAAATCTAGACTGTAGTCAATCAAAAGTTGCTAATTGGGCTTCGGGGCTCAGGTGTTCAAGTTTTTTCAAAATGATTTTCCTAAAACTAATCACAAAAATTACATCAAACAGGTTTGACTCATCATAATTTGCTTTGTTTTTGACATCTTAATTACCTGACAAATGGTTCGTTTTAGTGATCACATGTCCACAGTTTCAAACAGTTAAAAGTCAGAATCAATTTCAAGAGTGGCAATTTTCCTCTCTATATCCAGTAAAGTAATGTTTAATATTGTACAATCTGTAGACGCAGCTCTTGAGCTCTTGAGCAATCGCCCAAATAGCTATTTCTGATATAATGTGGCTTGAAAGGGTAAATAAACCATATACGTATGTATGGGTAGTGCAGTTAAGAAATATTAGCAACTCGTTAAAATTCTAGGATTGCAATCGTGGCTGAAACAAAAACCAGCAGAGACAGTGGGTCTCCAGGACCAAATTTTGGATCCCCTGGTCTAGAAAATGGAGCCTGAGTATCAAATTCTCACTAGTCGTTATTTAATCTTGAAAGGTTTTTAAAACTTTTTTCAGCTAAGAGAATCACACTTTCATATTTTACCGTTCATTTTGATAAAGTGGATCAGAATTTGGATGTTAAGTTATGGCGAGAACAGTATGAGTGTTGAGATAAAGACAGATAACAAATTTTAGCCCGTAAATGCGCCACTTTTCCCATAGTCCATCTGGTGACATATTTTTGATATTACCTGATGATATCTGAGGAAAAAATATAACACATATAGATGCTTCTGTTCATTTTCCTGGCATAATTTGGGTCCATTCACCCCCTTTAAGGAGGAAGGGTGACTGCAAATCAATGTACAGGTATTCTGGGTGATCACCATCAGATCCAATCTATGATTCCTTCCATGATGGGAGTGGTCTTTTCCAGGACGGCAGTGGCTCAAGCACCAATGGTGCTAAGAGTATAAAAATAATACTCAGCATGTGCCCCTGCCTTCTTAGACACCAGATCTCCAACCAACTGAACTGATATGGGAGATTTTGGAACAGCGTATAAGACAAGGCTCTCATATAAGATCAGGTCATCATCGTTAAAACACTGATTGAGGGAATACCTCCTGGAAGAAAAGTACTTCATGCCTCCAGTGAGGTTTTTTTCCACTTGTAGACCCTGTGCCAGGGTGTGTCGAAGCTGATTTGACAGCTTGTGGAGGCCCAATACCTTAAGTCTGTTGATGTTTATTTTTCCATTAAACTGTCACCTGTCTATATCTCCGCATTCATAAATAATGTTTGGCACGAAGTGCATTGACATGGTGTGATTCAGGAATTTGAGGACTTGTACATTTTCTTGCTCTCAATAAAGTACAGCCTTTGTTTAACCTTTCCCCTTACAGCAGAGAGTATATATTATTGGATTCTCCATTCTCTGCTTGATTTTTTTTCTTCTGTTGGAGATTCCTGGTATTTTTGCTTCCTATAATTGCCAATTTAAAATGAGAAACTACCATTTTTTGGAAGTAGTTCTCACTGGAGGAGGCAACAAGATAACTTTCTGAAAGACAAAATGCATTGTAGGGAGAATACGGAAAAAGCCTTGTCCCTAAACCGACACAGAGTCTAACAAGAGCTGATGTTGTTCGTCCTTTCGTCACATGCCTCCACTCCAGCCAACCATCATTCATTGTCTTCAGTTTACTAACAACCAGGCCAGTAATTCAACCAGCGACTGCACCTGTCCTGAATTTCAGGAAAATCATTACAACCTATAAATACCAATCAGGGAGACCGATCCAGTGGATTGCATTACTCCAGTGCTTTCCTGTCAGCTCAGCTCGTTCTAGTTTCTCACCTCTGTCTTCTTTATGCTTGTGCACTGTTGGTCCTTTTTTGAAATTTTCCACAGCTTTTAGGTCTTTAGAAGTAGACAGTTATTACAATTGACAAGAGAACATTAAATATGAAAACTTATGCAAGCCTGAATTACAGACTGTTCTGGATAGATGTGTCTCATATTCTTTCCTTACTGACACCTAGGTGCGTTTGTCAAAAGCGTATTTGCTAACAAAGTTAGTAAATTTATAAGTTTGTCCATTCACAGTCAGTGGTTCCAACTATGTAAGTTAGCATCTGTGCTTTCGGGAAATACACTCATCATACAGTTTGAATTAAATACCACTGTAGAACCTGAAATTTTCATTTTGCTTGATTTTACTCAAAACATATGCTAAAAATCATATTGTTGGAACACATGCCCATTATGCATGTAAAATCTGAATGTTTGGTTAATCTGGTGCAGCTCAAAAAGTCAGCAGTAAAGTTTTATAACCCTAGAATGGTCTTTTTGCCTGCCTGCGAGAGTGGCATCCTTTGTTCCCCCCGGCAGGGGGTGAGAGCCATCAAGTCTAGCAGGCCCAGCATCTCTGGAACTCAAATTCACTGGTTTCATTGAAGTTAAAGCGCAGCTACTTCAATTGGCTTAAAACAACTTAAACCTCTACCAAATTCATAATATATTTCTGTTCAATATCCTAGGAAGGAACCTCTTATATATTGATAACGCAATTGGGCTATAATATTCCATTTTAAGGCTTTCCATGACAACTGCATCATTTTAGCTCACATTCCTATCATGTTTAGTCTCTTTATTCTCGGGGGAGTCCAAGGAGTTGAATGGAACATGTTTCATTTCCCTTGGAATTATGGTTCGTTTGTAAGATTCATTCAAGCAACTACCCTAGTCTCCCTGTGGAAATTATCTTATCACCTAGGCCAGTAAAACTCTGATTCGGCCAACCTTCCCTCTACCTTGTTCGGAGGTGTGGTCTGGAGCCTTTAAAGGTATGAGATCCTGAGGGGGGTGGTCTCTTCTTTTCTTGGTTCTCTTCTTGCTCCTGCTTTTCTTCTTCCTGTCCTGTCCTTTCTTGGTCAACTTCTGATGTGCGAATAGGTAAGTGGGGAGAGGTCACGTGCTGCCTTGTTCCGGAGCGGGGGAACATGTGAGTTCTCCCCGACCACGTGGAGCGATTTTAGCTCCGTGTGGTCATTCATCTTTTCCAGGTATGAAAATACTCCAAATCCTTCTAAATTATATGTAACGGTAATTGGCTTTTCATTGATTTGTTTGATTCAAGTTGTGCCTACCTGGTGAATTAAATTATTGTTATTCCTTTTCCAGCCTGCGTGTTCTCATTGTAAATTCTTTCTGGCCTTGTTGCGATTGGGACTTAAGGGGAGACTCCTACCAAGACATGTGTAGGTAGCGATACTTCTAAGTTAGATTGAGATTGGGTTCTACCTATTAAGGGGTTATGAAATTACCGGCTCTTAAGATTTAGCTATTGGTTAATCTTTCTAAGGGGCCCTTTGATATACATAAACCTAGGTTCGTGGTACGTTCATACTCAGAGCTATTTGCCTGATGTTGCTACCGTGCCAGTCTCCTCTATCCAATGGATTTATCGTCGAATTAGACCAGGCAGAGACGCCTATTTTAACCCTAGGGGGTGTTCTGCTTAGTGACAATGGTTTTCACAGACAGAGTTTGGGTGCGTAACTGCCCTGAGATTCACGCATGCTGTTTCAAAATTATCAATTCTAATTCTAATTTGGAGTCAGATTTTTAACGAGGATTATAGCTAAATTTTGTATTCTAACTGTTATATGGAGTCAGATATCGTAACCATTGCGCTTTCATGCCCCGTCCTCGGACGGTGAATAAATATCCATTATATTGTGATTCACACCAGCCAGAAGAATGCTCTAATTCAAGTTAGACTAAGAGAACACGTAAGGCCTTCACCCCGGCAACATCCGCCTTTTGGTCATTGCTCTTTTGGGGTTTTACACCACCAATATGCCTCAGGGGAATTGTAGTTCAAAATAAATAAATATAAAGTAAGTTCAGCAGAAAGGGAGCATTTGATAAGTCCATACCAATTAAAAACTGCCGGCTGGACAAAGTACATCCTGATTGTGTTCATTTCGGCACAAGCACTGAAAAGTTACGATTATTCCAGATTAGACTTCTGACGAGGCATTACAGAATTCCGTTTCCATGGGAGTTTTTTGTTAACTAGATAACTCGGTCGCAACAGGGACCAAGTTGTGTATCTCCCTGATCCCCAGATTTCGGACAAAATGGCCGCCGACAGCCATATTGCACGTCCAAAATTGCCGAAAATTGGTCTTGAGCATTGTCAAATAAATATCATTGCCTTTGCAAAATTAGAAAAAATTCCTGTAAGAATTGTCGCTTCCAGAGCCGGAACAGAAAATCTCTGCGGGCGCAGCGGCGGCGGTGGCCCTGGAACCAAGCCATAGTATCTGCTGACTATCGTCGTTGGGGAGATACAATAACAGTAAAATCTAATCAAACTCATGCATGCGCTTTTTTAAACGCTCCTTTACTTCTGTGTATTACATTTAAACTTTATATTGTTGTTCTTACTATTATACTCCTGCGTTAATTGTTTACTTTATGCCTTTTTATTCTGTGAAGCAGAACCTGTATAAACAAATTTTTAAGCAAACTTGAATTTTCTGTATATCAGTGTATAATAGAGTAGCAACTGGCCAAAAGATATTTCTTATCCGCTGTGGCTCTAATTTTTATGGGAGCAGTTTCTCCAGTACCAAATTGTTCAGTGGCTCAATTACATAATGATGGATTCACACAGAGTTGTCAGAGGCACGATACATAGTTGATAGTCATGGCGCCTTCAGGCACCCAAGCACTGAGATAAATAGAAAGGCTGTTAATTACTCAGTAATTACTGGTAAATGCTTGGTACTTTGAAAGGAAGGATGGGAAATTTCACAGTGAAAACAGCAATTACATAGTAATTTTGGCAATAAAGACTTTACTTGAACCCTTTTTAATGAAGCTAACAAGACGCACGTGACACTGTATGTTTATAAGGCAACGAATGTAGGGGGGTAGAAGTAAGAGGTGGCTGGTGTGATACCATTGCGAGATAGTCTCAAGGCTAAGTGTTAACATTGGTTCATCTATTCTTCAAGCATAATTTGCTAATTACTTGTAAGTGCCTTGAAAGCATAAAATGCATTTTAGTGACATGGGAGCTACAAAAACTTCCCCCCTTCAGTGATATTTTGCATGCCGGTTTAGGTGTTAGATGTCTGCATACCCACGCTGGATAATTACCATCCGTGACAGCGTCAGCTGGTTATATTTTCACCTTATGAGTTGGTGAAGACGCCTGTCTTCATGGCAAAAGGTGTCACTGGACAGATCTATTGCAGTGGGAACGAGGGTTGGGTTCAATTACTGTTTTCAATTACAATTACAATTACTTTTCGATTAAAAACATTAATTAAAATTAAATTAGTTATGAAAGTAATTGATTACAATTACTGTAATTCTAATTCAAAAAAGTAATAGAACCCAACCCTGGCAGGAACTACCCCTGAAGTGGTTTTGAGTATTTTACCACGGACTTATATGATTTATATGGACTGATTTGTTTCAATGCAATAGCTTCACAATCATGCAAGATAAAGTCATGAGCTCTGAATAGGTGCGTAACTGAGACTGAAATTGAGAGCACGTTCAAAAGCAGTGTTCCCAGCAAGGGCACTGGAAGTGCGTGGGTAGGAGGTACAGCTGGTGTAATCCCTTTGCAAGATGGTCTCTAGTATTTTTATTAAAATTTTTTGTTTTGGTTTGGTTTGTTTCTTTCACTTGTTGATGGACCCTTCCAGGGAGAAGCTAAAAAGAGACATCGGACACCGCTTAGTTCTTTAAGGGAATTCACCCTGAGCCAATATGGGCAGGTGTGGGTACAGGCTTTCATTCAAACCAATCAGTTACACACCTGATACTACTGATCACAGTCTTTTGCAAAGACTTGAAGTGTTGATTGGTAGAATAAGGTGTGTAACTGCACGGCTGGAACAAAAGCCTGCAACCACACAGTCCTTTCTGGATAAGGTCAAATGCTATTACCATCAAGAGAAAATGTCATTAGTTCTTAATAGAATCCCCTATCAATTGTGCAAATACTTTTTGTTTGAGCTATATTTCTAAAGACAGTTCTCGATGACATCACTGAGCTCATTTTGGAAATGTGAGCTACTTCAGGTTTCACTGAAACTATTACAAGGTGTCTGTGTCCACCAAATAAATGTTTAATGACCTTAACATTCACAGCAGCGCTTTCATCTGCAACTGGCTGAATTTCATTAGTCTCAGAGAGACACATTCGGGGGTCTGTGATCATCTCAATGAATTTTTTGTCGATCATGCTAGTACAGTAATTGTTGGATTTTAAAAGTTTAAAAAAATTTTTTTTTGTTTAACAAGGGGTAATAGATGGCTGGGTGGTCAGTATTTTTGAGGCTTTTACAGTCTGTGTTTTATATAAAACAAGAAATCTGTGGCATTTGATGTATTTCTTTGCGTATTGTACCGGATGTCTTTTATGCTTTGCACACCAAGACAATTCCTATTCATTTATCATGTATGGAAATCAAGTAGAGCTGTAAATTCTGCCCTTTTGTGACGGCAGTGATCTCACTCATCCTGTGTTGTATGAGTGTCAGCGAAGGCCGCGCTGCACTCCATCCTTCAGTGAGTCTTGGCTTCAAACGGCAGGTCAGGCCACGACTCCGAATTTGGCGGAATCCTCCCAATGCAGTATTTTTTCCCTCACCCACAGTTACGCCAGTTTTGAGGCTGGATAACAGACCCCGGTTCACCTTCATCAGTTTTCTGCAGGGCATGGAGGGATGCGGAGTCGCATTTTGGTTTTAACCGATTTTTCTGCCAGTGTTAGCGAATGCTTGCACTTTCCATCAGGAGGGAGGGAGGGGGGGAGGGGGGGCATCCCGGGAAACAGAGAAAAGCGAAGTCGAGCAGCGAACGAGCATTTATTTCTGCTTCCTGGAAGAAAAGAAAAATTATATAAATATATATATATTTAAAAAATCCAAAAACTGAGGCACAGTGAAGCAGTTTCTCAAAACTGAATATCCAATATTTATTTATGCTTTCCTCCCTTTAGAAAAAAAAATCTCAGCTGTTTCACCGAACAGACGTTCCAGGAAATGTGTTTGTAGGACACAGGAATATGCCAGTCTAATTTAAATAAGTCAAATCAGCTGAAAAAACAGGTGTAACTCAGACCCAAAATGACCTCTGAAGTTGTGAAACGTTAAAATTAGAATACAAGGTAAAATGACAGACCATTAAAGGACAAGTGTTTTTTAAGTATTTATTTATTTTCTTGTCAGTATGAGAGTAAACCTCTCAAAAGGCAAAATCTTGGAAAGGAGACCAAGTATTACCGAGAAGATGCTAGTCTGCAAAATTTGTACATTTAATGGGATTTAGAAAACTCACAGTTGTATCCAGCTGGCAAACAACCGCACAACTTGCTATGTATACAGTAGGCGGATTGCTAGCTTACTGCAGCAGTTGGCTGGACTTGCCGAAGTCCCGAGTGGCCATTAAAGCGAGTCTGCAGGTTGTACCTTTTTGTTTGTTTTGCTATTTTAAGGTATCATAAGCAGTAATCGATAAAAGCATCTGTTATTTGGCCTTAAAGTAGTTTTTCCGGACTAACATTCGACCTCTGATCTAGATAGGCGCTGATCATAGGATGTTGCCAGTGCAGGCTGTGAGAAGCAGGCCGTCAACAACATTAAGATTTGTGTGGTTTGGCATATCTGTCTCAAAGCCTTACGGTGACATGTGATGATTAATTAAACTATGACCATTCAAAGTTGTCTAGTTTCTTAGTTAAGGATTCTGCCGCAACACTGAGATTTACTTTAGAGGGATACAGCTTTCTGCACCCAAAAAAAAATCACAAGGTCAGACATCAAGGAGACACACTAATGCGATATGTCCAGTTGATATTGCACTTCAGCTGAATCTTGCTTTTTCAGACTCCATTGCGGAAGAGCCCCAGGAGGTAAGACCTTAGCTGAAGGTCGGGGAAGAACAGCGCATACAGAATCAAAAGAACGCATGTCTGAGTCTATCACTATTCAAAGTATCGAAGATTCAGAAACTACTATGCACAGTATCTCCCTGTGGCAAGATGTGAAGAGGTTCCACGTGCTAAAGAGGTTGTCCAACACGCGAAGTGCTGCCGCAACGTTAAATGAAGAAACTTCTTTCGCTTCAACCCCTCTGTTAACGGAGGTCGGTGCTCTCAGAAAGGAAATTAAACACAAATGAAGGACAAGACCAGAGCGCTCGAATCACTTGCATGAATTTATTCAGAAGCTCAATAAATTCATGAAAGTGATTCGAGTGCTCTATTCTCGTCCTTCATCTTCCGACACAACATGTGCGGTTTGGTCATTACTGTCTGCGATACAGATGGACAGAAAAGCCTTATTTTAGCTCTTACGGGCTATGTTGATGCACTTTTTTAGTGTGTTTGGGAAGAAGGTGATTAATGATATGGATTCTTCCCAAGTGAACTTGTCACAACAGATGGCCGCTGGCACAGATGAGATTAATAATTAGGGATAATTCAGTAAGTAATTTGGTGTTGAACTCAACATCTGATTCACCACGGGAAAGCAAACATTTTATGACTGCCTTTAGACTGTTGGCAGTGTTACAATGGAATAATATCAGTACCCACTTGCACTGATGATGATACTAATGGGAGTGTTAATCACTACTGATCTTCAACCTTGCACATCTGTTCTGTTTGCGGCTGGTCGGCGTTCTCAACCATCCTCCCCTGAACCGCGGGTGAATAAAACAACGAAATCAAATAAAAACTCACCGTTAAATGTTATAACTGCTGCACTATTGACAGACTCCTGTGAGGAACGCACTCAAAAAAAGAAACGTTATGAAATGTTAGATTTACTTCATAATGTTATGTCAACTGGATCCACAAAACTGAGTTAAGTACATTCCACTCAATGCAACTAATTAAACTGGACAAAAATGTCAGAAGTTAAGAAAAGGTTACGCAAAGCAATTGCGTGGAACCAGTTGACATAACATTATTAAGTAAATCTAACATTTTGTGACATTTCATTTTTTTGAGTGCAAATTGACACCGCAAATGGAAAAACATTCTCAGGAATGAAGCACCTCACCATGTGTTTCTCATTCAGAGACAAATCAGTGCAAGATTCTTTTTCTTTGGTATTGAGTCTGTTATCTCTTCCACAGAAAAAGTTTTTGAAAGAACCAAAGAGACATTTAACGAGGAGAGGTCAGTTCAGGTCCAATGGTCAGTTGCAAGAAATCCTCCCATCATCAGGACTGTTCAAAATAATGACCCAAAGCACCCTGCTAAGACCAGCGTTGTTTGTCAAAGGTGTAAGATGATTGAGCATCAACCCAGCTCTTTGCAGGCGGTCCGGTGCCAGCAAGCGGTTGAACATCTGGCAGCACACCGGAAGACACCGGCAGGTGACAGCAGCCCAAGCATCCCCCGTTACATCTGTGCTGAACTGTCTCTTCTCCTCTCTGGGGCTCCGCTCATGTCATTACTGCGCTGCCGCCAATAAATCGCCAGTTGTGCTGCAAGTCTGTCTCCACACTTGATTCCTGGTCTGGACTAAAAGAGTTATAGGCTGGTCAGCAGAATAAAGAAAATGCACCTGAACTCACATTAACCATTCTAGGCTGGGTTTTAACTAGAATTTTCAGCAGGGGGGTACTGTACATGGGTAAGAATGGGTATGTTTTCCATTTAATGTGAAATTAACTGTGGAAAAAAAAAAGGTGAGAGGAAACGAAGATGGGCAAACCTCAAATGAAGTCTGAGTCGGATTCCTGAAAAACCTCGATGAAAAGCAATGGCATCACCCGTGGAATTAATGGGCGTTCAATTACAGGGATAATAACTGAGCATTCTAGATGGAGCCTGTCCTCCAACAAAATACGCCAGCAAAGGTTGTTTGTCAAGCAGCTTATTACGACCTTAAGTTACGTTTAGGAGTTAAGCGACCTCTAGTGGTCATTTAAATAACTGCAATCTGGTTTCCATCATCAGCGTTGCCGTCAGTAAATCCCTAACCTAAACCTAATGCTAACCCTAACCCAACCCTAATCCTAACCCAAAGCGTTATTTTAAGTGTAATTATAGATGCTGCGCAGCAATGGTCGGGGCCAGGAACTTTTAGGCAAAATTAGGCAATTCTGAGCAAAAAGCAGAGTGTAGGAAGATGAAAAAAGGTGGCTCTAATGTGCATTTTACAAAAGCTGAGGCTTGAGCTCACAATTTCCGGGACAAGAGCAGTGGCGGGTCTAGAAGTGGGTATTGGGGTGGCACAGACACGTCCCTTGTAGTCCTGGCAAGTTCTCAATCATTTTCCTTTATCGGTGCGTTTTCCAATTACCGTAATTGGCAAATGAAGACACGGTTTCTCTCCATATGCGATCTAACAGTGATGAAATCGTGGGCTAAATTTAGTTCAGAAAAATAATTTACTAATTAATAGGCCAATGCTTCGCGTTGATTGAACTCGTCCACATTCCAATGAAATATCGCCTTTCACTCTCAATATTGCATGGGCTCATTAAAAAAAAAAAAAAAACAGGCACTTGGCAGTTAAATAGGCTACAAAAAGCCTGCGGCTCAAGCTATTTGCTTGAGAGTCGACAGGTATGCAATTTTGAACAGTGTTGATTTAAATACAGCAAATACGCGTCCGGATGAATGATTGTCATCTTACCTAATCAGGGAGAACAAGCAGCACCTGTTAAGTGTGGAGTGCTCTCGGAATGAACATTTTGTTAATTATGAAAATGAAAAGGTCAGGACTAATAATTGTTTTAAACGGATGTTTTGTGCACCCAATTCTCAGTTCTGTCTTCGCCACTGTAGCCTACAGAATTTAGCCCATGATTTCATTGCTGTTAGATCGCATATGGAGAAAAACTGTCTTTAGATGCCAATAACGATAGTTGGAAAACGCGTAAATAAAGCAAAATGATTGAGAACTAGCCAGGACTAAAAGGGATGTGTCTGTGCCACCCCAATTCCCAGTTCTTGACCCGCCACGAGACTATGCTCACTGAGCTAACTGGCAAATGGAAATGTCACATGTAGCTTCGCAAATTGACTAAGCCAAGTCACCTGTGAGCCCATTCTCATCCCGACGCATCATATATTGACACTACCTGACCAAGCATGTAAAGGCAGGTTTCAAACGGCAGTCAAAAATTCAGTTATTAAGACAAAAATCTGAAAATACACAAATTGCATCTAAGCAGCATAGAGATGTTGGTAATTTGATTTGTACAATGATTTATTGGCTTAATAAGTGAATAACTGATGTTTAAAAATTCAATTTTTGTATTGACTCCAATTGTTGGCATGAGAGCGAAATTCAAAATGCTATAAAAAATTCAGTTTTTTGGATCAGATATTCTCCAATTTTGAAAAATTTAGAAATTTAGAGGCTTGCTGTCGCACCACCATTTGGACTATTGCCCTGTTTTTGCAGCTGAGGCAATCTGGCATGGGACTGGACCTTTGCACAAAGTTTGTTGATTTTTCGCGCTGGGGAAGGAGGATTTCAGAAGAAGAACATGCAGGAAAACAAGAGGTACCTCACAGCTTAGGCTGCCCGGCCCCTAAATATGACAGAAACTGTATCTGGAATTGAAACTGTAACTCGAACTGTAACTGCCAGTGGGGGCGCGATTTTAGGAAATGCTCCTATGTGTCATAAATCAGAGTAAATGAGAATAATCGACCTATTGACACGTGCTAGACACATCTTGTCAATAAAACACATATCAGTGTTGCACATACATACTTAGACAGCGACATTGAAAAAAGAAGCTTGAATTCCAGAATTTCACATGGCATTCAGGGAGCAAACAGACTGATTTTTTACGTCCCATAATTTCAAATTAGTCACATCAATCTGTATAATACCTGCCTAAGACAGACAGGGGAAAAGATTATGGAGAAATTCCAACTGCACACCAATTAGTTGAACTAGTGCACAGCACATGGTTTTTGTAAACATGGAGGTTACACACATTATTCTAAATCCACTTCACCAAAAAATGGGTCACCATGTAAATTCTTAATCGCTTGGTTAAACAGAGTTTACCCATTGCTTGTGTATCCATCTGCAGCTTTGAGCTGCATCTCAACAATACATATTCGCTTCAGCGCATAAATATCTCATATTGTAAACACCATTCGCAAAACTGATATGAACATTTGTCTTCTATTCTCAAGATTGTGACTTTAACAAAATGCACTTTATTGTTGCACTTGGCAGCAGTATTTTGATGGGTTCAATGAGAAGATAACTTACTTGATTTAACTATTGACTCCGTACACGATTTAAACTGATTAAGCATTAGTTTCTGTCCATTCTTGATGTATCCTGTCTATATATTGATCAATTCTTTATAGCGGTTGTTTTACTATCCTTATACCATGTTAGAAAGTGAAGACTGTGGGTTTTGTTTTGTTTACTTCAGGACTGGGGAATAAGATTGAAAATGTTGTGTCTCCACTGAAGAATCCCCAGAGAAGGCTGAAAATGGCCTCCACATTACCGCAGTGGTATTCAACCTCCAGAGTGCTGAGGAGATCGACAATCCTGAGCCCAAAATTTCAGTCACAACGCAAATTACTTCATTTCCATTTTTATATGTAGGGCAAAGTTTGCCAGGTTCTCTGGTTAACTGAAGATAACCAGGAAATCCGGGAAATTGCTTTTCTTTTACATTGGAAAATAAAAAAAGATTCATTTATAAATTTAGAAAAAAGTTTACTTGGGTACAGGAAAAAAAGCAAACATTGAAAACAGCTACATGAAATGAAATACACCTCACGTTTCTGCTCATCAGGGAGCTCAAAAAGGCTCAATCATCTGTATCAGCTGTCAGTAATGAAATGCAAACATTTAATTGGCCTTTTTTTTTTACATTTGGCAATTTACAACCGCACTTTTGTACATTAACTAACACATTTTAATTTAGAGAAACTTCCGGTTTAAAATATACAATGGATATTGTTCAGAAATTAGTCAGGACAGAGCATGCAGTTTTCAGAGAGAGAGAGAGATAAAACAATATGGAAATGATGAGTCTGGAATAGGGCCAAGGTGCAGTTCACCAACAGTGAAGAAGCAATGCCAAACAGTCTGAATCCAGGTCTTCAGATTTGGAACACAGCCTCGCTCTGTCGTCTCAGTCTGCAGACAGGGTACTGCTTTATCACCAAACATTGCTTTTAGAGCAATATCAGGGCGAGACCATTTAAGTAAGTGCTTTCCAAGCACCAGCACTTCCCTGTTACAGCCCACCAGTGTCCTGCGGTAAACGTATTTGATTGGAAGAGAGGTGCACCACTCCCTGACTCATTCCATCCAATGACAGAAGGCAGTGCCGTGAGGACACTTCAGTTCACAGCGAATAGCATCACTCTAAGGGTCTTTGTGTACATTTTCACATCCATGAATTTGCCTTCTGGAACTCCCTAGCAGGCATTCGAGTCATTGTAGCTAGTAGATCCGCAGTGGGCCTCGACTATGGGAAATCAATACAGGATAAAGTGGAAGATTCTGGAACAGGGCTTCAGTGGAGGAACTCAGACAGGGCAGGTTTAGAAGAGAAACATTTTATCATGCTGCAAAGTGGGCAAAAGGTACCAATATATCCTGGACAGTTCAGAAATTCATTTTGGGAATCACGCACCATCCACTCACCCATGGGCAACATACAGTATCTAATTGGCCCATAAGAAACTGTAGTACCCAGAGACAGCCCGCGGGAACAGGGTGAGAGAATTCATTTCCATAAAGACAGGCCCCAGACAGAATTTTTATTTGCAGCCTTCATGCAGTTAGATTCAGATCCCGAGCTCTGGATACATTACCTTAATTCTAGAGAGCGCTACTGTCTGTTTCACACCGATTGGATGAAACCTGTGCCAGATATTAGATTTTTGACCAGAACTTCATTATACACACATACCCCTTGTAACGGGCCAATAATTCATTAAAAGCTCATTTCATTGTAAGAAAAAAGTAAAGTTAAGCTGTGATGTAATTACTATACACACAAGTAGTCCTCTCACAGTATAAGTCAATGATCCATTACTCACCAGATGAAATGAATAACATTTATTATTTCCTAACAAGGACGCAGACCAAGGTCTGTGAACAGACCTTTGATGAACGAGTCACTTCTCGTAGTTGAAATGTTAAGTGCTGAAGAAATGTGACCTGAGCAACCTGAAAAGGGGTCAAATCGTTATGGCCTGATGATCAGATCATCTCTGACCTACCAACAGTGGTCCAAGGCAGGGCAAACCATGACCCGGCAACAGGGTGTTGGTCTCATTAACGTGCAAGGGCAACAAAGCTCCCATATGGCTACTGTGGCACAAGTTAGAGAGGATAGTAATGACGGTAAGGGGAGGAGTTCACCACAACACTGTCTATCGCACTCGTGACTCGGCTGCATATAGGGCTTCGTAACCACAGACCATTCAAAATGCCTATTCACCATCGAAAGCACCTGCAGTGGCCATTGAAGTGCTCAAACAGGACCTTGGAGAAATGGGAGAAGGTAACTTGGGATGATCAGTCCCATTTGCTTTCGCAGCCGGATGCATGAGTACCACATACCTGAGAAGATATGGCACCAGGATGTACCGTAGGACTAAAATCGGCTGGTGGAGGTAATGTGATGAGAAATATTTTGCTGCGATGCCCCGACTCCAGGTATTAATATCGACGTCAATTTCAGATTTTTGCGGTGCACAGAGGACCAACAGCATGTTAAGCAAGTGGTTATAATGTTTTGGCCCATCAGTGTATGATAGAAACATCACATTTTTTATGTCCACTAATTCTTCCAGTACATTTGAAAACCACAATGGAAAAATGATTGGAGTCACATTTTCTTGTTGCAGAGAAATGATGAATTAAAAATTCAGAACGATCTTGGGCACAAAGCACTGAAAAAATATATAAAATATTATAATAATAGGCTATATAATAAATAAAATATGCAAAATATGTTTTCCCTTTGTGGTTTTCAATTGTTTTCCAGTCAGCACTCTATTAGCTGATCACTTCCTGACAAGTGCTCTCACAGATTCCACCGATGTCACACTTGATCTTTTGTCAGTCATGAAAAACAACTTGAAAAGCGGCATAATTTAAATATTAATCAAAATTTATGTTTGTCTGCTGCCACATCTTCCAATATTAATGTACGTGAGCATAATGCAAGGGCTTTTATCTCGAAAGCTCTTAATCGTCATGCATTTGTTCCAAGTAGTCAGTTCAGTCTGAATTGAGGTCAAAGGCAGTACATACGAGTTATGGGTGATGTATATTGAATATATATTTTTGTAAAAAAAGAGATTAAATAAAGATCTTCCCCACAATTTATTGCAGATTTTGTTACAGATCTGTGTACCTTAACAGAAGCACTTCCATATATTGGTTTCATCTCTTTCTTTTACTTGACTAAAAATATACATTTCCTCTTCCTGGTCTGGTTTACTTGTAAGACTTTTAACGCTCTTATTTTTAATGTATGAGTGAATGAATACAAACGTATATACAATACCAGGCAAAAGTTTGGACGTATCCACATGAGGTGTTAAATAAAGAAATAAGCACTCTTTATTTTGCAAAAAAAAATAAAACAAGATTACTCAGACAGCGCAGCACCTCCGCCACGCCCAGGAAACACTGTGCATTAGTTATTTTTGTTGGCTGATGTCGGGTGTTGCTGCATTCAAAACCTCGCCGATTCGAAATCCGGCCCTTTGGAAAGACTTCAAATCTCTGCAAGCGTAGCTGGATTTGAACTTTGTGTTCTGATTCTACCCTTTCATGTGTTGTCAGTTGTTTATTTGTGCTTGTGCTCTACTTTCGTTTTGTATTTCCAGCTTTCTGTTCAGCCGTCTGACGATCCACTCCCAATCTGTCTCCAGTGATGTCACGGGACTGCCTTCAGCATGCCAGCGTCTCGTCGTCCAATCACGTTTCCTCTTTCGGTTTCGGCTTGGGTATTTCATTCATTGCTTCCAGCTGTGTTTAATTTCGGGTCTCGTGAAACTGAGTAAATGCGTTATCTGATAGGATATTACTAACCAGCACTTATTTAAGGGTGATTGTAAATATTTTGTCATGTAATATTAACCTTGATTAACTCATTTAGCGAACGTGTGCGTTTCTGACTTTTGTGCTTCCCGCCTGAGCTCTTTGATTAACTGCATTTAAAACCCTGTGCTTTCCTTCGCTTTTCTGGTGGTGCTTTTTCCTCGTCACGTTTAGATTGCCTTAATCTAAACCGTCTCGCTTGATTGATCGTCTCAGCGTCTCGTCTCGAGTCATTATTGTTAAACCCGGTTTTCGTGTGACTGTTTATTAATCCCATGTGTTTCTGTTTCAGTCCTAGATTGCATTCCGAGTCCCCGCCTCCTCTTGTGGTTATACATGTGGCAGTACTGGACGTGATTGTCAGACGGATCCTCCGTATTGTCTCTGTGCTACATGGTGAAGTCTCAGCTCTTTGTGCGTTCTGAGTGTCTCCCGTGTATGGTTCCCGAGTCTTTCTGTTTGCTGCACTCTAGTCTTGTCTGCCCCGTGTTAAAGTCTCCCAGTGTGTCCGTCAGTTTAGTTAGGTTCAGTTTTTGTTTTCTTAGTTTATCCTCTCTTGGTGTGAGTATTTCTGTTCCCCCTGCCTTTGGCAGTGTACCTCAGTTCTGTGCTTGTTCACGGTGTTTTATTTCTGGCGTGTCTTCCATTTTTCCCTTAGTGTTTTGTGTTTAATAAACACTTCTGCATCCTGCACCTGGTGTTCCCCTGACCTCTTCTTACACTTTGGCCTATATATGCTAAAATTTAATCACTTGTTCGTCTTGTGCTACTCTAAGATACTGCAAAGTTTGGTTAAAATCTATGCGGCCGTTGTTGAGATATCCTGTTAACAGACAAACAGATTAATGCAGGCAAAAACAAAGACCTCCTTGGCGGAGGTGAATAAAAAATTTGCAGTTAACAGCTGAGCAGCTGTCTAAATTCCCCAAGATGAGCTGCACTTGCAGTTTGCTTCTCATTGACCTTTATGCACTATAAGTCTAAACAGCTTGACTTACATTCAGAAGTTGGAAGGAGCTTATTTGTTAACTTTGCAAAATATAGTTTGTATTAGAATTCC
Source organism: Gymnothorax reevesii (assembly GCA_029721435.1). Taxonomy (NCBI): domain Eukaryota; kingdom Metazoa; phylum Chordata; class Actinopteri; order Anguilliformes; family Muraenidae; genus Gymnothorax; species Gymnothorax reevesii. Next base: position 85,006,567 of record CM056583.1, read on the forward strand.
TAAATTTTGTACACTATTCTACCGAGTAATTTATTCTCCTTTCACTTCTGATTTTTTACCTCTAACCAGATTCCATTTGAGATTATATAGAGAAGTTAAGAGTCCTCCCATATGAAAGATTACCACAAAATACAACATTAAAAATACTTTAGTTTTCTTTAGCAACTATGGTATTTATGCGGAATTACTACTTAGTTTACTCTAGTTTATAGATTGTTATAGTTTATAGTATACTACAGTGATGCTGAAGTAAATCAGAAAAGTCAAACTCTACTATAGTAAACTAATGATATTCAATTACTATAGTATATTTGCAACAAACCATAGTTTACTGTAGTAAAGTGTAGTTTACAATGCTATACAGCAATTTTACTGAAGTAAACTATAGTGAACCATAGTAAATTTGGTAAATATATAAAGGGTTGTGACATTAGCAAAGTTTGTAGCACTGGAACAATGTCTGATTAAAAAAAAAAGTCACCAGAATTTTCAGTTTTCTCTATTCCACTGTTTCATGCTTAAATGCTTATGGAGATATGATATAAGAGAATAAATTTTTATAATACATTCCTCCATGCTGGTCACTTCAGGCAAGCATCAATGAGGTGTTCTTGTTAATTAAAACCTAGGCTGATTTTTAAAGGACATAACAGTCACTTGCTTTTCATTGCAATTAGAATTTGACGAGGTTATTATTTGAATACAGATTAACTCTATCAGCACAGCAGTGAACAAACCCATTAAGTGTTTCAGCATGTGGTTCATTACAAAAAGCCCCTGCAGCCCTTCGTTTACTGGATAAAAAAGTCATAAGAGTGGATAAGGTGACTTTTGTAACATCAAATGCCAATTCTGTCACAGGCAGAACTGTTTACCGAAGTATACAGGGGCACTTATACTGACAAGCCAAAAAATTATGACCACCCAACTTATATGCTGTTGATACCTGCAGCAAAAATAACTCCCTTAAATTGATTGGCTATTGAGAGAATCCATGAATGCCAAGGCCCAGGGTTTCCCAGCACAACAGTAGAAATCTATGTACAGGTCTAACACATGCCCATGAAACGGGTGTAGGAAAGAGGGCTACAGGTTTATGGGGCACTAGTTTCACGATCCGTATGCGAATCCCTTTTGTATCTCCTCCCATCCAGCAGCTTGCGTGTCTTAGAAATATTGTCTCCTTTGATTGGTTTACATCCCGTGTGCTTTCCTCGCCAGCGGTAATGCATTTGTGTTTCCCCATTTTCTCATGCGACTGTTTATGTGTATAAACACTCTGTACTTTGAGACTGAAAGTTTCTGTATCTTTGCTTGCTAAATGCCCTTTAGGCAACCATTTCAGTATCTTTCCAGTAAAATTTTTTCATGTTTGTAAATTATTCGTAATCTTTGAAAATACGTAAATTTGGAAGATCTCATCTTAGTTCTATAAACCCTTCTGCACATGTAGACACCAGCAAACATGGAGCTGCTCTATTTATGCATGGAGTTATACTATTCTCTCAATAGGTGGCACACCTGAAATGGTTATTGTATATTCACGAGAGAGCCGGGCCTGTTACAGATTTAGAATATGGATGAGTTCCCGGAAAGTTCCCGGAGTGGACGGAAAACTGGGGGAGGCGGAAAACATCCCTTGAAACGGATGAGATTAGTGACTTGATTTCAATCATTGTTCTTGGTCAACATGTTAGTTTGTTAGTTTCCCTTATAATGAAATGTTTAGGCGATAGATTAATAAATTCTTTAAAATGTTTAATTCACATGCCTTAATCGGTAACTCTTCAAGAAAAACCACAGTGGATTTTCCACGTAAAATTTTGTGACATCCTAAGCTAGTTGTCAAACCTGTGCGTAATGATTGTTTAATTGAAAAAGATTGAAATGTGCTCTTTTTGCGTTCAACTGGTGCATTTGATTTCTCGTCTTAACGAAGACAATTAGCGACACCTGAGAGGGGAGGGTTAAAGTGTCTTTTACCAGGGGAATTGACTGAAAACAGATCAAGATTAATAAGCAGTTTAAAGACATGTTTATCGCCCTCCTTGTTCTCTGCCCACCACTGGCCAAACCACTCATAACTTTTTGAGTTATCTGGTCAGCAATATCACACAGACCTGCATCTGAAAGATATATTTTAATTCTTCTGGATCCAGAATCCAGAATATGTTCCGGATCACATCCAAAGTTGAATAACCTCATCCTTGACTACCACCTATCATCCTACCGAATTTCGCACCAAACTGTTCGTAACCTCTATGGCGGACATAATAACACAGGAAACAACGACGAAGAGACTGGTTTTGATAGAAACATGGAATTGGTTATAACATGAAACACTGAAAACAGGAACAAGTAACATTATGTGTTACAATGAGCTTCCCAGAGAGAAATATTTATTATTTACTAAATATTTATTATTTACCACTTTTTAAATAAATATTATTATTTCTCGCAAAAAGTACTTTTCAGACCACTATTCATGGAATATGGGAAGACATGTAAATCCAAGATTCAGAAATGAAATGTAACTCAGTCAGTACAGAATTACAGAAATGATTAAAAAGCTAGCTTAAGTAGGCCATTTTTTTTTTTAATTCATAAAGTGAGTAACAGATCTTGCCACTTGATTGGTAATGAAAGGGTACTCCTAGGCCTGAGTGTATAAATGGAAAATTTACAATCACCTCTCATTACCCATCTAGTTGTGGGAATAACTAAAGTATCTTTTCTTGCAGATCTTAGTGCCCAAATTGGGATATATGGTATCAACAATTCCAAGGTATACTGGGGAGCCATATCTTGTGAGCTTTAAGTGTAAAAAGAAGGATTTAAAATGTATCCTAAACCAAATAGGCAGCCAGTGCAGGGAAGCAAGGACTGGTGTGATGAGAGACCTGTGAAAACTTTTGGAGACGAGACTGGCAGCAGGATTTTGTAAGTGCTAGAATTTTGATATTCTAGAAGTACTTTAGGGATGTAGAAAGCAAGTTGCAATAATTGTGACGTGAAAATATAAAAGCTTGGCTCAATTGCCTGCTTTGAAAAAAAACACTTAATTCTGACTACGTATTTTTGTTGACAAAAACAGGATTTCCCAAGATTTTTTACATGACAGTGAAACCATAAATGGGGATGGAATGTAGGGTATTGCATGAGAAGAGAGTGAACCACTAACAATCAATTGCCATGACAACATACAAAATAGCGGTAATGAGTGCAAATCGGAAAAGGGGGAGTCAAACAAAAATGTATTATAATCAATATATAATCAAATATATTATCAAGTCTATTACGTGACATTTTTGTGTCAAGCTTTCGGAAACAGATTTTTTATAGAAACAGCTGTGTTTAAAAATCTAATCAGCAATTATTGATTAATCACAGTATTGAATCTGATCAGTTACAAATGTTGTCATTTTTGTTGTCTTTACATGGAACATACCAAGATAAATACAACATTGGGCTTTTATTCTTCATGGAATGCACACAGTTATGTTGTCATAACATCGCTTTAGAAGGGTGAATAATTTCTCCAAACATGAAAAACAACTCATTAAGAAAATATAACTAGCGTTTTAAATTCTGAGATTGGATTTGTCGTTGAAACAAAAGCGCACACACAGCAGTCCCCTAGGACTGAGTCTGAGAACCACTGATCGACAGGAGACCTGGGTATGCAGTGTGTAAGATTTACATTTAACAACAGCACGGAAATCTGATTTTTACTGCTCCAGAATTACAATGGGCAACTACCCACAGCGCAACTGACTGCACTTCTGTATCTCACCTGATTTCAATCTCTCAGAACTTGGGCTGCTGAGACTTTAAATGTGGTATGAGTTAGAGCCACAGAAAATCTTCTGCGGAGAATCGATTATATCTGCTACACTGCAGTGGGTGCACTTCACCAAATCTATGATTACAGATTAGTCCAAACCATAGCCTGAGGGCCCTGCCCAAAACAAAGTAGTTTCTTTTCAAATGAGCTAAATCATGGGGGCAGCTTTTCATTGTCATTTTGATATTGTGTAAAGGAATTACAGATGTTTGCATTCAGTTTTTTCATATTGTGAGGTGTGGACACTGATTGGTTTGCCTTTGGAGACCATCAATGACCAGCTGCAAATGCAGGGGTGCAAGGGTTACTTTCAGAAAGTAAAAACCCTCCCCAGAACTTTATTCCAATCACCTGGATTTACTTCTGAGCGGAGATGGAGCCAATATGAGTGATCAGCTCATTCTGTGGGAGGGAGAAAAAATTGGCAGGACTTTTACTTTCTGACCCCTGGATTTTAAACCTCTGCGCAAATGTAGCGGAGGAAAAATAGTTTTCTGCTTTCTTCTCCTGCATCTGTGGTCACTTCTAAAGTAAACTATTGATGACTTACCAATTAAAAAAAAATTACAGACAAGATCAATTAACATTTGAAAGGCAACCTTATGACTGCTTAGATCTTAGCAGGGGGTTGTGAACTTTTGATTCATCCGTATAAGTTTTACATGAAACACAAGTTAAAGACTCACTTTTTCCCAGAAGTAATTTTCCGAACAGGATCTAGAGACCATTAGACCAAAAACTTCAGACCATTAAAAAAATATACTCCACAAAAAACAGTTAAGGAACACTCAGTTTTCAGTTACTCAGTTACATTATTGGTGTCAATCCAAGGCACAAAATGCATTTAAAAATTTGATCAGATGACTTTATTACCTCAAAAGAGGGTGTCCAGAGGGAAGGCCAGAATCACACTTAAGACCAAACCATAAAATTGAAACGCCAAGCAATGTCCAAAGTCATTTCAGTATCTTTTGTGACCAGCCCAAGCTCTCACCACAGCTTGACGGCATCTTGAGAAGCTCAGAACTGCAGAAAATAATAGACAAAATCTCAGTGGCCCTAACTTTTTTGTTGAATATAGTTGGCCCACATTAATCTTAATCTGTTTGGTAAACACTCTTATATTGAGTGAGGGGTAATGCTGTGGTTATTCTTTTTGCCTCACGGCAAGAAGGCCGTGGATTTAACCTGGGGTTGACCTTCCTGTGTCGAGTTTGCATGTTCTCCCCATATTGGAGCAGGTTTCCTCCTAAAGACAAGCATGTTACACGAATTCGAGATTTTAATTCCCATTGCTATGAGTTTGTGAGTGAATGGCATGTGATTCCTAGGTTTGTTTAAGGAAGACTATAAGGAGTGACATGGTATACGGATCCGCAGAAGAGTTGTTAAAAAAGTAATAAATATATTGAGTGACTGATGAGAAATGTATGTATGAACAACAGTTCAGATGAAATTAAATTAACACAGCCAGTGACCTATCTATCCATCCATCATCTGATGCATATTTTCCTGGTTAAAGAGGCTCAGATCCAGTAAGACTTTTTGCCAGTGCGAAAACCTTTTAACACACGCGAAGCCAGTAACATCACTGAGGATTGTAAATATGTAAACTTTATCGACAAAGCACTTTCCAGACAAAATACAAACCCAACACAAACAGGAAATTAATTACAATTATTTAAACATTGGCTGCTTATTCATGGTAGTGGCAGAAAGATCTCAAAAAAGAGATAAATCAAAGCAATTCAACCGTTCTAAAACTTCTTTGGTCCAGTGACCAGAACAAAGCTTTTTGCCTGTTTGTTTTGCGTTTAATACCAAATATATTGTGTTATCTTGCATGATTGCGAGTGACTCTGCAATTACCGCGCAATCTCGCCAGTCCCGCTTCTCTAGCCATCTGGCCTTGGGTGTTGACTGATGACAAAGCATGGAGCAAACATGCAGCGGAGTGGAAACAGGCCCGAACACGCATCTGGTGTAATCCCGGGGTGAAGGAATCTGGTCCACCGTGTGCTGAAGCCCATCCCGGGACCCTGGTGAAAGATAAGATCCATCTTTTGGATCCATCGCTCATCTTATGAACATATAGCATGATCTGAATTAATGGAGATGGCATGGTCCTGATGAGCAAGATGCTGTTGGTTGAGGTGGGATTTCAATCCGGGTCACTACATCAACAATGATTTTGCTGCCCTGACCTTTTTTGGAAAGCACGGCCAACCTTTAGGAGCCAAGAACAAGACAGATATTGGCTGCGTCTGAATTGTTAAAATATTACGGCCTATTGATTAATTCCTAACCACTTTTCTTTAAAGGGGCAAAAAGCAAAATCGTTTCACCACCAGGTTTGCTGTTGTGTGCTGCCTGTAGACCAAAACAAAGTGTGTCATGAGCCGCAACTACCTATACCTCTGCTATCCGGCAGAATGACGGGCCAGTTTAAGTTTCCGCGGTGTTATTACTCAGTACCTAAACACAACCGTGACGCCTGGCTCATTGCTGAGACCGAGCCGCTAACAACTCAAGCATCCGGACGTGCTATGACTGTAACATTAAATTTCATTGAATTGACGTAGTGACATGTGCCTAATGTTACTGTAACACTAATTAAAGCAGACATTTGACTATATGTTGTTACTTATTTGTCCAGAAGAAGAGCAGCTAGCTCCGAGTCAAACTGTAGCACCTTTAGCTCTCACAGTGCTCTCTACCTTAGAAATGCAAGGCCAATGTTATTCCGGGTTCAGTCCCTTTCTTTATCCAACAACCTCTTCGCCAACGACCGTTGTTTCTTTAGAACTAATTTTGGATCCTGCTCGTCTTCAGGTGAACGGTTCATTCCGCTCTTCCCCATTGCGCTTTCAAAAAAAGCTGTCACCGCTCACTGGCTGTAGTGTTTTATAGGGAAGGGAGGGAAGGCCAAGGGCTCCGAGTGGAGGGAGGAGGCGGCGATTCACATGAACGCTCAGCTAGACCGGCTTGTAAACACATTGAGCAGGTGTGTGACGTCCTGCTATACTCCAGATGAAATTACACCTCTCGTTCTTAACACAGCGATTTTTTAAAATTCCTTCAATCTAGAAATAATGCATTTCCGCTAATTGTCCGTTTGACCTTTGTGGAAAATGTCATAAGGTAAAGGAAAGGTGTAAAAGGCAAGTCCTAACAGCTACAACCATGCTATAACTAAAGAATCCAAATGCACTTACACTAGGCAGCATGATCATGAGTCCCCTGCCCATCATGAACGTTTCTTTACGTGATTGGCCAGATGAATGGCCTCAGCTTTAAATATTGCTGCTGTGCAGAATTGTAGGATAGCATTATCTCCTTTCTCTTTGAAAAAGATGGCTTGGTGTACCCTTGCTAAGGGAGGGGTCAATTAGGAAACACTGAGACAGCTTTCCTTAAGATTTAAAGAATTCAAAGACACTCATCATGGCCGCCTCATAATTATTTCCAAATAATTTTTGAGAAGTATAGGAACTTTCCTAGGCAAAAAAGACTATTCGGACGCAGCCATTATATCTTTGAGAATCAACCAAGCAAAGGAAAGATAGCTTGCTACCTCAAGGGAGCCCTCTCACTTTGTGTTCAAAAAGGTAATGAGAGGTATGGGGAGAGCTGTTTGATATAATTGATAACCTTGGTAGTATCCTATGGGGTGCCAAAACAAAGTTGAAATGGGTTGCAAGAAAAGTGAAAAATTTAGCCAGTTATTCATTCATCCACTTGACTGCAACATAAACTATCAGAGTTGGAACTCTATGAGAGAGAGAGTAAGCCTATTCAAGCCTCGTGGCTCATCGGCCTGGTGCTTAAACCCGGTTTTTGTGGCATGAAGCGACTAGGAGTATTACAACTGCCCCTGGATGGGATGCCAGTCCAGCACAGGTACTCCCGCCAGCTCTTAGTCGGGATTCCCACACCGCGAAGGTCTCTCTATGAAAGAATAAGTAATATCGCTCTGGACTGGGTCTCTGAGAAGCATAGATGCTAAGTTAGCAGCTAGTATAGTTTGTCCATGTCTGTGGTACCAACTATATAAGTTAGCAACTTTTTGGAAACACTCCCCTTTTCAGTTACACAGTTTTTCTAGTGGAATATGTATTGACATTCGCGGACGCGTGACGAGGCCAAATCCATAGTATCCTCCGAACTCGTTCGGGGGATACAGTGACATACTTGCAATGGCACAACAGACTGGATGTAGGCTGACTGCCCAAGCAAAGCTATGCACTCATTGTCTGAGAATAATTATTTTTATAAAGCGGAAATCACAGAAGCATATATGTGTGTGCATGTGTGTGTGTGTGCGCGTGCGTGCTTCTGTGACTGAGTGTGCCTCTGCATGTGTGTTTCTGCTTTTCTATGATATTTAATTTTTAAGACTCACTGTTTTATGCACAAATGACTGTTTCAGCACTTGGTTGCAGCATAGCGCCAAGTAAAGAGTGCATCAGCAGATATGTCTACAAGTACACAGGAAGTGAATTGACTTGGGAAGCACCATAATAAAGACTTACCTTCATCAGAGTATCGACTCATTAGTTTTTCGAACAGATGTGCCTTCTGTGGAACACTAATTCAAGTCATCCAAATACAACGCTATAAGAACATAAAATACTGTAATCATCAACAAGTATATGCTCATTTTTAGGGGTTAGTCATTGAACAGATTTAGTGTTTCGAGTAAAAGCTACATAAAAAGACTTTAAATCAGTCTGAACTGACACAATATACTGGATCAATGGAAGACATACATCTCTTAAGACAATGTTTTTGCTCCTGAGAGACGTGAGTAGTTTATTACCTGATGTCAGCACATTGTTTCATCAATTAAACAATTACATCCCAAGAACATACATCAGCAGCTTTCAATTAAGCTTTAACACACTTAAAATGTTGCTATCTCCTCTGGTGAAAAATTTTCAGATGATACACACATGCAGAACCAAGGTGTGTATTATGTACTGATTAAAATAGTATTTAGAAATGCATGGGCTAGGCTGGTATTGATTACTGCATGTAATTTATTATCAATGATACAAAAAATTTCAATGTTCAATACTTCAATCTGTAATATACACTGCCCAGCCAAAAAAAAAGTTGCACACTCAAATATTTAGTTGGAAACCCTGAAGCTTTGATTACAGTGCATGTTCGTCTTGTCATTGTTTTGACAACTATATGCAATGCTAGAACATTTATTTTCGATCAGAAATGCCATAATTTTTGGCCGAGATCTTGTCTTCTCGACATAATGGTTGAATCACTCGTTGGTCTTTCTTGAGCACATCCCAGTAACTTTTAATGTGTTTAAGGTCAGGACTTTCTAGTGGCAAATTTGTTTGTGAAAATGATTACTCATACTTGTTTTTGTCATTCATGGTTTTCTATGCTGGATACAGGTTAATAATTTTCCCGTTCTGAAATACTGTAACATCTTCTCCACCATCGAGGGATGTGTCTTCTGACATGAATTTTTAAGAAATGAGTAGCGACGCGCTTCATCAGTCAGGGTAAAAATGATTATTGGCGGCTGAAATGGCCGAAATGATCCAATTATAGAATTTGTTCACTCATTTCCAGACGGTGACTTTTTTGGCTGGGCAGTGTATAATGTAATGCTCTTGCGCAACTGTGCACTGAAAAGGATTTTGGGAATTGGGAAGTTATAGGTTATTCTGAGCAGGGCTGAAGTGTATGTGTTGACCGATAGAAGTTGAAAAAAAAATTTATTTTCTCCCAGATTTAAACTGCAATATGATGACTTCACATTTACAAAATGGGTACCAAGATATAATATTTTACATAATTTCTTCAGCCTACAATCTTTGCTCTGACTATTTCCGTGCAAGAACTTAATGTGAGTGGAAAGTTGAGTCTGCATATTATGAAATATATTTTAAATTGGAGCATGCAATCAGTCAGGAAATTATCTTATTCTTCGGTTATAAAGTAAAAATTTAAAGGTTTGCCACAGAAGTTAAGTGTTATCCAAGAGACCCCATGCTCATTCTGAGCAAAATAATGTTCAATGATGGGTATTTAAATAGATGCAAATGTTTGCTTCAAGATGAGCACTCAATCAGGAACGTACAAGTGTGACTAATCTGTGCATTCCTGACGCCTGTAATTAGTTTTTTTAGAAGACATTTGTTTTAAAGGGGTTAAGTCCGTTGCAGGTTACTTTGGATATGATTTGACCATCTTCCTATTGTTTTCTGCTTAGAATGGCAATTTACCCCATACCTTCCTATTTATTGTTTTGTCATTCGACATACTCGTGTTCAACAATGGCACTGCCCTGTCTCCAAGCTGTATTTGGGAACTAATTTTTGATGTATTTATAAGCCACTTTAAAACTCGGCTGTTGGAAAAAATTTTTTGCAGAAATGAGGTTTTTTTTGTGCCATTCAGCAGGCTATGTCACATGCAGCTGTATCAGCAGCAGCTGAAATACATAAGATAGTACAAAGAATTCACCAGCCGCGTTGCTTGAGGTCTAAATTTCCTTTTACTGAGTGATGACACAGCTGCCATGAGCGCCTTCCTATTTCATTCAATAGAAGATATGATAGTTTGGGAAAAGCGATATAATGATCTGTCCTGGTCTGTGTCTCACTTGACCTAATTGTTATGATTCTGCTGTTGCCCGACCATGTTTTTGTAATGTCCCCGATTCCAAGCCATGTTTTCTGATTAGTCCATGCCATGTTTTGTATTTTACCTGTCTTTCCCATATTCACTGTTTAGTTATCATTCTGGTTTTTGTAATTCTCATACCCTGCATTGCACATTGTCTCCCTTGTCTTGTCTTGTGTTCTGAGACAGCTTTATTCCCCAGTCTTGTGTGCCACAGTTTCAGGTGATTTCATGGTGTCTGGGATTCCAAACATTCCTTCCAATCTCGTTTGCTTCCTTTGCCTTACTGTTCTATCTTTACTAACAATACTAACAGTTTATTATTTTAGATAAATTACTAAAACTAACATGTTTTATAGTACTAACTTACTAACAAGCACCAGGGATTGTAAAGCTGCACATTACTAATTGACTAACGAGCTCTCAGCACTCGCTCTATTCTAGTCTCCGCCTCTTGTCTTTACTCAATTTAGTTTGCTGTCAGCGGATTCTCCGCACCTGTTTAGCTCTGCTCTGCCTCATTATCTGTATACTTTAGAATCCCTAACCAGAGCCATGTGTTTGTTAAAGACTGTCTTTGTGATCCCTGTCCGCGTTTTGGCTTTAGCCAATTCAATGTGGTTAGGTACTTCATGTCTGTTCCCTGGTTAATTAGTCTGATCCATTTCACCTGTTCCCTATCAAAGCATGTGACTTCCCCTACATGTATTTAAGCAGTCATTTCACTAACAGCTCATGTCAGAACGGTTTCCCTGTGCTGCGATTGCATATGCCTTGTACTCTTAGTGTTATACTTCTGACTGTAATGTTCTGGATTTTGATTTTGGCTTTACCGTTGATATTCCTGTGCCCGTGTACCGTATCTGCTTTGCCCGACCCTGAGTTTTGTGTTTGCTGCCCTGTGAATGAATTGGATTAAGACTACTGGATTCTGATTTTGGATTGTGGACTCTGTACCATTGTTAACTGCCCTGCAGGGGTTTCCACACCAGATCCAATAAAGATAAGGTTTACTGGATATTTCTGGTCTCGCTTCTGGTTCCTGAACGCTACCTCACACTAATAGGATTAAATGTGTTTCATAACAAGTCAGGCCATTTAAAAAAAATTGAAATTGAAATTGAAATTGAAATTAACAAAGGTACAACGACTGGTTGAGCAGTCAGTGATTACCAGCATTCCAGCAACCCCACTCCCCCCCCCAAAAAATATTTGTACCACCCCAATACATCAATACAGCTGCTGTCCTGACAACAGTCAAAAACTGAAAAGGTTCACATTATTTAATGCAGTTTTAAGTGTCAGTACAGACTCTCAGAGGGAGAGACCACCCAATCAGGGAGGCTACCCTGCAAGCCTGACTAAAAATGCTGCCTAAAACCAGCCGAGCTACAAGCCCTTTTTTTGAAAAAAGTTGGGATGCTGTGTAAAATGTGAATACAAACAGAACACAATGATTCACAAATCTCAAACTGACATTTTTTTTTCAATTTAGAACAGACAGTATATCTGTTGATAGTGAGACATTTTACCATTTAATTAAAAATATTATCTCATTTTGAATTTGATGGCAGCAACACATCTCAAAAGTTGGGACAGGGCTATGTTTACCAATTATTAGTATCACCTCTTTTAACAACAGTCTGTAAACATCTAGGAAGTTAGATGACCAGTTACTGAAGTTTTGGGAGAGGAATGTTGTCCCCCTCTTGTCATAGTGGATGGATCATAGTAAACCAGCTTGGGAGCCTATCGTGTCTTAACTGGAATTATCAGCAGGGGACTCAAACACAGCAAAGGTCCCTTCCCCACCTCTGGGCAGCACAGGCTAATATTAAAGATTTGTGTCTGGGAAGGACAATTTCCTCTCACTACTGATGTTCACTTCATTTACAAACCACATCCATATTCTCTCTTCTTACGTCTGCCAAATATCTGACAAACACAGTCAGTGGGAATCATAGTGCTGCAGAGGATAGTGCAGTTGCCTCAGGGTAGGACGGTTCTGGGCTTGAATTTGGCCCGTGGCCATTTTAAGCTGAGTTTTCATGTTCTCCCAGTATTAGGCCAGGTTTCCTCCCAGAGTTTGAGTACATGCATGTCACACAAACTGAGACTCTAATTTGTCCATTGGTGTGTCTGAATGGAGAGTGGTCCCATCTCCTGTTTTGGTAAAAATATGAAGAATGGCAACTGAAAGTGCAGTAATGTGTGTAATCAAGTAAGGCTGTAATAGGCTAGTTAAAAGTAGTGACACAATATTAAATGTGTGGGTCAGAAAAAAGTTGAATGCATTCTATAACAAACCTAGTAATGACTCACAGCAATAGGTACTGTATGTAAAATAGAGGAGGAAACAAAAAAAAAAAACATGAAAAATGCAGTCGATCAGTTAATTCCCCAAATACCAGCAGGTTTCCCCTCCAGCCTAACATTCGCCTTTGGACAGAGCAGAACCCACCGGACTCCGGGCCAGAGAGGTCCACATTAGTCTGATTGCTTTAAATGAGCACATCATGACTTCTGATGCAGCTTCCAAAGGAAAATGCTCCCTGAGCTCCATTGCTCACGGTTCCGGAAACGGCTCGTGCCCTGCCAGCCGCACCCCCTTCCCTCCTGGTGGTGGTGGTGATGGGCGGGCCGTAACAACGTCAGGCAGAGCTGCACGCCCCGCTGCCCATATCCCCCTGACTGCAGACACAGGTACACTGTGGGGCCTGAGAGCCCGTATCTATTATGAACAGTGTGAGTACAGGATGTGTGCAGAGCTAAGCCCGTCCCGTCTCCACTCACACTGGAGTAAGGTGATAAAATACAAAATACTAACTCAAAATCTCCTTAGAAATATGGATTTATCTCTCCTCGCAGATGTATCTAAATGCAGATTTATTCCCGAGGACACTGAATGTACAGTCAACACTGTATGTATGGCAGACCAAGGTTGGTTGCCACATTTTCACTCTCTCGCAAATTGCTCATCTTCAACATATCTGATGACAGTCAATTCGACAATAGAAGGAAGCGCAAAGTCTTGGGTTGAAATGAGTGTCTGAGTGGGTTGAAATGAATTCTTATAACTTATTTTAAAAGAAAGTTATTAACCATCAAACCACTGACACATTGTGAGTACCAACCCTAGCACAGGGTTGGTTGTCCCAATATATGGGGTTGGTTGTCCTTGTAGTAATCAATGGGGTTTCGGTTAAAAAAAAAAAGCTTTCCAAAACATTTGTACCTTAGATTTTAAAGCCAAGTTTCAAAATGAATAGAATCACCCTCACTACAATTCTCAGCAAGGCCCTGAGTATTTGTCTTCTTGTTTAAAGGGGACCTCTTATGCTTTTTGTGTATTTACCTTTCTTAAGTGTTTTATGTTGTATATTGAGTTTGTAAAAGCTCCACAACGTTACAAAGTTCAAAGGCCACCCAAGAGCCAAGATATTCTGGCGGAAAGGAAAAGCCTAGCCAAAACTGTGCAAAATACCTTGTTTGAAGTCCAACCATTTTTTACTGGACATTGTGACATCACTATGGCCAAAAGGCTGGCCAAAACATGGAGTTACTATGCTTTTCAGAAGACAAAAAGAAGGGGTGGCCGCAGTTTATTTTCAATATGTAGTGAGCTATCTTAGCAAGTGTTTCCAATTTCTGTTAATATTTAAACTGAATTCCAAGTGTAACAAGCTTGGTACTAAACTGACTGAATTTAGAAACTGTTGATAGGAAGTGATAGAACGGGTGAATGTTTTTAATGGAACTCAGTCCATTTTTAATGGAGTTCAGTCAGGTAAACTCATGTATTCAGATTGAACAAATTTATTGACATGTAGATGTGATGACATTTGAGTTTGGCGGGAGAAGGTGGAGGAGGTTCTGCTCTGGAGGTGCTCTCTACCGTGCATAGCAAGAGCATACCATACAACAACAGAATTAGGTCGAGAGCAGAACTTAAGAATCCCCCCACTGTCAGACAGAGCGGAATCAAACAGGTGGAGGCTGGGGTGGAGCTGGCAAGCAAAACATTTCTCACCTGCGGGTGAGGCATCAGATTAAGCAGCGAAGGTGTTTGAGCTGATTGTGCTTAAATAGACCAACGTAACAGGTTCTTTGCTTGTGCCGCTCTGCGATTGGAGTACTCTCACTGACGCAGACCACCGCATAGGTGACATAGAAGGACCCGAGTTTCCTGCATGAACTAATTCCACTTCTTAGTGCTACTAGTCAAAGTAAATGAAAACTTAGCGAACACTTGCTTCTTAACAGATGCCAACCACGGATCATTCTTAACGGACTGAATTCCCGGTTGTTAAACGTTTATGGTGACTGCCTCTCACGTTTCTATATAATTTAACGACCATCCTCGCCTGGCCTGCAGATATTACCTTTCAATACTCACTGTGCGGCTAGTTTAATTGCTGGTTTGGTAGCTGGCTACTCATTCAGTCATTTATATTTAGAGATTTGCCAGTAGCCAGGGAATTATGATATGAATGCTCATTGCTGAGATGGTGCTTAGTTTGCTGGCCAATCAGAGCAGAGCTTTTTCCATAGAGGGGACACCCACTCAGAACAGCCTGTTTTTCATATGGTTGAGAATGACAGGAAACAAATTGCCATGAAAACGCGATTTTTATTAATTGATTTATTTATTAGCAAAAAAAGTTGATAAACTACCCTTTTGGACATCCAAGAATATTACAGCTTGAAAAAAAAAATCTTTAAACCAGGTATGGGAACATGACTGTTTGAGAAGTACAATGGAAAACATTACGGAGGTTTTGCATTAGTTTGGGCAGACACGGAAGTCCTGTGTAGTTGCAGGTCCCTTCCTGCCCAGTCATTCTTCACTTCAGCATCTCTTACCCAGTTGGCAAGCTTTTATAACCAAACCAGGCTTCCTTCATTGCTCCGGCTCTGTACCCTATACAATGCTCCTACTCTGCATCTCATCTCCTCCATCTCCCCAACCTCCTCCCTCATAAATAAAATTATTAATCGAAAGCAGCATCTGTTCATTTTGTGTTCATCAATTTAAATGTGAAGAATGTCAGTCTCTGCCGGGGGGGTTGTGATCTCAAGCACAGGGACTGTCTGTGTCATGCTTGCTCAGATTGTTTCAGAGCATCACTCAACAAACTCAAATGGATGTTGTTCTGAAATAAATGGTGAAGTCTGATGTAAGTGTCTGATGTAAGTGCCTGAATGACCTTTCATTAAAACCATAGTTTCACAACAAATCATTGTGAACACAACAGCTAATGAAATGGTGATATTGGAATTGAAAAGCTCAAATATTCTCTGTTTTCTTTTGAATTCCTGACTATTCTGCCTAACCATTATCTGCACTGTATTCACCTAATTTCAAAGGGTTTGTTCTAATTTTTTGAAGTAGGGTTGCACTTGAATAAGGCCAATATATTCTGTCTGACCTTCGCGGAGAAGTGTAGACTGCCTGACGCACGTGGACAACCTTAGCATCCATGCCAATTACTATTATCTTCCATTGGCAATGTCAACTTCAAATCAAAACATTTCAGGAAGATCCTGAGTGACTTGTATCAAGGAAAAGTATTAGGGCGTGATGTAATTCCAACAAAGGACCTCAAAAAGACTGTCATAGAATTAGTCAGTTCCCTCTGATGTCTCTTTCAACTCCTTTTCTGTCATGTCTCCTGGACAATGGAAACTTGCCAGTGATCCAATCCATAGAAGTGGCTCTGAATCAGATCCATCAAAGTACTGTCCCATATCCCTACTTACTGTCATCAGCAAAGTGATGTTCACAAACAACTACCAGGCTTTTTCCTCTGCCATAGCCAAATCTCTAATAAATATATTGGATTCAGACCAAATCACAGCACAGCCGACCTCCGCAAAGTTTTGTCCCAACAACATCCAACAACATTTGAACAACATCCTTGCCAAATGCACTTAGGTGTGCATCATTGCACTGCATATTGACAACACAATCAACCAGATCTGGCACAATAGCCTTTGTGCAAAGCTCACATCTCAGGGCATAACTGGAAGACTTCACACACGGCTAAAGAGTTACTTTCAAGGAAGATCAAACAGTGTTTTCTGATCGGTGTTCATCACCATGCCCCATAAATGCATCAGGGATCTGTTTTCGGCCCATTATTATTCTCCATCCTCAGAGATGATGTTGTGGAGTAATGCAGGATCAAAATGTTTCTCTATGCAGATGACTCCAACTTCGCACCCATAACATCAAACGGGCTTGAGCTTGTAGCAAGCCTAAACAAAGACCTCGAAAACATCAATGCCTGGAAGGTCACCTTTGAGCCCAGCAAGTGCAAGGCAATGATCCTGTCCAGAAAGAGGAATCCATCTAGTCCTGACCTCTTCTTAGAGTGCACTAAAATCAAGCTCAGTGAGCAGTTGATAGTACTAGGACTATGTATTGATAGAAAACTCTAATGGAACACCCATCTCTCTATCATCTGCTGGACAACGTGCCTGGCAACATCTAGGGGCATTCTGGAGGCTGGCCACCCAGCTTGATCTTAAGGGCAGAGCCAGTATCTACAAAACCCAGGTCTGGTGCATCGTAGTGTACTCCTGCCTTCCCGGGATGAATGCCTCACAAACCGCTCTTAGACAGCAAGAAATCACCCAGAAAAAGGAACTAAAGATCAGTGGTGTAAATGAGTACTATGTCCTAAAGAACTACACCTCTAAGCTAAGTCATAGCAGAGCAGTTGCAGCAACAACTGTTCCTTTCAAAATGCACACTTTCAACTGTCCCACTGTCCTGAAAGCACTGCTACCCTCAGCTCACATCCCAGGTCGCAATTCTCGGAGGTTACCACCAAACCATACCTTGTCACTCCCCAGGGAAAGCTCCAGAAGCCTTGAAAGCTGCAACAACATGGAACAGCTCACCCCCCTGCTGTTGTTGGAGACATCACACCAAACAGCGTTCATGCCTTCAAGAAGACACTGCATAAACACCTCCTCTGCATGAGACTGCTATTCTAAAGCTGAAGAATTTTTTAAATATACAGTACCCATATCTGCCTCATATACTAAATTTTCTGAGCAGTTGCAGATCGCTGATAGGTTCTGTGCCTGCTCTCCATTCAGGTTGTATCTGCAAAAGCATAACAAAAGACTGATTCAAGCGGGTGTATGGCCAGGTCCTGGATACCGCCAGTCAACCTGCGATCACTACTGTGCGGATTCTGGGTCCAAATGACGTCACCCACCCAGGGTGGCAGTGTCGACATGCAGGATATTTGTCACCATTTCCGTACAGCACGTGTGGCTAACTGTGGTCCTGGAGAACTGCAGGGTGTGGTGACTTTGTTTTTCTCCACCCAGTTTAGACCTTAGACATCAGGTGAGATAAGTGAAGTACGCAGTCAATCAATCAAATGCTGAGTAACAACAAAAACCAGTTAAACACTGCAGCTTTCCAGGACCAGGGTTAGCCGACCTTGCTGTACAGTGTGAGAAAGTGGAGATGCATCGTCCATCACTGTCTTCAGTCCATAGTCCGAACCTGACAGGATTCAGGGTTTATGACGAGCTCGCGCAACATCGTTTTCAATGTACGCATTCGGCTCAAGTCAGGCTCGAAGTCAACATTTTGGTTCTATCAACCGACGCAGAATTGGCCATTTTGCTGTTCCCTTTGTCAGTCATTAGCAATTGATTTCTCACTACTTTCTTTGCTCTTTTTATTATGAAAATTATGATGTTTCGGTAGGCAAAAAGATGCCCCACATCACGTGTCACGAGTCTCCAGATTTTGTGTTTTGACTTAATATTGAGAACTACAGCTCATGTAGCTCAGGTTACTTGTTTAAGCTATAGAGTACAGACGTAGTTGTACAATAATCACTCATGGTGTCCAGGCACGGCGATTGACTGACAGCAGAATGATACACTTTTGTTCAAAACGTGCATGAACAAATCGCTACTATAACAAGATGAGTAGTGATCCCATATATAAAAGACAAGGGCACAAATAGACACGAGAGTTATTAATAAGAAATTAAGCTGGCTGTGCCGCCATAAGCGAATTTTGGGTTTTATAAGACCTATCATGGGTGCCTGAAATAAATAGAAATAAACGTTGTAACATTGTATAAGACTGTCAAAACAATACTACAACAAATGTGCGTCAAGATCAAAGATAAAGGTGGCCCAACAAAATATTATAGTGTGTGACTTTTTTTTTTGGACAGGCAGTGTATATACACAGTACATAACTTCATTAGGTGATGTAGCCTTTCCAGTTTGAAAGGCTATCTGAGGAAGCGAAGTATTCAGGCATTTATTATCCAGGGTACGAGGTGTCATGCTGGCAACCAATCAGACTAAACCGTCCCACACAGACAAGGAAATCTTGAAGACTGTTCAGGAGAAGAGAGATCTCATCCCTGGACCCCCAGAGATGTGCGAAGGCGTTGACTTTGGCTTTTGGCCCAGAAAAAATGCACTTGATTCTTTTGACAATCATTGGTCCCCAGCTGGAGATGGTGTCAACTAGTCTCTTCACCGATACATTCACTGGAATGGCCCCTTGACTCCATACGGACTAAAATAAAGCAGCGCCGTTCAATGCCACTTAAGGTGAACGAATAAGAATGTCGTACTGCTCACAAGCCCAACGTGACTTGAATAGTTGACAAAAATACAAACTATAAAGTCTTCACGCCAATATGAGGCACTGCTGGGATGTCCAGTTTAATGGCTGCCAGCCAGCTGTGCGATCATGTTTGCTCAGTTCAGCTCTCCATATTAAAACGTAATTAAAAGCACGTTTTTGTTTACATACCTTCCTTGTGCGTTATCTATTGTTTAAGTACTTGTACACCAACACAGCCTTTTAAGGTGGTCCTGACATTGCTGACAGAAAAAAAAAACCCACGGTCTGTTTTTAAGAAACCAAAATAAATAAGCAGCCACATTCCAGGGTGAGGTTATGGGGTGTTGATTTAGTGAGCAGGCAGAAAACGGAGACACGAGCAGGACCGGCCAATTTGGGAAGAGCAATTGGTGGCACCCGGGGTGGATATGAGGTTATGTAACAGGTACCTTAAGCATCCTGGCTGTTTGATTCCCTTACATCCATTTGAACGTTTCTCCATAGAATGGGTCTTCACCGGAGAAAGTTCTCTGAACTGCAATTCCATTACTCATTATATTCTTGGAACACTTAGATTGGCCACATAGTGAGAAACAACACAAACTTCGAAGGAAGTAGTAAGTTTCTTTGATATACTGATGTAAGACCATGTAAAGCCTTGGAAACTGGAACCATAACATTAAAAAAAAAAAAAAATTCCATTCGGCCCTGTATTTTTTAAGAACCTCATGTTGTGACCCTGGGGCAGAACTGATGTGCTAACACTCTGCTCTTGTAGCAGTATGAGTGACCACAATCTAAGCATATCAGAATGTGGAGAATCATTTCAGCTGAATAATGGGGTATGGCCGTATTCTGACCATGGCATGATTATGCATGTACCAATTTAAATCAAACAGAATTTCATACTGTGTTGATTTCTTTCACATAAGTCATGTCACATTTTCTTTTCCGGCTGTAAAACTTTTAATCCTGACCCGGCACCATGCTGTTTTCTGTGTTGCACTGACTGAAAATGATATCAAACAAGCTCAATATTGTTGTTTCCAAGACTAAACCATGGATGGCATTGTTTTTCGACCTAATTGTTGCCTTCAAATACCAGCTATTACTGTTCGTTAAGACACTGACATCTCAACTTTGTCTTCAAACATTTTTTGCTTTAATGAGTGAATAAAGTCAATCATTCTTCTAAGCCTCTTTAACTCTGTTGTAGTATTGCAATCAGGAACCAGATGCGAGAACCAGGAAATGCAGTAGAGCTTGTTTTATTGGTAAAGGGGGGGGGGGGGGGGGGGGGGGGGGACCCCCGCAGGGCGAAAAACAGTACAAAGTCCACAATCCAAAAGTCGAAATCCAGTTGGGCAAAAATAGTATCAAAAACCAGGGCAGCAATCACAGTAATCATAGTTGGACAGAAATGGATCTGGTACACAGGAATAGTACCATCAGAGAGACAAGCCAGAATCCACAGGACGTAATCCGAATTGTTACCAGGGCAGCTAACAGATCTCGTAGTCAGGCAGAAAAATGGTCAAAACACACAGATGCAACAGTAATCCAAAATCACAAAGGCAAAAAATCAAAAGTCTGGCAATCCAGTCAGAAAGATAAACACTGAGAAATCAAGGCACGAAACGTAGCACTAGGGAGAATGATCTGACAAGAGAGTGAACCAAACAGACATCTTATATACACACCCGGGGTAAACACATGACCAGGGAGAACAGGTGCAATCAATGGTAACAATGATCAGGGAGAGACACATGAGGAATAAACTAACTACATGAATTTGGCTGTAGCCAAAACGCAGACAGGGATCACAAGACCAACCTAAGTACAAAACAACAGCTCCGGTTAAGGAGTACTAAAGTGCCATGATAAAAGAAAAGGAAAGCACAAAGTATAAGTGGAAATCCACAGAAACTTGCAGCAGAGATAATTAGGGATAGGCAAGGAGGCGGAGATTAGAATTGAGCAACTGCTGAGAGATCGTTAGTCAATTAGTATGTGCAGCTATACAATCCCGAGTGCATGTTAGAAAGTTAGTAAAAATACACAAGATTAGTGTGGTTAGTAATTAGCAAAAACAATAAACTGTTAGTATGTGTTAGTAATACAGTAAAAGAGAGAGGAAGGAAGAACACGAGATAATGAAAGAAGATTGAAACCCAGAAACCAATAAATCACCCGAATGAGTGGCTCGCAAGACAAGGGACCGTCAGCAAAGATACACACATGACAAGACAGGGGAGACAAAGTGCAAGGCATGGAAATGAAAACATGGCATGAAAACTGAGGCATGAAAAAATAATAAAACATGAAATCTAAATTACCAAAACACAATACACAATCCTAAGAATAGTCAAAGGGCAGGCAGTGGTCACTAAACACAGAAATCCTAAACATGGCTAGGCCAGGCACAGAACTTAAACATAACAGGCAGAATGCCGAATCACAACATCTGTGGGTTCAGAAAAAATACAGTAAGTTTAACAGTTCTAATTGGTATCAGGTAAAATTTGCTGTGAACTTTCAAGGAGCCATGAGTTGCTCCCTCTTGATTTTATGGACACAGTCCCATTCCTGTAGTGCCACTACATGGTCAAAGTTTGCCAATGGGGAGAATGCTTTAATTTCAGGGATGTAGCTGGCTGTCGTCCACTGATAGCATTTCTCTAGTTTCTGTTTGAAGTTATGCTGCTGCCATAAAGACATGGGGCCCTGGGTTTGAATATTTCACTCAATATAAACCAGATGTTTAATGTCACTGAAGCCACGCAACCAGCAGATGCAGAATATCTCTGTCTTACAGAATGGAAAAAGTTCAGTTTCTAACTTTGAACCTTGATACATTTCAAGTGAAAATTAGAGTTTAGGGGGTTTATGCCTTTAGAACTGAAGCCCAGAACAAAACTAATCTGTTTATGTAGAAGCAAAGAAAAGTTTAAATTTAGAAATGTTAGAAATAAATGCTACCCTCATTCCCATATTATTTTTTTATGTAGAATATAGCTTGATTATACATCATGATGACCACATTGTTTCAATGAAACTTCAGGACAGGAAATTTGACTGAAATTTGCCGAGTGACAGGATTGTATATCATCTGTGGTTTGAAAATGAGAGGCTAAGAACAGCAGGTGCTGCAGCCTGTCCCCCCAGTTATCATATGCAAATGACTGAGCCATGATACGATTTTTGATGCGTGTAATTCTGAGCACAGCCACACTCCCATTGACTTGAATAAACTGTTAACTGGAAGCTAATGCCGATAATGGTGACCTGTTACCAACAGAATTAGTAAAGTAAGCTTCGAGAATATATTAGTTGACGTTTGTCAATGAACAGAATCTGACCAATCGTGACACAAGAAAACAGTATCCCATGTATGTGATACCAAACCTGTCTCTCATGGGTTCTGTCACACTGATTTTTATTCAATTATGGGATAAATAGCCTATGTCAAATGAAAACTGCTATCATCAGGTGTTATTTCAGTTACTTTGTATGAGTTCACACCATTAAACAGCAATAAAATATGATCCAATTTGGAAGTGTTTCTTTTTGTCTCAGCTCAAAAAGGTTTATTGCTGCCATTAAAATTTTTCTATGCTGCAAATACACGGACAGGTGAAAAATTAATGAGGAAAACTGAATAAATTTGTGGACCAGCAAAATAACTGCAGATGATTCTGTTCATTTTCCTAGCATGGTCTGGATCCACTCATCCCCTTAAAAGGGACCTAAAATGAGGCTGATTCTGCTTTTAATACATATTAGTAATGTTATAATGTTCGTTGTCCATGCTCAACCTCTGAAAAGTTTCTAAACATAAGATACAGGGGTTTTTTTCGCAATCCAAGAAGGTGATTTCGTGAACATGATTTCCTCTCTGAACAGCTCCTCTCGAAATCTTCACGAGATCTGGAAAAAACCTGACGTCATGTTGTGCCGTCCCATTAATACGGACCAAGGCAGAGCCAATCACGGCGCTGGACCTGCCCATACTATTCTAGTAGGCACTAACAATGGCAGATCATACTATGCCTTAGTAGCGTCAACACTTCTGGAAGTACAAAAGAAGAACCGCAGATCATTTGAGGTGCAGTTTTGTCAGTATCTCTCCCAAAGCTACTTGTCTGTTTACTTTTGTACGCAAAGAAAAACATGCATTTCTCTTCCAAAAGACGATGCCACCAGAAATCAGTGGGTAGCTTTTTTTGTTTGCTGGCAGCAAACGGCCACGGCCAAAGGGAACATTAGTTGCGTGTGCTCAGCATTTCACCAAAGACAGCGTTGTTAATAAAGGATAATTCCACATTGGATAAACGTTTTAGCTGCTTCTCAAACCTGAAGCAGCTGCATCGATCAAGCGCTCGAAGCCACAAGCTGTAAGTAACAATATAACAGCAAATGATGGAAGTGAAGCTAACGTGTTACAGGTGGCTAGCAGGACCGCTAACTATAGATAGCACTAACAACTGGCCTCAAGCGCAGGCTTTCTGAAATATCTGAAGATAAATCCTGGATCGGTCGCGACTGTCATGACTCACAGACACAGAAGCTGCAAGTTGCTTTTACTGCATAAGCTAACCTGACGTGACAGCCAGTTGATTGTGGCTGTAGCACAGCGGCTCACGTAACCAAGTTACTGTTGCTAATGTTTGTGCCGTAAATATGCAAGAGTAATATCAGGGGAAATTCTACAGAAGGTGTGTGAACATAAACCTCATTTGAAGCTAACTTTTAATACTTGTTTGTAATTTGGATGCTTGGTACAACTGTCCACGATAACAGAACTTGCTGCGAATTAAAAATCCTCCTGGTTAACTTATATGCTATAATTCTGATCAGTATGCTTGTGTTACATTGGTAAGCATCAATTTGGCAGTTTCATCATAACGTTGCCCGATTGTAGCCACTACAGTTGGTGATCGCTTCACTCATCCATGACCGGGATCCGCCGAATACTTCACAAATGTCTGGGCAAGCTCTCTGGTGCTACCATGAAAGCAATGTGAAAGACAGAAGCTCTACCGTGTCTGGTATAACAAGTGATTTCTCAATACTACTGTGACATAATTTCATCCCCCTTTGGAAGTTGTTGCGGCTAATAAAAAGCCGAAAAAAGGCGGAGATTAAAAAGGAAATTCTTTCCTGAAGAAGTGATCAATTAACTAGCTCCACATAAGCAACTTCTCCAAGCTAATGGAACTTACAGTTTGTAAAACCTGCGTTCATAACATAACCAGAGCTCACTGTAGCTGTCACATACTATCCATAAAGCTGCTTTCACATCGGATGCGAAACAAATTTTTTGCGGGACAGATTAGCCTACATTCAAAGTCAATGCAAAGACCCAAATACATGAGTCATGGGTGCGTTAAGCAGCTTTCACACCAGATGCGAAACAAATTTTTCACGCGACAGATTACATTCAAAGTTATGACCGCTTATCAGCAACTGCATGTTAGTTTGCGTGCTTTGCTAATTAAAAATGCTCCCCGTTTGCTAATATTCAGCATTTATTATCGGTATGCTTGTGTTACTTCGGTAAGCATCAATGTGATAGTTTCATCATAACGTTGCCTGATTGTAGCCACTACAGTTGAAGCTAACCAAAGAGGTGCAGTTAGACCAGATGTAGGTTTTGCAAAGCTTGGGGTGCGTTTTTGGGTGCTCGTGAAATGATCGCTTTACTCATCCATGAACGGGGTCAGCCTGATACTTCTCCAATATCTGGGCAAGCTCTCTGATGCTACCGGTGAAAGCAATAGGGAAACGCACAGGCCATAACCTGCCTGGTATAACAAACAATTTCTCTGCATTGCTGTTGATTGAATATTAAATCGCCAATTGAATATTAAATTCTTTCCTGTAGAGGTGATCGATTCGCTAGCTCCACATAGGCAACTGTTCACGCAAAAACGGACTTTACGTCTATAAAACCTGTATTATGCTCATAACATAACCGGAGCTCTATCGAGCTCTCGTGCACTATCCATCACGCGCTCATTTTCCGAGAGCAAATGCTGGTCATTCTGGCGCAGTAAGTAAACCATTACCAAGGGAGATTTCCAAAAAAGGCCGTTTAGCCTGGAGCTTTTGCCCTTCCATCATATACCAGTGCAGAGGCTGTTCGTTACTCCACGCTAACGACACACCACAGTTATGCACACAAGCCAACAGGTCCTAATACTCACCTAACTAGTCCATGAGCTGTTAATCCACTTTTAGCTGCAACTCACTGTCCATGTTTTCCTCTAAACTCAGACCCACCGGATTTCGACGGTCTCTGGTCTACACTTGGGCATGTCGACCCGTTCTACAAATGTGTCTGTATGGGGTGGATTTTAGCTTTCCCTGCATCCTAGCTATAGAGTAGAAAAACCGCGGTACTCACCACTGTTGCCGAAGGTAAATAGCAAATTCGTGCTTGAGCTGCCAGACTTTCGCACTACGTCCTCCACTTTCGCCGCTGCATTTATTAGAACAAGTTCATTTAATTAGATCTATACACTTGTACTGCGTTAGATTGCGGAATTCTCTGCGGATTCTTTATCAGACGGCAGCTGTGTCTCAAGTTCTCAAGTTTCGCTCTGGGGAGGCAGACCCGGAAAACTGCGCTCTGCAGCCTCGTCTCGCCCAACTCCGCCCTCTACAGAAAGTTTGCGAGTTTTCATTCCAACCAATCGCTGCACAAGCTGGTTTCATTGAACAGCACACCTTCCAGCAAAGAGAAGGGAAGTAATTGTGGAGATCAGTCGGTGTCCTGATTAGTAATAGTTAGTCTATTCCGAGCCAAGTGGCCCATCAGACCTGGTTCTGAACCCCAGTTCCCGTAGCATGAAGCTACAAGGAGTGTTGCTACTCCCTCTGGATGTGGTGCAAATCGATCGCCGGTTACTCCCCCAGCTCTTAGTCATGTTTCTCAGACAATTTGCTCATAACCAGTTATACACGTGGGTGGTGAGATGCAATGTGGTAGTGAAGTGTTTTGCCCAAAAACACACCACAGAGGCGGTGGCAAGGATTCAAACTCAGGACCTTTCAGTCCCGAGTCAAGCACACTGATGGTCCTTAACAGATGTCGTTGTAATCAAAGTCACCAGATCACAAACTATGTAGTGCAAGCCTGTGCGGTTATGTCTATAACAGAAGCATGTCAGTTGTTAATGTGCTGTCATCTGAAGGCTCAAAGGTCACATGCATCTAATATTGGTATTTGGTCTCATTTTTCGTGCAAGAAGAGTACTTTAGGTTCCCTGTATTCTTTATTGACCGCTGACAGTGAGAGCTCTAAATTCCATGCAGTTGCATGATGAGAATTATTCTCAAACTGTTCGATGATATGTTCACGCAGCTTTTAGCTAAGTGGCAAACCTCAATTCACTGTGCAGATAAGGATCCCAGCCTTTTGGGACATCTAATTTTTTTCACCCTATTGTAATTGAATTAAGCATTATTACACGAGAGTGTGAGCTTGACCGTCATTCCAGTCATGGCGGTGATGCGGCCAAGAATGAGGCGCTTGCGCCCAGTTCCATTAGCATCTCTGAAGTGACAAGAATGACGGTCAAGCGCACCCTCGAGTGTAATAATGTGATTAAACAACTATTACCAACTAAATAAAATGTATTATCAAAATTTATTCATGTGGGAATTTCACTCTCAAAATATAAAGGTTTTTTGCTAGTATTCTCTCCATTTCCATGGAAATACATGAGATCCAATGCTAACAGGTGCCATGACAACGACTCAGCTGATCTTTATCGAACAAACTTATATTAACGGTTATATTTAAATGTAGGCAACAGCTTTCCAGAGTCAGCGCCAGAACAAAAATCTGTCTTTAAATAAACTCTCCAGCAGGTGTTTCATTTCAGCTGGGGGTGTGTCCCTCCAATTTAACGTTCGCTCCGATTAATGTGGCCAAGCAGCCAAAGTAATAAAAGTAACCAGTAACATTAAGGCTGAACTATGTTAAAAATTTATCCCCACCTTTCAGGGGCTTTCGCAAATCACTTTTCCAGGCCATTATCAATTTACCTCTGAAATAAAGACAACAGTTTTCACAGATGTGTTGATTTATCAAATGTTCATTTCAAAGTACAAATGCAAACGAATTGCCAAATTAATTAAATCAATGGCTTAGGCAACTAAGATAGGCAGACTATATGAGGTATTTTACATTTGAGCACAGGCTACCTGTATTGTCTTGCTCATTTGAGAACATTCTAAACGTCTAATTGACCAATCAGATTGCTCGATCGGATCTACATGTTGTATAATGACCTTTATACCATGGTCTGGGTGAATACTTTTTTCTGATTGGCTGGCAGGTATGCATTAAAACCGTGGAACTGCACAGGTAGTTCGGCTACGGTCGTTTCACCATTCGAAATTCATCCACTAGCCAACTTGAAACCCTAGCAACGTTAAACGTGGTATTCGGCTGGGTAAAACGGAAACCTAGCTGCTCATTTATCTCCAGTAAATTTAGCGGCGTCATACAAGTTGCATCCAGCGGGGCGGTTAACTATAGGTACTCGAGCGATAATGACCTGAAATATTATAGCAGCGAAGTAATCAGGCTTTATTCATTAAATGATTGTAATTGTGTACGGTTACAAAGGAAGCTAACGTGTCCACTTCATGTGTCAGCAACTGCTGACAGTTCGCTAGCTACGTGCTATGCCAGCAGACTGATTTCAGCTTGCTGACTGCGGAAACCGTCATAAGTTCATTGTAATTGTGGGTAGCAAGTTAGCTCCAGTCTGCATAATCGCACATAATGTTGCGTTATGCATAATCTCCATTTCAGCTGGAATCCGTTATCAAATCAGCTGGTAAACGGATGTAAGCGTGTGCAAAAAAAAATCTTTCTCCATGAACGTAAAATGAACTAAGATAGCTGGTTCAATTTAACTTGGCCTATATTAGGCTATTGGGTATGAGAAGGCGCAACGCCTCTTTAATGATAACCAGCTGGTTTTTTTTTTAGTGCAAAACTTTCACCAAAATTTCTGAATGTTGCGATTTGATATTGCTAGCAAATGACCATGGTATAAGCGGGATAATAAACTCGAAGGTGAGCATTCCACGGTTTTAATGCACTTCGCTCCGCTTCGCGTCGGGTGGTTATTTGCCTCTGCGTCGTGCATTAAAACCATGGAATGCACACCTTCTCATTAATTATCCCGTACGTAACCTACCCAAGAGTTTACCTGTAGAATGTTCCAAATGGGTGTTTTTCTAAAGATTCATTTTGCTTGATTTCTTTCCAGTTGATTGGACATTTGACAGGTCATCATATTTCACATAAATCTACACATCAGGGGAGCAAAGAAAAGGATCTTTTCCAAAAATACTGAAAGAAAATATCCAGCTTAGGCACGTCAATTTTAATAAAAATAAACATCAAAGTGATAGCATTGTTGACTCCTAGATAAGCAGTTCGCAAATTAGGGACTGGTTATCCATGCCAAGATCATATTTATCTGACTGCCCATGGTCGTGCTAATGGCAAATTGATCAATTGATTGATTGATTGATTGATTGTGTTATGTCCCCAAGTTGTTGTGACATTTACCACAGCAAGGGATGACAGACAAAATTTAAAAACTCAAACAAATTTAATTAAACAAAGACCAACACTAACCAACAATTTATACTATTGACCAAGATTGATAATATACAAGAAAAAAATATTTACAGTCCCTTGCGATGGGGTTGCTTGGTGATGTTCCGGGTGAGGAAAATGCTCCAACACAGGCAAAAATCCACAAAAAGCTTCACAGGTCTTGAAAAGAGTGACAGGTTTGGTCAAATGTATCCTTCTCCTTGCAATTTCTCCTACTAATTTACTCTCTCAATTTTCCTCCTTATAGACTCTTTTGCAGCCCCCTCCCATCTTTTAGACTTTTTTAAATTCTCTGGGACT
Organism: Gymnothorax reevesii; assembly: GCA_029721435.1. NCBI lineage: Eukaryota > Metazoa > Chordata > Actinopteri > Anguilliformes > Muraenidae > Gymnothorax > Gymnothorax reevesii. The sequence goes on from CM056583.1 coordinate 85,035,628, forward strand.
TTCTGTCTCAGACATGCCCAGGACATGCCCAAAGCTAGCTCCAATCTGGGCTTAACAAAAAAAGGTTAATACTGCCATCTTGTGGCTTTTTTCCACATTACAATTGATTAATTAGTGAGTGACGCTTGAGTCTCATCACAACACTCCTTTGTAAGCTTTGCTTTTCCAGGAGTAAGACTTAATAACCTAAGTCTAATGTAGGCTCCTATATATGTACGAAGTAAACAGACTGATTAAAAATGTAAACATTTATGTCACCATGTAGGAAATTTGTTTCAAGATGGTGCCATTTATAATATGAGAACTGCCAACTCATCTAAGGCATTAAGTGACTCATATCTTTCACTATTGCTAATGCTAATGTCATCCAGATGAGGCTGACTTGCTTGGCTGATGTTGAACCTAATTTCTTTTTCAACTTTAGAATACCAAGCACAATTAAAATAATTAATGGAGTGTTATGAGTCTGTGATTAACATTTAAATGCTCCATATTTACTACTTAGTTTTTACCAGTGCTTCTTATTTAGAATCAGACATACTGGAACTTGGATGTTTCTGTTTGCCTTTGGTAAGCTGCACTCATGAACAAGCATGAGCCCTGTTTGGAGGGAGCTGCTTCAGAAGGGTAGCCGAGGCTACAGGAGGGAGAGAGGGTGGTGGCGTTTAAGATCAAAATCTCTCTCGCTTGCTCTTTTCTCCAAAATTAGCAATATCAGCTTTAATTCTGTTGCTATTTGCACTTTACTTATTGCCCCAAGTCTTGGGGAGTTGAGCTTGTAAACTACCCCAAATCTGAAACACTTGGCACGTCACTGCAAATGCAATCAAGAAGGATTGATTTTAAAGGTCCATTCACCCCCCTATTGAAGACAGGACAGCAATGCATTATTTGATTTTCAAAAGTGAATTAAATTGCTTATTGAAATATGCTGGTTGACGACTACAAGAGTCCAAAAATGTTTTCACAGTTGACTGTTTACCAATGTGTAACATCACCGTGTCTTATGATCTAAGTGTGTGGGCACTGAAGCCACTAGTTGACCAAACCAAATTTCCCCCCTTTCGCCTATTAAGCTGCGCAATAGCCCAGTGCCTTCATTGCCGCATATTTCTTTGCATAATGTGCTATACACTCTTGAGATGTAATATCTGGAGGGTGACTGAACTTTTCAAATCACTCATTGATTTTATTTTCCATTCTTGTTTTCATAAAAGTTAGAGCACATAAAATACATGAAAAGGATTACAATATGTATTGAAATAAAATCATATGGCTTTCTCAAGTTTGACCTCAATATCTTATTTACACTGGCTTTTTCCTCGTGTTCAATCATGGAGCCAATAATTCTGCACCTGGCTGTAGCCCCCTATTTGAGGACATTATACCTTTTCAGTCTCAAGAGCTTTCAGTATCTAGTTTTGATTCTAGTTATAGGTTTTCATTTTCTTTTGATTATGTTTTGATTCTGTTAATAAAGTCATCGATGGTTAAATCATCGATTCTGAGAAAAAATGAAAACATTGGACGTCACCCATAAGAGAAGAACTGTTTACATACACAGCTCTAAATAGGTTGATTTTGGGGGGGGGTTTGTTTTGTTTTACTTACCTCTGTCTTCTGACGCATTGTAATTGAAACATTTAGGTCAATTCATTCATAAAAAGATGTTTTGCCTTTCAGATATTATCACAGGCAGTGTCGTATATTAGACAGTCAGATTTGTGACTAAAGCCTGATCGCAGACGTGAAAATTTGCCCTTTTAATTTGGGAGGGGCCATGGGGGTGGGTGTCACGCTTGGCACCAAAATGGCTGGAAGCAGCCATGTCTTTGTGACAGCTGATATCTGAGTGGGACACCAAGGATATTGACCGTATTTCATCTTTCTCTTTTTATTTTTTTGCAAACAAAGTGGCTCACATTCAAAAATGTTACTATTTTATTTTTTATGGAATATTCTTTGCAGTGTAACTTTTAGCTGACAGTGGAATATCTGGCTTTTAAGATTAAGACCAGACTCATGTCCTGTGGAGCAGAAAATTCAGGGTTTTAGTTTGTGAGTTCTGTCAGAAACATTTTTACACCCTCAGTGTTTGGAGGCATGAAATAATAATAATTAAAATAATAATATTATTATATTGGTTTTGGAAATCGCCATTTTTTCACAAAAATTCTCTCCTTTAATTTGAATATATTGAAGCCCACGGTGCAGAAAATTATTGAGGTTGACCCACCCACCCCCCTTGATACAAACTGAGGCTATGTTCTTCAAAACAGAGCAGCCACAAGCAAATGGCTGTAAATCATTATGATTATTTACCAAGAGTGGAAATATTTACTATTTCATATCTTAAAGGTCCCCTATTATGTCACCAGGTGCACAGCCGATTAGTTATTATGAGCCATTTCAAAATCTTTTCCCTTCTTGACATCACAAAGGGAAAGTAACCAACCAGAGGCAAGAAGAACTGATCAACTTCAGCCAAACAGTCAATCAGGGGTGCGTTTCCAAGCGTAGTTGCTAACTAAGTTAACAACTTACATAGTTTGTCCATTTACAGTCAATGGGACCAACTATGTACATTATAAACGCACCCCAGATTTCATTATTCTGGGTGGTCACTCCCCTTGTGATGTAAGGAAGGGATGAATTTGGACTGGCTCATAATGGATAATTAGCTGTGCCCCTGGTGGGATAATAGAGAACTTTGAAATGGGCTATGTCTGATGTGTGCATATTTTCCTGCTTGATAAAATATTCAAAGCCAAAGAAATCTATGGGCAACATTATCCAGAATGTTATGTTTAGGGGTCAACAAACAAAAGGTACCATTTTCATTTTCTGCTGAGCAGATTTGACGCATGTTATCAACTTAAAAACCACCTGATAATTTGTTTTCATTTTGTCAGGAACATTGATAAAATATCAAACATAACATCTCCTCCTTGGAAAAGCTGCGGTAGCAGTTAATGTAAGCCTGCATTTCTTTGGTTTTCTTTTATTTGCTTGATATGGTTGCCCATGCAGTCGCTGGATCTTTTTTTCCTTTCAAGTGGTTGTTTCTCTGATATCTTATCACAAAGCACCACTAAAAATCGGCCCCAGAGAATATTGGGCCGGACCGAGGGAGAGAGCCTGTGTGGAGGAATGGGGCTGAACACCTTGTGCATGAGAAGTGATTGACACTGCATTAGAAACTCCTCCTGTCACTGATTGGTTGATTTTGCTTGGGCACGGTGGATTCAAATAAACACCATTAGGAGCACGGGGAAGTGCGAAAGATTGCATGTAATCTTGTAATAATCTTGTAATAAGAAAATTACATGTCTCATATACTACTGTCGGTATAGTGGGACAGTTGTAGCAAATATGAAGAAAGTTATTTTTTTTTAAAGTTACCTACCTTTAGGAGGATTTCAAAGTTTTTCTCACTGTAATATGGGTCTATATATCGGACTCTTCACCTGTTACTAGCTCTGAGGTTTTAGTTTGTTGTTCATTTTTTTCTTTGCATTTGACTGCTGTTCGTACTCATATACAGGTGCTGGTGAAAGGCATGAACACAGAATGGGCAGCAAGTCCGGTCCATTCAAGGAGCTGAGACAAATCTGCTACCATTTTCATCTTTTCGGTGATTTTCTGGGCCCCTTCAGCCTGGGCTTAGTGTTCTGTCAGAGCTCTGGATCCGCTGGGCTGTGAGCCTGAAGCTAACATTGACTGCCGATGTCAGACTGCTGAAACCAAGTAGGCCTGGACTTGGATGGTTGGTCAACTCAAAGAGAAGCCCAATAGGTTAAACTCTTATTGCTGCCGGAAGTTCCGCCCCACTAAGGCAAAATGAGGTAAATCCATCAGCAGCCATTTTGAGAAAAATGCAAAAGTTTGTTTTTGCTTCTGCTCTTCACAAAGAATCTCCATTTTCATGTATAAGAGAAAATATTCGGCGCTCACGGGATTAAAAAGTTACCAAGAAAATGTCACGCTGGTGCTCTTGGAAGCGTGGGATGGAAGGGTAAACCAAAAATGTTAAAATTCCAGGCACTCAGAGAATAATTTGATCAAAAGAAGCAAAAAAGTATTAATAGCCTTTATTATTTCATGGGTAAAAAAGACCACATGGGTCAAAACGGCTTTTTTAACTGTTTAGCCATGAAATGATACAGGCTTTTTATCCTCTCTAATTATTCTGTGACTGCCTGGAATTCTTAAATTTTTGTTTTACTTCATTTGCATGTGCAGAATCTCAGTAACTAGGCCAAATTTCTTCATGATCACGCTTCAGCTAAATCGAGTACCACTAGTGGGTGTATGTTATAGTCTCGGATCAAATTCGACAAAAAATGGATTTAATTCCTTTTGCCCTGGTGGGGCACAGTTGTGTTCATGGACAAATATGTTATTCTTCCCGCTGCACCAATGAGAGAAAAGTCCAATGTTTCAGCACAATATAGGGTCACTGTGGTATTGAACGTAACATTTTAATGTCGCTTGACAAAGGCCCAAAATAAAATGTTCATTCAATGTCCAGAACCCCCCACCCCTATCTTGCCATGAAAGCAACACAATTCTTTGGGCGTCTGACTTTGTTTTGCTGATCAAATTTCCATTATACTGGCATTTATCTAAACACCTTATCAACCCTGTCTGCTATCAAGCTCTCAGCCTGCCCACCGAGTATAAAAGATGAATATTTTTTCTTTGTTGTGGATATGCTGCATTCGTTTAAAGAGGATTGATTACCATCCTCACTGTTGTACTAAAATACTGAACAAAATATTGCTACCAGGCTAAATGGTACATATTCATAAACTCTGTATTTTTCTAGTCCTTTTATCTTTTGCACAACATTGTTGAATATGACGGGGACAGTGATAAATTAAAATTTATCCAGTGCTACTTTTAGAAAGCAGAAAGTAAATTGTAGTGATTGAAGGTCTTGAAGTAGCATAACTGAGTGTCACGTCAGTGCCTGGTAGCCAGGTGACCACGCCCCCTTCATCTAATGACTCTCTACTTCCTCCTTCAAACTCCCCTGAATAAATTGACTGCACCTGCACTGAAAAACCCAGATAGTGAGATGCTCAACAGTGGCAACTGGTGAACTGGCAACAGGTATTTTTATCCCTTAAAAATAATGATTGGTCATGACCTGTTTTCAATCATTCATTTAAGTTACCATTACTGGACCTCTCAACATTATCAGGTGTGGCCAGTTTTCATTAATAACGCATACCTGTCAACCAGAGGTCGCGTTAACCGAATATTTTCCGTCACTGGCAGATTTTTTTTAATAATGATGGAATATTTTGAAGGCCGTCAGTCATTTTGACAAAATGTAATTCCCACCCCAGTCCAATTTGTGGTGGGTGTCATATTGTCTCGAGCAATGTCTTTGATCTGTATGACAGAGATGCCAAGTCTCATGCATTCAGCGTCGGTCTCACGCATTCTTTAGGCTTATTCACAGTAGTCCACAATTATTCAATGAACACTTATTAATGAGATTCTCACGCGGAATTAAAATCCTTGTGCACTGAAGTTTCAGTTTCACTTGTGTGAAGGTGGACCTCACTATGGAAAGTGATGACTCTGGACTTCTCGTGCTTTTCTTTTTCTTATGTGCTTCATGATCATTTAAATTGTTTGAATGAAATAAGACCATTTGAAACATCTTCATGCAATTCCATTGCTCTCAATCCTTCAGTAAAGACAAGCGTGAGAATTCCCGAGTCATAATCGATTTCCGTGTCACCAGTGGGGAAATGTGCAATGACTTGAATTCTTTGAGTGAATTTCTTCAGTTTGCGTTGATTGAAAAATTACTACAGCACAGGAACAGCACAGGAACGTCAACGCCACTTAGAGGCGAGAGACTCAAGCCGAATGCGTCAGACTTGGCATCTCTGGTCTGATCCTGCATTCTTCATATTTTTGTAATATGATCATTTGCTCTTTATTTGTAAAATATGCTGCTCTGCTGCCAGTAGATGATTGGTCATATGCTACAAATGCCGTCTCTGTTATGTGAACGCGCAGATATCTAGGACTGTGGTTGTTAGGCTTGGTGAAGCTCAGCAGTAACTGAAAGCATTGTGTGTTACTGTGTGGGGGGAGAAATCATTTGTGATGTTTTATAAAGGTCGTAACAGCAGTAAGTTCAAAAATCCATGCTGTATTTGACACAGAGCGCAATGCGTGTCTACATGAATCACTGTCGGCATCAGCTAATGCGTAATCTATAAATTATTCTGTTTATTTTATTAAAAAAATAAATGATAATAAAAATTAAATTACAATGACAAATAATGATGATGGAATTTTTAAGCCCCTGTCCGTCACAATGACAGACAATCAGAAAGTGTAACGCGACCTCTGCTGTCAACTCTCACGCATGAAAGCTGCCCACACCTGATAATGTTGAGAGTTTTTTGAGTTTCCGTAATGATAATTTGAATGAATGATTGACAACATGATCCATCATTAATTTTAAGGAATCGTTTGAGCTTCCTCTATGGCCAGTTCACGAGCTGCCACAGGTGCACAATATTGTAAAATTGGAAACTGATGAACTCAAAACAATTGTGATTGTTAGTGATCTTGTGTTCACAGCATTTAAAATCATGATCAGAATAACTTTTATCATATGTTCTTTACGGATCGCCGCCACAATGCAGTTTAGTTGGTTTACATATTTTTTAAGGTAATAAGTTGCCACAAAACATTTGCGTTTGCTGCACTATCTGGGTTAAAAATGTGTCCTTAAGCCCATTTAAATTCCTTTCTCATTCAGACGGTGCCAGGCGTCGTCTAGAGAAGTCCGTTCCCTCGCTCCTGCAGTTTCTGGTCCGTTTGTTTCCCTCGCACGTATTGTTCGGACTTTGATCAGTTTATTCTTCTTTCTTTGATACTTTGTCGTGTTTCATCCTTTTGGTTCTTATTTCAGGGTTTTGAGTTATACGGTATATTAAAGTCTTGGTAACCTTTGTATCTCTCTCTGTTTCTTGAGTTTGTTTGTGTTTGTATTGATATTTGTTCTTAGTGATATTTTCTGTTATCATCTGCATATTCTGTTCATCAGTCTTGTGTACCAAGATTTCCCTGGTAGCGGTTTTGATCTATTGTCCTGATCTCTAATTCCAAGTCCTTGATCTGTAGTATTATTTGTGGATGTTGATGCTCTTATTGTGATATTAAAGAGCATGATCTGTGCCCTACTTCCGGTCCTGTCTGCCTCTTGTCCTGTTCCCAGACACACAGGCTGCAATCCAGAGGCAGAACTATTTTTGTGAAAAGCTTGGACTCGCATATCCTTCACATTCCAGAATAACTATATTTGTGGCAGCAATTGAATTACACGAGCTGGACAAAGAAAAAACAATTGTTGTAAAATTTGCGATAGCCGTTACTCTGTCATCACACACACAATATCAGCTCAACCCAGTTCAAATTTCATGCAGTCAATTAAATTTTTAGAGTGGCAGGCAATATGGGCAGACGAGGTGAAATACTTTCAGTTCTCAATTTAATATTAACTTGATCAATTCTAGCTGGAGGCATGTATTTATTTATAAACTAAGAGGCAAAAAAAAAAAAAAGGTTTTTTCCGCTAAAGGCACAGCCCTGGGAAAAGGATGATTTTTATTCATACAGCCTCTGTCTCTTTGGGGTTTATTCACACAAACGACCAGCGTGAAAAATGAGGTATAAATGACTCGGCCTTACGGTATTCCCATATTGGTCATTACTGTCCAGTGAAATCCTAACGATTGGACATTTATGTGGATTGTAGGTCTACATTGGTGCCATTGTATGGCATTTACATCCATTGATGTGAAAAATAAAGGTTAATTCATCGCATCACTGTAAATATAAGGAAATGTTCCATCGTATAACAATAGCAGTTATAAGGGGATTTTTCTAGACCAGGTTTATTTTCATATTGATAAATCTGGATGAAATACAAGATTCCATTTTTATTTGTCCATTGAAGGTTAAATTCACAGAAAAATGAAGATGGGGAAAAGGAAAGCTGACATTGCAATTCCAATTTTGAAGTCATTTTTGCTGGATCAAGTAGAAGAAGGGTAAGTGAAAAATAAAGCAGTAGCACACATTGCGCAGCGGTCAATGTTACACCGTCAATATGGTTTGTGTTTTAAGGTGAGGGGTGTTACGGCCATAGCGGGTTTGTCTCCATTCCCACGTGATTTAACCTCTCTCTGCCTCCAAATATCTATAACTGTCAAGAACATCACAACGGACAATAGATAGAAGAACTGTCATGGTTTAGGGTGTGTGCGTGTTAAGGACTTTCTCTGTGGCTCTCGTCCCGGGACGGCATCGAATTACTTCATAATCGAATTATTTACCCAGCTGGCTGATTGGACTTGGGCGGCGCCTTTCCCGGACTCTATAAGCCACGCCTTTTGCTAGAGTGTCTGATTTTAGCTTACACTTCAGCCAGAAGATGTTTCTACTTTGGATTTTTTGCGTACTTCTTTGCAGTCTTCTTTCGTCCCTCATTTTCGTAAGGTCTGCACCTATTACGGTGCTTTGGAATTCTCTTTTCTCGAGACCTTATTTTGTTGGTTTTATTGCACCGCTGCATGCGGGTTCTGTTCTTTGTTTCTGCCAGTTTCTCTCTCTCGCTCTGCTTCCGGGTTCTGATTGTTAAGTTTGTATTTTGGGAAGCGTGAGAGTTAATTTGCTGCCTGTCATCTACTCCTCCTTATGGTGATTTTAAGTGCTTGTTATCGCAGACCTATTGCTTGCCAGTCCGCTGCACCATTACAAGAACGTGCTTAATTGTGCAATGATCTCTCCTGTAGCCAAACGTTTACGTGAGAGAGTCATGTTGACGCTCTCATTGGCCCCCTTTCACCAGGGGCTTCCCAAAGCGTCAATTAATTTGAAGGGCTCAGCTTCGGTTAGCTGAGGATCCAACACTATTCTGTGGTGAGGATGGAGGCGAGCCTTGCAAAAAGTGTTCACTTTAGTGTGCATGATTATAAGAATGGCGACTGAATGGGATGTGTTTTATGGATTTTGTCACCGCCACTGGCATGGATCTCTGCCCCAGCAAGCGCTTTGTCGATAGAGAAAGCGCAGAAATGGCCTGTGGAGGAGTGAGGTCAGGACTGCCGGTGCAGTAACCGCCTTAATCTGCATCGCCCCATCTCCTGCTCCCATATCTTCAACTTCATGCTAAAAACTGCACGAGCAGTCAGCTGCAGTGACATTTATATATCCCCTCGGAAAAGCTCAGGTAAGACTGATCTCCCACTGATCAGCTCCCTTTCATCACTATTCCAAACAAGGCTAAGACGGTACTTGCGATATGCCCCGGTCATTAGTTTGCAACCAGGATGAAATTTGAATTCTGAGGAAAAAATACTTTCCATTATACTCATGTTCCCTCAAGTTAAAGTCGATAATGGAAACGGGTCTCTGGGTGTTCTGTAGACCAGGCTTGAAAAATCAAAACTGCTCAGCCGTCGTGAATTCGGGAAGGACTCGTCTGAAGCAGATCCCTTTGGAATCCAAAGAACCAGTCAAAAGAAGCTGCCTCCAGGTCTTATTCATCTCAATGGGGACACTGGTATGAAGTGAAATTATAGTCAATTTAATTAAGGCGACATTCACCTAGGACAGAGGTGGGCAGCGAGGGCTGTATCTGTCCCTGGTTTTCACACCAACGTCTGGCCTTTAATTAGTTGATTATCTCAATTAGCCAAACCATTTATGAAATCTGACGTTTCATGTGTATTTCTTTAAATTATAATGAAACTACAAAGACTAGTCTTGTCTCCCTTCATACAACATTTTCCTTTGATCGTAATCATTGCGAAAATCTATATTTGTGCATGCAATCAATTAACTCAATTAGTCAGGGTAATTGATAGGAATAAAAACCTGCATACACACCGGCCCTCCAGGACCGTGATTGCCCACCCTTGACCTAGGAAGTAGAGCAAGCAGCACAAGGTCGTTCATTTCATCCCAGCACTTGAGACAGAGTGTCCTCAAGCAGGAAACCTTACCTTTTATTGCCTCCAGAGAGCTGGCAGCTTGCATTGCTCTCTCTCACTGTGTGAGTGTGTGTGTCTGCATGCACGTGTGTGTGAATGAGAATTTAAATTTATTTGATGTGATTTATGCAGCTAGACTGCAATAAAATTACTGAAGTCAATTTAACATTTATTATAAGCAACTTTCGTAGAATGCCTTCTAGGGGTTTCTACTGGGCCTCAAACCGTACAGACCTCCTGGTGTGTAACTTGCCCTTCAGTCTGCAGACATTTTACTTTCTAATTCACTCTAGTGTATTGCGCATAACGCACGGTTTCATTTATCTTCAGAATAATACCGACTGAGAGATGAGAGGAAATTGGACTGCTTGATTGCCTTTGACTGTTTTCAGTCATGCAGAGACCTCGAGGTTCGGTTTTGCGTGAGCAAGGACATTCTTATTTTTCTTTCTCAGTCTTTTGTATAGAAAACAATGCAAAATCTAAAACGAGATCATTTATTGAGATGGACAGATGATGGACATACATTTTGAAACAAAATGTAAAGCAAGCATGCAGGGATTGTGTATTCAGGCTGTTGTGATTCTTTTCTGAGTGGTTTGTGACCAGCATAAACTTTAGTGGCCAGGATGGTGGATGGTCATACTTCGAAAATAAAACACACAAAATTCAGTAAAAACTGAAAATTAAGAAACTAATTTCAAGATACCCATTAATAAAGACAAAGAGAAACCATCGATGAGCAGATGTTATCTGAATAAAACAAACTCCGACACGAAAATCTGGACACACAGTCACTGAAAGCAATTACAATGGCCAACAAATTAGGTGACATTTTAATAAAACCTCTGCAATACTCTGGCTGGTCATATCAATGTGTCAGCCAACCAAGATTTCCACCCGACAATTCATCTGGTGCTCTGAGACTCTTCGTCTCCAGACTTTTTGTCCCCAGAATTTTCGTCCCTGCATTCTCTGTCCCTGGATTGTTTGCCCCCAATAATGCTTTGCCCTCTTCCTGCATCATAACCCTAACCCTAATCTTGTTATCATGGTTATCCATCCATCGTCTGTGCACCCATCCTGTCTGTCAACAATGGTGGCACGTTTCGTTATCATTTGGGGATGAAAAATCCGGGGACAAAAAGTTGGGGAGGAAGAGTCCGGGGACAAAAAGTCTGTAGGGACGAAAAGTCCAGAGACAAAAAAATTCAAGGCTGAAAATCCAGGAAAAGTCCTGTAACCAGCATAGGGATTTCAGCTTTCCTTGAGGGCAAAAAGTGCGCTTTCACGATTCTTTCGGCAAGACTGAGTTTCTCGAGCATAAAATCCATGCATGGCCATTTTATGTGTTATGGTGTGAAGGTGTCATGTGTAACGGCTGCCCATTTGAGCGATTTATACTTTTGTTTTGTGTAATGAGTGTTTCTTCCCAGTATATTTTACTGCAATTTTTTGGTAAGAAAAGCCAAACTGATGGCCTTGATTTCTCCTTTACTTGTGAAACGGCCTTTGGCCCAGAGGAAAACATTCATATTTATGCAGCCTTGTCTTAAAAAAAAAAGAGCAGAGTGGCAACCCAACGGTAATAATATAATTTATTTTAATAAATGAAATGGCACTTGAAAACACATCCCATGCCACGGTTGGCTGGTTTTAACTTTCATAAGCGACGCCAATTCTCTACTTTTCAGTGATTTCTGCAAAAACACACAATTATCACCCCTGAGAGCTGAAGGAGAAACACTCCTCCATCTGAATTATAACCTGGATATTATGAGGTAGAAAATCAAAACAACTCCTTGCATTTCAACCATGATTTGCCATCTTGAGAATACTTATTTGAAAAGTAGTTCATTTAAAGGCACCAGGAGTACAAAAATGACAGCATTTTCAAACAGCCAAAGTGCTTGTTATTATCATCAATTACAGCATTAATCTATTTAAGCACATAGAAATATTTTTCTTGCTTACATACCAACTCTACCGCTTTTGGCGGTAGACTACTGCTTCTGGGGCATTTCATTCTGAGAAAAAAAAAAAACGCCCCAAAAGCGGAGTTGAAAGTATGTTCTTGGAATACATATAAGACCAATGGTATAGTCTTGTCTGAAGTAGTGGATGTGTGAAGACTGAGAAATATTTTATCTCCAATGACCATAATCCACCCCCACAAGGAACGATCACATTTCCAAAAATAACTGCATAAAGTGTAACAACATTAATGGTAATATAATATATATCATAAATAATACAAGAAAAGCACTCAGAGAGCGCAGACCTCTGCCAAGCACAACATTTCCCTCCATATTGCGACTTCCACAATAGATATTAGTCTTATATTTATTTCATCTATTTTTTCAGATTCCCTGACCAAGAAAACATACCATTAGCAACTGGATTCATAATAATATCAATATTAGTTCAGTAGTTATTCACGAAAAGCAAGTTTTCCGTAATGGTGGTTTTCTTCTGGATCTAGTTCCCTGGCTTTTGAAGATACAGTAAATCCGGTGACACCTTCCTAATTCTGCAATATCTTGGCTATATAATGGTGTTTGTCGCATGTTTGTTCCAAAGGTCCCCTACTTTCGTATTCTGGATCATAGTGTCCAGAATTATTCCATTTTGAGGATCAGTCTTTGATATATTGTAGAACAAGTTCGAAACTTGTCCTGTATTTTTTCTCCAAGTGCCCTGACCATTTATGGGTGTGTTATATGCATAAATGTCGAAAATGGCCCCATCTCCCAATGTTAAAGAATCCTTTAAAAAATTCCTGGATCCAGACGGAAATCCGGATCACTTCCAAAATCTAATCATTTCTTCCTTATACCAATCTGTACAATCCCTGAAAATTTCATAAAAATCTGTCCATAACTTTTTGAGTTATTTTGGTAACCAACCGACAAACAAACAGACAGACAGACAGACAAACAAACAAACCCAGGCAAAAACATAACCTCCTTGGCAGAGGTAATAAAAGGTTTTTCATCATGAACTTCTCTAAAAGGCACAGCTGCTGTCTCCATGTCAAAGTAGCATAAGTGACGTTTGCCCAATCTTATTTATTTTACAGATTTAAAAAATATTGATTATTTTAATTGCTGAACCACTACCAATGCAAGAAAATCGAAATCAACATATTTTGACAAATCTTTCGAAAGCTACACAATCAAACTGATAGGATCGCATGGTTAGGCTGAGGTATTGCATTAAGAAAAAATGTAATACTACTTTTGCCATAGTATTCACATGATAAAAGGATGATGCAGTTTGTTGAGTTCACACTTTAAAACAATATTCACTTTTCCTACGCAGCGCAATATTTGACGATGTGAAAACGAAATTATGCTTTGGGCGTGTGCAAGATAAAGGGTTAATGTCATAAGAATTCACAGAATATAATTCAGTACAAACTTTATTCATTTAGGCTACTAGATCTAAGACTGTATGTCTGCTCAATTAAACAATTAAGTAAAAGGCACCATTATTTGTGAATTCTGTTCTCTGTAAAACCCAAGAATGATATAATCACATAAATACCTCCCGCAGATTCTTTCAGCTGTAGTGAGGAAGGTACAGACATTATTCATCAGTCTGCACGCTCCAGTCGCCAAAGTCATTGGAGTCATAACCCTGGTCTCTCACTAATTGTCTCCACCTTGTTTCCAGCAACCTGTGTATCTATTATAGGAGAGATATCGTCTCCTTTTATCGGTTTTGACATCTAGCGTCCGTCTCTGTCCCACAGGTAATCTCATCTGTTCCCGTTGCCCTCACGTGTGGTTGTGTGCGTATATAAGCCTTAGTTTGTCTGAGCAGACTTGCTGGATTGTAAGGCTTTATTCTGCAAAGCTTCGGGTCATTTAGTCTTCCATTAAGTAGAAATTGTCTTCAGAAATGAACTTATCCTTATGAAATTTAAAAATGCAATTACTCCTTGGAGTACTGGTAATAAGTACAAGCTCCCAGGCCTTTCCATTGGTTTCCAGGATTGGGACAGCATTTCTGTTAATCCTCAGTGCCAGTATGTTTGTCTGTCCAGTTTTTTAGGAACACCTGCCCAGCCTTCATAGGTCTCCAGGTCTGGGACAGTGATCCTGCAAAACCCACGGATCCTATTTTCAAGCAGTCTGGCTTCAGCAAGGGTAAAACAATCTGGCTACGACTCTGGAAGGCCACTGGCCGGAAACAGTCTCTCCCCTGAATCCAAGCTGCACTCCAACACAGTACACAGGACTGTTAATTTGTTGTTTGATCTGCATTAGGTTTCTTGTCTCACTTTTCACACATTAGTAAGAATGGGAGGCACTTTTAGCCCACGGCCCCTTTAGAAGTCGTGGAAGCTGAGCATCCCCTTATGGAACTAAAGCTAATATCAGCTTAGGTCTTATAGCTTACATAGGCTTAACTTGTTAAGTCTGTTATCACTCCTTGACATGATTTGTAAGCATCTGAAATGGGATTATAAATTTACAAAACACAATAAAACATTACTGTCTTCAGTTTTGCACACGTTAGAAATTAATCATTGATTTTTTTTTTTCCCCCATCAGTTTTTCTTTTCACTGCCAGTTTTTTTTTTAAATCTTGCTGATCATCTTTTCTCTCCCCCATCTGTCTCAGGACACAATTAAAGTCATTTGGAGGTATTGGTGGAAAATCTTTTGACTGTGTTCTCAGTTTAAATTGCCGCTCAGGATCCTGTGTTTGCATGATGGGGCACCTTGCAGCTATGGGCCCGTTTTCAGTTTTTGGAAAATGGTCCATGAGCATAAAGCACGATGAAGACCTTGAGTGATTGCATACGCCTCCCATTTTTTAACAAATTCAGCAGACATCGAAAGGCAAGTTTCCTGTCTTTCATAATCCCCTGTGGTTTAAGGCAAGGTGTAATTACTGCAGACCAGCGTTTAAAGTCCTGTAAGTGAAGGGATAGATCTTGTAATGGATTCCTGGGAGGAAAGACTAATGAGACTGTAGGGCAGCAGGCAATGATCTCAGCAGCAGGATTTTGAACAAGCCGTTGTTTGCGAATCCCTTTACCGCACATGCCTCCAGGATTATAGTGAGTATGTCACAGATTTCAGAAAAGAGCCAAGTGCAGAACACAGATTACGCCGAAGTCGGCCTATATTAACAAAGCAAGACTAGAACCTAAAGATTTCTCAGAGATGCACGGCCTGTGGTCAGGCAGAAGCAGTAAGAAATGAGAGGAATCAAGCATTGAGAATGTTAAGGGGGCTGGTCTGAGGTCAGTACCAGGATGACAAGCCAAATGGACCAGGACACACTGGCAGGCACACATCTCCGAACAGGAGGAAGTCACTTCACCTAGACCAGAGACCAAGATTTTCCCAGATAAATAGATGCAAAGTCTTTTTCATTTTTGTAAATTATACTCCAAGGATGGAGGACACAGGACAATAATCCAGCAAAGTGAAGAGGGAGACCAGGAACTTAAATACACAAGATGAGCATCAACAAAGTGGAAAATGCCTGTGAAGGTACAGAGGTGAACCAAGGAAGGTGGGGAATGAATAAGTAATAACAATCAATAAATTAAACAAAGCCAAAACTCACAAGGACAGCTTGATTGGGGAAAAAATCAATTAAGGAAACATGACTGTGGACCATTTTTTTCCTGCTTGTAAATCAAAGGTTTGATTCATTACTCAAAATAAATTTTTTGCAAATCTGAGTGCAGATACTGCCTCTTCTGTGTACGGAGATTATCCAAATGCCTGTTTCCTTGTTTTTTTATGACACCTAACACTTCAAAATGGACGACTAACTATCCATTAATAGGACAGAGTCGCAAACAGAGCATCTTATACGAGTGGATCATGTTAGATTTAAGATTACGTGTTTCTTTCATTTTCCCCACACAGTTGGTTGGGACATTTTTGCTTTGTCCAAAAGTTGGCCGGGTGTGACAAACAAACAATGACTATTGAATGAGGTCGTTGCAAGTTATGTAGGTGGTCACACGATCCCCAAAGCAAAATGTACACGCAAGTTGATTGCAGCATAGTGAAAATGGGGAAATCTTGTTCCTTGCACCAATTATAATGCCATTCAGTCGTCTGGTAAATACGACAAAGATAGGCTTCCATCAATTAATACAAAATAATAAAGCCCTTTTGAAAGATTGGCTTGTTAAATTAAGAAGAAATGACCGTGGAAAGCCTGACAAACCAACAAAACATTCAGTTCTTTGCTCAGAGCACTTTGAGAAAAACTGCTTCACGTACCAGAAGTTCACAAGTAAGTCAACGGTTTTGTTGCAGGAAAAAACTGGTTATAAAGTGAAGATTTAAAGAAATTAGAGGAAACTATATATTAAATACAAATCTTAACCTTAAGCCTGAATGCCCCTTTAACGGGGGCAATGCATTTTCCTTGTTTCCTAATAGCAACCATGCAGCATATCCACTTAAAGCCCAGAAACTCAGCGAAAAGTTTGTGATGACCGTTTTTACCTAAACCGAACACAATTCAAGTACCAAGCAAGTAAATAAGCATTTAGCAAAACATTAAATAAAATAAGATTAAATAATCAGTGCTCAATTGCAAGAATTTCTACTGATTTTGTGATATGCATACAAACGAAATTCATTTGTTTCATTTTCATTCAAATGAAAAAGGACAGTCCACAGATTCCAACGATATAAGCTTTGTTATTTTAAATTGACACCACACTCAAAGAACAGCAGGCATACACTTTAAATGCTACAGAGATGAGCGAAAAATTTTCTTACCTTTGATATTTTGTCAGAAAAGCTATTTGTGGGTAAATCTGCACTTGCTATTGTTTTGGCCAGTCTATCTGAGAGTCCTCTCGCCATTATGCTATGCAAAGGAAGACCTCAGCAGTATAATCACTTAAATGGTTTGTTTTTTGTATTTTCGCTGTAATTAACTGCTCAACTGTTCAACTGTTGCTTTCAAAGCCGGTTAATGACTGAGAATCCTTACGCCAATATGTTCAAGTTCAAACACAGCACAGCTATACAAGTGCTAAATCGACCAGTGAATATACTGTCTGCTGAGCTAGTGTCATGGATAAGGCGGCGCATTTGGACCTGAGGTTCAAAATCCAGTGATACATGTGACATTTCAGTGCAAGGAAATTTTTTGTATAAATAAATAATTATTAATCGATGTATTCCCATCAAAGCCATCTTCCTCAGTTACTTCAGGGATCACGTGATTTACACTACGGTTACTGCATCCAGTGCAACGCCTTTATTGGTCAATGCTCATTGGCTACCCACCAACAAGGAAGGTAGAACGTCAGTTTCACCCGCCAATTGCAACATTGACCCGTGTGGTCGGGTGTTCATTTCAGGTCCTGGTTACAGGTACAAAGGTTGAGCACTAAGAAACAAAACAGGGCCAGGGATAAGGCAGCATTCAAGAAGCAAACGAATCAAAAACAGACGACTTCTAATGCAATCACAAGTTGCTGAATCGGAGGAGACACAGAAGGCATGAATGTTGTGACATACAGTTTTTTTCACCCAAATGTTGTTGAATATTGCAGATCGGCTGCAAAATATAGGGCTGCAGAGGCTAACCTTGATTGAGAAGTTCAGCATGTTGACAAAAAAATGCATTCTAGTAGCAATGTGGTCTGGTATTGCCTGCCTGGGCTCATAAATGGGTAGAATATCCAGGTGGAAATATTTCAGCTACTGTTTTGGATATCTTAGCATTGACATAAGTCTTTGGATGTAATTCTGGTGGCATTTTAAACTTTAAAGCGCTAGTCCTCTGTTGTTAAGTTTCCATGATCATGACTATTTTCAAAAAGTCGAATCATGCCAATTTCTTTGTGTATTAATACAATATGTTTGTTATATTGGAATATGTGTGTCATCAGAAAAAAAAAAAAAGAACTGGAATTACAAGTAATTTTGTCAAAATTTCTTCAGTTTCTCGAGTGATTGATAAACGTCTACATCAGTGCTAGAGTCCAATTTCAAATGTATTTCCATCAAGTAGATATGAATGTGATCACAATTTTTTTTTTCAGTGAATTAGACCTCATTATTTGACTTTGTGCGCATGCCTCCAATCTGAGTCTGTCTTTATGAATTTAATGACTCAGCATTACCATGTGGGCGACTGCTGTGTAAAGCTAACACATGGTGTGATGTTTCACTCAATTAAAAGCACAGGCTCAGCCAAGAATGTAGAAAAGAGAGTTTTAAAGCAGAAAAGGAGCTGGTTGCAGCAGGATATTTGTTACATCCGTGGGAGGTCCGGTCATTCCTGCTGATAGTGCAAGAATGGTTAGTCATCGTGGGGTGTGTCCCATAAAATGACACATCAGACGCCAGAAAAGGCAAGATATGACCGAGGGCGCTGCTGTGCATGTTTATGAGGTGCTGCCTGTGGAGTGGGCCAGATGTACAGTGAGGGTCTGGACCCACCTTTGGTATCTACCACTACAGAGGCCTGAACGGCTTAAAAGATCAATCAAATCTGACCTTTAAGTCTGCATATGTTTATGCAACATGGCATTTATTGACTCCGGTGATGGATGCGTCTCCCTTAGCCCTCACTAATGGGATGCTGGGCAGAATGACACCTCGATGACACTTATGATATTGGGCCCTCAATATCTGCTTATCAATAAATGTAGATGAGTTTCGGGTATGGACATAGTGTGAAAGTATGGATTTGTCAAACTGTTTCGAAAAGTCGAGGAGAGCCTTCTGTAAATTACAGAGTGGACCAGAATGATTTGAAGTCCAGTTTAGATGTTTTGGTGGTCAAACTTGGGCAACTGGACTGCTGTTGACTAAAACTGAGGTGCAATTTACGGAATCCCTATGACTTCAGCATCAGACAGCTGCACCTTGTTCGTTTATGAATAATGTTTCTAAAATGCTTCACACAGCCCCAGTCCTGATAATGTTGGTGACCTTCACAGAGTATTTTTAAAAGTAGAAGATGTGACAAATCTAAAAATCTAAAGGCTTTATACTTATGGAGCAGCAAGTCATTGAAATGAATGGTAAAATACGGATAGACATGAATGTTAAAAAACAGATTAAAATGATTTTGTGCGCGTGCGTGTGTGTGTGTGTGTGTGTGCGTGTGTGTATTTATTACAAGTTTCACCTTTGACAAAAGAAAAAAGTAGCAGGAAAGATCATAATTCACATTGGCAGCCGGCAATTCTCAGGTACTGTAACTCAGATCAAACTCTAACATAACTGTGTCAAAACATTACAGGACCTCGTGCTCAACAGCTCAGTAATGAATCACTAACCCATGCAGTTTATGCAGAAGATGTACACTGGCAACACCTGCCATATCCATGTACAATAATAATACTTTCTGTGGTTTCAAAGTTTCTTCATCTCACAGGAATATGTGGTGATTCATCTTTGCCCTGATAACCACACCTCTGCAAAATTTTTTGCATTTTAACAGTGGAATGACGTACATGAAAAATCATTTCTATCTCAGTCTATACTATGATGAATCAAGGTAATATGAGCTTAGTTTGGAGACACAATCTCTCAGAGAGTCGTTAGACCAACAGGAGTTAAAAATAGATATTAGGTTTTATTTCTTTTGTTTTGGTAATTGATAAAATATGAAGATCTACCAAGCATGTATGACAGGCCGGGCATTAATTAAATCATGGGCAGTGCCGAGACTTATTCAGTTTGAATGCATAAAAGTTAAAAAAAAAAAAAAAATACAATATGAAAGGCATTTGTAGAATAGTCAGCGTTTGACAAAGTTCATGCTTTAAATGTTATGTAATCCGTACAAGACCTCTCCCAACAGAGTAGCATGGAGTTGTTGAACAATGACAAGCTCCCTCGGATGCTGAAAGAGTTTCTGTTGTGATCACAGAGGAAGGTCGAGGGGAGTAGATACATTTTTCCCTTGACTGTTATTTACCTTTTATAAATTGTATTACTCAGCATTGTTTTTTGATAGCATAGTGTTGCAATGGGTAGCACTCCTGCCTTAAAACAAGAAGGTTCTTGTTCTAATCCCTTCTGTGAGGAGTTTGCATGTTCACCTGTGTTTGTGTGGGTTTCCTCTAGATACTCTGGTTTCCTCCCACAGTCTAAAGACATGCATGTCAGGCTGATGTGAGACTCTAAATTGCTCATAATATGAGCATGTGAGTGAGTGGTGAGTGAGCCCTGTGATTAGTAGCAGACTGTCATCAGTGAAGTCCTGCCTCTCATCGATATGCTGGGCTGTCCTGTAACCCTGAACAGGAATAAGAGAGTTGAATGATTGATCTACAGTACGTTTCATTTCTTGATGTGATTTTAAAACTGAAAGAAAAAAATGTTCTTTAGACGCTACAGTGCCATCATCTACAGGTGCTGTAATTCATAAAGAATGTGCTTTGCGTGGGCGAAACCAAAACATGGACCGGAATAATAACAGCAATATGGGTTCTGGCCAAAACAAAAACATGGCAATAACAAAAACATGGTAAAACTAAACTGAAACAAAACATGAATATAACCAAATCACAATACACAATACGAGGCAAGGTCAGGCAATGCAGAGATCAGAAACCATATCAGACAGAACATCAGAAACATGGCAAACAGAGCAGAATCATAACAGAAATGGCCTAGAAATGGCCTTGGGGTGACAGAGAAATGGTCCGGACAAAATTTTCACACCCGCAGCCCGCCCATCCGCCCATGAAGGCGACTACAATACCCCTCTGCCCCTTCGTCAGAGATGACGAGTGAAAAGGTAAAGAACTCCTGCAAGGTCTTATTAAACTATACCCTTATATAGCCGGGTAATTAGGAAATCGGACCCACTTAACATTCTTTATTTTCAATTTAAAATGGCGGATTGCGTTCTCAGTCTATACCTGTACTTTAGTGCCAGAACCTTCCTTTGTTTGCATTCACATTGAGCGGCCATCAACCATAACTGTAGTGTATACATCATTATAACTTCAGCACTGGGTTAGCAGTATTGAGACTTCTGAAACAAACATAAAGCAAACAAAACAAAACCACGAAACGTACACGCAACGACCAGCATGATTTAGCAACTTCAAGTATTTATGGTCGTCTGTTTCCTCTGTTTTCTGAGGTCTGCTTTGCACCACCTGCTTGGTTTCTTGTGTCAATTGGGCATGAGGGCCCAAGTAAACAGTCTGCGTGAGAAGCAAACATTTTGGAGACAACTGCCCATTCCTCCATGTGCACACAACTATTTGTATGCATATTATCTAAAGATGACTGTAAATCACGTCAGGTACTAAATTATTTCAGACCCAGAAGCATATTTGTTTGTTCTTGGGAAATGTTTGGTTTGCAAATGTGGGGGGAGGATGGATGGGAGGGAGGGGGGGAGGAGATTGAGAGCAAATCCACCCTCTTATTCAAATGCAAATAATTTTGCATCATAGCCAATTCATTTCTTTTGTGCATCTTTCCAAAACATCTTCCCGGACATCGTCATCTCATGAAATAAAAAGAAAACAAACAACTCATAAATTACTGATCAAACCCAGAGACTTGAGAAACATTTTATAGGTGTTTTTCTCGGTTTAGCAGCATTTCAGTAATTCCAACACAAAGCAACATCCAGATGCTTCCTTAAACCTGTGGTGGTTTTGAAGAAACACTTTTAGATAACAAAATCTCAGTTCTTTCCCTCTCCTATGAAAAGCTTCTCAAAAGGAAAAGAGTTGATTTCCAGCATCGACTGTGCTGTACAAGGTCTCCTGGCTCACTGCGTGCCTTACAGCAGTCTTGTAGAAGGCAATTAGCGCACCTTATCTTATTACGCTAAGTTCTATATATCTCCCAGAGGGGTGCAATGGGAAGAGCTGGCAGGAACTGGAGTGAAACAGCAGTCTCCTCAGCCTCAAACCTGCGTCTCCGTAATAACGCAAACTGTGCTGAAATGCTAATTTATCATCTTAGAAAATATTATAAAATATGTATTACCAGTATAAACGTGGAGGTGCTTTGTGCATGTCGCATGGCTCATGCGCTAGCCCCTAAAGGTGAAAATGTTAGATTTTTTTTAATAGGATAACCAACCTGCATACTGGCCTAGCGTACATATGTTAGCACAGACATGAAGAGGAGCAACAAATTCAAATATTTTGTGGTTGAGGCATGAAGTCTGATTCTCCCTGACTTTTCATTTTATTTTGTAATTCAGTTCAAACTTCATCTTCAAGGGTAATGTGAAATCCTTGCACAATAGTGTGCATACTTATGTTTTACTTCCATTATAATATGGAAATAATAAAATGTCAGCAAAACCTTATCTTAATCACGGACATTGTATTCACAGCAGTTGAAGAGAAAGATGTTCATGAGCTTCAATACATACTAGCGGAACAGATACATTTTCAGACACGTTCAGCTAATCCACGCAAATACATTCAGCTTGGCCAAACACTGATAATATCCTCAAAGTATTTTGAAATGATAAAGCTCACCAATAGCAAATAATTGCAATTGTGTGAACTGGGCTGTCTGTGTGATTCCCGTCTGTGTCTTGGCTTTTGGCAATTTTCGTTGTTAGGGTTTCCCTCATGTGATTCTCTCATTGTAATTAGTCTGATCCAGCTCACCTGTTCCCTGCGTAGCATGTGACTTCCCTCCCGTTTATTTAGGAGTCCTCACTGCAGTGCTGATTTGGTCAGAACTTTGATCAATATTTCTTTGTGCAGAGCACCGTGTGTGCCATTGAGTATTGTTTCTCTTCGACTAGTTTGTCCGACTTCGATCCTTGCCATTGCCCTTCTTGTATTGTTCTTTTTGGATTTTGACCCATTTTTGTCTGACCATGATTTCTGTGTTTGGGTGCCCTGTGTATGACCCTTGGCTTTGTTCATCGACTAAGACTTTTTGCCTATCGTTTATGTACCTCTGCTCATCTGTCTCACAGGTTCTGACCCCTGCCTGTCTAGTCGATACTGTTTTTGGATTTCTTATTGTGGCTTGGCAATTCCTGTGTATTTTGGCTTTAACTCAGACTCCATTAAAGGCATATGGGTTTTTTTTATTTCTGTCTCTTGCGTGTGGTTCCTGAACTGTCACATCTTCAAATTTGTTTTCTAAAGAATCTAATGCTACCAAGAATATTTGTGCTTATCCCATCAATGCCCATTTCTTTTCAAAGTGAAATTTAAACTTTATTATTGGATATGTTGTACAGTGACAGCCAAGGCTTAAATTCTGATGAAAAATAATTTTTTTTTTCCCATGGAGGACCCCGAATATGTATGTCCTACTACAAATGTACACAGATCATTGAACGCAGTAAAAAAAAAAAAAAATCATCATTCGGAGAAAAACATTATCTCCAATTTTTAGCCTGTTTGGCCTTTGGGCTTATGCTGTGGTTAGAGCGGGGAGGGCTAACAGGGACTGTGAATGAAAACAGACACATGAAACCGACTCCAAAACGAAAGTAATGACATCTTTGGAGAATAATACAGAAAACATGAGATAAAAACAAACAGATTGCTGCACACTGACACCAAGGACTTTTTGCACTGTACCGTACATTTACCAGTGTTCACCTACTTAAGCATTATATTCTCAACTGGGCAACTTTGTTTAAAAACTATGCCCTCAATAGAATAAGGATAAAATAATCTTTAAATTGTTTCTGCAATTTTTCTCCCTCTTTCCCAGGGACAGACATGGAGACCACTGCCATAGAGGGTGAAATATCTATATCCCTTCCCATCGTTTTTAAACCTTTCAATGATTTTCTCACAAATCTGTGGCTAAGTTGGCAGTCCACAGCCCGTCTGAAGGACTTGGCCTTTCCAGGGCGCTGCTTTTGTACTGAGTCATGATTACAATCATCTGCTGATATCAGCTGTTTCAAATCACATCATTATTCAAATGTTATTTTGACGCTGCACTTTGTGCCTTTGAACGCCCCTCCGCCGTTATAAAATCACTGTAACCCACTGCTTCTCGGGACTTATTCCTTTAGTATACTGCAGTTTCTCATTAATTGGCTGTTTTCTTTCAAGATGGAACCTACATTTCTGTCTGTGACGGTGCGTGCAGGAGCCACTCGCGAGAACAGGAATTCCAAAAATCGTAAGCCTTTATTGTAAAAAGGATCGGGACCAGCAGACAAGAGAATTGCCAAGCCAAAAACAATATCCAAAAAGCGAAGTCAAAATAACAGGCAGGGGTCAGAACCAGTAAGGCAGATGTGCAACGGTACATAGACAGTAAGCCAAAAATTGTTGTCGAAATCCAGAAGTGTAGGTCATACACAGGGCATCCAAAACAGAAATCGTGGTCATACATAAACAGGTCAAAATCCAAATAGACAAACCAGGAATAGTAGGGCAAGGTAACCTCGAGGTCGGACAAAACAGTCGTGAAGAAGCAATAAACAAAAGGCATACGAGGAGCTCTGCACAAATGAGTATTGATCAATGTTCTGACAGAGAATGAACTGCAGTGAAGACTTTAAATAAACAAGAGGGAAGTCACATGCTACGCAGGGACAGGTGAATTGGATAAGAACTATATTGATCAAAAATATAATAGCAACAGTTTAATCCTTTCAATATTCCGCATGATTATTTCTGAGGTTGGCTTAGTTGGGTTTATTTATGTGACCAAAGTTGCGTGCTACTGGTCTTTGCGCATTACTGTCACCTTCTCCATATCATTAAGTTCATGCCCTTTGTCAAAATTGGCCTGTCAGACAGGTGGCGCATGATCCAGAGCGATTGAAATCAGGTACAGTCAGCCCAGGCATATCCAGTACTCAATAAAATATTGACTCAATGGTCAAAAAAAGGCCACCTCAAAAGTCCCAGTTCTCAATTGTTCAAACTGCCATAAATGACTGGAGCCCTCCGGGAGCGTGCCATTGGCACGCTTGATACAGGAATGTTTCTCAGGGATGTTGAAAGGACTCTTAATGTCCATGTTTCAACACTAAGTCGCATAAAACACCTTTTTGAGGAATGAGGCAAGACAGCATACCGCCCACATACATGACGACCATATGTGACAACCCCCGCCCAAGACCGCCATATCTGGACTCTTCATCTCTGTGACTGTCTGAGACCAGTAACTGCCACTGCAGATGAGACAGCTGGTCCCCATTTTTGCCAAAACCGTGAAAAATGATCTCCAGGAAGTCCATATCTTTATGTGTTTTGCTCTTAGTGGACTGGACCTCCTCAGCTCCATGAAAAAATTGTTGAAAAGACACATTTGATGGCCAATGGCACAATTGAGGACTGTTTTCTTTAAAGACAAGTCACGTTTCCAACTTCACAGAGCAGATGGACGGCAGATCGTTACGCTGACATGATATGTACACGGTGGCACATGGTGGTGGAGTGCTGGTTTGGGTGGGAAAATTCCAAGGACATTGCACCCAACTGCAGTTCATGAACAGCAACTTGAATGCAGTGTGATTTCACGATGAGATGCTGCTGCCTCTCGTCGTTATTTTGGCTGCACAAAATTACAGCACGTTTCAGAATGCAGACAGAGAGGAAAAAGCAACTTATAACAAGTAAAATAGTTTTAGTCACTAATAAAAATAGTAACTCCGAAGGCTGATCTTTGGCTCAAATGTTTTGGAATGCATTCCTGAAAAAGAAGTTCCAGTTTTTACATTTAAATGAAGAATGTCTCCAGCGTCTAATTCCCCATCAATTTTCAGCCAGACACCTTCTCCAAACACACAGGCACAGTCACGGACGTACACACACACACACACACACACGCACACACACACAATTCTCAGTCAGGCCACAATGTACTGGGTCAGAGTTTCAACAACAAACGTTAGCCTCTGATTGACCTCTTAGCTCAGATATTGCCCCTCCGACTCCAACTTTGACCTGCACGTTCCCCTCACAGTCAACTGTCGCAGTCACTGGGCTGGTCTGTCCCATGGTCGATCGAGTTCCTGAGCAAAGCAATACCATTACAGTTACATTAGCTTTTGGTTATTGAGCTGAGCTCTCGCCCTTGTCCTGAGCAATCAATGTGCACAGCTGAATATTTTACTTTATTAACAGATACAGCTGAATATTTTAGTGGAGCAATTCAGGTTGAACTTTGTGATCAAGGCTACAGTGGCAGTACTGAAGCCTCTGGTTTCTTGTGTTCACCTCATGCCTAACCATGAGCAATATCTTACACTACTAGCACCTAAAAACCGAGAAAGCGAACCTTTTTCCGAGAAATTCCTTCAAAAACTTAGAATACACTGAGGTTAACTGAAGATTTGAGGCCAACTCGGTAAACCTCGGAAATATTTTACCGAGGTATCCCGAAGTCTGTCCGGTTTACTTAAGTTTGGACAACACCTCGATGTTCACTTTCTCTCAAGGTGCCCACTTTTAAACATCACATTGTGCATCTGATTTGTTTGTAAATTGGTGCTTTTGCAGATTGAATATGTTCTGAACACTATACGTGTTTTTGTTGTTCTTAATATAATGGTGGTGGTCTGTCCTGTGCCACTTCCTGTATGCAGCACAGACACAGGAGGCTGAACTACAGTTCTGACCATTCCAAAGTTCCCATGAAATTCTGCGAAGAGTCATGTTTTTCACACATCTGAAAATTTTTCGGTCTACCTCGGTAAAATTTTTCCAAGGATAACCGAGTTGGCCTCAAATCTTCAGTAAACCTTGGTGTATTCTAAGTTTTTGCAAGAATTTCTCGGAAAAAGGTGCACTTCCTGTTTTTAGGTGCTAGTAGTGTAACATGTTGGTTAAGCATGAGGTGCTGCAGCACCCCCTGTTGGTGTAGCAGCACCCAAAAAATGTATTTATCCAAAATTAAATACATTAACACGTTGACTGCCAACTACGAGATAACTCGTAGTGGCGGGTCAGGGCCGGCGCTTGACCTGAAAATTTGGGGGCAAATATCCATCCCTTTATTGACAACAAATAGTCCTGGCTAATTCTAGATGGCTTTCCTTTATTAACACGTTTTCCTGCTCAAAAATAATCAAGTGGCAATAGAAGACATGGCTTCTCTCCCCCATGCGATCTAACAGCGACAAAATAATGGCTACATTCAGCACAGAAAAAATATTTAATTACAAATAGGTCTATGCACTGGCACTCCGCACCGGATCAACTAGCCAGCTTCAGTTTCCCGGGAAGGTGGTTTGGAACAAAAACGTTTTGTCCTTCATTCAGTGCTAGCTGGTTCAACAAATGGAGATGGCTGCATTATATTGAGGATGGTGATTGCGTGGTCTGTTTTAGCTGCATCAAAGCTGTGGACAAAGGCCTAATTAAAGAATACAGTGTAAGGTTAGACAGCAGTTTTGTTAAGGGGGGCTTCAGAAACTGGCTTAAAGCAACAGAAAAATTCAACGCGCACGAAAAGACTAAGCTTCACAGTTTCGCCATTAAAAAAATCTCTGCTCTAAAAAACATCCAAATTAATGTCCTTTTATTTGACGGTGTCCACCAAACTCAAAATACAGCCAGGCACGTTCTGGAACTGATGTTCAGGTCAGAGTTCAGCCTGGCAAAGAAAGGGATTGCTTTTCGCGGTGACCGTAGCCGTCATGACATTTTGTATGAACTTATACTGGAGCGTACCTACAACCTCCCGAGAGAGAGAGAATGGATTTTGTGGCGGGATGACTGGCTCTCGGACACAATGCAGAATGAAGTCATATAACTGCACACCTGCGCCATTCAGAGTTAGATTGTGTCCCATGGTGCAAATAATCCCTTCTGTGGACTCACAGCCGATGGTACCATCGACGCCAGGACAACGGAACAATGTTCCTTGGCACTGCAGTATGTAGACAAGCAGATGGAGATTCACTCTGATTTCCTTGGATTTTACAACGCTCCCGACAGCAGCCGAGAAACCCTGTTCAAGTGCATCAGGGATGTACTTCTCTGGTTAAACATCCCACTCGAACGTCTCCTGGGATTTTGTTTTGACGGGGCTCGTAATATGTCGGGACGGTTATCGGGAGTAAAGGCGAGACTGAAACAAATATGCCCAGAGTCTCTGTTTGTCCACAGCGCCAACTGCTCGCTTGTACTTCAAGAGGCCGCCTGAGAGGTGAGGCTCATCACCAACTCCGTGAACTTTGTTCAGGACACCTAAGTCCAACAAAGTGGTGCGTGCGCACAGTAGCTATCAAGCGCATGTGTAATGCCTACAAAGTGATCATTGGAACTACTATCAGCTTCAAGATGACAGAAGTGTGAGAGGAGAGACCAGAGCAAAGATCGGAGGCCTATGTAAGCAACCCATGAAAGCTGAGACTTACTATGGCCTCCTGTGCTGCAAGGCTAATTTTTGAGCCGTAAGTGTCGGTAGCCAGGAGTCTACAGAGCACCAAGGCCGGTGCAGTGGGTGCGCTCGAGTGTACTGAAATGCTTAGAAAGCGCATGGAAGCACTTCTTGGTGATGCAGTCATAAATGCAGTGGAGAAAATGCCACACACGGCATCCACAGCGGGACTGAAAATGCCAGGTGAGCACAGGGCGACAAAAAACGCCAGCCCGCAATCAGCACCCAACGGAGTCAGAGCCAGAAGCTCAGCAATCATGGCGACGCGAGTTTTATGAGGCGGTTCACTCGGTTACAGAGGAGCTGAAGAGGAGATTCAAACAAGATGGAATGAAAACAGCACCTATGAGGGAGAATGTGGTTATCAAAATAGCCAACGAGGAACAAACAGGGAATTGTGTCGATTGCCTCAAACTTCCCGTGCAATTTGACAGAGGCCAACTGAACATCCAGCTGAAGATGCCTGGTGATGTCTGAGGAGATTCGACCAGCACCGCTATTACAACACCATCAAAGACGTAGCGACGCGCATGTCCACACTGCAACCACAAACAAGAGCCATTTTCAGAGAAGCTGGAAACTTAATCAAATTATGCCTTCACTGTAAAAAATGCTATTAATTAACTGGAAAATGTTAACAGCACAATCCTTTGATATTTAAATGCAGTTAAATACTGTTAATTTTGCTCGGTGAAGTGGCTTATAACAGTTTTTTTTACTGTAATTTTTCTGGGAGGAGAGAAAAGGGTACTTTAGAGTATAGTTTGCATTACATTTTGGGTACATCAAGAACTTTAGTAAGACCACGTTTGACAAAAGTGGAGTTTGATTTTTGCCCCCTTCGTCATCCTGCTTATTAACAAGCGAGTGCCTTTCTGCTTTGCTTGATAGCAATGACAAAATACATCACATTCCAATCAACTCGTATTGTTCCATGATAATGTTAAAAGTGACTGTTACAAATCCAGCATGTCTAACATTTCCAGATTGAGAGAGGATTTATGTATCTACGCAGAGTGGCACTGTGCCTCGGTTCTTCTTAAGTTGTGGCGGAGCTAAACTTTTATCATTGGGGTGGCCAGAGGGTGGCCAAGGCCATTTCATTCATTCATTCATTTTCTATATCCGCTTATTCGTCACTAGGGTCACGGGGCGAGCTGGAGCCTATCCCAGCTGACTACGGGCAAATGCAGGGACCCCCCCTGAACAGATTGCCAATCCATTGCAAGGCACACACACCATTCACACACCATTCACTCTCACACTCATACCTTTGGGCAATTTAGTGTCTCCAATTAGCCTGATATGCATGTCTTTGGACTGTGGGAGGAAACCGGAGTACCCGGAGAAAACCCACGCGAACACGGGGAGAACATGCAAACTCCGCACAGAAAGGCCCTAGGCCAGATTCGAACCCACGACCTTCTTGCTGTGAGGCAGCAATGCTAGCCACCGTGCCGCCCCAAGGCCATTTCATTTAAAAAAAATTTTTTTTACTCAATTAAACAGCTTCGAACTAATTTGTGATGGTTTGATAAATGACTTATAACTTGTTACGGATAGAGTGGAGGCTCCCTGCCTTCCATGTAGCTTCTAGGCCAAAAACTGACCTTGCAAGATCAGAGCCTCCGACCCGGTGTCCCAGCTGTCCTCTCGGTGGCACCGCGGCACAAACGCGCTCATAACCCGTAATCTCTTGTTTATGACATATAAGACTACACAAATACTCACATCATAACCCCTATGTGATAATCCACCGCTCTGCGGATTGATTTCTCAACAGCTACATTGAAAACAAACACACACGGCCGGGAGGAGGGTCAGCAAAACAGCGAAAAGGTGACTGGACCAGAAATAGCAGGTCTCACACATTTTTTGTGCATGATGTCTCTGCAGGCAGCTGTTTCAGGACCGCACTTTTAGGACCGCAGTTCTATGACCCTAACCTTATCTCTAACTCCAACCCTCGATAGGTGGCGCTGTTGCAGAAAAACCTAAGGTCCAAGAAATGCGGTCCCAGAACAGTGGGTGGGTCTGAATCTGCTGCCTCCGGGTCTGCAGAGACATACTATCGCATTTTTTAGGCTTATTCACCGTAGTCCGCAATTATTCAATGAACGTTTAATGAGATTCTCACGCGGTATTAAAATCCTTTTGTATTGAACTTTCAGTTTCACTTATATAAAGCTGGACCTCACCACAAGTAACATGGAAAGCGATTATGACTCCGGACTTCTCGTTCTTCTCTTTATTCAGGGATTGGAAACAATGCATGTGTTTCATCGTTTGAATTGGGTAAATAAAATAAGACCATTTGAAACGTCTTTATGCAATTCCATTGCTTTTAATCCCTCAGTAAAGACAAGCCTCAGAATTCCCAAGTCATAATCGATTTCCGTGTCACTAGTGGGGAAATCCACTGTAATGCAAATGAAACTGATTAACTTAATGCACAATGACTTAAATTCCGCGAGTGAATTTCTTCAGTGCGAATTGCTGACTACGGCACTGGAACGTGGATACCACTAAGGGGCAAGAGACTAACGCTAAATGTGTGAGACTTGGCATCTCTGCTGGACTTGCATAGTTCCTCTTTAAAGTTAGCTTGATCCTCGTTGCTTATAGCAAACAACAAAAACGAGCTCCTGTCTGAACACAAAAGTGATTTTAAACAGAAACCACCGTAAAACTAACTTCAGAATTTTGATTTCACTATCCATGAATGCAGCTCATCCCCTTGCTGCAATATTTTTCCTCGATTCTCTCCTTCTCTTTGTGGTACGTAGCGCCAACTACTGTACAGGAGGGACCTAGCAGTCACTCTGCGTTACTGATTTCAAAATGCAACTGGCTCCTTTCACCAAGACGTGCTGCTGTGGCATGTCAATCATCTGGGGGGGCACCTGGGGTGTCCAATCAGATTTCAGGGGAGTCCAGTGCCACCCCGGCCTCCCTTCTGGCTCCGCCCCTAGTGCTAAGTACAAGCTTGAGTGTCCTATAAACATAACTTGTGTTAACAAAGTGTTAAGTTCATGTCTTAAAACAACATTTTTTTATTTAGATGACATTACTTTACTGTGGCGCGCTGGGGCTTGTTTGTCAGCGAAATTCAGCAAATTTAACTCCTAGTTAAACTATCAAAGCCTACAACCAAGACCTTAATTTCGGTTTAAGCTTTCCGGGGGCTGGCAAAATGGTCTCTTTCCTTCAAAGCTGTTGTGGCTAATTTGTTTAATGAAATATTTTAGATTGTGCCCTAACCTTAACCCTAACCATAGCTGATATTCAGAGGGGATTGTTCATGTGATGATGCTTTGCCAGCTGGTCAGCTGTAACGTTAGTAGCATGGGTTCTGATGTTATATAGCCCAGCATCGATGCTAATGGCAGTTTGAGGTAATATCTGGCAGGATAAATCAGAGGGATGTATTAAAGCAAGCCCGGGTAGTACCGCTTTTGTGTACTAATTATGAAATTATTCCCAATTTACATTGTGTCCTAGGAATCTGCCACAGCAGCTGATGTTTATAGGACACTCTCACTGCCTGCAGGTCCTCAATTGACACTCCTCGGTATCATGGTGTTTTTGTATTTCTGCAAAAGTTTTTTTTTTTCTTGGCATGATTTAAAAATGTAGGGGAAGAAACTGATGTAGTCAGATAACATAAAAAACTAGAACGGGCACTCGGTAGAGCGCATACCTTCGCCGACGCCACTGAATCCCTCGCCACTGGCGTTGGTTTCATGCCGATCGGATAAAAATCGACCGAGATATGGCCGAAAGTCGGTTTTGACCTTTTCGTGGCCTTGACCTTGACCTTTGACCCGATCACTCCCAAAATCTAATCGATTGATCCTCAGGTCATGCCAAATCAACCCACCAAATTTTATGAAATTCCGTTTGGTACTTTTTGAGTTATTCGATACACATACACACAGACAGACACACAAACAAATAAATACACGGGGATCAAAACATTACCTTCGTCAGCGAAGTCGCTGGCGAAGGTAATCAGATCACATAAAATTACAGTAACATAATTTCACAGTTTACAATATATTCACCCTTTAACTTAAATGAAATCACTTGTTTCCATAGGAGTTATTATCTTGAACAGAGCAGACCCAAGATGGCTGTTCAACATGGTTTAACTCAACATTGCACCATCTTACAATTTTTATAGCATCGGTTGTCTGGCACTGCATCATTTGCAGTGTGACAGTGGCAACGTCAGTGCTGAAACTGGATTTTTTTTGTCAACTTTCTGTTGAAACACCAGGAAGCTGCATTCATCACTGGATGATCAGCATTTAGGGGCAAATTACTTGCGAGGGCATTTTGCCAGCTTTTCTGATCGGGCTTGCAGGTGTCTTTTGTACATGCTACACCTTCAATCTTCAGAAGGAAGATTATGCTGCTTGCACCCTGGAACTCATTCAAAGGTTAGATGCTTTCATCCGTCAGCTGGTACTGTTTGCTCACTGCATCTCCTGAGTATTTTGAGGACCATATGTTTCTTGAGTTTAATTGCAGGTTATGACCAAAACATCTGAACATCATGTACAAGCTGCCCAAAACACCAACCCTCATGTCTCAAGTCTAATGGGGAACCTAATGGACTCTGAGCGAGAATTTATTATCCCCCCACTATATAATACCGGGAGATATAATCATGGGTGCTGTTGTACGTCCGTCTGTCCGTCCGTCTGAACATTTCGTTTCACTTGGAAATAACTTGAAAATGTTTAATCTCGAAACTTGGTTTGCACGTTACTCATGACCCGACGTGGTGCCTTTTGCTAATCTAAAGTGGATGACTTGGGGCCTGGGGGATATGCCATCTCCTGATGGCTCCTGTTTAAGTAAGTGATCCCAGCCATTCACTCACATGTGCACACACGCGCACACACACACACACACACACACACACACACTATATGTCTCTTAGCCTTACTTTTTCTCGGGTGATCATTTCGTCATACTTCGATCCTTAGTCCCTCATTCCCTCACAATCGTAATATAAATCAGGTTGCACTGCCGAAAAAATCCAAGAATGGGAGATGGAATTCAGCAAACAACTGGCTTAATTTTTTTTTTTTTGTAATCGTTATTATTTGTTTTATTTTCATCCATGTAATATCACTATTTAGCACATTGTCAAAGTTGGCCTTCAGTGATCTGTCATCTTTTAATACTTTCTTAATAATCACATGTTTATATATTGACCTTGATTATTCCGAAAATACATTGAGAGATTACTACTCAAGCAATGTTGAGCGCCCGCGTTAACACTTTAGGAAGTTAAATTGACATATTTATAGTTAACCAGGCCTTTTGGTTATGTTCAGCTTTGTAGTTATCATACAAATATCTTTCTCTTTCTGTAAATCACGGGGCGGGCTTGTTTGTGCAAGATCTGGAGTAATTTGGGGAAGTTTGAGAATATCATGGCAGGAAAATACAGGATTCTGCATTGTCCCCAGAGTGTTATTATCATTTAATGGTGAATATTTTGAAGCGTTCCACTGAAGTGATTTTCTTGAGACGTTTTTCCTCTATAAGCCGACTGATCATCTGATATGTTTTTTTTGTGGAAGTACCCAAGTCTCATTGACGAAGGCTGGGGCTTGTCAAGCAGGGCAGAGAGGAGCATTTTTTGGACATTTGTGAATGCAAATTATGCATAATTCTGGGATTATCCTGACAGGTGAGTATAGCTATTGCTTGCTACAGACCAGTGCTTGACAAGCTGCCCTTGACTCAGCTTCCATCGTCCCGAGATCAGTTGCAGTACTGCAAGCTAATGCGCAGACGCATGTGGGAACTGTGCTTCGATTACACAATTACACATTGTCTCTTCCCCTTAACCCTGCATTCACACTGAGAGCAATTTTGTGGATGAATTGTTAAGGCGTACTTAGCTGGGAAGAAGGGAGGCCAGAGCTTCCTGTTGCACTTATTGGTGGTATTGTTCAGATACATAAAAAATACATGCATTTACCAAAAATTACATTTTTATTCAGATGAATAACTTCACAAACAGGAACTGCATAAAACCTACTTCAAGTTTATTAAACTGGGCTAGATTGTGGTCAGGATGATAAATTATGGTGTAATTCACTCATTTACACTTTACTGTAAATGCTAATAACCCATTTGTTGAAAGGACACTAATTTTGCATCACTGTCATACGTGAGTCTACCTTGCTTCTGTGAGATGCCCCCGATCAGATGTCCTGGCCTTACTTAGTCCTTTGGACGGCTCTGCTTCTAGCCATCCGCTGCCCTGGGCCATCTCGTGCTCATAAGGTAACCTGATATGTTGTGACATAAATACGCCACCCGATGTCACGTATTTATTAAATCTACATATTTACAGTTAACCATGTAGCATGATACCCAAGCCTATTAAAGGAGAATTCCGGTGTGAAATTGACTTGGGGTGAATTGAAAGATGAGAACGAGAACTAACCTTTGTCGAATACCCCACCTCCATACGCACACAACATTTGGAAATACATGGCTTTTTAGCCAAAGCTCCCAACAGGCATACAATGGCAGTGAATTGGGCATAGCGTTGCAAAGAAATCGCTGTTTTTCCATCATTAACAAGGCTCAAAGTAGCTCCACACTTCATTGGTAGAATTACGACGTTATATTAGTTATTAGTTATTCGTAGTTACGCCGATGTTAAAATGCTTATAACATTACTTACATGAATTAAAAGACGGATAAGCATAATAGGGGACCTTTAAAATAAATTAGGTCGAGAAAAAAAATCCTAGAACACGAGATGAAATTCAGGCAAAGCACTGCTTCATTTTTTTTTTCTTCCGTCCATGTAATATCACTATTAAGTACGTTGTCAATGTTACCCTTCAGAAGTCTGTCATTTATTAATACTTTTTTAATGATTACAGGCTTATATATTGGTCTTGATTATTCTGTAAAGAAATTGTGTAATTATTAATCAAGCGATCTTAAACTGGAACAGCTTGAAAGCAATTATGCTTTTAACGGTCAGAGACTCACAGCACATCTCGTAATGCCGGCATTAGCACTAAAGGAACATTGGGCTTTAGGAAGTGATGGAAACATGAGGGTTTTGTCAACAACAAGATGCAGGAGAGAGACTTTCAGCACAGGTAACACAGGCTGCAGAAAATCATGTATTAGCATGTATTAGTGTTGGGATAGCATTGCAGCTGAAACACACATTGGGATGGCGGTTTGTGAGCTGAGGGTAGGAGGTGACTCTGCAGTCCTGTAAAAGCCACTGAACTCCACTGGTCCTGACGCTTCATCATGGCATAGTGCGCGGTTGTAAATCTACTCCTTCTCACAGACACAGTTACAGATTCACGCAGATCTTTACACTGAATATGGTGTCTAATAAATTGCTTTGTGGCAATGAGGACTACAGGAAACAGAGGGAGGCAAGTGAGGGGAGGTTTTGCCAAAGGGACAGAATGAAGGAGGATGGTTTGGAGTTAAGAAAGACAGGGATTGACAGGACCCCACCTGGTATAATTGTAAAGCAGTGAATTGTGTCCTCATTTGTTTAACAATGCAATGCGACAACCAACCCCATATAATTTGACAGATCATCCTCGAAAGGGGCAAATTGTCACAAGTACACACCCTGTAGCTGCTTAATCATCTGTGACTGTGTAATAACCGATGATATGAAGATGTAATAGATGTAAAATATGCCCTTCATGTAATGGTTAGGCAGACATTTTTCAGTATTTTCCTGCTAAATTGCACATATTCTTGAAATTAATCAACTGGATGACATTACATTGCCTGCTAAAGTGATTACACAAAGTGACTTTCTGCAGATTTGAGGCAGGGACCGATCCCCAGTCAAGCAATGTGTGGTAAAGGGCCTCACTCGAGGGCCCAACAGCTGCATTGCCTTCATTTTAGCTGCAAAACAATTACTTAAAAGTAAAATTTATAAAGCAAAATGAATCTGATTTTACCCATCTCACTAAACTTCTGTTTAGCTGCTCTCATTGTAGAATGTGACTGAATGTACGGGAAGTAATTAAACTTTTCGGTGATAGGAAAATAAAATTTTAATCTTGTTACATTACCTTGCAGTACCTTTCACAGAGAGATACGTTGAAGAATTTATGTAAATTTACAGCGAGAAAATGTATATGCATGCAGAGTGTTATACTTTTATTTACGCCGCGATTGGTAATCGGCCGGGACATTGGTTATTTCATAGGAAAAGACTCATTATAGCTGGGGGCAAATAGTCATAAAGTATCACCTTCATAAATCAGCTCTCTTTGCGAAAGGCGCATAACACCCATCACAACACAAATTCATTCATCTGGGCTACCAGTGAATTTCACGAAAAAGAAAGAACCGGCAAAGTCGCGTTATCACAAAACTGCATGTGGGACAGGATACGTGACCATCTCAAATGATCTTTTTCCAAGCAAACTGTCACTGTCATTTGTAGTCAGCCATAGCTTGAGCACGAAACATAAAGCTCTCCTGCGCACCAGCTCTGCTACTTTGATGGCACACAGACAGCATGAAAGCCATTCCCAGAGAGCCAATATTAAGTGCATGTGTGATATACAGGCACGGCCAATAACCAGATGAAACCTTATGGTCATAAAAGTACACAGCCCAAGCTACTGCTTCCAATATTTATTGAAGAGTCGCCTGTTTTCTCATTTTCTGCCTTTGAAATAAAACACACTCTAACAAGGCGGTTGTGATCATCACTTTGACATGACAGTCATGTCGTTCATCAAGATAAGATAATGAATGCAGGCAAGTGGTAAAAGTGTATAGTTGGGGGGAATGCATCGCTATAATCAGACTCGTGACAGTGTGACTGAAAATCATCGACTGCCGAACTGGCACCATAAACACAAGGTTGAAGCAGCGAATTGCAGTGTTGAAAATCATGACCGAGTAACCTATCGGTCTGTTTGTCCGTGCTGCAAATCTGTCTTGTACCATGTGCTTGAAATGGCAGTTTGACAGTGGCCTCCTTGCATAAATGAATGAATCAATAGATTAATAAATTTATTTATTATTTTATGATTGTAATATTTATGCAGTACCTTTCTCAGTGAGTCATAGTGGTTTACTTTTGTGGAAGGGAAGCTTGCCACAGTCACTGTCTGTCACCAACCAGGGTCACTGCAGCCATTTTGTGCCAGAACACTCACTGGCGGTAAGTACCGTGTTGCGCGTTAGATCATGGTTTGAAGGGCGAAATGTCCAAGGTATCCGGGCGTTAACTAACACCGTCTCTTCGCTTTTAATGGTGACTGTAATGTCTTCTTGAACGCTGTTACACACGACAGAAGATTCAGACGGGCAAAGGGAGGCAATCTAATACACGTATGCTACATAATGTTATTTTTTGTTCATATTTTGAATTAAATATCAAGAGTACGAGTAACACAGGGATTAATTCATAATTTTTGCACACTTTCACCAAACGGGTCAATATTATTGGAGGGCTACCACATGTAGTACCGCCTGTAAGTTATAGAACAGAGGGCATTTTGATTGTTAGAATTACGTTTGTGTTTGCCGTTATGTATTTTAACATCTTTTTATTTTCTCTTTCAGTGAAAGTGGAAGTGACAGCTTATGCGACCTCTGGAAAGCGTGTGGCTGATCATTTCCTTGGTTTAAAAAGCCTAGCATGAACAAGAAAAAAATATATTATGATAAGTTCGACAGTGTAATACACGCAATTGTAATCTTGAAGGAAATTTTTTTGGTATTTTATATATGTGTCTTTTTATTGCAGAAACTGTGATTCTGAGAGTTTGTGGGTAGACCTTCCACGAAGTGTGCCGCAATTGATTTATTGGTTTTGAAAAGCCAACCGCAACATAAATACAAAATTATGTTTATAGATGACATGCTTAAATATAACTCTGATATAGCTTAGACAGTGTGAACTGTAATTAATCCAAACCAACTGCTAACTTGAAGAAAATAATATCCTCCAATCTCTACCTGGATAGGCATATATACGAGTTTTAAATTCTTTCTAATATTTTCAACAAATAACTGACTTTCTGATTTCGGAGCATTTTACTTTATACTGTATAAATACATTTTTATACATGTGCCTAATTATAAAGAGTATAGCCGGTAACATGTATGACTTCTCACCCCAGGGCACAGCTGAAGACACCAAAAGTCCGGTGGGTGTGAATGATCTGGGATTATGGATCAGCGGGTTTCATTAGTAACTGAGTTAAAAGAACTTACAGGACTCCATATGTGAGCCATTCAGCTTAATTGCAAAACAACAGGCTATCCAACATCCAGCAATTGACACCTGTACTGGTCGTGACCTTGTGTTTTTTTAGTGCATTCAAGAGTCATTATGGTCAAATTAATTTCATATTGTACACAATTCTTTTCTAGTTTCAAGTTTTGCGAACATTATATTTGAACATCTGAATGTTTATGAAAAATCATTAAAATGAATACAGATGATGCAAAATGTTTTGTCATGAAAAATTGGTTTAAAAAAATTGCCTATTAGCATCTTAAAATGAAGCAGCATATAAATCGAAAAAACATTCAAGTTCTTTCTGTAAATGAATTTTACTGAGACCGGGTGCGAGTAATCTTCGATATAGGAATGGATATAAGCTACTAAATTACAGGTTTGTTACAGGAAAAATTATATATTTCAGCACTTGAGTGTAAAATAATAGTACATAAATGGTACTATGAATCCTTTGTCATTCAGGGTCTTTGAAAGAACAACACCCCCACAACATCAAATATCCACCACCTGGCTTCACAGTAAGAATGCAGTGCTTTTAGAAATGGCTATCTCTTTGTTTGTGCCAAAGTGGCCTCAGTTTTTTGTTGACAAAGAGCTCTACTGTGGT
The DNA here is from genome assembly GCA_029721435.1 of Gymnothorax reevesii. Lineage (NCBI taxonomy): Eukaryota > Metazoa > Chordata > Actinopteri > Anguilliformes > Muraenidae > Gymnothorax > Gymnothorax reevesii. The sequence continues at coordinate 85,074,871 of CM056583.1, forward strand.
CTCAAGTGATCATAGATTCAGATTCTATCGGAATTTCCGGTTCTGGTCAGCAAACTGTAGCTGCATGAGTTTGGTTTTTTTTTTTTTTTTGTTGTTTCTTTTTTTTTAATGGCAACAGAGGATTTGGTCTGGAAAACCTAACATATTAAAGCTGTGTCAATGGAATCAAACATGGTTGTAGTCGTGGAGAGTTTCTTTACTCAAAGACTTCATTTTTTATTGCCATTTCCACATTTATGACACTCTACAACAGGGCTATTCAACATTATCCAGAAAGGGCCGGTGTGGGTTCAGGTTTTCATTCCAACCAAACAGTTAATGACCTGATTCCACAAATCAAGCTCTTAAGCAAAGAGTCTTGGGGTTGATTAGAAGAATCAGGTGTGAGGAATCTTGGTTGGAATGAAAGCCTGCACCCACGCCAGCTCTTTCTGGATAATGTTGAATAGCCCTGCTCTACAACTTTCTGTAGCACGCCATTGCTATTTTTGTATCTACACCATGATTGACAGAGGGATATTGTCCTGTCGCGTCATATTTATACCCCAGGAAAACATAAACTGATGGGTGACCAGTTGAGTTTTCGAATCATTATGATGAATGTAAAAAGTCAATAATGAAAGAGATTATATTTACTTGATTTTTATTTTTAAGAGGTCCTATTGATTTTGACACAGTTTTGGGAAATATATTGACTTTATGATAAAAGTATATTACCTTTAATAATTTTCTTAAAATTCAACAAGAGATTTTCATTACTAATTTGCATCAAAGATTTGTGGGATTAACACATTTTTTCATAGCCTGTTTGTCAATATTTCTGAAGGATGCCAATATTAGTGGAGGACACTGCATTTAGCTTAACCACTGAAGACCACAGAATTCATAAGTGACAATTTAATCTGCACAAATTCTTATTCGGCTGAAGGTCTGAATTTGCTGTACTCTATTTAATTTGTTGGGTTATTGGCCACCATCCCGAAAATTGTGTTTGTCTGAACAGTATGTGTCTGTTACTGTGATCTATTCCCGGGGGGGGGGGGGGGGGATTTCTGATTTGGGAATGGGGTCCAATTCCATTTAAATATGATAAAAATCTACTTACCTTAAGATTAATTATTATCACTTATTCTCAAACTCCTTCTACTGGCATGCTCCTTCAGGATTTAAGTGGGGAAACAATCTGGATTAATTCAAGATTATTGTTAAATATATTGTCAAGATATTACACTGCATAAGTCTTTTCGAAGAGAATGTCAGACAGAATGCATATATCAGAAGTAGGTTATGAGTGTGTTTAAAAGCAGTCCCTCGGTGACCCATCATGACTTTGCTGCAGTCATAAAAACCTTTTTCAGATAAACAGTGTAATTCATTTGATCTGGGAAACAAGCAACTATACAGACACCTAAAAAGGTAATTTAAACTGGGGGGGGGGTTCTCTATTAGTAGGTGAAATTCTGTGCTTTACCATGGGTGTCACATTTCACTGGTACCTATTTTTTGTTTGTAAAATGTACTTACTAGTGCTCAATATACATTATTGTACCTTTCAAGGAACCATATGAATGAAGAATTTCTCAGTAGTGTACATGAATTTGGAATTTCCCCATGGTACATTCCACTGTCAGTTTTTACTGGAATGATTTACAGTCAGTACAAGCAGAAGGCCAAAAGAATCAAAACCTCTTTGCTAAATTAAAATCTGAAAATCCTCTTGTGGTCAGCTCTTAGTCTAACACCCTTGTCGTATATCACTGGAATTTCATCAGCTGGGAGGTCCTTCTCTCCTAACTGTACGTTGCATTGCAACTATCCTTGACAGCATTTAATTGGACTATTTTTCATAGAGATAAAATTGATGAAAATTTCATTCCCTCTTTATATTAATTTCCAAGACAATGTCACATAGTCTAAGGTAGGTGTATCTAGTGAACATCAAATAGAGAACAAAGAAGAAAGGTGACATTAGCTATTTGAACTAATTAAATTATGCAGTGATGTTGAAATCATGTACTTCCAGTAATGTCTTCCTTGATAAAGTGACATTTACTGACATCATAATCAACAGTCTTCTATGCAAAACTGGAGTGTCACCATAGCTAACAGCATGCATCAAATAATATTCTACCAATATTCTAAAAATACCCCCTAAATTAATCATCTGTATTGCACATTTTTAATAATAAATCTATTTACCGATAATATCACTGGAGTCAAAAGTGTTGGCATGCAGAAACTGGAGAGTGTGTTAAACTAAAGCTCGGCAAAGAGGATGATGAGACCAAAATGCATTTTCGGCTTTTATCCAAGAAGTAGGAAAATTACCTGAACAAATAACTGCTGCCAAATAGGGCAAGGGAAAATTGAAAACACTAAGGACACTAAGAATTGCAAAAAAAAAAAAAAAAAACTAGGCACTGAGCTAATATGAGTCAAAATGTGAAGCTAAATGTGTATCTATATTGATATATGAACAAGAAAAGAGACAGAGGGAAGACATGTAGCACTGCACGAGCATTAGTGAAGAATTGGCACAGTTAGACGGGCTCGTGCCCCATAATAGGTTTAAGGATCTTTAATCAGGGTGAGGCTACATTTCTCATGAGGGAACTGCTGTATTCCTCCCGTGGCACACTAACCCACACCACCGAGACTTTAAAAATCACTGAAGATGAGATTGGGAGTACAATGGGCTTCACAGCTGTGCTGGCTTCGGGACTGCAATCTGCACCTGGGTGTCACAATTGTACGGTCAAGACTGGAATCAAGAGGTGGAAGACTGGGAGTACATGCATACTCGCAGGCAACCAGGACTGCAAAGAAACCAAGATGACTGTTGTAATACCTGAAAAAAAGCCTGGTGCCAACATACAGTTTGCCCTCTGAGCAATAGATACATGGCAGCAAACTTAACCTTTAGGTTGCAGTGGGTTGGATGGTCTCCAAAGTTAGTTATCCTGATGGGTGGCTTTGGCCTGGGGGAAGGCAGCTCCGGGTCATCTACAAATCTGGGAACATCAGGTGACATTTTGTTTATCTGCTGGGACCCCGACCTCTAGGGGTTGAATGGGGAGATCACGGTAGCAGAAGAGCACAGAGAGTTGGAAAACCCAAGCAAGAGTTGTTGAATGCTCCAACCAGTAGGATTGTCAGCCACCATACCATACAGGATAGTCTTCATATCCACAGGTTAGAGTTATGGGAGCACCGATGGGCTTGGAGGAAGCAGGGGTGGGGGGGTTAGGGCAGAAGGTGACCCAGAACTCCTTCCTTAGTCAAATAACCTCTATCTGCAGTATCAAGGTGACCTTCTCATGGGCAGGTGAGAATTTGAGTAATCCCACGAAGGGTGCCGCTCTAGAAAAGTGGTCCGCTGTGATGACGATAGAGGATGTGCAACTGAAGGGTGGAAGCCCAGTCACAAAATTCACCAACAAGTGAGACGAGATGTCTTGGTACTGGTAACAAGTGCAAGAGAGCTGATGGACTTTGATGTGGAGTCTTCTGTTGAGCGCCCAAGCCACCATAACGAGCATTGTGAAAACTCAAGCACCCTCTCCCCACCTGGAAGTCCTGTCAGCTGGAATGAATGACCCCATACTAAAACTTGTAACCACACCGTGATACGGACAACTGCCCTAGTGGGCGGTCCTCTCTTCGGACCCTGTTCTGCATGCGGGACCTGCTCCACATCTACCTCTATATCCCAAGTCACCAGGGCCAAGATCTGGTCTGGGGGGAGTGTAGGTTCTGGGACAGGGTGCTTTCCAGTTGTACCAAACTGACAAGAAAGCATCAGGTTTAGTATTCTTTAAGCCTGACCTGTATGATGGGGAAACCAGTTTGGAAAAGTAAGCCCACGAAGACTGATGGGAATTAGGGATTTTGCTTGATGGATGTAGGAGACAATCTTATGACCATCTGAAAATCTGGAGGGCTGGACATTTATCTCTGAGCTAAACTGGACCAAGAACTTTCAACAGGCAGAAGGATCTCCAGTGTACTTCTCTGGGTGGGAAAGATGAGCCACAGGCTCATGGTGGAAATGGAAACAAGCCGGCGTGGTGCTCGTCCCAGCAGAGGTGTGAGCACAGGCAGCATGGAAGTCTGAGCTGGGACACTGGTGGACAGCCGGGTGGTAAATGTAGAAATGTTGTTGGGCAACTGCGGACTGCTGGACATGGGGTCGTAATTCCACCAGGAAGTGGTGGAAGTCCCAGATGCTCTTCTCTATGTTATAAAATTGGTTGACTGCCTCTGTCAAGGTTACTTGTTGAGTTTAGATAGCAGATCGTATCTGGTCCGATTCTGCTGGGTCCGTAGTTGACTGTTAGCACCCAGAAACTGGAGAGCATGCAGGATTCCCATGCAGGAAGGAAGAGTGTGTGACCAAAATGCAGGCACTGCCTTTATCAAAGACGCGAAGACAGAATCACCGGAGCAGTAGACTAACGCCAAAGAGGACAGAGAAAAACAGAGAACATAGTGACAAACTAGGCTTATGCCGTCAGAGGTGACAGCTTGGGGTATATCCCCAAACACCCCCAATCCTCCAATTTCCCAATCCTTGAATATACCTTGAATAGACTTTCATTTGTACTTAATTTCAGGTCAATCGGACAAATGGTTCTGAAGATATGGCCAAAATGGTAATTTTCCATCACAAAGCGCCACCTGGTGGCAAAATATTTAACCATACAGGTATGATGTCATCGTGTGACACGTTGTGAGGTCATGACCTTGCAGTTGCACATAGTTTTATGTCAATTGGACAAATGGTTACAAAGATATGAATATGAATGGTTACAAAAATGGTGAATTTTATGTGACAAAGCTCCACCTTGTGTCAAAATTTTGAACCAAACTGGTATATTGTCATCGTGGGACACATCCTCAGGTCATGACCTTTCATTTGCATTTGATTTGAGGTCAATCGGACAGATATTTTCAGAGGTATGATAAAATCAATGATTTTTCAGTTTTTGGCCCCTGGTGGCCAATCTAGAAATTGTAAATTGTCCAAAATCGAATCAGTTTTTCCTCTTTATGATACTTGCCCATATGCAAAACATGAAATTTCTAATTAAAATATTACTGAAGTTATCGCGTTAAAACGCAGGGCGCTGCGGCGGCGGTCAGACCAAAAACATAATATCCCCGGCACGCCGTTCGGGGATATAAAAAGCAGATGATCCATGACAAAGATAAACTACAGAAGCAACAAAAAAGCTCCTAATAGTCAAAAGATTCAGCCAGAACTCTGAAGTTTAAAATACACTGCCCGGCTAAAAAAAGCCACCACCTGGATTTAACCAAGGGAGCAGGTTAAACCCCTCCATTGGATAATTCCTGCAGTGATTGATATGTTCCAGCTGGCAAAAAGTTATTTAACCCTAACTGATGCAGTGAGTGGCTCTTCATTTCTTGAATAGCCACGTCGGAAGATATATCCAGTGGTAACTCTGTTTCAGAAAGTTCAAATGATTGGCCTCCATCAAACAAAGAAAACAAGGAGGTTGCTGAAACTACTAAAATTGGGTTAACAACTCTCCAACGCATTATTAAAACCTGGAACAATAGTGGTGAACCGCGGACTTAACGGAAGAAATTGGTCGAAAAGAAATCAAGAATCACTATCGGAGATTACCAATACCCTTGGTGAAGTCTCATCCTTGAAAATTGGCAGTAGAACTCATGGCGAGGTTTAAATGTGAAAGTAAGAGCATTTCCACACACAATGCAACTAGGATTTACAAGATTGGGACGAAACAGCAGCATGGCCACAAATAGCCACTCGTTTGTGAGGCTGATTGGGAAAAACTACTTTAGTTTGCTTGGGACCAGAAAGATTGGACTATAGAGCAATGGGAAAAGGTCATGTGGTCTAATGAGTCCAGATTTACTCTTTATCAGACTGATGGGTGAACCCCGTGTAGAGATGCACCCATCATGCATACTGCCGAATATACAAGCTTCTAGAGGCAGTGCTATGATCTGGTGTTGCATTCATTTGTCAGGTCTAGGTTCAGCAACATTATGAAGCAATGAATTAAAGTCAGCAGACTACTGGAACATATTGAATGACCAGGTTATCCCATCAATTGATGATTCAATCCCTAACAGCATAGGTATCGTCCAGGATGACAATGACAAGATTCATCAGGCATAATTTGTGGTTCAGCAAACTTGAAGAATTTTCACATATGTATTGGCCACCACAGAGTCCTGAACTTAACTATTTAGAAGTTTTTGAGATGTGCTGGAGAAGGCTTTGAGGAGTAGTTTGTCTGCCATCATCATTATAAAATCTCAGCCAAAAATTGATGCAAGTATGGTCGAAAATAAATGTCATATTGTTGCATAAGATTGTTGAAACAATGCCAAGATGAATATACGCCGTGATGAAAGCTAAAGGTGGTCCAACAAAATATCAGTTTTTTTTTTTTTTAAGGCCGAGCGGTGTATAGCTCTATAAATGAGCAAACTCGCAAACAGAGACGGACAGAAATGTTGTAGCACTGCACATGCATTCGTGAAGAATCATCATAGTTTGTGGGCCCATTCCTCTAAAATAGGATCTTTACTGAGGGTGAGGCTGCATTGCTCACATGGAGACCACTGCATTCTTCTCTTGGCACACTTTCACGCACCAACGATACTGTAATTCAACACTAAACACTGTGACCGACAGCTCAGCCAGGAGCTTGACCACCATGTTGAAATGGTGTTTAGCACTTCATGTATACGCACCAGTCACGTAACTGAAATCTATGAATAAAGACAAAAGTCCAAGCATGAATAGCTGGCTCGGTCAAGTGTTGAAGATTGTTAATTAGCTGTTGCTCTTTGAAAATGCATGGCCGCAAACTCATTCCAGCCGTATATTACATTTTTCCATTACCGTGCACAAATTGTAACGTTGCCAGCAAGCCACTAATTAAACATCTTTTACTGTTTTTTTATAATGCTTATATAATGTGTCCAGATATTATGGAGTAGGGGGTTTATCTGAATTCTTTCAGACTTTAATTGTAACTTCACCTCCATAAGATGCCAATTTTCATACACTGGGGTAGAAATGTAAATATAAACGCTAGCATCAATGTGTTTCATCACAGTATAGTCATATCATATACTGGAGCTCAGAAACCAGGTTGAAGTGTGCGGTACCTCTTTAAGGGGAGTAGTGAGAGGGAGCTAGTTGTATGGAGGCAAAACAAACAAAAAAACTTTTCACTGTAATTGTGCAGCCTTACTCGAGCTGGCACAGCGTGATCCGCACAACGCATGACTCAGGGTTTGGCTGGGGCTCTGCCTTTCATTAGTCAGAGTAGGTAGCACTAGCATCCACATAATTACCTTTGCAAGCTCCCCCGGCAGTCTAAGATCTGCCGCTGAATTTCTTACTTGCAAAAAATTGTCGGCGGATGATTTTGTAAAAACAGTAATTGCGTGTAGGATGTATGGATTGCGTATAGGTCCTCTATAACCCTTTGGAGCACTCTCAGTGTCCTGCAGGGAAAAGAGAAAGTGTGAAATAAAGGCACAATGATAATTTATTGCGTATACACCAATGCATGCAGTGTATACAGTATGTAACAATGCAAAGCTGTTAGATGGTTCCTGGGATAACAGTGCCACTCGGTTGATCCCGGCCTGGATGCAGACAAAGTGTATGATGTACATAAGGCATAGCGCATACAATTCTCCGGGCCAACATTCGTTGTTTATTAGTTACGGAAATAAAGATTTAAAAAAATGATGAGTCGATCTCACATTTTTTCATTTTAGCCTGTAAACTACACCTTGGTACATTGAAATCAGTGCCTTTACACTAACACCAACAGACTACTGTCAGTTTAAAACATTTTTTTTTTCGTCATCAGTATTGTTTATTTTTCAGAGAAAGTTTCAAGTGATACGCAAATTTCTCAATTTAAGAGTGGCCCACATCAGCTGGCTGAAATTTTGCCAACATGGTGAAAGAACAGAAAATGCAGGATTAAATGTTGTTGTTGAGTTTTCATGGCCTCTTTTACTTGAATACAATCGTGCGGAGCGTGGGTCCCGGGAGAAGAGAAGAACAGCTGTGAGTGTTTTCCTCCTGAACGACTGCCAGTAAACGCTGTATGCATTAGCACTTCAATTAAAAAGGATTAGAGTCAAACATGGTCTCATCACCCATTCGTATCCATCCAAGAAATTTTCAGACCTGGAGATTTGCAAAAAGGCTTTGAGTGTTGAAAGCCCATTTTTCCTATTTTTCTCTCACCAGTGAATAAATTAAGGCAGTCTGATATTAATATGAAATCTTATACATAGATCAAATGAAAACATTTTATGCTTTTGCTGGTCATATAGTTTTGTATTGGAGATGTGAGAGAGTAGTAACACATCATAGGATGGAGAAAGGTGGAAATGCCCTGTAATGCCCCTCCTACCAGCCATTGCTGAGCTTCAGCAATATTTCACGCTGTACTCAGGCTATTGTGTAGGCTTTCCAAAACAATACGAATAAACCACGCTCTAATACACAGACAAGCACAACCTCAATTCCTAAAGTGTTCAGACAAATTTTAAAATAAAATCAGCAAGTAGTAATTTGCAAATAATAAAATATGTTATTTTTTAACTCAACGCCTTGCTTTTAGAAAAAAAAAATTACTGTTACGAAATGTGAGGTATGCAACACCTTCCAATAGGTTTGAGGCAGGTGCACGTTCACGACTGTAGTACATTGGCAAATGAGAATGCACAGAACATCCCTCTACAATTATTATTCGACCTGACTTGTTCTCAATCATTTCCTTCATTAAAACGTTTTCCAATCATAAGAATAATCCATTGGCAGTTGACCGTACAGCTTCTTCCTTGGTGCGTTCTAAAAGCGACTGAATAATAAGCTAAATTTGGTTCAGCAAAATAATTTACTCATAAGCAGACATCGCGTTATGAAAGGTAAACTGCTCTGGAACTTTTTTTCTTTCTGGCACATCAGGCAATCAAACCTGCACCTCATAATTGTTTAAATTGTTTTACCCTTCGAGCACTGTAGGCCGCCATAGTTGCCCAGTGATGGAAGATCTCAAAATCAGATGCTGTTCTCCTCATTAACAAGTAGATCAGAGGGATCTGATAGCTGCGCCCTGGCCTAGCTTCCGTCACGTGGCCTAGTGTCCATGACTGGTGGTTTCTTGTACAAGTGTGACCTCGAAATTGGAAAATGACCTTGAAAATGAATAGGGAACCCTTCCTCTGTACCAAGAAGCTTGTTGAAAGATTTAATAGCCATCCATCAAGTTAAACTCGAGTTACGGTGCGAAAACTGTGAAATCGGGGCAAAATCGACACTTTTTTGACCGGTGTGACCTTGGGATTTGACAGATGACCTTGAAAATCAATACGGACCCCCTCCTCTATACCAAGAAGCTTGTTCTAAGATTTCATAGTTTCATTGAATTAAACTGGAGTTACGGTGCGAAAACCGTCAAATTGGGCAAAATTGACACTTTTTTTTACCTGTGTGACCTTGGGATTTGACGGATGACCTTAAAAAACAATAGGGAACACCTCCTCTATGCCTAAAAGCTATTTTCAAAATTTCATAGCGATCCATGAATTCTAACTGGAGTCACAGCGCGAAAACCCGCAAACAAGGTTGTGACCTCTGTGAACTTGACCTTTGACCTCGACCTTGTGCATGGACATCAGTTTGGTGAAGGTGAATGACTCCTGAAAATTTCATGATGATACGATGACAGGAACATGGTCAAAAAGGTGTCACAGGCGGACGGACGGACGGACAGAAAGACGGACAGACAGAAGCGTTCATAGAGCTGCTTCGTCGCAGCTAAAAATGTAATTATCCTGAGCTGTAGAGAACCTATTGCGGGAAAATTGGTTTAAAAGAGCTCATATTATTATTATCATTATTATTATTATTATTGTTCAGCACTCTGAGCATCAAATTAAACACTAATGAGCCCTGAAACCCCTTAAACCAGGGGTCCCCAATCTTTCCCAGAAAGGGCCGGTTTGGGTGCAGGTTTTCATTGCAACCAAGCAGCTGCACACCTGATGCCACTAATCAAGCTTATTAGCAAAGAGTCCAGGAGTTAATTAGTAGTATCAGGTGTGTAGCTGCTTGGTTGCAATGGAAGCCTGCACCCACACCGGCCCTTTCTGGGAAAGACTGGGGACCCCTGGTTTAAACAATTCGAAGGGTGATTGAAACACACCAATTTGCCCAATAAAGAGAATGACCAACACCTGTGTGGAGTGTTTTCAGGGTGAATTATTATTTCTTTTTTTTATGTAACTGTATTCTGAAGTATGTGTACACAGGGTATATCAAAAAAAAGTCCCGCTTTGAAAAACTGCCCTAAAATTAATATTCAAAATTTTTCAGAAAATCCTTTTACATAGGTTGATAGACAGTGGTTCAGTGCTTTTTGTGTAATTGTACATCCTCAACATGTCACGCATGAGTGAGCACAGGCTAATTTCGTAAATTGCGATACATCTGTCTTGCGCGAAGAAGTGCTGGGATGCAGACAGGATCTGAGGCCACGAGAAGCAATGTCAGGTATGCCCTTAAGTGTCCTAAAATTTTCAGAAAAAAGCTTTAACCCTTTGCTCTCCAGGAGGCTAACAGTCCTGTTGTGTTATCAATGAGTGGATGTCCCCAGAAAGGTGCAACGCCATGTTTTTGCACTTTCTTGATGTCAGCACATCCCTTGACACATTTCAGTTCAACTTACAGAACTGTTCGGAGAACAAGTGATTGCCCAACACTGTGACATGGAACGCCCCCCGAGGTCGCCGGGGTTAACCCCTCTTGACTTTTTCTTGTGGTGTCATCTTAAGTCAAAAGTGTTTGCCTCTCCACCTAGGGACCTGGATGGCCTTGGGGAATGCATAACGGCAGAAGTCAACGTTCTCAGCATAGGCTGTATAAAAAGATGAACGCTGCACCCTGCTCTGAAATATGAAGCACGTGCGGAAGTGCCGTAAAATGGCATTTTATTTAATGATGGCGAAGTCGGTAGTTGCAGAAATAAGTTTAATGCTATTGAACTCTATGAGAAAATGACCCTACTTTCCCACCTGATTTTTCATTTAAATAATGATTTTTCACATTATATTATAGTAGCCATAGCAAGTTTCAAGTCTCCTTTGATATATCGTGATGTTCATTTTCGTAAATTATGTTCCCTTAAAGACTAGAATGAAGGATAAAGCCAGAATATGCTTTAGGGGCGTGGCTATCCTCTGGTCCTCGTCCGATACGGTCAGATCCAGAGCCACAGTCCTCCCCCGATCTTCAATACGCACTCTTATCCAATAGAAATCACATCCGGTTTCAAAATGACAACATGGCGCAATTCAAATTGCCAAAATTGAGGTTTCCTTTATGGTATGCTGAAACCAATGGGTGACGTCACGGTAGCTTCGTCCATCTTTTTTTACAGTCTGTGGTTCGCAGAGGGGACAGAGCTTTGATCCTCCATGCAGTGAACAATATGCTAAGGAAGGCCCAAATCTGCCTGGAAAGAAATGGTGGACATGTTGAGGACGTGTGTAAGAATTAGTTCAAAAGTAATAGCAATTTGTGATAATCAAAGGGCATACCTCTCTTTACTTTCTATGGTCTCCGATCCTGTTTTCATCCCAACACTTTCGTCACGCAAAACAGATGTATCGCAATTTACGTAAGTAGCCTGTGCTCACTCATGTGTGACATGTTGAGGATGTGCATGTCATGGTTCTGGTTTTGAGTTCATGTTTTATGTCATAATTATGTCTTTTCTTTATTCTTTTTGGTGATTGTATTTTCAGGTTTTCAGTTCTTGCCTTTTTCAGTTCCATTGCACTTGTCTCCCCTGTCTCGTGATCTAATAGGTTCAAACTGTCTCCGCAGTCTGTGTGCTCACCTGCTTCACGTGATTTCAGTAATTTCTGGTGTTTCATTTCATTACTTCAATTCTCGTTCACTTCCTTCGATTGCTGTTCTCGATTAGTAACAAGACTAACATTTGAATTTTGTATCATAGTCTACTAACCCAATTGATCCATGTATATATTACTAACTCACTGACGGGCAGTCTAGTTAAATCTGTGAAGTTGCACCTCTACTAATTAGTACTAATTCACTACAGTACTAATGCAATCGCCCTGTTCTAGTCTCCACCTCTTGCTTGGCTTTCCCTGTCTCTCTCTGCGTTTCTGTGAGAATCTCTCACACCTGCTTAATTGCTCTCCTGCACTCATTGTCTGTGCACTTAGAACTCCCTGACTGGAGCAGTTTTAATGTCATAGGATGTCAGCGTGAATCCCGTCCATGTCTTGGCTTTGGCCAATTGTGGTGGTTAGGATTTCTCCATGTGTACCTTCCTTTGTAATTAGTTCTCATGCCATTCACCTGTTCCCTGCATAGCATGTGACTTCCCTTCTGTCTATTTGCTCCTCACTGCTGTTCTGACTTCGTCGATCAACATTTATTTGTGCAGAGCCTCTTGTATGCCAATTGATTTTTGTTTCTGTTCGACTGTTTCGTCCGACCAAGATTCTTGCCATTGCCCCTTTTGTATTGTTTTTGTCTTTCTGGATTTCGACCCATTTTTGTATGACCACAATTTCTGTGTTTGGATGCCCAGTGTATGACCCACTGCTTTGGATATCGACTACGACTTTTTGCCTACTGTCTATGTACCTCTGTTTTTCTGGTTCTGACCCCGGCCTGTCTAGTCGACTTTATTTTCGGATTTCGTTTTGTGGCTTGGCAATTCCTGTGTCTATAGGTACTGACCCGGCATTCATGAAAGGCATATATTTTTTGGATTTCCCTCTCTCGCGTGTGGTTCCTGAATGCACAGTCAAAGTGCAGTTGCACAAAAAGCACTGAACATAGTCTATCAACCTACGTTAAAGGATTTTCATAAAAATATAGAATATAAATTCTTTGGCAATTTTTCAAAGTGGGACATTTTTGACTTTTCTATTTATATATACACACACGCATATATATATATATATATATATATATATATATATATGTGTGTGTGTGTGTGTGTGTGTGTGTGTGTAGGTGTATGTGTATATATATATATATATATACACACACACACACAACCCCAATTCTGAAATAGTTGGGACAAAGTACAAATTGTGAATAACATCCAAATGCAATATCTTTCAGAATACATGAGCCAATATATTTTATTTACAATAAAACATAGGAAAAATTTCAAATGATGACATATTGAGACATTTTACATTTTTTTTACCCACAAAATTAGCTAATTTCTAGTTTTCTGGCTGCAACAGGTCTCAAAAAAGTTGGGGCACAGGCAAAAAAGCAATTAATATATGAGAATCAGCTGAAAGAACATTTAGCTGGCACCAGGTTAACTGGCACCAGGTCTGCAACATGACTGGGGATAAAAGCAATGTCTTAGAGAGGCTGGGTCCCTCAGAAGTAAAGATGGCCAGAGGCTCTCTAACCTGTGAAGGCTTGCGTAAAAAAATTGTGGAATACTTTAAAAACAATGTTCCTCAACGTCAAATTGCAAAGGCTTTGAAGCTCTCATCATCGGCAGTGCATAACATCATCAAAAGATTCAGAGAAACTTAAAAAAATTTCTGTGGGTAAGGGACAAGACTGAAGACCTTTACTGGATGCCCGTGATCTTCGGGTCCTCAGACGCCACTGCATCACTCACCGGCATGATTCTGTTGTTGACATTACTAAATCGGCCCAGGAATAGTTCAAGAAACAGCTGTCTGTAAACACAGTCCACCGTGCCATCCACAGATGCCACCTAAAACTCTATCATGCAAAAAGGAGGCCATTGTTGAGCATGATCCAGAAGCACTGCTGTGTTCTGTGGGCCAAGGCTCATTTAAAATGGACTGCAGCAAAGTAGCAAAATGTCCTGTGGTCAGACGAGTCCAAATTTGACATTCTTGTTGGGAATCATGGGCATTGTGTCCTCCGGGCTGAAGAAGAGAAAGACCACCCCTCCTGTTATCAGTGTTCAGTTCAAAAGCCAGCATCTCTGATGGTATGGGGATGCATTAGTGCATATGGTGTGGGACACTTGCATGTTTTAAAAAGCTTCATGAATGCTGAAAGATAAATAAAGGATTTGGAGCAACATATGCTCCCCTCCAGATGACGTCTATTCCAGGGAAGGCCTTGTGTATTTCAGCAGGACAATGCAAAACCACATACTGCAGCTATTTCAACAGCATAGCTTTGTAGTAGAAGAGTCCGTGTGCTGAACTGGCCTGCCTACAGTCCTGATCTTACACCGATTGAAAACATTTGGCGCTCAATTAAACAAAAAGTCCGTCAAAGGAGACCCAAAACTCCCCAGCAGCTGGAAGCCTGTACTAAACAACAGTAGGATTAAATTCCAATGGCTAAACTCAAGAAGCTTGTCTCCTCAATGCCCAAACGCCTTCACTCTGTGTTAAAAAGAAGAGGGGATGCTACACCAGGGTAAACAGGCCCCTGTCCCAACTTTTGTGAGACCTGTAGCAGCCATCAAATTTGAAATGAGCTCATTTTGTGGATAAAATTGTAGAATTTCTCAGTTTCAACCTTTGCTATGTTATCTCTCTTCTATTGTGAATAAAATACTGGCTGGTGTGATTTGAAAGTCATTGCATTTTGACTTTATTCACAATTTACACTTTGCCCAAGCTATTTTGGAATTGGGGTTGTGTGTGCGTGTGTGTGTGTGTGTGTGTGTGTATATATATATATATATATATATATATATACACACACACACACTTCAGATTGCAGTTACATTTAGTATATATATATATATATATATATTTTTTTTTTTTTTTTTTTTTTTTTGGACAGTGAGTTAAATTTACAGGGAAGCACTTCCTTCACAGTTCACACGATAAAGATATAGACACCAAATGTAATACTCCATTCTCAAATTATTCAAATTGCATTTCAATTTGAGGGCACATTCAAATGAAATGAATGGAGTAGCAATAAAAGCCTTACGAATGTGTGTAGCCATTCAAATGCTTACAGACCTTATTGTGCCTATTTTTCAGTGTGTGCTTTCAATATAGAATCCATTTCAGCCTGACGGTTTTGCTGGTGGGCTCATTTTTACTTATCCCCTGTATTTGTCAGTCAGCAGTGAGGACAATAGAGCTTTTAACCAGGCCCTAAGTCAGACAGGTAATGTCCCCCATTCCCTGCGGTGTCATGTCCGTTACTGTCGACACTGCAATCAAATCCCAGCTTCAGAAGAGCTAACAGCACAGCAGGCCTCTTTCGGGGCAAAATGTTTTCATGACCTTCGTCTGGGGATCTGTTCCCCACGTCACTTTTACAGAATCCCTGCCCGCAAATCATTTACCTGTCTCAGCTGATCCGGCCTCTTTGTGCAGCTGACAGTCTCCTGGGCTTAGCATTAACGCGAATTCAGTGACACCGTGGCATTTCAAGCAATACTGTCATTAGCCTCTGTTAAGTCCATCAATAATCTGACCTTGTCCCTCTAGTAGCTCTCCACCAATGAATGCAAGGGAAGGTCATAGCCTCTCCCTTCAAACGCGGCCGTGGCCGACAGATTCCCCCAAGCAATGTGCAGATCTACCCATTTAGAAAAAAAAAAAAAAAAATCCCTCTTTCTCTCTCCTTTGCATCTGTATTCTTATGATGCATAAGATATAGCAGCCATCGGTATATAGAAATAGCTGCCTAAGATCTTAGACTGTAAGAGTAGGTGTGTCATTTTTCATGTTTTAGCACTATGGGATGTAAAAGATTCTTCCCTTTTTTGATCAATGAGGTCTCTGGAGTAAATTGCAACAAAGCACTTGCCTGGGATTGCTCGAATATTTGCAATTCCCTGTCCTAAACAAAAAGGTGTTTTGCTCTAAGCTCCATCACTGAGAAAAAGACTTTTGGAGTGCTTTATCTGTATGGCTCCCTAACCTCCCTGCAGTATGCTCCAGCTGAATTAAGGATGCTAACTGCGCTTAGAATAACTCGCTTCGTGCTGTTGTTTCAGTTATAAGGCAGAGATTCTGAAGCAAAATGATAAAAATTAATGGAACCCACCTTGGGAGCCAGAAAATATAATTAAGCGGCATTGAGCTCCCAGGTAACAGCGGGCAGCAGGTTGAGAAGACTCCAGTTTGCAGTCTCAAGGGAGTGGTGGATCATACACAAATTTATTCTGAAGTAGACTCATCCATTCATACATTTTAATAGCTAAATCTCCAACTGCTCCCATACTATAAATTAGGTAATTTCACCCTCCATTAAACTTAATTGTGCCATTTTATGGTTTCAGTCTGTCAAGAGTTACTAGGCAGTCACATTACAGTAAATTCTGGGAAAAAGTTAAATGGTCTAAAAAAAAAAGAACTGCCTCTTTTTTAATGCAACAGCTGTAACAAAAAATAGGCACAGCTCCAACCAAATAGTATTAGGATATTTTGGCCGAATATTGAATTTTGTAATTGAATTTTACAATACAGCTATATGAATACTACATTCATAGTTCAATTCTGATGGGTTTTTTTGAAAGTCACATGTGCCATTAAAAAAAAAAAAAAGTAGATATACATATTGTTTCATGTCACACATAATGCCGTTCAGTGATTGTGTTATGATTCTGCTGTTACTTGACCATGTTTTCGTGATGACCCTGATTCCTAGCCATGTTTTCTGATTCAGTCCATGCCACGTTTTGTATTTTGCCTGTCTTTCTTTGTTATGTCTTTTGCCTGCCATTTCCCATATTCGAAGTTTAGATATTCATTCTGGTTTTTGTAATTCTCATACCCTGCATTGCATATTGTCTCCCCAGTCTTTTCTTGTGTTCTGAGGCAGTTTTATTCCCCAGTCTTGTGTGCCACAGTTTCAGGTGATTTCATGAAGTCTGGGTTTCCAAACATTCCTTCCAATCTCGTTTGCTTCCTTCGCCTTGCTGTTCTATCTTTACTAACAATACTAAGTTTTTTATTTTTGATAAATTACTAACATTAACTAACATTGTTTATAATACTAACTTACTAA
Source organism: Gymnothorax reevesii (assembly GCA_029721435.1). Lineage (NCBI taxonomy): Eukaryota > Metazoa > Chordata > Actinopteri > Anguilliformes > Muraenidae > Gymnothorax > Gymnothorax reevesii. Next base: position 85,091,936 of record CM056583.1, read on the forward strand.
TTACTTTATTTAATTTACTTTACTGTACTCTGCTGATTCTCCACACCTTGTTTATCACTGTTCTGCCTCTCACTCTGTGCGCTTTAGAACTCCCTAACCGGAGCTGTTGGTTTGTCATAGGCTGTCTGTGTCATCCCTGTCTGCGTTTTGGCTTTCACCAATTTCATGTGGTTAGGAACTTCTTCTTGTACATTCCTTTGTTAATTAGTCTGATCCAGCTCACCTGTTCCCTATTATAGCATGTGACTTCCCGTATGTGTATTTAAGCAGTCATTTCACCAACAACTCTTGTCAGAACATTTTCCCTGTGCTGCGATCGTTTATGCCTTAGTGTTATACTTCTGACTGGAACGTCGTGGATTTTGATTTTGGCTTTACCTTCAATATTCCTGTGCCCGTGTACTGAACCTGCTTTGCCTGACTTTGAGATTTGTGATTGCTGCCCTGGTACGGAACCGTTTCTAGCCATCTGGATTGTGTTATGGATTCTGGACTTTGTACTGTTGCCTCCGATAAAACAAATTTTGCTGCACTTCCTGGTACATTTCCTGGCGTGTGGTTCCAGAGCGCACCCTCACAGATTGTAAGCAGTGTAATACAGCGCACCACGGAGAGGATGGTCTTTAGCTGCTTGTAACACTAACGTATATGACTGAAATGACATTTGAAGGAGCAGGTATATTCCATTTTGCTTTTTCAAGTTTCTTTGAGCCCTCCTTTTTCTCTCCTTTTTTTGATTCTGCAGATTGGTAAAGATAAGAGGAGGAGAAATTATGATGGAGAGGTAGGAGAGCAGTGAAATATAAATGGCTGGACGTAGCCTCTAGAAAGCTATCACTGAACTGCCACAAATTAGGGTTGAAATTCAAACTAACAAGATGGTAGATCTTCAGGAAAATGGTCTGTTAGCACTGCTTTTTTCACCATGGTATGGGGATCCATTTTCTCCTTTCTCCGTATAGGCAGTGGTGAATCCTGTCCTCTCTTTCTCACAGTGGGGAAAAATCTGGGCCAAATGCAGCACCAGCAGGATCAAGAGATGCTTCAATATCCCTCACTCAAGCCAGGACAACTCCACTTGGACCAGTCACTGAATCAGCCAGTCTGCAATCTGGAAACCCGGGGTAACACCTGAACCACTCAGATAATAGACTTGCTATCAACAAATGGCCAGCTGTTACAAAGGGAGGCAGAAGGGACTGATCGCTCTGAAGGACGGCCAGTATATTGGATTAGACTAGATTGAACCAGACTGGACTGGACTAAACTGGAGACTAGCATGTTTTGAACCTCTCTCTGAACCACTTTTTTTTTTTAACCACTTTTTGGCTCATTTTATCAGTTTGCTTGGGAAAACAGGGCAGTAATAGTTGAAAAAAACCTGTAGATCTTAAGATCCAAAACAGAAATCAAGGGTGGAGGCAGATTACAATCCAGTAGTAAGGTTTTTGACAACATTACGGTAATAGTAGGGGCGGAACCCCAGAGGAGGAGGGCATAGTTCAGTTCAAATGTAGTGGGTGAGGCAGGGCTTTGCTAATCGCCAGCCAGCGGTGATTGGTGATTTCTGGAATAACAGTGTGGTAGAATGCACACTCCACCAGAGACAAACTGTTCTCAAGGCAGATAGAGTAACTGGAGGGGAACTTCCTACCAATCCTGATGACTGTAGAAGTATTAGGAGCTTGTTCCAAACATCCTGGACAGAGGAACAGACTTGGAAAGGGTTAAAAGAATACGGCATCAATCCTTGACCCTGAAGAGGTTTGGGATCTTGTTCTTGTAAGAATTTGATTAACTTTAATGTGGTTCCAGTCCTAGACCCTGCGTAGAGCTTGTATAAATTAATTAAGTGAAGAGGAGGGCTTCCGCAAAGCTGCCATTAAAGGTTATGTTTTACTTAATAAAGATAAAGAGTTTCTTCTAAGAATATTGACTGGTTCTCAGTGCACAAAGAAAATTAAATCCAGCCATTTGCAACTGAAAGCAGGGGGTTTAAATACATGTGACAGATACAGGAACTAAACAGGAAGAGACAATGAAACAAGTTACAGCCAGGCATGGAAACACACGCGAGACATAAACCAATCAGAGGAAATTTATGCTGCTTTTCCAAAAAAAAAAAAAGCTACACACTATAATATTTTGTTGGGCCACCTTTTGCTTTGATAATGACGTGCATTTGTTGTGGTATTGTTTCAACAATCTTATACGATGTTACAACATTTATTTCCAACCAGATTAGCATTCATTTTTGGCCAAGATATTGCTCCTATGATCTGGAAAAACCTGGTATGTGTGTCACTTTTGGTTGAAACTAAGTTTAACCTTCATTTGCAATAATTAAAAGTGGCAAAGATCTTAAAACACAAGATATAAGTGTCATTTGAACTTTCAAAAGCAAGTTTCTATCATTTTTTTCTGCTAGGAAAAGTTCAGAGCCTCAAAGTTTTTGTTCAATTGCAAGATCTTTGCCACTGATAAACTTACATGGTTTTTCCTGATCACAGGAGATTGTATTGATGATGAGTGAGTCAAACCACTCCATTAAGCCTTCTCTAGCACATCCCACAGACTTCCAACTGATTTAGGTCCAGACTCTGAGGTGGCCAATTCGTGTGTGAAAATGATTCCTCATACTTGATGAACCACTCTTTCACAATTTAAGCTTGATGAATTGCGGCATTGTCATCCTGAAATATGCCTGTACCATCATTGATGTCCATTGATGGGTTACTGGTTATTCAGGATATTCAGGTTGTCTTCTGAATTCACTTTATTGCTGCAGAACAGTGCTGAGCCTAGACCTGACCACCTGAAGCAACCCGAGATCATAACACTGCCTCCAGCGGCTTGTAGAGTGGGCATTATGCATGAATGGTGCATTGCTTCATGGGTTTTCTTTCATACCCCTGTTCTGCCTGGTCATCTTCAATTTATTTGTAAGTATAAACCAATTACAGCCATTCAGATTGGAAATTTCAGAAAAGTTTGGACTAGGGCCATTAAATATTAGTAATGGTGTTAAAAAAAAATTGAACAATGACATGATTTGAAGCTGCTGATGTCAGCAGATGATTGTAATCATGATTCAGCACAAAAGCAGTGTCTGTGGAGGGGGTAGTCCTTCACAAGCAAAAATTGGCTGATGATCGCCACTTCACAAACAAATGAGAGAGAAAATCATTGAAAGGTTTTAAAAACTGTAATGATTTGGCATGGAAGACGCCAGGCGTGAGATGAAAAACACGCTGAATTTTTATTTACGAAAACAAGTAAAACTATGGCACAACATTGGTTCATGGAGACGACATGGTAAAGTGGTCACGAGGACAACATGGTGAACAAAGCTAATGAAGACAACATGGTGGACAACTTGTTGACAAGGCTCATGACAACATGAAAGACAAGGCTCATGACAACATGAAAGACAAGGCTCATGACAACAAAAGTCTGCAGCCTTCCTCCAGCCTCTCCCAGAAACAGGCAAGGGGGCGTGACAACAGGAACGAGGAACAACCGGAGTTGCACATGAGGAGACAAAGACTGAGCAATTAGCAAATGACGAGTTCAGCAGAGGAGTACCAATGCAAGATTAAGGGAAAGCGGAGAAGTCAAACTTTGAACAGAATAGCGCAGAGATCTAGAAATAGCGAACGTAGGAACTTAAACCAGTCAATGCCCTGAGTAATTTAGAAGTGGTTAGGAAGGGCCTATCTAATAAAACACCCTCCCATGCATTGTTAGTCATGGGGTTAGTAATTAGAACTAATAAAATCAATCAATCACTCAAGCTTCGAGCACGCTCATATATAGAACAACTGTGAAGGAAGTGAGGAAATACCAAAAGCCACTCCGAATGTGGTGATGAAACACAAGACTAGGAGATAACAAAACATGAAATGGGACATGGACTGGAGAGGTGGAGTCAGGCTGGCAGACCAGACAGGAAGTACTGAAAAAAACCAACACAACAATACGAGAAACAAAGCAAATACAGGAACAAGACAGCAGCAAAACACAACAAAAGCGGTGTTTCTCACAGAAAGATACGAAGGGATTTGGAAATTTCACCCTCCAAATGCTTGACATGGCTAAAAGATTCAATGAATCAGGAAGAATTTCTTTGCATACAAGGGCAACGGCGCAAGCACACGCTGAATATTCAAGATCTCCGTTCACTCAGACAGCACTGCATCAAGAATTATTTATCTATGAGTGTTATAAATCCTCATGGGCTCAGAATTACCTTTGCTAACCTTTGTCAAGTACTACAATACACACCTGTGTCCACAATGTCAGTTAATACTTTATTCTGCACAAAGGAAATCTTATGTTATCAGTGCACAGAAGCGGCGTTGACTTCTCTGGACTCAGAGGCATCTGAAATAGACCATCACGCAGTGAAATTGTGTACTGAGGTCAGAATCAATATTGTCTTTTTTTTGGTGGTAATGGACCTTGTGAGCCACAGACCAAAGAAGAAAACGACCATCTAGACTGTTACTAAAAGCCATGCTTCGTCATATTGTGGAGTTGTCAGTGTCCTTTGCTATGTAAATTCGCAGTTCTGTTACGGCACAATTTCACCCTGTCCTCCGACCGTACACTGAAATTGGCCAATAAATCAGAGTAAATGAGAATAATGTCCCATTGGAGCATTTCCTAAAATCGCACCCCTACTGGCAGCAGGAAGGTACTGTTCGAGTTACAGTTTCAGTTATATTTACACTTCAAATAACAGTTTGGGTAAGGATTAGGCTTAGAATTACGGTTAGGGTTAGAATTAGGTTTAGGTTAGAGATTTACTGACGATGGAAACCAGATTGTAGTAATTTAAATGACCGCTAAAGGTCACTTAACTCCTAAACGTAACTTCAGGTTGTAATAAGCTTCTTGACAAACGTCCTTTTCGGGCATATTTGTTGGAGGACAGGCTCCACAGTTTATGCCGATTATTATACTGAGATTTTGGACCAACACATGCTGCCTTCACAGCGCCCACACATATATTTCAACACAACAGTAAAAAAAACCTCATTCTGCACTCCTTACCAAGACATGGTTACATTAGAGGAAGCTGCAGGTGCTGGTCTGACCTGTCTGGATAACCCACAAGTCCTCAAAACAGCAATTGTGCATTTTGGAAAACAAAATGTGGCAACAAAGACCCCGTACGGCTGCACACTAGTTTGAAGGAAGAATGGAAAAAGATTACACTTGGTGTCTCCAGGCCCGAGAGTTTATCAAGAGCTGTGAAAACGAATGGCACATTGCAAGGTGATAAATACTTTTACTGTCCTCAGATTGTTGTTTTTTTAAATGATGTACGCATGAATGAAAATTAAGATAGAGCTAATTTTGAAAAATCAATGAAGTTCGTGCTGTGAAACGTCAGATAATGTACAGTTTTTAAAATAATACAGGCCAGTTTACAAATCACTGCTTTCAGTTTAAATTTTAATTTAACATACTGTCCCAACTTTTTCTGACTTGGGGTTGTAATTATGCATCTTTGATATGAAGCCATGCCGCTCATTAGACGACTTATTCATAAATATTCATTTGCCAATGAACAGACTTTTGTGACAGATAATTATGATAAAGGTTGATGGTTCATTTATCGAAGTGATAGTTCATTAATCTACCGGTGTCTTGTAAGGTCAAGACTGCTGTGTTATGCTTTCACGGTGACACTGATAAGTTGACTTATCTCTACAGGCTCTGAAGGATGACATATGGTTTCACATCCTCCCAGAACAACAATGCAACATGGTATTTCACAGCAATGGTGAACAAACCCATTAATCATAGTCAGAATCCACCTTGGTGGTGCACAGACTGACAAATACTTTGGAGGGCGAAGCTCCCAAATTCCCTCATCAAATCTGCTGGCTTAATCAAAAGAAAAAAAAAATGCAACAAGCTCCCGGAGACTACTCTATTGTTATGTGAACTGAAAACATAACAGCATCGCTTAGAATTTTAAAAGGCCCAATATGTAAATGGACTGCAATTCTATTGTTTCCAGAAGGCATGTATAGATTTTGAAATATTTGCTGAGCAAAAAATGTAATCCAAAATAAGAACCAACTCAGGTCGCACATTTGTAATCCCAAGTGATTTAAAAAATAAAAATCAATCTATTAAGAGACACTTAACCAGATTAATCATCAGGTAAAGATATTTAATATTGCAGGCAAGGGATATTTCTTTTGTACCTTCAAGCTTTCTAAAAATCAGTACAAAATTAGCGTCCGTTATTCCACAATGCATCAGTACAATTTGCAAGTCTGCTTCCACATACAAGTGCCATTTTGGTCAATGACAGAACCCAACCTAGTGCCAGGGTAACATCCTGAGATCAGTGACAGGATTTTTTTCCCAGTACTGCAGTGGTGGAGCTAGAACTGGGAATTTGGGGGGCACAGAAATGTTCCTTTATGACTGGCTTGTTCTCAATCATTTTCTTTATTGACGTGTTTCCCAGTTATCGTAATTGGCAACTAAAGAGACAGTTTCTCTCCATATGTGATCTAACAGCGATGAAATCATGGGCTAAATTCAATACAGTGGCAGAGCCAGAAATGATAATTGGGGTGCACAAGACATCTGTTCAAAACAATTATACAAGTCCTGACCTAATCTCAGTCATTTTTATAATTAACAAAAGGTTCACTCCGAGAGCGCTCCACACTTAACAGGTGCTGCTTGTTCTCCTCGATTAGGTAAGACGACAATCATTTATCGGGACGTGTATTTGCTGTATTTAAATCAGTGCTATTCAAAATTGCACACCTGTCCACTCTTCACGCAAATAGCTTGAGCCGCAAACTTTCTATAGCCTATTTAACTGCTGAGTACCACTTTTTATTTTAATCAACCCACCCAATACCGAGAGTGAAAGGCGATATTTCATTGGAACACTGACCAGTTCAATCGACACGAAGCACTGGCCTAATAATAAGTAAATGATTTTTCTGTACTGAATTTAGCCGATGAATGAGAATGAGTGTTTAAAAATGACAACTGCCAACCACTAAAAACATCATGAAATGACTTGAGTCTTAGTACAAAACATTGCCTTTGTACTGGTAAAAATAATAATTGAAAATAACAACAACAAAAAAAACAGAAAATTGAACATTAAGTATTTCATCTCAGGAAACATGCTCTGTGTTGACCCAATTTCAAGCATCACTTAGCACCAATCATGATGTATCATTGTGAAAATAATGCGCATGGTGGGTGTAGGGTTGTGCTCTGAGCACCGGTGATGTGCACTGAGGACTACAGGAAGTTGTCATTGGTGATTACTTGTGCTTCCTTCAGAGAGCTGTCACCCAGGTGAGCGCCTTGCTAGAGGTGGGTCACCACTGCAGCACGTCTCCACGTCACTCCAGATGGGATGGTGAAATAGAGTGCGCACTGGAGAAGGAAGCCTTTAAGCGCAGTGGGTCATCTGTCGTTGCGCTCTGGCAGGCGCACTGGCGTTTCACCCCGGGTAATGGCTGAGGGAGCCAGCACTCCGGCTGCAGAGACGGAGGTTGATGGTGGCGGTGGAGCCTGGGAGATGTAGTGTTCGTGGAATCCTCAAAACAGTTCGTCTGGGGCAGCTCCCAGGCACACAATCTCCGTCTGCTGATCCGCAGCAAGGTTGTACAGGTCAGACAGTCAGGCAACAAACTCTTCTACCTCCTGGGACAGAGGATTCCTCTCTGAGTCCATATTTAGGCGAAGTCTTCTGTAAGCGTTGTGCTTTGAGCACCGGTGATGTGTACGGAGGACAGGAAGTTTAGGACTGGACTCAGGTGCAAAGATGGACTTGGTTGTATTTATTATGTCTTCGGCACAGCAAGAAGAAGTACAAATGAAAACGCACCACTCACGAAATCTGGAATAGCTCCACGGATTGATTTGTGAAGTATATACGTATGATGCATTTAAGATAATGAATGATTTATGAAGACATGTAAACATCATTCAATTTCATTCACGACAATGTTAATGCGCGAGAGAGGTTTAACTGGTGTCGGGGTCAAATAGGAAAGTTAATAACGGGTGTGACCGCCATTTGCATTGACACATGCGGTGCATCGTCGTCGCATGGAGTTGATCAGTCTCTGGATAGTGGTCTGAGGGATAGCATTCCACTCCTGAACAAGGGCAACCTCAAGTTCTCGGATGTTGTCCGTCTGGCGTCGACGTGAAAGACGTCGTCCAATTTCATCCCATAAGTGCTCGATAGGGGAGAGGTCGGGTGACAGAGCAGGCCACTGAAGCACGGGGATGTTCTGCTGTGCAAGGTACTGCATGGACACCCTTGCAGTGTGTGCCCTAGCGTTGTCCTGTTGGAACGTGTGAACATCGTGGTGTTGGTTGAAGAACGGCACAACATGGTTTTGCAGCACCTGGTCCCGGTAGTAGATGCCGTTCACCCTTCTTATCCCTTCTAATCTTATTCCACCCCACACCATAACGCTGCCACCACCCCAACGGTCCATTTGAACGACACAATCGGCGTTATAAAGTTCACCACGTCTCCGCCAAACACGTATACGGCCATCTGCGTTCCTTAAGTGAAATCGTGACTCGTCAGAAAAGATGACACCGTGCCATTGTCGTAGTCAACAATTCTGGTGCCTGCTTGCCCACTGTAGACGCTGGTTTCGGTGACGATCCGTCAATATGGGGCCGAAATAAGGACGGTGTGCACACAGGCCTGCAGCTCGCAGACGGTTCCATACGCTGTTGGGGTGAATGAATCCACGTTGTCCTTGGACTTGAGCACGGTCCTGACGTGCCGTTGTCATACGTTGTTGACCCGGTCGAGGACGGTCCCGAGTGCTCCCCGTTTGCAGAAACCTTTGATGGAGTCTTGCGATCGTTCTGTGAGCGCAGTGTAGTCGTCTGGCAATTTCCCTGGTGCTGGCGCCAATTTGAAGCATGCCTATAGCACGTTCCCGTTCAGGGGCTGTAAGTCGCGGCATAGTGTCGACGTTTCACAAGTGTCAGTGAAGAAATGAAATTTTATTTGGATTCACATGCTTTTAAAGGCAATATGTGCACAAATTCAGAGTGAGATTCATTTTTCCCGTGATGTGCGTGCAAGATGTTGCTTTTTTTGCAAAAAATTGCCTAGCGTTACAGTTAATTTGAAATTCTCGCATTTCTTGCACCTGGCATGTCGGGTGACGTCACTGTAGTGTTGTTTTTGTTGTTGTATAAAAATTATACTGAAGTTCATTTGAACTTAAATATTGACTTTTTTCAAGTGGTGCGTTTTCATTTGTACTCACTATATTAGTAATACAATCTCTGGACATTAGCTACAGTGAAATGTATTACAAATAGAAAAGAACAAGGAATCGAGGTTCCTGGATAATAATGCATTTGTAACAATAATAATAAAGTGCTGAAATACACATGAAATCTTGACTAAGGTCAAGAGTTATAATACTGGTACAGACCAATGCGGGAGAAAAGCCTACACAAGACTAGAAAGGACATACAAGCTTGTGAAACTCACGAGTTTGCGAGACTTTGCACTGAATGAGGACTGGATGCCAAGGGCGAGGCGTTACATTGGGAAGAGTCAATTGAGAGGGGTTCACATTCAACTAATTCTGTCCAACACGCAGCGTACAAAATTACAGATAAAAAAGTTGAACTTGAGATTTGAATGACTGTTGAATTTATAGAACATTAAATTATGTAAAGTAAAAGGGGGAGGGGGCAAGGACCTCTTAGGAAAGGATGGGACCTCTTTTAAGAATGTTTCTGTGCTCATCCACACAACAATCCTTTAAACAATCCTTAATTCAACATTATACCAAGTACTTTTTATTTCTGAAATGAAGTTGTAGGATATAAATCACAAATATTTATTCGCAACTGTGAACTTTGTTGCCTTTTCAACTCTCTCAATCGTAAATTTGCAGTGAGTCCACAGTGTGCCAAGCAAAGGCTTATGTCTATGCGCAGTACATATGAAAAGACTTCTTGCCTCAGGTAGTCAAGCATCGTTAGCATATAATTCAGTGTTCAAAGTGAAGATTCGGCAAATCTATAAATGTAATGCTTACTTTAGGCCGTAGCTCAGTCCTCTTATTCCTACAGCAGAATCAAGGGTATGTTTCCTACCACACAATGACTGGCCCTTAAGGGCTTAATTCAGATCAGGTTATTGGGAGGTTAAACAGTCTACCAGCAACGTAATCACCAAAGGAACTCCACAGATAAGTATAAGACAAAATTGAAGTCTGGGCTCACTGCTACCAGTTATTTGACAAAGAAATGAAAGAATTCAGAAGAGACTAGATTAATACATTATTTCAGAAGGGTACATTGACAGTTAAAATTGCTTTTTGCTGAAGAACCCAAAATTAGACAAACTTGACTCTTGAACACAGATTTTATTCCTGCATGTAACAGTGTTTTGAAATCGATGAGGCCATTCAAACCTCAATTGGAGACATTGATGTAAATCTTATAATGAAAAAAAGCTCCCAGCAAATATTTTATATTTGAGTCAGTAATTATTAACATTGACATATATTTATATTTGCTGAAAACAGAACAGGTTTCAGGGTAGTGACAGACTTGAATTCAACTGCCACTTATGCGAGCAATTGGCCTAAGAAAAAATTGTGACTGATTTCCATTTTGAATATAAACCCAGAAGGGAATTATTTTTGGAGGAATGGAGTGTCATTCAAATTGTAGCAAGCCTCTATCTTTACAGCATTCCCGTTGTTCAATTTTGATTCACACAAATTGCGATGGTAAAAAGCCAATCAAAAATGTTTTCTGGCATAGCTAGATCAGAAAACAAACTTTAAGCAATGTTTCTGAGGGGCAAGTCACCCATTAATATTATTTTAATTGAAACCAGACCATACCTAAAATAGTAATTAATAATATTTGTTGGTTAGTGTTACAGTTAGGCATAGTAATTTATGCTGATGTAGGATGGAATGGGCTTGAGTTGATGGAGATTGACGCGGGACAAAAGGGAGCTCCAGGCGACGAAATTCAGAGTGAGGGTAACGTGTCTTCTTGAAGTCAAAAAGGCTCTTTAGAGTCCCTGAAAGTTGAGTGTGTAAATTACTATGTCCATCGAGCGCAAGCAGTGTCATTATGCATGTAGAACAGGTATTTTTGTGATGGCCAGTGACCAAGGACTTACACTGCGCTGTCTGATACTCCTTGTTTTAAGGCCAAGGTGGCAGTAACGATGTGGAAGAAATGTCCCCAGGTAATAATGGAGAGATATGCCAGTGTTTATCAGGGTGAGTGTTCTTATAACCAACCTCATAATATTGATTATCAAGCCACCTTTCTTTTTCATGTGTCTTTTTTTCCTGGAAACAGCCATCGCATTTTCAGATGAGTTAGCCAACACAGAGGTGTGATCAAAACTACCCTAATCCCAGGGTACAGAAGCCTCCTGCCTAAAATCATGTTTCTTTGCTGCAGAATGAAAGCGCCATAATCTAACGAGATAAACGCCAACTGAAAAGTGTAATTGGAATTCATAAACTTACTTGCCCAATCATAACAGGTCGACTATATTTTGAAATTAATTACATAGGCTTCCTAAAATGAAGCTTATGATAGCTCAGTTATTTTTATTCTATAGGCTATTCATCTAAGTTTTGTTAGATGTCATCTGCGATGTAACTTATTGATGTGCCTAATTAAAATAAGGTTCTGCATTATCACAATAATTCTTACTTACCATTTACCCGCTTTAACTATTTTAAACAATTAGGCTACATTAGGAACAATTATTTTTGTGTTGTTTTTTTTTCCCCAAAAGCAGAAAAACCTAACATGACACCATCATAAATGGCAAGGTGGCGACTGACCATTATTCTACTGAGGCAGTGAGTGCCCTGAGACAGTGGCTCACTGTGTTTCAAGCCAGTGCACCAGTGGAGCAGGACTGATCTGCACTGGCAAGCCACTGTCCCACAGCAGCACAGTACTGTACATAGAACTGCTCCAGACCCCTGTACTGCACTAATTGGACACATCAATAAGCTAGCTAATGATACCAAAGAAGAAGATAAAGTGTACAGAAAATGTCTTCCTCAAGCAAGATGTTTGTGGCTTCAAATCTGGGACTTTTCTGTGTGGAATTTGTATGTTCTGCCCATGTTTGCATGGGTGTCCTTCAGCAGTCTAAGGCCGTGCACATCAGTCTAATCGGAGAATCTAAATTGCCCATAGGTGTGAGGGAATGGTGGCAAAATGTTTAAGGTCGTCCTTAAAAAAGAGGTGAGTTATTGTTTGTCCAAATTCCTCATTGCAGTGGCCAGATTGCTAAAGCAGTTTTGAGAAGGGCGAATATCATTATTATCGTTCCTATTATTATGATTATTATTAATATTATTTCAACCAGTCTGGTGTGCTTATATGTTCCCAGATTCAAAGCTCGGGGCATGAAGTTGTATTTGCTTAAAGAACTTGTCTGTACGTAAATTGGTCACTGGAAGAATGGTATTTAAACGCAGTTCAATTTTATTTGAATAGCACTTCTCACAGATGGACTATAACAAAAAAAACTTTACAAAGAAAAAAGGGCAGTGCCCAGCCTCATCCCCAAAATAGCAAATAAGCCAAAAACTCCTAATTGAGAAAAAAAGAAATCTCCAGAAAAACCTGGGTATAGTGAGGGAGCCCATCCTCAGCTGGCAAGCTAATTAATAAATTCAATGTTTAGGATTTGATTAATAAGTTAAGCGTATTCAAAATAATAGGTTGGAAATGCACTTTATTATCTCAAATCTACAGCAGCTGGATCTATTACTCCTCTCTTGTTTGTCCGGCTGGTGGTTTGGCTCTGGATTTAATGTCACTGCTGAACGCATTAAACCCCTTGGCTCACGAATACACTCTCAAATTATCAACCTGCTTCACAGCTCTGCCCCTGTTTGCACCATGGAGTAAGTGACAAACGGTCGCTAGAATGGGGAACGCAAGGCAGAGCTTATTTCTCCCCATGTGGATTAAGAGCTATCCACACATTTTGTCAATAATTGATTTAAGACACAATTCTATATTGGTTTTCACACTTTTGCAGGACTATTCCATGTGGAATTTCAAAGTATAATTTTCCATGCTTGAGGGCCAGGAGTAGAACTTGGTGTTACCTTGTCACCAACCAACAGGATTGGTGGAAGCACAGTGCAAACTGGGAAATAGCCCAGAGTACTGGAGGTCTGGGGCGCAGCATCAAAGAGAGATTGGAAATCAAATTGACACTATCATTAACCCCTGAATAAGCTGTCTGTGAACTGGTCATCCATGCCAAGGTCATATTTATTTTACCACCAGTGGTCGTGCTAACGGCTAATAGATTGATTGATTAATTGATTGATTGATTGATTGATTGATTAGTGAGCGACGCTTGAATCTCATCTCAACACTCCTTCCGAGGCAGTATGTGAGAAGCTGATGGTCAGTAGTGCAAAATCCAGGTTCCATATTGCGCTTCAATGACCCTCTTTGCTAATTAGCATGATTATTCCACCCCCCATGAGTTCAAAGCCCTTGGCTGTGATCACAGGGAGGAAGAATAACAGGTTCTCATTGTGCGACCCCTGCACCTTTCACTTGCTGTGATGATGGGGTAAACAGCTGGACACACACTGAATTTGATTAATGTTACAGGACACAGTGGTAATAAACATCTCAATGATATTTTCAAAGTTGTGCTGATGAGTTTGGTGCGAGCTCAGACAAAAAGCCCAGAAAGCTGGCCAAGATGATCAAATTCTGCAGAGGCAACCGTCCCCTGATGCCGTTCCAGTGCAGCGAGGATTAGCCAGGTTGGAAGGGCTCTATTTTTCAGAGATTGTCCTCTCCAGCCCTGCCTCTATTTGTCAGAATCTTTTTGCCCAGCTTTTTAATACAGTTCATGGGGTTTGTTGAATTATTATATAATTTAGCATATGTACTGTCATTGAATCCCTATTCTTTTTGTCCATCCATCATACGTGGCATTCAAACTATCACTAGCCCATACCCGTGCTACGTACAGGTTATGTGCGCAGGCATTGTTTTAACAGTTGATTGAATTAGCCGGTTTTACTTGCAAAAACGGCTTCAAAATGCAGTTTTCACTTCATAACCATGTTCCAAACCTGGCACATCATCTTTGTCACATAGTAAAACCGGTGTTAGCAGAAAACAGACTCATTATTCACAGTGGTTTAAACCCTACAGTTTAAATAATGTGCAGATTTACATGGGATTGGAGGGGATGGGCGTGCAGAATAAGAACAGCTCACATCTCTTTGAAAAAAAAAAAAAATCAGACTTTGTGATTGGGAAGAGTTGGAATCATGTCCACCTTACAGTATCAGTGGTGACCTGATGCAATATTAGGACATTAGCATTTTCCCTCAAGAATACATATTCTCTTACAGTTAAAAACTCTCGCTCACAATAAAACCATTTCATTTTACTTTTTTCTGAACCCACTCAGTTACGGACACAAGAGGACACATATTTTTAATTAATAAAAAGCCATTGTCAGTGAATAGTTTCCCTAGCATGCTGTAAAAAACAGCAAATATTTTTATTTATTTATTTATGGTTTTTTTTTTTGCAGTTGTCAGGATCAGATGTAGCTAACAAGCATTGCTTTGGTTGTGCTCTGTTAGGCAATGGGGAAGGCAACACAAAATGAATGCTAAACACTGATCGGGGGACAAATTAGAGTCTGGCTGTCAAAAGCATGCCGCCTAATTAGTTATTAAAAAGAAAAAAAAAAGCTTTCATATACAGTCTGTGTAGTCAGCATTATAATCTTGACCACTGCTACAAAAACCAAAAAAAAAAAAAAAGTCTTAATTACGTTGGTTTTATATTTACATGCCTTAATGTTAATACCAGGACAGCCTGGTTTTCTCATTTGTAAATAGTTAAATGCAAGAGGCAGGTTTTCATTTCAGGCCAGCAGGAAGACAACTCAGCAGAAAAAAACAAGATTAGTTCATTGGTTAAATACAATATCGTAGTGCCGAGATAAAATTCATCCTGTATTCACACTGGCCTTTTTCGGACAGGATTTGCCTCCCCTGGCCTCCACTCAGTCGTGACACCATTCCAAGCACTGCTTTCGCCTGTTTTCAAATCGGAGACTGAAGTGCTTCGTATGCACAGTGCTTAACAAATTTATTAGGCCACCTGTTATTAAAAACACGAGAAAACACGAATATTTAAGAAATTTATCAAAAACTTGTTTAAAACAAGAAATTATGTTATTTCTTTGGCAAATAACAAATTGAAACCACCACATAGTCCTTATTCACACGTAAAAACCAAAAGAAAAAGACTATATTTTGTATGGCCTCCTTTGGCCTTGATAACAGCTTGCATTCAACCACTAAAAATGATTTTTATTTTCAGGAATGCAAGAAAATAACTGTTATTTGGCATCTTAATAAAAAATAATCATGTGCTTAACCTTTTTTTCCTCCTTTTTTGTAAAACAGTAAATTTGAATATTCATGGATGAGAGCAATAATTTCAGTTAAACAGCTTGTGCACACTGGTGGATTAACCATTACAGAAACATAAAAAGTATTTTGGTTATTACCAACACTTGTTATTCATTCATTCATCATTCATTTGACTTTATTAGTACCCAAAGGTAGATTTGGTTTGCAGTCAAGTGATCTCTGCTCATACAAAACATTTAAACATTTAGGACACACATGACATACAGGTATTTCACACTGAACATAAGACAATACCAAGAGTACTGCATCCTATTTAAGAGACATGGTGTCACATGACGAAACAGGGATAGAAATGATAGCAGATGAATGAATATATAAAAATAACATAGTTATATGACTGAGAAATATATGGTAAAATGAGGTAAGGCAAATATGGTAAAAACAATAAAAACATGGTAAAATACACTAAAATATGCCATCACAGTCTATGCTTAGAGGCTATGTTGTTAATTTCTCTAATAGCAGATGGGACAAAGCTTCCTCTGAATGGTTCTACCTCATGTGCATTGTCTTAGTGCTTATTTCTGATTGTGCTTCACTTTCGTTTTATTTTTCAGCTTTCACTCCCACTGTCGAATTTTGACGTTTGATTCTCTCTTGCCCAAACTCCAGTGATGTCGTGTAACAGCTTCAGTTGCCTGCGCCTCGTTGTCCAATCACGTTTCCCCTTTCGGTTTGAACTGTGGTATTTCATTCATTGCTTCCACCTGTGTTTAAGTCTGGGTCTCGCTAAACTCTGAGTGAATGCGTTCTCTGATAGGATAAATACCAACCCGTACTAACCAGCACTTATTTGAGGGTGATTGTAAATATTTCGTCACATAGTATTAACCTTAATTAAGTCATTAGCGAGTGCGAGCATTTCTAGCTTTTGTAATTCCTTCCTAAGCTTTCCCTGATTAACTGCGTTTAAAACTGTGCTTCTCTTGTGGTGCTTTTTACTCGTCACGTTTAGATTACCTCAATCTAAACTGTCTAGCTTGCTTCATTGTCTCAGCGTCTTGTCTCGAGTCATTATTGTAAACCCGGTTCTTGTGTAATTGTTTTATTAATCCCATATATTTCTGTTTCCTTTCAATATTGCGTTCCGAGTCCCCGCCTCCTCCCGTGTCTATATCTGCGGGCAGGAGAGAGGTGACGTCAGACGGAACTTTGCTAGACTCTGCTCAGTGAAATCTCAGTGCCTGCGCCTTCCCGAGTATTTCCTTGTGCTAGTTTCCGAGTCTTGTATCTTGCTGCTTCTACGTCTTGTCTGCCCTTTGTCTAAGTCTCCCAGTGTGTCCGTCAGTTTAGTTCAGTTAGTTTTTGTTTTTCTATTTAATCCACCCTTGCAGTGAGTATTTCTGTTTCCCCCTGCCTTTGGCAGTGTACCTTAGTTGTCCCCATCGTTCAGTGCATGTGCACGGTGTTTTGTCTCTCGCCTGTGTGCCTATATTCTCCTAGTGTTTTGTGTTTCAATAAACACTTGGGATCCAGCATCTGGTGTTCCCCTGACCTCTTCCTGACAAACACTATTAATTTAGGGGAGCTGTGGCATAAACCTTACATTGGGTGGTGGTCTATTGAATTTAAGCACTGTGTGTGGAATAGGGATAAAAGAAATTGACTATTTCCTGCATGAGCACTGTAAATAAGTGGACGGAAACATACATTTTAAACCCTAGTGCGGTGAATCAAATGTTTTGTGGAAACTGATTACCTCAAATTGTGTAGGCCAACTTAATTGCATTGCGTGGAAGGAACCTAGAGTGAAATACGGTTACGTTATTTTTCATGTTTTAAGTGCTGTGAACGCAAGATCTTTGAGTTGGCATAGACTATTTTTTTGATGTAATCGGTCTTTACAAAACATTTGAGTTCATCACACTTGTCAGGGTTTACAGTGTAGGCAGCCATTTGGAAGAGGAAACAGGATATCTGTTACACTGGCCTGGCTTAGATCAGCGGTTTCCCCTCAAATCTGTAAAAGCTTGCACATAGATATTTGTTTTAAATCACCAACAATTTTCAGGGTTGAATCGTTCTAGTATTTTTTATGTGTATTTTGTTATTTTTCATGTTCTGTTGTTTATTTTAGTGTGGCCATTTAATTCTTCAGTCACTTGCCAATTGCTTTGTATTTTCACTCTCTCACGCGCACCACCCCTAGTTCATTGTTTGATTATTTCCCATTTGCAGCCACACCTTCCGGCATCTTCCCAGAATACCTCATCAACAGCCCATTGCAATCAGTCACAGCCTCCCAAAGTATTCCCCCAGTTCCGTGTTTTAGATTGTGATTTTGTCATCTGGATGTCTCTGAGTACACATTTGAACGGGTTTTGAGATTCCCTGGTCATGACTTGGTTTGTTTTTCAACTCTGTCCAGTCCCTAGTGTGTGATTCCCTGCCAGTGTTTGATTTCCTGATTGGCTTACTGACTGCTGACTTATCTCCTTTGGCTTTGGCGCATTCACTTCCCTGTTTTGATCTCTGGACTGTCATGCCACTGCAAAGAATTATAAGATAAAATAAGAAAATTCATCTTACTTAGTATTTTTAAGACTTTAAACACTTATTTCTATCACCATTTTTCTTAGTAAGACAAAAAAAAATTCTTGTTTTGAGGTAATTTTCACTAGCTTGCCAATGGAGTGAAATACTTGTCAAGTCAAGTCGTAAGTTGTTTTGTTTTTTTTTTTTCTTAAAACAAATTTCTTCTTGACTTGACAAGTGAAATTTATTCACTCCATTGGCAAGCAAGTGAAAATGACCTCAAAACAAGAATTTTTTTTTGTCTTACTAAGAAAAATGGTGATAGAAATAAGTGTTTAAAGTCTTAAAAAAAAGTAAATTCATCTTACCTAGTATTTCTATCTTATCATTTTTTGCAGTGTATTAGAGTTCTGGATTGGCCCTTGTTTGCTGCATTCTGCCCACCTGTGATTGACCCGGAACGTCTTTCCAAGATCAATCCATCCAATCCATTATCTATTACGCCTCTTCCTCACCGGGGTCATGGTCTCACCGAGATTCTTCATAAAATCTCGGAGCTGGAATACTGTCTGTGCGTGAGTTCTGAGCCTGCCAACTGTCAACAAGAAACTTGACCATACATGTTACATGAAATCGTTGACATTCAGGAGATGCACTTTTCAGGACCAAAGTACAGCACAAAGTGCAGTGTAACATACAAAATCCATGAAAACCTTTGTAGAAAGTGACACTCCAAAAACCAGAAGTGAAAGTCAATAAAAAGGACTTTGCCCAGGATAATACCTCTACACCAAAATACATCTATAAAAGCCCACCAGATATTTAGCTGAAAACAAGTGACACAATTTTCAATTTGAATGCCCTGGACTTGGACTTGGAACCAGTTACAAAATTAGTTGGTGCGAGGGTGAGGTGAGGTTCAGCCTAAAGACTCTGCCTGTAGTTGGTCAGAGTCCCTGCTGTTCTGATCTGTGTAGGAAGGTCACTCCACTATATGGGAATAAGAAAAAACAGAATCTGTCACTAGGAGGAGCTGTTTTGGAGAGGGGGAAGCGCAAGGTGACCAGAGAAGGCAGGACAGAGAGATCTAGTGGGTGTGTAGGGTCTGAAGAACTTTTGAAGATAGACCAGGAATGTCCCTTTCATAGTCTGGCATGGTTGCATCAACGTTTTAAACTTGATGTGACCCGTGGAGGGCAGTTTGAAGAGTAGGTGGAGATGGGAGGTGAGGTGAGGTTGTAGATCAGCTGCAACCGCAGCCCGGATAAACTGAAGGGATCTGACAGCGGAGGCCGGAGGCCCAGCTAGGAGTGAGCTGCAGTGATCGAGAAGGGACAGTATCACAGTCTTGACCACATTTCTTGTAGTACTGATACCAGGTGTACTAACTGAATAAAGCCCTTGATATCACACGGGCCCCTTTCAGGCAAGATCGGACTCCCTGACTTATCTGATCTGATGGTTTTGACTCAGCAATTATATCAGCAGTTACACCACTGGGAGAACTAATAGAAAGAGGAAACAGTTGGAAGCAAAGATAATTTGGAGACATGAAATGCCTGAACTGAAATGAAAGGTCTGAGCCAATGATTAGTAGCTGACACTGGTTGGAAGAATAACAGGAAGTAAGTCCAGGATGGGGTGAGACAAGCCTACCCAGAAAAAAAACAAAAAATAACAGAATTTCTCGGGTACTCGGGTGTGGATGGAGGTAGTGGTTAAAATGGATCACACATTAGTTGTGGACACGAAAAATCTACAAAAAGCTGAAATTCTTGCTAGTCCTCCTTTCGCTATAATTATTGAAGGCATAAATGTCTGGCCCTCTTGCTGTGTTGGCAATATTCCTGTAATGGACCTCATTTTCAGTGATTTCCCAAAGGTTTGCAATGTTTTTTCAGCCAAAATATTGGGATGACAACTGATCATACTCTCCATCCAAAAAGCACACCTGTACACCACTGATAAAGTGACAGTTAGTCCAGTTAATCAGCATCCCCGAAATGTTGTGCCAACAGTAATCCCAGGAAATGTTTTGCAGTAATTTCAGTTAAAACGCCTCTAATGCAGGGAATCATCCCTGTTTTTAATAATTATTTCATACTTTAAATAAAATTTTCTGACAAGACTTGTGAGTCTCATTCCTTGGAAATACTAGACATTACCCAATTGCGAAACACATTTTAAAGAGTATATTATTTAAAATATGCTCTGTGTCCCTCTGCTGGTAGTTTACAAACAGTGTAAGTTATGTTGTCATAATGCAGCTTAAATGTCTATCTCTCTGTGTATCACTGACATATTGAATATTCAAAGTTAGCTTATCTTTTTTGGACTGTCACAGAAACCACCTGGATAATGCCACCTGCTTAATAAATGTTGTGTTCTCAATCGTAAAAATAAGTTAATAAATAAGGTAAGTATTGTCCATAGATACTTTCTGTTGGCAGAAGGAACTGATGATGCACATCTATTTGCAGAGTTACTTGATATGACAGTTTCGTTTTAAAGTAATTTGGTAAATGATCTAATTTAATTCTGCTTCATACAGAACTTTTCAGACAATATAGACAATGATTTATGAGACTGGTGAATGCTGTTTAACTACAATTACGGTACTGTCTCAACTTCATAATGAGAAAACTATCAAATACCTTTTTTTTTCAAAATAGAAAATCTTACTAAAAACAAATATGAGAGGAGCGGCAGCCAAAACTGTAATAGGGCTCCAGGACACAGAATGCAGCTGCACTGCCTGTTTGGCAGTGCAGCTCTTTTATACTCTTCACTGCACCTCCACCTCAACAACCAACAGGTGTGGATCATGGAGGTGGAGGTGCAGACAGCAGGAGGGGGGAGAGACTGCAGAACAACCACACCTTGCCCACTTATATTTATGACTGCAGGGGGAATGGAGTCTCTTACTGGATGCACTGGACATGCGCACTGGATTAGTGGCTATATGACTATAGGGCTTTATTCCCTGTCAGATTTCATAAATGGGATCTTTTGCAACATAAACTCAGTACCCAGATAGCAAGCTCCTATGCTCCGGATCGGCCCCGGCTCTGAGCCGGATCAGCTGGAGACGGCACAGAGCAGGGGCAGATCCGGAGTGGAGGTGCTTGCCATCTGGGTAGCTCCTGACGTTACATATGGAAATACATCCATCCATCCATCTGCCTATCCATACATCCATCCATCCACTCATCCATTAGCAAATCTGCTTATTTCTCAGCCTCAAGAGAGGCAGGAACGCACCCTGGACAAGCTTTCAATCCATTCCAGGGATATGGTAATGTATGCAGATGGTTAGCATATTAGCTAAAATATGTGCATTGCTAACATTTATGCTGTCACTCCGCATGCATACATTTAGTAGGCTGAACAACTGTGGAACAGTTCCGGTCAAAATTGGTCTGAAGTCACCCTAGTCTTTATAAGCAGTGTACTGACTGCACTGCATTGACTGTTCGATAGCAAAATTTCAGTTTTTCAAAACATCACTTGGTTAAGATTTTGCAGTAGAGGCAGGTTTTCAGAGGAAAGGGGAAAATGTCAAATCACAAAATGTTCTTTATATGAAATACCCTTGACTTTGTAGGAAAGGATGGCATAAAATCAATTGGGAATGGATGAAAGAAGCCTTTTGTATTACATCCATCAAAAGCAGCAGATCGATTTGTCAACAGGAGCAATTGTCTTGGTGCGTCAGTGGTTAATATTAAGACTGCCAGTTTAATAATCATCTCCTGTTTTGATGGCACAGAATGCATGTGCTCAGCTTAGTTTTGCTTGTTTTTGCCCAGACCATTGATTTACACTGCACTGACACACAGCCGAGTTCCTTTTGATGCCTAATTTGCTGTTTGCCTTTAATGTCTCTCCAAGCCGCAGGGTCATTTATTTGATTGGATAGCAGGCTGGCCCCCTGGTCTCAGTCAGTGTTAGACAGCAATACAGTTATTTCACTGAAAATGTACTTAAGTGGTACTGCTAGGCTACAGATCGTCAGCTCATCTTTGACAGTTGGGAATTTGAAAGAATTAGACTTGCTGCGCTGTTTTTAGCTACAATCCCCATAGAAACTCAAAAAAACTAGGGCTTGACTGAATAGCTGCTACAACAGACGGACGAAACTGTGTGTTTACTGCTTTTACTGACAGTCCTGGTTCATTTTGAGGTCTTTATGAGGCTGAAGAGGCTCATTTTCCAAAGATTAAGCAAACACATGTTCACACAAAGGAAGCAAGATGGCTACTGTTTTATTCAATGAAAGAACAGCTCTTTTATAGGTAAAACCAACAGATGGCAGCACTTGACATAATCAGGAGATTCCATTTAAAGGGGCAGTGTATTAAACCATTTTTGATAAATGCAATGCCAAAAGCTGACTACAGGATAATCTTCTGGCCAATTTCTGTGGGTACGTTCCTGATTAGAGGCTGCCCCGTGTTATGATCAAGACAAGGAACCAGATGAAGAGTCATGAGTATAATCCAATGGATTACAGGGAAATGTTCCTAAAATGATGCACAAGATCTAGATATTTTCCATTTGATGTAATGCTGGGGCCATAAAAACATGGCATCTGGGGTTCAAATATTTATTTCAATATAAGTGTGATGTATCAAGAGTGAAAAACTGCAATCAGCAGGTACAGAATATATACAGTATGTGATGTTGTCCAAAAAAGTGAAAAAAGGCTTTGCTGACTTTAAACCTAATAAACAGAACCAGATGTGTTACTGCACTGCTGGAATTACAGTCTGCACCCAAGCTGGCCTTTCCTTTCTAAGGTGTGGAATCCCTGGCCTACCAAGTAGCCCACATATTACTTGTTCATAATTGAGTCCATTGATGTTCTGTATGAATTGTGCCTTGTCTGATATGCGATAGCTGTTTCAATGACCTTATTCTAAGCACTGATTGTATGTCTTCTTGAATGAAAGAGTCAGCCAAATAAATGTAATCAAAAGTATAATGTAATGTGACCTTACGGGTTTGAAAAGAAAAGAGAACTTTGCTTCATTAATCACACTATTACTCCCTGCCTCTGGCTTAAAATGGACATAGATGCAGCTTCATAAAAATAAAAGAATAAATAAAATTTTGTTTAAAAAAAAACAATTTAGTTTATGGTCAGCTAATACACAAATTGTAGGTCATTTTTGGGTTCTGTAACACGACTGGACATTTTCAACTACAGCAAATGCACAGATGCAGGGAATAAATAAATGACAACCTCAGATAATTTCCTCATTTTATGTCTGCAACAGGGACTGGAAGTGATAGTTGCTGCTTAAATTGCTTATAGGGACCATATACCCATTTCCCAGTTTAACCCCCTTGCACAGAGCCACAGACGCTGGCGTCTGAATCATTACTTTATTGTAAGCGCATAACTGCTTGCGTGGATCATGTGACTGTAGATGGAATATTCATGAGGAGGTGGAGCCCAAGATTTATTCAAAGGATGGGAGTACTTATGTCTGAAATGGTGTAATAAATCTCCCCATCAAGGCTGATCTGCTACCAGCCTGGCTTAAGTGGCTACAGAAGCTTCTCAGTATTATTTCATAATATGCTGTATAGTGATTATGAAACATTTGTCTAACCTCCTATGAACAACATAAAGCCATACATACTCAAATGAATATGAAAACAGCAGTGAAATCCTGCTTGAGGAATAAAAACAAATACACAATAAATTCCGGAATCGTCAGTTAATTATCAAAATCTCCCAGTTAATTTTTATAAAAATACAAAAGGTACATGTGCTAATGCCTTGAAAAATTTGTGAGACCCCTGGGGAAAAAAAAAAGTGAATTAGAAAAAAGAGCCATGACCGAAAATGGTCTCTCTCTGCACATCTTGTTTAGTAAAATAATCAAAGCTCAGATAAGAGCTGTAGCGGTTTAATCTGACAGAAGATAACACTCATTTTTAAAAGGAGTACAGCTTTCATTATAATCTCATTCTTGAGGGGTCATAAACTACCGTGTGAAGAGACCTTACTCTCCGTGTTTTAGTTTGACTCGTTAGTGAGCACAGGTTAATAGTGTTCAAAAGGCAAAGGCAAAATTACATTACCTTATCGTTCCCCACTTGCCAAACCAGTTGGAAGTTAAAATTCCCATTCTCATTGAGTATAAAATTGTTACAAGCAGTCATAAAGTCTGGATAAGATGCATATGACAAAGGGAAATGATAGGTAGTTCTGCTAGCTCGATTGAAATTATTCCCATGAAATAATACTATTTCATATTTTAAGTTACCAACTAGTTAAGATTTCGTAAAAGGCAAACTCATGGCTTTTGCCCAAATAGTCTATTTTCCCAGGTATCTAACACATCTACTGGATAGACCGATATTCCCCGAGAAATAGCGTGAGCACAAGTTATGTCCTAATTTAGCATTAATTTGCTTATGGATTGATTGGAAATCGCAACATTTGTAAAACGTCATGCCACTACACTGGAATTATGATAATATTCTTTGGAGTATTACATAGTATACAACAGAGTATTATATCGTCCTTATGTATTATTAACACGTCAGCTGTTCGAAGGAGAGGTTGTTGGTCGTCTGAGGTTAGCCCCATTTAGCTAGATATTATTATTATTATTATTATTATTATTATTATTAGTATTATTTTTATCATTATTATTGTTCTTGATAGTATAATTAAGTTGTGTAATTATTTGATTGTAATTACTTCATTATTAATTGTTGTGTAAATAAATATTATAACTGTTGCAGACTACATCCATATCAGACTCCTCTTTATATTCAAATTTTAGTAATGACCCTAGGCCTAGGCCAATTCAGCATGCCAGCAGCCATGCCACTATTTGATCTGCTCCAGCCGCATAGCTGGCCTGGTTAGTACTTGGATGGGAGACCAATCCGAGTTGGTGAGCGAATAGGTTGCAATCTTTCCCTCGGGTGGAATATACCTAAAGGAGATGCCATCTATCGGATGAGAAGTTTAACCGCCGTGGTCATTGAAGAGTCAATGACACTCTGCAATGGCGAAAAGTTCCAAACTAACAAACTAGTTCCACCTGATCATCCCCTGATCTAAATAGCTGTGCAAATTGCTCTCTTCCTCCCCACCCTAGCCCCCTTGAAAAATAGATTTCAATCTCAAATAAAATAAAAAGTGTACAGGCTAAATTTAAAAGGAAATTAGTTATAATTCGTTAATTGTACTTTTGTATATAAGCCAACCTTTACACATATGTTGGCAACGCAATGTTGGCCCAAAGTGTCCCCAGCGGCCAAAATGACGTTGGCCCATTGTTCGCGTGTGACTTAAGGCCAACGTCTATGACTACGTTGGACCAACGTTGGGCCAACTCCGGCATGTTATCTGGGATTACACTACAAAATTATACAGAGTTTTTTTCGCACATCAATGACCACATAAAATATCAATATGTCTAACAATTTCTGTGCTCATGTTGCTAGTGAAACCACAGATTTGCATAAATTAGTTTGCGAGACTCATAAGCCATGAGAAGCGTTCTTTAGTCTGAATATAGTGTCAGCTAAGGGGCATTATTAGGTAGCCTACGATGCACAGCTGAGTGATGCCGACAATAATTGCTGCAAAGTCAGCGAAAGTTTAGGATTTTTTGCAGATTTTCATCCTTGCAGTCATATCAATTGTATCAACATAGCCAATAGGTAATCGCATTGTCATTAGCATCTCTTAATCATTATGTTAATCAGGCAAACCTGATCGAGTTTTAGAGCAATTATGCGGGAAAGGGTGATGTTACTGAAGGCCTTCCTGACATCTTACAGCACACCACTGGTATATAAGACGGCTTTTTATTGTCAAGTCATAATATTTATCATTCCACTGTGAAGAGAATCATTTATATTGTGAATTTTCATTTCCCGATCAGAATTAAGTTATTCTCTTCAACGTGGAATGATAATTAAGAACGTACCACTACTGGATCCCTTCTGATGTCTATCGCTTGCTTTAGAGCTTCCATTCTTCCATTCTACCTCCATTGCTTTGAGATCAGTTTCTGACGCTCATGTTCCCATTGTAGATGCCTTTGGCGGTGGACAAGGCTAACATGGGCACCCTGACCGCAGTCCCATACACAACAAACTGCGATGCACTTTGTGTTTATCTCCCTTTATTACCTATGTTTTTATTTATATGTAGCACAGAGCTAAAAGCCCTTCCTCTTTCATTTAACTGCATGTACATATGCATGTGACAAATGAAGCACTTGACTTGACCTTTCTAATTGAACCAGCATTAACTTTTTGAGCAATCTACGCTACAGTGGCTCCTCTGCTGGACTGGACCAGACGGGTGAGCCTTGGCCGCCCATGAACCTGGCACAGGTTCACTGGTTTTCCTTCCTTAAACCACTTTTGGTAGGTACTGACCACTGCAGACTGGGAATAACCCACAAGAGCTGCAGTTTTGAAAATAATCGAACCCAGGTGTCTCAGCCATCACAATTTGGCCCTTGGTAAAGTCGCTCCCTCCATTACATTTGCCCGTGTCTCCTGTTTCCAACACGTCAAGTTTCAGGATGAAATGTTCACTTTCTGCCCAGGTGCCCTTGTAATGAGATAATCAATGTTATTCACTTCACCTGCCACTGGTCATACTGTTATGGCTGGTCAGTGTATAACACACTAAAGAAAAGGGACAGAGCCAGAAGCCATAATGTGGCCTCTTTTAAATTGGCCATAAGCAAATGTTTTGCTTCCTCCTCAACATTTTCAGGTGGTATTATTTTCTTTGCTGCTGCTACAAAAACAAATGGATTGCTTTCCTTTTGTTGAGAGCGTAGCTCTGCAAATGATCAAAACTAATCGGAAATAAGAGAGTGTTTTCACTGAAGAGGTAAAATTGATATTGTCAAAATTATATATTGAATTCGGGAAGAGGGAAAAGCCATTGTAATGTGCATTGCGAAATAATAACATAGCTTGAGCGACATTATTGCTTCGCACAAACAAGTAATTACAGCAGACGTCGGTGTCGAGGTGGAACAACATTAGAAGTGAACATTAGGTGACAATGCCTGAGTTGGTTCATTGATTTAGTCTATGATGGTAAGTGGAAAGCAGATTGAACCTCTAGTAAGTGTTAAAATAAACAAACTGGGTTGGTTGAATGTTATGTTCTTATAAAATGAAGGAAACTGCACCACTGGTTTTCATATGAAGCACTAGATCAGCCCAACAGCCAGGCTGACTGGATTCTGATCCTGTGCTCCATGGCAGTAGGACTGTTAGCTTAGCTAACTGATTTATAGAGGGTTTTCTTCCCGTTAGCCGGCTCTGTGTCCTGGGACTCCTGCCTTCCAAAAAGTTTCACCTCCGTCTCATCAGCTTGAAAAGTGCAGTGGCCATAAAGGTGTTCTCAGCGAATGATTTTTACTAACTTCCTCATGGTAAGCAGTGTTTTTTGTCTTGTTACTTGACAACTATTTTTCTCCCGTAGTCTCTATTTAATGGTGATGTCATGAACACTGACCTTATCTGAGACAAGTGAGGCCCACAGTTGCTCAATTCACTTGTGACTTACTGGATGAGTCGTCTAACCACTGTCACAGGAATTTTGGTAGGCTGGACACCCCTGGAAAAACTCACCAGCCTTTCTACTATCTAGAGATGGAACCATTAACAGTGGCAGATCCAGAGATTACCAGACAGGGAGGCAGGATTTGTAAAGTCACCAACATGATGTCACACCAATAACATCATGCACAGCAGGAAAGAATGAGAATGTGACCACTTTGACAAGTCAATCCAATTAATAATAGTGGCTCATTGCCTAGACTCTATTTATACTAGCCAAAGCTGCCTATCCACAAGCTAATTGGACTCACGAAGCTTGACCCTTGTGCTGCGTTTGCGACTGAATAAGTTTTCATCGAAATATCAGGGAAATAATGTCTTGCTATTTGGTTAGGAGTCTGTGGACTATTTTCTAAGGTGAATGAAATTCTAATATTATTTCATTTTGGCATGTAGTAGCACGTCTCAGAATAAGCTCGTCAACTAGCCAGAGAATGAATACAATAATCCCTCAGTTAGCTTTTGCTCAAGATGTCCATCTATGCCAAAGGGAGTGCACGCCTGCCACAGTTATTAGCTGGCTAGTTAGCTACAGTATTCCAACTACCAAAGCACACTACCAGATGACGGGGTCCTTCAGCTGATCCCCCAGAGCACTGGAGGCCTCCGTATATTGCTGTAATTATACAGTAAATAGATATGCACAGCAAGAGCATGACGATTGTCACAAATGGATTTGCAGTATTTTCAGTGCGATAACCAATATATTATTATGTATAGAGAGCCTAGCTAGCTAAATTGCCAATTAAACCTATCCTACGTTATCTAGCAAGCTATCTAGCGGTCACTAAATTTGTTTCTTAATAAAGTCCATCACCCACATGCAAGCCAACTACATTAACCTAACTAATAAGCCAAACGGCAACGGAAAACAGTGTCACGAACTAGCCACGTTCGGCTATATTCCGTGTCTAGTGACGCTTCATTTATTCATTGGTGCAAAGACTGCCAGTAATCTGCCTGAGTGTTTCTGTTTTCAAGTTATTGGATTATCAACTTAATCAGGTAAATTTGCTGAGTGAGTAACTTTTAAATTGCATTTTTTTTTCACGTGGGGCTCACTGTTCATTTAAAAACTATTTTATGTACAGGGATTAAAATTGGGAAGGGACTGCCGGGTAAGGGAAAATAAATAAACAGCTTTGTTCGTTGCTCAAGCGCATCCTGTTGGCCAGACGGGCGCTCGTCAGTAAGATTCAAAGTCTGTTCATGTCCGGGTATTCTCTGCCCTCGTTCTGAACTTGCAAAGATTCAACCAATGAGTGTTTAAGAAGCAGTGGCTGACGGGCACGTGCTTCGGAGGAGAGCCGTAAACTGTCTTCACTATCCAGCAGGGGGTCGCATACGAGCAAGCTTTGTGCATAGTTCACCAATTGGGCATTCCAGATTCAGGTGGGATTGGAGATGCCAAATTTATTTATTTATTTTTTTACTTTTTTAATGTTTATTCAGGTGTCTTTGTCTTGAACCGGAATTTTGTTTGAATATCTTAAACAATTAGTGGTGAGAAATTTGCAAATGAATAGCAGAAACCTGAAGAGAGCGCATGTTTTCAGGGCATTGTACATATTCTGATTTTCGAAACCAGCTATTTAAAAGCATATTTTGGTGGCTAATCAGGAAATCAGAGTCTCAAGATGCAATTATTGCCCAAAAAATGGTTGTATTGCTCTGTGGAATAGTATCATTATACTCTCACAATTATAGTTTCAGAAATTCTGTGAGTTTTGTTTTCAGTTAATACACATAGAATATTTATCATGTCATTTAAGCAGCAGCATGAACAATTGAAAAGATTAATTATCCAGTTCACTCCTTTAACTTGCTGATTAATAATTAAAACTCAGCCTTCAAGACTTCAGTTTTTTGGATTTAATATTCTGTGCATGTTCTTTTCTCGGTCAGCTGTCAGACTACAGGTCATTTCTTATTGTCCTCATACTGGCAGGTGACGTTCTTAGTGGGTGGTGTTCCAGGTTTGAGGTCAGTCCGTGAGCGTGCAGTAATTATACAACAGTTAAACCATTCAATTAAAACTCTCATTAGAATAATTGCAGTATATTCAGCAATGTCTTAGGTATAAATGCGCTTTCAAAGAGCTTAAGATTTTTTTCTTATTGCTGTATGAATTACTGTATGTGGCAAATTGCCTGAGACGTGCCGTCAGGGCAGGCAGTGACTTCACCATTTATCCTGTTCCCAGTTTTCCTGATTAACAAACAAGCAATTTCTTTTCTAAATAATCAAGTACAACATGTTCTCTGTTATGATTAAGGTGTTTATAATGACAAAGAAATTCAATAGCGCTCAGCTTCGATGTGAGATTGCAAAGCTGGTAATCTGAATAATTGAATAAAAAAAGAAAAGCTTCTATTCTCTCAGTAATTTGTTGTATCATTGCAGCCTTTTGTTCAGCAGATACTGAAATATGAATGCCAATAAACTCCAAATTTTTTTTGAATTGTAACAAAGAGTTAAAGTATTTAAAGTTGAAAATGTCATCTTTAATGTATTGATCAAGCACTGAATGCTACGCACAAAATGTTTCAACATGCATTGGAAATGGCATTGCGTCGACCCACTGTTAGCCTATAGTTGTCAAGTATATGCTGATTCTTGCTCATAAGCATTCCAACATTAGATATAATGAGCGATAATGCAGTGGAGTGATAAATTAGCTAGTCATTCAGTCAATTAGTTTTAGTAGATGAGTCCATCAATTGTTTCATTGCTAATCAAGCAAAGTAAACAGGAACAGGTAGCCCAATCATGCTTTAAACGGTAAGGATCCTGCCTCATCTAACTTCTGACTGCATGTTACTTGCAAACTGCGCAGCATTAATTAAGCCAGCATTTCCATCGAGAATGTCTCCAATTATCATTTTAAATACTGACCGGTCACACTAATGGATCTTTTTCATTGAAACAAATCCTCAACAGGGTCTCAGGGGACCGGGAGCCTATCCTGGTCTGCTATAGGCGAAAGGAAGGAGCACACCCTGGAAGGTTGTCAAGAACTCACACATCTATCACTCACACACTCTGCTGGCGGTTTTCGAGTCTACAATTAACGCTTCGTTCCCACTGTCGTGCGCTCCGTTACAAACGGCACGATTGGTCATTCGTAGTTGATCAAGGAACTTCTCTGAAGCTGCTTTCACCCCGGACGCGAAACAAATTTTTCGCACGACAGATTACATTCAAAGTCAGTGCAAAGACACGAAGCATCTTTGCATTGACTTTGAATGTAATCTGTCCTGCGAGAAATTTGTTTCACATTCCAGTGTGAAAGCAGCTTAAAATGACAGGTTTGGATACGAAGTGATGCGACGATCATGATTGAAAATTGATCGTGTTGATCGTAGGAATTTTTTGAACCGTTCAAAACAATCAACACGATTGCCACGGCTGACCTCAAGATCTAAAAGGATCGCCACGATTACTACACGATTAAGGCCATGATTTCAATTGTGCCGTGAATCGTGATTGTGGGAACCTAGCATAGCATAAAATGCATTTTTTTCAGTTTGCTATAGGAGGAAACTGGAGTACCCATAAGAAATCCACGTGAACACTGAAAGAACAAACCCCACACAGAAAGGCTCCAGGGGGGATTTTACCCAACAGACCTTCATCGTGCAAGGCAGCTGCACAACCAATCAGGCCACCTCATGCTGAGAATTTATAATAAATATCCAGTCCAGATACATTTATAAGACCTGTACTACAATCTGAAGCAGTTTTGGTAATACAAGTCATTATAATATGTCAATATGTATTCATTATGTCAATTGTGAACTTTAAAGGTCACAAAATGTCAAGTTGCAGTCAGCAAATGGACGTCATATGTAATTTTCTAAATGTCTCTATACAAACCTTGGCTCAATCTGTGACCATTTTGGTGAGACAAGTCATTGTAATTTCACTGTTGAGTTTGACCCTCAAAGGTCATTGACAGTCAAGTTGAATGTCACCAAATGAAAGTTCAAATGTGACTTCCTAGAAGTCAGTGACACAAACTTAGACTCCATCTGTGACCGTTGTAGTGATACAAGTCATTGAATTTTCACGTGGTCACATTTGACCTTTGAAGGTCAATACTAAGGTCACCAAATGAAAGTTCTTAGATGACTTCCTATATGTCTCTAATACAAGCCTAAACTCCATCTGTGACCGTTTTGGCAATACAAGTCATTGTAATTGTATTATGTCACGTTTGACCTTCAAATGTCATTAGCAGTCAAGCTAAATGTCAGCAAAAGTTCATATGCAACTTCCTATGTCAGTAACACAAACCTAGGCTCAATCTGTGACCTTTTCAGCGACAGAAGTCATTGAGTTTTCACGTGGTCACATTAGACCTTCGAAGGTCAATATGAAGGTCACCAAATGAAAGTTCATACATGAACTCCTATACGTCTCCAATACAAACCTACACTCAATCTGTAACGATTTCACTGTATAATTTGGCCGTTGAAGGTCACTTAGGGTCAAGTTTAACGTCACCCAATTCAACTCATACATGATTTCCTACATGGGCACAAACCTAAGCTCTATCTGTGGTAGTTTTGGAAACAAAACTATCTATAACCATTTTGCTGATATGTCATTGAAATTTGGGCATTCAAGGTCACCGAAGGTCAAGTTCAATGTCACCAAATGAGACTTCATACCTGACTTCCTATATGCCCGCACAACAAACCTAAGCTCCATCTGCAATAGTTTTGGTGATAGAAGTCATTGAAATTTCACTATGTGAAGTTTGACCTTCAAAGGTCACCGAAGGTCAAGTTCAATGCCACCGAATGAAAGTTCATGCATGACTTCCCATACATCTCCAATACAAACCAAAACTATCTGTAACCATTTTGCTGATATAAGTCATTTAAATTTTACGGACATTCAAAGTCACTGAAGGTCAAGGTCAATGTCACCAAATGAGACTTCATACATGACTTCTTATGATGCCCGCAAAACAAACCTAAGCTCTATCTGTAATAGTTTTGGTGATAGAAGTCATTGAAATTTCTCGATGTGAAGTTTGACCTTCGAAGATCGCCGAAGGTCAAGTTCAAGGCCATTAAATGAAAGTTGATATATGACTTCCTATAATTGTTCAATGCACATGTGTTCCCAATCCTCAATATTTTCAAGCCTAGAAACCTTTCAAAATTATAACATTTTGCTTGACCTCAAGGTTTGACCTTTCAAGGTCATCTGAGGTCAACTTTAACACAGCCAAAATATAGGTCATAACATAAAGAGAGATAAGAAAATCTTTATCGATTCGCTGGCGGCTGAGGCAGAAGAGGCAGCTCAACGCGGCAACATGAAAGACCTCTATGACATCACCAGGAAGCTGTCAGGAAAATTTGGCAGACCAGAGAGGCCCGCGAAAGACAGACAAGGAAATAGTATCATGGGAGAGGAAGGACAGAGAAAAAGGTGGAGGGAGCATTTTGAAGAACTACTGAATAGACCATCCCCCGAGAACCCTCCAGAAATAACACCTGCAGATGCAGACCTAGACATAGACTGCACCGAACCCACCAAGGAGGAGATACGAACGGCCATTAAACAACTGAAGAGAGGCAAGGCTGCAGGGCCAGACAACATTCAAGCAGAGGTTCTGAAGGTAGACTTAGAGAAAACAGCGGACTTTCTTTATCCACTTTTCAAGGAAATTTGGGAGGAAGAGCAAACTCCAACAGAATGGAAAGAAGGCTACCTCATCAAGCTCCCAAAGAAAGGGGACCTCTGCAATTGTAACAACTACAGAGGGATAACACTGCTGTCCATCTCAAGCAAGGTTTTCAATAGAGTCATCCTTAATAGAATGAAAGATGCAGTAGACACACAATTACGAGATCAACAGGCTGGCTTCCGGAAGGAAAGATCTTGCACGGACCAGATCGCCACACTAAGGATAATCCTGGAGCAGTCCTTAGAATGGAACTCACCCATATACGTTAATTTCATCGACTTCGAGAAGGCTTTTGACAGCGTGGATAGAGAAACCCTGTGGAAGCTGTTGAGACACTATGGAGTCCCAGAGAAGGTCACCAACATCATCAAGAACTCGTATGAAGGTATGATCTGCAAAGTAGTCCATGGCCAACATCTTACGGACGCCTTCCAAGTGAGAACAGGGGTGAGACAAGGATGCTTACTGTCCCCGATTCTGTTCCTTCTGGCAATCGACTGGGTGTTAAAGACCTCAACAGCAGAGCGGCGGAATGGGATCCAGTGGACACTGCGGAACCAGTTAGACGACCTGGATTTTGCTGATGACTTGGCGCTACTTTCTCATACTCACCAGCAAATGCAAGACAAGACCTCAGCAATCGCAGAGAACTCAAGACGAGTGGGGCTGAAAATCCATAGAGGAAAGACCAAGACCATGAGAATCCATGCCAAAAATCAAACACCCATCAGCCTTGACGGGGAAGCACTGGAGGAGGTGGATAACTTCACCTACCTCGGTAGCATCATGGACAAACAGGGAGGAACCGACGCCGACGTGAAAGTCAGAATAGGCAAAGCAAGAGCAGCCTTCAACCAGCTGAAAAACATCTGGAAGTCTGGAAGCTACTCAGTTCACACCAAAATCCGACTCTTCAATTCCAACGTAAAGCCAGTCCTGTTGTACGGATCGGAGACTTGGAGGACCACACTGGCAACCACCAAAAAGATCCAGACTTTCATTAACACCTGTCTGCGACGGATTCTTCGCATCCACTGGCCAGAAACCATCAGCAACAAAGACCTTTGGCAACAGACCAGACAACAGCCGGTGGACGAAGTTATCCTTCAGAGACGCTGGAGATGGATTGGACACACCCTGCGGAAACCACCCTATAATACCACAAGGCAAGCGCTGACGTGGAATCCCCAAGGCAAAAGGAAGCAAGGCAGGCCAAGGAACACCTGGCGACGTGACCTAGATGCCGACTGCAAGAAAGCAGGTTATACCTGGGGACAGCTGGAAAGACTGGCACAGGACCGGGATGCCTGGAGGACCCTTGTAGGCGGCCTATGCCCCAGGAGGGGTAGTAGGCATAAGTAAAATATAGGTCATATATTGCTTTGTTTTAATCAGTAATACAAACTTAATCTCTATCTGCAACCATTTAGCTTCCACAGGCGATTTGGCCCATTCTCCATAAGACCCAATTTTAAAGTACAGCGCCCCCACTAGACCCACTTCCGTCAATTCAATCAAAATGGCACTCGCACTGTTCATAAAGTGCATCAAGGTGAGTTGATTGCCAGATTTAGGAAAAAAAGTTATCGAACAATTTTTGAGGAATAATTTTTTGAAATTTCAAGTTATATCTTTTAACATTGTTAATATATTCCATGACTTCGAGTTTGACCTTTCAAAGTAATCTGCGGTCGAATTTATTATTGCCAAAATGTTGTTCAATATGACTTCCTGTAAGTTGATAATACAAAATTAATCTCTATCCGCAACCATTTGGCCTCTACAGGGCATCTTGCATATTCATAAAGTACAGCACCCCCAATAGACGCACTTCCCGTCGATTTAATCAAAATGGCGCTCGCATTGCAAATTGACAGTATCAAGGTAAGTTGATTGTCTGTTTTAGAAATAAATTTATCACGCAGTTTTTGCATATAGTTTTTCACCTGTCCGTCTGTCTGTCTGTCCGTCTGTCCATCTGTTTGCATGCTGCGGGGGGGGAACTTTAACCTGCAATACTTTAACCTGTCGCCGGGGGCATCAGTGTTCCACAAACACAGCTTGTTGAGAAATATTTTTTTTTTATTTCTCAGTTCTATCTTTAACATTGGAGCCAAAATTTCAAGGGCCCATAAAGCAGACAAAAATGATTCAATCAAAAATCCAAGAAAAACATCTGGATATATGTTGTTGCCAAATTCATCTGGCCAGAAAAAAGATTTAAAAAATGTGTAGCATCAATAACAGTCCTTTATGTACCCACTGCAATCACATGGAGTCTGACATGATTCCCATCAAAACCATTAGAGTAATTATATTTGGAAATGTCCAATTTTGCCGAGAGGTGGTGCGAAAGGAAACATTACAGAGCCAACACAATCCAAAACTTCCTCGTCTACACACCGGAAACATAGAAAGCAGAACTGACTTGATTCTTTAGCTGTGTTCGAAATTGCCCCCTATCACGGATATAGTGCACTATATAGTGTGTCCGCCATTTTGTAGTGTTGTTCGAATTCTTTTCATGCACTATGCAGTGGACTATAAAATACCCATAATGCACAGTGGAATTCTAGTGAGCAAGCGATGTACACTACATTGTAGTGCTGTATACCACAATGCACTGCGGTCACGTTTTTTCACAGAAAAAGAATGTGAAGAGTGAGTTGGCTCCACCCTGCAAAAATACATTCTCCAATGTTCCAGTAAAGCTGCTTTCACACAGGTCACGAAACAAATTTTTCGCACAACAAATTAAATTCAAAGTCCATGCAAAGACTAAGAATTAGCTAAATCGGTTAATTATTGTCCTTGATATGTTACCAAGCTTGTTAGGTAGCACACAGCCAGCAGATAGAGCCAGAGCAGCTATTGTAGCTACGTTTAAAGCCTATTTCAGAAAACTTTCACGGGGTCCAACAGGAAAGCTGCTTTCGCACCGGACGCCTTTCGCGTGTATTCGCGTCTTTGCATTGATTTTGAATGTAATCTCCTGTGCGAAAAATTCTTTTCGCGTCCAGTGTGACAGCAGCTTAAAGTGTCCAGTTTGTTTAGCTTGGCGCGTCCGCTCACATCACAGGAATATCCAGCGCATTTGCTGACGCAACCATGTTCAGAAAATTCCGGTGTAGTGTCCGACATCTCCTTTGGTCAGTCCCTATGTAGTGCACTATATCATATACACGATCAAGGGGCTAGGGAGTGAGTGAATGAGTCGACGATTTTGAACACAGCTTTTGAGTCACTGCAGTACCAAAAAAAAAAAAAGAGCAAAAAGCCACGGGCTCTGCAGTTCACCTGGACATTCAACTTTTTCCACCAAATTAGATAATCGTTTGCAGGACCCTACAAGAACTGTGCAACATTCTAGAAACATAATGTGGGCATACATTTTCTCTGGTGTATAAATATTATACTAGCTGAAGGTAACATGCCATTTGCTATTTGTATACATGGGGTTTAAAAATATTCATTTTAGAAACTTATCTAAATAGATCAGTTGTCTGTCCACAAATTTTGAAAACTTTCAAAATGATGTCCTCGTTGGTGGGTAGATGGCTGCAAAATTTTAGCTTCATCAGTCAATTAGTTCTGTCGAAGAATTTTAAAGCTATTTATGAAGCTTAGGGGCATGGTCTGATGTCTGGAGGTCAAATCAAGGTCAAAATGTGCTATACAGAAAAACCTGGAACATTTCTGTTGAGTCAGGTTGCTTAGTGCCTACATGCTGAACTTCAACTAAACTGCTGCTGAAATTATTGACAAATGGGCCAAAATGGGATGTACAAGATGGCTGCCATTGCAACAATTCGTATAAACGTTGGTATGCTCATTGGCTCAAAGATGTCAGCAAAGTTTCATCTTCATCAAAGAAGAAATGTTCATGTTATTGCAAGTTTTGAAAATTAAAAGCTTGGCGTGGTGGTGACACTACAGCTACAGTCATGGGGTGACCAACATCAGTAACAGCCCTTCAATATGCACCAGAAATGGTCACATGAAGTGTGACATGATTCTCAACAAAACCATTAGTGTTATTGCCTTTGGAAATGTAAAATCTGACCTGGTGTAGGTGCTACAGGGATGGTCACAGGGGTTTCCTGAGAAATCAAATAGCCCAGACATCAAGGATTGTTCAAATTAGATATTTTTGCATGCTGGAGGCATCCAAGAACATTATAATGCAGGGGGAAAAACAGCATAATATGGGACTGCTGATCTGAGGTCATAAGAATTTTCTGAAGCTGGCCTTTTTAGCTTTCTTTTTGTCCATTCATCAGCGCAAACATACACCTGAGCTCCATGCGCTTCAATTTGTCCGATATTACTCTGTGGCCTGAGGCAGTATTGGACTCTGAAAACTGTAAGAGGCTCCTTGCCTTTATATTTAAGATTGCCAGAACCAATTAAACCATTGACTGGCAATATGTTAAATTTAGAGCTGTAAACAAGATCAGCTGCTGAGTCCCTTGGAGCTCATAAGGTACAAAACACTCACTTGCATGAAACGAAAATGTTTTCACAGAATAGGTCACTGTACATGAGCTTATACACTTAATATCTTTAAACTTAAAACTAGTCCCTAGAATCTGCCTGCATTGTGAATTATTAATTGCATGGTCACAAAAATAATCATTGATCTCTGCAAATTTAGTTATCACATTTGAAAATATAAAGACACGATATAGAGTAAAGAGCCATCCATAGGAACTGGCACAGCACCATCAGAGTAGGGGACAAAAGTTCAGATCCTCAGGCTAATACTCCAGCGCTGAAGGCTGATGGTTTCTCCAAAGCAATCAACAGTTGATTTGATTAACCACATTCCAACTGCTGTGGAGGTGTGTAGGGAATAAGTCCCTCCTTACCTGCCATATGGCTGCATGAGGTTTCACTAGGATTTGAACTACAAACCCCACAAGTCACATAATCACATTCAAGCTGAAAGGGTCGTGCTTCGCACACTGATGATGTGCACAGAGGACAGGAAGTTGAGGTCTGGACTCAGGTGCAAGGATGGATTTGGTTGTAATTATTATGCGTTGTGCACAGCAAGAGAGAACACATGAAGCAATACAAAACAAAGAAGAATCAAGGTTCCTGAATTATACTGTTAGTAATACAAACACTGGGCTGTTTAGCTACTGTAGCAATGTATTACAAATAGGGAAAAGAAAATAGGAAACGAGTTTCCTGAATAATGAACTTAAAGTACTGATAAACAGCACAAAGTTCAAGAGTTAGAATATATACTGTAAACACGATACAGGGGGAATACATCTATACAAGACTGGCGATACAACACAGGAATGTGGATTACGAGACTTCGCAAAGACTGAGTGCGAGGCTCGGCCTTAAATAGCACAACACTATCAAACAGTGGAAATGAATAACAGTTGCATGTAGTGATTGCCGGGCTGAAGAATCTGGTCCTTAATAGACTGGTGAGTTTGAAGGCTGGAGGCGTGGTCTTGCACAAACACTATTGGGCAGACTGGTTCAACCCAAGCAGAAGAAAAGCTACAGTTGTGGTGCTGTAAACAAAAATAATTTATTAATTTATTTTGGGATTTAATTATTCTTTCTTCAAAGTGACCCTGAAAGGGAAATATTTTGGTTTTTGGGAACTAATATGTACCTCCACTTTACCTTTATTCCTGGCAGTGCTGTATAATTAGCACAATATTCTCACCTTTTACATGTAAACACATCCTAATTAATTTACTGATATGAGCTGGCTGAGCACCAGTCTAATTCATACAGGCCATTTAAGATTACTATGAAGTTCAGCGTTTCATTGATTTCATTAAATGCTCTCAGCACAAAGCTTTTACAACCTGTTCCCTCTGGTGCAATGCCATCGATTAGCCTTGAAACACAATGCCTGAGGCCTAAAGATTAATTTAAGTGACAATATTGCACATAATTAGGGTTTAACAGCCGACTGTAACCCAGAAAATTCCTCACACAAGAGGCCAGACAATTGAATCTTTCTGTGACTTCATGTAATTGTCACAATTCTTGTGTAACACAGCGATTTGCAAACAGGAGTATCCTTTTTGTGAGCGGTTGTTTGCTATTGCAAGCAGTTTTATCCTGACAACATTTCGTAATGCATCACTTAATGAATTGGGGCGGCTTTAAGCGCTGGCAGTGATTCCGGCAGCTCAGATCTCAGCCAGCCATTCCTCTAAATGCGCCAGCACAGAATCATTCTGTGAAAAAGCTGCTGTGGCCAATCCCTGTGCATGCAGGCCAGCCACAGTCTGTATGGACGGCGGCCCTGTTGTCTTCCTGAGCCACCCTGAGATCCTTGGCCCCGCGCTGCGTTTGCGGCAGCAGGAATGGGGGGAGGGGCTCTGCCAACTTGATGGGCGTGGGGCTGCTACAAGCTGTGCAGAGGCTGGGTATAGAGACTAGGTCCAGAGATAGTTTGTAGCTACGGTGCTACACAAACACCCCTGCATCCAAGCCTCGCAATGCAGTTGGCGCTGCCTCCTGTAGCAGCACAAGGATGGCATCAGGAGGAAGGGTGAAAGAAATACAAAGTTGCACAACCAAAACAAATGATACTTTTTGCGTTTTAGCAAACCGACTGGAGGGGAAATCTTTCAAGAGTACAAATTTGCCAGCAGCCATACCACTCGATGTGCTCCAGCAGTGTGGCTGAAGCTAAGCAGGAGTGGGCTTGGTTACAACTTGGATGGGAGACCACCTGGGAAAACAAGTTGCTGCTGGAAGAGGTGTTGGTGGCCAGTGGGTTGCGATCTTCCCTCTGGCGGAATAATCCCCAGTGCAGTAATGGGGACACTGTACTGAAGGAGACGTCGTCTTTTGGATGAAACATTAAACCGAGGTCCTGACTCACTGTGGTCATTAAAGATCCTATGACACTCTTCGATAAGAGTAGGGGGTTCCCCGGTGTCATGGCTAAAGTCCCAACCTGGCTCTTTTAACCTGCCACCTAATCATCCCCTGATCTTATTGGCTGTGCAATTCCTTCTCTCCCTCCCCACCTCTACCCCCAGGGCTCCCTTGAAAAAGAGATTTTGATCTCAATGGGATAAATAAGGTTAAATAAGGGTTAAATAAAATAAAAAAAATAAATATGACAAGCTGAAGTAATTAAAATATTACATGCAAAGACACAGTGAGAAAAGCATCTGTCGGTGCAAATCTTTATACCTTGTCTGATTGTAAGTCTTGTCTTTTTATTTTTTTTCTCTCAGAAGTAAAAAAATATTAGCTTATTTTATATTCCCATGCGCTTGAAAATTCAAATTCGCTTATCCCATGGGCATGTCCAGAAATGAGACAAAATTATCTCACCTCTTTGCAGGATTTTTGTCTTTCTGAGAAAATGGAATTAAAAACAGTTTTTTTAAAATTCCAAATACAAGATTAAAATGCCTGTTAATATTACTTATGTTTCATTTTTTACAGTGAATATTCATAAAATTATATTACAAGTAAACTAAATTCCAATATATTGAGCATATGTGACATTGTAAACTACATACTGTCATCAGTTTGACTTCTCTTTTTCTGGTAAATTTTATTCAGCCCAATAACACAGTGTTAGAAAAGTTCTCTCTCGGTTGTAGTGCCCTTTTCTCACGTTGAGACCCTCCTGCTGAAGAAGCTTTAGCTGCCATGGCCGACCGGCCATCTCCTGTCTGACAAAGGGACAGGAGTGAATCTGGCAGCCTCAGGGAATGGGCATGGCTCCAGGCACCCTTCAGGCTGTTCCTTGCACCCATCCATTGTAATGCGCCGGTCAAAGATACTGCCAGGAAACAAGGTGCGCCTTTAATTGTTCCCAAGTCTGTCAATAAGGCCTTTTGTCACCTGCAATCAATCATGGCTCACAAACGGACTCAGAAAAACAGGGGGCCGCTAGACGAACAAATGCGCAAGAACACTTATCAGTTTCCCCCAGTGATATCAACACTGGTCAGTTTAAACAAACGTAGAAATTTGTCAGAAACCACAGAAGTTTGCTGCATTGCATTACAGTATTTCACAAGATGCCACAATTCACAGAGCCAGATGCATTTTGTAATTAGGCGCACAGGGAATATAATTCGTTTCACTGGCAAGCAATTAATGAAAATATGATTTATGACAATTTCTGTTGAGCTACAGGATCTGTCAGTGATTTTTTTTCTTGATCAGATGTGGGACCTTATCTGTTCCTCTTGAGATGGTCCTAGAGATGGTCATGCTAGTAGTAAGATAAAACAGTATTCTTATTCATATATCATACGGTATTGATAAAAGTAAAGCAAAGTTTTTAAGTCGCATGCTGAGGCAAGTTACATTGTATTTTGGCACTTCAAATAGTTATGCGCCAAAATATGAGCAGAATGTAACGTAGATAACATAACATAACTTAACATGAGCAGTGAGAACAGGACATTCAGCCCTACTAGTCTCACCATTTTCAAAAAAGTTACTTGGGCTATTTTTCTATTTTCAAAGCTGGCGCACTCTTAAAATTTGACCACATAACTTTTCTCTTACAGCTGAGATGGCATGACCAATGAAGGCACTTGCGACCAGGATAAACATGGTAAATGGCTCCAACTGCTAGTATTAGCGGTTTATATTTTTTCTGTTGTGAGAGAGAATACTATCTGTTGTCTCTCCATTTAAGTTCATTGCACACACTGTTGAGGTGGAGCAAGTTGGTGTTTCTCTGATGACCCAATATGATTGGCTGGCTCGACTCGAATGCTATGCTGTGCTGCATTACCTCACAGGTCAAGGCTCCTTTACAACGTATGCAGCATTTTTGTCAGATTGTGAGGCCTTTCCCACCTTACCGCCCAAAACTGAACACCATGGTGGCGTCACAACTCTCACGGATGTCCCTTTTGTGTCCTATTCAGCAACTTGCATGTCTATTAGAAGTATGTTTATTTTGGTTGAAGTCTGGCATCTAATCCCCTAACTGGTGGTGTCTTATTTCATCAGTTTTTTCCTAATATTCCAGTGACGTGTATTTAAACCCCCTGCTTTGCGATGCAAGTCACTGGATTGTAATTTGCTATTCGCTTTGTCTTTATTGAGTGTAGCATGTACTTTAATGACAGCCATTCCTGGAAGCTTTCTTATTTATTCAGTTACCTCTAACGAGCTTCCAAGTCTATTCAGGGCCGTGGATTGGGACTGAGCTCAAGGTAACTCAGGTCAAGTCAGTTTGTCGGTCCAGTTTAATTGGAACAAGCTCCCAAGCCTAATCACTGCTCAGGATTGGGACTGCGTTCCTGTTAACCCTTCTAAGTCTGTTCTGCCCAGTTTGTTAGGAACAGGCTCCCAATC
Source organism: Gymnothorax reevesii (assembly GCA_029721435.1). Lineage (NCBI taxonomy): Eukaryota > Metazoa > Chordata > Actinopteri > Anguilliformes > Muraenidae > Gymnothorax > Gymnothorax reevesii. Next base: position 85,134,596 of record CM056583.1, read on the forward strand.
CTTATCCGGTCATCAAGTTCCCCTCAAGCTGTTCCACGCTCCTGTGTGACAGTTCGGTATTGTGGAAGTGGGCGCTCCACCTGGCTGTTATCCCGGAAGCCTCTAGTCGACGATTGACGGCTCTGCTTCCCCCGCAACATCTGTACTGAACTTTGCTATGCTATATGGGGTTCCGTCCCCGCCTCTACCCTTCGAGTTTCGTCCCAAAGTTACCATATAAGCTGTCATTTAAACTACCTATTGGACTTTACTCTGTCCCACTTTATTGCTGGTTTGGAACATAACAGCTGGATCCTGAAACTCTTAACACAGGGCAGCTCGACTGGTACGCAGTCAGCACACGTTTTGATATTTGAGTGGAAAATAATGGTTCTAAATTTAAAAAAACCAATTCAGTACCTCCATAACACATATTGCTCAGTTTCTCTCCAGTTGCACATTAGAATCCAAATGTCCATCACCTTATGGGCACTACATCTGTACCGTTGGCCAATGTTAAAATGGATATGTTCCAAATTAAATGAATGCATTTGATACCTTGTTGCGATGCCAGCAATTGGTCTTGAGTAAATGCACTTTTCCTCCCAGGGTGCGGTCCTCTTGTGAGCACATTTAATGTGTTTTTGTATCATTATTTTCCTATGGACTGTAGTAGGCCAAATGCCAGTTTCAACTCCCAGAATGCTGTGTGGGGAATGCTGGCACATTTTCCCATATCCTCAGAAGTCTATTTCAAATCTGCAGTTAATTTAATCTTTCTTCTCGTGAGTTCTGTGATCTAAGCCTGGTCTCAGCCCAATACAACTGCATTCGAGTAATGAAGTGTCAGCGCAATTTAAAGGATGATATTTATATTAATAATTGTGAATAAACACTTTATGATTGATCAGTCGAGAAGGTTCCTGATGTCTGATTGCCCTCTGTGATGTAGCTGAGAGTGCTGAAGTTTAATTTCATCATTCTTCGCAGTGCACTGTGTCAGGAGCGCCAGCTATTATTCACTGTATTGAGCTGTTAAGTGATATTGAGTGAGAGGCAGTGGTATGCCGTTTGAACTCTTACTGCATTCTACCGCCAAAGCCGCAATCAACTATACAGCGTTTGAAGTCCTTTTGCTCAGTGCAGATATTTCATGTTCCTTTTCTATGGCAAACTTTAACAGAGCAAAATTTCTGTTAATAAATGTATTAATACTAGTGGAAAAGAGAATAATTGTAAAATGCACAGAACCACCAGAAAACTACAAATATTGTAAAATCAATGACATCCGTGACATTTGTGACAAACACAGTCATGGTCATTGCCTACCCATGCATACTTTGCACTGGAGAAAGCACTCCCCATCCGCAGTTTTTAGAAGCCATAAGAGTCTATAGCAGCAACTAAGCTTGGGCCGATTTCCATTAATATGGACCGTCGGAACGGGTCCGTCATTATAAAAAAAAATAATATTTTTTTTTAAGTGTCCAAAGTGTCCAATATATATTAAAATATAGCTCACAAAAACTTGCTGCTGACAGCGTCACGTGTATTTGCCGAGGGCATTAAATCCATCTTTATTAAATTTATTACATTTGTCTTGTGTATAAGCTGAATGTGTCTGAGCCAAGCGCAACAACACATAGCAGGAGATCAGGTTTCAAGTGAACGTGGGGTCAGGGGTTGGGGCCGGGGGCAAAAGTTTTTTTCCTACAAACTTTTTGTCCTCATTTGTATACGTGCATGCCCACTCTAGTGAGTTCTTGAATAATATCAAAACATTGCCACGTGAGTCGACCTCTCGCAATTGCACCTCCGAATGAATTCTAAACCCACCCAACCATACGCTGAAAAACGTTTACCAAACCATCGGCTCTTTATCAGTTTTTTTGATTAGCTCATCATATTAATCTTCAGCAGTTAACCCTGAGTTAGCCCAAGATCATCAGTAAATGCACTCGCTAATTTCTAGCGTTTCATCGCCATAGAAAATAATGGTAATGTTAGTTACGATTAAGTCATTTGTGTGAATCTGCATACAACATCGGGCGTCCAGGAAGTGAACTGCCTACCTCAGCTGAAATCACTGAATCGTGTTCTTATTGGCAATATTGTAAACACAGAGTCGCAAGGATGTTAGCAAGGCCTAATGATTATGACTGGGAAGCGTTAAGTGAACTGGCCTTCATAAATCGTTTTTGAATCTTTTAGGATACTGGTACTATTTATAGTGATGCCGCAAGACATCAAACTGAAAGAAGAAGGAAAAAGTAAAAATATTTAAACAATAAATATTTAACAATAAAAAGTAATCCACCCATACTACTATCAGGGCTGCCTTCTGAAGACTTAAGCTAAGATCAGTTAGTAATTTAATATTGAGTTTCAGCAGCATTCAGCGTATTGTCTTGTATCATCTTTTCAAATCAAGGAGAATGTTTTAACTTACCTCTATGCATTTGGCAATGTCACTGAGACATGGAGGAATTGAAACTGGAAAAGAAATTAATAAGACCTTAATAATTGTCCGCTCTTGCCAGCAAAGTCAAATTTTTGCTGCTATTTTCCAATATGATTTCGTCATTCTCTTATCTCACCCAGCACTGTGCCATTATTATTTAATTCATTGAAGACTTCAATCAGGGTCACAAGAAATGAAATCCAAGACATCTGTGAAAATTTCCTTTCCTGCTTTGTACAATTCTAGTTGTACAATCTGGTGCATAAATGCTGCTTTAAAGCCTTATTTTGTTACAGCGCTATGCTCTGCACATGAAGATTGCTCTGTTACATGAAAATTATTCTGGTTGCTGTCATGATTTCGGACTCCAGACAGCATGGCTGAGTAGTGCAGATTGCTTTCAAACTATAATTTAGGATGGTACTATCTGCTCCAGTGCTACAAAGGAGGGTGTTTTAACTGGTACCAGTTCCTTGAATAAAATGATTCATGTATGAACATTCTGCTTTGATATGACGGTATGGATCTCCTCATATTGAATAATAATTGGACGTTGATGGATTAATTTTCAGATGACTCAGACTTGGCTACGACCGAGGTCATGCATCAGAAAGTTAGCAGAGGTGGCGAATGACAACGCGCCGGCGGTTACGGAATGATGGATGCTTTCAAAACGTCATGCGTCAGCACTCGCCCAGAGTGACTTTGATTTTGATGCGAAAGGCAGCAGATGTTGTGTGTGGTGTTAAATCTTTAATTTTGAGTAGCTCTTATTCTCAAAAAATGGCTACTTGTCTTATTTGTGACATTAGGACATTGTGTATTTACAAAAGTTATCTTTTGTTTATAGTTCACGAAACCCATATGAAAATAAAATTATTTATCCAGAAGCTGAAGCCATGCAACACATTGCATCAATTACAGAATACTTCAAATGACAAAGAGATACCACTCTATATCATCTAATCGCATGCATGGAAGTGTCATAACTGAAAAGTAAAATGCCTTGCTGATGACTTAATAAATAGGTGTTCTTCTGGAGATGGATAATAGTAGTCTTTTTGCCACTGGTGCAACTAGAGCTGCACTCAGAAAGCACAAGTACCTCCGCCAATGTACTCAATGTTATTTTTGCCAGTATTGGCTACCAACCCCTGTGTTTATGCAGTCCTGTATTCTTCGCACAAATATGTTTTTAATGTGTTTTTCACCTTTTACATACCCTTGACTTTGACCTCTGACCTCCCAAAATCAAATCAACTCTTCCTTGAACAATACTTAATCATTCCACCAAATTTGACGAAAATCCACCCATAAATTTTTGTGTAATCCTACCTACAATAAAACCAACAAACCAACTAACAGCCAAACGGTAATGATCACATAACCTCCTCCAACTTCATTGGGCAGAGGTAATCAAAGAATACTGGTACTTCAATGTCCATTAAAAACAATAAACAATATTCACTACAATCACATCTGAATAATCCATGCACACAAACATCTTAACTACATTCTAATGCTGGTGTATAATTCCATTCCCCAAGAAATTGAGATGATATGGAAAATGGAAAATTAAAAATAAGTTATTTATTAATCATCTTTGCACTAAATGTCCTGATCTGAAATTGAAAACAGCGGAAAAAAACAAGAAATTTAATGTTCTTTCCTTTTCAAATGTTTTTTTTTTTTTTTAAACAAACAGTCATTCTGAATTCAATGCCTGCAGCATGGAAAAGTTGAGTGAGAGAGGAGTTGTGTTTGCCACTCTGTTACAGTACATCACCTTTCAATTTAACAGTCCTTAAAATAATTGTTTGGTGAACTGAAGATATCAATTGCTCCAGCTTTGGAAGATACATTTCCCATTCAGGGACAAGCGGTCAGGGTAGGCAGTAACTTCTCCTTTTTTGTCGCTGGATTTTGTCAACCTGTTTCCACGTACTGTGTCTGATTGTCAATCAATCAATTTGACCTTTTTTTTCTGGTCAATTAAGCCTGTAATGATTAAGAGGTGATAGTGACAAAGAAATTAATTTACCTTTATGCTTTGATTCGAGACTGCAAGAAAGTCAATCTTTTTAATTAATTAGGAAAAGATATCAACTCTCTCGGAAATTCTGTTTATTGTTTTGATCTTTTCTTAATCGGATTATGAAAGAAGACCGAAAATAAACTCCCACGAAAAAGTACGTGTTTAAGGGGGGAAATATTATCGTAAACCTATTGACCATGTAGAACCCCACAAAACAATACCAAAACACGGACATTGCCTGGGCTGAAGGCTCCACGTGTTCTTTTAGCTTGAGTTAACTTGCGCGATTTCCTGGCTGGCGTGAATCTCAATTACATGGATATAGTTTCTCCGTTCGAAGGACGGGGCACAAAAGCACAACGGTTACAATTAATCTGACTCCATAATACATTTAGAATACCAATTTTAGTTATATCCTCGTTAAATATCTGACTCCAAATTAGAATTAGAATTTATAGTTTAGGGACAGCATTCATGAATCTCGGGGCAGCTGACTAATCCGTGAAAACCAGTTACTCAGGCGACGTCCCCGAATAATAACGCAGTCACTGAGCATAAACATATCATGAACCCAGGTTTATATACACGAAAGGGCCCCTTATGGGGATCGGCCAGGCACCAGCTTTTGAGCCCAAGGGCGCCCTTAAGGCCGAATCCCCAGTACCAGTACTACATAAACCCTTTAGGGGTAGACTGCAATTTGCAATACAACTTAAAACCCATCATCCAAATGAGAAATAAAATTAATACTCTGGGGAAAACATGAAGTTGATTATACTTCGAACTCTACGTCACAACATTAATGTTCCCAGGTTTTAACACCATGTCCGGATCCTAGGTTCGTTGGTTAGATTAGAGGTTGGAAGTCAACCATCACTGCAACAGCATCTTTTGGCATGAATACAGCGAACCCAGATTTATGCACGCCCATGGGTTCCTTCAGGGAATTTTAACGGATAACCGACTTTTCGTCCATGGGTTTCCTTAAGGCTAAAATCCCTGAACCGGCAATACATGTGGTGTACGGGGGAATAAAACGATCAGTGTGTCTGTCCGTCCGTCCGTCTGTAATAAAATCGTTTCCGGACCAGAACTCGAAAAACTTACAAACACCAAATTTGGTTTGGAGCTTCTCCTTATGGTCTAGTTGTGCCTTTTGGGGGTTTCGGTCTGTCCGTCTGTCCACACAACCTGTAGGTTACACAACCTACGGGGGGGGGGGGATCCGCCTTTGCCAAATAGCTCTTGTTTTACCTGTGATGTGTATGTGGGCACAGTGGTTACCATTGCTGCCGCACAGCAAGAAAGTTGTGAGTTTGAATCCGGCCTGGGGCCCTTCTTTGTGGAGTTTGCATGTTCTCCCTGTGTTCGCATGGGTTTTCTCTGGGTACTCCAGTTTCCTCCCACAGGCCAAACACACACATATCAGGTTAATTGGAGACACTAAATTGCCCAAAGGTATGAGTGTGAGAGTGAGTGGTCTGTGGATGGTGTGTGCGCCCTGCGATGGATTGGCAAGCTGTCCAGGGTGGGTCCCTGCCTTTGCCCGTAGTCAGCTGGGATAGGCTCCAGCTCGCCCCGTGACCCTAGTGAGGAATAAGTGGGTATAGAAAATGAATGTATGATGTGTATTCAAACTGCCTGGTTTTGAGTTTCAAGTTGCTGGATTGTAATTCAGCATTTATGGTGAGGGACAGTCTATATTTCCAAGTTGAAATTCTTTGTCTGCAAAAACTTGAGTGTAGCCTGCAATGATGGTACTTTGCAGAATCCTTCCTCCGTGAATAATTAATTGGAACAGGCTCCCAAGTCTCATTTGGGGTCCAGGATTGGGACTGTATTCTTGTTCTCTTTGTCCAAGTTCCTCACACCAGTTTATTTGAAACTAGCTCCTAATAAGCGAGTTTGATATTACGATTTACACATGTGCGATTTCTGTCAGAGCACTTCTGGGGCAGGGTCAATGTGACCAAAACAGAGGCTTTGCCATGAGTCAAGTGCTTTTTTCCATATCTCAGGAGGTTCTAATGAATTATTAATTACCATGTTACTGAAGATATGGGAGATTAAGTTATCATAACAGATGCCCATTCCCCCCACCCCTTTCCCCAATGTGGTCCTGGATCAAAAAACACTCCAAATGTGATCAGACGTCAGTGAACAGATTTGGTCAGTCCCTTTTGTAATATAGAAACAACCACCTACCTCGCACCGACACACGGCGTTAGATGCAGAGCGATTCAGAATTGGGTGATGCAGTTTGCGGGTTTCATTATCTGATCGGTGACCTCTCTTTAAATATTCACTTCTTTTCAGCGAAGACAAGAGTGACGAGCTCATCCTTTCGTCCACTCACTTTCAGATTCCTTTTACCAGTAGCCATCAGATGTCAGGAAGTGTAATGCGTAGAAATATGAAGGGTGATGCGTAGGGTTCGTGCTTGTGCACACAAGAGAGTGTTGAGGGGAGAAATGCAACCGAAACAGTCTAAAAGTGATATCCCGGGCGATATCACCACTAATGCCTCTACTTAAAAGGCAAACCAAAAAGGAACGCACCCAAACCCAAGGAGAGAAAATCTCAAACAGGGACTGATATAAATGCGACCAGGCAGAGTCACAAAAACTAAATAGCCTACTGTCGCTAATGATCCTCCCATGGAAAAGACCAAGAAGGGAGGAAGGGACGAACTCAGACGAACGAAAAGAAAAGGACTGACTGCCAGAACCCAGCTAGGGCAGCCAGAGGAATAACTTTCCAAGAAGTAATAAGTCATAGATTCAAGACCTAAATAACTACTAATGAAAGATCTTAACTTCAGGCATGCATAATTGACACTGAAGTGCTGGCCGGCAAAACTGAAGGGATTAAATAAGCTCAATGCAGCTGGCACCAATAAGCAAAACCACGCCCCCAGATCAGCCCTCCAATGGCCAATTAGCCACCATAGAAAAGAAAATGACAGACCAAACAAACCTAAACCCGTGACAGGAAGGCCCTCTCAAACATCACCCTTTCCCGCATATTTGCTCTTAAACTTTTTGAAATCGAGCTTGCCTGAGTAACAATCAAACAATTTATTAAATGAACTACGACCACCAATGCGTGACACGTAATGATAAGGAAATGCTAATGACAAAGCGATTGCCTATTAGCCATGTTCATAAAATTGATGCGACTCCGCAAAGATGACAATCTGCAAAAAATAAGAAACATTTGCGGACTTTGCAGCAATTATTTTCGCCATCACACAGCTGTGCATCATACCTAACAACGCACTTTCGTGTAAGGCTCTTGCCCTGCAGTCCCGCTCCTGTGGCTTGCTCATACCTCCATTAAAAAAAAAAAAACTGCTTCCTTTTTTTCAGTCGTACATTCCATTCCTTCCCCACTTCTTCTGAAGTGGGGTTGTTAATGTTTACTCCTGGTATACAGCGACAGAATTGTTGAACAATGCCCTTTGAGGAAATATTACAGAAAGCCTACAGTTCAAAGTGATAAAGTTCACCTTGTACATCATGAACATACGCTACACTACACTTGGAGATATCTGAAAAAGGAGGGTTTGTTGGTTAGCCTTTCCCTAATGATGTCAAGCCTCAAAAAGTGGAAAATAAGAGCATTGGTCTAGGCCAGAGGTGGGCAGCGAGGGCCGTATCTGTCTCTGGTTTTCACACCAACGTCTGGCCTTTAATTAGTTGATTGTCTCAATTAGCCAAACCATTTATGAAATCTGACGTTTCATGTGAATTTCTTTGAATTATCATGAAACTACAAAGACTAGTCTTGTCTCCCTTCATAAAACATTTTCCTTTGATCGTATCATTGCGAAAATCTATATTTGTGCATGCAATCAATTAACTCAATTAGTCAGGGTAATTGATAGGAATAAAAACCTGCATACACACCGGCCCTCCAGGACCGTGATTGCCCACCCCTGGTCTAGGCTCTGCTACTGACCAGAATACTTAGCTGGTTTTGTGCAGTGAATTGTTCCCTGCAGTTGATTGGCTGGCTTAACGAGCCACAGACAGCCGGATTCTCTCGGCATGCGAAAGGTCAGAGATGTGAAGTCATTATCTGTGGCAGGCATCCAGACTGAGTGTGATGTACAGCCAGAGTGGTGATAAAGATAAAGGAATCATTTCTGCCGGTTATAATCTGTCGAGAGGAACGGATCACCTATCGAGAGACGTCAAGTTTTACATTTGAAAGGCTAATCTTAAGAGACTGGGTGAGGGGGGATTCTAAATAAGATGGTATCTCACAGAAAACTTACAGTAGTTAAATATGCAGTGTTTTAGGAATGACTATTTCAATTGGGCAATGTGCCTGTATTAGTGGGAAAGATGTGCATTGCAAATCTTTGTACCTATTAAGGAAAACTACATTTATCAGTGGCGTCAAAACCAAAAGTCTTATCCATTTCTCGATAGTCAGGACAGGCACTCATTAAAGGAATCAACTAAACAGTCCACGTACTTAAGGTAGGTCAATGTAGATTTACTGCATACTGTCTATACAGTACAATTCATATCAGCCAGAAATATGGATGTTTTCGAAGGAAACTGCTTGCGCTTTTTTGATTAGAGGTACATCAAAGCCATTGATAATGTTACCATCAGTGATTATTTTCAATGTTTCTCTTTCGTTTTGTCTTTTCCAGATCCATGACTCCATCCTGTTCACATTTTATTGACTGCAGCACAACCTAAAAATGTTTCTTCTCATTCCTCCAAAAACCTGTCACTGCTTGTAACAGCTATACTCGTGAAAATGGCCTCCAAAAGCCTGGTACCAGTTCGGTGAAACCTGTCATCTTTCCTCCTCCTCCTCTTCGTTCCTGTTCTAACTCTTTCCCCTTCGGGGTGAGCTGTCAAAACTTCGTAAATTCTTTTTCTCGTGTTTCTGTCCCAAATTTGTGTGGGTGCCGGTGCGAAGAGTTTTGATCCAAACATTTCTCACCCGGACCTTTTGTACTTTCGTGTCGTTTATTCGTTACCCATTTGGAGTGTAAAGGCCTTCAAACTGGACTGAAAGGTTATCGCAGCGTATGTGAAAGCCATAACGGACAACACTTTTGAGGATCATCCGGAAAAACTAAATTAAAATTTGCTTGTTTACGCCTTACGCTCTGAGCCTTCTTCGAAAAGACATCCTCTGTGGTGACTTGGGACACAGATAATCAACACGAACCCGCCATGAGAGGGACCTGTCAATACACACAGCAAGATATTTGTAGGAGCTGACCTGTTTGATGGGTATATCATCAATAAAAACAGGGCTGCAGTCACCCATAGATTTTGGGTCAAAAATGATCTCTTCGGTCATCCTCACAATCAGGTGTTGAGCCTCACCCCAATCAGTGAATTGATTTCGGAGTGAAAACCGATGTGTCCCGATCCCCGTAAAGCAGGCCAAGGATAGCCGCGTCATCAGAAAACTCCACACTGTAGTTAGAGGGGGTTTTGCACACACATCCATATAGTGTGTAGAGGGCTGGGGTGCTCACACGTCCTTGGGGGGCTTCTGTGCTAATGGCTCTTGTTTCAGACGTTGCTTTGTTTACTTTTACTTGCTGTACTCTGTTAGTTAAAAAAGAGAAATACCATTTAATGATAAAAGGATTGACATTCATCTGCTGTAATTTGTCAAGTAATAAATAAAGGCTGTAGGCTATTAAAAGCTGAACTAAAGTCAATAAAAAGTAACCGTGCACACTGTATCAGAGTTGGGTCAAGCACTTCCAAAAGTACTTGAGTACAGATACGAAAGTACTGGGTCCAAGTACAAGTACTTTTGGCATTTTTCAAAATGTACTTAAGTCCAAGTACATGTATTTTCTCAAGTATTCAAGTACAAGTACTTTTCATGTTTTTACCAGAGTAGTTAAACTTCTCAGTTGAACAATCTAACTACTCAGTTGAACATTTTAACTTCTCAGTCACCCACTGTAATTAATTCTCTAACTCATGAACCACCTCAATAACTAATGATCAAGGCAAGCTATTTAAAGATACTGCTGATCAATCAATTATACATCAATTAACAGACATGATGAAATTCAAACTACCCCTCAAACAATTGCTAATTATGATGGATGAATCAAAATAACATAATAGTTGATTGATAAACAATATCATTTCACTCATGTTTTAAAATGTTTATTGGATATAGAAACATTTGATATAGATTTTACAACCCCAATTCCAAAATAGTTGGGACAAAATGTAAATTGTGAATAAAATCAAAATGCAATGACTGTCAAATCACACCAGCCAGTATTTTATTCACAAGAGAACAGAAATAACAATAGCAAATGTTGAAAGTGAGAAATTTCACAATTTTATCCACAAAAAGAGCTTGTGTCAAATTTGATTGCTGCTACAGGTCTCAAAACAGTCAGGACAGGGATCTGTTTACCAGGGTGTGGCAGCCCCTCTTCTTTTTAACACAGAGTTGAGGCGTCTGGACATTGAGAAGACAAGTTTCTTGAATTTAGCCGTTGGAATTTGATCCTACACCTGTTTAGTAAAGACCTCCAGTTGCTGGAGGGTTTTTGGGTCTCTTTTGACAGACTTTTTGTTTAATTATGCGCCAAATGAACTCTGTTGTGATTCTGCCTTGTTAATAATGTTTATGTTCATGTTCTGTGTTCATGATTTTGTCCTTTATTTATTCTTTTTGGTTATTGTAATACTCAGGTTTTATTTCATTGCATTTCTCAGTTCCATTGCACTTGTCTCCCCTGTCTTGTGATCTAGTTGGTTCAGTCCCTCTTCCCTGTTTGCGTGCTCACTTACTTCGGGTGATTTAAATGAATTTCGGTGTTTAATATATTCCTTCGATTCTCGTTTACTTCCTTTGTCTTACTTTTCTGATTACTTACAAAACTAACATTTGTATTATGTATCATAGTCTACTAACACAACTAATCTTTGTATATAGATTACTAATTTACTAACGAGCACTCTAGTTAAATCTGTAAAGTTGCACCACTACTAATTTATAGTAATTCCCTCTCAGCAATCGCCCTGTTCTAGTCTCCGCCTCTTGCTCAGCTGTACCTGTCTTCCCCTGAGTTTCTGCGAGAATCTCTCGCACGTGCTTAATTACTTTCCTGCGCTCATTACCTGTGCACTTAGAACTCCTTGACCGGAGTTCAATTCGAGCATTCTCCTGGCTGATGCGAATCACAATATTATGGATAATTTTCACCGTCCAAGGACAGGGCATAGAAACGGTTACAATCAATCTGACTCCATTAAAACAGTTAGCATACCAAATGTGGTTGTATCCTCGTAAATAATCTGACTCCAAATTAGAATTAGAATTGATAGTTTTGGGACAGCATGCGTGAATCTCAGGGCATTTATGCGCCCAGACTCTGTCTGTGAAAACCCTTGTCACTCAGCAAAACACCCCCTAGGGTTAAATAGGCGTCACTGCCTGGCTTAATTCGACGATAAGTCCATTGGTTAAACGAGACTACCTTGATAGCAGCATCAAGGCGGACAAATAGCACTGAGCGTGAACGTATCAAGAACCCGGATTTATATATACCCAAGGGCTCCTTAAAAAGATCAACCGGATACCGACATATAAATAAAATATACGCCCAAGGGTATGTTTAATAGCTAAATCTTAAGAGCCGGTATTACGTAAACCTTTAAGGGGTAGAACTTCAAATCTAACTTAGAAGTGTCGCTACCTACCCATGTCTTGGTAGGAGTCTCCCCTTAAGTCCCGGTCGTAACAAGGCTGGAATATAGGAGTGTTACAAATCAAGGAAAATCACGCAAGCTGGAAAAGGAATAACAATAATTTAATTACCAGGTAGGCACAACTTGAATCAAACAAATCAACGCTAAGCCAATTACCAGTTACCCATTATTTTGAGAGAATATATATATTCATACCTGGAAAAGATGAATGGCCACGCGGAACTAAAGTCGTCCCACGTGGCCAGGGAGAACTCAGATGCCACCCCTCTCCGCCCACCGAGATCCGCTGCTTATGCACAGACCTAGACGGGCAGGGCGAGGTGGAATGCAAGCTTCCCGCTTACCTTTCGAGCGTCAGATCAGGTAAAGATGGAAGAGTAAAGAAGAGAGAGCGAAGAAGAGAGAGATTCCGGTTGGGATCTTCTACCTTTAAAGGCTCCAAACCAAGGGGTGGCCGAATCAGAGTTTTACTGGCTTAGGTGATAAGATTAATTTGCATAGAGAGGAGACTAGGTAGTCGTCCGAATGAATCTTACAAACAAGATGAACCATAATTCCAAGGGAAATGAAACATGTTCCATTCAACTCCTTGGACTCCCCCGAGAATTAAGAGACCAAACATGATAGGAATGTGTGGTAAAATGATGCAGTTGTCATAGAAAGGCCTTAAAATGGAGTATTACAGTCCAATTGTGTTATAAGTATATAAGTGGTTCCTTTATAGGATATTGAACATAAACATATTATGAATTTGACCAAGATTTAGATTGTTTTAAGCAGATTAATATAACTGGGCTTAAATTGCAATGGGACCAGTGATGGAAGTTTCAGAGGAAGTTGGGCCTGCTAGAACAAATGGCTCCAACCCCCTGCGGGGTAGAACAAAGAGGATTCTACCCCCGCAGCCAGGCGGCCCAGGATCCAGGTTGTAAAAGCTTACTGCTAGATCAACCAAACATTCAGATTTTACACGTGTAATGAGCACGTTTTCCAACAATATGATTTTTGACATATGTTGTGAGCCAAATCAAATATTCAGGTTCTACACTGCAACCATGTGCACATCGTGATATGAGATTGTTTGGGAAAGAACAGGGGGTCATATGCAGGCTAATTTATTTCTCCAGACTCCTGCTACCCTGTCAGTCGGTTTAGGAGATCCTGTCATAAGCAGGGCTCTCAAGTTTTGAACGCAGGCAAGAGTGAGATTTTCTCTGGGGGTGAGGGTGTGCATGAACGTTGTTGTAGCAGGATCACGTAAATAATTCCAGGATAACTGTATTATTTTTTCACTGGTTGTTGCCCTAAATGTTACCCAGACATGATAGTGGTATTATCTGATTGGCTGTTGTGTCGCCCCTTTCCTTTTTTTGATTGGCTGGCAGGTGGCAAGCTGCCACCGAGAACTCCAGGGGAGACTCCTTTGATTCCTGCCGGTTTCCACAGTTATAGCTGTGCTGCTGCGCATATAGACCTACTGTTGGAAATTGTTAATCTATTTAATCATTCTTTTGCTTGAGAAATACTATGTGTGGCGTAAGTGCGTGATATCCGACTGAAATGAGTGACAACCGCGCTCATTGTGTGAGACTTGATGGACCTGCATTAGCATAACCGCGAATACGATGTCTCTGAATGATTTCATTTTTTTTATGTAGTTGTGTAAATAAATGATTGTTGAATTTTTCAGTTTTTGTTTTCCTGAATTCACATCAGAACCAAAACCTTTGCAAGTTTACCTTTAGCTACAGTAGTCCCAGGCATAATTTCAAGAGATTTTACATGCAAGATTAGTATTCTAGGTAAGTATATGTTGTTGCAATTATTCAACCCCCATTGCATTAGGTTTACTGGCAAAATTTACAAACTTTCAGCTATTTGCAATGAACAAATCAAACAAGAACAATTTAAATGGCTCAACACAACAAATATTACAAGTGGCTTCTCCAAATTCAACACAAAATGCCACTTTTAATGACCACTACAGGCTCAAAATTATTCGACCCCTTCATGACAAGCATCTTTAATAATTAGTAGAGCACCCTTTTCCCGCTATGACCTGCTAGAAATGTGATGCATAGGCAGACAAGAGCTTCTGGCAGCATTACCATGAAATCTTAGCCCAGTTCTCATGGACAATAGCCTCCAGTTCACTAATATTCTGGCGTTTGCATCCGGCAACTGTGTTCATCAAATCCGACCAGAGATGTTTTATGGGGTTCAAGTGAGACGACTGTGATGGGCACTCTAGAATCTTCCCAGACTTCTGAAACCAAGCCTTGGTGGATGTTGAGATATGCTGAGGATCATTCTCCTTTTGGAAGGTCCAATGATACCCAAGTGTCAGCTTCCCTACAGACGGCAATCCATCTTGCCCTCCACACTTCGCAGGTTTCCAGTGCCAGAGGAAGCAAGGCAGCCGCAGAGCATCAAAAAGCCCCCACAATTCTTCACTGTAGGCAGGGTGTACTTTTCAGCATATGCTTCTTTATTCCCCCTGCAGACATACCACTGATTCATGAGCCCGAAATATTCCAGTTTTGTTTCATCACTCCACAGAACAATATCCCCAAACCTCTGAGTCTTATTCATATGTTTTTGAGCGTATTGGAGCTTGTGCTTTTGGATCAGATGTGGTGTTGGTCTTGGAGACCTTCAACGTTTCGTATGCACCCTACTGTGCAAACTGAAACATCAGTGCCTCCTGCCTCCAAGTCTTGCTGCGGGTCTTCTGCTGTCACTCGAGGGTTTTTGACCACCCGTCTTCTCAAGAATCTGGTGACAGCCACTGATAGCTTCCTCTTTCTGCCACATCCCGGTACTGTAGCCTCTCTTCCTTTAACTCTGAACTTGCTAACTATACCAACTGTATCTCTACAAACATTCAGTGCCTGTGCTGCCTTTTTGTGCCCTTTTCCTTGTTTTTGCCAGGCAATGATCTCCTCTATTAGCTTTTTGGACAAATCTCTTCACAGCCATATGACTAACATGCAATCAAATGTCACTGTCAGCAAACCCCTAGCGAGTGCTAGTATTTGATGTGTTCTATCTCAAGCAAACCTGAGGCAACTAATTAAGTTCTTGATTAGCTGTATTAGGTGAGCTTGAGACAACACCTGATTTGCAAATATGCTCAATGATGGATTCTTTTTGGGGGGTTGAATAATTTTGAGACTGTAGTAGTTATTAAAAGGGGCATTTTGTGCTCAAACTGGTGAAACCATTTGTAATATTAGTTGTGTTGAGCTATTTAAAATGTTCTTGTTTAATCTATTTATCACAAACGGCTGAAAATTTTTACATTTTGCCAGCAAACCCAATTTGCAATGGGGGTTGAATAATTTTGAATGCAACTGTATATCCTTAAATTGGGCCATCTAGACTGTCAAATAGGCCTCAAAAAACCATAAAGCCAGAGCTTCCAGGGGGCTTCACCCCCCCAGGCCCTCCACCAGGGATCTGCCACTGGACCCCATTGGGGGCCTCGGCTGCCACTAAACCCCCTGCCAGTTTTGGTGATGTTCGATCCCACTACGCTGTCAAAGATTTCTGGTGAGAACCCTGTTGATCACCGCAAAGTTTGGTCAGGTAATCAACGGACCATTGCTCACCTACTGTGAACGTTTGAAGTCTATCAGTGCAACCATGTAGGTGCTAGATCGTGAACACATAAACACATTTTTAAAAAAAGAAAAACAAATAGACAAAGAAACAAACCACACAGATTACTATTTTTTGTTTTTTTTTCTGTATTGAATCTTTAATTATTCCATACCTTTCAGCAATTTTGCTGGAATTAAATGATTTTGAATCATGCATTACACACATCATGCCAATGAAAAAATTGCTTTATATACAGTTGGCCACAGAATTATTTGTGCATTGCCAAGTCCATGTTTCTGACTTCAAAACAGAAATGAAAACC
Organism: Gymnothorax reevesii; assembly: GCA_029721435.1. Taxonomy (NCBI): domain Eukaryota; kingdom Metazoa; phylum Chordata; class Actinopteri; order Anguilliformes; family Muraenidae; genus Gymnothorax; species Gymnothorax reevesii. The sequence continues at coordinate 85,150,720 of CM056583.1, forward strand.
CAATTTCTCAGTTGCAGCTCTGGGCTTACATTATGGAGAACACTTCTGCAGTGTGGGATAATTTTGGCAACCTATTAAAAAGCAAAATCAATTTGAGCCTTGAAATGCATTTTGGCATCAGCTGACAAAGCAAACAAGGGGTCAGCATGAACTTCATTTAAAATCCATCCATCCATTTATCATCCACCCTTCTAATTCTAAGTCAGGGTTGCTGAGGGGTGTGGCCACATCCCAGCATGCTCTGGGCAAGAGGTGGACAAATGAAGGTGACTGACTTTCTGAAAAGCAATTTGTGATTTAAAATCAAACGAATGATGTAAATGGAGCAGGAGTCTGGTAACTACCAGCAGTCATAATACATATAGGATCGTCCATTTGAGGGAAAATGAGTAATAAAAGCAGGATACTCTGCTGAGACCATGACAATAGTAGAGAGAGGATGCTTGTTGTGAGACACATATCAAGCAAATGTACATTACTCTGTTGCCTGTTCTGTCTGCATACACTTTATATTAATATTTGCATCTGATTCGGCGGTAATTTTGACATGAAAATCATCATTCTGTCATTCCTTCCTACGGAAATGCAATCTGTCACGATATAACTGCAGGGCAGCCTCCGGCTTTTAAATGTTTACTGCTCTCACTATTTGATGCAACTGGTGGAGTCAATGTGTTTCACACCTTTTTCAAATTGTTGTCTGTAAATTTGCATGCAGTCTCCATTATTTAAATAATATGGTTGTCATTACATGGCCCCTCCCCTAGGGGGCCAGGTTAAGCAATGATCATGTCTGTGTGTGTGTGTGTGTTTCTGTCAGTCTGTCTGTCAGCCCATGGCTGGGGCCAGGTCTGCTATCTCTGATCGCCTTGTTTATTGATAGGCATTAACAGTATGAAAGAATAAACAGAATCTGATTACAAAGTTGTGTATCTCTCCACTGATAAACACTATCTTTGCTGTCAAACAGAGGACACGCTTATGGGAAGGTAAAGGACCCACTTTGCCTCTCCATAATTACTATATATAAGAAATTATTGCAAAAATGTTACTTTTCAAGGACAATGTTTCTTGTTGGTTTAGCACAGCGAGCATTCTAAACTGGTCTAACATAAAGCAGGATTACTCAGCTATACAAGTGCTTTGCGTAAAAATTGGATTAACCTTTTTACTTCAAGTCCGTGCTTTCATTCTGGTAGGATTTCAGGTTTAACTCAGTACAGTTTTTCGGCTAATTCAGTGACCTAACTAAAAGAAATAGGAGCCCTTTAAAGCTTGCTTCCCTGAGGTTGCTCACAAAATATAAAAACCTTTTTTTTTGCAAAAAAGATTTTAAAAAATACAGAATATGTTAAATGAAGGACAATAATTCACATGAACATTTTTTCCATTTAAGCATTGCTTGCAAAGCGATTGAAGACATAAATCTTCTGAGAATATATTTTATTCTTTTGTTTTTTAAACTGAAAGTTGGAAATGACAGGGTATCAAGTTCCAGCACTCCTCATAAAAAGTAGGAAAGTAGGACTATGCTTCTTGAAAAAAATAGGAAGTAAAAACTTGGAATTGAATTTACATTAGATAGCTAGTACCAGACATGGAAGTTAAGCAGTGAACTGCTAAGGACGAGAAAAACAGCAAATATATTTTTGCCTCAAAAAACTCTACTTGGATGCCATTCGTAATGCAGTTGCACTTAAACATGCATTCAGCTGGAGCAAAATTGAGTACAACCCATAGTAATTTCCAAAGTCCATGGAAATTTGCTCTGAACGTTGTACTCTGCATGGTCAGCAGCAATGGTACTGGAGGAAAGCAAGCGAAAGTAGAGTAAAGCTAGCAAGCTAATCTCGCAATATTTTATAATAGGTCACCAAAGGAGTCAACAGAAAGAGATGGTATAAAGCTGTTTATTCGGAATATAGCGCAATGTACTGTAAGGAGCTATGCTATGTTCAGAGCAAAGGGCTGTATAACTGAATAACCTATAACTGAAATTACTGGCTAGCTTAAAACTGTTAGCTAGCCTGGCAGATAAGAAATAAATTCTGATGCAGTGGGGTCCCCCTCATTAGCTAGCTAGCTGAATTTCATTGTTTTTTCCTGTGGAATTGTTTGAATTGTTTGAAGTTTTCACTTGATTTTTTTTTTTTTGTTTGAAATAAATCATCCTCTTAAGAAAGCACAGAAACCTGATTACTTGAGGTGAAAAAGAATTCTCTCTTTTAGTGACGTTATGATAAACTTAAACTTTTCCTCGAGCATAGGTGTGACAAAAAAAGAACGAAAATATGCAGAGCACTTACCTTGGCCCCACAACGGTGGTGTAGCGACCCCCCCACCCCCACCCCAACATCACAAACACACACACTGTGACATCATTTTGAGTATATGAATTTAATGAGTGCAAACAACGCGCAATGAGTGTAAACCATATACACAAGGAATCTCACAATAGCTACTTTTACATGGGTCAAAAAATCCTACAGATAATCGGGTTGACAGGTTAGTCAGATTAAAATGTCTCATGTAACTACCTTAGCCGGTCCGATTCACCCGGATCAGTTTAAATTTTCAATTGGATTGAAAGAGGTAGTCTACGCCGATTGATAATCAGCTTGATGTAGCATATAAACGGCTAAACAGAGTGGATTCAGTTGATGGATTGGATTATTCATTCTGTGCGTGCGTTCCTACTATGCAGGAGTCACATAATGATGTAATTACGTTCGTGTGGGACCTTTTGCGCATGTCAAAGAAACTGTAATCGGTTTCAGCTGTGGCCATGTATACGCGGATTGAACGTGAATCGCAGCGCTTTACTTAGTGTTCAGGTATACAGATCAAATCAGATTCATTTCATCTGTTTGATTTCAATCAGATTAAGGAAAACAATCCATGTCGAGGCAGCTATGGAATCTCACAGTGAAGGGCACTGTTTCTTGGCAGCAAGTAGAAGAAATTAATCAATAGAAAAGAAATAGCATCAAATTCACCCGCATTTATCATAGAATACAATAATGACATTACCTGCCTGCATCTACGAATCAATAATCTTGCACAAGGGGCCTGATTTACGAAGACTTACTAATGTTTTTGCCCCTGCAAAACTAATAGCATTGCCCATGATGGGCTAGGGTGCTTGCCTTGCACCAATCAGTGGCAGGGTTTCTGGTTTTGCAGGGGCAAAAAGATTTTGCATGTGCTAAAGGTCTTAGAGCGCTTTCACACTGGTAGTTCGGTTCTATTGATCCAGACCAAATGCAAAAATATATACAATGTTATTTTTTATTGTCGTTTTGGTCCCCTTTCACACCGTATTTTTTATTTTAGTGCAAATCGGTTGATGAGTTCGTAAAACAAGTCATGCGAGTACATTCCTATCACCCAGTTCTGGCTAGCGGATATTGGGGAAGCATGTATCATAGGCCTGGACTTGTCAGCATCATGGGGAGTTACAGTTGATGTAGCACAAGCTACACTCAGCATCGGCCAAACCACAGTTCCATTGCACCGAGCTGCAAAAAGAAAGCGGGCGGTGAGAAGAGCTCGCCGGGCCTACACAGCCTACACACGGCCCCCCGCCGACCTGCTAGCAGCCCCGCCACCGTCCGCCCGTCTCCTTCTTTGTGCCATGCCTCACTCTCAGCCGAGCCGGCTGAGGCCGTCCGCGAGCTGTGGCAACGCAGCTGCAGTGGACTCGCCCCTTCTCAGTGCCAGCAACTGTACCGCTTGTTGACTGATAACGCGGACCTTTTCGCAGTGCGCGATGAGGAATGCACGCAGACAGTTTTGGTGCAGCACACCATTGACACTGGTGATGCCGCACCTATTCGCCTGTGCCCCCATCAGTTATCATTGTCCAAGCGGCTTGTAGCGGAGGAGAAGGTGAGAGAGATGGCTGCAGCTGGTGTCATAGAGCCCTCAGACAGCCCGTGGGCAGCACCTGCTGTACTGGTGCGTAAAAAAAATGGGGAGTGGCGGTTTTGTGTTGACTATCGGCAACTTAATGCAGTTACCCGCAAAGCCGCCTATCCTCTACCACGCATCGACGAAGCGCTAGATCACATCGCGGGGTCCAGTTGGTTCAGCTCGCTGGACCTCTGCAGTGGATACTGGCAAGTGAGGCTAGCTCCTAGTGCTAAAGCTAAGACCGCCTTCACCATAGGGGGGGATTGTGGCATTTTCAGGTAATGGCGTTTGGCCTTTGCAACACTCCGGCGACCTTTGAACGGCTTATGGAAAGAGTGCTGTCGACTGTCCCTCGAAGTAGCTGTGTCGTGTACTTACACGACCTCTTGGTGCACGCCAGCAACTTTGAGCAAGCCCTCGAGAATCTAAGTGAGGCTGGGCTACGGTTGAATCCCCGGAAGTGCCAGCTTCTCCGGAGGGAGACGGCCTTCCTGGGGCACCTCGTAAGTGAGCGAGGGGTGGCGACCGACCCGGTTAAGGTAACTGCAGTGTCAGAGTGGCTGACACCGGCGGACGTGGGCAAGCTGCGTAGCTTCCTGGGGCTGGCTAGCTACTATCGGCTCTACGTGCGGGACTTCGCCTCCATAGCTAGCCCTCTCCACCGCCTCACTGACAAGCACCAGGCCTTTAACTGGACCGAAAGGTGTGCGGCAGCCTTCGCACAGCTCAAGACAGCCCTCACTCAGGCCCCAGTGCTAGCGTACCCTGATGTCTGCCGGCCCTTCATCGTGGACACTGACGCTAGCAATACAAGCGTGGGGGCGGTGCTCTCACAGGCGGACAGTGAGGGGGAGCGTGTAATCGCCTACTACAGTCGTGCTCTGAGCCGAGCTGAAAAGAACTACTGCGTCACACGCCGAGAGCTGCTGGCCGTCATCCTAGCCATCCGACACTACCTACAGAGCACCTCCTTCTGCCTGCGCACTGGTCACGCCTCACTCACTTGGCTCCTGCAGTTCAAGAACCCGGAAGGGCAAGTAGCACGGTGGCTAGAGATATTACAAGGGTACAACTTTACAATTGAGCAACGTGCGGGCCGTCTACATGGAAATGCCGATGAAATGCCGATTGGGGGTCCAATGCTGCCTTTTCAAAAAGTGCAGGGGACATGTCCCCTGTATCCCCCGCCCCCCTAAATTACGCCCCTGGTACCAACTACGATACCAGAAATTGTTTCACTGAGAATTACATTCCTCTTTCAGTAGTTGTATGAATCTTAATCTGAACAATGATGATGCTGTAAAAGTCCAGCAGAGGGCAGCATCGAACCGCAAATGATCTGTATCCATTTCGCTGACTGACTCTGAGCCCTTTGAGCTTATGGCTAAAGCATTTGGTCCAACGGAGATTTTAGCGAAGGTGTTTCATATGTACCCCTACCTCAAAGATAGTAAGTCTAATCTACGAATTGAGGTACAACATTAAAGAGGAGAGCCTGCTGAGTAAAATTTGTCAAGATTGTGAGTGCAGCGGCAAAAATGTGGGGATATGAGCAAATTAGAAAAATTTGCATGTCAGCTTCGCAAGCTGAATTTTCTTGTCTTACTTAACATTCTATTTAATTGAATGGAGTTTCCGTGAGCGGTCCCGGTGCTTTTACAGCCAGAACTGTTTGCCCAATTGCTTCCATAGTTACATTTTCTTGACCAGCACAATTTTTGCTACAACATGGATATAAAATCCAATTGATTGATAATTTCTCAGTTATGGAGGAAGCATTATTGTGAGCTTTTCAGCTGTGTTAAGAGCAATACCTTCACAGTGGGCAACGTAGACACTAAAGAAGATGTGACCATCTCCTCACAAGAAGTATGTAATGCAATTATGATGTTAAAAGACAACAAAGCATGTGGTATGGATAATATATCCGCAAAGCATTTAAAATTTGTAAGCAGAAAACTCAGTATCCTAATAGCCATACGTTTCCCGGGTTCTTAGTTCATGGTATTTTACCTGATTCTATTTTATCTGTTTTATAAATGCTTATTATTAAAGACAACTCTGGGGAAATTAACTGTTCGGATAACTACCGGCCCATAGCCCTGGCCAGCATCTTATCCAAGGTTCTGGAGCGGACTATATTGAATAGGCTGGAACAGTTCATCGTGACATCTGATATCCAGTGTGGTTTTAAACCTAATGATGGCACAGATACGTGTTTTTTGTTCTCAAAGAGATTTTAGATCTGTAAAATAGACATAATTCCACTGTTTTTTGTGGTTTTTTTGATGCCTCGAACAGGCCTACCAAAGAAAACGTAGTCTCAGCACACAAAAACTTTGAAATGCACACATTAATCATGGAAATAGCAACAGAAAAATTGAACCCTGCTACCGAAACTGTAAATACAGCAACATAAACTGTTGACTCGGTACCATAAGACTATGGCTGATGGGGTCGTTGTCGTCATGTTAGGTATCGAAATGTACCCTGTCTTGGAGAAGTCTATCAAATTGTACCCAGGCTCTATCGAGTACCCAGGTTGGTGAAATCTCGCACGAGGTGGAATCATTGTCGTAAAATTACAAGTCAGCCGGTTTCTGCCACCGGATGTTAGTCGTAAACAGCAAGTCCCGACCGCGATACTTTTTTCCGTACCATTAATGCGTCGCTATTCTGGATTTCTGGTCCCCCCACGTGACTTTCGTCCCTTAATGCGCGTCAATTTGCGTCATGATTATGCCGACAAATAAGGCTACAGTTTGCTTCCAGTCTTACTCGCTAGCGAGCTAGTTGGCTACCTAGCCAGCAGTAGTATAGTTAGCGCGCCAGTGTATTTAGCTACATAGCCAATTGGCTAGCGAGCTAAAAAGGCTACAGTTCGCTCACAATGGAATACTCGCGAGCTATTTGGCTAGCTAGCTAGCTAGATGAAGAGACATCCATATCTATGTTATAGCTAACATGCCAATGATTTAGCATCCTAAAGTCGCTTTCACACCGGATGCAAAACGATTAATTATAGTGAAACTTGGTCCTATTTTGTATAACTGCAGTGCCATGAAAAAGTATTTGCCCCCTCACTGATTTCTTTGCATATTTGCATGTTTCAGATCAGCAAATAAATTTTAATATTAGACAAAGACAACCTGAGTAAATACAAAATGCAGTCTTTAAAAGATGATTTCATTTATTGAGGGGAAAAAGCTATCCAACCTAATCCAAATTATGGTGCTTTCACACCGGACGCGATACAATTTTCTCGTAGGACAGATTACATTCAAAGTCAATGCAAAGACGCGAATACTTGCGTTTCTGCTAGTATTCGCATCTTTGCATTGACTTTGAATGTAATCTGTCGTGCGAGAAATTTCGCATCCGGTGGGAAAGCGAGTTTAAGATGTTAAAAAATATTCAAATGTTAGCTATAACATAGATGTCGATGTATCCTAATCTTGCTAGCTAGCAAGCCCAATAGCTCACTCGAAAGTCTTCTATAGTGAGCGAACATCAGACTTTTCAGCTCGCTAGCCAAGTACCTGGATACATTAGCGTGCCAACTATACTATTACTGGCTAGATAATCAGCAAGTTGGCTAATGAGTAAGACTGGAAACAACTTGCAGCCTTACTTTGTCAGAGTAATCATGATGCACATTGACGCACATAGCAGGACGAAAGTCACATGGGGTAAATACAATTCCACAATAGTGATGCATTAACGGTATGGAAAAAAATATTGAGTTCCGCCCTTACAAACGAGATTTCACCAACCAGGGTAAACATTGATAGAGCCTGGGTACAATTCGAAAGGCTGCCCCAAGACAGGGTACATTTCGATATATCGAATCGTACCCAGGGTACTTTTCGATCCTAAACATGACGGCAACGACCCCATCAGCAAGACTATGAAACTGCAACATTTTCTATCGCTTCCATCTTTGCCATTTACTGCGCTTGCGCGTACAGGCCCAGGCTTCTTTCAGAGATGGCGGAATCAGGCATGTCTTCTTCGGTTGGTAAGTAAAACTTCCAAATATGATGTTATTGTTAATGCAAATGTATAACAATGAATTGTGAGACGTAGCTGTCACATCCACATTCTCGCAAATTCACATATTTTAGCATGTCACCACATGAAATGTGCACTGTCGATTTCGCGATAGTCTTAGTGTTGCCAACTTGGCAAATTTCTCGCAAAATCTGGCGACTTTTTTTGTATGGGCAAGTGCATAAAATTTCAAAGACGGATGCAATAGAAAATGTTTTATGCTACCGAGTCAACACTATGTTGCTGTTTTTACAGTTTCGGTAGCAGGGTTTAATTTTTCTGTTGCAATTTCCGCAATTAATGTGTACATTTCAAAGTTTTTGTGTGCTGAGACTACGTTTTCTTTGGTAGGCCTGTCTAAGGCCTTTGATCGGGCGAATCATGAAAAATTATTTTATAAGTTGCTAAATAGAGGAGTTCCCGTGTCTCTTATAAGAATCATGGTTTTCTGGTATTCACATCAGTTAATGTATGTGAAATGGGGTGATTTTATCTCTGCTCCTTTTAAAGTATGTAACGAAGTTCGGCAGAGGAGCGTTTTATCTCCCTTCCTTTTTAATATTTATATGGACGAGCTATCTAACCAGCTGAACAGCTGCAGAACAGGATGTATGGTTGGTAATAGCCTTGTAAACCATTTGATGTATGCCGACGATTTGGTTATCCTGTGTCCTTATAGTGCTGGCCTCCAGCAGTTACTCAGAGTATGCTCGCAATATGGCTCTGATTTTGAGATTAAATTCAATGGTTAGAAGAGCAATATTATGATAATTAGAGGCAAGGAAGACAATAAATCGTTATTTCCTGTCTTCTCTCTCTCAGGCACTGTCCTTAAAGCATGTGACGAGGCCAAGTACTTAGGACATCATCTGACTGATGACAGAGATATTCAAAGACAATGCCGTATGTTGTACGCACGGGCCGATATGTTGAAACGGAAATTTTAGATGTGCTCACAGTCTGTGAATATAACTCTTTTTAAAACTTTCTGTTCTCCATTGTGTACAGCACATTTGTGGCGGCACTGCAAAAACAGCAGTTTTCAGAGACTGAGGGGGGCATTTAATGATGGGCTGAGGATGGTGCTTAATGTGCCGAGAGGGAACAGTGCCAGCCACATGTGTGTGAGTGCTGGTGTGTCCACATGTCCCGCTATACTCAGGAACCTCATGTTTAGCTTCATGTGTAGACTTTCTCAGTCACCAAATCATAGCATCATTTCGGTACTGGCAAATCCTGCGCTGAGTATTGTTAGGCTCACCTCCAGGCTTTGGAAGCACTGGCGTTTTAGTCTATATGTAAATATTTGATACTGAATATCTTTCTGTCTGTCTGTCCCTCTCTCTTTTTTTTGTTACTATTGTCATTGTGTTTTTTTTTTTTTTTGCTGATATATGGACCACCTCTGTGTCTGAAATAAAGTATTGATGATGATGATAAAAATATTTTTGTGGAGTGAAAACTGTGGGAGTTAGAGCAAGTTTAAGAGAAGACTTCTTGACAGTTTTGCAGCTGTTACGCCACTCTGACCGTGATGTCACCACACTCTAAGTTCCCAGAATTTATTCTTAAAAATATTTTCAAACATTATAAAAGTTACAAAAAAGTTGAACAGTAAAGGAATTATCCAAGGATAGCTTAACATTTTCTGCTTAAATGACTTTTCTAGCGAAAAATATGACAGAGTAAAAAACAGCTGAAAATAACTATTGGACTGTTTCATTGAACCTATGGGAAAAAACTATTCAAAGAAAAATTAATTACTCAAAAAGATTGAAAGATATCAAGAAGACGAATACAAGCAACATGATTCAGAACAAGCTGAATTTTTTGAAGTTTCAGTGAAGCTTGTAGGTTAAAATTTGTAGGAGTAGTTAGTCAGCACAAAAATCGAAGAAGAAAGAAAAAATAAAGAGTAGCAAGAACATAAAGAAAGTAGGACACAAACCGCAAAACTCAAAAATACTGCTGGAACAGACTTATTACTGAGACAAAAGGTTTTTCAATCCCTCTTAAAGAGTGAGTGACCATTTGCAATGCATAGACCATGGCAATCGTTTCTGAGTGCCGTAAGGAAGAAAGGGGACCGTGATGTTTATGTCATTACTTTCATTTATTAAGTAGCTGTACAAAAGCAGAAAATCATACAGATGTTTGCGCATCATTTTCCCTACAATGATTAGTAATGCTGTGATATCAGTATGGGTTTCATAAACTCTGGCTGATGTTTGTTTTGCATCATAAAACACATTTGTCTTTCACAAAGATTGTGGTATAGTACGACAAAGATTGTGGTATAGCAGGACAAAGATTGTGGTGCAGGGCTGATCATGCAAGTCTGGAAATTTTCTTGCACAATACAGCTGTCCTCCACTAGTTTCTTTTTTAAAAAGCACAGGTGCATGGGCATAAACGGTGTGTGACTGGTGAGTGGCACCTGAAACTCATTCTCTCGTCGCCTTGTGATCGTTACCTGCCTCATCAACCCAAATCTCCGCTGGTTTGGCGACCACACAGCCGCTTTTAGTGAAAATATAAGACTGATCAGGGCTAAGCTGGATGCTATCCATGAGCTTGTTCTCCGGTTTGCAGGTGCTTGTGTCATCAGGGTCCACACTGTACAGTATCACATGCAGCGCCTGATCGGTCTTAAACTTTACGTGCCCATTTAGAGGAATCACGAAGGATCCGTCCTTAGCAGAGTCTATTTCTTCAGGAAGTGGTTTGAAGGTCTTGCCCCCACTCTCTGTGATATCACTCAGCTCGATGGGCATCAGGCTGTAGAAGAGACGCACAGTCTTTCCTGTGGCGTTCGCTGCATGTTGAGTGCCAGGGGGTTCCAAAGGTGGAGCTGAACGTCTTGCTATTGTTGTACAACCAAAGAGAGAGACAGAGATGGGGGGGGAGCAAGGGAGAGTATGAGAGAGAGGGGGGGGGGAGAGAGAGAGGGGGGGGGGGGAGAGAGAGGGGGGGGGGAGAGAGATCACTCGTTTGCAATATTGACTGGTGTCATGCCAATTAAACATTTGACTGGAACTGAGCTGATAAAGTGAGAGAGAGATGGAAGTAACTGGAGTACGATCCGTAAGTATAAATAAATATATACACTGTTTAAAATACATACTATGCAACGAAGTATAAAACTGAAAACTGATCAAGTATTTTGTGAATATAAAAATACATATTAAATCTCAATCTAAGGCACTTTGATTCTAGTATCAAATAAGAAAAGGACAAGATAGGGATAAAAAGCAATATTTTTTGACTTACCACGTATATTGACAGTGTTGTTGTTGCCAACAACTGAAAAAAATATATGCACATAAATTTCAAATCAAAAATAAAGTATTAAGCAAAAAATGTGTATTTTGGCAAATTTTCAAATCTGAATGTACTTAGAAGAAAAGCAAAATTTAAGAGAAAAGTAAAAAAGAGTGAAGTTTCTAACAGCACCCACCCAAGGCAAAGTAGTTGAATTCTTCATGGTGAGACATGTTTGTGATTTCCTGACCCATTCTTCGGAAAAATGAGAGAGAGTAGGAGATATGAAAAGAGAGAATAAGTTCTGAACAAAGACTTATAAAACTAAAATGATCCAACATCAACAACAGTACGAATTCAGATTGCAAAAAAAAACCCAAAGAAAACATTTAAATTAAAGCAACATATCTGCAAAGGTGATATTAAAATCCTTTAAAGATGAAAGTATTCATTCATAATCCTAAACACTCTAAAACACATTCAAATCCTCTATTTTGACATTTTGAGATAGATAGAGAGAATTGTAAAGGTAAACAACATGATTATATTATGCTGCAACTTTACAAGTTTCCATTTTATGAACTAAGGGGACTGTATAATATTGCTCCTCATAAGTAAATAACTCATCTGAATCACACAAAGATTCACGCTGCAATGCTTTGATGGTTTGTGTAGAGGCTGCAGTGTAAGACTGGCTGCTGTACACTGGGACAGCACAGTCATCTCACCTGCTGTGATAGGTGGTTGGGTGTGGTCACAGGAAGTGGTCTCAGGCAGGAGGCAGGAGTACGGCTGGAGATTAAAGGTGCTCAGAAGTTCCTGCTCTCTGGACTCCTGGACTTATATACACCTCGGAGAGGAAGGTGCAGCCCCCAAACCTTGGATGTCTGCATGCAACACCCAGTTTATCAACTTCCACAGAAGTGGTCAGTGTTATCTTCAATTCACTAAAATGTGAACCCGCCCATGAGAACCCGGCTAAACTCGCCTGATCTAATTTTGAGATAAAGGCCGTCAAGTAGTCCCTATGATAAAAAAAATATATAAAATATGAGATGTCAGTTTATTGATGTAAACTAGAGATTAAATATTGGGGTTTTGAAATATAGTGCTCAAAAATTAATTTCTAACATCATACATTTAAAAATTAATTAATTTATTGACATTATAGTTACATACTTTAACAGAGAATACTGGACGTTGGTTTCCACTAGACTCGTTTCAACAACTATGTAGTTTACCTTCGGCGGATAAACACCCAATAATTTGGGTGTCATTCGTTTTAGGAACTTCTTTTCTACCATTGAAAATGAATGTCGACCATAATATCAATGCGCACCATCGTAAAGAAGGTCATTTCATGGCATGGCAGAAGAGTTGCGACTTAAGCCAGGTGCAGATTTCTCCTTGGATTGTGTTACATCACCTCGGAAATTTTTGCATTTAAAGATTAATGTCTGGTGAACCTCACCAGCCTAGTTTGAAGACGTCATGCCAGCTACTACGTGAAACAATTCGGTGTTTGGACATTGAAGGCATGCAGAACCATCTCTTTGGGGTGCTTTTCCGAAAAGCGTAGTTGCTAACTAAGTTTGCAACTTCCAAAGTTTGTCCATTCACAGTCAATCCACATAACATATGCAAGTAAGTGTCTGCAATTTAGGGAAATGCATCCCTGAAAGTCTCTTTTTATCCGATATGGCAGCGGCACCCAAAACACAAGTACGTAAGATGTCCAGGATATTATACAAATGTTATGCCATAATCTTGGAGCTGAAAGAGCTTTTGATACTGATATGCAACTTTAGTGATAAAATATACAAATTATCCCAATAGAATTATTTTTACTTGGTAATTGCTGTTGCATTAAAGTTAATATGATATCCCTTCCTTCCATGCATTTCAATGGAATTTATGCTTTTTGGTCATCCACATCCTTATAAAAAGGCTGATTTTGTCAAACTACTAGAATTTTCCCATGTATGTACATGCATGAAAAGAGAAGAATGTAAGCTTTAATTTTGGTATATGACACATAGTCAGGAACATTTTTTAAAAAGTATGGCTGTTTTATACAAAAATAAATTTACTAATTTTTAAATTTCTTGAAGAAACAGTTTTTCTGGGCCTGAAATTTGCCAATACTTTGAAATGACCTTTCTCAATCAATATCAGAGATATCAGTTAGATTTCTTCATCAACTACCCTGTACATGATGAAGAATGACTGTGTAAAAAACTGAACACCAGAAAATGACTTTAGCTGAGTTATCACAGGCAGGGTGACACATAATATAGTTTGTCACCGTACTTCTGAAAATGCAGAAAACCATCAGTCACTAGGGCCAGACAGCAGGGTTAATTCTACCAAGACAATGGGATCTAATTTCTTGGCGCAGCGTGGCGTAGCTTGACACAGCCCGCACAGAAGTAATTTCGTCTGGCGCAGCCCGTGTAGTGTTCATTTCGTGAGGTGCAACACTGTGCGCAGCCTTTGGTAGACAAAAGTGCACCGAGATGGGTGTGGCGGTGTAGTAGGGGGAGGTGTAACATATTCATCAAGGCGCAGTGACAATTTCATAGAAAAAGTCTTCGCTGCAGTTGTGCAGAAAGCTTGCCAGCTCCAACCTGGTTTACTTTCTGTGCAGTGCTAATTTGGCTGACCGGCGCACAGTGCGCACACGTCACCGAAAGCTCACAGGCAGGTTTCCAGAATGTCAGGCACATTTCAATGCAGTAAATAATTACAGCAACCACTGTTTAATGTAAAAACCTGAATCAGCACATAAATTATAGTATCTATATTGATTGTCCTGTTGTCAGATCAAAGGTGGTTGGCACGGGTAATGGAAACTCTGATCTGGCGTAAAAACCGCAGCTGAATCTGTGATGCAAATTAAGAACTTCTCATCTTTCTCAGCCAACCACATAATGCCTCGGCATCAGGCCGCACGTATAATGTTTGCGTTCTATGCTCAGTAAAGCCGCTTGCACACTGGACGCAGAACTAATTTTTCGCGCGACTGATTACAGGCAAAGTTAAAGTCAATGCTGTTATGGCCCCAATTTGTTATCACTATTTACAACACAACAGCAACAGCAAGGGATGACAGATACAGTTTTAAAACTCAAACACATTTAATTAAACAAAGGCAACTAAACTACTAACTAATGACCAAGTTTGAATTACAAGAAAAAAAACAGAAATATTTACAGTCCCTCTTTGTTGGGGTGGTATGGTGATGTCCTGGGCAAGGAAAAATGCTCTAACACAGGCAAAATTTCACAAAAGAAAACTTCACAGGTCTTGAACAGAATGACAGGTCTGGTCACACGTATCCTTCTTCTTGCAATTTCTCCTACTACTTTACTGTCTCAATACTTTTCCTTATATACTCTTTTGCAGACCCCACCCACATTTGGACCTCTTTTTTTTTATTTTCGCGGACTTGCCCCAGACATGTCCAGGACATGTCTAAACATAGCTCCAGTCTGAGCTGAATTAAAAAAAAAAGGTAAATACTGCCATCCAGTGGCCTATATTCACATTACAATGCAAATATGCAATAGTCAGACAGGGTTTTAATATAGCTCCGTGTCCGAAAGTCATTCCAGGAATTCCAGGAATTACTAGACGTGCAAACTTAGCCATGTTTGTGTTCGACCTTCACGAAATGCAAATTGATAGCTATCGACTTTCCTTGGTCTTTTTAGCCTATTAGTCTGTTTTCTTCAGAAATTTCTTTGTGTATTTCAGAATTCAGATATTACTGAGTTATTGAGTTTTTACCCTTATAAGGTGAAAGGTTATGAGCTCGGATGTGAGAGCGGTTAGCTTTTCATTGCCGCTTGAATGTTATAGCTGTTTAATCAGCACTTTATTTAATGCTTGGGGGACTTCGAAGAAAAATTGACAATATTGTTTACTTTATTATGGAGAAAAGGCATGTTTTGTGTTTGGAGAGGTTACAGACCAATGATTTTCAACTGTACTGATATTGATAAATTCATGCGAAACTCAACCAGAAAATCATTAGTTAATGCTGAATTTCATGCCCCAAAAGTTAATTTGTGTTAAATATATGATTAATGTATGATTTGACAGTAAACCATTTTGATGGATCTCAGACTTTATGGAGACACCTGGATAGCTGTCTAATTTGGCTCATAGCAAGCGGGTAATGTAGAAAGTAATGTTCAAGATGAATTGCACTTGTTGTCAAGAAGTTTATGACCCCAGAAATGTATAGATTTAAGCCCCAGCAGTTTTTCATTTGTCAGTATTATTTTTTTTTTTTGCTATTTCAATGGTGAATTCTCAAGAGGATTTTTTATGTTTGCAGCCCCTTTTCTCCACCAAAATCATAAAAATAAACTTAAATACGATGGGAGTTGAAATGCTTCAAGTGTCTAGACTCAATTGAGCCACAGTTTTTCTGTCTGTGAAGCTGCAATCTTGAATTATAAAGCCTTAAATCAGGAAACACCTAAAAAGCCAGATTTGGCTTCTGCGCAAAGGGGTTAAGAGACACCATGGTAAATGTTGGTCACGCTCCTCTCTTCAGAAGGGCATCTCCAACCTCTGATTCTACGGATTCTCTGTCTTTTAGGCCAGGCACATGTGAAGACTCTCATATTTATTGAATTTTAGGAATTCTATCCCTCATCACTCAAAAAAAAGACTCCAGTTGCAGGTAAAATTGGGCAGAATTCTCCTTTTTTGAAATAAAGTTTCCAGAAGAGTTCTTTGTATGACAAAAGATTCAACCAAAGACCTATTTTGTCACAAGAACCCTTTTTGGAGGAAAGAATTATTTAAGGACTCTTCGGAGGGTGAGAGGATTTTAGGAAAAAGGTATAATATGGTTCTTTTTTATGAATCTTTTTAGGGTTTCAAGCCTGTGGGGCTGAAACCCTATTTTTGTGCTGCTTAGGGGTTCAAGTTCAAGCCAAAAAATAATCCCGGGAAAAAACTGTACATTTCAAGTCACTGTTCAAGAGTAGATTTACAGACTTTAACAAAGCCCTGCTTATAGTGGATTAGCGGGTTGGTTACTGGTGTGCGTTCCCTTTACTCTTTGGCATTGGCTCAGGCAGTCTTGGCACCGTTTGAATTCAGTCCTGTGACACCAATTTTCCGTTCATATAATATTAGCAACAAGACCAAATTTTAAACCCCCCCCCCTTCTTTTTTTCCAAAATTGCAGCGATCCAGGTCTGAAACTTCCTGTAAACATTTGTTTTTATGTCATCAATGAAATAAACCGCATATATACCATTAATTTATAATTTCATCCTGTTAAGTACAGTGAGACCCGTTGGTTATACTTTCTGTGAAATCTGTCATTTATATACACTCAACAATCAGTTTTGAATCAGTTTTGATTAACCTTGATACAAATAAAGCATATGGGCCTGACGGGTTACCAGCTCGGATTTTAAAAGAATGTGCTCGTGAATTGTATTTTACATCACTTTGTAGTCTTTTTAACAAATCTCTTCAAACTGGAGAATTACCACGTGATTGGCTAAGAGCAAATATTATTCCAGTCCATAAAAAATCTGACAAAGAAAATTTGAGTAATTATCGACCGGTATCGTTAATGTGCATTTGTAGCAAGGTGCTGGAAAGGTGCATACTTAATTTTGTCTACCCTCATGTAGTGCCTGTTCTACATCACCTGCAACATGGTTTTGTTAAGGGTAGGTCGACAACAACTCAGTTAATCCAGGTATTTCACGATGTTGGCAAATGCTTAGATCAGTCCGGACAAATTTATATTTTATATCTAGACTTTTCATCTGCTTTCGACTCCGTCCTCCATGACTTACTTTTATATAATCTCCAGACATACGGATTTCATGGAAATCT
Source organism: Gymnothorax reevesii (assembly GCA_029721435.1). Classification (NCBI taxonomy): domain Eukaryota; kingdom Metazoa; phylum Chordata; class Actinopteri; order Anguilliformes; family Muraenidae; genus Gymnothorax; species Gymnothorax reevesii. The sequence goes on from CM056583.1 coordinate 85,167,814, forward strand.
TTTAAAGTGGTTCACATCGTACTTATCCAGTCGTAAACAAAGAGTTGCTGTCGATGGTGCCCTATCATCCTGGTCTCCCGTTAAATCAGGGGTTCCACAAGGATCAATTTTGGGCCCTTTGATGTTTCTGCTGTATATAAATGACATGCCAGACTGTGTAAGTCCTGAGACTAGGGTTGCCTTGTTTGCAGATGATTCTAAATGCATAAGAGAGATCAGAAACACGCAAGACTGTTCACACCTGCAGTGCGACCTAGAAAACATCTTGGATTGGAGTCGTAAATGGGACATGAGATTTAACGCTGGTAAATGTAAACTATTGAGCGTTACAAGGAAGCGAATTCCCATTCTTCACCATTACACAATGAATGTAATCTAATTGAAGAAGTCGACTGCGTGCGTGATCTTGGGATTGTGGTGTCATCAAATTTATCATGGGATGCACATGCTAATGTCTTGGTCAGTAAAGCAAATCGCATGCTTGGATTAATTCAAAGAACTTGTGGTCATACGTGTTCAGTTCAAACAAAACAAAAACTGTATATTTCGCTTATAAGACCACTTTTAGAATACTCCACCCAATCTTGGGCCGTATCATCAAAAAAATCTCTCCTTCATATTGAAGGTGTGCAACGGAGAGCCACTAAGTACATTCTTGGTTATAATGATTGTGTTGATAGCAATTATAAAGCCAGACTAATGAAGCTTGATCTTTTACCGCTGGGCTACAGACGTGACATATTTGATTGTGTATTCTTGTGCAAATGCTTGAAGGGGGAATATGATATTAACTACAACCATTTTGTTTCATTTCAAAATGAGGATACATTTTTAATGAAAATTCCAAAATTTAGGACCGAAACTTTTTGCCATTCATATTTTAACAGATTATTTTATTTGTGGAATGCCAGTCACCTCTATCAAATTTCTGATACTACAGCTGCTAAATCGAAGCTATTTCATTTTTATAAAGAAAAGTTCAACAACTATTTTTCCTCTGATGATTCATGTACATGGGTTGGGAAATGTCATTGTTCACGTTGTCGTCTGTCCCTCTGATGTTACTTACACTTGCTGATAAACTGTCTTATTTTATTATTACTATATGTGTATGTGTGTATGTATGGATATATATGTGTATATATGTGTGTGTATGAATATATATGTTTGTTTTTTTTTCTTCTTCTCATTGTTTAATTGTCTGTACATGTTGTGGGATGATTGCCTCACAATAGGTGCCTTGCCACCTATGCGATCATTTCCTGACTTCTGTCAAAGCTTAATAAATAAATGAATAAATAAATAAACAAAAATATAAATGCACAACTTTTATTTTTGCTCCCATTTGTCATGAGATGAACTCAAAGATCTAAAATTCATTCCAGATACACAATATTACCTTTTCTCTCAAACATTGTTCACAAATCTGTCTAAATGTGTGATAGTGAGCACTTTTGCTTTGCTGAGACAATCCATCCTACCTCACAGGTGTGCCACATCAAGATGCTCATCAGACACCATGATTAGTGCACAGGTGTACCTTAGACTGTCCACAATAAAAGGCCACTCTGAAATGTGCAGTTTTGTCTCACAGCAAAATGCCACAGATGGCGCAAGCATTGAGGGAGCGTGCAATTGGCATGCTGACAGCAGGAATGTCAACCAGATCTGTTGCTCGGGCATTGAATGTTCATTTCTCCACCATAAGCCGTCTCCACAGGCGTTTCAGAGAATATGGCAGTACATCCAACCGGCCTCACAACCGCAGACCACGTGTAACCACACCAGCCCAGGACCTCCACATCCAGCAGGTTCACCTCCAAGATCGTCTGAGACCAGCTACTCAGACAGCTGCTGAAACAATTGGTTTGCATAACCAAAGAATTTCTGCACAAACTGTCAGAAACCGTCTCAGGGAAGCTCAAATGCATGCTTGTCGTCCTCATCGGGGTCTTAACCTGACTCCAGATCGTCGCCGTAACAGACCTGAGTGGGCAAATGCTCACATTCGATGGCGTCTGGCACGCTGGAGAGGTGTTCTCTTCACGGGTGAATCTCGGTTTACATTGTTCAGGGCAGATGGCAGACAGCGTGTGTTGCGTTGTGTGGGTGAGCGCCTTGCTGATGTCAATGTTGTGGATCGAGTGGCCCATGGTGGTGGTGGGGTTATGGTATGGGCAGGAATCTGTTATGGATGAAGAACACAGGTGCATTTTATTGATGACATTTTGAATGCACAGAGATACCGTGATGAGATCCTGAGGCTCATTGTTGTGCCATACATCCATGAACATCACCTCATGTTTCAGCAAGATAATGCACGGCCCCATGTCTGTACACAATTCTTGGAAGCTGAAAATGTCCCAGTTCTTGCATGGCCAGCATACTCACCGGACATGTCACCCATTGAGCATGTTTGGGATGTGTTTGACCGGCGTATACGACAGCGCGTACCAGTTCCCACTAATATCCAGCAACTTCGCACAGCCATTGAAGAGGAGTGGACCAACATTCCACAGGCCACAATTGACAATCTGATAAACTCTATGCGAAGAAGATTTGTTGCACTGCATGAGGCAAATGGTGGTCACACCAGATACTGACTGGTTCTGAGTCCCCAGACCCCCAATAAAGCAAAAACTGCACATTTCAGGGTGGCCTTTTATTGTGGGCAGTATAAGGTACACCCATGCACTAATCATGGTGTCTGATGAGCATCTTGATGTGGCACACCTGTGAGGTGGGATGGATTGTCTCAGCAAAGCAAAAGTGCTCACTATCACACATTTAGACAGATTTGTGAACAATGTTTGAGAGAAATGGTAATATTGTGTATCCGGAATGAATTTTAGATCTTTGAGTTCATCTCATGACAAATGGGAGCAAAAACAAAAGTGTTGTGTTTATAAGGCACAGGGGCCTTTTTACCACTGTGTTGCATCGCCTTTCCTTTTTATCGACACTCAGTAAACGTTTGGGAACTGAGGAGACAGATTTTTGAAGCTTTTCAGGTGGAACTCTTTCCCATTCTTGCTTGATGTACAGGTTAAGTTGTTCAATAGTCCAGGATCTCCATTGTCGTATTTTACGCTTCATAATGCGCCACACATTTTCAATGGGAGACAGGTCTGAACTACAGGCAGGTCAGTCTAGTACCCGCACTCTTTTACTACGGATCCATGCTGTTGTAACACGTGCAGAGTGTGGCTTGGCATTGTCTTGCTGAAATAAGCAGGGGCGTCCATGAAAAAGACGTTGCTTGGATGGCAACATATGTTGCTCCAAAACCTGTATGTACCTTTCAGCATTAATGGTGCCTTCACATATGTGAGCTTTCGCTTTGCATTGTAGAATTTAAACTTGCACTTGCAGATGTAGCGACAAACTGTAGTTACTGACAGTGGTTTTCTGAAGTGTTCCTGAGCCCATGTGGTGATGTCCTTTACACACTGTTATCGGTTTTTGATGCAGTACCGCCTGAGGGATTGAAGGTCACAGGCATTCAATGTTGGTTTTCGGCCTTGTTGCTTACGTGCAGTGATTTCTCCAGATTATCTGAACCTTTTGACGATATTACAGACCGTAGATGATGAAATCCCTAAATTTTTTTGCAATAGCTCATTGAGGAATGTTGTTTTTAAACTGTTCGACAATCAGCTCACGCATTTGTTCACTAAGTGGTGACCCTCCCCCCATCCTTGTTTGTGAATGACTGAGCATTTCAGGGAAGCTGCTTTCATACCCAATCATGGCACCCACCTGTTCCCAATTAGTCCGTTCACCTGTGGGATGTTCCAAATAAGTGTTTGATGAGCATTCCTCAACTCTCTCAGTCTTTTTTGCCACTTGTGCCAGCTTTTTTGAAACATGTTGCAGGCATCAAATTCCAAATGAGCTAATATTTGCAAAAAATTACAAAGTTTACCTGCTCGAACATTAAGTAACTTGTCTTTGCAGTGTATTCAATTGAATAAAGGTTGAAAAGGATTTGCAAATCAGTGTATTCTGTTCTTATTTACGATTTACACAATGTGCCAACTTCACTGGTTTTGGGTTTTGTAGAAAGTGTGTTCGAAAATGAGTCTATTATAGTCTGGTAACAGTTACACATTGTCCTCGCGATAGAAAATATAATGTGTGAATTTGAACATTTTTTTATTGAAAATGAGTGGTATATTGTTTGAAAACAATATTCAAAAACAGTCTTGGATGATAACGAGTGTTTTTTGAGTATTTTGCGCTGAGTTTTATCACGAGTCAAATTTTATCCGCAAACACATAAGATGTTGACGAACTGTCTCCCTCATTACTTATTCTGCTTAACCCTCATAATCTAAATTAGGTTTAAAAATTTATTGTCAACCATTCATCTGAACAGGGGCGGACTGGCCAATGGCGAATACCGGGAGTTTTCCCGGTGGGCTGCTGGGTCAGTCCACAGGTCCGGTCCACAAATTAAAAAAAAAAAAACGCAGTTGTGTAGACAGCCCACTGGTGGCCACCAGCCCACACGTAGGCGAGCAAGAGAGCAACATCGTTCTTCTGATAAATGAGAGGCCCTATAAACGTGAACACAGAGTAGAATTATTTGTAAGTAGGAATTATTATGAGAAAACTGTGATGTGTGCTTGAGATGTATTAAAACCAATCTTAGAATTGTGGCTCATGCTTTATATACCACTTATTATGGTTCTCCTTCACTTTTCCTGTTGTCTTGCGTCATGGCCATTTTTTTTGGATCTCTTTATATATTTGCTTTATGACATAGGATTGACTAAAAAGTTTATTCCTGCGAAAAAAAAATGATGCATGGGCTTAAACTATGTACAATTTATTTAATGTTGATGCTTTTGTCCAAAAAGTTTAAGAAAGCAGGCTTGCTGGGAAATATGTTTGACCAATGGGCTCACTTGTCCCAAGTTGCGTTAATAGTCTAATAAAGGAATAAGTCCTGAGAAGCAGTGGGTTACAGTGATTTTATAACTGCAGAGGAGCGTTCCAAGGTTCTAGTGCCTTAGAGCCCCTCCGCCGTTATTAAATCACTGTAACCCACCGCTTCAAGGGACTTATTCCTTTTGTAAAATGGTTACCCTACATATAACTAGCCCATTAAATAAACACACAAGGAAATTGACAATTTATTGGTATTTATGCAACAATAAAATTGAGAAGAACTTCCACCAAGCAAGATAGAGTGGACAGAATTGTTGGCCAGCAACACAGACGCTAGATTGCTTTTTCATCTAGCGCAATAGTCATGTCACATCAGGCTATTTTGGCTCGTTAATACTATGAAAGCAGGCTATTTTGAATGTCTCCTTCGTTCTCCTGAAGACCCCGTAAAATAATTTTACGTTCGTTGTTTTCGAGTTTCCTTGTTCTCAACTTGAATCGATCGGCCAAATCATTACAACCAATAGCGAGAGTAGGAAACGGTTGACTTCTGTTCTCCACACCGGCCGGTGTCCAGGAAAATATGTTGAATTGTGCATTAGTTTACCAGCCAGCTTGTCAACTAGCTAGCGTTCACTACAATGTATGTGGCTACCCTACACATAGCGCATACACACGAACGCAAGCACGCACATGTGCACACCAGTGGTGGCTGGTGAACTGGCAACTGGGGAGGCTCAAAACAATCCCTTAAAATAAATGATTGGTCACACCCTGTTTCTAATCTTTCATTTAAATTCCCATTACAGAAACTCTATATGAAAACTCTCAGCATTATCAGATGCGGCCAGTTTTCATTTATAACGCATACCGATTACGACTCCAGACTTTTCTTTACTCAGCGGTCGGAAGAAATGCATGTGTTTTGCAATTTTTGAAATTAAATAAGATCCTTTGAAAAGTCTGAATGCAATTCCATGGCTTCCAACCCCTCCAGCGCACAAGGACTTCAACTTTGCACGAGAGTCTCTTCCATACGCGTTGATTGAATAATTGCTGACTACAGTAGAGGAAGATAAATATGCATTTTAAACTCACAGCGAATGTGTGAGAGTTGACAGGTATGAGTTATAAATGAAAACTGGCCACACCTGATGATGTTGAGAGATATCAGTTTTTGTCATGGAAATTTCAGTGAATCATTGAAAACTGGTCGTCACCAATCATTTCATCCCTACAATATGAGTTTCGGGGTTATCATGGCTTTGCCCCACCCGCGGCCGCCGCTGAGTCCGCAGATTTTTGCCGTGAGCATAATAACTCACAAAATACTTTACATCAGCTTCTCATTTTTACCATATGGGTAAATTTGGCAGAGAGGATGAACTGATTAGATTTTGGGTGAGTATGAGCTCCTAGGTTTGCCACCAGGTGGCGTAATATATATTGAAAAAATCTGTTTATTAACCATATCTTTGGAACAATTATTTATACAAACCTCAAATTTGCCTCATATTGTAGGTCTTGTAAAGAGGAATCCGATAAAGGGGGCTTCGAGGACCGGGGAACTTCAGGGATATACCCCTTGCTGTTGGCCGCCCACAGCGTAGGCCGAGTTAAATTTAAGCGATTGCTTCAGCCTCCCCTGTTGCCAGTCCACAAGCCGCCACTGGTACACACTCACACACGCACGCGCACATATGCACCCATTCACACACGCGCGCGCAAACACATACACGCACACAAAAGTTTTGCAGCTATCCTTCCATTATTGCATTGACTTCCATTAATTATGGACCCGACAAGGTCAGTTTTTAAACTGGACAAGAGTTGTCAGAAAGACAACAAAGCTCACCGGAGGGCAAGGTTAAAGCTTTTCTGGACGCGGACGCCATGGGGACGACAATAGCTCTCCGGACGTTATTCGTCCCAGCGAGCTAAAAAGGTGCCCGATAGGTAACAAAAATACTCCTCGATGTCTGCATATACATGAAAACAGTCACACTCACACACACATGCACACACACACACACACACACACGCACGTATATACACGCACACACAAAAGACCCAACCCCTCCCCCTTCTCCCTGGGGACAATTATTTTCTTGCTCCCTCGATCCCTCTGGCATCCCTCCTCCATGACCACAACCTTTCTTGCAAAATATTGATGCATTTTGAATAAAAATGAACTTGAATGTTGACACGTTTACACACACACACATGTGCACACACACAATTATTTTTTTCTTGCCGGTAAATATCATCCTTAGGGGCTTAACATGAAAAACATAAAATCCCCATTCCAAAATAGTTGGGACGAAGTGTAAAGTGTGAATAACATCAAAATGCAATGACTTTCAGATCACATGAGCCAATATCTTATTCACAACAGAACATAGATAACTTTTCAAATGTTGAAACTGAGACATTTTACATTTATATCCACAATATGAGCTTATTTAAATTTTTCTGGCTGCAACAGGTCTCAAAATAGTTGGGACACAGGCAAAGAAAGGGCTGAAAAAGCTATTAATATATAAGAGAATCAGCAGAAAGAGCATTTAGCAAGTAATTAAGTTAACTGGCATCAAGTGTGGAACATAATTGGCTACAAAAGGGATGTCTTAGAGAGGCTGAGTCTCTCAGAAGTAAAGATGGCCAGAGGCTCTCCATCCTGTGAAAGCTTGCGTAAAAAAAAAAAATAGTGGAATACTTTAAAAAATGTTCCTCAACGTCAAATTGCAAAGGCTTTGAAGGTCTCATCATCGACGCTGCATAACATCATCCAAAGATTCAGAGAAACTGGAAAAATCTGTGCGTAAAGAATAAGGCCAAAGACCTTTACATCACAGATGCCCGTGATGTCATGGATTGGTCCCACCAGCTGAAAACTACAAGCCGGCGGGCACTGGGACCATGGGCCGAAAAGCAGGTAAAAGGACCCACACGCACAGGCTGGAAAAAAGTAAGAGGTTTTTTTAAATAAATATTCATAAAAATAAACTAACCTTCCACAAACACAGAGGGGAGCAGCAGCAACACAAAACACCGGGGATAAAACCAGAATGCAGCAGCTCTTAAATACTCTAAACTTCACCTCCACTTCAATGAGCAACAGGTGTGGCTTGTTGCAGTGGAGGTGAAGACAGCCGGAGTGGAAAGGACTACAGGGCAGAACCAGACTGTAGCAAAGTGTCCTGTGGTCAGACGAGTCCAGATTTTGCATTCTTGTCGGAAATCATGGGCGTCGTATTCCAGGCTTAAGAGGAGAAAGACCACCCCTTCTGTTATCAGCGTTCAGTTCAAAAGCCAACATCTCTGATGGTATGGGGGTGCATTAGTACATATGGTGTGGGACACCTGCATGTTTTAAAAAGCACCATGAGTGCTGAAAAGTATATAAAGGTTTTATAGCAACATATGCTCCCCTCCAGACTTCATCTATTCCTTATGTATTTCAGCTGGACAATGCAAAACTGCATACTGCAGCTTCTACGACAGCATGGCTTCCTACTAGAAGAGTCCGTGTGCTGAACGGGTCTGCCTGCAGTCCTGATCTTTCACCGATTAAGAACATTTGGCGCATAATTAAACAAAAAGTCCATCAAAGGAGACCCAAAACTCTCCAGCAGCAGGAAGCCTGTATTAAACAAGAGTGGGATCAAATTCCAACGGCTAAACTCAAGAAACTCCCCAATGCCCAGACGCCTCCACTCTGTGTTAAAAAGCTATGGTGAACAGGCCCTTGTCCCAACTTTTTTGAGACCTGTAGCAGACATCAAATTTAAAATGAGCTCATTTTGTGGATAAAATTGTAAAATTTTTCAACACTGGCTATGTTATCTCTGTTCTCTTGTGAATAAAATACTGGCTGGTGTGATTTTAATGTCATTGCGTTTTGATTGCATTCACAATTTACACTTTGTCCCAACTATTTTGGAATTGGGGTTGTAAAACGCACACAGAATTATCGCCACTCTGGTATCTAGAAACAAGGTTAATGTGAGTTGTGATCAGTTTAATTCTTCTGCAGCAGCATCAGTCTATTTCAACATGAGATTGAGCAAGAGATTCACTGTCAATGAGGCAACTGATCGTATCTTTGATTATCAGAGTTATGTGGAAGAAAGAAAGCAATTCGAAATTGAGGAGGGTGTGTCAGAGAATGATACTGATCGCACACACGCACACACACGCAAACACACACACACACAGACACACAAACACCATCAAGTCCATGTTCAATTTGAATGTGTTATTTTGAACACACAAGCACAGAGACAGGCACAAACCATCTTGTCAATGTTCAGTTTAAATGTGTCATTTTGAACAAACACACACAGAGAACCGGGGTGCAAGAGAGAAACATGCTCTTGTTCATGTTACATCTGCTATTTTGAGCTCAATTAAGTTTGGTTTTCTGAAAAAAAAATCATTGTAAAAGACTTTTTTCCCTTTTCCCAATCCCAACATAAATCTATACGGGTCAATTTTGACCCGTAACACCACAGATGTCACTATAGGTAATAATATGATGTTCTAAAAAACCCACAAGCAATTTATTTTAGAAAGTGTGTTCGAAAATGAGTCTATTATAGACTGGTAACATAATTAAGCATTGTCCTCACGATAGAAAATATAATGTGTGAATTTGAACATTTTTTAAATTGAAAATGAGTGGTATATTGTTCGAAAACAATATTCAATAACAGTTTTGGATGATAACGAGTCTTTTTTGAGTATTTTGGGCTGAGTTTTATCACGGGTCAAATTTTATCCGCAAACACATAAGATGTCGGAAACTCTCTCCCTTATTAATTATTCTGCTTAATCCTCATAATGTTTATCAGGTTTAAAAATTTATTGTCAACCATTCCTCTGAATCATGAGAAGAATATGGGAAAGTTATGTTATAAAAAGACTCAGACTTAGATATTTGCCCATGTTTTTACCAGTGATTGTCATGTTATCCAGGATCCCTTAGTCAATTCATTTTAGTATTCTGCTGTATGTGATCAAGTAATATGAACGGGTTAGCCCTGCCAAACTGAGCGAGATTGTGTGTAGGTGTTGCAACCCAGCGGTTGCAACTTTGAATTCTGTGCACCTGTTGCAACAGAACGGCCAGTAGTTCAAAGGAATAGAGACAGAGGAACTGCCAGTAATTCAAAGGACAAGAGATAGAAAGGTGAAAAAAGTATGGCCATCCTCGTTAAAAGTTTGTCAGAGAGTATCTGGTTAAATATTTCATTATTTGCAAACTCATGATTGATAAATATTCAGTATCTTTAAAGGAACAGTTCACTCAAAAATGAAATTCAGTCATTATCGACTTACCCTCATGCTGATGAGAAGTCTGGTGTAGTTTTTTATACAAGATGAATTCATATACAAGATGAATGACCACGTGGAGCTGAAGTCGCTCCACGTGGTCGGGGAGAATTCACATGCTTCCCCGCTCCGGAACAAGGTGACATGTGACTTTTCCCCACTTACCCATTCGCACGTCAGAAGTTGACCAAGAAAGGACAGGACAGGAAGAAGAGCGAAGAAAGAAGAGAAGAGAAGCCCCGCCCCCTCAGGATCTCGTACCTTTAAAGGCTCCAAACCACACCTCCGAACAAGGTAGAGGGAAGGTTGGCCGAATCAGAGTTTTACTGGCCTAGGTGATAAGATAATTTGCACAGGGAGACTAGGGTAGTTGCTTGAATGAATCTTACAAACGAACCATAATTCCAAGGGAAATGAAACATGTTCCATTCAACTCCTTGGACTCCCCCGAGAATAAAGAGACCAAACATGATAGGAATGTGCGCTAAAATGATGCAGTTGTCATGGAAAAGCCTTAAAATGGAATATTATAGCCCAATAGTGTAACAAATATATGAGAGGTTCTTTTTAGGATATTGAACATAAACAAAATATGAATTTGATAGAGGTTTAAGTTGTTTTAAGCCAATTGAAGTAGCTGCGCTTTAACTTCAATGAAACCAGTGAGTTTGAGTTCCAGAGATGCTGGGCCTGCTAGACTTGATGGCTCTCACCCCCCACCGTGGGGAACAAAGGATGCCACTCTCACCGGCAGGCTGTAAGATTGTAAAAGTTAACCGCTCGCTCTGGATTGTGTCAGATCACCCAAACATTCAGATTTTACCAGCGTAATGAGCATGTGTTCCAACAATAGGATTTTTGACCCATGTTTTGAGCAAAATCAAATATTCAGGTTCTACATCAGCATGTTCTTCAAACTTGGTACACAGATACCGCTTGGGGTCTAGTTTTGCATCAGACTTTTTTATAACCTAATTTGGATATTCAGTATGGCGGAATGGCGGCCATCTCGGATTTCTCGACCCAAGCTTGGTACCACTATTTCTCAGTATCAACTGGGTGGACCTTCTTTAATCTTACCCCTTGAATATAGTTGTGTAACACGTTTTCCGACCGAATTGGCACATTCAATATAGCTGCCAGGCAGCCATCTTGAATTTTTGTCATCGCTATTTCTCAGTATCTACTCAGTGGAACTTTCTCAAAATTGGTACCCAGGTACCCCTTAGGGTCTAGTTGTGTAACATATGTTTTTCGATCTAATTTGCCGTTCCAATGGATTAAACGTTGATTAAAACAACCTCTTATAATTTTGTTCTTGTAAAGCGTAAAGCAAAATTGCACCTCGATTCATTTTTATTATGCAATCCAGTCCTATGCAGGAATGATTTACGATTGTATACCATTTAGATAGCAGGGGTCTTTCCATTATAGTTAATGGGAAATTCAGAAATTCACTTATCCAGACCTGAAATACATTCTTGCCCCAGCAAGTTTTTAGACTTAAAAACGCCACTGACCATGGCATTTTTGTCATTGTACTATAGTGAAAGATGGTATTTTGTCCTGTACTATTATGAGGGTAGATTGTCTTCGGGATTAAAAATTTGCTGGTTTATGTGCGGTTTAACAGCATGCTTTGTCATCGAGGTGTCAGTTTAGCCATCAAATATTAAATCGCTGCCCATTGGTGCAGCAAGAAGTAAGCATCTATTGACAGAGTGAGAGGTGAGAATTTTCACCGAGTGGTCTGCCCTGGAAGAGTACCTTTGCCTGTGCTCACCACTAAATTCAAAGATGCCATTACTTCCAGTTTGGATATTTTGACATCGCCATCATCAATATATTATGATTACAGACTGCAAATGCCAGGTAACGAGAGACCCATGGACAGGACGAGGGAGCAGAATTTGAAATCAGTACGCGACAAAAGGTATCGTATACTTGTGGCTCTTGCCAATGGAACCTTCAATAAACCAGTGGAGCTGCATTTATGAGAAGAAAATAATGTTTATCTTCAGTTCTGGAGAAATAAAGGTAACTTCACTCTGGATGGCGAGGAGCTGCTAATTAAAGGAAAGAAAGTTCGATGCAGCTCTGATCTGAAGAGGGCCATAAATAAAGAATTTTAGGCCAGCAAGGGATGTGGAGTTTGATCGTTGCGGTACAGGATGAAAGGGAGATATGTGGAAGCTACAGAAAGCCATGCATTATGCATATGTACCACTAAGTATATCCCAAACTCACCAACAAGGCACTGATGATTCCCATAGAAGGGAGAGATGTAGGCGAGAACTGGCTTATTGATTTAATTGACATGCTAAGAGATCGCATTCAACACAACGACAAGACATACAACTACATTCTAAGCTTTGTGGATGTCCTCTCCAGGTTCATCTTCTTGAGACCACCACAGAATAAAAGTAGCCAAACCGTTGCTCAGAAATTGGAACTTATCTTTGCCAAACATGGTGCTCCCCACATCTGACAAAGTGACATCGGTTCGGAGTTCAAGGGCCGAGTGAAACAGGTCATTCACCAAAACGGTATTAAGACCATACGCAGTTGTCCGTATCACTCTCAGTCTCAGGATAAGTGCGAGCGAAGCGAAAGAACCTTGCGTCACAAAATCAGATTGACTGTACAGTCCAAATATGGAGGTAACGGGGTTGAAGACCTGCACGGTGTTGCCAGTTCTATGAATATGACACCTAAGGAAGTTCTTGGATACCAAAAACCATTCTATGTACATCACAATAGAGACCCATCAAGAGGCCCACCAGAGTCATTGAGTTGTTCGGAGAGAGCCAAGACAGATTGCTACTCGAGCTTCTAAGTGCTGCAGTATTTGCATGATTAAGATTTTCATCCCTGTCAGTTTGGTTTCTGTGAAAAGAGGGGGACTGCCATTGCTTGCTCTTTTTTACATGATTCCTTTAAAGGGGACCTAACATGCTGATCCTTCTTTTACTACAAATTAGTAATACTATAATGTTGGTTGTCCATGCTCAATCTCTGAAAGTTTCTTAACAGAAGATACAGGGATTTTGCCATAATCCAAGAATGTGATTTTGCAAGCGTAATTTCCTCTCTGAACAGCTCCTCCTGAGATCTTCAGGGCAAAACCAGGTTGTGCCGTCCAATTAGTACAGACCTAGCCAGAGCCAACCACTGCGCTGGACCTGCCCACACCGGAAACTATTCTAGCAGGCACTAACTGCAGCAGATCATACTCTGCCTTAGTAGTGTCTCCACATTTGGAAATACAAAAGAAGACCTGCAGATCATTTGAGGTGCAATTTTTTCAGTATTTCTCCCAAAGCTACTTGTTCATTTACTTTTGGACGCGAAGAAAAACAAATATTTCTCTTCCAAAAGACGATGCCACCAGAAATCAGTGGGTAGCTTTTTTTGTTTGCTGGCAGCAAACAGCCATGGCCAAAGGGAACGTTAGCTGCTAGTGCTCAGCATTTCACCAAAGACAGCTTTGTCAATAAAGGATAATTCAACACTGGATAAGCGTTTCAGCTGCTTCTCAAATCTGAGCAGTTGCATCAATCAAGCAGTCGGAGCCAAAAGCTGTCAGTAACCATATAACATCAAATAATGTAAGTGAAGCTAACATGTTACGGGTGGCCAGCAGGACCGCTAGCGATAGTAAGCACTAACAACTGGCCTCAAACGCAGGCTTTGTAAAACATCTGAAGATAAAGCCTGTATCGGTCGCAACTGACCATGACTCACAGACACAGAAGCTGTAAGTTGCTTTAACTGCATAAGCCAACCTGACGTGATAGCCGGTTGATTGTGGCTGTAGCACAGCGGCTAACGTAGCCAAATTATTGTTTCTAATGTTTGTGTCCTAAATATGCAAGAGTGATATCATGGGAAATTCTACAGAAGGTGTGTGAACATAAACCTCATTTGAAGCTAACTTTTAATACTTGTTTGTAATTTGGATGCTTGGTACACAGGCCTGCCAAAGAAAACGTAGCCTCAGCACACAAAAACTTTGAAATGCCTACATTAATTGCGGAAATAGCAACAGAAAAACAATACGCCGCTACCGAAACTGCAAAAACCGCAACATAAACTGTTGACTCGTAGCATAAGACTATGAAACTGCAACATCTTCTTTCGCATCCGTCTTTGCCATTTACTGCGCTTGCGCGTACTGGCCCAGGCTGCTTTCAGAGATAGCGGAATCAGGCGTGTCTCCTTCGGTTGGTAAGTAAAACCTCCAAATATGACGTTATTGTTAATGCAGATGTTTAACAATGAATTGTCAGACGTTGCTGTTACATCCACATTCTCGTAAATTCGCTTATTTTAGCATGTCACCCTGCCGAAAATGAACGATGCACTGTCGATTTCGCTAAAGTCTTAGAGTTGCCAACTTGACGACTCTCTCGCTTAATCTGGCGACTTTCCAAATCGGGATTGTTTGTCCACTCAAGACGTATGTATACGTCTCGAGAAAGTCGTCAAATCGGCAACTCTAAGACTACAGCGAAATCGACAGTGCATCGTTCATTTTCGGCAGTGTGACATGCTAAAATAAGCATATTTACGAGAATGTGGATGTAACAGCTACGTCTTACAATTCATTGTTAAACATCTGCATTAACAATAACGTCATATTTGGAAGTTTTACTTACCAACCGAAGGAGACACGCCTGATTCCGCCATCTCTGAAAGCAGCCTGGGCCGGTACGCGCAAGCGCAGTAAATGGCAAAGACTGACGCGAAAGAAGATGTTGCAGTTTCATAGTCTTATGCTACGAGTCAACAGTTTATGTTGCGGTTTTTGCAGTTTCGGTAGCGGGGTATTATTATTCAGTTGCTATTTCCGCGATTAATGTAGGCATTTCAAAGTTTTTGTGTGCTGAGGCTACGTTTTCTTTGGTAGGCCTGGTACAGCTGTTCACAGAAACAGTTTTTGTTGTCTGTAAAACCTGTATTGCAAGGGTTTGTCTCTGTAGTTATGACCACTCGGTCGCCAGCTACTGCATGTTAGTTTGCGTGTCGTGCTAATTAGAAATGCTCCTGGTTAACGTTTATTGTAGTAATTTTGATCGGTATGCTTGTGTTACTTCAGTAAGCATTATGGCCCCAATTTGTTATGACATCTAAGACAGCAAAAGTGATTGCACGTAAGTCCAGGACAGGTAGGTTCGAAGTTTGTTTTATATCTCCAGCTGGACAGCAAATGTAGAAGTGGGTCAATGTCTCCAACATTACGAGTACAACCTACGTGGAGGAGCAGAGCAAACGAAAAAGAGCCGTGTGAACAACTGCAGCTAAACAACATCAAAGAAAGTTCTGCCTTCCATATACACACAAAGACTGATTAAAGAGCCCAGATGTCCTCAGCAACGCATCCGTCGAAGTGTTGATCTGGAAGGGGACGGTAGTTGCCAGTTTTCAGCTCTTTCTCACCAGCTGTCATATCATGGTATTCACCGATCTCCTGAAGCTTTGCGGCTTGAGGCTGTGAACCATGTTAGAAAGAACATTGATTACTACCGGGAGTTCATAGCTGAACCAGATGCAGAGACATACTTAACTAATATGGTGAAGAATGAAACTTACGGGGATCACTTAACACTTCAAGCACTTGCCAGAGAATACAACATGCAGTGTTTGGTGATTTTGGCAAATGGGAGAGACTTCGACCGAATCATATCAAACACAAAATGTGCATAGCAGCAGGTTGTCAGTCATGACACTGGGATACTTTCCAGAAGGCCAAAGGGAACACTATGTGAGCCTTGGCGGTACAAGAATGACTCTTTCTCATTTGTTTGTTGACTCTAGAAAAATCCCTTGATGGATTCTATGGTCATGCTGATGGGACTGGGGATGACACAGACAAGAGGGAAAGGGGGCGTGAAGCTCCTGGGTCATTAGATGCAACCTGTGATGGAGCACCTGGTTCGACAGATACCTCCAGCGGTGAAACACCAGGATCATTGTATGCAATTAGTGACGAAGCCCCCAAATCACCAGATACAGCCAGTGGTGAAGCTCATAGAGCATGCAGTACAGCCCATGATGAGGCTCACGAATCATCGGATGCTGTCACCATTAGATTCCCTGGACGATCAGACGCAACCTGTGATGAAGGCTCTGTATTCCCGGATACACCCGATTGTAAAGCCCCTGAATGATGAGACATAGCCCATGATGAAGCTCATAGATCATCAGATGCAGTCAGTGATAAATTCTCTGAACCATCAGATGGAACCTGTGATGAAGATCCTGGATCACCGGATAGATTCAGTGGTGAAGCCCCTAGATTATCCTATGCAGCCAACGATGAAGCTCCTGAATTATTTGATTAAAATGGTGATGAAGCTCCTGGTTCATCCGATATAGCCAGTGATGAGACTCCTGGATCACCATGCACAACAGGCGATGAGCCTCCCGGATCATCATCTGCAGCCCACGTTAAAGCTCCTCGATCACCGGATACCTCGTGTGCAGAAGCCCATAGATCATCGTATGTAGCCAGCGACAAAGCTCCAGAATTTGGGTCACCCAACACAGCCCGTGTTGAAGCTCCTGGAACATCTGATACAGACCGTGGTAAGGCTACTGCATCATCAGGCATAGTCAGTGATGGACCTCTTGGATCACCAGACACAACAAGTGACAAGCCACCTGGATCATCAGATTCAATCCCTAATGAATCTCCTGGATTACCGGATACCCCTGGTGGTGAAGCTTGTGGATCGTTGTATTTAGCCAGCAGTGAAGCTTTAGATACAGCTCCTGGATCATCCGATGAAGCTCATGATGAGCCTCATGGATCACCAGATGCAACTAAAGATGATGCTCCTGGATCACCAGATGCCACCGGTGTGGAAGCTCCTGGATCATCGGAGGCAGCACGTGAAGATAAGTGCAACCAAGAAGACAGAAAGTTCTTACCCAGAGAACTACAGGAGAGGATAGCACATACAGTGGCGCTTGAAAGTTTGTGAACCCTTAAAAATTTTCAATATTTCTGCATAAATATGATCTAACACATCATCAGATTTAGACACAAATCCTAAAAGTAGATTAAGAAAACCTAGTTAAACAAATCAGACAAAAATATTATACTTGGTAATTTATTTATTGAGGAAAATGATCCAATATTACATATCTGTGAGGGGCAAAAGTATGTGAACCTCTAGGATTAGTGATTCATTTGAAGGTGAAATTAGAGTCAGGTGTTTTCAAGCAATGGGATGACAATCAGGTGTGAGTGGGCACCTCGTTTTATTTAAAGATCAGGGATTTATCAAAGTCTGATCTTCTCAACACACGTTTGTGGAAGTGTATCATGGCACGAACGGATGAGAGTTCTGAGGACCGCAGAAAAAGCGTTGCTGATGCTCATCAGGCTGGAAAAGGTTACAAAACCATCTCTAAAGAGTTTGGACTCCACCAGTCCACAGTCAGACAGATTGTGTACAAATGGAGGAAATTCAAGACCATTGTTACCTTCCCCAGGAGTGGTCGACCAACAAAGATCACTCCAAGAGCAAGGCGTGTAATAGTCGGCGAGGTCACAAAGGACCCCAGGGTAACTTCTAAGCAACTGAAGGCCTCTCTCACACTGGCTAATGTTAATGTTCATGAGTCCACCATCAGCAGAACACTGAACAACAATGGTGTGCATGGCAGGGTTGCAAGGAGAAAGCCACTGCTCTCAAAAAAGAACATTGCTGCTCGTCTGCAGTTTGCTAAAGATCACGTGAACAAACCAGAGGGCTGTTGGAAAAATGTTTTGTGGACAGATGAGACCAAAATACAACTTTTTGGTTTAAATGAGAAGTGTTATGTTTGGAGAAAGGAAAACACTGCATTCCAGCATAAGAACATTATCCCATCTGTGAAACATGGTGGTGGTAGTATCATGGTTTGGGCCTGTTTTGCTGCATCTGGGCCAGGACAGCTTGCCATCATTGATGGAACAATGAATTCTGAATTAAACCAGCAAATTCTAAAGAACAATGTCAGGACATCTGTCCATGAACTGAATCTCAAGAGAAGGAGGGTCATGCAACAAGACAGTGACCCTAAGCATATAAGTCGTTCTACCAAAGAATGGTTAAAGAAGAATAAAGTTAATGTTTTGGAATGGCCAAGTTAAAGTCCTGACCTTAATCCAATCGAAATGTTGTGGAAGGATCTGAAGCGAGCAGCTCATGTGAGGAAACCCACTAACATCCCAGAGATGAAGCTGTTCTGTAATGAGGAATGGGCTAAAATTCCTTCAAGTTGATGTACAGGACCGATCAACAGATACCGGAAATATTGAGATGCAATTATTGCTGCACAAGGGGGTCGCACCAGATACTGAAAGCAAAGGTTCACATACTTTTGCCACTCACAGATATGTAATATTGGATCATTTTCCTCAATAAATAAATGACCAAGTATAATATTTTTGTCTCATTTGTTTAACTGGGTTCTCTTTATCTACTTTTAGGCCTTGTGTGAAAATCTGATGATGTTTTAGGTCATATTTATGCAGAAATCTAGAAAATTCTAAAGGGTTCACAAACTTTCAAGCGCCACTGTATGTTTCTTCATATTGACCCGAGATCTAGATACACCTTACAGCAAGTAAATTCATCCTTCTCATCTCTGATTCACAGGTCTCCTGATCCCAGAATATACACCTCCCAGACGATCATGCCAGAAGTTCCACCAGTTCACAGTGTAAAGCGATTACATATCAGGACGTAGCAGCGGTGTGGTTCTGTCTCTCAGAAACATTGTAAGGAATGTACACTGGGCCAATGCTTGGCTGCATTTGCATGCCAGAGAGCGTCTGTGGTATGATGTAGTAGATACTACTTGGAGAAATTTCCGAGTTTAATCCATTTCCATTCTGTTTGACTTTGACGATTAATATTAATATTAATTCCAACATCGATTCAGCCTCTAAACATGCAACTGCAATTGTAGACAGCTTGCATTAGCCTCATTTAAAAAAAAAAAAGTCCCGCATTGCCTTAATCAGTAGCTTATGCTTCAGTTTAGTGCTGAGGTTATTTTGGCTTTTAACTTGCAGCTTGGGGTTTCATTTTCATAGTTGAGATAGGTGTACTATTAACCTTCCGTCTACAGCATGCGGCTCAATTTAAACACAGCAGAAGCATGGTTGATTGAAGGATTTGAAGGGCATGGAATCAAGCTGATAACGTTTATACGAACAATTTATCAACAGCATGTGCCTCACCTGTACTTTATATTTTACTAAATATGATCTCAGGAAAATTCTGTAGGCCTTTATCTTCAACAAGTAGGCCTATCCACCTGGACAAAGAAAATGAGGTCCAGATACAACTAATTAAATTCTGCACCCGACGGAGCACGATCCTTCAATGGAAACGTATATGGAAGTGGGGAACACTTGTCTATTGGTGATTGTATATTATTGATTGTATATTATTTGTGTATTCACGTACGCAAAAGCTCTAAGGCAAACTAATGTACATTTACAGTAACAGTTCAGGGGTACAGTTCCCAAAAGCTTAGTTTGAACCAGATTGTGGAAGTTAAAAGAGTTTGCAACTAGCTACGCCTTTGGAAAACATACCCCAGCTCAGTACATTGCAGGACAGTAGCCCACATTCTGTTACAGTCTTCCCGAGTTGCTTGGCTAGAACAGCAGCTAAAGACGATGTGTTATTCACGATCACATTTTATGAAGTGGGCCATGGCTATGAATCAAGGGCACGTACTGAATTCCTTCATCACCTATTGTAATATTTCTGTCGTCGCTGGTGTGATTCAATTGTGAGTGGAGTCCAATGTGAGACTTGTGGCTACAATCTAGTTGGATTCATATTCCATCGCTGAATGCCCAGTTTGGCATGAAAGTCTGATACAGAGTTGCTGTCAGCTACTGCTGTCTCATCTCCCCATCCGCTCTCTGCTTTTCCCGACCTGGCAGGGCTGCCCAGTTTTCACCCGGGGTTTAATCGAATCAGGCTCTGATCGGAACTTTATCCATCTCGGTCTTGTTCACCATCTGAGGGTCCCTACTATCCCTCAACCCTTTCCTCTCCAGTTCTTCTCTGACAAGGATTGCACTTCCTGACGTTGCTCAGGAAACTCAACTGGTGCACAAACTTACCTCCAGTAAACATACTGTAGAGTTGGAATCATTGCATACCCAGGTGGTGTTTAGGAGGTCCTGGCTCGAACATCATAAACCTCATGCAGACTGGCCTCCAGGATCAATACTGGAGTGGAGTTTATCTTCTTGTCAAAGTCTTTTCTTCGTGTAGCTTCCAGCCTTACTGCACCTCCCTCCTCTGATCATCAGAAAGAGCCGTCAGACCTGAAGGGTATTTCCCCATCTATTAAGACCTTTCCATGGCATTAAACAAAGCTAGAACAACGTCAATTCTGCCTCACAGACCCTATGCTTGTGCCATTGACTCTCTGCCTGAAACATCATCCCCTGTAGTCCTGTACTCCTCATCCAACTAGGAGTAACAAGCTATGGAGAGATATAGAGATGAGTCCCTAGTTTTCTGAATAATTAAGGCTTTTTCATCGCCAGCCAGAGCTGGTTTCTTCTTCAGCTAAGAAAGAGGGGTCGCTGCAACCCTGCGTCAACAGGGAACTAGAGGCAACTTTGATTAAGAATAGTTATCCTTCACTTTTGATGTGGAGGACATGGGCTACTTTGCAGTGCTGCCTGGCTCATGAGGAGGCTCCATTGCCTGACCCTGACCTGGGGGCTTACTCAGCTGCCCTGCTGTCTGTCTGAGGTCCCTTTGCTGCCCTGCCAGGCTCCTGAGAGTGCTCCACTGCCCTGCCCAAACAATCCTGTCTTCATCTGCTTCCAGGCTCTTCACTACTCATGCCCTTCATAACATTCGCACTCAATTTTATGTCTCGAGAACTGAACCTGTGTCTTTGGCCCCCCGACAGTTCATTGACTGTGCCCTGCCCTGCCTATGTCATGCACTGGATCCTGGGGGTCCGACATGGGGGATGCGGACATCAGTTCCTTGTTGACTGGGAGGGGTTCAGGCCCGAGGAGTGTTCCTGGGTCTTGGAGCGGAACATCTGAGACTCCTCCCTGGTTTGTGATTTCCAGTACCAGCATCCTAGGTCTACCACTGGGCCGCCAGGCGGCGCCCATCAGGTTTGGGATGGGATACTGTCACAACCCTTGTGTGAACGCCTTTCATCTCCCTTCCTATTCAACTGTTTATGTCTTGTGCATTCGCTTCTTGGCTGAGATGTGTTTCATGGTTATTTCCTAATGACTATGAAACATTGTATTTAATTTGTATTTTATCCCCTTGGTTTGAGTCGTAAGCTGCTGGATTGTAATGCGTAATTTGCGGTTTGAACCATTAAGTATTCATAGTTGTAATTATTTGTTTTATTATGTTTAATTTCATCTAAATCCTGCCAGTTTTTCTTGTACAAACTCTTTGAGCATACCCTCTGTTACAAACTAGCCAGAAGTATCCACTTGGAGATCAGTCATGAAAGCCCAAAGGATGTATTCATTGTGAGCAAAACACAACAAAACAGGCCTCAGAAAACTGGAGGAGATGTGCAATGATTAACATGCGGCAGTAGAGGGAGCTGTATCCGAGGGGCGGTAAAAACGGCACAGGGATCAGAAGCCAGATAGTCAATATAATTCTACAATGGCTGAACTGCTTCCAAGAGGGGTTCTGGAGATTGCCAGAGCACAGGAAGATGTCCCTAATAAAGTGCTCACGAGGAGGGATTAATATCTATCTTCACATTATTACCAAACACATGGAAAAAGAGCTTAGCTCAATACTAGAAGGTTAGCAAAGACTGAGATGCCACAAGCTAATTACATATACAAGACAATCAAAAAAGGGGCGAGGCATCCACATGTTCGGGGAAGTGGGGGGATATGACAAGACGACTCAAAACGTGCAGTTCCAGAGAGCTGGAAGCTGGTAATAATGTGAGGTTCAAGTTGTTGAAAATTTAAGGTTTAAACAGCTAAAAATTTGTTTAAAGCTTCTGAAAATGAAAAGCATTTATGACAGAAGTATATTTTGTCCTTTAACTGTGATATAAAAAAAATAACAAAAAATAACAAAAATCTTTACACTTTAAAAGGTATGAAAATGCCAAAGGGAAATACTAGTAAAGGTGGTTTTGTACATCAAAGAAAGTCAAGGGGTTGAAGTGCTTCAAGTAATACTGTATTGACGCTTTGAAAGATTCAAATGCAAATGCTACGCCTGCAATTGAGATCATTGTGACAGATAAAACAACTGCCATTTAGACAGTGGACTATTTATACTTGTCAGCTGCTTGACTATACGTAATAAAGGTAAACATTGTAAAAACCACAAAGCAATACCAATGATTGCATATTGCAGAGGGTGAAGGCTCCACGAGTTCCTTTGGCTGGCGTTAACTTGCGCGACCTCCTGGCTGGTGTGAATCACAATAAAATGGATATATTTTCTCAGTTAAAAGAATGGGGCACAAAAGCACAACGGTTATAGTTAATCTGATTCCATGGTAAATTTAGAATACCAAATTTAGTTACACTCTTGTTAAATATCTGACTCCAAATTAGAATTAGAATTAAAGCTGCAAGCAGCGTTGAAAGGGCCCTCGCCCCCCTCGCGCACGTTGGGGTGGCAGAAAAATCTTGATGGCTGCAGGTGTCCATTAAGAGCCATTGGGCACTGCTAGACTGTGTGCAATGTGGTTTCCTGAGGGGAGTGCTAAAATTTTCTAGAGGGCGCTACAATACTTTGACATACCTGTGTGCAAAATCTACAACAAGGTAATTGTAATGTCAGGCTCCATGAGTGTGTTGATTTTTGTAAATTTTCCAGTATGTTTAGACGATCAAAGGAGCAATACTTTTAAATATCTGACTGGGGGCGCTATAGAGCCATTATGCCATATTTAGTGCTCATTGATGGATGACATTGAAAAAAATAAGACATTTATAATGTTTGCTAGGTTTTTTAAGTTTTGGAGCTTTCTAAGGCCTGAAAACATGAGTTCGTAAAATTTTGGAAAAACACAGGAAATAGCTCATAGCTCACTTCCTGTTTATGCAATAAATTTCAAAAAATTAACCATTGCCCATAATGACTAATGGAATGATCACCCCAAATTTCATGAACATTCAAGCACTTTTAACTTAACATGCCCGTATCTAGAGGGCGCTGTGGAGCCACCTGGCCACTCACTATCTAATATTAGCATATATTTATACTTTGGAGGACAATATTATCAAGCTTGGAAAGTTTCAGGCAAATCGAATGAAGTATGTGGGAGTAAAAGCAATTTCCTGTTTCATGGCGGGACATCAAAATTCGCCGCGACGCCACGGATACACCGTTGCATCAATCCAAAAAAGCTTCGCAATTTAACATCAGCAAGGTCTTAAGATATTATTTGCCAAATTTTGAGTTGATTGGATAAAGTCTCTAGGAGGAGTTCGTTAAAGTACGACACCTGCGAATGGCGAAAAATCTAAAAAAGTTGAAATTTCAATTAAAAATGGAAAACTTCCTGTTGGGTCTACGTCATGGCTCCAAGTGACTTTTTTTTAGGTCTCAGGATATTCCACTTGTTCACAGAAGTTCATACATGCTGATCAACCACGATGCAAGGGCTGCTTATTTGAAATTTTCCAGGGGGCGCTATAATGCCATTTTTGCCAAGCCTATATAAAAATTTTTTATTATTGTAATAGGAATGATAGGCTTTAGAGTTGTACAAAATTTTGTGAGTTTTTGAGCATGCTGAGACCCTCAAAAGGGCAATTCTTTCAAAAATCTGATTGGGGGCGCTATAGAGCCATTATGTCACATTTACTGCCATATTCTGTCTCAAATTGAAGACAATCAGACAAATAAAATTTTTGCAAAGTTTTGCAAGTTTTTGAGTATGGTAATACCTCCAAACCTGTGTTCGTAATATTTGTAATAACGCAGGAAATGGCTCATAGCTCACTTCCTGTTTGGTTAAAAAATTTCAAAAAAATAATTACAGCCCAAAAAAACACATGCAATTGTCACGCCAAATTTCATGAACATTGAAGCACTTTTATCTCAACATGGCCGTGTCAAGAGGGCGCTGTGGAGCCACCTGACCACACCCAATCTAATATCAACATATATAGGTATATCTGGAAGTAGACTCTTATCAAGCCTGTGAAGTTTCGCGCAAATCTCACAAAGCATGTGCGCGTAAAACCAACTTCCTGTTTCATGGCGGAACATCGAAATTCGCCGCGACGCCACGGATACAAAGTTCGATGAATCCAAAAAAGCTTCGCAATTTAACATCGACCAGGTCTTACAAAGTCATATGCGAAATTGTAAGTTGATCGGATAAAATCTCTAGGAGGAGTTCGTTAAAGTACGACGCCTGTGAATGGCAAAAAATTAAAAAAAATTGCAAATTCAATTAAAAATGGCGGACTTCCTGTTGAGTCTAGGTCATGGCACTTAGAGACTTTTTTTTAGGTCTTGGCATAATACACATGTCCACCGAATTTTGTACATGCAGGTTAAACACACTGCGAGGGCTGCTTCATTGAAATTTTCTAGGTGGCGCTGTAATGCAATTTTGCCATATCCATCCGTAAGCCCCACTTTCTAGTAAAGAGTATGACCAGCTTAATATGTTTGCAAAGTTTCGTGAGTTTTCGAGCATGCTGATGCCCTCAAAAATGCAATTATGTATTAGGGGGCGCAATAGAGCCACCATAACACACCCAGTGCCAAATGAGATATTGAATCAAAGAAATTCATATTTTCAATCTATGAGCCAAGTTAGGTGTGTTTTCGAGAATGATAAGGCCCTCAAAAATGTGTTCGTAAAATCTGAAAAAACGCAGGAAATGGCTCATAGCTCACTTCCTGTGAGGCAAAAAAATTTCAAAAAAATTGACAAAAAAATTTATGATGACTGCTATGACCCTATCGAATTTCGTGAGAATCCGAGCAAGTGCGTTCCAAAATGGCCGCGTGTTTGGTGGCGCTATAGAGCCACTGGGGCATGTCCAAGCAAAAAAATAATAATATTTTGCAATTTTCACCACGACTGACGTGTCGGCAAATTTTTGTGAGTTTTCGTGCATGGCAAAGCCCTCAAAATGCGTTCTCGTAGCAGAATAAAAAGAAGAAGAAGAAGAAGAAGAAGAATTAAAGCTGCAAGCAGCGTTGAAAGGGCCCTCGCCCCCCCTGTGCACATTGTGGTGGCAGCAAGATCTTGATTGCTGCAGGTGTCCATTCAGAGCCATTGGACACAGCTGGACCGCGTACAATGTGGTTTCCTGATGGGAGTGCAAAAATTTTCTGGAGGGCGCTATGATACCATTTTGACTTGCCTGTGCACAAAATCTACAACACAGTAATCGTAATACAGGGCTCCATGAGTGTTTCGATTTTTGTAAATTTTCCAGCATGTTTAGACTTTTAAAAGAGCAATTCTTTTATAAATATTATTGGGGGCGCTATAGAGCCATTGTGCCCCATTTAGTGCCAATTGATGGATGTATTGAAGAGAATAAGACAGTTCTAATTTTTGGATGGTTTTGCAAGTTTTGGAGCATTCTAAGGCCTTAAAACGTGTGTTCGTAAAATTTGGAAAAACGCAGGAAATAGCTCATAGCTCTCTTCCTGTTTGGCAAAAAAATTTCAAAAAATTAACAATTGCGGAGAATGACTAATGCAATGATCATACCAAATTTCATGAACTTTCAAGCACTTAGATCTGAACATGGCCATATCTAGAGGGCGCTGTGGAGCCACCTGGTACCTCCTGATATAAAATAAGCATATATCTATACTTGGGCGGACAATTTTATCAAGCTTGGAAAGTTTCAGGCAAATCCCACAAAGTATGTGGAATTGAAAGCAACTTCCTGTTTCATGGCAGGACATCAAAATTCGCCGTGACGCCACAGATGCATCGTTCGATGAAATCAAAAAAGCTTCGCAATTTAATGTCAGCAAGGTTTTTAGATATTATATGCCAAATTTTAAGTTGATCGGATAAAATCTCTAGGAGGAGTTCGTTAAAGTACGACACCTGTGAATGGCAAAAAAAATTTTAGAAAGTTGCAATTTCAATTAAAAATGGCAGCCTTCCTGTTGGGTCTAGGTCATGGCACCTAGAGACTTTTTTTGTAGGTCTCGGCATATTCCACATGTCTACTGAATTTCATACATGTGGGTTTATCGGGCTGCGAGGGCTGCTTATTTGAAATTTTCCAGGGGGCGCTATAATGCCATTTTTGCCACGCCTATTTGTAAATTTTTTATCAGTGTAATAGGAATGATGGTCTTTAAAATTGTACAAAATTTTGTGAGTTTTTGAGCATGCTGAAACCCTCAAAAGGGTAATTCTTTTAAAAATCGTATTGGGGGCGCTATAGAGCCATGATGCCTCATTCACTGCCAATTTTTGTTTCAAATTGAAGACAATGTAACAAATAAAATTTTAGCTAAGTTTTGCAAGTTTTCGAGTATGCTAAGGCCTTCAAATGTGTGTTCATAAAATTTGGAATAACGCAGGAAATGACTCATAGCTCACTTCCTGTTTGGCCAAAAAATTTCAAAAAAATCAGCACTGCCCAGAAAACCAAATGCAATGATCTGACCGAATTTCATGAACATTCAAGCACTTTTATATCAACATGGCCGTGTCAAGAGGGCGCTGTAGATCCACCTGACCACACCCACTCCAATATCAACAAATAGGTATATTTGGAATTAGACTATCATTAAGCCTGTAAAGTTTCATGTAAATCTCCCAAAGCATATTCTCATAAAATAAACTTCCATTTTCATGGCGGAACATCGAAATTCGCCGCGACGCCACAGATACAAAGTTCGATGAATCCAAAAATGCTTCGCAAATAACATCGACGACGTCTTTCAATGTCATATGCCAAATTTTAAGTTGATCAGATAAAATCTCTGGGAGGAGTTTGTTAAAGTACGACACCTGTGAATGGCCAACAATCCAAAAAAGTTGCAATTTCAATTAAAAATGGTGGACTTCCTGTTGAGTGTAGGTCATGGCACCAAGAGAATTTTTTGTAGGTCTCGGCATATTCCACATGTCTACCGAATTTCATACATGTAGGTTAACCAGGCTGCGAGGGCTGCTTATTTAAAATTTTCCAGGGGGCGCTATAGTGACATTTTTGCCATGTATATATATAAGTTTTTTGTCAGAATAATACAAATGATGGTCTTTATACATTTACAAAATTTTGTGAGTTTTAGAACATGCTGAGACCCTCAAAATGGCAATTCTTTTTAAAATCTGATTGGGGGCGCTATAGAGCCATTGTGCCAAATTTAGTGTAAATTGATATATAAAATTGAAGATAATAAGACAATTATAATTTGTGCAACTTTTTGCAAGATTTCGAGTATTCTAAAGCATCCGAACATGTGTTTATAAAATTTGGAAAAACGCAGGAAATGGCGCATAGCTCACTTCCTGTTTGGCCAAAAAATTTCAAAAAAATTAAAATAACTCGACATGAACAATGCAATGATCACACCAAATTTAATGAACATTCAAGCACTTTTATCTCAACATAACCGTTTCAAGAGGGCGCTGTGGAGCCACCTGACCACACCCAATCTAATATCAACATATAGGTCTACTTGGAAGTGGACTCCTATAAAGCCTGTTAAGTTTCGCGCAAATTTTACAAAGCATGTGCGCGTAAAACCAACTTCCTGTTTCATGGCGGAACATCGAAATTCGCCGCGACGCCACGGACACAAAGTTCAATGAATCCAAAAAAGCTTCACAATTTAACATCGACAAGGTCTTAAGATGTTAAATTCAAAATTTTAAGTTGATCGGATAAAATCTCTAGGAGGAGTTCGTTAAAGTACGAAGCCTGTGAATGGAAAAAAATTGAAATAATTTGCAAATTCAATTAAAAATGGCGGACTTCCTGTTGAGTCTAGGTCATGGCACCTAGAGACTTTTTTTTAGGTCTTGGCATAGTACACATGTCCACCGAATTTTGTACATGTAGGTCAAACATGCTGCGAGGGCTGCTTCATTGAAATTTTCTAGGTGGCGCTGTAATGCAATTTTGCCACATCCATCTGTAAACACTAAATCCTAGTTATAAGTAAGACCTGCTTAATATGTTTGCAAAGTTTTGTGAGTTTTCAAGCATGCTGAGGCCCTCAAAAATGCAATTATGTATTAGGGGGCGCTATAGAGCTACCATATCACACCCAGTGCCAAATGAGATATCGAATCAAAGAACGTAATATTTCTAGTCTATGAGCCAAGTCTGGTGAGTTTTCGAGTATGATAAAACCCTCAAAAATGTGTTCGTAAAATCTATAAAAACGCAGGAAATGGCTCATAGCTCACTTCCTGTGAGGCAAAAAAATTTCAAAAAAATTTACAAAAAAATCTATGATAACTACTATGACTCTATAAAATTTCGTGAGAATCCGAGCAAGTGCGTTCCAAAATGGCCGCGTGTTTGGTGGCGCTATAGAGCCACCGGGGCATGTCCAAGCACAAAAATAATAATACTTTGCAATTTTCACCACGACTGACGTGTGGGCAAATTTTTGTGAGTTTTCGTGCATGGCAAAGCCCTCAAAAATGCGTTCTCGCAGCAGAATAAAAAGAAGAAGAAGAAGAAGAAGAAGAAGAAGAATAATAAAAATCCCATCAAAAACAATAGGTTCCTGGCACCGGTCGGTGCTCGGGCCCTAATTAGAATTTATAGTTTAGGGACACGTGTGAATCTCAGGTTGATTATACCTCAAACTCTTAGAAGACAACTGCCGTCACTCCATTAATGTTCCCGGGTTTTAACACCATTGGCTCTAAATTTGTAGACCAGGCGCAGGCGTGGCGAATGGAGGGTGCGCCGCGCCAACGGGGTGTGTCCAGGCGTATGTTGCAATTTCGTGCCCGGCGTAGCCTGGCGCAAGTACTCCTCTGTCCCGCCTCTGTCCCTCCTTCCGGTGCAAGTGCCGAAGAAGGCCTGTTTGGGTATAACACAGCCAATTCAAATCTTCACCAATAAAATGAGCTCCTCTCTTCACCTTTAATGTGTTGGCATATAGAAGCCTCTGTCCTATATCTGCATGATGCGTTAATGTTGCAACTGTTCTTATGCACTTTTGTACGTCGCTCTGGATAAGAGCGTCTGCTAAGTACCTGTAATGTAATGTAATGCATTTTACTTCGCTGCTTCAAGCATGTTTTCTGCACTGCTTACGTCTATATTAAGCATTACAAATATGCGTTAGCTGGCTAGCGAGGGCATTCGCGAATTATTACCATTAGCGAACTTGAATGGAATTTCAAAATGAAACTACGTCAGATCATTCAAACTTATGAAGTTGGAATGAAATATGACGGTTGCTCATTGGGAAGAGAAACGATGGATAGCGTGTTCCTATTATTACACCCTATTGCTGCTTAAAATTTTGGGATTAACATGCATGGACAACAATGCAAGATACATTACACATAAATTTTCAGTATGTGATCTTAACTCAGTACGACATCATAGCAATCAGGCTGTATTCTTTTCCCCCACTTAAAACGATAAAACCTAAGTGACAATAATCGTACCCTAGTATTAAGCTGTTGCATACTGGGCGCGAAACAAATTTTTCGTACGACAGATTGTGTTGAACGCAGTGTCTACGTGACCGAAAGTCTGACAGGGTTTTATTATATCTCAGTGTCTGACAGTTGCATAGTTTCAATATAACTCAGTTTTTAATTTATTAAAATCTACTGACTCTTTAAGATATTAAACGTGAATGTTTTGATAAGAGGGCTCAGTTCTTCAAGATGAGAACTGAGAATTTCAATCAATGTTTCTGTTTAAGCAATGCTCAATAAAGTGAGTCGACCTTGGCGCGGGACAATTTACAATGCCTCCGTGTCTGACAGCAAAAAAAATAAAGAGGACGATTAGAACAGATTGATAATGAAAAAAAGAATAAAAAGAAACATTTTATCAACAGAACATCCTCTGAATACTGCGATTTATTTATCCGCAGGTCGTCTTTTTTGGATGTTCTGTTTGTTGGTGATATATTTTTATTCTTTATTTTGTTATAAATCTGTTCCGAGTAATACTTATTTCGCTTATAAGACCACTTTTAGAATACTCCACCCAATCTTGGGCCGTATCATCAAAAAAATCTCTCCTTCATATTGAAGGTGTGCAAAGGAGAGCCACTAAGTACATTCTTGGTTATAATGATTGTGTTGATAGCAATTATAAAGCCCGACTAATGAAGCTTGATCTTTTACCGCTGGGCTACAGACGTGACATATTTGATTGTGTATTCTTGTGCAAATGCTTGAAGGGGGAATATGACATTAACTGCAACCATTTTGTTTCATTTCAAAATGAGGATACATTTTTAATGAAAATTCCAAAATTTAGGACTGAAACTTTTCGCCATTCATATTTTAACAGATTATTTTATTTGTGGAATGCCAGTCACCTCTATCAAATTTCTGATACTACAGCTGCTTTTAAATCGAAGCTATTTCATTTTTATACAGAAAAGTTCAACAACTATTTTTCTTCTGATGATTCATGTACATGGGTTGGCAAATGTCATTGTTCACGTTGTCGTCTGTCCCTCTGATGTTACTTACACTTGCTGATAAACTGTCTTATTTTATTATGTATATATGATTTTTTTTTTTTTTTTTTTCCTTCCTTCTCATTGTTCAATTGTCTGTACATGTTGTGGGATGATTGCCTCACAATAGGTGCCTTGCCACCTGTGCGATCATTTCCTGACTTCTGTCAAAGCTTAATAAATAAATAAATAAAATACTTTTACTCTTTGCTGGCTGCCAGGTATGGAGTATTTTGCATTTTGCGTCGGACAGTCTTCATCGCGCATGCGATAATTTATTCACACTGTCAATGGTCATGGAATTGATTTGCTCACTGACTATAAGCACTATTTTATCTCTGCTGTGGAAATAAAGCGTGAACCTGTTCAATCCATCCAAATTGTCACTGCGTCTTGATGAATATGTGACACCTCCCCCTACTACGCCGCCACACCCATCTCGCCGCACTTTCGTCTACCAAAGGCTGTGCACAGTGTTGCACCTCACGAATTTACCACTGCGCGGGCTGCGCCAGACGAAATTACCATTGCGTGGGCTGCGTCAAGCTACGCCACGCTGCGCTGCACCAGGAAATTAGAGCCCCATGTCCGGATCCCACATTCATTGGTTAGATTAGAGGTTGGAAGTCAGCCATCACTGCACCAGCATCTTTTGGTGTGAATACAGCAAACCCAGATTTATGCACGCCCATGGGTTCTTTCAGGGATTTTTAACGGTTAACTGACTTTTCGTCCATGGGTTTCCTTAAGGCTAAAATCCCAGAACCAGCAATACATAAACCCTTTATATAAATAGATCATGATAGTCTCTCCAACTTAATAAAACCAATTCCCATACCGGGCCGCTGACCAGTCAGTCCTCGTTTGGGATTAAACCCCTAGGTATCCGCTGCAACGGGGCTAGAAAGAATGTACAAGTGTTAAGAGTCAACGAGATCACGCAAGCTTAACAAGAATAACAATAATTCATTCTCCAGGAGGGCAAGAGCTTTAATCAAACAAATCAACGGTAAGCCAATTATACAAGTTACACACAATTTAGAAAGAGTGAATCAAGTTATACCTGGAGGAAAGCTACACATGCACTAATGTGGGCGGGGAGAGATCGAATACGATTCTTCCAGAATGGATTGTTTCTCCTTCCTTGAAGCTAAGCCACATCTTTTATCCAGGCGGCATGGCCATAAACACCCTGGAAGGGGAATCGAATCTGGTTTTTGGGTGTCCACCATTTGGAGGATGTAATAAAGCGATTTAGCTGAGAGAGGAGAATAGGGCGATTACCCAAGAAGATTCTGACCAATTTTCATGAGTTTCCAAGAAGGGAATAAACCATAATTTCAAAGGGAATGAAACATACTCCATTCAACTCCTTGGATTCCCCCGAGAATAACAAGACAGAACATGATATGAATATGTACTAATATGGTGCAGTTGTCATGAAAAAGCCTTAAGATGTATTAGCCCGTGGGGGTAGCATCTCTGGTTCTGCTCAGCAGGAGGCCGGAGTCAAAGTCATGGCTGCCCAAGTCTCCTTTGAAAGTTTAATCACTGTCTCCACTGAAGTTAAAGTCCAGTTACATTAATCTGTTTAAAATAATCTAAATTCAGATTATGTTTGTGTTCAATATCCTGTTAAGAAATCACTTATATACTCATAACCCAATTAAATTATATAATACTCCAGTTTAAGGCTTTTCCATGACAACTGCATCATATTAGCACAAATTTCTATCATGTTTGGTCTTGTTATTCTCGGCGGAATCCAAGGAGTTGAATGGTGCATGTTTCATTTCCCTTGAAATTATGGTTTATCCTCTCTGGGAAACTCCTGAAAATTGGTTGGATTTTACGCAGGGAATTACCCTAGTCTCCTCTCTCTGCTAGGAAGTTTATTACACCCCCAAATGGAGGCAAAACTCAGATTCGGCCCTCCCTTCCTCCGCCTTGATCGGAGTTGTGGTTCTGAGGGCTTAAAGGCAAGAGATTCGAACCAGAAGCCCCTTTTTCAAGATCTCACATGCGAAAGGTGAGTTTGGGGGAATCACATGCCACCCGCTCCGCCTGCCTGGGTCTGTGCGTAAGTTACGGATCTAGGTAGGCAGAGAGGGATGGCATCCAAGTTCTTCCCGAGCACGTGCTGCGGCCTCACTTCGCGTGGTTTGCCTCCATTTTTCCAGGTACGAATTTATTCTCTCTTTCTAAATTGTGTGTGACTGATAATTGGCTTAACGTTGATTTGTTTGATCCAAGCTTGTGCCTACCTGGTGATTAAATTATTGTTATTCCGTTCAGCTAGCGTGGTCTCCGAGTCTCTTAACACTTGTACATTCTTTCTATCCCCGTCTCGGTGGATACCTAGGGGTATTATCCCCACCGAGGAACGACTGGCCAGTGGCCTCGTGTGGGAATTCATTTAATAAGTTGGAGAGACAACCATGATCTACTTACAGAAAGGGTTTATGTATTGCTGGTTCTGGGGTTTTAGCCTGAAGGAAACCCATGGACGAAAAGTCGGTTATCCGTTAAAACTCCCTTAAGGAACCCATGGGCGTGCATATAATCTGCGTTCGCTGTCAATATATGCCAACAAGGCTATTGCAGTGATGGTTGACTTCCAACCTCTAACCAATGAACCTAAGATCCAGACATGGTGTTAAAACCCGGGAACATTAATACAGCGACGGTGGTTGTCTGTTCAGAATTCAAGGTATAATCAACTTCATGTTTTTCCCTAGAGTCTGAGTAACTGGTTTTCACTGCCCTGAGATTCATGCAATGCTGTCCCCAAACTATAAATTCTAATTCTAATTTGGAGTCAGATATTCAACAAGGATGTCACTAAATTTGGTATTCTAAATGTATTATGGAGTCAGAATAATTGTAACTGTTGTGTTTTTATGCCCCGTCTTTGGACGGAGAAAAATATCCATTATATTGTAATTCATACCAGCCAGGAAGTTGCTCGAATTCATGCCAGCCAAGAAGAACACGAGAAACCTTCAGCCCTCTGCAATGTCCGTCCTTGGTATTGTTTTGTGGGTGATACAGTATAGAAGTGATTTCATCGCATTATATTGAACCTATAAGCATATTATGTAGTTCCCAGAGGTTTAGATTATTTTAAACAGATTAATATAACTGTACTTTAACTGAAGAATAAGGACAGTAATACGACTCCTTCAGGGACATTGTGACAGCCAGAGCTTTGAAACTACCCCCAGTACAGAGTAACAGAAAGACCATCGACACCTTCCACATGCAGGCTTAGCAAGCATCCTGGGGGGAAGTCCACAAAAGTTTTATTGCTATTTGGCAAGGCTCTGGTCTGAGCTTATCAGCCATATGCAGGAACGTCTCCAGATTCTACAACATTAATAGCAACGTTTTACGTTGCATGAATATTTTGAAAGAAACAAAATTATTCTGAATATTTTGTAGGAGCAAAGAATCCTATATGTGCCATTAACACTGAACATATTGGAGTATAAACAGCTGAATTTCAGCAGGAGGGATTAACCAATATGCTGGGGTCGGTAGCACGCACCTACTGGACTTACACCTGACTTGAAGCCAAGTTGCGCCATCATAGAGGCATAACTTTAAGAACACTGCACCAGCTGAGAGTAAACAATATTCACGAAGACCAGGAATAAATTCAACGCTTATATGATGGGAGGTGTAAAGTGAATTTCCTGGCCACTAATTCAGGAAGATGCAACCTCCCCAAGATGCAACTCTACCACACATCATATCAATTTCTGGCAAATCATGCGCTGAGTATTGTTAGGCTCACCTCCATGCTTTGGAAGCACTGGCGTTTTAGTCTATATGTAAATATTTGATACTGAATATTTTTGTCTGTCTGTCCCTATCTCTTTTTTTTGTTGCTATTGTCATTGTGGTTTTTTTGCTGATATATGGACCGCCTCTGTGTCTGAAATAAAGTATTGATGATGATGATAAAAATATTTATGTGGAGTGAAAACTGTGGGAGTTAGAGCAAGTTTAAGAGAAGACTTCTTGACAGTTTTGCAGCTGTTACGCCACTCTAACCATGATGTCACCACACTCTAACTTCCCAGAATTTATTCTTAAAAATATTTTCAAACATTATAAAAGTTACAAAAAAGTTCAACAGTAAAGATATTATCCAAGCATAGCTTAACATTTTCTTCTTAAATGACTTAAATTCTAGCGAAAAGTATGACAGAGTAAAAAAATAGCTGAAAATAGCTATTTGAGAGTTTCATTGTTTCCTATGGGAAAAAAAACTATTTAAAGAAAAATCAATTACTCAAAAAGATTGAAAGATATCAAGAAGACGAGTACAAGCAACATAATTCAGAACAAGATGAATTTTTTGAAGTTTCAGTGAAGCTTGTAGGTTAAAATATGTAGGAGTAGTTATTCAGCAGAAAAATTGAAGAAGAGAGAAAAAAATAAAGAGTGGCAAGAACATAAAGAAAGTAGGAGACAAACCGCCAAACTCAAAAATACTGCTGGAACAGACTTATCACTGAGACACAAGGTTTGTCAATCCCTCTTAAAGAGTGAGTGAGTGACCATTTGCAATGCATAGACCAGGGCAACCGTTTCTGAGTGCCGTAAGGAAGAAAGGGGACCGTGTCATTACTTTCATTTATTAAGTAGCTGTGCAAAAGCAGAAAATCATACAGATGTTTGAACATCATTTTCCCAACAATGATTAATAATGCTGTGATATCAGTGTGGGTTTCATAAACTCTGGCTGATGTTTGTTTTGCGTCATAAAACACATTTGTCTTTCACAAAGACTGTGGTATAGTACGACAAAGATTGTGGTATAGCAGGACAAAGATTGTGGTGCAGGGCTGATAACGCAAGTATGGAAATTTGCTTGCACAATGCAGCTGTCCTCCACTAGTTTCTTTTTTAAAAAGCACAGGTGCATGGGCATAAACGGTGTGTGACTGGTGAATGGCACCTGAAACTCAGTCACTCGTCGCCTTGTGATCGTTACCTGCCTCATCAACCCATAACTCCCCTGGCTTGGCGACCACATAACCGCTTTTAGTGAAGATATAAGACTGATCAGGGCTAAGCTGGATGCTGTCCATGAGCTTGTTCTCCGGTTTGCAGGTGCTTGTGTCATCAGGGTCCACACTGTACAGTATCACATGCAGCACCTGATCTGTCTTAAACTTTATGTGCCCATTTAGAGGAATCACAAAGGATCCGTCCTTAGCAGAGTCTATTTCTTCAGGAAGTGGTTTGAAGATCTTGCCCCCACTCTCTGTGATATCGCTCAGCTTGATGGGCATCAGGCTGTAGAAGAGACGCACAGTCTTTCCTGTGGCGTTCGCTGCTTGTTGAGTGCCAGGGGGTTCCAAAGGCGGAGCTGAACGTCTTGCTATTGTTGTACAATCAAAGAGAGAAAGACAGATAGAGCGGGGTGCGGGGGATTTACACTTTTGCAATAAGTATTTTGACTGGTGTCATGCCAATAAAACATTTGACTGGAACTGAGCTGATAAAGTGAGAGAGAGATGGAAGACATGCTTGAAAAAAGAACTGCAGTAAAATCCACAAATATAAATAAATATATACACTGTATAAAATACATTCTATGCAACGAACTATAAAACTGAAAACTACACTCGTATTTTGTGATTATAAAAATACGTATGAAATTCAATCTAAGGCACTTTGATTCTAGTTTCAAACAAGAAAAGGATTTTTTTTTACTTACCCCGTACATTGACAGTGTTGTAGGAGCCATAAACTGAAAAAAATTATGCATATAAATATCAAATCAAAAGTATAAAAGCAAAAATATGTATTTTGTTCATTTTCAAATCTGAATATACTTAGAAGGAAAGCAAAATTCAAGAAAAAAGTCTGAAAGAGTGAAAATTAAGATACAAGGCTATAGTTCCTAACAGCACCTACCACCAACAAAGTAGGTGTATTCTTCATGGTGGTGCATGGTTTTGACAGCCTGACCCATTCTTCTAAAAAACACAGAGAGAGAGAGAGAGAGAGAGTATAAGTTCTGAACAAACACTTATTCAAAATAAAATTATCCGACATCTACAACAGTATGAATGCAGATTGCAAAACAAACAAACAAAAAAACAATAAAAACAATTAAATGAAAGCAACACATCTGCAAAGGTGATATTAAAATCCTTTCAAGATGAAAGAATTCATTCATAATCCCAAAAAATAAAACATATTCAAATCCCCTATCTTGACATTTTAAGACAGAGAGAAAGAGAGAGAGAATTGTGAAGGCAACCAATATGATTCTAATGTCAAGTCATTCAAATGCTGCTACTTCATAAGTTGCCATTTTATGAACTAAGGAGACTGTGTAATATTGCTCCTCATAAATAAATTACTCATCTGAATCAAACAAGGATATCAACCTTCACACTGCAATGCTTAGGTGGTTTGTGTAGAGGCTGCAGTGTTAGACTGGCTGCTCTACACTGGGACAGCACAGTCATCTCACCTGC
The DNA here is from genome assembly GCA_029721435.1 of Gymnothorax reevesii. NCBI lineage: Eukaryota > Metazoa > Chordata > Actinopteri > Anguilliformes > Muraenidae > Gymnothorax > Gymnothorax reevesii. The sequence goes on from CM056583.1 coordinate 85,205,204, forward strand.
TGTGATAGGTGGTTGGGTGTGGTCACAGGAAGTGGTCTCAGGCAGGAGGCAGGAGTACGGCTGGAGATTAAAGGTGCTCAGAAGTTCCTGCTCTCTGGACTCCTGGACTTATATACACCTCGGAGAGGAAGGTGCAGCCCCCAAACCACAGATCTCTGTGTGCTACACCCAGTTTATCAACTTCCACAGAAGTGAGTAGTGTTATCTTCAATTCACTAAAATGTGAACCCGCCCATGAAAACCAGGCTAAACTCACGTGATCTAATTTTGAGATAAAGGCCATCAAATAGTCCCTTTGATTAAAGAATTTCAAAAATATGAGATGTGAGTTTATTGGTTTAAACCTGGGCTGCCCAACCCTGTTCCTGGAGAGCTACCATCCTGTAGGTTTCTATTCTATTCTAATTCAATACACCTGATTCAGCTCATTAGCAGCTCGTCAAAATCTCAAACTGGGAAAGCAGGTGTTGTTTGCTTTGGTTGGAGTGATAACCTTCAGGATGGTAGCTCTCCAGGAACAGGGTTGGGCAGCCCTGGTTTAAACAATCAGTCACATTTTGGGGTTTTGAAATAAAGTGTTCAAAAAATAATTTCTAACATCATAGATCTAACATCTAACGTCATAAAAGTTAATGAATTTATTGACATTACGTTAACATTTTTTTTAACAGGGAAATACCAGAAGTTGGTTTCCACTAGACTTGTTTCAACAACTATGGTTTCAATTGGCTTTTAGTTTACCTTCGGCGGATAAACACCTGATAGTTTCGGTGTCATTCATGTTAGGAACTTCTTTTCTACCATTGAAAATTAATGTAGACCATAATATTAAGGCGCACCATCATAAAGAGGGTCATTTCATGGCATGGCAGAAGAGTTGCGACTTAAGCCGAGTGCGGATTTCTCTCTGGATTGTGTTGCATCACCTCGGAAATGTTTGCATTTATAGATTAACATTTTGTGAACCTAACCAGCCTAGTTTGAAGACATTTTATGCCAGCTACTTTGCTAAATAATTCAGTGTTTGGACATTGACGGCATGCAGAACCATTGCCTTGGGGTTGTAAACACCGTGCAACTAGGCCAAGGAGGGTCCTAGCTGAGGCGGAAGGTCTAAGCGTTTTTGCCTTAACTGCCAGCTAAAAGATGGTCCTCGCAGTCTCCATTATAATAATGGGGTCTGGCTACAGCATCAGCACTAGACCCCTGCCCCAGGCCCCACGTGATGACGTCTTTCACATTCTGCTTTTAAATGGCCTGAGACATGCCGAGCGGATGCTGCAGCCCGAATATCTTAGTGGTTACAATATATCTGACTCCATATCAAATTTAGGATACAAAATTGTAGTTGCAATCTATTGCGGTTATCATGCGTTTGCATTAATATGATTGGATTTTAATTAGTCAATTTATCACTTAATTTGGAGCTCCGTTGTGCGTCGGACTCATAACAGGTTTATACCCTACTCCGCCGGACCAAAACCATCTGAACTATCCAATCCGGCGAAAGAACTCAGAGGCTGGCAGCCTATTAAGCCAGTAATTTGACATAGCCTCGCTATGACTAGGGATTACCGGGGCCCACAGCGAGCAACTACAAAGGCATAACGGAAACACATCGTTCAGAGGCCTTGCGTCTTTTAAGATTTCCGCCTAAAGATATAAGCGAAATCTTGCTCGAAGCCAATATTAATAGCGTCATACACAGCAGGGGAAATCCACCTTATTACACAGATGCCAAGCGTGTTGATCAGGCACGCGATTACGGTCTACGTTACTCAATTGGGATCCAGGAGTCCGAACCGGTAGGTATATGTTTGTTTAAAGTCAGAAAGCACACAATAGATGCGAATATCAATTTATTTCGCCAGGCAGGCACAAGCTTAAATCACAAGACCTAATTACATCGTTACAGAAAAGAGAAAAGAAGTCAATTCATACCTGGCGCAGCCCAAAACTACACATATACACAACGTATATGAGGGAAGGATGAATACAAGCTTCCTCGACTTCTCTGTTTCCCCCTCTTTTATGCCCAATCTCTAGACTGCGTCCTATGGCGGGGTCATAGGTCGTTTTGGGTCATTTGAGCCAAGAATGCTCCCCCATTCCGGAGGGGCTTTGGGAGGAGACATGACCACAAGGAAAAGTGAAGCATATTTTTCCCTTAAAGTTATTGAAGGAGGGTATGGCACAAGTCCAATTCCTTCGAAATATTCCCTATGAGATTTCAGAAATTACGAGGATTAAAATGATACCAAACACAACCTACTTGCGTTAGAGTTGGTCATGAATCTGCATTAAGGCCACTATTACACTCTTAACCTTCAGTATAGCAAAATACACATTATTCTGTGACATCGAGAGTGAGATTAGTGTTTTACTCAGGAAATTAAAAGTCTTTAGAAATATTTACCTAAACTGTAATGTATTGAAGTTGTATGGGTGCAGTTATGTCAGAGTCCATTGGATAGCACTGTGGAGTTGTCCGGCATGAGTCTCGCTGGCCAAAGGTTTGCGGACAGCAAGTTTCTGGTAGATTCCCAGGCATCTGCATTAACCATTACCCGTGTGGCAAGATGAGATTGGCGCCCGAGAGTCTGGTTGAGTTCATTCCCATGACCCTGGGGTCATCTGCTAAATGTTGGAGCACGTATCCCAACAAGGGTCAAACTGTTGGAGTAATGATGGGGCACGTATCCCAACAAGGGTCAAACGGTTGGAGTAATGATTATGGCGCTAGATTATCCAGCCAGATAATCCTCTCTGTCTTTCCCGCTTACAGGGTGCGTTTCCAAAAAGCGTAGTTGTACAAAGTTTGTCCATTCACAGTCAATCCACATAACATATGCAATTCAGTGTCTGCAATTTAGGGAAATGCATCCCTGAAAGTCTCTTTTTATCTGATATGGCAACTGCACCCAAAATACAAGAACGTAAAATATCCAGGATATTATACAAATGTTATGCCATAACCTTGGAGCTGAAAGAACTTTTGATGCTGATACACAATTTCATTGATAAAAAACACAAATTTTCTCAGTTGATTTATTTTTACTTGGTAATTGCCAAATGCGCATCCTAATAAAAAAGCTGATTTTGTCAAACTTCTAGAATTTTCCCATGCATGTATCAGAGATGCGTGGAAAGAGGAGATTGTAAGCTTTAATTTGGTATATGATGCATTTTCAGGAAAATTACAGTTCCAAGCATGGCTGTTTTATAAATGTACTTATTTTTAAATTGGAATTTCTTGAAAAACAATGTAAGAGGGAAGCTAGGAGATAATATGGACATGCGGCCAAAAGTGCCTGTTGCCCTCTGTTCTTAACATAGAGGGGTAATAAAGTCACAAGATCCTATACTTCCTCCACAGCTGGCCTCGTCTCCAGTCAGGCATGGCTGGGAACAGTGGGGTAGTAAAGTCATGAGGCTCCAGACATCCTCTACAGCTGCCCCCCCAATTCTACCACTGAGATAAGGGGGCCTGGAACTGGACACTTCAGCATAGGTGATTGAGCGCATCAAAGATGGGGAAGGGAGCGCATGGCTTGGTTGCTGCAAGGAATTTCTCTCACAGCAGGGTGTGACCTGTACTCTCTGCCCTATTAGTGCCATAGTGACCTCTTCTGGACACACTGTCACTGCACCTTTTCATTTCATCACTGTAACTGTTCTGTGTTAAGAGTTTCCATTTAAATAAACCCACTATTACACTGTTTTAACTGTTCTCATGTAATCACTGAATTACTGTACAATATTTGGGGGTAATAGTGATGTAAATTTCATGAGGAATGTGTCTGTTGTGAAGGATTTTCAAGACAATTACATCATGATACTTCTCTATGTAATCGTGTTTGGTATGTATTGTGGCGATCTTGCCCCAGTTTACCACTAAAAAACGGCGGAGTGTTGCGATTGGCTGCACCGGGTGGGGAGAGGGAGCCAATCAGGTCCGGGGCGGGGGGGTATAAGAGGGCTGAGTTGCCAGAGTAATGTGTTGTTGTTGGAAAATGAGTGTGTTTTTAAAAGCTGAAGAAACGGCCCTTTTCAGGGCTGAACAACAAATAAAACGAAGCCCGCCCCGAGCAATGCGAGAACCGCTATTCCTGCCTCAGTCTCAGTCCTTTGGTAGCGAAACCGCTACATTGGTGTTAGAAGTGGGATTTGAAGAAATCCGCCGCGAGATCGCGTGCCTCGAGGGAGAACTGAAGACGGGGCTGCACGCGAAAGCGGACAGAGCCGTGGGGAACTTGAGCCAAACAAGAGGGCTGTGCGCACCGGAGGGAAGGAGTGAACCTCGTCCCGCACGAGCTCCTACGGCAGCAGTTGCGGTGGCAGCTGAGAGAGAGGGGGCGCCGGAACCACGGAAGGGAGTGAAGCTACCCCGGTTTAGCGGCTTAGCGCCCTGGGAGCCCTACCAGACCCAGCTGCTAACGGCGGCTCAGTGCTGTGGGTGGACGGACGATGAGGCAGCAACTTATCTGGCGCTGGCTCTGGAAGGTCCAGCACTTCAAATGCTACTCAAGCTCGACCCAACTGAACAGACTAGCCCAGCTTCACTAACCAAAGCGTTAGAAAGGCGATACAGGCAGCGCCAGTCCACCCGGCTACACCGCCAGAAGCTGCTTCTTCGCCGCCGCAGTGGGGGGCCGTAGCCGCCGACCTGCGCTTCCACGCCTGCCAAGGCTACCCCACATTCGGGACGCATGAGCAAGACGAGCTAGCGCTGCACAGCTTCCTGCAGGCTCTCACCCCGGGACAACTGAGGCACCACGTCATGCTGACCACGCCCCAGACGCTCGATGAAGCCCTTCTACAGGCCGAAAGAGTAGAAGATGTCATCAAGGAAGTGACGGCGACAAGCCCACGGGAGTCACGCCCACGAGTACGCGAAGTGGCTCCGGAAGAGGAAGAGGAGCAAGTGAGGCGGGCTCACACTCCCGGTCAGGCACAACAACATCGACGCTGTCTCCGGTGTGACGAGAGGAGCCATATTGCATGGGACTGCACAGCGCCAGCACCAAAGCCAAGGGAGCCCCCAGTAGCCATCCTCCCCAGTTGTGTGCAGCCTGCCGAACCTGAACCTAGCCCGGCCCCACCCGCATGTCTAGCTGAACATCATTCTGCCCTTGTAAGGGCGGACGAGCAAAAGTTCAGTTCTGCCCTTGTAAGGGCAGACGAGCAAAATTCCCTTTCTGCCCTTTAAGGTGCGTTACCGCGGGTGGGCCGGCTAGGTGGGGCTGGTGGGCTGTACCTAGACTGCCGACTGGACGGCCAACCCTGCCGTGTGCTGGTTGACACAGGAGCCACCATCTCTCTTGTCCGGCCGACAACGCTCCCCAACGCCACCTGGGAACCGACCGTGACCAGGCTGCAATCCGTGACCGGCCAAAGGATGGGCATGAAGGGCAAGAAGACAGTGAGCGTGGCTGTGGATAGCCACCTAGCCGAACAAGAGTTCTGGCTAGTGGATAATGGGGACGCATGTATCATAGGCCTGGACTTGTTAGCATCATGGGGAGCTATAGTTGATGTAGCACAGGCTACACTCACCATCGGCCAAACCACAGTTCAATTGCACCGAGCTGCAAAAAGAAAGCGGGCGGTGAGAAGAGCTCGCCGGGCCTACGCAGCCAACACACCGCCCCCCGCCGACCTGCTAGCTAGCCCATTAGTGCCCATGCAGCACGCTAGCCGGCCTCCTATCCAGCGTGCCAGCCCCGGGAGCAGCCCCGCCACCGTCCGCCGGTCTCCTTCTTCATGCCATGCCTCACACTCAGCCGAGACAGCTGAGGCCGTCCGCAAGCTGTGGCAACGCAGCTGCAGTGGACTCGCCCCTTCTCAGTGCCAGCAACTGTTCCGCTTGTTGACTGATAACGCGGAACTTTTCGCAGTGCGCAATGAGGAATGCGCACAGACAGATTGGTGCAGCACACCATTGACACTGGTGATGCCGCACCTATTCGCCTGCGCCCCCATCGGTTATCATTGTCCAAGCGGCTGGTAGCGGAGGAGAAGGTGAGAGAGATGGCTGCAGCTGGAGTCATAGAGTCCTCAGACAGCCCGTGGGCAGCACCTGCTGTACTGGTGCGTAAAAAAAATGGAGAGTGGCGGTTTTGTGTTGACTATCGTCAACTTAATGCCGTTACCCGTAAAGATGCCTATCCTCTACCACGCATCGACGAAGCGCAAGACCACATTGCGGGGTCCAGGTGGTTCAGCTCGCTGGACCTCCGCAGTGGATACTGGCAAGTGAGGCTAGCTCCTAGTGAAAAAGCTAAGACTGCCTTCACCATAGGGGGGGATTGTGGCATTTTTGGGTAATGCCGTTCGGCCTATGCATCGCTCCGGCGACCTTTGAACGGCTCACGGAAAGAGTGCTGTCGACCGTCCCTCGAAGACGCTGTGTCGTGTACCTAGACGACCTCTTGGTACATGCCAGCAACTTTGAGCAAGCCCTCGAGAATCTAAGTGAGGTGTTTACTGCAATTCGACTGGCTGGGCTATGGTTGAATCCCCGGAAGTGCCAGCTTCTCCGGAGGGAGACGGCCTTCCTGGGGCACCTCGTAAGCGAGCAGGGGGTGGCGACCGACTCGGTTAAGGTAACTGCAGTGTCAGAGTGGTCAACACCGGCTGACGTGGGCGAGCTACGAAGCTTCCTGGGGCTGGCTAGCTACTACCGGCACTACGTGCGGGACTTCGCCTTCATAGCTAGCCCTCTCCACCGCCTCACTGACAAGCACCAGGCCTTTAAAGGAGCTGTGTCACGTGAAGTGCGCACACTCAGAACTTTGAAAACTGTTCATCCTGACAAGAAATCAAAATCAAGGCGATCGCGACTTATCTTCCAAAAATCCATTTCCATCGGCGCTCTACATTCTTCAATTCCTTGTAAATATATATATTTTTTAGTTCCTTGAACATAACGCTTTTGTTTTGGGTATTTTTTGTCCCGTATATGTCAAGGAACTAGAAGTTTTAGCATCCTCTCAAAGGATGTCCTCTCGAGGAGGAAAGCGGTACGGCAGCGGCCGCATGGTTTTCGCCTGCTGCATTGGCATAGAGCACAACAGAAGCGATCTATAGTCTTGCAAGGGCAACCAGTCCTCTTTCGTCCAGAGCATGAGCTCTTACATCGGCAAAAATCCTCGTTCGGCTGATCGAGTTCGTCTGTGTTTTTTTCTTGCTGTATTGAAAGCAGACGGCAGTGCTACATGAAGGCGCTCGAATTTCTTTCCCCGGCCAACAAATATGTTTGAAAACAAGATCATTCGCATAGAAATCAGATACTTACCGAAAGTGGCGCGCTTGCTCCAGCAATTGAAGTCATTCCTAGTCTTATGCAGTCTTTATTTTGTCCCGAGAGATTCACGTCCTGCGAGCTCTGTATCCTACGAGTCTCCGCATGCGCATTAACCGTGACACAGCTCCTTTAACTGGACCGACGAGTGTGCGGCAGCCTTCGCACAGCTCAAGACAGCCCTCACTCAGGCTCCAGTGCTAGCGTACCCTGATGTCTCCCAGCCCTTCATTGTGGACACTGACGCTAGCAATACAGGCGTGGGGGCGGTGCTATCACAGGCGGGAGGGGAGCGTGTAATCGCCTACTACAGTCGTGCTCTGAGCTGAGCTGAAAAGAACTACTGCGTCACACGCCGAGAGCTGCTGGCCGTCATCCTAGCCATCCGTCACTTCCGCCCCTACCTCCAGGGCACCTCCTTCTGCCTGCGCACTGATCACGCCTCACTCACGTGGCTCCTGCAGTTCAAGAACCCGGAAGGGCAAGTAGCATGGTGGTTAGAGACATTACAAGAGTACAACTTTACAATTGAGCACCGTGCGGGCCGTCTACATGAAAATGCCGATGCCCTATCACGGCGCCCATGCGCCGAACTAAGCTGTAAGCCATGTCAGAGAATGGAGGAACGGGACCAACCACAGGTGGTGGAGGTGCGGGGAATAGAGAAGGCGGAAGGGTGGCTGCCGGGGGAAAATCAGCAGCTGCGGGAGGCGCAAGAGGCTGATGCTGTTCTGCAACAGGTGAGGGGCTGGCTGGAGGCTGGCGCATTTCTGACCTGGCCGGAGGTCTCGGCTGGGGGGCTGGAGCTTAAGGCGTACTGGGGCAACGAGGGAGCCTGGAGCTGCGAGACGGGCTGGCGTATCAGCGGTGGTGGGCTCCTGGCCGGGGCAACGACCTGCTGCGTCTACGAATGCCTCACTCATTACGCTCGCAAATCCTTGGACTGGTGCACGGCTTGGTGGGGGCGGGGCACTTTGGGGGTCAACAAGACCCTGCATCGTCTCCGGCAGCATTTCTATTGGCCGAGTTGCCACCGAGACGTTGAGCTTCACGTTCACTGCTGCGATACCTGCACGGCCCACAAGGGCCCTGGCGAGACTTTACACGCCCTGCTGCAGCGCTATGTCGTGGGGGCGCCCATGGAGAGAGTGGGTGTCGATGTCCTGGGGCCATTCCCCACCGAGTCTGGCAACCGGTATTTCCTAGTGGCGATGGATTACTTCACCAAGTGGCCCGAGGCGTACGTTATTTCTGACCAGAGCACTGAGACGGTGGCCAGCCGCATGGTGGAGGAAATGTTCGCCCGGTTCGGAGTCCCAGGGGAGCTGCACAGTGACCAGGGGCGGAACTTCGAAGCCAAGGTAATGGCCGCTGTCTGCAAACGCCTGGGCATTGTGAAAACCTGCACCACTCCCCTTCACCCTCAGAGTGACGGATTAGTCGAGCGCTTCAACCGGACACTCGCCATCCAACTAGTAACTCTAGCTCGCCAACAGCAACGGGACTGGGACCAGCATCTACCGCTGGTGCTGTGGGCGTATCGCTCAGCCGTGCAGGAATCCAGCCTCTGCACTCCTGCCGCACTGATGCTAGGGCGCGAACTCCGAAGACCCATCGACCTAAGGTTCGACCCCCCCCCCCCCACCGAGGAAGAGCCCCGGATAGGTTAGGCTACCTATTACCACCAGCTCCTTGAACGCATTCGAGTGGCACACGACTTCGCTCGGAAGGCTCAGGAAACTGCGGACCTTCGCCAAAAACGGCACCACGACAACCGTTGCCGCGGGCGAGCTTTTACCTCTAGGAGTCAGGTCTGGGTCTACTGTCCGAAACTCCAGAAAGGCATATCTCCCAAACTACAACCACACTGGCGCGGCCCAGCAGAAGTGCTGCACAGACTGGGAGAAGTGACCTATAGGGTGCGGATACCTGACGCCAAGCGGGTGGTGGTCTTACACCAAGACAGGCTGGCCCCCTACCAGCCTTGGGCTGCCAGCCCCGCCCCCACCTGGGCCTACCAGCAGGCCTGTCCGTCAGCGACGGACACCAGGACATTTTGGGGACTTCGTTTTGGGGTAATGTTTTTCTTTATTTTTTATTGTTCATCTTTTGTTGCTTGGGAGGGTTTGTTGTGGGGTCGTCGGGGACAGTGACCCCTTAGGTGGGGGCAATGTTGCGATCCTGCCCCAGTTTACTTGTTTAACCACTAAAAAAAATAGCGGAGTGTCGCGATTGGCTGCACCAGGTGGGGAGAGGGAGCCAATCAGGTCTGGGGCGGGGGGGTATGAGAGGGCTGAGTTGCCAGAGTAATGTGTTGTTGTTGGAAAATGAGTGTGTTTTTAAAAGCTGAAGAAACGGAGCCCGCCCCGGGCGATGCGAGAACCGCTATTCCTGCCTCAGTCTCAGTCCTTCGGTAGCGAAACCGGTACAGTATCTCTTCAGCTAAATTCAAGGAGTTGAATGAGATGCATTTCATATCCACTGTATTTCAAGAAAACATAGTTTCTGTTCCCCAGCAATGATTTGTCCTGATCATCTCAGCCCCTTTGCAGAAAGTGCTTTGAGACAACTCCCCCCCCCCGAGGTCTGTCTCCAAGGGTCCTTGAACTGATCTAAGAACTTTTTTATTATCTCCTTTGAATAATAAATGTTTTCTTATTTACTTCGGAGGGGGAAGTCTAATTCCGATTCCTGATCAAAGGCCACCAACCTTAAATCTGAAAGAGACGCCCTAGTCTGGGAACCTCGTACCCGACTTCCCATACTTAAGTCCTTGCGTATTTCTTAGTGGTTTCGTAATTCGGACTTTTTGCACGACCATTTGTATGTAGCCTTTTTTGCCAGGTATTATTTTTCTCTCATTTTCTAATCTGTGTGTAACTTGTAATTGGGGTAATGTTGATTTGTTCGATTTAAGCTCTTGTCTACCTGGTGAATAAACTATTGTTATTTCTTTAAACTTGGTCTCAGTGGCTCTTAACTCTTGTACATTCTCTCTAGCTACGTTACGCCGGAGACTTAGGGGATATGCTCAACCAAGGACTGACTGATCAGGGGCTTTGGGATGGGAATCAGTTTTAATTAAGTTGGATAGACAGCCATGACCGACCAACAGATGTATATATTGCTGGCTCTGGGGTTTTAGCCTGAAGGAAACCCATGGACGAAAAGTCGGTTATCTGTTAAAATTCCCTGAAGGATCCTGGCCTTGTGAGATACTTTGGACGTGCCTTCCAGTCCGCGGGTTTTGAGTCTCCAATCTGCATATGACTGCTTTGGTGAGTACTGCAGTGTTTTCTGCTTAATAGTGTTGAGGAAAAGCATATCTACGTCCCATCTAGACCCATTTTTAGAATGGGTCGACATACCCAGTGCTAGACCGGAGACCGTAGAAATCCGGTGGGATAAGATTAGTGGGAAAACATAGATAGAGTAGGGGATTAGGCCCCCCAAACCTTGTCCATAACAGACGGCGGCGGGACTGCAAAGTTCAGAGGGCACGTTAAAGACTCCATATTATGCAGGGGAGTATACTGAAGGCCCCCGTGTCCAGTTAAGTATGAATTAACAGACCGTGGTACTGTCTAGTCGGTGCGTTGTCGCATGTAAGTGTGTGGGCATCACATGGTACGTGGGTGACAGCCCACACCTAAGCAGAGGGCCGCAAGGTACGACCTCTGTGAACAGGCAAGGCTGGTGAAAAAGTTTCTATACCCATAGCAAAGTGGGGTAGGGATCAGACCGTCGGCTCCCACCTGGGTGGCTAGTAACCACCCCAGGATTCAGGAATCGCTATCGACTGGGTCATCGGCCGGTCGGGTCGCATAAGGCAGTAAGTCCCTTAAGTTGGCCGCTGCGCTCGGCTCAATGTACAGTCAGGCCACCATAACCCAAAAGCGAATGCGTTAGTAGGTGAGTGGTGTTTCTGTGATCGGTGAGCTTTGAAAAGAAGACGCCGGGAAGCAGAAGGCAAATTTCTCAACCTGGGGGAGCCTAGGTGAGGATCTCTGTGGGAAGGGATCCAGCCTAGAACTGCGCCCTGGGAGGGGAGGTTCAAAGGATCAAAGTGAAAAGCTGTTGGAAAAGCGCCCGTTCCGTAAATTACCAACAGTAATGGTGTATTCGTTGCGTCGGAATGATAAAAGTTCACTTGTTGATAACGAGCGGGTCTTGACTAATACTTGAGAGTTGGAGAAGATGCGATCGAATGAATTAAGCCGATTGCGGGCTGAGGTAGAGGCCTTCACTTTTGATAAGCAGAACTGAGCCAGTCAGTATGCTGCTTTTCAGAAACGAATTGCCGAGTTCGAACAGGAGCTCACTAGAAGTCAAGAGCATGTGCGGCCCTTAGAAGTTTGTTGCGGTAAAGTTGGGCTTCCCGTGGCGGCTATCCATTAAGCGGGATCCATTGATACTAGTGGCGTAGCATCGGATGAGAGTGATGAGGACATACTTGCCGTCTGTAATTCGTCTAATAGAAAACCGTCCTCAGCCAGGGAGGCTCTGGCGACTCGGAGTGGGTCGACTGAGCCTCCCCTGGCTACTGGGACTAGGTCGTATTACCGCCCGATTGAGCCGGTTAAGCCCTGGCAGCGTAGTCCAGTGGCAACGCGCCAGCAAGCCGGCACAGCAATTCGCAACTCTTTTAAAGTCGCTGTTTTAAAAAACTTTTACTAATGCCGATAATGAGGTCACTGTCATGAGTCGTCCTCATACGTGTGAGGAGTGTGTGAGACACAAAGAGGTGGTTGGGCTGAAGCCACGGCGGGGTCCATTCCAGCCTTATTGGGATAATTTGATGTTGCAGGTGTCCGTTTAGAGTTACGGGACGGGTGGCAAATTGCCCTGCTCACGATTCCCGAGGAGTTAAGTTCTCCGGACGAGTTAAGAATGGGAACGATCATGAATAAGGAGGAGGACGAGAATGATGGGGATGTGTATGATCTGTTAAAAGAGGCGTTATTGCATTTGCGGGGACCGACACATGCTGCTTGGCATAAAATACTCGACATTAAACAGGCCCAGAAAGAGACTTTCGAATCGTTTGCCGAGTGAATGTGGGTTATGTTTAAAGAGCGTCGAGAACGCTACTCGCGATCAGGAGGTGCTACTGCAACTCTTGAAAAATAATGCTGGCCCACATATCCAGCAAGCGTTGGCCAATGGGGCCGACCCACCAGAAAATACCTACAGGTCACTGGTGGAATGGGCTTCTAAAATCGAAGCCCGTGTGTCAAAGCAGAACAAGTTACGCGCGATTGCTGCTACCCAGTGGTTAGCTGAAGGGAAAAGCGGAGCTAGGGCTAAAGGGCCAGTAGATTGCGAGCAGTGGGAATGCCCTTTTTGCAGTCGAATGAACCACACTTTAAATCAGTGTTGGGTATTGCGGGATTCACTAGGGCTTCCGCGGCAGTCTTCTTATAGCATACTCCGCGATTTGCGGGCAAAACAGAAGGCCGGTGAGCCAATCTCGCTGGGTAAAAATTCGAAACCCGTTAACGATGGTAACCCTTATCAAGCTCTTCAGGTGGCCGTGGCGGCGCTTGCGGCTAACGGGGAAAATTATCTATAGGGGTGCGTGGCCTCTCTTGCAGTTGGAAGCGTTATCACTAGTGTTAATCGTATTAAAATAAGGGCTAATCTTGGAGGCCGATTAGTCAATGTTTTGATCGATACTGGTGCTTCTTGCTCCTGCACAGACGTCCCATTACCATTGACAAATAAGACCATACAAATTTGAGGAATAGGCGAGACTGTCATGTTGGCTACTCACACCCGGCCTGTCCGACTAGATCTGGGGGTTGCGGTGCTTGAGGAGCCCTTTTGGTTTCTGCCGGGTAATGGAAAGGGTACTGTTTTGGGAATGGACATTATGGGGAAAAATGGCTTTGTTATCCATTGTTTTGAGAAGCAAATAGCTTTCAAAACGAAGAGGGCCTCATAACTGCCCTCCTGGAAACCGCCTTATGTCCATTCCCGCAACAGATCCCCTCCAGCAAGTTCTTGCCGCATGTGTTAGCTGACGCGGAGCAGTGGTGTAGTTCTTGTGTAGTCTGCGCGTCTGTATGCCAGGGACGAGCAGGCCTCATGAACCTGCGTCGGCCTGATCCACCTACGGGGCCATGGGAATCCCTTCACTTAGATTTCATTGGTCCACTTTCCAGTGCGAGAGGGGGGTGTCGCTATTGTCTTGTGATTGTCGATACATTTTCTAAGTGGGTTGAGGCGATACCCACACGGAACACTGAGCTGGTGCCCAAAGTTACCTCCAGTAACTATACTGTAGAGTTGAATCATTGGAATACCCAGATGGTGTTTAGTACGTCCTGACAAGAACATCATAACCCGCATGTGGACCCTCATCTTGTTCACAGTCTTTTCTTCATATTGCTTCCATCCTAACTGCACCTCCCTCCTCTGATCATCAGGAAGAGCTGTCAGACCTGAAGGCTATTTCTCCATCCATTACGACCTTTCCATGGCATCGACTAAAGTCAGAATAACGTTGATCCCGCCTCACAGACCTTATGCTTGTGCCATTGCCTGAAACATCACCCCCTATACTCTGGTACTCTACACCCAACTAGGAGTCCCAAGCTATGGAGAGATACAGAGATGAGTCCCTAGTTTCCTGAATAATTCAGGCTTTATCATCGCTAGCCTGAGCTGGTTTCTTCTTTGACTAAGAAAGAGGGGGTTGCTGCAACTCTGCATCAACAGGGAACTCGAGGCAACTCCGATTAAGAATTGTTATCCTTCACTTTTGAATTGTTATCCTTTTGATGTGGAGGACAGGGGCTACTTTGCAGTGCTGCCTGGCTCATGAGGAATCTCCACTGGGGGCTTACCCAGCCACCCTGCTGTGTGTCTGAGGTCCCTTTGCTGCCCTGCCAGGCTCCTGAGGGTGCTCTATTGCCCTACCCAAAGAACTCTGTCTTCATCGGCTACTAGGCTCTTCAAGCCTCATGCCCTCCATAACATTCACACTCAATTTTACATCTCGAGAAATGAACCTGTGTCTTTGTACTACCTACGGTTCTCCTCCCTCTTCCCAGCCTCATTGATTGTGGCCCCGCTTATGCCATGCATTGGACCCTGGATGTCCGACATGGAGGATTTTGCCATCAGTTCCTTGTTGACTGGAAGGGGTTGATGCCCAAGGAGCATTGCATAGGACCTCTTTAAGTTAAAGCTTGTTCCCCTCTGGCTACCCTGGTGCCCAGGCCTTTTGACTGGGCTCAGCTTCAAAAGCTGCCTAATGAAAAATGGCTGTGCAGGATAAAGTGGAATTTCTGCTAGTATTGTGTAGGTACCACCTATTCCATCGTTCAATGCCCAGTAGGGCATGAAAGTCTGATACAGAGGTGCTGTCACCTGCTGCTGTCTCATCTCCCCAAACACTCTCTCTGGTTCGCCTGACAGTTCTCCTTCCTGTTCCATGCCTCTTCCCAGGCACATTGATTGTGGCCCCACTTATGCAGTGCATTGGATCCTGGATGTCCAACACGGGGGATGTGGCCATCAGTTCCTTGAAGACACATCGCCTTTCATCTCCCTTCCTATTCAACAACTTACGTCTTTTGCATTCGCTTCTTAGCTGAGACCTTTTTCATGGTTATTTCCTAATGACTATGTAACATGTATTTAATCCCCTTCGTTTGAGTCCTAAGTTGCTGGATTGTAATGTATAATTTGCGGTTCAAACCATTTTTTATTCGTAGTTGAATTCTTTTTCTTTATTATGTGTTATGTAATCTTAATCCGGTCAGTTTTTATTGTACAAACTCTTTGAGCATACCCTTCTGTTGCAAACCAGCCAGAAGTATCCACTTGGAGATCAGTCACGAAAGCCCAAATGACGTATTTACTGTGAGCAAAACGCAAAAGAACAGGACTCAGAAAACTCGAGGAGAGGTGCAGTCTGAGTCCAGTGATTATTAACATGCGGCAGTAGAGGGGCGTATGGGCTTTTTTAAGAGTTTGCTGTATTCCTCCGTACTTTTGTAAGTAGAAAAATAAATGCAGGCACGTCTTAGTTGCAAAATGGATAGTTCAATAGAGTAAAGGAACAAGTGGGTCTGTTACCCAAGTACAGATGAACAAGAACTAACAACTGGGGGAAAATGTGAACACTTATAGCTGAAAGTTCAAAGGATGCAAAGGAACAAATGGTAATTTGCCTGAAGTGAGAGGAGGAGGGGGGAAAGACAAACAAGGTGAGTGGAAATTGGGGGGAGGGCTGAGGGGTGATGAGGTTAACACACAGAGGCAACGATTAAGGAATTATATACCAGAAGCATTGGGGCCAGATAAGGTTGTGTATTGGCCCTCAACAATGTGCAAAACTTCAGAGGGCCCATCTCCTATTGGCACCCATGTTTTCCAACAGGACGTATCCGTGGGGCGGTAAAAACAGCTCAGCGATCAGAAGCCAGATGGTCAATCTAACACTACAATGGCCGGACTGCTTCCAAAAGGGGTGTGGGTGCCCTATCCGTACCCCCTGCCCGATCGGTTCTGCGCATGCGCAAACATTCTACGCATGTGTATTGTTCAACTCATATTTATGACACTGCCCGATGTGTTCTATGCATGCGTTAAGTTAAGCGATCGAAATGGGATGCGTCTCAAGTAATTTAAATTGCATCCTAGTTCCCCGAGGATGCATGGAGGAAACAGGAGAAAGATCAGATGAAACGAAGTCATATGTTTTAAGCGACATGAGATGTCCTTTCCGCAGTTGCGTTTTATGAAGCGAAGCTCTTTTCTGATGACGGCCTCGGCTGGATCTGTTGGAATACGATCCATGGGAATTAGCACACATGTAAACCGTGAATTATTCGCAAATTTTAATTATCAAAGTACGAAATACAGTTCAGCTTCCGCATGCAATATACCACTAAAAACAGCATAGGGGAGCCTAAATTTGAACTGTGGTAGCTTTTAAAATGTGATTGAAATGTTTTCATGAAACAATTAAGTTCTCCAGTTATTAACTCCTTCGAAAATTTTGTTGCGTTGTTTGCGACCCTATTGATAATATATGATGTAGATAAATTAATAGCCAATTTTAAACTGGAATTCCGGATATCTGCACCCTCATCAGAAAAAAAAAAAAAATCACACTCCCCCGATATAAAATCCATTTATTTCCGTAGGCTACGCATCCAGCAATCTCCGTTTCTTTTCCATTGTAAGCGGTAAGAGATAACTTGACGCTGTTTTTCTGATCGCAATGGGAAAAAAATAAAATAAAACCTCCGCTGCTGCCTAAAGAGCAAGAGATCGGAAGACTATGTGGAAAATACACCGTCAATGTGCTGAATGTCTGTGGAGGGACACGTAGGCTATGATCACATATTGACAAATAAGGGGTTACGTTAATATGCAATTTTGGCCCACATGGTTTACATTATGGATAGGAAAAAAATATGTATGAATACCCAAATTCCTGTCAAGCAACCCATACTGGAAACATTTCTTTAAGATTTTGCGCAACAGTTTCCTTATTTTGCACTGGACTTGTACTGGAAGTGATGAACATAGACACCCATTCACCTATAAATACACCTATTCAAATAAAAATCGATACAGGAAGGACCATGAAATAAAATATAGGCCTAATCTCTCTAAAGTGTCCTTGTGTTGTGGTGATTTGTAAACTACTATGTTGCTGAAGTAAAAAGAAGTCGCTGGCTACTTGAAGAACCATGAAATAAAATATAATCTTTCCAAAATAACTTTGTGTTGTAGTGAATTTGTATACTATTATGTTGTTAAAGTTTTAAAAAATCACTGGCTGCCATCAAGTAAAATGTTAACGCATGTGTGGTACAAATTGGGCAGGAATTCTTTGCACTTGCGCTGTACTGGTATTGCACATGCACATAATCGATCGGGCAGGAGGTACGGATAGGGCACCCACAAGGGGTTCTGGAGACCGCAAGGGCACAGGAAGATGTCCCTAATAAAGTGCTCAGGAGGAGGGATTAACATTTTTACAATATAACTGAACATATGGAAAAAGAGCTTAGCTCAGTGCTAGAATGTTATTTTCAGGCAAAGAGCAAAGACTGAGACACCACAAGCAAATTAAATAGACGAGACAATCAACGAGGGGGCGAGGCATACACATGTTCACATGGGGTGGGAATATGACAAGACAAATAGGAAACATTTTTTTTATTTTGCATAAATCTTAAGAAAGACACAAAATTATTCTGAATATTTTGTAGGAGCAAAGAACCCCATATGTGCCACGAACACTGAACATATTGGAGTATAAACAGCAGAAATTCAGCAGGAGGGATTAACCAATATGCTGGGGTCGGTCGCACGCACCTACTGGACTTAACACCTGACCTGAAGCCAAGTTGTGTGATCATAGAGGCAAAACTTTAAAACCACTGCACCAGCTAGTAGTGAACAATATTCATGAAGATGGGGTCCAAATTCAACGCTTATATGATGGGAGGCGTAAAGTGAATTTCCTGGCCACTAATTCAGGAAGACCTCCCCAAGATGCAATGTTACCAGACATCATACCAATTTCATATTTCTTCAAGATAAATTAATGCCATTTAATGCCTACTAAAATGTTGACATAAAATTACGCGGTGTCATTGAGAAAAATGACTTCGTTCTCACACAATATTAATTTTGGGCAAAATTGCATCCATATATTTACAGATATAGCTTAAGATTATGGAAATTATTCAACCGCGACATGAAAAAAAAAAAAACACACTAATAAGTCAAGACTTTATGTTTTCAGATTTTTCCAACTAGTTCATTAATTTTTCAGCCAATAAAAAGCCACAAACTCCTTTTAAAATCAAAAACTCATTTTAAATTGAAGAAACATTAAAAGCAACAGAATCATGAATCCCAATAAATATTTTGAGCAATGTCATTAACGGGCATATAAATGATTAAATCAATTTATTTTAGGTAACGTGAGCTTACACTGTCATGAATTGACTGAATTTAACAGTTAAATTAAAGATTTAACCTGTTTTAGATACGATGGTAAATACATTTAGCTAGTGCGAACAGTTGCTGGTATATACTGGAATAGGAGCTCAAGCTCTTTTTTTTGCTTTGCAATTTTTACTGTAACGTATTCTCATGTACGTGCCTTGCAAAATAAGACCTGTCTTTGCTGCGGTCAATGTGCTCTCTTGGAGCTGGTTTGAGTGACTGTACCAACCACGATACTGAAAATTCTTTCCCGGAGAATTACATTTATCTGTAGAGGAGTAGCCCAGACGCGCTCAAAGTCCGTGATGGAAAAGGACTATAAAGGTGCTCAGCAGCATGGACAGTCAATGCAGAGAAAAGCGCACCTACCCGAAAAAATCACCGAGGACTATTCCGGTAAAAAGTAAAAGCTTGAGCACACAGAGCTCAGGACACAATCTCTTTATTTCCAGTGGGTACACAACGATGAAACAATGTTGAAACAATGCTGTTGGGGTTGCTTCAATGTTATATCAACCTTAAATCAACGTCGTGTGCCCACTGGGTTGAAAGGACTGACGTTTTGACGTCTTCCTCAGAGTCAGATGATGCATAAAAGATGACGCACCGGGGAGTTTTTTAAATGCCCTTTCCTTAATTACATCATAGCAAATACAAGGTGCGCATGCGATGGTAAAATAACATGGTAATGGAAACACATTTCGTAGTCCTGAAATTGCTCCGCCGAGAAGCTTTCTGGATACACACTTTGAACTGAGTCGAGCCTAATGGGACTTTGCTGCTGGCTACGTTCAGGACGCGTGGTCAAGATGGCAAATTCTTTGTCTGGCGGCACTATACCTTTTCGGATTTATGGTGACGGGATTTCTCCTAATTGGCATGGGAGTTGCTCTGATCTACCGCAAAGTACGCAAGCTGGGAACGAGGAAAATGGCCAACGTGCTGCCAAGCATCGAAATTATAACGGAGCGCCTCAGTGGAGTATCAGAGAATGGTGAGTTGCTCAAAAACAACTCTGGGATCATCTGCAGAAATGCACAGAAAGATGGATGCTGTTTTGAGTCAGTGTGGGGAGTTTGTGTGTTTGACTGTGAAAAGAGACAAGAGACAGGATGAGACAGCCCTGAAGCGTGAAATAAAAAATGTACAAAATGAATAGTGGATCAATCGAAATTGCTTGTTCCACCCGAAATTGAATAGAATTCAGCCCGCACACCACAACATGGTATCACCTAAATTTCCACCCAGCGCGATGCGCTGGTGCGGCTACCTGGAGGAGATCAGAGCGCTTTCTACTGCATCAAATGTAGTGGCAATTTGTACCTCATACAACCCAACTTGAAAAAAAGTGAACTATCCCTTTAATGCCTTCCAAAAGGAACTAAAGGCATACAAACTTAAAATATATGAAAGGGACACTCTGGATTACTCAAACGGCACTGTTTATGACTGGCAAGTCAGCCGTCTTCGCTTTGTCTCCAGATCCTGTCCGGCCTGGTCCCGGAGAAACAAGGAGCTTCCTCTCTCGACAGCCAGCGAAAGGGATTTGTCTGACGCGAGTGAAGCTAAAGGCCAACAGGCTCAGTCCAACCAGCCGGCTTTTTTATGTCCAGGTCCATGCCGCCGCATGCCTCCAAAAAGACGCGCTTGGGTCGAGGGGAAAGCGCAGGAAAAAGTCCACTGCCCGACCCACTGAGGAGGGACCAGCGCAATCTCAAGTAATTAACATTTCTGGCTGGCCGATAAGTGTTGCTATTATGTCTGTCCTTAGTAATGGCTTATCGTTCTCTCCAACTAACCTTTGTGACTTTTTTACAGCCAAAGTGGACACATTTAAATTGTGTAGACAATTATATTTGAAACACTTTTTCTCCTCGCAGGCAAATCACTGATGGGAACACTGTTGTGGTTTTCATTCAAACATATTTTCATATCATGAAGTTCCCCCATCATCAAGCTATTGGAGAGAGACAGATTCTTCAGAAAATTAGGCTTTATTGTGGCATGTTGATAAATGTAAAGCCGAGTTCTTTTTGCGCAAGAAGAACTGATTTCTTACTTTTCGTACCCAGTTTTTATACCTTCTTCACAGGAAATATCTTCTAAATATGGTCTTTCCGCATTCTGGCACTACAATTGGACAAGCTAAACTAAACACTGTTTGCTTTGAATTCCTGAAGGATTAGCTAAGATAAGCGGCACATCACTACAAAGGAGTAGAAACTTACAGTCAAGGGATGAAAAGTACAGACAAAGGAATAGATACAAGTGGATACATAAATGATTCAATTGTTTTTTTCAGTAACAACAAATGATTTTACCGAACAAATATTGATCAAAGCTACAGAAATCAAATGCATCCTTTAATTATGTTTTTGAATCAATTAAACAGAAGCCTGTTTACTAATCAGAACTACAAAAGTGCACTGCTTACGTGTGAGTGAGCTGCTCATGTGTGTGTGAGTTGAATTGCTTGCATATGTCCTTGGCTGTGTGCGTGTGAGTGCCTGTGTATGTATGTGTGTCTGTGTGCACCGCTCATGTGCGTGAGCTGCTTGTATGTGTGTGTGTGTTTTATTTATATGTGTCTGTGTGTTTGCACTGCTCATCCCCTCCCTATGCATATGTGAACTACTTGTTGTCCCCCGTCGCCCCGCGGAACGGGGGACATAGAAATGCTGTTCGTCCGTCCGTCAGTCCGTGCGGCCGGCCGTCCGGGAACTGTGTACTCGCAATAACTTTTGACAGCTTTGATGGAGGATCACCAAATTCACACTACTTATGCCTCTCATGAAGGCCTTGCTCAAGTTCAATGATGATTGACCTTGACCTAGTTTTCAAGGTCACTGAGCAAAAACATGTGAAGAACACTGTACTAGCAATAACTTTTGACAGCTTTGACGGAGGATCACCAAATTCACACCACATATGCCTCTCATGAAGGCCTTGCTCAAGTGCAATGATGATTGACCTTGACCTAGTTTTCAAGGTAACTGAGCAAAAACATGTGAAGAACACTGTACTCGCAATAACTTTTCACAGCATTGATGGAAGATCACCAAATTCACACCACATATGCCTCTCATGAAGGCCTTGCTCAAGTTCAATGATGAGTGACCTTGATCTAGTTTTCAAGGTCACTGAGCAAAAAGACGTGAGTAACACTGTACTCGCAATAACTTTTGACAGCTTTGATGGAGGCTCACCTAATTCATATGACATTCTTATTGGCTTGTTAGGTTGATCTCAGCCATGGGCACAAAACTATGCCTTGATGATGCGTCCATCATCCACAAGACATGAAAATAGTAATCTCTCTCATAACCCATGGTTATATTTAGCTCATATCGCAATGATCCATCCCTCATCCATCTCTCTGTTCAACCAATGACCAATGAGCTACAGTGTCATTGTACTTCACATTATTAGTGGTACAGTGCACCACATTATTTTCAGCCACATGTTTCTGGTCACTTCTGCGACGGGGGACACAAGGCCTTCAGGCCAGCAGGCCATTTTATTTGTGTGTGTTATGTTATGTGTGTTTGTTACTGCTGCCTACATAATATGGTTATTGATTATGATTATTGATTATGGTTATTCAACATGGCCAGAGGTCTTCAACCCTGGTCTTGGAGAGCCGCAGTGTCTGCTGATTTTTGACGTTACTCTGCACTTAATTGATGAATGAAAGCAGTTCATTACACACTTAACTCACCTCACCTGGTGTCTTAGGTTTAAATAGGGTGGAGAAAACCAAACTCAGCACATCCTGTGGCTCTACAGGACCGGCGCTTTCTACCCCTGCCCTATAAACTTTTATCTTTACTTTGAACCTCTACTTTGTCCGGATTACAACTATGCTAAATGTCCAACCACATTGACAAATCTTGGTTTCCACATAGACTTCTGTCACAACCTGCATGTCTATTTAATTGGCTCTAGGAGTCTTGTGGGTAGTTCCTGGTAATTGATTGATTGATTGGCTTATTATTCCCTCAGTGCAGGAGTATTGCTAATAGCACAGGGTGTGCTGAGTTTGGTTTTCGCCACCCTATTTAAACCAAAGACACCAGGTGAGATGAGTTAAGGGTGTAATGAACTGCTTTCGTTTATCAATTAAGTGCAGAGTAACGTCAAAAACCAGCAGACACTGCGGCTCTCCAGGACCGGGGTTGACGACCCCCGAACATGGCAATTGATCTACAGATGAAAATGATGAGAAATATTGAAATATAAACCTCAACAACATGTCCTTAGAAACTCTGCAAATGTGGGCAGAGAATGTACATCTTTTAAAAAGAAATCTGTATTCCTGCCTGGTGGTTATTTGAACTCTACGATTGCTACATTTAATCGGTTGGCGGAAAATGATTTGGCGCCCTTGGCCAAAAAGCATGGCCGATGTAATGATAATTTAAGTCCAGATGAATGCCAGGCCTTAAAAGAATTGAAAAGTGATCCTATTTTGGTCATACGCAGCGCCAAAAAAGGTGGAGTGGTTGTGATTCAATCTTTTGGACACTATGACAAGGGGATTAAGCTCACCTTTTAGATCATCAGCATTATCTTCCCCTGAGCGCAAACCCAACAGAACGCATGAAAATTAAAATTGACAGCATTACAGAGGCTGCGTTAACAGAGGGCTGGATCACGGCAAACGAACAGGTTTTTTTAATCACTAAACATCCAATCGGCCCAGTGTTTTATGGTTTACCTAAAATCCACAAACGTCTAGACAACCCTCCTCTGCGCCATATTGTGTCAGGAATAGGTAGCCTAACTGAACCACTGTCTCAGTTTGTGGACTTTTTTTATCAAGAAAATGGTCCCTACCTTGCCTTCCTACTTGGCTGATAGCTCTGACGTAATAAGAATTCTCAAGACGACTCATGTGAGCCAAAACACTATTCTGGCTTCTCTAGATTTGCAGAGCTTGTATACAAATATTCCACACAAAGGTGGTCTTGAGGCTCTCTCACACTATCTTTCTTTGCGCCCCTTGGGTATATTACCTCCCTCTGAATTTCTTATGTCTCAAACAGAAATGGCACTTACAAGGAATTATTTTCAGTACAGTGGCTGTTTTTATTTACAGACACAGGGCACTGCTATGGGTGCCGCCTTTGCACCCAATTATGCAAATCTGTACATGGGTCATTGGGAGGAAAAGTTTATTCACAATACCACTAACCCTTTTCAATCCAAAATTTTACTATGGCGTGGGTCCATAGATGACATATTGCTATTTGGGGATGGCACCATTGAGGAATTTGACAATTTTCTAGAGTATGTTAACTCTGTTGACAGCCATTTGAGTTTTACTGAGGAACACAGCATGACGACTATTACCTTTTTTGACCTGACCATTTTTAGAGGTGCGAACGGGAAGGTAGAATCCACCATTTTCCACAAATCCCTGAGCAGAAATACTATGTTAAGAGCAGACAGCAACCACCCCAGCCAGCTGAAACGAAACATACCTATTGGTCAGTTTTTGCACTTGAGGCACAATTGCAGTACTGACCAGAAGTTTGAAAACAATGTCTATAAAATGCGGGATAGGTTTCTCCAGAGAGGCTACGGCAATGCTATTGTTAACATCGCAAATAACCGTGCCTGTCAAACTGATAGGAAGTCCCTGCTTTCCAAAAAATATGGGATGGCAGCTCCCTCTCGTATCTTCTTTTCAACAGAATACAGTCCGGCTGCTGGCAAAATCAAAAACATTGTCCTAACACATTGATCTATTCTGCAGAGCGACCCTCAGCTACGAAGTTTTACATCCGAACCTCCTCGTGTATGCTTCCGTAGATCAAACAACATTAAAGACAGAGTAGTTCACAACAATGTGACACGCCCACAAAGTTTGTCTATGTGGCTGCCTCCGCCCCCCCATGGGTTTTACCGGTGTGGTCTATGTGTCCACTGTTCTAATTCTCATGACACAAAGTTTTTCTGTCACCCGCGTACGGGGGAAAAATATAAAATAAAAGAATTCATCAACTGTAACACCACCCATGTAGTGCACGTTAAAATGTATTTGTTCCAAAATTTACATTGGCTAGACCAAGAGAGCCTTAAAACAGCGCATAGCTGAACACAAGACTGCCATCAGTACACGAAATATGGATTATGCTATCGCACGTCATTACGCTGAAGTCAATCATGGGTCAGTCTCATCTCTGAAATTCTGGGGGATTGAAAAAGTGTGAATGTCTTCAAGGGGCTGAAACATAGTCCAGAAATTGCTCCGCCGAGAAGCTTTCTGGATACACGCTTTGAATTTTGTCGAGCCTAATGGGTTAAATGATTCCCTTAATTTGACTTTTTTTTCTAATTTATGCAAATCTTCTATTTTGTTTTTGTATTTGTGTTATGTACAGAAGGCAATATTACCATTTGTTTTTTTTCTTTCTTCATGATGCTATGAAATGTGTTTCCGTTACCATGTTCTTTTATTTGGTATGATGTAATTAAGGGAGGGGTATTTAAAAAAACCCCCCGTGCGTCATCTTTCATGCATCCTTTCAACATAGAGATTCTGTCCTGGCTTTTTGTGCTCCAGCTTTTGCTTTTTACCGGACTAGTCCTCGGTGATTTTTTCGGTGAGGTGCGGTTTTCCCTGCAATTACATTTGTCTTTCAGTAATTGTATGAATCTTAATCTGAACAATGATGATGCTGTAAAAGTCCAGCAGTGGGCAGAATCGAACTGCAAATGATCTGTATCCATTTCGCTGACTCACTCTGGGCCCTTGGAGCTTATGGCTAAAACATTTGGTCCAACAGAGAATTCAGCCAAGGTGTTTCTAACATACTTGTACTTCTACCTCAAAGATAGTAAGTCCAATCTATTAAATGAAGGTACCACATTAAATAAACAAAATTGTGTGTGCAGTGCCAAGTGCGGGAATACGAACAAGTTTAAAAAATAGCAGCAAAGCCACGGCGCCCACTTGGCCATACGTGGCCAAATTGAAGCCCCCTATTGACCAAAGGATTGGTCCCATTGGGCTGAAAATTGAAGTTTGTCTGGACCTTATGACTGTATATACATGTTTGAAATATGAATAGGATCGATGAAAAACTGAAGAAGCTAGAGCGCAGATAAGCCAAAAGTTTACCCACGCATGGCTGCACAGGCGCACAACAGACCACCAATAAAGACCCAGAGCATAGCATAAGTCCATTGGGACTAGCTCATAGAATAAGGGAGTTAGAGCTGTTTGAATTTTTGCAAAGAAAAACCCCCAGGTGGTCAAACAAAGAATCACAGCATGCCCAAAATTGAACTGGGGCAAGATCTTGGGCCCAAATACATGCATATAAAATATGAAAAGGATCCATAGAAAACTGAAGACACTATTGCAGTAAAACAAGATCTGTGTATTTTGCGACTTTTGACCGACATAACCTTAAAATTTATGTCAAATCAAAAACCATTACAAATATGATGAAGCCTTAGCAGAACAACCTACAATAAAAATTTGAGCGTCTTAGCTTGTAGAATAAGGGAGCTTGAGCTGTTTGAATTTTTGCAGAAAAAGCCGCCTGGTGGCCAAACCAAGGATTGCAGCAAGCCCAAAATCTGAATCGGGCTAAATCTTGGGCCCCTATACATGCATATTAAATATGAAAAGGATCCATGGAAAGCTGAAAGCTTTATCGCACTGAAACGACAATTATGGAGGCACTAACACACACAAGGACGCATGACAGACCACCACTAATGACCCTAAGCACAGCATAAGCCCCTTGGGCCTGTTGGCCAAGCGGGCAAAAAATGTGAATTTTGGCTTCGGTACCTGAATTTTCTTGTCTTTCTTAACATTGGAGTTAATGGAGTTTCAGTGAGCGGTTCCGTTGCTTTTCGGCTCATTCAGCCGAAACCGTTTGTCCAATTGCTTCCAGTTACATATTTTTGACCAGCACAATTTTTGCTATAACGTAGATATAAAAATATTTATGAGGAGTGAAAAGTGCAGAAGTTAGAGTAAGTTTAAGAGAAGACTTCTTGACTGTTTTGCAGCTGTTACACCACTCTAACCGTGATGTCACCACACTCTAAGTTCCCAGAATTTATTTTTAAAAATATTTGTAAAAATTATGAAAGTTACAAAAAAGGGAACAGTAAAGAAACTATCCAAGTACTGCTTAACATTTTCTGGTTTAAATGACGTTTCTAGCTAAAAGTATAACAGAGTAAAAAATAGCTGAAAATAGCTACATTTTGAAAAATCTGTTTCATTGTTTCCTATGGGACAAAAATATTGAAATAAGAATTAATAACTCAAAAAGATATCAAAAAGATGAATACAAGCAACATAATTCAGAACAAGTTGAATTTTTTTAAAATTACAATGAAATTTTTAGGTTGAAGAAAGTAGGAGTAGTTAGTCAGCACAAAAATCGAAGAAGAGAGAAAAAATAAAGAGTGGCAAGAACATGATGAAAGTAGGAGACAAACCGCCAAACTAAAAAAAAACTGCTGGAACAGACTTATCACGAAGACACAAGGTTTGTAACAGCCCACTAAACAAGTGAGTGAGTGACCATTTACAATGCATAGACCAAGGCAATCTTTTCTGAGTGCCGTAAGGAAAAAAGGGGACCATGATGTTTATCTCTCTAGTTTCATTTATTAAGTAGCTCTGCAAAACCAGAAGAG
Source organism: Gymnothorax reevesii (assembly GCA_029721435.1). Classification (NCBI taxonomy): domain Eukaryota; kingdom Metazoa; phylum Chordata; class Actinopteri; order Anguilliformes; family Muraenidae; genus Gymnothorax; species Gymnothorax reevesii. The sequence continues at coordinate 85,232,157 of CM056583.1, forward strand.
CATACAGAGGTTTGAACATCATTTTCCAAACAATGATTAACAATGCAGTGATATCAGTGTGGTTTCATAAACTCTGGCTGATGTTTGTTTTGCATCATAACACATATTTGTCTTTCACAAAAGATTTTGGTTTAGTATGACAAAGATTGTGGAGTAGCACAACAAACACTGGGGTATAAAAGTTTGTAGTATAGTACAACAAAGATTTTGTTATAGTACGACAAAGTTTGTGGTATAATACGACAAAGATTGTGGTGTAGAGCTGATAACGCAAGTATGGAAATTTACTTGCACAATGCAGCTGTCCCACTGGTTTCTTATTAAAAAAGTTCAGGTGCAAGGGCACAAACTGTGTGTGACTGGTGAATGGCACCTGAAACTCATTCACTCGTCGCCTTGTGATCGTTACCTGCCTCATCAACCCATAACTCCCCTGGTTTGGCGACCACAGAGCCGCTTTTAGTGAAGATATAAGACTGATCAGGGCTAAGCTGGATGCTGTCCATGAGCTTGTTCTCAGGTTTGCAGACGCTTGTGTCATCAGGGTCCACACTGTACATGATCACATGCAGCACCTGATCTATCTTAAACTTTATGTACCCATTTAGAGGAATCACGAAGGATCCGTCCTTAGCAGGGTCTATTTCTTCAGGAAGTGGTTTGAAGATCTTGCCCCCACTCTCTGTGATATCGCTCAGCTTGATGGGCATCAGGCTGTGGAAAATGCGCACTGTCTTTCCTGTGGCGTTCGCTGCTTGTTGAGTGCCAGGGGGCTCCAAAGGCACAGCTGCACTTCTTGCTAATGTTGTCCAACCAAAGAGAAAGACAGAGATGGGGGGGAGCAAGGGTGAGTATGAGAGAGAGAGAGAGAGAGAGATAGATTACGCTTTTGTAATAGGTATTTTGACTTATGTCCTGCCAATAAAACATTTGAATGGAACTGAGCTGAAAAAGTGAGAGAGAGATGGAAGACATGCTTAAAAAAGAACTGCAGTGAAATCCACAAGCATAAATAAAGATATACATCATATAAAATACATGCTATGCAACAAAGTATAAAACTGAAAACTGATCAAGTATTTTGTGAATATAAAAATACATATGAAATTCAATGTAAAGCACTTTCTGCTCTCGTACAAGAAAAGGACAGGATGGACATAAAAGGCAATAATGTTTTATGACCTACCATATATATTGATAGTGTTGCAGCCGCCATAAACTGAAAAAACATATGCACATAAATATCAAATCACAAAAGAAGTATAAAAGCAAGAAAATGTATTTTGGCAAATTTTCAAATCAGTATATACTTAGAAGGAAAGCAAAATTCATGACAAAAGTCAGCAAAATGAAAATTGAGATACAAGGCTATATTTTCTGACAGCACCAACCATTGATATGCATGTTTCCGTTTTCCTGAAGGATTCTTCTAAAAAACAAGAGAGAGAGAGAGAGAGAGAGAGGGAGGGAGGTAGAGAATGAGTATAAGTTCTGGACAAAGATTTATTCAAATTAAAATTATCCGACATCAACAACAGTTTTTAACACATATGAATGCAGATTGCAAAACAAAACAAAAAAAAAAATCAATAAAAACAATTCAATTAAAGCAACACACATGCAAAGGTGTTTTCAAAATCCTTTAAAGAAGAAAGTAAGGCTTTACATCCCAAACACTCTAAAACGCTGTCAAAACCTCTATTTTTACGTTTTGAGACTTGAGAGAGAGAGAGAGAGAGAGAGAGAGAGAGAGAGAGAGAGAGAGAGAATTGTAAAGGTAACCAATGTGATTCTAATATGAAGTCATTTAAATGCTGCAACTTTACAAGTTGCCATTAAATGAACTAAGGGGACTGTGTAATATTGCTCCTCATAAGTAAATAACTCATCTGAATCACACTCATCTGATATCGCCCTTCACACTGCAATGCTTTGGTGGTTTGTGTCGAGGCTGCAGTGTAAGACTGGCTGCTGTACACTGGGACAGCACAGTCATCTCACCTGCTCAGATAGGTGGTTGGGTGTGGTCACAGGAAGTGGTCTCAAGCAGGAGGCAGGAGTACGGCTGGAGATTGTGCTCAGGAATTCCTTCTCTCTGGACTCCTGGACTTATATACACCTCGGAGAGGAAGGTGCAGCCCCCAAACCTTGGATCTCTGCATGCTACACCCAGTTTATCAACTTCCATGGAAGTGGTCAGTGTTATCTTCAATTCACTAAAATAAAACAGTACTTTACTGGTCTTCTCTGATTGTTCCAGGGAATTCAATAAACTCAAAGTCCATTTGGCTTAAAATCTAAAATGCAGAAAACCATCAGTGACTAGGGCCAGACAGCAGGGTTAATTCTACCCAGAGAATGTCTTTTTGGATTTTATTATCTATATTTCTAAAAGAGATTCAATACAGGTCTTTACTCTGACATTATAATAAAAATGAAACCTGCTAAGGTTAAGATATGTAAAATGTACTATTTAGTTTTTTATATTGGGACAAGGCCTCATGATATCCTCAGACAGCTATTGTAACACAAAAGAAGTTGTCATCATTTTAGTCAATTCTGAATGTTTTTCAAAAAATAAGTGACATCTGTAGTGTTTCTGGTCAAATATCACCCGGGAGAGAATATTGGCAGTTACACATATCATTTAAAGATTGTGGGTTGCTCTGGGGGGTCAAATTTGGCATAACTTGGCATACACCCATGCACTCACATAAAGACATATGCGCGCACACACACGAACGTGTTCACACCAATGGCGGCTCGTGAACTGGCAACTGGGGAGGCTCAAAACAATCCCTTAAAATTAATGATTGATCACAACCTGTTTTCAATCATTCATTTAAATTACCATTGCAGACACTCCAAAAACTCTCAACATTATCAGGCGTGGCCAGTTTTTATTTATAACACATACCGATTACGACCCCGAACTTCTCGGGCTTTTCTTTACGCAACAGTTGGAAGCATTGCATGTGTTTTATAATTGTTTAAATGAAATTAGATCATTTGAAATGTTTTTATGCAATTCCATTGCTTCCAACCCCTCCATGCACAAGGACTTCAACTCCGCACGAGAGTCTCTTCCATACGCGTTGATTGATTAATTGCTGACTACAGCAGAGGAACGTAAATATGCACCTTAAACTCACACCGAATGCATAAGAGTCGACAGGTGTGCGTTATAAATGCGACAGAGCAGCCAGTACTTCAAAGGAATAGAGACAGAGGAACTGCCAGTAATTCAAACGACAAGAGACAGAAACGTGAAAAAAAACTTTTAATGAGGATGGCCATACTTTTATCAGATAGTAGATGGTAAAAGCTTTAATTATTTGCAAACTCATGATTAATGAATATACAGTATCTTTAAAGCATGTCATTGGACACATTATATTACCATATTACCCAGCATCCAGAGATATAGCTTTCCCTTCTCCATAAGTTTTTTATTTGAATATTACTTTACTACAAATTTCAGCAAGTAAAAAAAACAGTAAAGAACTGCTAAATCAAGATTGTTTTGTAAAAGAAACCTCTACAGAGAGGGGTTGCATGTACACATAGGCGGCCTTACCTATGATTCAACTGTTTTAGTTAAAATGGGCCTCGCCCTTCTTGCCCTTCTTGCTAGACTAGAATTAACTTCCCTGTGACTGTGACTGTATGAAAATACGCAGAGGCGCACCACCAGGAGAGGCAAACTGGACAAATATTTGGGGGCCCCCAAAAAGGCAAATATTTGGGATCCCTGATGGCCACTCAAATTGGTACGTTTTGCAATGACTTCTAAAATCCCCATCAAGCCATCTATGAAGGCATTATAGCGGGCCCCCCGCCAGTGCCACGAAAGCCCCTTAAACTGGGCCCCTTCTCGGAGTTGCGGCGAATGCAGAGAATACACAGCTCCCTGTGGTCAGAGTTGCTGGTTTTCTTTGGTAGATAAACTACGTATTAGTTGCATGAAGACTGAGCTGGCAAAGTCATGCAGTTATTCATAGCCTACAAATGCTGGCTGCTTTGGTAAATTTGAGCTACAGAAAAATGGGACAAGCATCACGGATGTGTCAGTTGTGGGCAATATAGCAAGACCCTGATTGGGCATCCAGGCGTTAGAATGCAAATGTTTGGTTTCTGTCAATTTCAAGGAAAATGGCTGCTCCTATTGAATTGAAAAGAACCTTCCTTTTCTTACCACCAAAACATGCAGAAAATTAAAATTTTCTTGGATCATTTGTTTCATTGAAATCAACAAAGAAAGGAAACAAAATTCAAGATGGCTCCCATGTAGACCATATTGAAAATCCTAGCGCTCCCATTTTCTAATGGAATCTGCCTCGATCCACCCACAATACAAACAGCCATTTTGAATGTTGTCGGTTCATCCTTTCTCCTTGAAATAGATGAAAACCAAATGCAATTTGGCTGCTCTGGTGGCCCTATCGAGGGCTTGGAGCGAAATGGTTATATGTCCATTTTAGAGTTTCTGAGGAAAATTGATTTGTAGGTTTCCAAATGTTCTATTAAATCAGGTATTTTATACCATTTTTTTCCAGTCACTCTTTTGCTGCATGGTCCATAAGTATATTGAAAGCCTAAGTTTTCATAGGAGTGTAACCGCAACATCTTGGTCAAAATTTCCAAAAATGGACATGTCATCTCAGTGCTCCAACAATGCTACCATATGATGTGACATAACACAATGGTGATTGGTTGAAGGTAAGTTCGTTTGCAATGGAAGACAGATAGAAAGCTGTGACAGGGGCTAAATGTCCCAAAACCACAAAATTTGTATATCACCATTGTGCTCCAAACCCTCGATATTCAAAATCACAGCGTCTCAATTTCCAAATGGAACCTTTCGCAACCCACCACCAATAAATGCAGCAAATTCTAATTTGATTTAATCAGCCTTTCTCCTCAAAATTGAGGGAGACAAAATTCAAGATGGCTGCCGGGCAGCCGTATTGAAAATCTCAGCACGCCAATTTTTCAAAAGAGACCTTCCTCTACCCAGCACCAGCGCACACTGGAAGTTTTTATATGATCTGACCAGCTGTTCTCATTGAAATCGATGGAAACCAAAAGTTTACGTACTGATGTTTGGATGCATAGTGCGCCCAGCCGACTCTCCTGAGCTCAGGGCATAAAAAGCAATTAAATCAAATCAAGCCAGTTGTTCTGTGGTATTAAAGTCATGTCAGTTTCAACAGCTCCAGTTGTGAACCATCTTTTAGTGAAAGCTATTCTTAAGTTAATTCAAAGACCATAGTAGAGTAAGTCAAGAGATGTTTCATATGCAATCAAGAGATGTAACCTGGGGTTTTAGCCTGAGGTTATATCAAAGTGCATCAGTATCTGCTCAGGGAATTTAAATATCTAAAACAAACTTGTAGAAATCATAAATAATGGAACTCTGTTCTACATTTGGTACTTAGAATATGGTATGGAATATCATTCCAGGAAATAAAAAATGTAGTGCATGTTTGAAAGCATGTGTCTTATCCATTGCACTGCCCCACAACAGAGGACTATTCAAGTAATGTCTCTTCATCTTCCACGAAGCAGGTCAGACATATCAACCATAATTACTGTGGAGTCTCTGCAATCCCATTATCTACCATAATCAAAAACTTATTCACACCCCGCGATGCATTCCAGAGTAGAGGGCGATCACCTGTCTAATTGTCTACAAAATTATACTTGAAACTGGAATGAAACATCAAAGTAGCAGCAAAGCAAGGTAAGCTATATCTCATATCATTCTCGTCTTAGTGCTGTTAAGGAGTTTTTGGGTGGCTAGAGACTAATCATTTTATTGCTTCATAGTTCTTTGTTGATTTTTAGATGTGAGTTTCACAATATGAACAAACAAACTGGTGCGCCAGTTGTTTGAAAGAGTTTGAGTCATTACCCATTAACCATTAAACAAGCACAAAACCGCGCAGACGCATGGCTCGTAATACAGGTCATCCCCACAAAATAAAAGACCACAGCACCAGTTTGTTCGCAATGGGGGGAAAAAAAATGCTATAATGGATGCTCCAGCCAGTACATATATAGTTACTTTGAAAACATGTAAGGTGGAATCAGATCACCTCAGGAAAATATGGACCTTAGCGACCATTGTCCTCAGAGGCCCTGCCATTGCTTATGTCATTTACAGATGGTGAGGGGTCTGACCCCATCATCTGCTGCACTGAGTGGACAATAGCATGCTCTTACAAGTAATTTTTCTTCCTTCTTTTTCTGCAATGAAAAGGTCATTGGTAGAGCCACCTGAATAGGTTCTAGGATAAACTCCTCAAAAAGGAACTTTCCCTGGGTGGGTTTGACGTGAAATTCTTGAGACATGAAAGGGTTCTTAGCTGAGGCCCTGGATGGGTTCTCTGCAGACACCAATAGAAGGCTAAAGGGTTCTTGGCAGATGCATTGTATTGCTTCAATGTAGAACCATTAGAAGATAAAAAGGCTGTTTGTAGAACCTCCTGGGATGTGTTCTTGGTGGCACTCTAAGAATATATAGGGCTCTTGGAGGACCCTTTCATGTAGAGTTCAATGTGTAGCCATTCGATTGTAATAATAATAATCCATGAATTATGAATTTAGCAAACAGACTAAATGAATTTAGTTTGCTAAATTCATAATTCATGGAGTCATCAGTTTCATGTATTCTGTACCATGAAAAAGTATTTGCCCCCTTCCAGATTTCTTATTTTTTTGCATATTTGTCACACTTAAAGGGTACCTATTATGTTGATCCTTCTTTTAAAACATATTAGTTATGTTATGTTGGTTGTCCATTCTCAACCTCTGAAAATTTTCTAAACATAAGATACAGGGGTTTTGCCGTAATCCAAGGACGTGATTTTTTGAGTGTGATTTCCTCTCTGAACAGCTCCTCCCAAGATCTTCACGAGACCTGGGCAAAACCTGACGTCAGGCTGTGCCATCCAATTAGTACAAACCTAGCCTACAGCCATCCACTGCGCTGGACCTGCCCACACTGTAAACTATTCTAGCAGGCAGAAACGACGGCAGATCATACTATGCCTTAGTAGCGTCGACACTTTTGGAAATACATAAGAACCGCAGATTATTTGAGGTGCAATTTTGTTAGTATCTCTCCCAAAGCTGCTTGTCCCGCATACTGTCTAACTTGCAAACAGCAAAAGTTTTGTGACGTTTCGGTACTTAAACCTCCATCAGACAAATACAAAACACATTGAAAGAAACCATCTTAAATAGGGTGTGGTGGAGAGTCTCAACCCGTCACCCATATGTACACGCGCCAACCCATCCCATAGTTTTAAGGAATGACGTGGCACCTATTATTTCCTGAAAAAACACCCAAAAACATGCATAAAAACCAGAGAAAAAAAATTATATATAAAACCATCTCCCACAGAGTTATTTATAGGGGATTATATTTAGAGGATCTGTGATGATACGCTCAGAAAACAGACGCGAGAACAAGGCAGTGCAGTAGATGAGAATTTATTAAGCGAGGGGGGAAACTCCCGGAGGGCAGAAGGCAAAGGTACAAAGTCCACGATCCAAAAATCACAATCCAGTTGGGAAAAATCTGAGTCGAAAAAACCAGGGCAGCAATCACAGTACTCGTGGTCAGAAAAGGCTTCAAAAACATAGGTGCAACAGTAATCCAAAACAGAGCCAAAAATCAAAATCAGGGACGGTCCAGTCAGAATAGAATCACTGAGAGTACAAGGCGAAGACAAGCGTGGCACAAGCAAACTGAGAGAGATGTTCTGACAAGGAAATCCTGTGAGAAGACTCCTAATATACACATACATGCTTAACAGAACACAGGTGCAGGACTTAAGACTAATTACAAAGGAGGGAACATGAGGGAGAACCTAATCACATGAAGTAGGCAAAAGCCAAATCGTGGACAGGGATCACAAGACAGCCTATAGACAGACATACGGCTCCGGTTAAGGAGTTCTAACGTGCATAGATAATGAGAAAAAGGACAGCGTGAGCAGGTGTGGAGGATCCAGAGAAACGCAGCAGAGAAGATTAGGTAAAGGCAAGAGGCGGAGATTAGAACAGGGCGAGTGCTGAGAGCTTGTTAATCAATTAGTAAAGTGCAGCTATACAATCTCTTGTGCTTGTGTTATGTATGAGTATTTTTTGTACAGCATTATATTTCATTTGTAAATGAAGATTTGTTACATGCTGTTTTGCTGCCTTGCTGGTCAGCTGTATTTATTTTGTTCATTTGGCACCCTCTGGTGGCGTGTCTGTAAAATCATTAGGAAAAGACTAGTGATTTCTAGAAGCTTCTGGCACCTTCCTGCTTGGAAGGGGCGGGATTTCCCTAGGATCCTGTGGATCTTTCTATAAGGTTGCCAGTCTATATAAATGCTGTGATTTTAAGCACAACAGAGCAGAGAGTAGAAGAGAGCAGAGCAGAAGCAGAGTTTTGTTTTGGCAACGGTTAAATAGTGGCATTAGAGTGTGACTAGAGAATTAAATAGTGGATATATTTTTTTTCTACAACTTTTTATGTGAAGAATAGATTTGTTTTAGTTGTACTTTCTGGTTTTCTTTGTTGTGATTTTTTCAAGTCATAACACTTGTTAGTAAGTTAGCATTATATACAAAGTTAGTTTGGGTTAGTAACTTTTGCAAAAATAACAAATTGTTAGTATTGGTTAGTAAAATAGAAAAGCAAGGTGAAGGAAGTAAACGAGACTGGAAAGAATGGTTGAAATCCAGAAACCATTAAATCACCCGAAAGAGTGGCATATAACTGCAGGAATGGAAAATGGCAAAATACAAAACATGTCTTGTCTAGTTTAGTTTTGCCATGAACATAATCAAGCAACCAAATCACAATACATAATTCAAGACATGGTTAGACAATGCAAAGATCAAAATCCAAACAAGACAAAATGTCAGACAGATCAGAATCACAACAGAACCCCCCCCCCATCCCCCCCCCCCCCTTTGTACAACACGTTCGTTAGACCACACCAGGAGTATTGTGTACAGTTCTGGGGACCTCACTTTAAGAAAGATATAGAGGCTCTAGAGAAAGTTCAAAGAGCCACCAAGCTTATTCCAGGTATAAAAGATGAAAGCTATGAGAAGAGGCTGAAGATCCTTAATCTCTTTAGTCTTAGGAAAAGGAGACTCAGGGGTGATTTGATTGAGGTCTTTAAATATGTTAAAGGGATTAACAAAGTGAATCATGTAGGATTCCTTCGACCAAGTGTTGTGAGTAGAACTCGGGGTCACAAATGGAAGTTGAACAAAGGTAAATATAGCACTGATATTCTGAAATATTTCTTCGCCCAAAGAGTAATTTCAATGTGGAATAGCTTACCTGACCATATTGTTGAGGCAGAGACCTTGGGGGTTTTCAAGAGCAGGCTTGACCTAAAGCTAGATACCATCGAGTTATTCATATTCTGAAGGGATATATTCACAATAGTATATAGAAACTGGCGAGCTTAGTTGGGCTGAAAGGCCTGTTCTTGCCATTCAAGTTATGTTATGTTACATTTGGCCGTCCATGGATGGCTGAGAACAACTGGGGCATGAGGTGACTGAATGAGGTAGAGCTTAATAGATTCATGGTGGTTGCCAGAAATACGTAGTTTAACCCCTTTGCGCAGAAGCCAAATCTGGCTTTTTAGGTGTTACCTGATTTAAGACTTTATAATTCAAGATTGCTGCTTTACAGACAGAAAAAATTTGGCTCAATTGAGTCTAGACACTTAAAGCATATAGACTCCCATCAAATTTCAGTTTATTTTTATGATTTTAGTAGCAAAAAGCGGCTGCAAACATAAAAAATCTTCATGAGAATTCACCATTGAAACAGCAAAAAAATAATACTGACAATTGAAAAACTGCTGGGGCCTAAAACTATACATTTCTGAAATCATTTACTTCTTGACCACAAGTACAATTCATCTTGAACATTACATTCTGGATTACCTGCTTGCTATGAGCCAAATTAGACAGCTATCCAGGTATCCCCAAAGTCTGAGATCCATCAAAATGGTTCACTGTCAAATCATAAATTAATCATATATTTAACACAAATAAACTTTTGGGGCATTAAATTCAGCATGAACTAATGATTTTCTGGTTGAGTATAGCATGAATTTATCAATATCAGTGCAGTTGAACATCATTGGTCACCAGTAACCTCTCCAAACACAAAACATGCCTTTTCTCCATAATAAAGTTAACAATATTGTCCATTTTTCTTCGAAGTCCCCCAAGCATTAAATAATGTGCTGATTAAACAGCTATAACATTCACACTGCAATGAAAAGCTAACCGCTCTCACATCCGAGCTCATAACCTTTCACCTTATAAGGGTGAAAACTCACTAACTCAGTAATATCTGAATTCTGAAATATACCTTATTTTAACAGAACAGAAATTTCACTTTCAGGAAAAAATAAAACGACATATGCCTCCATATTCAACAGAATGGTGTAATGAACGTACCGTGGGATCTACCGACGTCCGTGGGCTGCACGCATTAAAGAAACGAAAACCTCGGCATTCGAGGTCTTTAAACGCGGTATAAATTCTACAGCAAAAAGCTATAATGAGTAAAATGCAAACAGAGTAGAAGTATAACCTGTTTTCTCAATTGATGCCTTCCTCCACAGACAGATGTATCGGGTAGAAGGAACTCTCCAGTACTGTTTCATCCGGAATAATTCCCATTGACCCCGTCCATACAACATGTATCTCGAAAATGAAACTGTACACTTCGGGCCGGTTTCGTGTGTCTTTGTTTCTTCGATATTGCATCATTTTCAGCTGCGCAACCGTGGCAAACATTCGAAGAATACAACCGACCATACTTTTACGCTTATCTTTGTATCCTATTCTTATTGTCCGATCAATGTATTTCAGTTATTGAGGAAAGTTTAAACACTCGGGAATTGGATAAGAAACGAGTCTATCAATACATCTTTACCCGGGAAGCTTCACGAGGGCATTAACAACAACTGTAGAGTTACGCAGATGAAGCTGAGTATATAATTGAGTGACTGGCTATCGACACCGGTACTTGGGTGGATAAAAGGGAGTGCTGAATTTGTCATTGGAGGAATATACGCGTTAATCCATGGGAGGGAACTACGCATATTTTGTGTGTGATGACTGTAATTGACAGTAGAATGTGAGAGAATCAATACTATGCCTGATTTTTTGCTTCACGAAACTTATTTTTTTAACCACTAATTGGAATACTGTTGGCTCACTGTCAGTGTTGGGGAAGTTACTTTTAAAAAGTAACTTTTGCTTTTTACTCGTTACTTCTTAAAAAAGTAATCCGTTACACATGCTTACATCCATTTACTAGCTGACGATTTGATACCGAATTCCATCTGAAACAGAGATTATGCAGACTGTAGCTAACTTGCTACCCACAATTACAATGAACTATGACGGTTTCTGCAGTCAGGGAGCTGAAATCAGTCTGCTGGCATAGCATGTAGCAAGTGAACTGTCAGCAGTCGCTGACACATGAAGTGGACACGTCAGCTTCATTTGTAACCGGACACAATTACAATCGTTTAATGAATAAAGCCTGATTACCTCGCTGCTATAATATTTACGCTCATTATCGCTTGAGTACCTATTGTTTACCGCCCCGCAGGACGCAACTGATTCGACGCCACTAAATTTACTGGATATAAATGAGCAGCTAGGTTTCTGTTCCACCCAGTCAAATACCAGCTCTAACGTTGCTATGGTTACAAGTTGGCTAGTGGATGAATTTCTACTGGTGAAACTATTGTATCCGAACTACCTGTGCGGTTCCACGGTTTTAACGCAGACCTGCCAGCCAATCAGAAAAATGTATTCACCCAGACCATGGTATAAAGCTAAAATAACCGCGTTTCTGGAGCACCGAGGATACGAGTAGACAAAGCAGACTTGGATTATACTTAGTTACCCTCTATGGAAAATAACTTTTTACGTTACTAGTTACTTTTACGTTGCTTGACTTTGGGCAGAACCACATATCTGTTCCTAAATGTGTAGGCCTTCATAAAGTTTGACTATGGAGGACATATCAGGTATTTCTTTTGTGCTCTTTTTTATGAAAAATGCCACAAACAGAGCACTTGACAAGTAGGCTTCAACACCACCACTACGCCCTATCCAACGATATGAAATAACATAGCCTCAATATATCTTATGGGCATATGGGTGAAAATAAAATACATAAGGACTTATTTTAGAGCCTACTCTTTCATCAAACAGGCTACTCCAAAACTGGTGCAAAGCTAGTGCAAATCGTATCAATAGGCTCCTTAGGAACATCATAAAGAAAATCTCAAAATAAAGCATTCCTCATCTAAATCCAACAAAAGATAGAATAACTTCTAAATGTAAAATGTATTCACCCAGACCATGGTACAAAGCTAAAATAACCGCGTTTCTGGAGCACTGAGGATACGAGTAGACAAAGCAGACTTGGATTATACTGGACGCTGCGCTGTCTGATGTGTTTGAAAGTTTGTCAACAGACGTTTTGTGGAGTTTTTCTGTTGCTACCGGGTGGCCCCCAATGATTTACAGAAAAATAGGAATTTGGATAATTTTTCAAAACTCTCCAGTGGCCATAAAGTTGCGGCAGGTGAATGACAACTTTGTCCGTTCGAGACATCTAATGGTAAGTAATTGATATACAAATTATAGCGCCAGACAGTTTCACAGACATGGCTTAAGCGTAAATGTAAATAATGTGTTATTCTCGCCGATTGTGGTGTATGTTTTGGAGAAATGTTGGAAATAACGTTAGTACCATATTTAGCTAACAGCAATATCGACTAAAATCATAACCTTTTCGGCTTATGATTCATGAATCTGTTAATCATATACTTGTGTCATTTTTCAATTGGATATTGGTTTTGTGTGCCAGCTTGTGTCATTATTTGACGTTATTACTAATGCTAAATAAAGAATCGAGAAAAATGAAGCAGATCACCGTCGCCAGCAGTGGTTTATAGTTTGCGGTATATACTTGTTAGTAGGATGAATAATTTGCTAGCTAACATGCAAGCGGTTTTACCGAATATGAATTTATTCATTCAATGGCAAAGCGCCTGAGCATACTAACTATCAAAACGAGCTGAGTTCTGAAAGTATCCGGCGCTTTGGCAATGACTCCGCCTTTCTGGTCGCTGTGTGAATGGCTTAAGACGGCTAAAGGCGCAGCCTATCTTTCGCTGCCTGAAAGGGGCTTCCAGAGCAATTCAAGACTGCTCTGAACTGCCTCAGATACACTTTTTTTCTATCTGAATACCGCTTCAGAAAAGTAATGTTGTGCCGAATTGTGCTTCTACTAGCTGCCTACTGGGGCCAGTGTTAGGCCCAGGATATGCTTGCCGTGTGCACATTTTATGCCTGAATGCGTTGCCATGCGTATTTTATGTCGATGTTACCCGTGGTACCACACCTGAACACAAGGTACGCAGACATGTGCGCATGTTGCAATATTGACACAACCGCGAGGGGCGATCTTCTGAACTTCCATGTTGAGCTCGTGTTAGAGTCAAACAATGGTGGAAAATATTAATGAGAGCCCGGTTGGCTATCTGCTGTCTTCATGATACCGCCAGTATCCAATGTTGCCAATTTAGCAACTTTTGGCCTTCTCTGGCGACTAACACCTCATCTAGCGACTTAGCGGCTTTTTAGGTGAATCTGGCGACTTTGAAAAAACACATCTCTCGAGGGTCAAAATCATTGTTTTTCAACGTAACTTTAGCTCTGCACCGCCACTAGAAGCTTATTTCATGGTTAAGCAGCACTGCACATTAGCCCCGATCTCGAAACTGTACCCTTTGGGATTGTCAACATAGCCATGTAGACACATTTTCTTGAGATCAGTGAGTCGTGCGTGACGTTATGACATCATAGTTATGTCATGACATAATCTAGCGACTTTTCAGATAGCCAATAGCGACTTTTGGTGATTTGTTTTTGGCAACACTACTGGTATCGTGCATAGTGCTCTGATCGTTGTGCTGCAAGTATGTGCGGTTGCGCACGTAAATTAAGTCACACAGCTAGCATATCCTGGGCCTTAGGGCTCGTTGAAAGGACTTTCATTCAAAACCCTTGGTATATCAGAGGCCCTTTGTATGAACATTTGTAATCAGAGGGCTCTCTTAACAGTATGCTCTCCCATTAGTGCTCTCCCGAGGGCCCCCACATAGCCAGAAGTCGCGACCCTTAGCAGGGGCTTTCATAATCATAGGGCCCTCTGAAACCATTCCCCCCTACTTCCTTGAACCCCTAGTTGGTAAACATTAGGGCTCCCTTAGGAGTGTTCGCGAGAGGCACTACAGCAGGGCCAGCCCAGGGGCCCTCTGACTGCCGTCCCCCGTAGCCCAGGGGCCCTCTGACTGCCGTCCCCCATGGCCCAGGGGCCCTCTAATTGCCGTCCCCAGAGGCCCTCTGATTGCCATTCCACCTAGTCCAGGGGCCCTCTGATTGCCGTACCCCATAGCCCAGGGGCCCTCTGATTGCAGTCCCCTGTGGCCCAGGGGCTCTCTGACTGCCGTCCCCCATAGCCCAGGGGCCCTCTGATTGCCGTACCCCATAGCCCAGGGGCCCTCTGATTGCCGTCCCCCATAGCACAGGGGCCCTCTGATTGCCATCCCTGTCCCCCCCGCCCAATTCATATCACCCTTCTCTCTCGGTTCTCTGCATATATGCCCTATAACAGTGTGAGTAGTCATAAGATCCTAGAGAATAGAGGCCCTCTGACATCGCAATTGGCATCGGCATCTGCATCTGCATCGCTTTGGGCCCCTCCCCCGGGCCCCTGGTCCGTAATATGGCCCTGCTGAGGACACTCAGCTGGTGCCCAAACTTACCTCCAGTAACCATACTGTAGAGTTGACATGGAATCATTGCATACCCAGATGATGTTTAGGACGTCCTGACTTAAACATCATAACCCGCATGTGGACCCTCATCTTGTTCACAGTCTTTCCTTCTTGTAGCTTCCATCCTAACTGCACCTCCCTCCTCTGATCATCAGGAAGAGCTTTCAGACCTGAAGGGAATTTCTCCATCTTTTACGACGACTAAAGTCGACTAAAGTCAGAATAACGTCGATCCCGCCTCACAGACCTTATGCTTGTGCCATTGCCTGAAACATCACCCCCTATACTCTGGTACTCTACACCCAACTAGGAGTCCCAAGCTATGGAGAGATACAGAGATGAGTCCCTAGTTTCCTGAATATTTCAGGCTTTACCATCGCTAGCCTGAGCTGGTTTCTTCTTTGACCAAGAAAGAGGGGGGTCGCTGCAACCCTGCATCAACAGGGAACTAGAGGCAACTCCGATGAAGGATTGTTATCCTTCACTTTTGAATTGTTATCCTTTTGATGTGGAGGACAGGGGCTACTTTGCAGTGCTGCCTGGCTCATGAGGAATCTCCACTGGGGGCTTACCCAGCCACCCTGCTGTGTGTCTGAGGTCCCTTTGCTGCCCTGCCAGGCTCCTGAGGGTGCTCTATTGCCCTGCTCAAAGAGTCCTGTCTTCATCTGCTACTAGGCTCTTCAAGCCTCATGCCCTCCATAACAATCACACTCAATTTTATGTCTCGAGAAATGAACCTGTGTCTTTGTACACCCTACAGTTCTCCTTCCTGTTCAGAGCCTATTCCCAGCCTCATTGATTGTGGCCCAGCTTATGCCATGCATTGGACCCTGGATGTCCAACATGGAGGATGTTGCCATCAGTTCCTTGTTGACTGGAAGGGGTTGAGGCCCAAGGAGCATTGCATAGGACCTCTTTAAGTTAAAGCTCGTTCCCCTCTGGCTCCTCTGGTGCCCGGGCCTTTTGACTGGCCTCAGCTTCAAAAGCTGCCTAATGAAAAATGGCTGCGCCGGATAAAGTGGAATTTCCGCTAGTATTGTGTAGGTACCACCTATTCCATCATTCAATGCCCAGTTAGGCATGAAAGTCTGATACAGAGGTGCTGTCACCTGCTGCTGTCTCATCTCCCCAAACACTCTCTCTGGTTCGCCTGACAGTTCTCCTTCCTGTTCCATGCCTCTTCCCAGGCACATTGATTGTGGCCCCACTTATGCAGTGCATTGGATCCTGGATGTCCAACACGGGGGATGTGGCCATCAGTTCCTTGAAGACACATCGCCTTTCATCTCCCTTCCTATTCAACAACTTACGTCTTTTGCATTCGCTTCTTGGCTGAGACTTGTTTCATGGTTATTTCCTCATGACTATGTAACATGTATTTAATCCCCTTGGTTTGAGTTGCTGGATTGTAATGTGTAATTTGCGGTTCAAACCATTTTGTATTTGTAGTTGTAATTCTTTTTCTTTATTATGTGTAATGTAATCTTAATCCAGTCAGTTTTTATTGTACAAACTCTTTGAGCATACCCTCTGTTACAAACCAGCCAGAAATATGCACTTGGAGATCAGTCAAGAAAGCCCAAATGATGTATTTATTGTGAGCAAAACGCAACAGAGCAGGACTCAGAAAACTGGAGGAGAGGTGCAGTCTGAGTCCAGTGATTAACATGCGGCAGTAGAGGGGCGTATGGGCTTTTTTAAGAGTTTGCTGTATTCCTCCTTATTTTTGTAAGTAGAAAAATAAATGCAGGCACGTCTTAGTTGCAAAATGAATAGTTTAATAGAGTAAAGGAACTAGTGGGTCTGTTCCCCAAGTACAGAAAAGTCTCACTAAAGTGAGAGGAGGAGGGGGGAGAGACAAACAAGGTGAGTGGAAATTGGGGTGAGGGCTGAGGGGTGATGAGGTGAACACACAAAGGAAATGATCAAGGAATTATATACCAGAAGCATTGGGGCCAGATAAGGTTGTGTATTGGCTCTCAACAATGTGCAAAACTTCAGAGGGCCCATCTCCTATTGGCACCCATGTTTTCCAACAGGACGTATCCGTTGGGCGGTAAAAACAGCACAGCGATCAGAAGCCAGATGGTCAATCTAACACTACAATGGCCGGACTGCTTCCAAAAGGGGTGTGGGTGCCCTATCCGTACCCACTGCCCGATCGGTTCTGCGCATGCGCAAACATTCTACGCATGTGTATTGTTCAACTCATATTTATGACACTGCCCGATGTGTTCTATGCATGCGTTATGTTAAGCGATCGAAATGGGATGCGTCTCAAGTAATTTAAATTGCATCCCAGTTCCCCGAGGATGCATGGAGGTAACAGGAGAAAGATCAGATGAAACGAAGTCAAATGTTTTAAGCGACATGAGATGTCCTTTCCGCAGTTGCGTTTTATGAAGCGAAGCTCTTTTCTGATGACGGCCTCGGCTGGATCTGTTGGAATACGATCCGTGGGAATTGGCACACATGTAAACCGTGAATTATGAGCAAATTTTAATTATCAAAGTACGAAATACAGTTCAGCTACCGCATGCAATATACCACTAAAAACAGCATAGGGGAGCCTAAATTTGAACTGTGGTAGCTTTTAAAATTGTGATTGAAATGTTTTCATGAAACAATTAAGTTCTCCAGTTATTAACTCCCTCGAAAATTTTGTTGCGTTGTTTGCGACCCTATTGATAATATATGACGTTGTAATGTGAATATAGGCCACTGGAGGGCAGTATTTACCTTTTTTTTTGTTAAGCTCAGACTGGAGCTAGGTTTGGGCATGTTTCGGGCATGTCTGAAACAAGTCCCAGAGAAAAGTCTAAAAGGTGGGAGGGGTCTGCAAAAGAATATATAAAGGGGAGAATTGAGACAGTAAAGTGGTAGGAGAAATTGCAAGAAGAAGGATACATGTGACCAGACCTGTCATTCTGTTCAAGACCTGTGAAGTTTCTTTTGTGGATTTTTGCCTGTGTTAGAGCATTTTCCTCACCCAGGACATCACCAAGCCACCCCACCAAAAAGGGACTGTAAATATTTCTGTTTTTTGTTGTATTCAATCTTGGTCAGTAGGTTAGTTAGTTGTTTAGTTGTCTGTTCATTAAATGTGTTTAAGTTTTTAAAACTGTGTCTGTCATCCCTTGCTGTTGCTGTTGTGTTGTAAATGTAATAACAAATTGGGGCCATAACAACGTAGATAAATTAATAGCCAATTTTAAACTCTGGAATTCCGCATATCTGCACCCTCATCACAAAAAAAAAAAATCACACTCCCCCGATATAAAATCCATTTATTTCCGTAGGCTACGCATCCAGCAATCTCAGTTTCTTTTCTATTGTAAGCGGTAAGAGATAACTTGATGCTGTTTTCTAATCGCAATGGGAAAAAAATAAAATAAAACCTCCGCTGCATGCCTAAAGAGCAAGAGATCGGAAGACTATGTGGAAAATTCACCGTCAATGTGCTGAATGTCTGTGGAGGGACACGTAGGCTATGATCACATTTTGACAAATAAGGGTTTAAATTAATATGCGATTTTGACCCACATGGTTTACATTATGGAAAGGAAAAAAATATGTATGAATTCCCAAATTCCTGTCAAGCAGCCATACTGTAAACATTTCTGTAAGATTTTGAGCAACAGTTTCCTTATTTTGCCATGACTTGCACTGGAAGTGATGAACATAGACACCCATTCACCTATAAATACACCTATTCAAAATGTTAACGCATGTGTGGTACAAATCGGGCTGCAATTCGTTGCACTTGCGCAGTACTGGTATTGCGCATGCACAGAACCGATCGGGCAGGAGGTACGGATAGGGCACCCCAAGGGGTTCTGGAGACCGCAAGGGCACAGGAAGATGTCCCTAATAAAGTGCTCAGGAGGAGGGATTAACATTTTTACAATATAACTAAACATATGGAAAAAGACCATATGTCTTTAGCTCAGTGCTAGAATGTTATTTTCAGGCAAGGAGCAAAGGCTGAGACACCACAAGCAAATTAAATAGACGAGACAATCAACGAGGGGGCGAGGCATCCACATGTTCACATGGGGGGGGATATGACAAGACAAATAGAAAATAATTTTTTATGTTGCATAAATCTTAAGAAAGACACAAAATTATTCTGAATATTTTCTAGGAGCAAAGAACCCCATATGTACCATAATCACTCAACATATTGGAGTATAAACAGCAGAAATTCAGCAGGAGGGATTAACCAATATGCTGGGGTCGGTCGCATGCACCTACTGGACTTAACACCTGACCTGAAGCCAAGTTGTGCGATCATAGAGGCATAACTTTAAAACCATCCAATCTTAAACCAAACCAATCTTAATCTGAACAATGATGATGCTGTAAACGTCCAGCAGTGGGCAGAATCGAACCGCAAATGATCTGTATCCATTTTACAGACTCACGCTGAGCCCTTTGAGCTTATGGATAAAGCATTAGGTCCAACGGAGAATTCAGTTAAGGTGTTTCTAACATACTTGTACTTCTACCTCAAAGATAGTAATTCCAATCTATTGAATTAAGGTACCAAATTAAATAAACAAAATTGTGTGTGCTGTGCCAAGTGCGGGAATACGAACAAGTTAAGAAATAGCGGCAAAGCCACTGCGCCAGCTTGGCCAAACGTGGCCAAAATGGAAGCCTCCTTTTGACCAAAGTATCAGTCCTATTGTTTGAAGTTTGTCTAGACCTTATGACTGTATATACATGTATGAAATATGAATAGGATCGGTGAAAAACTGAAGACGCTAGAGCGCAGATAAGCCAAAAGCTTACGCACGCATGCCCGCACAGACGCACGACGGACCACCACTAAAGACCCAGAGCATAGCATAATCCCCTTGGGCCTTTTGTCGAAGTGGGCAAAACCTACATAACCTTCAAATTTATGTCAAATCAACAACTCATTACATATATGATGAAGCCTTAGCAGAACAACCTACAGTAAAAATTTGAGCATCTTAGCTTGTAGAATAAGGGAGCTATAGCTGTTTGAATTTTTGCAGAAAAAAGCCACTTGGTGGCCAAACCAAGAATGGCAGCACGCCCAAAATCTAACTCGGGCTACATATTGGGCCCATGTATATGTATATAAAATAGGAAAAGGATCTGTTGAGAATTGAGGGCGCTATGGCGTTGAAACAAAATTGGCACATTTTATGACCTTTGACCTATTAAACCTATAAAATGAAGTCAAATAAAAAATCCATTGCAATTATGATGAACCCTTGGCAGAAAAACCTACAGTAAAAATTTGAGCATTTTAGCTTGTAGAATAAGGGAGCTTGAGCTGTTTGAATTTTTGCAGAAAAAGCCGCCTGTTGGCCAAACCAAGGATTGCAACATGCCCAAAATCTAAATCGAGCTAAATCTTGAGCTCATATACATGCATATTAAATATGGAAAGAATCCGTGGAAAGCTGAAAGCTGTATTGCACTGAAACAACAATTGTGGACACACTAACGCACACAAGGACTCATGACAGAGCACTACTAATGACCCTAAGCACAGCAAAAGCCCCTTGGGCCTGTCGGCCAAGCAAGCTTAAAATGTGAATTTCTGCTTCGCTACCTGAATTTTCTTGTCTTACTTAACATTGGAGTTAATGGAGTTTCAGTGAGCGGTCCCGTTGCTTTTCGGCTCATTCAGCCAAAACCGTTTATCCAATTGCTTCCATAGTTACATTTTCTTGACCAGCACAATTTTTGCTATAACTTGGTTATAAAAATATTTATGTGGAGTGAAAAGAGTGGGCGTTAGAGCAAGTTTAAGAGAAGACTTCTTGACTGATTGGCAGCTGTTACGCCACTCTAACTGTGATGTCACCACACTAAGTTCCCAGATTTTATTTTTAAAAATATTTGAAAAAATTCTGAAAGTTACAAAAAAGTTGAACAGTAAAGAAATTATCCAAGTACAGCTTAACATTTTCCTTTTTAAATGATGTTTCTCGCTAAAAGTATGACAGAGTTAAATCTGTTGTTATTGTTTCCTATGGGACAAATATATTGAAATAAGAATTAATAACTCAAAAAGTATGAAAGATATCAAAAAGATGAATACATGCAACATAATTCAGGACAATTTTTTAAAGTTTCAATGAAATTTGTAGGTTGAAGTATGTAGGAGTAGTTAGTCAGCACAAAATTCGAAGAAGAGAGAAAGAAATAAAGAGCGGCAAGAATATAAAGAAAGTAGGAGACAAACTGCCAAACTCAAAAAAACTGCTGCAACAGACTTATCACTGAGACACATGGTTTGTCAATCCCTCTAAATGAGTGAGCTTGCGGGTGAGTGAGTGACCATTTGCAATGCATAGACCACGGCAACCGTTTCTGAGTGCCGTATGGAAAAAAGGGGACCATGATGTTTATGTCACTACTTTTATTTATTAAGTAGCTCTGCAAAACCAGAAAAGCATACAGAGGTTTGAACATCATTTTCCCAACAATGATTAACAATGCTGTGATATCAGTGTGGGTTTCACATACACAAGCTGATGTTTGTTTTCCATTATAATACACATTTTTCTTTCAAGAAGATTGTGGTTTAGTACGATAGCATGACAAAGATTGTGTTATATAGTATGACAAAGTTTGTGGTATAGTAATAGTACAACAAAGATAGTGGTATAGTACGACAAAGATTGTGGTTTAGCACTGATAACGCAAGTATGGAAATTTACTTGCACAATGCAGCTGTCGAGCACTAGTTTCTTATTTAAAAAGCACAGTTGCAAGGGCATAAACTGTGTGTGACTGGTGAATGGTACCTGAAACTCAGTCACTCGTCACCTTGTAGTCTTTACCTGCCTCATCAACCCATAACTCCCCTGGTTTGGCGACCACACAGCCGCTTTTAGTGAAGATATAAGACTGATCAGGGCTAAGCTGGATGCTGTCCATGAGCTTGTTCTCTGGTTTGCAGATGCTTGTGTCATCAGGGTCCACACTGTACAGTATCACATGCAGCACCTGATCTGTCTTAAACTTTATGTACCCATTTAGAGGAATCACGAAGGATCCGTCCTTAGCAGAGTCTATTTCTTCAGGAAGTGGTTTGAAGGTCTTGCCCCCACTCTCTGTGATATCACTCAGCTTGATGGGCATCAGGCTGTAGAAGAGACGCACAGTCGTTCCTGTGGCGTTTGCTGCATGTTGAGTGCCAGGGGGTTCCAAAGGCACAGCTGCACGCCTTGCTATTATTGTGCAACCAAAGAGAGAGACAGAGATGGGGAGAGAGAGTGAGAGAGAGATTACGCTTTTGTAATAAGTATTTTGACTGGTGTCATGCCAATAAAACATTTGACTGGAACTGAGCTGATAAAGTGAGAGAGAGATGGAAGGCATGCTTGAACTGCAGTAAAATCTTCAAGTATAAATAAATATATACACTATATAAAATACATGCTATGCAACGATGTATAAAACTAAAAACAGATATAGTATTTTTTAAATATAAAGATACATATGAAATCTCAATCTACGGCACTTTGATTCTAGTATCAAACAAGAAAAGGATAAGGTGGAGATTAAAATATTTTTTTACTTACCACGTATATTGACAGTGTTGTTCATGCCATAAACTGAAAAAAATATATGCACATAAATATCAAATCCAAAATAAAGTATAAAAGCTAAAAATGTGTATTTTGGCAAATTTTCAAATCTGAATTAGAAGGAAAGCAAAATTCAAGAGAAAAGTCATAAATAGTGAAAATTAAGATACAAGGCTGTAGTTTCTGACAGCACCAACCATTGATATAGTTGGTGAGTTCTTCACGGTACATGCTTGAGGTTTCCTGACCCATTCTTCAAAAAAACGAGAGAGAGAGAGAGTATAATGTCTGAACAAACATTTGTCCAAATTAAAATTCTCCTTCATCAACAACAGTTTGTAACAAATATGAATTCAGATTGCAAAACAGAAATAAAACAATAAAAACAATTAAATTAAAGCAATCATCTGCAAAGGTGATAACAAAATCCTTTAAAGATGAAAGTATGCCTTCATAATCCTGAACGATCTAAAAGATTGAAAAAAAATGGCTCGCAACCCTGTTTTACCCCATGCAAGAGGCAAAAGAGGGTGGCTCCTGGGGCAAATTGTGGAGCCAGCAAACTATTGCGGCAAGTCCAAAAAGTGATTACAAAACAGCGTCTAATTCCATTTTCAGTCTTCACACAGTTCACACATGAATACCGGGTTTCTGTTGCTTTCAGAAAGCCCAGCAGATGAGCAGTGCGCCCGTCAGCTGCATTTGCAGCTGGCAACACAACTTTCATGACTGACCGAATAAACATCTTTACAATAGAGACATTCAGTATCCTTCTGTGTATCTGAACTTTTCTTTCCTTTTTCTCTTTTGCAACCTTTTACTTTTGTAGCACTTTTCTTCTCTTTCATTTCCAGCAGTTCCTTTCTGTAAGATGAACATGTGAGTACAGCTGTTTTCCCTCTCTGTCTTGACACTCTTTTGACACAAAGGTATCTGTGACATTACAAATTAATACACTTGGAGCATCACGGGAAGTACCCCATTATGCCCCACAACGCCAACCCCATATTACACCAAATCACACGCGGTAGTAGTAGTAGTTTATTGACAAACACGATGCAGTCCTTTAATAAAAAGCAAGGCGAGGTCAAGATTAACAAGTATTTGCCACCAACGTGTCTTAGTCCCCCGCCAGGAAATGGCAAATCGTGTCAAAATGAACAGTGTCTCGGTATAACCTTGAGAGTGACGCGAAGGTCACCAAAATCGACTAGCGCCGGGGCACCACCCTAATACATGTTGACCTGAAATTCGAAGGAAATCCGCCAATTCGATCTTGAGATATCTCGCTGACAAGGATTCGGGACGTACGTACGTACGGAAGGACGGTCGTGAATACTATGTCCCGCCGCTTCGCGCATTCGCGCGGCGGGGGACAACAAGGCATTCCCGTAGCCCAGGGATACTCACTCTTTTCCAAATTGAGCCGCTGTGGGTGCAGGCTTTCATTCTAACCAACCAGTCACACACCTGATTCTACTAATCAACCCTTGAGGCTTTTGCCAAAGACCCGTGATTAGTAGAATCAGGTGTGAGACTGCATGGTTAGAATGAAAGCCTCCACCCACTGCGGCTCAATCTGGAAAAGAGTGAGTATCCCTGCCGTAGCCTGTAGCATACTACTCCAACAGAACCTCACCTTTATATCAGTGTCTATTCTACAAAAAAACTGTCCAACAAAAATTACACGTG
The DNA here is from genome assembly GCA_029721435.1 of Gymnothorax reevesii. Taxonomy (NCBI): domain Eukaryota; kingdom Metazoa; phylum Chordata; class Actinopteri; order Anguilliformes; family Muraenidae; genus Gymnothorax; species Gymnothorax reevesii. The sequence goes on from CM056583.1 coordinate 85,256,329, forward strand.
AAAAATAGCATGAAAATGGACATATTTTGATATTTACCTGTCTCAGGCAAGTTAAACAGTTAACATGTGCACTGGGAAGAAATGCAGTGCTCTCATCAAGTGATCTCTAATAGCCAATGAAGGCTGAGGTCACTCAAAGACTTTAAAGAAGGCATTCTAACAGAACTATTTTGCCCCACGTTACCCAAAATAACTCATCTAAATCAAACAAAGATATCGCCCTTCCCGCTGCAATGCTTTGGTAGTTTGTGTAGAGGCTGCAGTGTAAGACTGGCTGCTCTACACTGGGACTGCACTGTCATCTCACCTGCTCAGATAGGTGGTTGGGTGTGGTCACAGGAAGTGGTCTCAGGCAGGAGGCAGGAGTACGGCTGGAGATTGAAGGTGCTCAGAAGTTCCTTCTCTCTGGACTCCTGGACTTATATACACCTCGGAGAGGAAGGTGCAGCCCCCAAACCATGGCTCTCTGAATGCAACACCCAGTTTATCAACTTCCATGGAAGTGGTTACGTATCTCTGCGTGAAACAACAAGTTTATCGACTTTCATGCAAGTTTTTTTGTGCGATCTTGTTATCACACGGAGGATAAAACACGATAGGTCATTGCTCAAGACAGTGGCGGCCTTAAGCATCTGGGGGCCCGTTTCAAAAGCAAATGTGGGGCCCTATAAAATATAAGAGCATTTTGCTGGATGAAAGCTCCTCCCTTAGCCTGTCCAGTGAAATTGAAACTTTTCTGGTAGAAACTTGCAATGATTTATTATCTTGCCAAAAGCAGAGCTTTTTGCAAGATATGTTTGTCAGAATGTTTGTTTATTGTTTGTTTGTTTTTTTGTCTGTAATCATTTTTCTTGAACACTTTTCTCTGTTCTGCCTGCTCCTTGTCATCTCTTGTACAGTTGCCTAACAATGACTCATCACGATTCCCATCATTCGGGGCACTCCACCAAGGTCAAGGTCAAAGTCAATTTTTGGTAAATTTGAGGGGTTGACGAAACCCTTATTTTTTGAGTAGCTTTGATCAGATTGACTCCTAACTTGATGTGAATGTAGTGTATGGTCAGACGCTTAGCTGGTTAGTTTTTGGTGGCGGCAGTGGGGGTGTGTCGGCGGGTGCCAGGACGCTTAATCTGACGCTTAACCGGCTTTATCCGAGAGACGTGGAATGACAGATGCATGCGTAAAGATTTCTGGAGCTTCTACTGGACCGTGACCAAATTAGTCTTCTGCACTATTTTGAATGGGCTGATATAGCCGGGCGCCTGTTTTTGGGATTCTACCTTCAAGGGAAGATCCCAGGTAGACAGCCAAACTCTCTGCCCTACCCGATAAGACGGGGCCAAACGACGCCTTCTATCAGCGAAGGATTTGACTGAGGGAATCTTGAAATCATTCTCAGTCTCAGCAAATAGTGGGGGTTGGCAACCCATCTGGGCCTCAAACGGGGAGAGACCCGCAGAGGAATTTCTCAGCGAGTAATGGGAATATTCAGCCCAAGCTAAAAATCAACACCACGACGAGGGATTATCCGCCACCAAACATTGAACAGTGTTTTCTAGTGACTGATTAGTACATTCTGTCTGCCCGTTAGTCTCCAAGTGAAACCCTGAGGAGAGACTCACAGTGGCCCCCAACTGCTTACAAAATGCATGCCAGAATCTGTCCGTAAACTGAGGGCCTCGGTCTGAGACGACATCCTGCGGAAGCTCATGGAACCGGAAAACATTGTTAACCACAAGATGCGCTGTCTCCCGCGCCAAAGGCAGCTTGTGTAGCGTGACAAAATGAGCCGCTTTAGAAAAACGATCAACCATGACCAAAATGACCGTGTTGCCGTCAGACACAGGCAGCCCCGTAACTAAATCTAGCGCGATATGCGACCAAGGGCACCTGGGAACGGGCAAAGGTCGCAGCTGACCAGCGGGAGGGAGGTGGGCAGTCTTATTCCTGGAATAGACGCCACAGGCAGCAACAAACTCCCGAATGTCCCTCATCATATCCGGCCACCAAAAACGTTGGGCCAGGAACTGCTTGGTCCGATGGGCCCCCGAGTGCCCCGCCAAGCAGGGAGAGTGTCTCCACTGGAGGACTTGTGGCTTAACTCTAAGCGGAACAAAACAAACAGCCAGGAGGCTCCCCCCCCAGGGCTAGAATCAGACCTCAACGCATCCTAAACCACCTCCTCAACCTCTCATTGAATGGGTGCCACGATCTGGACAGTAGGAATAAGCGGCTCCGGGGTAGGATCGCGATCAGTGCGATCATAAATTCATGACAGGGCGTCAGGCTTAATACTTTTAGAGCCTGGGCGATAGGTCAACGTGAAATCAAAGGGGTTATATAATAATGACCACCGCGCCAACCGGGAATTACGTCGCTTGGTTTGCTGAGTATATTGGAGGTTTTTATGGCCGGTCCATACCACAAAAGGGTGTTCAGCTCCCTCCAACCAGTGGCGCCACTCCGCGAGCGGCAGCTTGACCGCTAATAACTCCCAGTCACCAATACTATAATTGTGTTCCGCGGCGGACAAAGAACTGGAGAAGTATGCGCATGGGTGAAGCTTATTATCACAACGAGGGCGCTGGGACGAAACAGCACCCACGCCCACCTCTGAAGCATCTACCTCCACAATGGGAGGGAGGGATTGGGCAAAACCAAAATAGGCTCTGAGCTAAAACGTCTCTTTACTTCTTGAAAAGCAGCATCAGGTGCTGGAGACCAAAAAAAACGCTGAGGAGGTATTCTTCTTAGTGAGCACAGTAATGGGGGCAGCAACCGCACTAAAATTATGGAGAAACCTCCTATAAAAATTTGCAAAGCCCAGAAAGCATTGAACCTCTTTAACACTCTGCAGCGCAGGCCAATTCTTGCCTGGAACACCGAGGGGGCGTTAACCAGCCCGAACGGTAAGACCAAATATTCGTATTACCCATCATAAGTGTTAAAAGCTGATTTTCATTCGTCCGCCTCCCGAATGTGAATTAAATTATTAGCATTATGAAGATCTAGCTTAGTAAAAAGTGATGCCTCCTGCTGGCGCTCAAACCCGGAATTCATTAACGGAAGGGGGTATCAGTTTTCAATGGTGATTTTACTGAAACCTCAATAATCAAGACCGGGTCTCAGACTGCCATCCTTTTTCCCCACGGAAAAAAATCCCGCTCCGGCAGGGGACGTGGACGGGCCAAATAAAGCCATTAGCAACAGCCTCCTGAATACATTCTCGCATGGCCCTATGCTCAGGTCCTGACAGCGAATATAGCGAACCCCTAGGCAGAGTTGTCCCAGGATAGAGATTGATTTCGCAGTCGTATGGATGATGAGGGGGTAACGTCGATGCTCGCTGCTTACAAAACACCTCAGATCAGCATAATCCTTGGGAACATTAGAAGGCAAGTCAAAGTTCAAGGTGGCCCCAAATTCCTCACCCTGCTCCGAATCTAATGTCTCCGTGACTAATTCAGAATCGCTTAAGTCCACTAAAAGGTAATCGTCTTCTGGCTGTCACCTGTCAAATTGGGGATTCCATTCCAACTCCTCCTCTGCCCCTTTTTCTTGTCAAGGAGGGTATGGTGAGATAACTTCCTCACACTCGCTCGCGGCGTCAGCCTGCCCCATCGCTTGACGTCCGGAAAAACAAGTCTTATTAGCTCTACAATGAGAGTTACACTAGGGACCCCAGTGGACGATAGGATTATTCTATTCCCCCCAACTCATGCATGAGTGCCCTAAAACAAAGGGAAAAGTTGGGGACCTGATAATAAAAAACCGAACCTCCTCAGAGTGGCCACCAAAGGCAATGAGCATTTTAAGTGGCTCTGAAACTTCTGTAATAACTCCCGTTCCCAGCAGGCGACCGTCCAAAGTTCTTACAGAGCATGATTGTGAAAGCGTAACAGTGGGAACGGAGTGCTTCCTAGCCCACTTAATATCCATGAAACAATAAACTGCGCCCGAGTCCACAGACGCTTCGGTGGTAACTATCTTGCTCCCCGCGGTAAGTTCCATGGTGATTAGTGTTCGGAAGGGAAATTGGGTCTGCCCTACTAGCGCCCCCTGAATCTCAAGAGGGGTTTTCCGTTTACCTGAAGCTTAGGACAACGTGGACGAATATGACCCGGCTTTTTACAATTAAGGCAGATTACTCCTCTCTGAGTAGGTCTCCTAGTTCAACTGTCAAATGAACCATCAACTTGCAAGGGCTCAACCAGAGTAGAGTCTTTAGTGGGTGGAATTGGAGGCGCACACTCACCACTAGCAACTTTAGCCCCATTGTCAGCCATTGGTAATTTATATAGCTTCTCCCTGTTGCATTCGCGTATGCGGTTGTCAATTCGCACAGCCATACGAACTAAGGAGTCTAAAGTCGAACAGGGTTCTAAAGTATCCAGCGCGTCCTTAATCTCCTCCAGCCTGTCTCTGTGGCCAGAGAACGAAAAGCAATAGAGAACTCAGCTGTGCTTTCTGTGCCCTGTTTAAGGTGAATCAAACGCGTAGCTGCGTCTTGACCACAAATGTCTTGATCAAATAGAGACACCATCTCCCTAATGAGGACCTCCACAGAATCTACGATCTGAATTAGATCTGATTAGTGGGCCGACCCAAGTGAGCGCTGTGCCAGCCAACAGGCATAATATAAATGCTACCCGAGAATCCTCATTAATGAATCGTAACAGTTGAGCCTTAAAAAATATTTCACACTGGGCGATGAAATCCTTACATTTTACGGCCTCGCTGCTATAAGTTTGTGGCAAATGTAACTTTGGTTCTTAGGGAAGGTTTATGGGCGATGCTTGTGCAACTTTTGTGAAACTTGTGTAGACAGGGATCTCACATTCTCGGTCAAGCTTAACAGAACGCTCTCCTGTTTCTGAAGCGAATTCTCCTGAAGGTGGAGTATCTCAGCTAAACCAGCTTGTTGATTGCCTAGGCTGGAAAGCCCCTTGCCGAAACCAGACTACATATCTTGCTGGCTGGTAACAGCCCTTTTTATCTCAGCCACTGCTGATGTCTCCATGTTGGCTAGAGTGTACTGTGATGGCTGATGTTTCGAGATGCCAAAAGCAGCGACCAAAACGAAAGGAAGTCCAGCGAAATTAGAGAGACAAACCGACAAAAAGGGACAGAGGGAGATTCAGGCCTCCAACAGACAGACCTAGACCGAGTACAAAAGGAAGCAAAGCGAGCAGGACTGGAATGAAATAAAGGGAAAATCTCGGCTAACGAGATATTGAGATAAGGCACCAGATGGTGGATAGAGAGAGAGAAATAACGAGAGAAATATTCCCTTGCTAACTAGCACTTTCCTCTTTGCAACTAATTCCTCAAACAATTCTCTAGTGTTATGGTCCCAATTTGTTATGACATTTACAACAGCAAGGGAGGGCAGACAAAATTTTAAAACTTAACGGATTTAATAAAACCAAACACTTTTAACTAGACTACTATCTACTCTCCTGACCAAGATTGATAAATACAAGAAAAAATGTTTACAGTCCCTTTGGTTGGTTTGCTTGGTGATGTCCTGGGACAGGGAAATGCTCCAACACAGGCAAAAACCCACAAAAAGCTTCACAGGTCTGAAAAAGAGTGACAGGTCTGGTAAAATGTATCCTTCTCCTTGTAATTTCTCCTAGTACCCTACTCTCTCAATTTTCCTCCTTATATACTCTTTTGCAGACCCCTCCCACCTTATAGACTTTTTAAAAAATCTCTGGGACTCTCCGCCTCAGACATGCCCAGGACATGCCGAAACCTAACTCCAGTCAGGGCTTAACAATAAAAGGTCAATACTGCCATCTAGTGGCTTCTTTTCACATTACTCCTCCATTCCAAAAGGGGGAAATTTTGACGCATCAAGGAAAAAATTTTCTTTTCAATACAAAAATGTTTACGTAGACACTTCTTTATATATATATATATAATAAAATATGCTAATAAACGTGATATATACACAAACACAGGATAAGCAATCAGCAATTACATTGTCAGTATCCTTTACATGCTTGATTTCCAAGTCAAACTCCTGTAAAATCAAACTCCAATACAACAATCTCCGATTCTTGTTTTTCATCTTACTCAAAAACATTAACGGATTGTGGTCAGTGTACACAATCATTGGCTTTTGCCCTGTACAAACATAAACCTCAAAGTGTTGTAAGGATAGAACCAGAGCCAACAGCTCCTTCTCTGTTGTGGAATAGTTCTTTTGGTGGCGATTGAACTTCCGGGAGAAGTATGCCACGGGATGCTCAATGTCGTCAGAGTCACTTCTCTGTAGGAGCACAGATCCACAAGCTTAGTCGCTAGCATCGACCGCGATGGAGAACGGTTTGCTGAAGTCAGGAGATTTGAGCACAGGGAAGTGACACAGCAGAGACTTCAGGCGATCAAATTCTCTTTGGCATGCTTTATCCCAAGTGAACTTTACGCTTTTCTTCAGTTGGTTGGTGAAAGTTTTTGCAGAACTTGCGGTAGTACCCGATCATTCCAAAGAAGCGGCACAAAGCTATTTTGTTGTCAGGAAAGGGACAGTCCATGATGGCTTGGACTTCAGCATTTATTGGTGCCACCTTACCCTGGCCTATGACGTATTCAAGATACCTGACAGTCGCACAACCAAAGTCACTCTTGTTCAGGGTAACAGTCAGGTTAGCCTGGGTCAGGCGCTGGAACAACGTCTCTACATCTTTCAGATGTTTTTCCCAGGAGTCGCTCCATGTGATCAGGTTGTCGATGTGCGCACCCGTGTGTGGCAATCTGGCGATTGTAGGCTGTATCATTCTTTGGAACGTGGCTGGGGCATATTTCATGCCAAAGGGTAGGATTTCATACTGGTACAACCCAGATGGTGTGGCAAAAGCAGAGATGCTCTTGGCCCTCTCAGTTAAAGACACACACTAATAACCCTTCAGTAAATCAATATTGGTCAGAAACTTAGCTTGCCCTACTCTATCGATACAATTATCAATCTTAGGTATTGGAAACACTTCAGTTCTAGTTACGGCATTGACTTTGCGATAATCAATACAGAATCTAGTTCTTCCATCAGGTTTTGGAGCTGGCACACAGGGTGAACTCCAATCTGAGTTAGAACACGATATTATCAGATCCTCTAACATGTACTAAACCTCTTTCTCAGCAATCTCTCTCTTTTCAGGATTCATCCGTTATCCGGTATTCATCCAACATCTACATCATGAGAGGCAAAAGAAACTCTCTTTGGAACATCAGGAAATAGATCTTTATATTTTTTGATCAACCTCTCCAACTGATCTTTCTGTGAGGGTTCTAAGTGCTGGAGTTTTACATCAAGATTTTGCAACACTTCAGAATTTGACAATTCACATGAAAGAACTTCAGCTTTAATTCTAGGTTCATCATCTTGAAAATCCCTCTCATCTTCACAAGTCACGGCCGTAGGAGGATCTGAAGTGACAGTTGCAACCCTAGCATTCCTATCATGATAAGGCTTCAGCGTGTTAATGTGACACAACTGTTTTGGCTTTCTCCTATCTGGAGTCTTATCAATGTAATTGAGATCATTGAGTTTTGTTAGAATTTCACAAGGACCATGAAATTTAGCCTGCAATGGATTGCACTGCAGGGGAAACAACACAAGGACCTAGTCTCTTGGTTAAAACTCACGGCTTCTAGCCTTATGATCATTGATCATGATCATTTTCCCTGACTTGATTTCAAGTTCTCTTTGACTAGGTCACAAGCTGCACGCAATCTTTCCTTGAACTTGCAAACATAGTCTAACAGACTGGTGTGTGGCTCTTTCTCTTGCCATTGTTCACAAAAAAATAGCAAAGGTCCTCTCACTTCATGGCTAAACACTAGCTCAAATGGACTGAATCCAGTAGACTCCTGCACTGCTTCTTTAGCTGCAAACAACAGCAAACGAACACCTTCATCCCAGTCTTTCTCATAGTCATAACAATAAGTCCTCATCATTATCTTGAGAGTGGAATGAAACCGCTCTAAGGCGCCCTGACACTCTGGATGATAGGCACTGGAAAGAATCTGCATCGTTCCTAGTTCTTAAACAACCTGCTGAAACAATCCGGAAGAGAAATTGCTACCTTAGTCTGACTGAATTTCCCTGAAAAGGCCAAACAAAGTAAAGAACTTTATCAAAGTCTTCGAGATTGCAGTGGCCTTGATGTTTCCTAGAGGTATGGCTTCAGGGCACACATGATTGTCAACAAGTTCTGATTTCCAGATCTAGTCTTGGGTAATGGACCACCACAATCAACAATGACCTTAGAGAAGGGTTCCCCAAATGCTAGGATAGGCTGCAATGGAGCTACAGGTGGGTCTAACTGGTGTTTTCCAACTACCTGACAAGTGTGACAGGTTTTGCAAAAGTTGGAAACATCTTTCCAAAGCCCAGGCCAGAAGAAGTGTTTCATGATCTTATTAACAGTCTTGCTAACACCAAGATGACCTCCTAAAGGTAAACTATGAGCCATTGTTAAGATCTCAATCCTGTAGACCTTCACAACAACAATTTGCCTAACCACTTTCCAATCTGCATTGGCAGGGATATCAGGAGGACGCCACTTCCGCATCAACACATCATCCTTGAGATAATACCCAACTGGAACTGAGTCTATTTCTTTATCAGGAAGGGCTCTCTTCTTTAGTACACAAATTTCAGGATCATTAGTTTGCTCCTGAATCAACCGCTTTCTGGATAGAGACAAGTCTCCAGACATATCAGAATCACCAGATCCATCTGGCTGGCTGAACAAAGAACTGATAAACGTGTCTGATAAGTCCTCAAATAGAGAAACCATAGTCAGAGTCATGAGCCGAACCACCTGAGTCAGGACTATTCAATGGGCTGGATGGCACCACATCATCTTCTTCTTTAGCCTTCTTAACCATAGCACTAGTCACTGCACAGGAATGATACAGAGATGGGTCTTCATCGCCTAGATCTATATATAGATATAGTGATACTGTATTTGGGCCTTCCCTGTGTATTCATGTGTACACCAATCAGCCATCACATTATGACCACCTACCTAATATTGCGTTGGTCCCCTTTCTGCTACAAAAAAAACAGGCCTGGCCCAATGAGGAATGGGCTACTAGTGTGCTGTGTTATCTGGCACCCGGATGTCTACAGCAGATCCTTTAAGTCCTGTTAGTCATGAGGTGGGGCCTCCATCGATCAGACTGGCTGATCCCACACATCCCACAGATGCTTCGGTGCATTGAGATCTAGGGAACTTGGAGACCAAGTTAACACCTCGAACTTGTTGTTGTGTTTCTCAAACCATTCCTGAACCATTTTTGCTGCGTGGCAGAGCGTGTTATCTTGCTCAAAAGAGGCCATTGCCATTGGGCAATACCGTTTCCACATTCTCAGAAATAGGGGTACAGCAGGAGTCCATTTCTGTTCCCCAAGGTACATTCAGCACTTATGCCATAAGTGCATGTAGGGGTGGATTTGGTCTGGGACAGTGTTTGGGCAGGTGGTATGGGTCAAAGTAACGCTCACATGAACAGCGAGACCCACAGTTATCCAGCAGAATATTGCTTCCCTTCTCCTCATAGTGCATCCTTGTGCCATGTCTGACCCAGGTTAGCAATGCAAACACATCCCGCCATCCACATGATATAAAAGAAAACATAATTCATCAGACCAGGCCACCTTCTTCCAGTGCTCCGCGGTCCAGTTCTGATGCTCTTTCAGCTGAGGTCAGGGGTCAGAATGGGGGTCCTGACCAGTCTGCAGCCACGCAGCCCCATACACAACTAAATGCAATGCACTGGGTGTTCTAACACCTTTCTATCAGGACCAGAATGAACTTCTCCTGCACCTTGAATTACAGTTGCTCTTCTGTTGGATCGGAAAGATTGTTAAAAGAATTGTTGCGAGCTGCAATCATGATGTATACTTGCAAAGCCCCTGCTCCAGCCCTCATATTCACTAGCCTATTAAGATCCGGACCGCATTCCTCAGTCTGATTTCATTACCTACATCTGCTCCGTATCGTCTGTGTTAAAGTGTTCCCTATTTAAGTCAGAGCTTTGCACTCATTTGGTGCCAAGTCGCGTAAGCATCACAACCCTGTATTTACTCTCTAGTCTTGTTAGACTTTTGTCTCACATTCACGTGTATACTTAACTCTGAACAAAGTGCTGTTATTGTTATGTTCTACGCTTTACCTATTATCCAGGAACCTCGATTCCTTGTTCTTTTGAATTGTATACGATTGTGCCTGACACTACTGTGCCGTGAATGCAGGACAATAAAACCAGATCCATCTTCGCACCTGAGTCCAGTCCACCCTTCCTGACATCTGGGCCTGACAGCGGTGCTCAGTCAAAAACCCTTACAATACCACTCAAAAGAAGAATATTTGTGCATATAAATGTAAGCTAACAAGCGAAAATGGTGATGACAAATGAGAGAATAATTCTTTGATGGTTTAAGAACAGAAAACAAAAACTTTGATTAGATGCTTGTTTATTACCCCGATGACATCAATGAACTTGACACATTTTTATTGATAACATGCTATGACTTTGCCTAGCTCACTTAGCAACCTAGAACAACCAAACCTTATTACCCTCACGTTAAATGTAAGGTCATGTTTGCTCATCTGCTTACTTCGGATGGCGTGTGAGCTAACATTAGCAAACTGAAGTCCAGCCGAGGAGATGAGTGGCAGTTCTACAGCTAGCTTGCAACACCACGTTGTCCAAATTTTTTCTTCAAATCTTTCCTCTCATCAGCAGTCTTCATAAGCTTTAGATGTTGAAAAGCATACACTGTTTTTGGCTCCAGCAAAATCAGTAATTTTGAACTTTCCACTATTGGTGCTGGGTTCTAGAAGTGACGCGCAGAGACATTGAAAAGTACAGAGGCCCGCTTCCTCGATTTACAGTTAGGCTCACATCTTTCAACCGGACAACAGGGAAAGAATTTTATTTCTGAGCTCACAGGGCCCAGAGAGGGCAAGGATGTCAGTGCAATGTATCACGCCATCTATGTATGCAATCTCTGGCTGAGTGTGGAATCAAATAGCACAAAATGTAGGGAAAAAATAAATAAAAAATAATAATTTCATTATTATTTGGAGTACAAAATTGTGTCAGTGTCCAAAGGTTTATGTTCGGCATGGTACACCTGGCCAGTATGAGTAGAGGCAGCAGGTGCAATCTCTTTCCATCGACCACTGTGCTTGTGTCTTTGCATGATTTTCATCCTTAGCAAATTAAATTCATGTAAACAAAATCCTTAGTGAGGAAATCAATCAGTTGCGTACATGAGTGGATCTAACCTCAGGTATGCAACAGCCTTAATGAGTTTTTCAAGGATCTGCTGGAATAACTTTCAGGACATGGTTCATCAGCATTTTGACGGAATAAATATTATCTGAGGACACGATATAAAACGGGACAAACCACTTGAAACTGACTCCTCTAATTGCTTTATGCAAGCACCTCCCCTACTGCAGTCCCTGGGATCAAAGGAGACTTTTATGAATGACTTTTGCTGTATAATTATCTGCAATAAAGTTCATAATCTTACTCATATCCTCTTCATTTACATGGTTAAGGTGCGCTTTTAATTTAGTGTGGACCAATCCAAATCCCTGCCAGCTTCCTCTGTTTAAAACAAGAGCCATCTGGCAATGGCGGATCCCCCCGGCTGTAGGTTGTGTAACCTACAGGTTGTGTGGACAGACGGACGGACTGAAACCCCCAAAAGGCACAACTAGACCATAAGGAGAAGCTCCATACCAAATTTGGTGTTTGTAAGTGGTATAGTTTTCGAGTTCTGGTCCGAAAACGATTTGATTACAGACGGACGGACGGACGGGCGGACTCACTGATCGCTATATCCCCACGCGTATAAATATACGAGGGGAAAAAAATAGTTGTTTTGTGGGCTATCTCCTATGTTTGGATTTTCTGATGGACAATTATATTGACATGCCGATCACACTGGACAGCTGTGAATATGTGAACTGCAAATTTATTTCTGCTGGCAGCTTTGTGCACACAATAATTCTCCAGCTAAACTCTCAATAGCATAATTTTACAGAATTAAATGCAATACTTCTGTGATGGCCGTTGTATATTAGACAACAAAAGCAGTGGCCAGGATTAAAAGGCAAAAACAGCTGAGAACGAGGAGACTGAAACTCAAAGTTTGACTCAAAGTATGAACTTCCGAGGCAGTTGCCTACATGGTTAAATCTCATGTAGACCAAAGGGCATTTTTGATCATTTTTTGTAATGGTCCAATTTAGTTGAAGCTACAGCTCATCAGCATTTTGTTTCACTGTCATAGTTTTTCATTTGCATGAAGTCAATAACTTTATAAAGTAAATTCTCAAACATGAAGACGATCACTAAAGCAGTCTTCGCTCTAGAGCCCTGTAAACATTGCCAAAAAATTTCAAAGTGCCATATTCAGCAACCCATTAAACAGGATCTATCCTTCCTATAGAATTTTGACACTTATTCCCTAATATATAGTCACTAAATGTTACACAATACACATGCCAATTTTAAGCATTATGGATACATTCCAGAGATATTGATCTTTGAAAAAAAGAAAATGTTAAAATGTCTCTCGCGAGAGCTAAAAGTTGGCGTGGCATCCAGTTTTTAAACTGGCATAATTAAAAAACGACTGGGAATTGGTGGGGAAAAAAATTTGCATGTGATCATCCCTCATATGTAGCTACTTGGAGAATTTTTTTGAGTTTTCTGAGGTGGTGACCTGGGAGGCTCTGGGTGATTCCACGCGGAATGACCCTCCTCTAACAATGGTAACCGCGGGTCATTCTTAACAGACTGAATTCCGAGTGTATGTTAACTTTTACGGTGACTGCATGTCGCATTTCTTGTCAATGTAACGACCATCCTAAATGTTTAGAAAACAACCTTTTGGACAGCCAAGAATATTGAAACTTGAAAAAAAAACAAAAAAAAACAGCATAATGGTTCACCTTTCAGGCGATTACATGCACAGTACGAACAAGAAGCGCACTGGTGTACAAAAGATCTTATGACACAAAAATGCAGGAGGGGGAAATGGTTTTGGCCAAAAAAAAAGAGCAGGTATGATATGAATATTTGAAGTATCACATAATAGTATATGATTGCTGCATAACAAACTTTCAATCATGTTTGCGGAATACAAATTACATTCTTTGTAATTATTTACCATGAAAATAGGATTTATAGGGGCACATTAAGGAAGTGCACCTGAATATGGCCTCAAGCACTGAGCTCTCAACTACTCAAATTTAAATGCTTAAATTTCATATTTTAACATACTGTAGTCAGCAGTCCTTCTCTACCATCAACCGGCAACTTTTGAATTTGTTTAATGGCAGAGGCATGGATGATAAATACACTATAGCTGTCTGCATTTCAAAAACGGCCATTATGAAATGCATTCATCCAAAAAAAAAAATTAGCCAATGCACTACTGAACTTTTCTATATGCAGAGAGCAGCTTTCCTGTGAGCTGCTATGCTAAGGGCTCCGGCAGTGGATATTGAGAGCTGTGGACCTGAACCATGAACCTCAGTTTGAACTGACACAAGAGCTTAAAGGACACAGTGAACTGTTGCCATCCCTTTTCAAAGTGCTCCTGGTCAGATTTCCGTGTTCTGTTGGGAGAGAATACAGCATTTGCACGTTTTTTTTTTTTCTTTAGATCTGATCCATATTTAAGTAGTTTTGATTCACTTTATTTTGGATTTTCTTTCAGTGAAAATATCTTTATCAATCATTATCCTGCATTTGGAAACAACCAACGTGGGCATTTATAAATTGACTGCTGTGGTTTGGATGCTTAACGCAAACCTCTTTTTTGTGAATAGTTCATGAAGCCGTATTGCAGGTGCCCAATACTGACTCCTGGGGGACACCACAGATAAGGGGTGACGAGGCAGAGAGAAAATTTCCAAAGGGCACTACAAAGCTGTGTAGCGTGCCCAACAACACCCTTTAGCGCTACCACGTTCAGAATATGGAATGGATTCTCGTGGCTAATAGCTTAAGGGCGAGGTTTTTGAAGGCCTTTGCTACTGCCGATGGACCGCAACTGAATAGTTGTGCAGTCACAAGAATCTGGTGATAAAAGGAAACTTTCAACTTCCATATTAAGACAAATCAGTCTGTTTCCTCCTGTGTAAAGCACACGTTGGCTATTTTTATGGTTAAATTGTATTTCTCTGGATCACAAAGAATTGATCTTTCAATTGCCTCCAGTTCATTTAATATGATTTACTGACCCATATAGTACACATTTAAAAACAAATAATTCAGGCTAATCTTTAACATACACAGTAATTATGAACGTGATACGATCCAAACAAGGAACCAGACACAAATTCAGGGTTCTATTCACAAGGGGGTATTTATTATCAGGAATACGGTAACACTAAAGGGAAAGGCTGTAGCGCAGACCAGAGGACGGGGCAGTCCAGCTAAGTTGGTATGACTGGAGAGGGTCGGGAGTGCGTCTTCACCCAGGCGAGTGCCCGTCCCAAGGCAGAGGCCAAGTGGTGAATCCCCCTTGCAGAAGCAAAAGTGATTGGCAGTAGAAACAAAGGAACGCAGTCCCAATCCTGGAGACGGATGTGCAAGCTTGGGAGCTTGTTCTTCTTAACAGGGCTCCAAAAAGTGATTTTTCTTTATCAGTAATCTACCAAAAACACATGGAAGAAGAGCTAAGCTCAATACTAGAAGACAGAAACTGACTGGAAGGTTTATAGGGTATGAACCATGACAATCCAGCAAGCATATTGAAACCCTGATGAACTTATACAGGCGGGACATTCACAAAAAGGGCGAGGTGTACTAATGATGGCACCTAGGGGCAAGGGTGGAGACGAGACTTAAAATCGATTAAAAGGAGACAAAACCGCGAAACACTTGCAGACTTCTGGTACAGGGAGGGAAACAATTCATGACACACAAGGATTGTGACAGAAAGTGGATTCATATAATTTCTCATCTGATTTGGACTTCTGTCTGTCCTCTCCTTCACAGTAGAATTTCACCTGGTTGAAACAGCATTTTGGTTGAGTTTAGGCAAGAAATTTGACTTGGCTGGTTTAGTTTTAGGTGGTGGGATATGTAAACACATGCAAACTCTACACTCAACTGAGGTTATCTTAGCTGTGGCCAAAACGCGTAAGGGGAATGCATAATACCATGCCATTTCATGCAGCGCATCCTATATTGTGAGCATGATTTACATGAATGTTGACGTCAGCTCATATTGAGTCCTCTCGCTACTGTTTCAGTATTTTCAACTACATAGACCAGGCTAATCACAGACTATATGAGCTCACATCAAACACCAACCACTTTTTTTGTGGTGAAATCGTGTGTTTTAGTGAGTCCCGTTGTAGTGCTGCTCTCAAAAATATTAGACTAGTAGTAATGTTACCGAACGGCATTTTAGCTAAAATAATGCATTGTTGTTCTTTTTGATATTTTGTTGCTCTCCATCTTATGTGACAAAATGAATACAACTGCGTGTAATAAGTAATATCCTTGAAAAGTCATGCAAAATCACTTTACCTTGTCGGATGACATCGTTGTTATCTGCAATGATGTAGAATTAGTGGAGGATGCGCGTCAAGTGTCTGAGGGGTATTTACGATAGTGCAATTACACCCGGGAGCTGTAGGAGCGCTGTTGAGTCAAAAGTTTAAGAAACTGACATGTATTGCTTTAACACTGTCACTGCTCAAAGTGACCTTATATACTGGAATAAATTACCATCAGAGGTAATTTTGCTGAATGATGTTGCCTCAAACCAGTTTAAACATTTTTTAGCATCAATAATCAAGGAATGAGCCTTTAAATATGCATTTGGTTTATGCAAGGGTAAAATAAAATAAAATATGGGACCCCTTTCAATTGTCATAAAAAATATGTGTTTTCAGTTTTTCTGTTTATCTCCCATATTTTTACCTCAATATACTGGTGGGAATGATTTTTTTTGGATTCATTGCCAACAATAGTATTTTTCCAGACATTTTCAGCCAAAAATTAGAGAAGTTAGGACCCTTTTATACAAAAATGGTGGTCAATAATCATCACTGCACACTATTGTATGTCCCCTTAAAATAATAGACATGGCCAAACTGGCCAATTATTTGTTTCTGAATATCGTTAAGCACCATAAAGTATGCAGTTTTACAGTGGGTAAGAGAAGAGCCTTATAGTAATAGTACAGTACCTGAGCATGCAGGTTTCTAAATGAATCAATCTCAATACCGGAGCTTAGCAAATATAAGCAAAATGCAACTGCAGCATTTCTGAGAACAAAGTCATTTCTTTGCACTTTACTTAAGGAAAGAACTGCAGAGGTTGTGTGATCAGCATTTCCAGATGCTCCAAAGCCTTTTTGGCTTTAATGCACGATAATGATACAAATTGCTCTCCAGAGCAAATTTGTATAATTAAAACAAAAAGCTGGGAGCCCAGGGAAATTCAAGTAAGGGATGTATGCAATTTATGCTCTATTTTTAAGCTGTACGAATTGCCTACTTTGATATTCCACAGCCCTAATTTTTGTCTGACTCTTTCTTACCTGAGATTAACTGGACTGAAATAATTCAAAAGTGCATTTAAAATTGGCACCAGTTAAAATGTATTTACATAAAGACAGGACATATTGAATGAAATATATCTGTCCTTTATATTCGCAGGCCACCATATACAAAGCGATATCCCTTTCTGACAAACCGACTGCTGTAGGCCATTGAGTGTAGTGTCCACTTTCATCATTAGATGGCAGTTCCAGGATTAGGTCAATCCTGACTGCTGAATGAGGATATTCTGCTTCTGAAAGATGTAGTGACATAGTCTGCAGGGGGGTCCACATAACACTGAAGAACCATCTAAATAGCTCTGTAGAAAAGCACTCTTCAGTTCATTTATTATCTTTTACACAGGGAATGCCACTAGCCATGGCCTGTTACACTCTTTTATTGTAAGAACAGTTTTTATAAAGAATTTGAGGCTGAAAAATACTCCAAAATTATGGACACGTTTGGAACATCCCAAGGCAGAGAATGAGTATTGAAATGAAGAACATATATTGAGATAATAGAATGGAAAGACTCCCTACTATTTTTTTTCTTGGGGGGGGGGGGGGGTCCTCTTTGCTGCTCTGGGCACTTGACACTTACACAACTCCTCCACTTTATTCCAACAGTTATCAAGACTCATAACTCTCATTTGTGAGAATGCTTTATCATTAGCTTGAAATGTTAATTACACAACAAAAAAAAAACAAAAACGTTAAGCCAAGGGTGCCCCGGTGGCCCATCGGTCCAAGTGCGCATACCTTAAAGGCTGTGTCCTTTCCGCAGCGACCTGGGTTCGATTCGAGCTCAGGTCATTTGCAGCATGTCTTCCCCCATTCTTCTCCCCAGCCTTCCTGTCTCTCTACACTGTATAATTATCAAATAAAGGAAAAATTCCCAAAAAAAGTTATCTTTAAAAAAAAAATACCTTAAGCCGTCACTAATGAAAAACAATACTTTTAAACAGATTTACAAACTGAAAAATAAGACCAATTTAAGAATATTTAAGGCTTAAATATATGTGCATATAGCAGTATATGCATGCGTGTATATTTTTTTGACAAGTAAGAGCTTTGATTAGAGTTTGATCTCAATCAGTTTGTTCTGGAATTACTTCCAGTTTGCTTGGCCATCGGAGATTGAGTTTAAGTTTTTGCAACACCACTGACGTGAATACATTTTGCGCTATGACCTCCCATCCTGCACCCCTCTTGAAAAACACGGTGCACATGCATTTCTTTTTTCCTTTTTTTGTAAATAAATTTGGCATCTCTAATCCGAGAACTATGTACAAGGTTTGCTCGTATGCAACCCCCTTGTTGCCAGCTCAGGAGAGAGAGAGAGTTCGCGGCTCTCCTCTGAAGCACGCGCCTGTCAGCCCCTGAATCTTTGCACTCAGTGGTCGAAATTATCACAAGTTCAGAGCGAGGGTGGAGGATACCCGAACATGAGAAAGCTTGGAATCTCACTGACTAGTGCCCGGCTGGCCAACAGGAGGCGCTTGAGCAACAATCAAGGCAATCATTTTTAATTTTCCTTCCCAATTTGCATCCCTGCAGCGCTTTACCCAATCATGCGCAGTTCTGAAAAAGCTGTCGACCACTGCTGGTTGGTACGACCGGGGATCGAACCCGCACCATAGTAGTCACTACTGCTCCACAAATGCTAACCCAAGTTAGCTCACCCGAGTGAGCTAACCCAACAGGACACATGCATTTCATGACAAGGAAAATGATTTTAAATTGGGGAAAAAAAAAAAAAAAACATCAAAAGCTGAATATATGTCACCTTACATAGCAAAATATTCCAGGATTTTACAACAGTATGACTTTGTGCAGTTTTTTGAATGGTGACATCAGAAATAAATACTGACATACAGTGGATTTGGAGATTGTGTAATCAAATAAAATATTGTTGTCGACATGATATTCCCAATATTGGCGGACTCTCACTTCCCCATGACAATTTTGCAGCAACACCTGCACTCAGTGAAAACAAACCCACACGGTCAGTGTTACTCCTTTGCACTTGGGTGCCAGTTTCTGAACACAGAGAATTTTTTACCACCATTTAGACAATTTAGACAACAAAGCTACATTACCAGTAAACAGCTAGCATAATTAATGCCCATACGAGTATTGAGCCAGTTCTTGGACGAATGACCCTAAAAAAATGACCAAGCCTTTAGTGGTCTGGAGTTAGTTGCAGCAAAAGGACTTACCCTTATTTAACTAAGGCCGGGCCTAATATACATGCCTAGCCGAGGGAAGGTAAAAGTCAACTTCTTGGCGGTTTCTAAGGGAAAGTTTGGAGGAAAAAAAATAAAAAATTTGTCCAACTCAGGGCCAGTTGGCTGGGTTTTCCTCCCCCCACACCAAATCAAATTTACTTAAACCAAAAAGGGTCTGATATGATTGATTTCATCATAAATAACTCAAAGTAATTCACAAGAACCCGGGCGTATCTGCAGATCATAAAACAAATAGTCAATCACCGGCATTTTCAAGCACTTCCTCATGCACACACCCAAACACACCCTCAAGCACATACTCAAACATTCAGCCACGCACACCTCAGATCACTCAGAGTTTGCTGCCCACCAGTTCTTTCTATCCAATTTCCCTAGTTTTCTTCCATGTTGGAATTCTCCTCCCAAATTGCATTATTTTTTCCTGTAAATCCTCTCCATCTGCATTTGTGGTTTATTATCTTAACCCCAGTAATTCCTTTCTTCCATCTTTTTTATTAAGAAAAGATCTGGCTTGTCACCTTAAATTACATTTCCCTCCTCCACCCCCAAAAGAACAGGACATTACATCAAATTCACATCTGGCACTTGACCATCAGTCCCATAACTTCCATCTGGATTTACAACTTAATGTCTGTTGTATTTAGAATCCCTTTTATCTATTGCCAAGTTAACTTGCCTTCGATTTGAATCATTTACTTTATTGTCTCCATCTGCACACCTCACAGAACATTTTCTCCCTCTCCTCTGTGACTTCTGTTTCTTACAGAACCGCTCAAAAATTCCTCCAACACCCTTTGGCAAATTCTTTGGGACATTTATGCAGCCAAAGTACTGCCATGGCTCTCAACAGATGCATTTTATTTCATTCTGACCTGAATACAGAAACACAAACATTTAATGATAACTTTATAATTGTAGTTAATAATGGCTTTAATGATAATTGTACAATTAAGAGTAGTAACGATGATAACTTTTAATTATACTATGCATTTCATAACATTATTCAGCCGATGACGTGCTTTTACTTCTGCGCATATAACTTTTAAGTCCACTCTTATTTCTCACAAATTTTCTTCCACAGTCCATGTTACTCTGCATGTCCTTTCCGCACTGCTCGTTATTTAAGGACAAACGCAGGTCATGGCACCCTATAGTGTCTTACACTGTATCATTAATATCTGACCAGGGAGTTGGCTATCCAACAAACAATGTTTCTGTAAGAATGTGCACAAGGACAAGTAGCAGGCTGTGAACCTTAAACCATTGAAAAACTTTTTAAACACAAATGTTTTAAAAGGACCAGAGCCATCTGTTTTATACGTGTCAGCCATTTTCAGTCAAAATGATATTTTGGTCATTTAAAAAAAGGGATGGGAATGGTGACAGAAAATGTAGACCACACAGCAAATAACGAGATCCATAATATTACACGGTAACCAACTCCATATGTACGGTAACTCAGTAATGCTCAGAGGGCTTCCCAACGCACCAGCCTCCGGGACGCCATCATGTTCATTTTATATACTTCTTAGTAACTCAAGTGTTATGTCAATGTTAACACAGTGCAATGAACTCAAATTACTGTGGTCTCATTTAACTAATAGTTGCTAACTAAAAGGGTGTATCCAGGCGTATTTTGCAATTTCGTGCCCGGTGCAGCCCCGCACAAGTACTCCTCTGTCCCGCCTCAGTCCCTCCAGCTGGCGCATGTGGCAAAGAGGGAGGAGAGAAGGCGTGAGTGGGTTTAACACAGCCGAGTCAAATCTTCACCAATAAAATGAGCTCCTCTCCTCACCTTTAAATTTTGGAATATAGAAGCCGCTGTCCTATATCTGCGTGATGCGTTAATTCTGCATTTGACTTTGCTGCTTCAGGCATGTTTTCTGCACTGCTTACGTCTATATTAAGCATTACAAATATGAGTTAGCTGGCTAGCTAGGGCATTCGTGAATTATTACCATTAACAAACTTGAATGGAATTTCAAAACGCAATTACGTCAGATCAAACATATGAAGTTGGAATGAAATACGATGGTTGCTCATTTATTTCCTCTGCCTGCGTCACTGGGAAGAGAAACGATGGATAGCGTGTTCCTATTATCACACCCTGCTGCTGCTTAAAATTTTGGGATTAACATGCATGGACAACAATGCAAGATACGTTGCACATTTATTTTCAATATGTGATTTTAACTCAGTACGAGATCATAGCAATCAGGCTGTATTCCTTTCCCCACAAAAAATGATAAAACCAGAGTGAAAATAATAGTATTAAGCCGCTTGCATGCTGGACGCAAAACAAATTTTTCGCACGACACATATTGAAAATAATTGTGCAATGTATCTTGCATTGTTGTCCATGCATGTAAATCCCCAAATTTTAAGCAGCAACAGTGTGTAATAATAGGAACACGCTATCCATTGTTTCTCTTCCAAATGATGCAGGCAGAAGAAACTTCATAAGTTTGATCTGACGTGGTTTAGTTTTGAAATTCCATTCAAGTTCGATAATGGTCAATTCCAAGTCAATGCAAAGACGCAAATACATGCACGTATTTGCGTCTTCGCATTGACCTTGAATGTAATCAGTCGTGCAATATATTCGTTTCGTGTCAGGTGTGAAAGCAGCTGAAGGGCACATACCCACATAGCCTACACACGAACTCACGCGCCCACATGCACACAGATCTCTCTCTCTAATCTGACATCAGGACAATCGATATAGATACTATAATTAATGTGCTGATTCAGATAGTTACATTAAATAGTGCTTCCTGTAATTATTTCTTGCATTGAAATGTGCCTGACACTCTGGAAACCTGCCTGTGAGATTTCGGTGACATGTGAGCACTGTCAGCCAAATTACCATTGCGCAGAAAGTAAATCAGGTTGGAGCTGGCGAGCTTTGTGCGCAACATCAGCGGAAATTGTCACTGCGTCTTGATGAATATGTGACTCCTCCCCCTACTACGCCGCCACACCCATCTCGGTGCACGTCCGTCTACCAAATTGTCAAAGTGGCTGCGCACGGTGTTGCACCGCACGAAATTACCACTGTGCGGGCTGCGCCGAATGAAATTACCACTACGTGGGCTGCGCCACGCTACGCAGCGCCAAGAAATTAGAGCCCTGAAGATTTTCCATATTAGCTCCTATATATTGGCTTTCATGCAGTGATCAAAACAGCGACAAATGCCGTTTGTGTGTTGTGAAACCCCTACAGATGTAGTAGAGAACATCTGGATTGTGTTTGCATTTTCTGTCAGTGGCCATATGACTGAAATCAGAATTAGGCATCAATAAATGCCTTTAGAATCTTTCATTGTTATGGCCCCAATTTCTTATGACATCTAAGACAGCAAAGGATGACAGACAAAATTTTAAAACTTAAACAGATTTAATTAAACAAAGACTGACAACTAACCTACAATTTATACTACTGACCAAGATTGACATATATAAGAAAAAAAATATTTACAGTCCCTTGAGATGGGGTTGCTTGGTGATGTTCCGGGTGAGGAAAATGCCCCAACACAGGCAAAAATCCACAAAAAGCTTCACAGGTCTTGAAAAGAGTGACAGGTCTGGTCAAATGTATCCTTCTCCTTCCAATTTCTCCTACTACTTTACTCTCTCAATTTTCCTCCTTATATACTCTTTTGCAGCCCCCTTCCACCTTTTAGACATTATTTTATTCTCTGGGAGTTTCCCTCTCAGACATGCCCAGGACATGTCCAAACCTAACTCCAGACTGTCAAAAAAAAAGTTCAATGATATAAGATGATACAAAACAAGAATAATCTTCTCTCCCCCATGCAATCTAAAAGCGTTATAATTATGGGCTACGTCCAGTGCGGAAAAATTATTTGATTATAAATAGGTCCATACACCGGCACCGACAAGTACGTACACCTGTTTTTGCAGCACGGTCGCTCAACTCGCTGTAAAAAATAGACAGCTGTCCGACTGGAAAATGTAAACGGACAAAACCAAGTACTAGTCATCCAAAATTACCTTCATTCGCTGAAGAGTTCTGAAATGCCGTCGCCGAGTGACTGTGCATAGATCTAATTATAATCAAAATTTTTTTCTGTGCTGAATGTAGCCCATTATTTTGTCGCTTTTAGATCGCATGGGGGAGAGAAGCCGTGTTTTCAATTACCACTTGATTATTCTTGCATTGGAAAACGTGTTAATAAAGGAAAACCATCTAGAATTAGCCAGGACTAATTATTTTCAATAAAGGGAGGGATATTAGCCCCGGAATTTTCAGGTCTAAAGACGCGCTTGAATTATATTATGCACTGTAGCAGGTGAAATATCCATTTTTATTTAGAGAAACATTGTATTTAAACCTTTCAATGATTTTCTCAGCATTCATGTGCTAATTTGCAACCCTCAGCCCATCCTCACTCCAGCAGGACGAGGCCTTATTGGTGCTTGAGTACAAAATCATTATTACAATCACTTTACCGGCATCACCAATTTCAAATCATATCATCATTACTTTTTTTTTTACCTCATTACTAGTCCTAAATTGCTCCCATACAAACTTTTTTTTGGAATACATCACAGCCTGAATGGCAGGAATGGATGAATATTTACAAACTAAATGTAGTTGACCAGACAAAAGTTTTAATATATTCTCTGAAGACGGACTGCAATGAAATGCAGTTCAGAATAAATTCAGTAATCAGTGCTTTCTCATTTTATGTCTGTTTCCGAACCTTCCCACCTTCTTTCTGCATTAGGGCTGTATATTTTAACCCATCTAGTGAATGCTAAAGAAGCCATCTGGCGCATGAATTCAATTTCATGGTCAAAGGCAGCAATTTTCCATTCGATGTATGTTTTTTAGCCCTGGAAAGGTAGTAAATGGTGCGTAACTTGTGGAGCTCGCAAAGGCTGACAACTTCAGATGTGACCTCACTTTCATAGACACTCCCATGCATATTTGCCATTGGCTGCCCCTCCGGAGGGCGGGCATTTGTGGCTGCTCTCCTCCACCACTACTGCAGCAAAAAAAAAAAAAAAAAAAAACTTTACCTGCTGTGGCACATCACTCTGCTGCTGATAATTAACATCACACCATCACCTCAGCATCCTTGCTCTCTGCTCCTCTAAGCTTGGTTGGCTATAGGGTGTGACAGGGTCAGAGTTCAAATGTCAAACTATCATTGCTTGTATTTGATGATACTGCAATTATCTATTTACTTCAGGGAATGTATTTTTCTGCAGTTGAGGTGCAAGCACAGAACCTACATTAATCAAGCATGCATGAAGTATTGCTCTGCTCTAAACATGTGTTTGGGGCAAGAAACTTTCAATTAAAGAAACATTCTGATCATAGTGGTATTTACAAAACCCAAAACCAGTGAAGTTGGCACGTTATGTAAATTGTAGATAAAAACAGAATACAATGATTTGCAAATCCTTTTCAACTTATATTCAATTGAATACACTGCAAAGACAAGATGTTTAATGTTCAAACTGAGAAACTTTTTTTTTGTTGTTGCAAATAATCATTAACTTAGAATTTAAAGGCAGCAACACGTTGCAAAAAAGTTGGCACAGGAGCCTTTTTACCACTGTGTTACATCGCCTTTCCTTTTAACGACACTCAGTAAACGTTTGGGAACTGAAGAGACCAATTTTTGAAGCTTTTCAGGTGGAACTCTTTCCCATTCTTGCTTGATGTACAGCTTAAGTTATTCAACAGTCCGGGGTCTCCGTTGTCGTATTTTACGCTTCATTATGCGCCATACATTTTCAATGGGAGACAGGCCTGGACTACAGGCAGGCCAGTCTAGTACCCGCACTCTTTTACTACGGAGCCATGCTGCTGTAAGACCTGCAGAATGTGGCTTGGCATTGTCTTGCTGAAATAAGCAGGGGCGTCCATGAAAAAGAAGTTGCTTGGATGGCAACATATGTTGCTCCAAAACCTGTATGTACCTTTCAGCATTAATGGTGCCTTCACATATGTGTAAGTTGCCCATGCCTTGGGCACTAATACAGTACACCCCCATACCATCACAGATGCAGGCTTTTGAACTTTGCGCCTTTAACAGTCCGGATGGTTCTTTTCCTCTTTGGTCCGGAGGACACGACGTCCACAGTTTCCAAAAACAATTTGAAATGTGGACTCGTCAGACCACAGAACACTTTTCCACTTTGCATCAGTCCATCCTAGATGAGTTTGGGCCCAGCGAAGCCGGCGGCGTTTCTGGGTGCTGTTGATAAATGGCTTTCGCTTTGCATTGTAGAGCTTTAACTTGCTCTTGTAGATGTAGCGACGAACTGTAGTTACTGACAGTGGTTTTCTGAAGTGTTCCTGAGCCCATGTGGTGATGTCCTTTACACACTGATGTCAGTTTTTGATGCAGTACCGCCTGAGGGATCGAAGGTCACAGGCATTCAATGTTAGCATTCAGCCTTGTCGCTTACGTGCAGGGATTTCTCCAGATTCTCTGAACCTTTTGATGATATCACGGACCGTAGATGATATAATCCCTAAATTTCTTGCAATAGCTTGTTGAGGAATGTTGTTTTTAAACTGTTCGACAATCAGCTCACGCATTTGTTCACTTAGTGGTGACCCTCGCCCCATCCTTGTTTGTGAATGACTGAGCATTTCAGGGAAGCTGCTTTTATACCCAATCATGGCACCCACCTGTTCCCAATTAGTCCGTTCACCTGTGGGATGCTCCAAATAAGTGTTTGATGAGCATTCCTCAACTCTCTCTGTCTTTTTTGCCACTTGTGCCAGCTTTTTTGAAACATGTTGCAGGCATCAAATTCCAAATGAGCTAATATTTGCAAAAAATTACAAAGTTTACCTGTTCGAACATTAACTAACTTGTCTTTGCCGTGTATTCAATTGAATATAGGTTGAAAAGGATTTGCATATCATTGTATTCTGTTTTTATTTACGATTTACACAATGTGCCAACTTCACTGGTTTTGGGTTTGTACTACTTTGTGGGGATCTGCCATAGTTACATCTGAGGAAAATAGAGTAAATGCAATATTAGCTCAGCAAAAAAAACGGAAGGACTACATACAATAGGTTGAATGGACATTGATGGCACGGCGGGGGGGGGAGGGGGGGAGAGAACAAAATGGGCAATATAACTCTGCCAAAGAAAATTAAATAACAAAGCCAAAAACACCACTCTTAAAAAAGAGCATATTTACTGTTACGTCTCACAAAAGTAAAATCCCTTCCGACATTAACTGACTCAAAACATAAAAAACAACAGTAAAAATGGAATTCATATTGTGCCTTCGCACAGATACTCAGAGCGCTTTACAGTTGTAATCTCGTCTCCCCAAAAACAGTCTGAGGCACTCACCGCAGTGATGCGATGGCCGCCAGTTTGCGTGAAAACACTTACCACTCATCAGCTTGAGGTGGAGAGGGAGAGAACAAATCAGAAAGCTAATTAATAAGGGGATGAGTGGATGGCAGGTTGAAAAAGCCATGTAGAGAATTAAGCCAGGACGCCAGAGAACCCCCAATTCTTGTCAGAGTGTCATGGGATCTTCAATGACCCGAGGGAGTCAGGACCTCAATTTAATGTTGTAGAAAAAACCAAAAGGTAACCTGGGCCTGTTAAACCAATGGCCCCACATTCCAGGTCCCCCAATAAACCAATAAAGCATATGGGCTCGCTGCAGTGGTCTTCACGACTCCAGACTCTAATCACAACTGCTTTTGATCTGAATCCAAGAAGATTTTGAGACTGACCACTGCTTTGATTCCAGGACATCTGTTTGCTCTGAGCCCCAAAAGGTAGTAAACGCCCTGCCTGGAGACTGCAGAGTAATTTCCCCACGGGGGGTATAAGCCCTGCTCTGTCCTGAGCAGAGTTTGGGGCACACTGTCCTTGCAGCTCATTTCCTGATTTAGACATTTATCCATGTCATATTAATCAACGGACAATATTTCACTGTACAACAGTACACAGTTAACCCTCTCATTATTACTATATATTTGGTACAATGGTTATATTGCTGAATATGTGATTTCAGTATTTTACTCCACAGTATACTGTCATGTTTGGTATGTATTTCATCAGTGCAATTCAAGGAGTTGAATGGGATGCACGTCCTATCAAAAGTGTTTTAAGAAAACATAGTGTCTGTTCCCCAGCAATAATTTGTCCTGAATCAGAGTTATCACTTGAGGTGTATATAGAATCATCTCTTCCCCTTTGCAAGAATTGCTTTGCGATGAGATTCATGCATGTTTCAGTTCCCTATCCATTTAAAATTGGAATCAGATTTTAAATGAGAGTAATATTGAAATCGTTATGCTTAGTTTGCCCTAATCACTGATATATCTTATGTTTTGTTTAGTTTCTGCAAGTGTTCTGACGTGCACCATGGATGATTCACAGCGCGGCATTAAGTTAGATGGTTCCTTGATTTCGGCATAGCCCCGTTTTTGAACGGAGAATTACTGAGAATCCTTCAGGTAAATCTCAGGCAAGGTCCAAGGCGGGACGCAGACATGAAAGATTCAATTTACGGCTCAATTGCCTCACAACAGTCGGAATCCACACACGTAAGCCTTCACTCCTGGCTCCTCCACCATTGGTCGAGCTGCCTGGGTTTTACAATCTCAAATGCAAAAGAGGCAGATAATTTTGCATGATTTCATGTGTAACCTTGCTGTGTTAATTATAGAATGCTGTCTCTATTGCACCTTCCTCTACCGTTTTGACCGGCTGGCTTTGGTTGTTTTTTTTCAGTTTCTTTTCCTTTTGGGATCCTGAAGTATGTCTCCATCACTCCCCTGTCCATGTAAACATGCTTGTAACCCTTTCTCTGCGGAATCAGCAACTTCATCCAAAAGAAACTCACCACTATGAAATTTGCTGCAGAACATGGATTCCGCTTTTAATCTATGAGAGCTCACAAGACATTTACCACTGCAGCAGCTCAAATTGTCCCTGCCTCAAATGTAGCCCTGAATGCCTAAGTCCAATTTTAAACTATTAAAAGTTTGTTTTCCCATACCTGTTCGACTTATTGTCGTCAAAATCAATAGGGTCCATCCCTGATGTAATATCAACCCATTCAAAAAACTTCAAAGAAATCTGTACTTTTTGAGTTATCTTGGACAGAAACAGGCAGACAGTCAAACCAATGCCGGAAAAAAAATAACCTCCTTGGCAGAGGTAATAATCCTAAATCACAATACATGATAATACGAGAACACAATACATTATAATCTTACAATACAATATAATTGACTTTCCATGGTCTCAGAAGACAATCTGATGTGGTCTGAGGACCGAGCAGTAGCGAATGGGTACAGGGAGCTTAAATAGGGAACTGTCAATGAGAAAAAAAAGTTAGCTGAATAAACAGCATATAACAAGTGTGCAGACTAACAAAAACTAATAAAGGTGTTTAAGGGAACAACCACGAATATTATACTGAGGAAAGATCCTCATGATAAAACACTAGGCTCATAACTGTACCCTCCCCCTGACGGATGCCACCTGGTGGCCCAAAGGACAATAAGGCTGATGAATGAAGAACCTGCCCAGACAAGCAGGTCTTAACAAGAAGCACAGACGTCTTTAAAGGAGCCGCAACTACAAGCTCTGGACAGCTTTCCGAGCTGAAGACACTCAGCAGCAGGGGCAGCGATGTGGTACTGGGCGGTGAGGGATCAGGCACGCTCGGCAACGATGTGGCACTGGGCGGTGAGGGATCAGGCACGCTGGGCTGGAGCAATGAAGAATCATCAGTATGAGAAAATGGATTCCTGAACACCGGGCCACAATGAGAGGCTGGAAGGTTTTAGCGCCGGTGATTAAAGACATGGCATAGCGCTGGGCACTTGGAAGACGCATGACACTGGACTGTGCAGACTCATGGGAACTTGGACACCCGGCACTGGAATGAAGGGTCGCAGAGGGGGAATGTCTGCTGGTTCCATCTGGCACTGTGGTACTGTTATGACCCAGGCAGGGACCAATTGCATACTTTGTAGTGGAAGCAGAAGCTGTGTTTATTCTCAGGATAATGGTAACAGCAGATGATGACAATAGCCACCAGATGAAGACTTTGACAACTTAAAGGGGAACTATTTTGCTATATTTCCAATGTTATATTTTGATTTTGGACTCCCCTAGAGCACTCCTGACCATTCACAATCCAAAAAGAGTCCTTATTTAGCTCATACTGCCATCCTCAAAAAAACCCCATTTGTAGTCTCTGCCCGAAATGCCTTATTGGGGTGGCTCTTCCGCTATGGCCCCCACTCCCGATGCTCCCACTTTTTGCTGACTGGCCAGCTCTGTGGAGGGCGGAGTTGGGCGGGACAAGGCTGCAGAATGCAGTTTTCTGGGTCCTTCTCCCCAGAGTGAAACATGAGACACGTCTGCCAACTGGTAAGGAAGCGGTGGGCAAATTCCGCAATCTAACGTTACACTTGAATATAGATCTAATGAAATAAACTTGTTCTGATAAACCCAGCGGCGAAAGTGGAGGACGCTGTGCGAAAATCTGGCAGCTCAAGCTCAAATTTGCAATCGGCTACAGTTTCTTACGACAACAGGGGTGAGTACAGCGGTTTTTCTACTTTATAGCTAGGATGCAGGGAAAGATAGAATCCACTACATACAGACACATTTGCAGAACAGGTCGACATACCCACGTGTAGACCGGAGACCGTAGAAATCCGGTAGGTCTGAGTTTAGAGGGAAACATAGACAGTGAGAAGCAGCAAAAAGTGGACCAACAGCTTATGGACTGCTTCAGTGTGTATTATAAGGACCTGCTGGTTCGTGTGCATAACTGTGGTGTGTCTTAAGCGTGGAGAAACAAACAGCTTCTGCGCTGGTATAAGACAGAGGGGTGCAAGCTCCAGGCTAAACAGCCTTTTCGGAAATTGCCCATGGTAATGGTTTGCTCATTGCGTCGGAATGACCAGCATTTCCTCGCGGAGAATGGACACGTTATGGATAGTGCGCGAGGGCTAGATAGAGCTCCAGTTATGTTATGAGCTTAATACAGGTTTTACAGGCTGTAAGTTCCGTTTGTGTGAACCGTTGCTTATGTGGAGCTAGCGAATCGATCACTTTTACTGGAAGGAATTTAATATTCAATCGCCAATTTAATATTCAACGGACAGCAATGCAGAGAAATCGTTTGACATACCATACATGTTATAGCCTATGCGTTTCCCTATTGCTTTCACCGGTAGCATCAGAAAGCTTACCCAGACATTGGAGAAGTTTCAGGCAGACCCCGGTCATGGATAAGTAAAGCGATCGTTTCACAAGCACCCAAAAACACACCCCAGGCTTTGCAAAACCTACGTCTGGTCTAACTGCACGTCTCCGGTTAGCTTCAACTGCAGTGGCTACAATCAGGCAACGTTATGATGAAACCGCCGCATTGATGCTTACCAAAGTAACACAAGCATACCGATCAGAATCGCTGCATATAAGTTAACCAGGAGCATTTTTAATTATATTTTTTAGAATGAACTTTGAACCGAAATTTGAGAATTCAAACTTGTAATATTGATAATTTAACCGCTGGCATACGCAACATGATTTAATTATGGACGCCATTTTTACCTCCTTGTCTGCAGCGATGGTTCCCTGTCTGTGATCATGAATCAGGATGTTTAAAACAGCATAGATTTATAGGCCAGGCTAAAGCTTAGCGCTTCATTGGAAAATCCTAAGCGCAACTTCTGAATTAATCAGGCTATTGGGTCATGCACAAATATGGATATTTAAACAGCATAGACATAGGCTAAAGCCTAGCACTTCATCAGGAGCGCAAAGCGCAACTTCTGAATTAACCAGACGGTTATCCTTCCTTACAATGAAAGTCTTCATATTTCGAGTCAAAGCAAGTTACTCACAATAATATACACAAGTCCTTATTTATTTCTCTTTCTGGCATTAAAACATTTTTAACATAACAGAAGTGTAGGCTATAGGCCCATTTCTTATTTCCATTGGAAAATTAATAAATGCACTTTGAGCATCCAATAGAAAGTAGACCTAGGCTTCTTATTTTTCCCCTAATGCATTTGGCTTTATGAAGTATGGGCTCTTTTATTACATGATCCAGTTGGTGGGCTATTTCACATTTAGTCCTCACAGTTGATTAAAATAATACATTATACATTGAAGACAAGCAGCCTGGATGTATGGGAAGGCTCCGTAAGTTTACCCTTCTACTGCCCCCTTGTGGAAAATAACGTCAGAGCATTAAAAAAAAACCACTTATATTCGAACATCGTTCGAACTCCATCATTTCTAAAATTTTCAAGCTCACTTTAATGGCACTTTTGACAGCCCTAGTGCATGCGGCACAACCGGTACACTATGAAGTAAAAAAGCAGGATGTATATCCTCCAAAAGTGGTGTTTCCATAAATTGTGCCAGGGGTTGAACCAATTTATAGCTGCTCCTGGCTGACTTGCTCCTTCATCTGGCAAGGTTGTCAAATGTTATCCAAAAGGAGGATATTAATTTCCTTGCTGTTAAAGACCAAGACCAAGTAAAATTATTCCCACTCATTTTTTAACCTTTTGATTGATTTGATATTCATGGAGAAGATTGAAGTGTGTGGGCGTTAAATAACATATTAAATTCAAGGTGTTTTTTTTTCTGAGGCGCCAGTCACAATTGAGACAATCCGCAAGAATAAGAAGGCAGGCAACAATCAGTCTCCAGGATGAGCCCTGTCAACACTCCAACGTGATCTGGATCATCTCAGGGCGAGGGGACAAGCTGAAGAGGAGAGAGAGATGAGAGGCCAGTGTTCCAGGAACTCTGATCAGGATGTACCAGCAAGGGATGGATTCTGGGTATGATTTTGCACTCGGCTATTGACAAGTATTTGGAATAGTGACACACTGTATTTGTCATTACTGCTAAAAGAACGCTGCAAATACAAATCTAAAATCTGTTTCTTTAACAAATAAGGCAGTGGAGCCATATCTATAACATTTAACAGGCCAGCAAAATCAACGGTTTTATCAACTGCACGGACTGAAAGCATTCCGTGGCCTGGGTCCACAAGCAGCTAGGAGCCCTGGTCAAGATGTTCCTTGGACTCACCTGAAGACCCTTGCCCCACATTTGGAGGAATGTTTTTCTCTTAAAAAATGTCTTCTGACTGTGGTGGTGAAATTGGGAGGCATTTTATGCTTTGCCCATTGTCAAGCACCGTATTTATGAGCCCCATCTCCTGCTTTGTTGAATTGCAGGACAAAACTCAGTCAGCTGTCATGAAGGAGCTGGCCTCAGAGCAATCTCCTTCGTCCCTGAGCAAGCTTACTGCCATTGCATTCACCATTATGAACTGTATGAACTGTGAGTGTGATTTCTGCACCATGAGCAGTGCGTCAGGCTACAACTCACAGCTCACGATCGCTTTTGACCTCAATATAAATCTATCCTTAGATTTAAAGTTGCACTGTGCAAGTTTGTTTTCTTTTACTTCTGTTCACATTCGAACTCAAACAAAACGGAGGTGGCCCGCCCCTCCCTCCCATAGTTCCCTCCCTCCCTCCCATGCTTCCGTAACTGTCAACTCTTGTCTGTGATTGAACGGGACAGTTTGTTATGTTATGGGGCACAGCCTGTTTATTTGCAGTTTGTGACGCTTGTGCGGTTTCCAGAGCCCGGGTTTTTTTTTTTTTTTTTTTACAGTGAATTTAGAGCCAGGCAGCTAGCGGATCGTGGAGAGATGCTGGAAAATTTTTTTGAGACAAAAATATAATTGCACGGAAAGTAAACAAATTTGCGTTGTGCACCTTTAAGGATTTATTAAATAAAGGCATATTTTCACTTTTTGGTAGACCTCACGAACAGAGTGCAAGAGAGCTCTAGGGAGTCTGCATGAAGATTTTGATAAATGGGCCTTCTGTGGCAAAATTTCCAAATAATGATGCCATGGTGAAATTCTTCTCCAAGCTCAGAAATATAAAGCGCAGCAATGAATAATGCACACTGTTTTCATGATGTGGTAATGTTATTGTAAATGTTACTCAGCTTATCTTATTTTTATGCAATTTTTAATTGTATTATATTATTTTTTTATGTTTTATTGAATTACTTTGAATTTATTAGCAATAAATGCAGCTTTTTATAGCATCCACTCCTTGTGATAATTGCTTTAAGTCTCCAATATACAGAGCAGACAAAAAAAATTTGAACGCAAATTGGAATTGCAGACAGAAATTTTCTGACCAAAGTTGAGCGTTCCAGTTTTCCGTCTCGCACACCTTGTCTGTTTGAATTATTTTTGTAGGGCAACACATGAGGAAATCTGGGGGAAGCCTCTATAACTCCGCTCAGTTGCACTTCACTGCAGCTGGCTGGTTCAGTCAGCCCCTCGACGCTGCGTTGTGGTTATGGAACGATGCCTGGGAGGCTTGTCTGTCTTTTATGCCGCAGTTAAATATTTCGGGCATGTCTCTTGTTACTGAACAGGAACACATGAAGCACTGGTCAGTCGCAAGGTTGGCTCGTTTACTGCGGCTCAAACACAACGCTCAAAACAGAGGGAGAGCGAATGATATTAGCATGGGAACTAGCTAGCCAGCCAATTAATGTGGAATGCTGTTACGTGGACATTTTTACACTTTTTAATTACTGTAACCCACTCTCTGCTTATCTAAACATGATTTGCATTAATTACAGTGCAGTTAAAGGCCACAGAGCGTGGACACAAACATTGATACGAAGCATCGTTAACAGTGCTGCAACCAACAACTCACCTTATGCATGTTTCTCATAAACCTGGTAAGAATTATAGCTGCCAATCGAGTTTATGTGATAGGATTGTGAGAGGATGCCCTTTAGCCATAGATGTGAATAAATTCTTGAATCTCACATTATTGCAAGTGACATTAAAAATTCTGTTACACCTGTAACCCTTAAGGAGTCTTCAGGGTAGAAATTTACATTTTTTGGGGAAAATTTCTATATTTTTGATTTTCACATAAAATTAATGAATAAATGCAGTGAGATGCCAGTAAACACCAATAATTTTTGTTTTTCCTCAGCCTCATTTGTTACTTGTGAATTTAAATCCAAATTACAGAAAATCACAATTTTGACTGATTTTCAACCTTGTGGCATTCATAAAATCAATAATATTCATCTGATTGACTTGAAATGTGAAATTTGAAGTTGTATCTGTTGTAGATCTATGAAATGACATAGGAGTTTCGAGATAGGTGCATCCCTACAGGGTTAATTTTGAAAATGAAGCAAGTTGATGATAGCAATTTTCGTTATAGTTACAAAACAGAGCTCATTAAATATTCATAAATGTCCCAAACAAAAAAATCCTATGTCATTTCATAGAACTATTTTAATCTTTTCTAATGAGACTAATTTGAGTAAAATCTGACCATGGGTTATTGAAATATCAGTACCACAAATATTTTCAGATTTTGCCATTAAAGTGCCGTTTCCATGGCAACCATATACATATTTATCAAAATGCTACATTTTATGAGGTTAAAATCATGGTTGAGTATGTTTATTTCTTTGTTTTTACATTATCATGGCTATTTCTACACTTTACCCTGAAGACCCCTTAAAATGAAGTTGAAAATCTGCACTTCAAGCACATATTGATTGTTACTCTTCAAATCCATCATTGTGGCAAGCAAAACTAAAACATAGAAAATTGTGTCTCTGTCCAAACACTTATGAACCTTACTGTATACATCCGTGTGTATATGTATGTATTATACATATATGCATACATACACACATGCACAGTGTATATTTTTATTGAGTTTCTAGTTTTATTATTTGCGTTTTTATTGCAGATCAATAGATATTTTAGCATCCTGTCATGAGAGTTCAGTGAAAATTTGCAAATGCCACATCAATTGGGCCCTTGGGTGGGTGGTGTGGGGGATTGTCTCATATTTGAATGATCAGTTGATTTGAAGGCAGTGCATAGTACATGTTTTCAAGCCATTGGCTTTGTCTACTTAACACAAATGTGGTGAAAACAAGCACCTCAAACATCACGTTACAGACATTGCATTTCTTCACAATCTGAGATGAGAGCAAGAATTGCCTATTACCTATAGCTGTCAAATCCTTCTTAAGCTTTCCTTTGGCTGTCGGCCAACATTGTTGTCCCATCAGTCCAAGTCAGGCCATTATGGCAGACATGCTTGTTAAGCACATTCATGTACCCTAGCTCAGGCTGCACAGTGGAATAATTAATGATGTCGTCTGTTCTCTTAGCGGGAGCATAGACATGCACACCCTCAGAGATGTATGTTCCACACCGCCCAGCTTTCACCTTTCACGGAATTATCGATTCTGGCATGTTCCAAAAGCCCTCTACTGCTTGCTTGACAGTGGCAAAGGAGATCTGAAGGGTTCTACAGGTCAGTGATTAGAAACAAATTGTATTCCGCTGTTGATATGATACAATTTATATGAATAATAGCCTCATTTCTGTTCTGTGATATTGCCTATGGGAGCAATAATTCTTCTGTCTTTTTGGTAAATGTCTTAATGCAGTGGTTTTCAAACTAGGTCCAGGGGGCACCCCTGTGCATGCTGGTTTTCTTTCTAACCCCCACTGCAATTCCAGTCTTTGTGACAAGTTGTTCATTTTAATTATTGTGGTGAATTTGATGTTGAATGGGATTATTTACCTCTCTTATCTACATTACACTGATACTTATTGAACTGTATCCGAATAATTAGCATAAAATGATATAACGAATGAGATTATATCGCCAATGTAATGACTGAACAGGTTACAAAGCTGAAGTAATTGTTTAATATGCATTAATTAGCTATTTTTTTCCCCAATAATTGAATGCAATTCAGGCTGTAGATGCTAGCGCCATAACTGCAAAAGTTTCCACACTCCTGGTGAAAGGAAAACAAATTGTATTGTTTTGTGTGACCCTACAATCTTTCCTGCAGTGCGACCACTGGGTCAGTCTTGATATTTTCAAATGTAATAACTCAACAAGGTTTGATGGGAATCATATCACTCCTCTGATGATTTCTGGTGCAGAAAGAAGGGCTGTTATTGATGTTGGTAATTTGTTGCAGACAGTATGAAGACAGGAAACTTAATGTTCTGTCTGTTCAACTTCAGTATATTTGTAACCTGACTCACCAGTTGGTTTGTTACATGGACCCTCTAAGAAGTCACCTGCAGAAACCAGGCCACCAGAAACAGCGCTGGGCCTCACGCCTATATGTGCTCAGTGTTCAACCTGATTTTTGCAAGTCCCGTGATGCCATGGGGAGCTAAAATACATTTCTCTGCATGGTAAAATTGAAAAAGACAAATAGCTAAATCCTTGAATACATTTTTAAAACCACCATTGTCGATTGATATACAATCTTTTAACTTTTTTCACTTTTTAATCATTAGGGCCTACTTCCTCTATAGGGACAAAAAGTTCTGTTTTTATTCAGGGTATGGACACCGATAAGACCTTGCCTTCAACACATTCTCGGCATGATTCTTGGTGGTTGCTATTAATCATCGTATTTAGTATAGCGGTGTAGCTATTCGTGTGACCGAGAGTGGACCTAGAGAGACTCCTTACTGCCCATCTCTAACATTACTGATTCCAGTATAATGAGCAGGCTTATTAATATGAATGTTTTAATGTCTTTTATTTGATGAATTGCTTTGTTATGTAGCCACTTGATAGCGACACATACTGTAAGTTAGCTTTTAGAACAGAATACTCAGAAAACTGAGGCTGCTTTAGATAAGCTAGAAAGTTAGCTAGCTTGTATTTGATTAATTCCGAAATTCAACGCGACATCCTGCTATTATGTACGTTGCTACTTTACTTTTTTCATAATAAAATGCAGGAGAGCTATAAAAATGGAGTAATTTTTTCCAATTTAAGCACTTTAAATACGTAAAGATTGAATTAAAATCTGTTTAAACAGACAAGAGGAAGGTCACATGCTATGCAGGGAACAGGTTAATTGGATCAAACTCATTACAAAGGAATGAACATGAGGAAGTACCTAATCACATGAAAAAGGCAAAAGCCAAAACGCGTACAGGGATCACAAGACAGCCTGTAGACAGGACAAACAGATCCGCTTAGGGATTTCTAAGTGCACAGAGTGAGTGGCAGAACAGTGATTAGACAGGTGCAGAGAATCTGCAAGAAGCACAGCAAAGTGAATTGAGTGAAGGCAAGAGGCGGAGACTAGAACAGGGCGAATGGTGAGAGATCGTTAGTCAATTAGTAGAGTGCAGCTATACAATCCCTAGTGCTTGTCATTAGGTTAGTACTATGTACAATGTTAGTCTTGGTTAGTAATTTAGCAAAAACAACAAACTGCTAGTATTGGTTAGTAATATAGAAAAAGCAAGATGAAGAAAGTAAATGAGAATGGAAGGAATGGTTGAAACCCAGAATCCATTAAATCACCAGAAAGTGTGGCACACAGTACTGGGGCTGAGAGCAAACACATGAGAGAAGACCAGACAGGGGGAGACAAAGTACAATGCATGGTAAAAATGAAAACAAGGACCGGAATAAAGCTATGGTAAAATGCAAAATATGGAAAAGTAAAACTAAGACAATACAGAAACAAATCTATATTACCAAGTCACAATACACATATCAAAGAATAGTCAGACATAGCAAAGATTCCATGTTTTGATGCCTTCAGTGAGAATCTACAATTTAAACAGTCATGAAAATAAAGGAAACGCATTGAATGAGAAGGTGTGTCCAAACTTTTGGCCTGTACTGTAAATGAACAAAATCCAAACCTTTCGCTGACTTCGCAACATTTATTTTCACCATCCTTTCAATTGTTACTCAGCTCTGCATCGTACCTAACAATATCCTTTAGCCGTGACTTCATTCAGAATATAGAACGGATTTTCGTGGTTTATCGCTTAATGAGCCTCGCAAACTAACTCACCCTTAGCCTGAGCCATTTCACAAGCTGCATGAACGCAGAATTTATGAAGCCATATTGATATTTTAGGTCACCAATTAGGTACAGAAGAAAACGCCTAATAATTTTGTGGTGTAATGTATAACAATGCTATCAAAATCAAATTTGACTTTCGTTCAAGCAATTAGTCCCAGCAACTATTGCAAGTCAGGAAAATTGAACTGCCAGAGGTTTAGGTTATTAAGTATTGAAAGGCGAGATTTCTCAAGGCCTTTGTAACTGCAGAAGGACCGCCTCTGTTATTGACAAAGGGAGGTTGTACAAACTATACTGGGTTTCCAATAATAATAATGGATCATTGGATTTGTCAACAATAATATTTATGTCTTGATGAGGGCTTTTTTTTCAATGAATAAATTTACAGCAATTAAGGGTTGCTTTTTTCAAATAACCATTTCCCACATTTTTTCCTGGGATGTAAAATATTCTGGAAAGGGCTGTAGATGTAGCCAATCATGCTCCAGGCAATCACCATAAATAAATGGAATGTTGGTATCTGACCTCAAAATAGAAAACTATATGCTTGAGAAAATGATTTTTCATTATTGTTATTTCATTGGTGGCACACTTTGTCGCATTGCCACCTCACTGCAAGACGATCTCGCATGTGAATCTGGCCCGAAGCCTTTCTGTGTGGACTTCTTGCGTGGGGTTTTCTCATGGTACTTAGTTTTCCTCCCACAGTCCAAAGACAGGCTAATTGGAGTCTAAATTACCTATTTGTGTGTCACTGTGTGAATTCTGCGTGCGTCTTGCGGTGGATTGATGCGCTGTCCAGGTGTGTCCTGGCCCTTTGCCCACTGTCAGCTTGGATGGGCTCCAACTCCCTTGTGATCCTACAGAGGATGAAGTACAATAGGTAATGGATGGAAGAATTTCAACCATTGTACGAAAACACTGCTCTGTCCCAGGCAATTTAGGCCCACTCCTACTGTTTTCAAATAGGATGAGGCAATCTATGCTGCATTTGCATCCATTCCTAATCTGTAGATGGACCGTCACTTTTTTGTGGTAGCTCAGTATAAAAATATTAATGTGATTGAATTAATTAAGTCGTCTCAATTTGAATTACAGCGGTGCTCAGTTAATGTGCACGTACCTGGGAGTCACCTGCTGTTTTGAATTCCACATTTCAGACACATCCAGA
Organism: Gymnothorax reevesii; assembly: GCA_029721435.1. Classification (NCBI taxonomy): domain Eukaryota; kingdom Metazoa; phylum Chordata; class Actinopteri; order Anguilliformes; family Muraenidae; genus Gymnothorax; species Gymnothorax reevesii. The sequence goes on from CM056583.1 coordinate 85,295,305, forward strand.
CACCCAGGTGATGACATACTGCGGTGGAATTTCCAAGGGTGAATAACTGGCAAATGTTGTTTGCTGACAATTTCTCCCATAGTTCCCTGATCTCCAGGAGGCAACAGAATATAAAAGAAAAATAGCTGGAGTCATCCAAGTGTCAGGCAAGCTTTGCTTCTCCTCGACAGGTGTGACATGTTGGCAATGCACAGCAATGCATCTTCTTTGCCTCCTTGTGATTGCTTGGATGTCCCAAACTGCCGTTGAAGTTGCACTTTCCAAATGGATGCAATAAATGACCTGGGGGACAAAATGTGCTTTGAGAAGACAACAAAATGCAGTGTCTGAATTACTCCCAGAGGCCTGTCACTGGTCAGCTCACTGTTCAATAGTAGATCTCTCTTATCCATTACTCTCTTTTCAATAGCAGCAATGTGAATGCATTTTGAAACTTAAGCTCAATGCCATTCCCAGTGCAATTACAGTACATAGTACAATTACTAGAGCCTGACCCAGAGGCAAGTACTTACTTGAATTTCAGATGACTTTCTTGCTTTTCTCAAGAGTTAAATAAATAGGTCAACCCTTCATATTTAGTGTGAACTAGAAGACTATTACTAAGGCAAAGTAAGTCCTGCAGGTACAGTATGCAGAGTTTACTCTGATGCTGGACAACCCACAAGCTCAGTGGTTGCTTCAAAGCTGAGACGATGATGCATTGCGCACACTTACATTTAAACCTGAAGGCTTTTAGGGTAATTGCATTCCCTCATTCCTGAATTGTGCATTAATTAAAGCCAAAGACGCCAGGGCAGTCTCTTTCATCTACTGCACTGTATCTTGATAATGAGTATGACCACGTTGGAAATTGAAATTAATTGTTCATAAACTTTATGGTTTGTATTTATTGAACTTCTCCTGGATTTAAGAGCCATTCCATGAGAGATTGACATTCAGTGCCTAGTTGACCTGCGCTGGAATTGAATTAAACTTTTCACGTAGGTAGATACGTAGGTGTCTCATGGAAAAAGCCAGTTTTAGGTCTGTATCTCACTATGCCTGCCGGTGGCGCCACTTGGAAGCCATTAAAGTGGCTCAGTTTTGCTGTCGACACCACATTTTACATCAACTATAATGACTTAAGGATACACAGTACCAAACATGTTGTACTTTTATCATAACCTGTGACACTGCAAGTCTGGATAGATATCAGCACCACATCAGCGCCAAGTTGGGTATTTATATTATTGAGCTGGAATTATTTGAGATAACAGTAAAAATTTTAAATAGGAATGGGAATAAAAAAATATCCCAGACCCATACCAATCTAGAATAGTTTATGACACACGCAAAAAGGCTATCATTGACAGTGAATAGTACCTTGGTATCTTGCTGGGTTTGTGCAATGGACGGCTAGAAATTTTTGGTGCATGTTTGCAGTATATTTTCTCAGTAACCCAGATATGTACTCTGGTAGTAAATGCTGTTTGTGCTTTTTGAACTCTATATTCAGCAATAGCATTTCTTTGGTAGTATCTACACTTTTAAGCTAGACAGAGCCAAAGTTGGAGGAAAACTCAAAACGAACCATTTCATGGCAGATTGTGCCTCTGTTTAGGTGGCATTATTTTATTTACCCAACAAGATAGTGATCTGAAATTCTTTGGATACACAGTCCCTTTGGGGTGCCTTACAGCATTAGCAAAATCGTAATGCTAGTATTTTCAGTGTGGATGATATTCAACATCAAAAGTCAGAAAATTTCACCCCCAGGGGGCGCTGTAGGCTGGATACAATTGCTGTCTATCCCCAGCAATGTACCGAAGAAAAGTTTTTGAATTGTGATACTTTCAGCTGGTTTTCTCAGAAAATGAAGAGTTTGGTTTGGTACTTTGCTGGATGGATAGCTTTCGGACTAAAGATGGCGCTCTAAAGAGCTAAAGTTCTACCGACATATACCAAAGTTCTGTCTTTTGAAATATATGAAGTACATGCACAGTTATACATAAAATTTTTAATCCCTTAGGTATTAAGCTCAGTTGGTTGTAAAATGGTGGTGATTGTGAACATTAAAAACACACGATACATGTACTAAAGACCTGATGTAAAAGGCGCCATAAGTGCATATGCAGACTTGAATCAACAGTATAGGTCCACTTGTATAAAATGACAGTCCATAATTTGAACTCTGAAATAGATTCTTAGTCACACAACCGTGTGCTTGTAGACAGAATGTTTAGTACAAAAGTTAGAATTGTTTTATACTTTTCATGTTATCCAAAGTGAAATGATGTCAACCCAGCATGAGACAAGGTCTATCCCTTAGCCTTTTTTTGAAATTCGACTGTGGGTTGGCGGCACCTGGTGGTGTGTGCCAGAGGTGCTCCTTGGTCTTGGCCCTGAGCAGTCATTGGCCTTCTTCGTTTGGTCCGGGTCAATGTTACCCTTAGAGCCAGTTGAGCCCTAGGCAATCCCTACTACGCTAGATCCTGGGTCTCGACAAGGCCAATTACAGCCCATTCATAGTGAGCTTGTCTGTCTCTGAATTAAATAGCGAGCTACAGCCAATATGGCACAATTAGTTGTGTCAACGCCCACGGCTAGGCATGCACGGAAATGGGAAGTCTGAAAAAGAAAAAGAAATCCCGTAGACTAGCCATCATGGGCCAGGCTTAGGAATGAGGGCATGTAAATTACCACTACAAATGAAGTGCCCTTTTCTCGGCAGGCTGCTACTTGCTTGCTGCAACCTCTGAGTCCTTTTTCAGGACAACCACTTGCTCGACGCGACTGCTGTACCCCTTTTCTTACCCAAGCACCATGTCCTTGGGAAATCCTAGAATTTAACACTGAAGCCTGGTCTCTAATTCTAATAGCCAAGGAAAAATGCTGAGAATTTCTTATTTTCTGAAAACGAGCCAACAGTACAAAACTGTACACTGTACTGACTACTGGTAAGATTCTTGCATCTTGTGCCTCAGCGGTACATCGGTCTAAGCGTGCGCACCATAAAGGCTGCGGCCTTCCCGCAGCGACCCGGTTCGATTCCGGCTCGGGTCATTTGCCGCATATCTTCCCCAATCTTCTCCCTAGTTTTCCTCTCTCTCTGTACTGTGTGACTTTCGAATAAAGGAAAAAATCCCAAACAAATCTTTAAAAAAAAAGATTCTTGCATGTTGACACAATGCTATAATCACCACCTGCAATTTTTTCCAATTTACAAAACCAACCCGGCTTTATACTAAAGAGATTACAAATTTTTATGTATAACTGTACATGTACATGTATAAAAAACAGAACTTTCATATATTTCTAGGAATATGGAATATTAGGTCAGTAGAATATGAGCTCTTTAGAGCACCACCTTTGGTCAGATAGCTATCCGCCCAACATAGTACCAAGCTAAATTCTTCATTTTCAGACAAAACTAGCTGTATGTATTGCAATTCAAAGCCAATTTCTTTGGTAAATTGCTGGAGATGGCTAGTATTTGCATCCAACCTAAAGCTCCCCCTGGGGTCAAAATTTTCCGACTTTTGATGTTGAATATCATCCGCACTGAAAATATACTGAACAACAAATGAAACGCAAGTTAATTAAAGGCAGACTGGAAAATAAGTTTGGGCGTGATTATCTTAGAAAAGCAAATTTATTACTAGCGTGTGCAAATTTACGCTGGTTTCATCAAACTTTTCTTTATTTTGCGGTCACTTTGACTGAGTAACCATAAGAGTACACTGACTAACTAGCTAAACTTGCATTTCTTTTGTTGCTCAGTATACAACCATTAAGATTTTACAAATGCTGAAATGTACCCAGACAATTTTAGATCTCTATGTTGCTGGGTAAACAAAATAATGCCCCCTAAACTATCACACAATCAACAAAATTCATAGAACAATCTGCTATGAAATGGTCTATTTTGGGATTTCCTCCAACTTTGGCTCCGCCTGGCTTGAAAGTGTCAATAACACCAAAGAAATGTCTGGTATTCTTGAAAATAGCACCACAAAACAGCATTTATCACCACAGTCCATGTCTGGGTTACTGAGAAAATATGCCGCAAAAATCTATTTCGACCATCTTTCCGGCCGTCTATTGCACTGACCCAGCAAGATGCCAAGGAACAATTCACTGAAAATGATGGCCTTGTTGTGAGTAAACACATAATGAACTATTCTAGATTGGTACGTCTGGGATATTATTTTATTCCCATTCCCCATTTTCAATTTTAATTGTTATTTCTTAAATAATTCCAGCTCAGTAACGTAGTTATCCCACTTGGCGCTGATGTGATGCTTATGTCTAACCAGACTTGAGGTGTCAGAGGTCATGATAAAAGTATAACATATTTGGTACTGTGTACCCTTATGGCATGATAGTTGATACAAAATGTGGTGTCAACAGCTAAAATGAGCCACTTTAGTGGCTTCCAGGTGGCGCCACCGGCAGGCAAAGTGAGATACAGACCTAAAAATTTGGCTTTTTCCATGAGACACCCATATTTATTCATTCAATTCCATGGGAGGTCAACTACTCAACTTCCTCAAAAAGGGCCATGGAATGGCTCTTAATTTGCCACATTTACCCAAATACAAATAAAAATCTTTTACAATAGCTCACAGAGCTAAGAGATCTCAGTTCTGCAGCAATAGAGGTGATTACCACCATTTGGGACTAAACACTCAACAGCAACAGCATCAAGATTTTAGAATACGAAGAATTAGAATGCACACTATGAAAACTTACTATGGATATTATATATTACGATATACATCGTGCTATAAAAAAGTATTTGCTCCCTTTCTGCTTTGTTCTATTTTTTCTTATTTGTCGCATTTAATGTTGCAGATCATCAAAATTATTTTAAGACTAGTCAAAGCTAACCTGAATAAAAGCAAAATGCTGTTTTTGAGATGATGATTTCATTAACTGCAGAAAAAGGCCGTCCAACCCTTGTTAAAGTTATAGTGCCTCTGCCCCCCACCCCCACCCCAATTTCACTGGATATATCCATACATGACTACTGTCAACTATGTAGAATCAAAACATCACTTAAACAGAACCTGTCCGCCAATGTGAAGTAGACAAAAACCAGCACATGATGCCACAATTTATGGAAATTCTAGAACAGATGAGAAACAAAGCTGTTGCCATCCCTGAGTCCAAAAAAGGTTGCAAATCTACCTCTAAAGTTCTGGGACCTCGGTAAACCACAGTGAGAGCCATCATCTACAAATGATGGAATGGTGTTTGACCTTTCCAGGAGTAGCCGGCCTACCAAAATTCCTTCAAGTGCATCAATGACTCATCCAGGAGTCAAAAAAGGGCCAGACTGATATGTAAAGTACAGCAGGCCTCACTTACCGCAGTTAAGGTCACTGTGCACGATTCAAAAAGGCATCCAGGGTAGAGCTGCAAGATAAAAACATTTGTCTCACATTCACCAAAAATAAAAAAATAACCATTTTCATGATCCCAAAGACTTTTGGGACAATATTCTTTGGACTGAGAAATAAAAAGTGGAACTTCTTAAAAGACACAGGTTTTGTTACATCTGGCCAAAAGCTAACATAGCATTCCACAATGAGAACATCAACAGTCAAACGTGGTGGCAATGATATAGTCTGGGGGTGCTTTTCTGCTTTGAAATCAAGGCAAATGGGGCGACGGCTTCAACTTAGAGCAGCCCCAGTTGACTGTCTGAACTATTACCCCACTCTATATATTGTCTACAACCACACCCTCTCAATATAACAGTCTATTGAAATAGAGAGAATCTCACAGCTGTCTCTGTGTTTGCACATGCATCGCTGCTTACTACAGTTCTGGTACAATTGGTCATTTTAATTGAATAATTTGTTAACAAATTTTCTTCAGGTTGTATTTGCAGAGCATGCAATAAATTGGAAACTTGAGTCACAAAATGAGTTCTTCTTTACTGCAGTCTGAGGTGGAAATGCTTTAGCTAAAATTGACTATTTTGAGAAGAACTTAACTTCACAAAGTAGTATAAAACTTCTTAAGCCTGTGCAATCTCTTATTTAATTAAATGTAGCAACGCATGTGGAAGAAGAGCATTCCATGCTTGGCTGAGTTTGGCCGTATTCTACTTTGCAGATATGTACTGAAATCTATGGCAATACTAGCCCGTGACCCTTTAGGAACCTTCAAGGAAGGTGCAGACCGCAGGGGTGCTGATTAATGGACTTTGAGTGGGCAAACACACAACAGGCCTCGGCGAACTCCCGGGTATCTTGGGCGATGGCAGGCTACCAAAAACATTGACAGATGAGAGCTAGAGATGCCAGGATTGAACAACAACTGGCTTTGCACTCAATCTGGAGCTTGGTGGCTGCCAGAAGACACTGGCCTTGGAGGATGGTTGCAGAATGATCGTCTGGCAAAGGACAGTAGAGATGGGACAAGGCTAATTGTCAGGCTCTTGGATCCAGGACAATAGGTCAAGACTAAGTTCAATTTTGTGAAAAAGAGTGACAAACGGGCTTGTCTGCGTTTCAGTCTTTTTGCAGTTGAATGTTACTCCAAGTTGCGATGGTCCATCAAGACGAGAAAGGGGAAACTGGATGCTCCTTCCAATGTCTCCATGCCTTGAATGACAGCTACACCACTAACATTTCCCAATCACTGATGGAATAATGCCTCTCTGCTGGGGAGAATCATTAAGAGAAGAAGGTGCAAGGATAGATCTAGCCCTTAGCTGCTCACTGAGAGGAGGATTCCAGCACCCACTTTGGAGGTGTCAACAAAAATGACCTGGCACTGAAAATCTGGGAGCATGATGATGGGAGTGGTGGTTAAAAGCTGGCGGAAGGTGGAGGCCGTCTGGCGGGTCCAGTTGAAGGGCATCTTCATGGACTCCAGTGTTGTCAAGGGAGCTTCCAATGTGGAGAATCTTCAAATTAACTATGAGTAGAAATTGGTAAACCTGAGGAATCTCTGCAGTTGCTAATAGTCCTTGGGGTCTGGCAAATCCAGAACAGCGTGTACCTTCTCGTGATAGATCTCGAAGGTCCCTTGTGTCTCTGTAAAGCCCAAGATGGAGACAGTGGTGTGAAGGAATTTGTACTTCTCAGTTTTTAGATAAATGTGATTTTCCAACAATCTTTGAATGACCAGGCGGACATAGTGGGTATGTTTCTCAAGAGTTGGAGAGAAAACAAGGATATTGTCTAGGTTGACTGAGACGAATATCGAAGGACATCATTAATGAGATTCTGTAACATTGTGGGGGTGTTAGTGAGCCCAAATGTCATCACCATGTATTCGTGGCGGCCGAAGGGGGTGATAAATGCTGTCTTTCATTCACCCCCCTCCCACATGCACACAGTTGGTAACATTGCACGGGATCAGCTTGGTAAAGTAACAACAGCCCGGGAGGTTGATGGATACTGAGTCCATCAGTAGAAGAGGGTAATGATTTGTGATATTACAGGAGTTGAGCCCTTGATGATCGATGCAGGAAAGGATCTGCATTAGCCATATTTATTTATTCAGTTTTTTCCTTCAATTTCCTTCCGTTCCACATAAAGTACTTTTAATATTGCCTCAAAGTTCTAAACACTCACTCGTTGGTAACAAAAGAGTCAGATGCCATTACACTTCTGCCAAGAGAGACAGGAATTAAAGAGCCGAAGAGGAGAGAGAGTTTGTGTAAATGAGAAAAATTAAATTACCATTTTGTTTCAAAACTCTGCCCAAAGTGAAAGAGCTAAAAAAATCAATAAATATTAAATAATCTTGAAAGCTACAATTTGTTTTCCGATGGAGAACAAGATGAAAATTAAATCAGAAAACAAAGACATATTATGTATATTTTTCCTTTCATAAAATGCCACTCTGTCTGCTGTGGCCAAAACATACTGCCCTAAACTTGAAGAGCATATGTTAGCTAGTCACAAATGAGATGTTCTTTAATTTCAGCCATTTGTAGATTATAATATAGAAGGAACTGATCCAATTATTTTAGAAAGTCCTGGATCAGTTTCAGTCTGTTTATATCTGTTCATATAACTGCATGACTGTGCAGATCTTTCCAAAAAGTCTAATGGCCATGCAGTCCTCAGCAAATCCATGCCAATGTAGTCACATTTCACCACAGCAACAAACAAAAAAAAAACCAATCCCCCGGCACCGTTTCATTTAATTCTTTAAAGTGATTAATTTCCACATCAATAAACTAAGAAAAGAATGAGATCTGAATAATGGGTGTGCTTTGCAATGGATTGGCTGCCTGTCATTTATCCAATACGTACTGGGACTGGGTCCAACACAACCTGAGGCCCCGGGAGGGAATGAACTGAGTGGCCGAAATTGGATTTGGTTTTTGAGACAAGTTCAAATTTTCAACCTGAAATGACCATATTCAGGTCTGGGTGTTTCAACTGACTAATTCTGTGACTTGGATTTAGGTCCGAGCTGCAATGCTGCATTTTGACATAAAGGCACTACGCCGTATTTCGTTTCTGAACTGGCCAGTGAGTTTAAGGTAGACATTTTCACATAGGGACACAAAACTGACCAATCCACGCTCTCTAGCAGTTATTCCTGCAGGCTGAGGGAGATGAGAAAGATAAACATCAGCTTTCTTCTTTCAACACCATACAGCAGGGACACATTTAAGGATTATCTCTGTTGCTGGCAAAACCAGGAATGACTCAGATTTGATTTGATGACTAGACAACTTGATTTCTCATATTTACCCTAAAATAATAACTTGGTGTAAAATCTGGAAAGCACTATTGCTTGATTGACTGCTCGTAAGATTTAGAAATATCTTGTGGCGTCAGAGCTCTTCAACTGGAGACATGGAGACAGTGATATTATTGTTATTATTATTTCAATCTCAGGAGATCAACACGCATAATGCATATTCATATCAACCTTCTGCTTAATGGATGTTTCCTCCCTACTCTTTCAGCTTGGATTTGTTTGCTGGTTGAGCATAACCCTTGCCTTAATTGTCCAAGGAAATTATTATAAGCTCAACAGATCTTGCAGATTTCTTGCTTGATTGAGTGGGGCCACAAACAAGTCAGTAATTAATGAAACAGCTTGTGGACATGGTTCTAAATTGGTTAGTGATTAGCTTCCTCCGTCAATAGGATTAATGGAATTGGCTGTGAAACAGCAGGACAGTCCAGAAGTATTTGGACAGTGGTATTATTTTATTTTTGGTTTGTGCATCAGCAAATTTAAATGAGTGATTTCAACAATTAATTATAGAGTACAAAGTTTCTGCTTTATTTTTGGAGCTTCTGTTCAGACTGTTATCTATTTTCATTCTTTAATATTTCAGAATCGTAAGGCTCACACTTGACGTTTATACACACACGCGCACACACACACACACACACAAATGTATGAGTCCGAGAGTCAGTACCATGCACACTTTTCTGACTTTCATGTGACAGAGAAAAATAGTATTTTTATTTAATTACTCATTTGACTGCTCGTTTCAATGCTAAATTTATGACATCACACTAATGGGTAGTCATATACTGCATACATACTGCTGAAAGTATTGGTCAATTAAGGTGATCATTCTGTTGGGGAGGGATCAGGGATGCTGATGATTTCACCTCTGCGGGTGATGGTTAGTCAATTTGGTTATAATGTTTGTTAATCTGTTCGTTTTAATGTCATCAAGTCCGAAAGTGTCTCGGCTAGAAGCCTATACTTTTGTGTGATCCTATCATCAAGGCCAAGGTCAAGGTCACACAATAGGTCAAATACACACTTTGGTTGATAACTTCGTTGTACAGGGTGGAATTTTGGCAAGTCATTGTTCTTTGCACGATCTTTCATCTGTTTGTTTGTTCGTTTGTCAGACAGAATGATACCTCAAAAACTTCTGGAAGGATGTAAAAGAAATTTGGTGCTTAGATAGACACTGCATTGAGGAAGTGATTAAATTCTGGTGGAGCTGCAACTCATATTCTTGATCAAGGATCCCAAAGAATCTCTATGCGCATAGAACAACATAGAACATAGACAACACTGCTTTGCACCTTTTTCATCTGACACCAACACCCACATCTGCCATCAGATTACTTCTTGGTACAAATGCTTCATATTAGGAGAAATCCAAATCTGACTTCCATCGCCTGATTCCACAACGGCGAAAGTTATGCACTCTGAGTGCCTTCTAGTTGAATTTGACTATTCTATCCAGTCATTAGTGTTCTGTGAACAAATTGAGTAAAAATGTGATCTTTGATCATCTGTATTTGTACCTGTCTTTCCTCACTGTCTCATTCCATACTTATCATCTCATTTTTCTTCCTAAAACCCCCTCTGGGTTATTCATCTATATTCTCCTCATTTTATTTTCTGTGTCCAATGAACATGAACTCTCTTCTGTGAAGGACAGCTCACTTGGCACAGGGATAAATCAGTGAGTGCTTGTGATGGAATTTACCTATTGCTTGAATGCCTTAACTGTATCACACATATTAGTATGCATTAGTATGCACTAGCATTTGTATGAATATTAGTATGCATGCCTTAACTGTATCACACATTGAAGTATGAAGAGCTTTACAGGAAATAAAGAAGTGTTGTTTTGTTCTACATGGTAGAAAGCTAAAGAGGAACTGTTTAATCGCAGAAAGTCACAAGCAATAAGTAAAAGTGTAAATAGTTCATGAGTCATCTGCGAGCGACACTTAAGCAAGACGAGCTAGACCACAGGCATCCTCTTGAACATAGTGTTGAAGGTTGAAAACCTGTGTTGTTGGTTGTATTATTTTCCTTTCTCGCAAGAAAGGACCATTGTATTTGCAACTCAGAAAGACAACTTGTTTTTATTCTTCGCTGCATATGCAACAAATGTGAATTTCCGCAACCTGTTTATTCTGGGGCCCCTTTTCACGGTGCCAGGGGGCCATGGACATTTGCAGTCTTTTTTTTTTAGAAACTGCTGTTTAATTATTATCTAATAAATTGATAGATTTTTTATTTATTTATTTAACCTTTATTTAACCAGGAAAATCCCTTGAGATTCAAAATCTCTTTTTTGAGGGAGACCTGGCCAAGACAGCTCACCATTTCACTTAAAATTACAAAGTGTGTCCACAACAGGAGTGACTAAATACAACAAGTTAACAAAATACAAACCTACGGACGACAACAACACACCTCATTTAAAAATATATACAATCTTAGCCTATGCTTAAACACACCCAAGGAGACTAAATTGTTCAACTGTAGAGTATTTTGGAGGTTATTCCATGACCAAGGAGCAAAACAGGAAAAGGCACTTTTGCCAAGTGCTGAGGAAATCTGAGGTACCTGGTAAAGTAACCTTTTTGTGGAACGAAGCTGATAATGGTTGCTGAGTGGGGTCAAAAAGCTACTGAGGTAAGGAGGTAATTTACCCAATATGACCTTATATATAAAACTAAACCAATGACGCCGCCTCCTTAAGCTTAAAGAAGGCCATGAAACAAGATTATAGAGTTTACAGTGGTGTGTGCGGTATTGTGAGTTTGTTATGAAGCGTAGTGCACTATGATACGTACAATCCAGACTGCGTAAAGAAAGGGAGGATGCGTTCATGTAAATAATGTCACCATAATCTACAACATTAAGACAGGTGGCTTGTACAATTCTTTTCCGAGCTTCAAAGTCAAAACAAGCTTTGTTACGATAATAAAACCCTAATCGAACTTTTAGTTTCTTTACAAGCCTGTCAATGTGTTCTTTAAATGAAAGCTTTTCATCAATCCAAATACCCAAGTACTTGTAGTATGATACTCTTTCAATAATATCTCCTCCCAACGTTTGAATACTAAGAGTCAGTTGTGACTGAGACTGCATTCTAGAAAACATCATACATTTAGTTTTTTTGGCATTCAAGACGAGCTCCAAGTCATGCAATGAGTCCTGCACCTGAGTGAAGGCAGACTGAAGCTGAGTCACTGCCTGCCTTAATGAGGGGGCAGATGAATGAGTACCGTATCATCTGCATAGATATCGTTTCAGATATCGTTAATAAAAATCGAAAATAAAAGGATGGCTAAAATTGAGCCTTGAGGGACACCTTTTATGACCTCCATCAGGCTTGATAAGTGACCATGTACAGAAACACATTGGGTCCTATTCATTCGGTAATTCCTGAGCCAATTTATGGCTGTTTCACCTACACCAATACAACAAATTACTAACACTTATTAACATTGTATATTTTTACTAACTTACTAACTTGCACTCGGGATTGTATAGCTGCACATACCAATGGACTAACGATCTCTCAGCAATCGCCCAATTCTTATCTCCGCCCTCCTTACCTATCCCTAATTATCTCTACTGCAGTTTTCCACTTATATCTCAGGCTTTCCCTTTTCTTTAGACTATACACTTTAGTACTCCTTAATCGGAGCTGTTGTTTATTCATAGGATTGTCTTGTGATCCCTGTCTGCGTTTTGGCATTTGCTAAATTCATGTAATTAGATTATTCCTCGTGTGTCAATCCTGATTATTGTTTCATTGATCGCACCCGTTCTCCCTTGTCATGTGTTTACCCCGGATGTGTATTTAAGGTGTCTTCACTTTTACTTCCATGTCAGATCGTAAACTTCCTTGTTTCTTGTGCCACGTTTCTCGCCTTGATTCATTGTGATTTATCTTTCTGACTGGATTGCCCAACTTCAGATTCTTGGTTTACCCTTTTTGGATATTGTTGCATCTGTGTGTTTTTGACCTTATTTTCTGCCCGACTTTGATTTTGTGGATTGCTGCCCTGGTTTCGATTCGGACTGTCTTCTGGCTTATGAGTTTGCTTCTCCCTCAAACCTACGCCTGTGTACCAAATCTGTTTTTCCTGACTGCGATTTTTGTGATTGGTGCCCTGGTAACGAACTCTGCTCTGCCCCATTGGAATTCGAGCTTTGGATTACGGACTCTGTACTGTTGCCTTTCTCTCTGCGGGGTTACCCCCCTTATTCAATAAAGCACCTATTTTTTGCAATCCCGTGTCCTCGCATTTGGTTCCAGATCGCTAGCTCACAGGCTATTGATTATGTCATCTGAAGAGATGGCGTTTTCAATGCCCAAGTTCGACCTGTTTCGAACACGTTCTGTGCACTGTGTGTTCGCAAGCTAACTAGCCTATAATAGCATAGAAATAAAAAGGGAGCCGTGAATAATATCACAACATGAGTTAACGATATCTTACAGCTTGGTATTATTAGCTTTTTAGCTAGAGAACATACAGTGCACAGAAATGAACAGAGAGCTGTGAATAGTAGCATTTCACTACTTGGCCAGGCCAGCGTTGTACAGTTCGGGACTGGGGGAGACGCTAACAATGAGCGACAAGCAACAACAGCTGCGGCAGTCTACCAATGTAGCCTGCCATGTTCGCTCCGCCGTAAATAATTGCTCAGCATGCACAGCGTTCACCTAGATACGCACATAGAGGGAGATGCTTCAACCTCATTGACAGTGGCTGACCTTTTTTTTTTTTTTTTTTTTACAGCTGGGTTGAAGCGGATTAAACTCGGTAATGATGCTGCTGAAAAGTCAAAAGTCCTTAAATAATCACTTTCAGCTTTAAAGTCTACTGTTTACATTTCAGCAGTTTTTCAACATTTCTTCAGCAATTTCCTTTTGAGTTTCCAAGCACCTTCATTTCATCAGCCAACCTCTTCAACATTCTCACTGAAGCAAGCACACACCTTTTCTAGTTTTTATCTAACCTCCAGCGTTTTAGAAGAATTCGTCAAATGCTAAACTGTGAAAAAAACAAAGTCAAATTAAAATTATTCTGCAGTCCTAACCGTTGGCTGCTGATCTGAACATACAGAACCAAACTACTTGGGAGGGCATTTTAAATCAACATGCAGAAGCAGCATAATTGGGTTTGAAGCAATTTTCCCTATTCAAAGTAATTAAACCAAGAACCAGTTGTACTTTCCGTGGGTATTGATCCTGGGAAGCAAAATTAAAGGAGGCAAATTAACTGACGTAAGAATGACGGACGAATTGAAGAATCAGATCCCATTTTTTTCTTCTTTACAAAGGCAAATTGTTTTTTACTGTTTTATTATTGTATTTACATATTGTTATATGATATATCAGTGCAACAGGAACATTATACACTTTAACTATTTTCCCACTGACTCCCTAATCCCTTTGCCATTAATGGCTACAAATGATGACCCTACGGCAGGCTAGGGAAAGAGGTCATTGATATACATGTAGGCGTCAAACGTAGTCAGTACGGGGAAAGAGTCTGTAATGGCCCCAATTTGTTATGACATATATGACAGCAAGGGATGACAGACAAAATTTTAAAACTTAAACACATTTAATTAAACAAAGACGGACAACTAACCTACATTCATATTACTGACCAAGATTGATATATACAAGAAAAAAAAATATTTACAGTCCCTTGAGATGGGGGCGCTCGGTGATTAACCGGGTGAGGAAAATGCTCCAACACAGGCAAAAATCCATAAAAAGCTTCACAGGTCTTGACAAGAGTGACAGGTCTGGTCAAATGTATCCTTCTGCTTGCAATTTCTCCTACTACTTTACTCTCTCAGACCTTGTCCACACGTAGCCGGGTATCTACTAAATAGAAGATATTTTCCTCCGTTTTGACCTGTTATCCACATGACAACGCATCAAAAACGAATGTTTAAAAAAACTCTGGGCAAAGGGAAGATTTTTGAAAACTCCGTTTATGCACTTGCGTGTAGACAGAGATAACCGGAGTTTTGATTTTTTTTTCGAATGTCACAACCTGCGCCAAAATGACAACAAATCTGCTCTGACGTCAAACGTGCGATCTTTGTTTACTGCTGAAGCCAGAGCAGAAGCATGGACAGAGAGTAATGGATCGGAGTAGTGCCTTGAAAGCTGGGATAGCGTTAATTATTGTGCAGGCGCTTTATGCATGTTTAATTTTAGAAGCCCAACTACTGCTCCAAGAGCACAGGCGACGGACAACATTGCGGTCAGTGTGACGCCAACAGAGGGCTATTCTGATGTGATTGGGTAGGATTTGGGGAAATAATGCCATCTACAGATTTGGAGGCTTATTGAAAACGCAGATGTTCGGTTATGTATTATTATGTATTGTATTATGGATAAAAGTTTTTTTATAAACGGAGGGGGGGAAATATTCGTTTTTAAAAATACCCGGCTACGTGTGTAAATGGCCTCAATTTCTCCCCTTATATACTCTTTCGCAGCCCCCTCCCACCTTTTAGACTTTTTAAAAATTCTCTGGGACTTTCCGTCTCAGACATGCCCAGGACATGCCCAAACCTAGCTCCAGACTGGGCTTCACAAAAAAAAGGGGTCAATGCTGCCATCTAGTGGCTTCTTTCCACATTACAAGTCAAAGCCGCTGTTTAAGCAAAACTGAAAAAACTAAATAGTACCATTGAAGTTAAAAGCAGACATGTACTTAGGCGTCATATGTAGACATTATCTGGAAAAGAGTTAAACTACTTTATGAAATTGGATCAATTTTCCTAAAATTCATTATCTCCTATGGTTTATACAGAGACTTGCGATCACAGCATCATTTCATAAAAACATGACCCTGCACATGCATGAGAGCAAATGATCTGCAGTATCCACTAAAACCTGCGAAGGCAGCAGGCAACAAATCCTAATTCATTTGTCTGCCACTCGCATAACTAAAATCAAGCCTAAAGGTCATCACTAATTACTGATCCACAGTAATGGGCGATCTGGTTCATATGAGGGAATGCTTGCTTCGCTATTTTGGGCTAACAACTCAAGAGAAGCCCTAATATTCATAGACATTCCCATACATATCTGTCCCCACCCTGCTCCTAAGTAAGGTGAGATAGTTTAAGCTGCTCTGCGCCCGGCAGCAAAAAAAAAACTGCTGCGGCTGTGCTGCATCACTCTCTGCTGCTACTAGTAACATTATTTGCGGCTGCATTTCTCGAATATTGCCAAGGATGCGTGTATATCCTGACACTCTCTGTTCTCTTCCTATCAAGCTCAGAAGGCCGCAGTGAGCATCCAGGTCAGAGCCTGAACATCGAGCTACCATTCTTTCTCTTTGTTTATCTGCGATTACATCTTGGTTGTCTGGCCGCAATGCGGCTTGTGGTGCATTTGCTGTCGCATGTTAAGTTACAGTGTGCTGAGCATTCAAAGAACAATAGCTGTCCAGACATAAGAATGAGTACCACAGTCTCTTATTGAATTCGACCCACGCAGATTGATAACTGTGGCTGGTAGCTCGGCAGAGGCAGTAAACAACCTGCTGCGCTTTGCTCGAAGGAAAGTAGAATGTATTAAGTCAGCAGGAATAGTGGTGCTTGAATGAGCCCTGTTGGTCATTTGAAGGTCTGTTGCTTACTCTTGTGTAACGCTCGTGTCTGTTTGGGCCCCTTTCACCCCTGTTCTTAGTGCCCACAGTCTTAGCTACAGGGTGTGAAAGAACCAGCAGACTGGCACCCTGTGTTTTGAGAGGAAATCGCTATCATCAGTTTCCTACGCCAGCAGCTAGGGCAGAGGTGAGGAACTCTACTCTGGCAGGGCCATAGTGCTGCATGTTTCATATAACTCTCTTCTCTGATACGCCTGATTCAAATGATTGCCTCATTATCGACTCCTGGACAAGCTACAATAATTTAAAACAGGTGTGTTAAGGCAGAGAGAGACATCTAAGACATGCAAAACAGGACTACAGGGTTTCCTACCCCTGAGCTAATAATAATAATGCATCAATTTTATATAGCGCTTTTCTGAACACTCAAAGACGCTTTACAATGGAGGCATTATTCATTCACTCACACATTCACGCTCTGATGGTGGTAAACTACGTTTTTGTAGCCACAGCTGCCCTGGGGCAGACTGACGGAAGCGTGGCTGCCAGTATGCGCCTACGGCCCCTCCGACCACCACCAAACATTCACACACAGCCATACAGGAGGGAGGGAGGGTTCCTATATTGCATGTTTTGTGGGTGGGGGAAACCGGAGTACCCGGAGGAAACCCACGCGAACACGGGGAGAACATGCAAACTCCACACAGAAAGGCCCCAGGCCGGATTCGAACCCAAAACCTTCTTGCTTGCTAAGGGGCTCATATGAACATTCTTCTACACAGCTTACATAGTAGTGATGGGGAGTTCAATTCATTTCAAAGAATTGGCTTGGAATCGAGTTGATACATATGAATGTACCAAACCTTTGAAACCTTTCGTTCTTTTTCAAAATGTGTTCAAAAGCGGGGGTTTTCTTTGTCTGTGATTCTGTTTGTAGCAAAATTAGAAGCAACGGTGTTGTGTTTAACTCGGTTCCCCTAATTCCCCTGGAGAAAGTTATTATGCTATCCCTATTTTACGAAAATTGCAGGAAAAATAACTTGACGAGTGCTGATGAAGCATTATGTGCTTAGGAAAGGTATCAGATGACATGACGCATCGTATAGCAATAAATTCTAATACTCTGCCACCTCCTGTGATTTGCGCATTTGCTACATGTTTTGCCTTCAATTTCAAAATAAAATGCTTCATGAAGCTTGAATGTCAAGCTAATGAACAATAATTGTTATATCATATGTGTTATTTGCTTCTTTGTTATAATGTAAAAAAGGTAAATGATCATCCTCGGTGTGTGGTGATTCCATATTTTTTGCCAGAGGTTGTAGTTACATAATGGAATAGCTACTGATGTTACACAAATGCCTTGAGAGTATATTGCCTTTTTCTATGAATACTCTTTGCCTTTTACAGATATCATTGCTTTGCGTTTGTAGGTGGTTGGCTACGTTATTTATTGCGCAACCAAATCGGACACAACACCAGCTGCTATACTATGCATCCGGACGATGTCAAACAGAAATTACAATTACAAACACAAAGGTCAAAAAACAAGAATGCGGCAAAAGTACAGGGAGTAGGCAAAGCTTGATATCAAGGACGGTCCAGTCAGAAAGATAAACACTGAGAAATCAAGGCGAGAAACGTGGCACGAGAAAACTAGGGAGAACGATCTGACAAGAGAGTGAACCAAACAGACATCTTATATACACACCCGGGGTAAACACATGACCAGGGAGAACAGGTGCAATCAATGGTGACAATGATCAGGGAGAGACACATGAGGGATAAACTAACTACATGAATTTGGCTGTAGCCAAAACACAGACAGGGATCACAAGACAAACCGAAGTACAAAACAACAGCTCCGGTTAAGGAGCACTAAAGTGCCAAGATAAAAGAAAAGGAAAGCACAAAGTATAAGTGGAAAACTGCAGCAGAGATAATTAGGGATAGGCAAGGAGGGCGGAGATTAGAATTGAGCGATTGCTGAGAGATCGTTAGTCAATTAGTATGTGCAGCTATACAATCCCGAGTGCATGTTAGTAAGTTAGTAAAAATATACAATGTTAATGAGGGTTAGTAATTATCGAAAACAACAAACTGTTAGTATGGTTAGTAGATAGTAAAAGAGAGAGGAAGGAAGCACACGAGATAATGAAGGAAGATTGAAAACCCAGAAACCAATAAATTACCCGAATGAGTGGCACACAAGACTAGGGACCGTGGGCAAAGACCTACACAAGACAAGACAGGGTAGACGAAGTGCAATGCATGGAAATGAAAACATGGCATGAAAACTGAGGCATGAAAAAATAATAAAACATCCATCCATCCATCCATCCATTTTCTATACCCGCTTATTCCTCACTAGGGTCACGGGGGAGCTGGAGTCTATAATAAAACCTGAAATCTAAATTTCCAAAAACACAATACATGATCCTAAGAATGGTCAAAGGGCAGGCAGTGGTCACTAAACACAGAAATCCTAAACATGGATAGGCCAGGCACAGAACTTAAAGCATGACATGCAGAATGCAGAATCACAACATCCTGTTGGACTCATACAGTATTTATACTCAAAGACTTCAATTAAAATGGCACAGTCATGGTTTGTGAGGGCCATTTATTTTCCATGCTTTGTCGGCAAGCGGATCAGGTGGCGTTGTTGTCTCATAAATCACTGCCACATAATTTTGTAATTCATAATTAGTATTTTACAGCATATTCTATTTATTATTCCTATCGTGCTTATTTTTTATATTCATGTGCATTGTTTTATTGTGTAGGGAGCCTGTTTGTCATATGCTGCATAGATTGATTGAACTCTTTATTTGTGGATTTTATAAAGACTGAAACGCTCTCAAGTGTAGGCAAACGTTGTTCCACACTTAAATTTTATACTTATTTCTGTCACAGTCCCAATGCATGACTAATGAACCACACGTTTGCATCAATCTGAAATGTGGCCACATCTCAGTGCCCTCCAGTGGTCTTAATTTGTGAATCGCTGAGTGAAATTCTTCCGAGCACGCCCGTTTGAAGTAGAATGAAGTGAATTCAAGTGAGCTCGTCGTGAGTAATGCTGATATGCTCCAAGGAATGCAGAAAGTGTCATTTTCTTGTCAAACAGGAAACAGTCGATGGTAAGGAAGGGCTCGATCTGCTCACTCAAAAACCGACTTCACTCGGTCTTCCATTGCGTGGCCACTTGAAAGTCTCTCAAATTTCACTTAACATGCATTGAACTGCTTGACAGGCATGGCTTCACTCAATCGATCTTATATAGGAATTCTCCGGACTCCTTTGGGTTCTCCTGCTGTCCATCTCCATCACGACATGCCAATTCATCCCAGTAAATCAAATTTGAATGCTGGATTATATGGATAATATGTATTTCTAGAGGGCATTTATGGCCCTGCTTATAGTGTGAGAAATGCCTGTGAATTATCACGGCTGTATTGCTGTCACTTTTAAAGAAGCGACGCAAAGGCATTGTAAAGGTCCCACTCGTGCACTTAGGTCAGGTTTGTCTCGCTTTATGCCACCGCTGAGACCAGGGAAACATTTTTTTAAAAATATTTTCTCAGCAGCTTTAGAGTCATAAGATACAGCTCGTTCTTGCGGGCTGTAGTTTCATTAATATTCCCGGGTTGAAAAATCACGTCCGTGCAGATTTACAGTAATATCCATCCATAGGCATGTTTGATATACGAGACCCTTCACCTCCATCATTGCCAACATCAGAAAAACAGAACTGCCAGTGCATATGACAACTGATATCTCGCAATTTTAGGGAAAGTGTACATCCGCAAATCAATCAAGGTTTCACCTTGTCACCCAGTAAGATGAGTCGTACCGAACAGGCCGTGAAGGATATAAATGGCATTTCAAGATGAGTTAAACTTCCTGCATTTCTTTCTGTGAGATGTACGGTAATCTCCACATTACCTGAGCATGCTCTAAGATTGTAAGTACCAGAAATCATGGAAGCATTTGTTCAAATCTTTCCAAATATCGGTATCGGCCTCAGTCTCAGCATACCCTAATGGGAAAACTTCCAATACTGAATGATGTAGAAATCCTTTAATGGTATGATCCTAATTTTCTTCTAATGGTGCAAAACTGGCATCATATTGCTGGGATGTTCTATTTCAGCTGAATGAGAATACTGGAAAATTCTGGAAGTTAAGACAATCTGTGTCATGAAACTAACTGCTGGTTTTCCACCATCTATTTACCAGGAAGTCTGGTGTAAAGACAGTGTGGCGGATCAGAAGTAATTCGTCTGTTAAGTAGTGAATTACAGGGGAGAAAATGGAAATACAGATGGATTTGGATTCATGGGCGAGATTTGTTGACCCCTGGTATGTTTTAATGAAAAACTCATCTCATTTAGATGCATTTTCTTTTGTGAATTGCTATTTTTGCAGAGCCTAAAATGGATTCATAACAATACAGTGGTTGATACTCTGGTCAGGAACAGTGGTGTAATGGAGGGTTTACGCAAGTATACAGAGTATACACACCTCTTTTTCAGGCAGTTTACAGTATACCCTCCCATTAGCCAAAAAGCCACTGAATTACTCAGGAGAGTATCCCCACTTTAACCTTAGTGATCTACCAGTCTGCCTAATAGTAAATCCACTTCTGCAGGGTCCACTACACCACTGGTGGAAACAAACCTGCATACATTACTGGAGCATTGATTGTCTACCCTGGTCTACTGTGCGTCCTGATTTTTTTCCAACCTCGATTGCAATCTGAGTTTTGCCTTCTGAATGAAGCTCTTAATAAATTAATTAACATTATTATCAATATTTACATACACCAGACGTTGTATGAAATGCCAGAAAAAATAAAGTCCCCAAGTGCATGTTCAGCTGATCACACTATGTACCCAACAATTAAGAAACAAATGAAGTCCACAATGGAAAAATGATCAAAGTCACATTTTCACATTGTGGAGAAATGTTAAATTAAAAAGTCAAAAACAATCTTAGAAACAAAGCACTGAAAAAAAAATATATATATATATAAAATATTATAATGCATAATACTATTATATGTTATTATAAATATCATAATAATAGCTAATATATTAAATATACAAAAATGCTTAATTTGGACTCTGATCGTTTTTCTTTGTGGTCTTCAAATAAAACTGAGGTTAATAGGCTCCTTCCTTGAATACGATCATTTCTGTCATAAAATTTTCCTAAAAATTCAGCAGAATGGATGTTTGCTTTATCCTTGAATTCCTCATCATCCTGCAGATGAATAAATTTGGTTACCAGGGCTCCACACTAACCCCAATTAATTTAATTAATTAGCATTAATTTTAACAGATAATTTGCCTCGTTTTATGCTATTTTGCTTGTATTGAAATGCATGTATTATTTGCCAGCATTAATGTTGTCCGTCTTGTCTTACTTTTTCATTTCTATGAGAATTTGATTTACGTGTGAGTAAAAGTAATGTCGCATTTTAGGTGCCTGTTAACGGAGGGAAAAAAATAGCTCGTTCAAATTCTGGGATTTCCACGGTGGCAGGAACAAACACCAGCATAAACCATGGTTCTCAGTGTTTGAATCTGTCTCCTTATGTTTGTTGGGAATTTTGATCTGTCTGTATTATTTTCCACGTCAGTGTTTATTTGATCCTGTTTGCATGAGATCAGTCATTCCCAGAGCCTGTCACCAGCCTCGTGTTTTTATTTTAAGTGCTGCTCTTAGTTTACACACCTCCCACATTTTATTAGTAACAGTGTCTTGTTCCCTTGTTTGGAGCCACGCCTCCCTGCGCATCTGCTCAGCTCACTGCACCTGCAAGCAATGTCATTAGTCACACACACGCCTACTAGAACTCTCCGCTCTGCCACTTCTGCTCGCTTGGCTCCACCTCCTCTAAACTCCTGCTCATCCCGCTGAAGACTGCTGTCTGCCCTGACTCCCCGATGGTGGAATGATCTTCCCGTCGAGGTCAGAACATCAGAGTCCTTGAGCATCTTCAAGCGCAGCCTGAAAACCCACCTCTTCAGGCTCCGCCTTTCCCCTACTCCACTGTCCTCAGTTTGACTCTCCTGACGTCACGTCCACGTTCCTCGACTCATTTAGCTCTCTTTTTTACTTTACTGGTCTCTTTTGTGGTCTATGGTTTGTTTATTATCACTTATTTGATTAAGTGCTCCTTGTCACTTGAACTGTCAGGCACTTAACTTGCCTCCTTGGATCTCTGCACTTTTGTACGTCGCTCAGGATAAGGGCGTCAGCTAAGTCCCCGTAATTTAATGTCATGTAACTTACTTTCTGTATATTCCCCCAATTGTGCTCCGTTCTTTGCGAGTTTGTCAGCCAGTATCCCTTTGTCTGCTGACAAGCATTCTTTGATGCCTGGATATCGAGGTTACGGTTTGTTTTGCCCTCTGCTTTTTGATTCAGTCCCTGTCCTCTGTGTCTGATTGACCTCCCGTGTACTGTATTACCTTTGATTGTTTCCTGGCTTCCTAGTAAGTAAGTAAGTAAAATTTATTTGTATAGCACATTTACAACCAAAGTGCTTGTAGTGCAGTAAGTAAAAGAAAATAAAAGACACATTAAGATTCAGCCAGAGCTGCACATAGGATATCAAAGGGCACTGACAAAGACAATGACACAGGACAAGGAGAAAAACGCCTCCATCCAGAAATCACATGCAAATCAGTGGCTGCCACACCCGGAACAGGTGTGTTTTAAGTGAAGTTTTAAAAGCAGACACAGATGATGCAGATTTCAGTTCGTTTGGTAGACTGTTCCAAAGCCTTGAGGCAAACACACTAAATGCACGGTCCCCTTTATGTACCAGGCGAGACCGTGGGATGTTCAGAAGTGACTGTGAAGCCGCCCTTAAGGAGCGCGTTGGGGTGAATGGACACAGCATGTCGAGAACATACAGTGGCGCAAGACCATTCAAGGCTTTAAAAACAATCAGTGCCACTTTGTACTGGATTCTATATTTAACAGGGAGCCAATGCAAAGCTGCCAGGATGGGTATGATATGGTCACTTTTTCTTGTACCAGTGAGCAGCCTGGCTGCTGCATTCTGGACCAGCTGTAGACGGGCAAGGGAAGATTCTTCCTCATTCTCCTTGTATTTTTGTATTGGTGTACCAACTTCCTGCTTTCTGATTCTCAGACAGAGTACTGATTCCGATATCAATTAACCCAATTGTACTGCATTGCTCCTGAGATTGTCAGACGACAATTTCTACAAAAAACTGTGAGCTGAGCTTTCATCTGTGCATGAGTTCAGTTTCTGCCCTGTGTCAGAGGTCCTCAGGACAGAGTTTGAGAAACTCTGCACTAAGGTGCTCACCACAGAAAGTAGCTCCTCCTGCAAATCTTGGACAAATGGAGTGTTTGTTGTAATTTGGGGTCCTTAAAAGTGCTAATCAAGTCAATGCAATCTAACACCACGTGCATACGCAGTAGTTGACTCAAAGGAGGCTATTTTATTGGGCTATGTACTGTAAAATAAAAATAAAAAATAAAAAATTTTTAGGTTTGCAGGTGAATAAAAGTCAGGGTGAGTTAATTTCATATCCTCTCTTAAATGAGAAAATTACTTTTTTAAGTTTGAAATACATACTATAAAGACATGCTGAAATGACTGAAGGTTTTTTCAGCGAGCTCAGAGAAGCAGATCTTGATTTTCAGGAGGGTGATACCTTGCTACACTGCGCCATAGACATACACTCCGCTGAAGGAAAAAAGACTGCAGTGACTATCTACATTCAGAGCAAGACACAGATATCATTTCATAATAGAATTGGTTCCATAGAAGGCAAATACAGTTTATCCAGCTGTGTACCAGTGAGAGGAAAACTGCACTATTACAAGCATTTGCTTGCTGATGGATACAAGACTTTGCTCATTTTTAACAATATGCTGTTTCGGCATATTTGGGGCAGAACTGATTGATTCATGGAACATCTCCATACATTAGAATCCAGTTCAGCATTTTAGCCTTTAAAATGCAATAAAAATAATTTTTCCAGTTGACATTAATTTCTTTGGAAATGGTCCATGAATTTTTAGAAATTAGTGCCAACATTTTAAATATTTACTAGCCAAGAGATAACATAATTATGATCATCAGTATGATTGAAGCACAGCACATATACAGTAATTACCACTTTGCTGCATACTCTACATGAAATGCATTTTTTTTTTTTGCATTATCTTCATGATCCATCTTTGCAGGATTCTCAAGAAACCTTCCTTTGAAGACAAAATATGGTTATTTCTGAAATTTCTCGCCATGCATACTTTTTTAGATTTGTTTCTGCAAAGCGTAATCAATTTATTAAAGGTAATGAATATCATAAACCTACAACCAGAGTGACTCCTGCTTTGAATGCTACAACAACTACTGCCTCTACTACTACTACAACTACTACTACTACAAATAATGATAATAATAATAAAAATAATGGATGGAAGCTGAGGTACTCTGATTCTCTGAATGGTGTTGACTAACATTTGTGTAAAAGACCAAATAACTGATTAATCCTGATATGTCTGCAGCCGAAAAGTGATTTTTTTTCTTGTCCGGATAAAGGCTCAGTGTTTTTTTCCAGCTGTCAGTACCATGCCTGTAAGCACAAGACAGATCAGGGTGTCCCGTCGTAAACTGTAATGTAAGGAGGCTTGTATTAATGGAGAAACGGCACGTGTCACTTCTGTTCTGGCTTTCCGGGCGGGAAGGAAGTCACATTAAATGTAAGGGGTGTTTTTTATGCCTCAGTTGGATGAATTATGTGTCAGAAAACACACAGTTTCCGTCGCAGAAAACAAGGACTGATAAGCATCCTACTACTGTCATCTAGCGGCTACTACTAGAATTACAGCCTATTTATTATACAGACGATGTCTCACCCATTTCTTCAAATTAAGCGTTTCTTTTCCCATATAACGTCTCTTTTGGTGGTAAAAATCTCTCTCCCGCAGTTTGATTTGGAGCTTTTTACAATATTGTGTCAATAAGTATTTCACTCTCTCTTACCAGTACCAGGCTAGACTTTTTTTTTTTGTTGAGATTTTTGCTTGATGCTGTCGTCAATCTTCAGAGGACTCCCGGACTTATTCTCCCGATTACTGAGTCGGGAGCGAACAGCTGAGCAGCTAGAATACTACAGCGAGGCTCACTTATAACCTGCTTTTAACTACATGAGGGGGATTTTTGGGAATGGGTCCAGTTCAAAACAGGTGTGCTGGCTGGCGTAGCTGTTCAGCCGGATTTTATGAATCCAGGCAGGCAAGACACGCTTGATCCACATATCGCTGGTGGATATAAGGTCTGAACATTTACCAGTTGCTTCATGCATGGTAATTTTATGTATTCACGAAATGTTTGCCTACTGGGCTTACACAGTTTAATCATTGCCTCTATCTGATACTTGTATAACATAATAAAATCATATGTATTACAGTAAGTTAAAATGTGTTAGCAATTAATAATAACATGCAGAGCCCTGCACAGAATTGGGTAATCAGCTGCTTTAGCAGTAAAAAAAATAAAATAAATAAAATATAGTAAGGTTCCTCCAACATCAAAATTGTAAGTGCCTGATTACATTGCACTTTTTAATTAGCTGGGCTCAGCGTAATTAATTTGCTTTGCTGACACATAATGTAGGCACAGTCACCAGTAATAACTTATATTAACTGAGCTCTGTGAACTACACTCTATCTTTTATCCAAACATTTAACCAAAATGACCAAGTTCATGTACTATACTGATCAGTTTATGTTGCTAAATGCCCAGTAGTCATATCGCTTGTGAGTAAATGCTTGCTCCACATCTATCACTGCATGCTGGGATGCTAAAATGTCATGCACCAGAATTAAAAGGAGAGGCAAAATGTGTCAATAGTAGCTTTGGACCCACTTGGGTCATTTTATAAGCTATATTAGACAGTTCCTGGATGTGTCAGAAAAAAAAACAACCTTATTTGGTGTTATGTATTGCATGCATAAAGTGTCATAGACTGGAGGGGAATGCTGTTAACTTGGTGAGTTTGGAGTCCTTAGATAACAAGTGCACCGCCTATCAGCGAATGTCGTATTGCTGCGCAATATTAGTCCCTTACCGGTGTATGCATACTATATTTCCTAAAAAGTAGGTAAAAAGTGACCTGAATAGGGTACATGACACACCCTCTCGCCAAGATGCATCCACACTTGATGTTCCTAGGTCATACGGTACTGAAGTTATGGAGTGGACACGAATGCAGACGGACGGACGGACTGACGGACGGATGGAGTGCAATCCTATAGTCCCCTCCGTTTCCGGTAGGGGACTAATAAGCATATGTCCAGGGTTTTACTGAGAGTGGCTACGATTAAAACTGGTGAGTGAGCTGAATTCCTGTGTCATCTACTTATCTTGCTGCAGAATGTCGGGCAAAATCTCCATAATATTTGACCGGATGAGGATGAGGCAAAAGACGTCTGCCCTTGTAATAATGCCTCTTAATAACCAGAGAAAAAGCTGTGATTTGACGCAGGCAGCTCTGCCTGCTTCTCTCCGCAGGACCTCCTTAAAAGTATGGCATACTTCCTGAGGGCTCTCTCTCCAACACAGTGGAACTTTTTAAATGAGAAAATAATCCTGGATTTTATGAAGTCAGCATTTAGAGAACATTTAGTCCACTTAACCTTTTCATCAAGCGTACTTCTCTTGCTTTTACAGCAAACTTTTTTTTCCAGAGGACAGTACATATCCTGTGGACACAGCAGTTCAGTGGCTGTTTTAAACGCAGTCCTTGTTTCGGTGCTGTAACGCAGCACAAATAATTGGATTCACCTTTGGTACAAACATGATGTGAATTTAGTTGGCTGTTTTTGCATCAAATTCATTTTGAATGCAAATATGATTTGCATATGATATTTGCGGAAAAACTGTTGTGAATGATAAAATTTGCTATATATTCTCTATGATTTGCAAAAGTTGGCAAATAGTGGTTCATACTTATTTGATAATTTGACACCAATATCAAAATAGCAATGGGTTTTCTTTATGCAAAAACATGAAGCATATGTGGTATACACTGCCTTCACTTTTCAAATTTGATGTGAAATCATGTTTGCACCTGAGCAAACATGACAAAATGTGAAGAAATGCTGTATTCACAATATGTGGTGTTCACACTATAGTCACATAACATTCACCTCATAGTGAGTCCAGTTTTTCATGCGATGTAATGAGCAGGTGTAGAAAGCAGCGAGGATGTGCGTGCGGCCAAAGCTCCAAAGGTCAGCCTGTGCAGCAGGGATGCTGATGACTGTTCTGTTGTTGTGGGACAATGATACGTTTCTACTGATTTGGCTGTAGTGATACTGTAGTTGAGAAATGTTTCTACGGCAACATAGTGTTTTGGGAGTAAGGCCCAGGAGCGTCACTAGACCTAATACTGTACTGGGGCACAGCTGGGGCACAAACAATGCGAGCAGTGTGTGAGCAAAAACATTTTAGCACTAATTTATCATAAAAAAAGCATAAATAGTGCTTCAAATTATACATTCATGTCAGACTATCTTGTTTTCTCATAACCAAAGTACTCGATGAGCCCGATTCTCTGTTCATACAGAACCCATGTTTTAATGTGAAATAGCTCATATATGCTCATCAAACATGGATAGCGATCTCCAGAAACCATGTTGACAGTGCTAGGCTAACCATTATGAATTAACGTGAAGCCTATGATGAGCCAGTTAGCTATAAGGCAGCAGCTAACATCTGCACTAGGCTACTTCAATTTACAGTCAGAGCTAGCTGGCGAGACGGCAGCTGAAAGTTGTACATTTAAATTCCCATGGAAATGGCGACACAGAGGGGAAAACAAACAATAAGGACAGGCAGTTGCCCAGCACTGACCTGAAGACAGGTGGAGAGAATGACGGCGAGAGCAGTCAGCGCTGACAGAGACCGTTGTGTGTGTGACCTCCGAAGTTCTGAAGTGAGCACCAGCCGAATCACAGCCAAAGCCACGTGAATATTAAGTGGCCACCTGCCATTGTGTGCTATACGGAGTGAAGTGAATAACGTAGCAATGAGTTACAGTTATCATATAAAGTAGTTGTGTGCCCATGCACTCTGTTACTGTAGATTCTCTTACTGTAGATTATGTGGACATGTAGACTTAAAACGTGATTTTTTTTTTTTTTAATCCCCTGGGGAAAATTATACCGGGGCTCTGCAGACCAATACTGGGTCACGTGCCCTAGTAAAATATGTCTGGTTCTGCCGATGGTAAGGTCTAATCCAAGAAGTGAAGCTGATCTCGAGCCACAACATGACAACAATGGATATATTCCTTCAGATTCTCACCTTACGGTACTGTTGAAGTTTACCCATTTTGAAAAGGTGGTCAGAGACAAGTTCCCAGGAGTCTCAGTGTGTGTGTGTGTGTGTGTGATATTTTGGAGCAAAGAAGTTTCAGTTAAATAATGGCAAACATTGCTGTCATACATATTCAGGATAAGAAGGTGGATCACAGTACCGAAATAGAATATAGATCACAATGATTTCAATCTTTTTTTCCCTCTATCGTCCAACCCGAATGGGAGAAACTTTTCAGAACTGCAGTTTCAGCACCGGCAGACGTTATTTGATATCTGCAGTCTTACAGGGCCATTTTATTTTACAGATTAGCCAGTTTAAATGGATTATATCTTTAACTCTTACACATCAGTTTTCCATTCCAGTAGCTCCGTCGTGTGATTTGTCCTCTGTTCTCTCTCCCATTTTTCGAAACTCGATCCTCATTTTGCTCCTCCGGAGTGTTAAATGTGCTCTCCGGATGAAAAATGCCACTGGAAATTTTACAAAGAGTTTTTTTTTGTGGTGAGGGCATCGCGGCGCACTGAGGGTTGTGCTGTTGCCTCACAGCAAGAGGGTAATGGGTTTGAATCCAGCCTGGGGTCTTGCTGTGCAGAGTTAGCATTTTCTCCCTGTGTTAGCAGGGGATTCCTCCGGGTTCTCCAGTGTCCTCCTAAAGCCCAAAACATACATGCTTGCTTAACTGAAGACTTTGTATTTTCACAGTGTTGCATTTACCTTTCATTTATAATTATATTTAAATCTCTCTATTTATAAAGCCCTATATCTGTAAATGTCATCAGGATTTAGTTGTTTTAATTTTTTATACTTTACTGTTGTTAGATGTTGAGCAGTTCATGGATTTCCCACATATATAAGTAATCAGAGAGTGTGTGTGTGCGTGTGTGTGTGCGCACTTGAGTGCGTGTGCAGTAGGTATAGTACTGGTTTCCAATCATATTTATTTTCTTTGTAAAACTGCAGTCTTCATGATATTGCGGTAATTTGTCTCTGTGTTTATATCGATCATCCACTTGAATAATACAAATGATGGATAAATAAATTGAAATCAGCAGCCTCACACACACACTTGTGTTTGCAGAGGCAGCATCGATGGTGATTTCGAGTTTTGGGCTGAGGGACTCTGCCCGGGGTGAATCATTTCTGGCTTCGAGACCGAGCCTCACAGGACCTGACAGCGCACTGACCTGGAGAACTGTGGGCTCAGCAGAAATCCTCCGCATAAGCACTTCCTGTTCGGAGCTTAATGTCATCAGGATTGAGCTTCCGCGGCGGAACAGAGAGGAACGTATTTGCTACAGCAATGACACTTTATATAACAGCCTCATGAACTGACATCAACATTTCAGTAGTGAGTGGTTAACGACTGCATCGCTTAATGCCAGTTTACAGTGAGGTATTAACCCTTAGAGCGCTGAAATAAATTTTCAAAAAATTATGACTGAAATTATTTTGTGCTTGTTTATTAAACAAGTCGCCACATGATAGGTTTTGAACAGCTTTGAGTTTGATATCTTGCATCATTGAACAACACTATTCATTTTTAGCGCTCTAAGGGTTAATTCTTTATCGTCTTATCACTAAATTGCACCAGATGCGTATTCGGTTCGTCTCCGCTCCGCCCCAGCAGCAGAGCTGGTAGGTTTCACTTTCGTCAATGCGTGTGCTTACACCGGGTCCGCTGCATTACCTTCCTCCGCAGCAGATACACAAGGATTCTATTCTTGTCGGGTGCTGGGGCACAACGCTACGATTCAGCACTGAGCAGATCCATCGGGACACAGGCACAACATTAAAACATCTGGTTGATTTTCAGGATAAAACACTCTGATTTGATGCCAGATTGTATTGTAGGGTGGGACTGCAACAGAAGTAAGAAAATATGTAAACTTTCTCGACAGAGCACTTTATAGATGTGACAGTTGATGGGTCCTGTCACTAGAAATGCCTCCTAATACATGCCTTGGCTGCCTTGCCCATGAGCCTGGATCGTTGGTGATGTGGTCAGCGCGTGTGACTCTTACCTGGGAGTCTGGGGTTCAATCCCCTGCCCGGGCCCTCCTTTGGCCTGCCACACAGGTAAATATCAAATGCAAGACAAACAGGATGTTAATGGCATTTATTTCAAATTAGGCTACAATCCATGGTAGAAGCACAAAGATCTCGAAAAAGAGACAAATCCGATGGATTCAACTGTTCTTCACCTCCTTCAGTCAGCAACAAAACCTTTTCCCTGTTTGTTGTTGTCTTTAATACCACATATATTGTGTTATCTCACGTGATTCTGTAATTACCACGTGATCTTGCCAGCCTCGCTTATTGAGCCGACTGGCTGTGCTGTATAAACACAGCTGGTGGGTGTTGGCGGACGATAAAGCAGAGAGTAAACAGGCAGCAGAGCCCAGACAGGCCAAAGACGCGTCTGGTGTAATCCCAGGGTTATTCCTAGTCAAGGACGGGGGTGGGGTATTGGCACAATGTTTATGTCAGTGCCAGCATAGAATTGGCGTGACACAGGAACACACCTTGGACAATCTGCAAACCAAATACAGGGATCAGACACAATTCATTCATTCACTTTTCCTAAAGGGTTAAATATCTGCTGCCCATTCACAGTGGCGTGAAAAAGTATTTGCCCCCTTCCTGATTTTTTGATATTTTTGCATAATTGTCACGCTTAAATGTTTCACATCATTAAACAAATTTCAGTATTAGACAAAGATAACCCGAGTAAACACAAAATGCATTTTTAAAATGATGATTTCATTTATTAAGGGGAAAAAGCTATCCAAACCTACCTGGCCCTATGTGAAAAAGTAATTGTCCCCGCTTGTGAAATTATGAATTAACTGTGATTAACTACATTTTTTAAATTAAATTTCACTCGCTGCACCCAGGCCAGACCTGTTAAATCCAGAAATCACTTTAAAAGAACCTGTCTGATAAAGTTAAGTAGGCTAAAAGATCTCAAGCAATGTATCATGCTGCAAACTTAAGAAATTTAAGAATGGGTGAGAAACAAAATATTGACATCTATCAGCATGGAAAGGGTTACAAAGCCATTTCGAAGGCTTTGGTACTCCAGCGAATCACGGTGAGAACCATTATCCACAAATGGAGAAAACTTGGAACAGTGCTGAACCTGCCCAAGAGTGGCTGGCCCACCAAAATTATTCCAAGAGCGCATCGACGACTCAGGAGGTCACGAAAGATCCAACAGCAACACCGAAAGAACTGCAGGCATTACTTGCCTCAGTTAAAGTCAGTGTTCATGATTCAACAATAGGATAGATACTGGGCAAAAATGGCATCCATGGGAGAGTTTCAAGGTGAAAACCACTGCTGACAAAAAAAAGAACACAAAGGCTCATCTCACATTTGTCAAAATACATCTTGATGATCCCCAAGACTTTTGGGAAAATATTCTGTGGACTGATGGAACAAAAGTTGAACTTTTTGGAAGGAGTGCATCACGTTACATCTGGGTAAAACTAACACAGCATTTCATAAAAAGAACATCATACTAAAAGTCAAACATGGTGGTGGTATTGTGATGGTTTAGAGCTGCTTTACTGCTCCAGGACCTGGACGACTTGTCGCAGTTGATGGAACTATGAATTCTGCTCTCTGCCAGAAAAACCTGAAGGAGAATGTCCAACTATCAGTTTGTGACCTCAAGCACAAATGCATTTGGGTTATGCAGCAGGACGATGATCAGAAACACACCAGCAAGTCCACCTCTAAATGGCTTAAAAAAAAAAACAAAATGAAGGTTTTGGAGTGGCCTAGTCGAAGTCCGGACATAAATCTAATTGAGATACTGAAACATGACCTTACACAGGCCGTTCATACTCAAAAAGCCTCCAATGTGGCTGAATTAAAACAATTCTGCAAAGAAGAGTGGGCCAAAATTCTTCCACAGGGATGTGAAAGACTCATTGCCAGTTGCAAATATTTGATTGCAGTTATTGTCGCCAATGGGTGGCACAACCAGTTATTAGGTTTAGGGGGCAATTATTTTTTCACGCTGGGCCCGGTAGGTTTGGATTGCTTTTTCCCCTTTCTAAGTGAAATCATCATTTAAAAACTGCATTTTGTATTTACTCTGACTATCTTTGTCAAAAAATAAAATTTGTTTCATGATCTGAAACATTTAAGTGTGACAAATATGCAAAAAAAATAAGAAATCAGGAAGGAGGCAAATACTTTTTCACGCCATTGTATGCCTTTGGACTGTGGGAGGAAACCAATAGATCCGGAGCAGAACGACATGAACATGGAGAGAACGGGCCTCAGAACCAACAACCTTTGGGTTTGAACCAACAACCTTCTTCCTGTAGGACAACACTGATACCCACTTTGCTGCCCTCGTTAAGCGTTTCCCCCTGGAAATACATAATTCATCTCTATAGCATTAGGGATGGTGTAAATGTGGAATTACAACAACAGGCAGAATCAAAACGGACCTATGAACTGCTGTGCACTAACCATATGCTAAAAAAAAACCTCGCCAGCATGTAAATGTAGACAGCAGGCTTTAATTAAACACAGTGTTATACAGTGCTACTTACTAAGCCGTAGGGACCTAAAACAAAGCACTTCTGAGCCAAGTTTTTTATTTTATTTTATTATTTTTTTTCCTGGCAGCAGGCTTTGTAAAGCACCAGCCTGAAGAGGAACTTCAGTTGAGTGAGTGGAGAGGGTGAGTGGAATAGCTAATGCTGTCGCAAGTTTCTCTGAACTGCGGTTAGATTCGTTTAAGAAGGCTGTGTCCGCCATATGTCAGTGAAGTGAACCATTCCTTTGTATGAAAATGAGGCCGTTTACAATGCTTGTTACTTCGGCTGACCTCTTCTAATGTCAAATTACGCACACGCAAATGTTCACGTCAGACACTATATTCAGTAGAGATCTGATGTGGTCTAGAAAGACACTCAAAGCGTGGTGTGAGCTTTGTATTGGCCAATTAGAATGACTGAGCAAGCCATGTGTAATAAGATAGAAAACAACAGGAGGCTTGCAGAGCTCTGTGAATTAATTCGTTATGATTCGCCTTATGTTACTATAAAGCCATTTGCTGCCCTCTAATGGCTAATTTTGATAATTACATTGCGGGGAAAATAAATGTCCAGCTTCTGCCAAAAGTAATATCAAAAAAAAAAAAAAATGCCGTCGTCCTCCTTTGGCTTTTAGCCAGAGGCTTGTGTAAAAAAAGAAGGACTAGCTAGAGTCAGAATGGAGAGAGTGAGGGTACAGCAAGAGTGGGAAGAATGAAATGCTGAAAGTTTTTTGATGATGAAGAGCCGCGTACAGTTCACAGTTCACCGTTCAAATTTAAGGGTCAGTGTATGACAGTATAGTGCTGGTTTCATGTGGCAGACATTGATAAGCTGTAAAAAGAGGGTCACTTGACAGAAATTGCAGATGGCTCAGAAAAAAGCGCAGCCAAATTCTAGCCCTAAATACTATGTTAAATTAAAAATATAACTGAATGCAGTGATTTGTGGAATATCTTTGACCTGTATGAATTTGATAACAAAACAGCAGTACATTATTTGAAGCTGTACCACAAACGATGCCGAGTGATCCAGTGGAGAGGATGTATTTGCACTATTTTTTATTCTCATTGGACTAGTGGCTAACACTACAACAGGGTGCAAAGACACAACTTTTACTGCTGATTTATTCAATCAGGAAAAAAAAAATCATATAATTATAATTCTTCCCCATTTTGGAAAGCATAAAGCTCCTTACATTTCAGTAAATAATTCTTTGCATTGTTCTTTAAATTTTGATCCAGAAGATACAAAAATGAACATATTTTGGCTTACAGAAAACCCTAATTTTAAAATGGCTAAATGTGCAATTACCTGCATGAACAAGTTAGATACTGCAGACAAAATTTATTAGGGTACAAGGTATGTGAAGCTGCGTGCATTTGCATCTTTGCATTGAATGTGAATGTAATCTGTCGTGCGAAAAATTTGTTTTGCGTCCCGTGTGAAAGCGGCTTAATACATAAAACTATACATGTGTGTGCAGTCAGACAAAGATGGTCATTTCATTGACAAAGAAACACAACATGGAGTTACCATAAAAGTTTACCCGCACTCGGAATTCAGTCCGTTGAGAATGACCCGCGGTTAGCACCTGTAGATTGGCAATGGACTTTGAGCATAAGTATAAGTATAGGAATGTAAAGTCAGTATAGTTTGTGTCAGTTTTGAGATCCATAGGACTTCATGGAATTCTGGAAAGTAAAATAAATATCCACAAACATATACATCCATACTCACACAACCATGTCAGTGTGACTAAAGGTGTGATTGCACTTTTCGGTCATTCCATACCAAGGGGACCAGTTCTCGGAAAGTTTGCACCACACCAACTAAGGAAAAAAAATCACGACTGATTGCCATAATTTCAAATGTTTAATACCAAAACTTAAGTTCCATTTTTCATGGAGTAATTGGCAATAGTGTCTAGTCATTTGCGAATGTAGCAATGACTTAGACGTGTTTTTGAAGGGATACAAATACACTTTCCAGTGCTCCTAAATGAATGTCAATGGGTGCACATAGGACAGATTATCTGAAATTTATGAACCTGCTGTTAGTTGTCAAAAATGACCAATTTTACAGAACAAAACTTTTTATTACATTTTAAGTTGGTCCCCTTGTCTGCATAATCAGGGGTTCATACTGCAGCCTCCTCCTCAGCAGATACAGCACTCTGGCCCTTAAACCCAATCAAACCTCCTGTCTCTAGCTCAGGAGTAACTTGTATCTGAAAATGATTATGACCCAAAATGCCTACATTCAAAGCGTGATTTGGTCATGTGGAGATGACAGAAAAAAAAAATCAGGGAAAATTTGAGGAGTAGCTTCTAGATAAGGGGAACAACCAGTAGAATATTCATCGTGTTTTCAACTCCTTTGGAAAAAAAATTCAAGGGTGTTTTTAGTGAAGGCACAAACTTGGTCTAAGCAAAATCTACTTGTCATTTCTCATCTTATGGAAGAATGGTGACTATATCCCTAGATTTGGAGCTGGTTTGACTGAAGGTGCCATGATTGTTGCCCCTTTATCAAAATTAGAAAAAAAATTGACTACCTCATCAATCCTATGATAGCAAAGCAAAGCCAAAAGAAAGCCCAATTACAACCATTTTCAGTCTAATGGCTAAGTAGTGCATATTAATGCTTAATTGTTTAAGTGGAATCATTGATAAGACACAGATGGCAAAATATACTGGAAGCCACCAAATAAAGAATTAGATGTGATCCAAACAACTCTTGGACTCAGTGTGTTACCTTTTGGTTCAAATGAGTTTTGCATATCTGCCTAACAGAAGAAGACAGGTGAACAACAGATGCAGGAACTGAAATGTTTATTGAAACACAAAACGCTAGGAGAAAATTGGCAGACAAGCCAGAAACAAAATACTGTGCACATGCACTGAATGTCTGGGAAAACTAAGGTACACTGCCAAAGGCAGGGGGAGACAAAGGTACTCACTCAAACTACACTGAGGGAAAACACTGGGAGACTTTACAACGGGGAAACAAGACGAGGGCGCAGCAAAAACAAGACTCGGAAAATAGTACAAGGAAACACTCAGGAAGGCACAGGAGCTGAGATTTCACAGTGAAGAGCAGAGTCCAGCAAAGTTCCATCTGACGTCTCCTCCCATCTGTGCCACATTTATAGTCACAAGAGGAGGCGGGGACTCGGAATGCAATCTCGACTGGAACAGAAACACATGGGATTAATAAACAAATTAACGTGGACCGGGTAAACAATAATGACTCGAGACAAGACGCTGAGACCATCAATCAAAGTAGACAGTTTAGATTAAGGTAGTCTAGACATGACGAGTAAAAAGCACCACCAGAGAAGCAAAGGAAAGCACAGCTTTAAACACAGTTAATCAGGGAAAGCTTAGGCAGGAATACACAAGCTAGAAACGCTCGCTCTCGCTAATGAGTTAATTAAGGTTAATACTACGTGACGAAATATTTACAATCACCCTCAAATAAGTGCTGGATAGTACGGGTTAGTAATTATCCCATCAGAGAACGCATTCACTCAGAGTTTCGCGAGACCCAGAATTAAACACAGGTGGAAGCAATGAATGAAGTACTAGAGCTGAAACCGAAAGAGGAAACGTGATTGGACAACAAGGCGCAGGCAACTGAAGGCTGTCACACGACGTCACTGGAGATTGACAGAGAGGGAATCGATTATCAGACGGCAGAACGAAAGCTGAAAAATAAAATTAAAGTAAAGCACAAGCACAAATAAGCACAACACGCATAAGGCAGACCCTTAACACGTTCATGGACTTAAACAAACATCCATCATGCTATCACTGCATGCCTATAATCTAGATTAAACCAAAGACTTTCATTATAATTAGTAGCCAAGTTACCGTCCACATGTTCTTATGCGAACTAAGTCATATCGAATTAAAAATGCCTTATGGAGACTGTGAAATTCAACTTGATTTCAAGAATATCGACACAAAGTTTACACAATTGATATGATCAGATTTTCTCTTGATCGGTAAAAGGCTTATGCGATAAATGCTGATGGAAACGTTATTTTCCGAATAAATTTGCTACTGTATCGTGACAGTGTTTTGATGCCTTCGTTGCCTTCTGACAATGGTTTGCTACTTTGCTAATAGCTGGCACACAAGCACGTACAACTTGTGCAGTTATCATCATTAGCTGGTAGACGCGATCCATTTTGGCTGACTAGCTAAATTAGTCCGTTAACACATTACTTCTGTTCACTTGATATTCAGTGTGAAAATGAATGGAAACAGCCTAAAATGTCAGAAATCTATTCAATACACCAATTTGATCGCATAACAGCATGTGACGTCACTATGCAATACTTTTTATTTGCTTTAATGCCATTAGATGGAAATGCATTTTCATCTGCTTTTTTCGCATGAATATTTTTTGCCAACTTCAGATAGATAGATTGACAAGTGGATGGAAACATAGCTAATGTCTGACACCCAGGCAGGCCTTTTGATGGAAAGGTGTTTCATTTAGGACTGGCGCTTGTGTTCAAGTGAACAGTCTTTCTGGCATCACTTGATCTAAAATATATGTACATTTTTATTGATTTGAGCCACAATATTGCAGCAAAATGGAGCCCTGTTCTATTGGTTTAGCACTTCATGAGGAGTGCCACAAAAAAACTTGGTGTAGATCAACTGGATATTTAGACATTT
This sequence comes from Gymnothorax reevesii, assembly GCA_029721435.1. NCBI lineage: Eukaryota > Metazoa > Chordata > Actinopteri > Anguilliformes > Muraenidae > Gymnothorax > Gymnothorax reevesii. Next base: position 85,333,258 of record CM056583.1, read on the forward strand.
CAGTAATGTCAGTTGATGACAGAAAGTTACTGGAGTTCAGAAGTGGAATAAAACTGGATGTACAAGCACAGCTGCAGAGAGTATGTTTTCACCATGAAAAGATGCATCTTTCTAGATGTGGAAGTACCCAGAGACATTATGCAGATCCCAATAAACAGCCCAAAACTTTGATTAAAGGTAAGCTGATTTTTAAACAAGATTAAACTTCTGTTTCAGAATCATTTTCATGAAAAACTGAAAGCACCCTGGTCGCACCCTGACTGTTGTCGCACCATGATCTCTGACGTTAATACAACACTATTTCTGGTAAATACCTGAATTGAGGGGTCGAATTCCACTCCTTAGGAATGGGTGCTCTTTCACCATTCTACATCCAGCAACTGCGATGTTTAGTTGATGGCTTAAAAAACCCAAATTTTTGGAAAACGAGTTCTATAGATGTTCACGGAGTATGCACAGTATACTGTACAGCACTAATTTAACAAGAGTTTGCTCTAAAATGACAGAAAATTTCGACACTCTCACATTTATCAAGCAACATACTTTGGCCATCAGTATTTCTCATGTAATAGAACTTTGATTTAGACAGAATACAGAATACTTGACAGGGCAGATATGCAGATTCCCGTGGAAGTTTATTTCAAAATAAATTTTCTCGCCAAAAAAATGCTTCAAATTTCAAATGTACATAGATGTCTATTATGGTTTAGCCTAGTCACAAAAATATACAGGATCTCTCTTTTTTCCAGCCGAACAAAGCATTTATGCTTGTAATACATAATTTGTCTTTTTCAGTTTATTTGCTTGTGTTTGATGAAAACACAGCACAGTTCTTAAATCTGGAACCTGGCCAGATACTCCGCAGCAACTGTTTTTGGAGAGTAAAGATCTGCATGGGAGCAGAATCCCATCCCAGAAGAGATGGAAGTCACTGAAGAGGCAGATTTTGTTCCACCTTCTACCATTAGGGTAGACCTTGACACCAGTCTCACTGCACTAGAATGTTCTCCAGTGAAAAGTCGAGGGATGCATTCCTCTTCCAAAACAGGATATGCATGTTGCAAAATATCATAATAACAGTATCCTCAAAGGAAACAATTTCTGGATATTTCCGGATGAAACTCGTGAACGAATTCCAGCTAGAGAAGAGTGAGGAAAATGCCAGTTACAAAACTTTCATCAATCTTCTGGAGAATAAATGTGAAGTGAGCACTCGGCAGGAGAAAGTAAAATTATTAACACTTGTGCCGGAGAGTCGGTCAGTCCAGAAAACTGCAGAGGAGTTCAAAGTGTCAGCGCGTCTGGTGAAGCAGTGAGGAAAACTTTAAAAAGAGAAGATAATACTTGCTGAGCCTGACTAAAAAAAGGGACAGACCACTTTTTGTGTCGCCTGCGAGGCATAGCGGCACATAGGGATCACTTTGTCCGGCGTCTGTCTGTCTGTCTGTCCGGTAGTCACACTTTCAGTTGGTAGTCACACTTTCACATAAGCTTCGCAGGCGACATGTGTTCACCTGAACACTCTTGTGGAAGATACTGTTAAACAGAAATGAAAGTGAACAGTGCTCCAGAATATGCTCAGGCCTGCGTCTCGGTGAAGATTGACGCCAAAAGAAACAGATACAAAAACATCTTTTGTTGATGAATCTCGAGGAATTTACCTAGAGTTCATTAAAGGATGGGGAGAAAACCCTATCAGTTTCATCAAGTTCTGTGAGTTAAAGCCTAAATGGTGCATCATGGTGGGGAGTGAAGGCATGCAAAATTAGTCTGTGATATAGAAAACAGAAATCATATTACATCATTGTGATCACTGTCCAGGCCAGGAAGTATCAATAGAATTCATGAATGAATTCTTTGAACAAAATGACATTGATCCTGATGACCTCATTACTTACAAACAGTGGTTCTAAGTACTTCTATTGAATTCATTATACCCAAATTATTGACAACCCCACTCTATTGTCAAAAATGACAAAGAACTTGTTTTCCAAGATCCAAATTTGCTGCATGACAAAGCCTGTAATATATGTTTCAAGTATAGCCACCTAGCACCAACGTACCAAATTTCTGCCTGATCAGTGCAAAAATGCCTCAGAAATCAAAGAAATAGGCCAGTTAAAGATGGCTGCTAAACAGCCATATTTGATATCGATTTGGAATGCTTCTAACAAACTTTAGTGTCCTCATGGGTAGGAACATGTTGTACCTAAAGTTTCAAGTTGATCCGTGTGATGGTTTTGGAGAAGATATTTGCAGACAAAAGACGACTGACGACAAGCGAATGAGGACGACAGACAGACAGGCCATGACACGTCCATCAGACCTTAAATCCAGATGAGGTCATAAAAATGAATTGACCAAAGTAAATGAAATGTTTCGTCCATCATTTTTTTATGGCTCTTAGAGGGTAAAAATATTGCATACTGTATTTGATGTTATTATTAAAAATTGGTATATATATATATATATATATATATATATATATATATATGAGCTGTTTCTCATTGGTCTTAATGTCCAAGATATTGCAGCGTACATTATAAAATGTCCTATAAATGCTCCAAAATACGATATTTATATGATAAATATAAATATCCTGAAACATCAACAACTTTAAAGCATCTCACTGAGCGACAAACGTTTGGCAAAAGCAGTGACAAGTGGTTCATCACTTTTTTGATGACTTTTTGGCGAACATATAGTTGCGAACTATTCACCTAGTAATCGCCAGTCAATGAGATACGAATCGGTAATTTGTTGATGACTTTTTGCAACTTTTCGATGATATTTTATTGAGTAGTTCACAAACAGTTCACAAACAGTTGGCGAATCCCTACAAACAGACTGCTTGGAGAACAGTTGGCAACTAATCAAAGAATAGTCAGTGTAGTCTGCAAATGGGGTGATCAGGTGTCCCACTTTGCCTTGTACTGCACAACATTTCCATCTCTTTTTCAGCGTCCCGCTAATTGAGACTCTGTCCCGCATTTTTATTGCCTGGAGAAACTGTTCTAATATCATGCACTTATTCAGTAGCTGATAGTTTAATACCAGTTTGGATCTTAGGCGTTATGCCCTGAAAATAATATGGTTATGTTTATAATACTTTCTATTGGAACTTGTACCTTACAAACACAAGCGAAACACAATATCAATTGATGCTTTAAAGTAAAACGAAAGCTGATAATACATTCTGAACAAGCTCATTTACTCTTTAACAGATTAAATGCAGCTCTCAAGTAGGCTACTGCCGCTCAAGGGCTACATCGGACCTCATAGGGGCACAGACACGGCCAAGGATTTGTAGTGGTTGAGTTATGAGAGATTCTAAAGCCGTGCACGATCTTGGTATTCGTAAACAAATTTGATCTCTTGCCATCTAACTGAGCATATAATTCCTTAGAATACCCATGATTTTTAAAGTTTTGGCTCGAAGTAGAGATTGCGTGAGGGTAATGCTGCGTTTCTGTTCAGTTTCAGTTGAGTCCTGCCCTAAAGCATGGCGAATACATGATTCATCAACGATTCTCAAACTATTCTGCAACTAGTCTCCAACAATTTAGTGTATTCACCAACTATTCTGCAAGTATTCTTAAACAAATTGCCACATTCCTGACGGAGGCGAACATTTGAAAACCACAAAGAACGTTTGCAGACCATTTGGAGAAGAGTTGGCTACTGTGGAGCGTATTTGCAGACAATTCGGCAAAAAGGACATGTAGCCAAAGATTCTTCAGAATTTTGAACATGTTCATAACCATATTGTGAATGAAAGATTGGCGAATAGTTAGCGTTCATGGTGACTACTTGGAGACTATTTGCAGAATTTTTGCAGAATGAATGGTGAATGCAGAAAATGTCCATTTGCCACAGTTGCCAACTGTTTGCAAGCCCAGTGAGAAACACACTTGAAAGTATATGGAGATATAATATGGAGCCAACTAGCTAATATACTATGGCACATTGACTATAATAAGGTAACGTAATGCATGCATGCCAGCGAGTTATGCGAATATACATCAAAAACTAAGCGACACAAATTATACTAACAATGCACTTAGAATGCAATTTGAATATTATCAGAATTGGAAACACTTATCTCGCTAGCTTGCTAGCCAGCTGCAGATTTTTTTTGTTGAAAATATATAGAGGCCACTGCTTCTTTGCATCTTCTGAAAACCATAATAGGTCCCCTTTCATTTATATTTTGTTGCCGGTCTTTTGTTCTGACCCTGGTTAGTAGTGTAGCTACTGCCGTCAGACAGAGTGGATAGCACACACATAGCGGTTTTCGCTAACTTTAGCAGGGATGTTGGGATACAAAATAAGCGGTGGGTGGAGACATTTAGATGAGGGGGAGAATGATTCTCGCAAGCCTGCATGTGATTAAGGAAGGGGAGCTAAATCTGAATGACATGTCCATTGCAATGTTTCATGAAAAAGGCTGCCCACAAAAAGCTGACTGGGTGGTTTCATTTCACAGTTAGTGGGTTGGTAAGCACTCCAGATACCAAAATGTATGTGCATTAAGCGCTGAAAAAGTTTGTCATAATATGTCTTTTAAAAAGTCCCAGCCAAGAGCCATTTGTTTGTGTGCACTCTTCCCACCTTATCTTATTCATTCTCACTTTTTATCGTTTTATGCACCACTATTTAATGCCTTCCAGAACATCTGGGGCTAAATTTTCTAATTTGACCTAAAATCAGCAAAAGGACACCATTTTGGCATTGTAAACTGCCTGCTGGAGTGGCATGGCAGTGCAGTTGGTTGTGCGGTTGCCTCACTGGTTTTAATCTCCACTGGATTTATAATATGAAAGGTCTAAATCGGCCATAAATATAAGTGTATGAGGAAATTACATTAGATTTCTGCAATAGATTTGTTGACTATCTAGTGTGTTTTCCTGCCCCTTGACCCTGAGAAGGAATAAGATGATATAAGGTCTGATAACAGATTGGTGAACAGAGGAGTCAGCAGGCCCCACGATAATGCACAGCCTCAGTGTGCTAATAATATACACATCTCCTGCGTGTCCATGTACTTACCAGTGATACCAGTAGAGGGCAGAATATGCACGCAAACTAGCAGAGGTGGCTTCATGTTATCATAGCAAATTCTCCATTTAACAGTGTTCTCATACATCATAATGTATGTGTCGCATAATTAATGCTTAACATCGGTGTTATTAATCACAATCGCTGCATTTTAATTCATGTCTTTTGAGTCAGAGCCTGGAGAGTGTTTTTTTTTTTTTTTTGAATCCCAGATAAACCCTGGAATCCCCTGACAGTCTTGGTAAATCGGTTCGGAACATCGCGTTTACCCACTTTCTAAATTAAGCGCATTTGTTTGCCGCATTCAGGTGTTCAGCCCTTTGACCTGACTTGACCTCGCACATCGACCAGCCCTCTCCTGTGAGGCAGGCTCCCCTTGTGGCGACAGCTGGGTAAGCGTCTAAAATTAGAAGGGAAATGATGCCTGAGGTGTGGGAGTCCCGCCATCTCCCACGCATGTCAGACTGCCTCTCTTCGTTAGCGAGGGAGTGGCACAGGGACCAGGGGAACGCCAATAGAAGATGTGAGGCAGAACCTGACAGCGTTTTCCCCTGTAGACCAGACTGAAGATGCTCCCGACGTATCATTCATGGTTATGAACAACTCATTTTTCCAGACAGATAATTTGAATTTGAACAGTTCTTATTGTTACAATGAACATTTGGATCATGTCGAGGCAATTTGCTCACAAGCCTTGTTTGAAGTGACTGTGTGCACATACCGATGTACGTGTCAGTCAAAATAATGTTTTCATTACTCCATTAAAACTGAATTCAGAACGATATGAAGTCAACTTACTGCAGACGGCTTAGTGTCTGACTCTAGCCGCACATTTTGTGTTCCGTCCAAGAGTATTTGGACAATAGCACAATGCTTTTTCACTCTGGAACATGGGAACTCGAAACAATGAGTATGATGCTGAAGTATCAGCTTTTGACTGAGGGTACATGCAAATCAAGTTGTCATTTTAGGAGTTACGGAAATAGATATTTATTCTCAGTGACACCCGACAACCAAAATATTTATGAACCAGGTTCTATCTAATCGATCAGCTGTTTTCTCCCGGTACTTGAACCCATCAAAGATGACTGTGTGTGTGTGTGAGTATGATGCAAGTAAATACATATTACATGTACATCATGTAAAGGGGGATGAATCAGAAGCAAACCACCAGACATCCAGGGCAGTATTTCACGCATGGCGTCCATTTTGCCTGGAAACTGAGAATAAAACCGAAGAGGCTAATGTGCTCGAAAATGTGGGTTGTATATGACCTAGTTTACACAGCATCTTCCTATTACAGCTCGTCCTCATAGTTCCCTGTTGCTGTAGAGAATTAATAAATTAATAACAGCGGGTTTCATAACAGACACAGCACAACTGTCCTTTAATGGTACAGGCTTTTACTTGCCTGCTTTGTTGAAGCACAAAACAAACAACAGATCTGAAGCCCTGGTGCCCAGCCCTCTGTTGTTCTGAGAGCCCTCGGAGAGGGGGGATGGGGGGGTCAGCTCATCAAAACCTCCCAGCATCACTGCAGAAATGCCACCCTAAAGAGATAGATAAGCTGTATTAGCAGCTAGCGGAGTGGAAACGAGCTTTACGTTTTGAACTATGATGGCCTGTATCTGCTGAGCTGTTTTGAAGCTTGATTAAAAATGGAAAAATTAATTGTACGAACAATGAACATTGATTTGTTGATCAATTTCTTTTTCTGGGACTGTTCTTAAAGTTGCCTTTGTTCTGCGCTATATTATCAAATCTCCTCCAAAAAGAGAAATGCTGCAATTCCTTTACAAAATAAAATGTTAATCAAAGCTGTACCTATTAGTTAATGACGTTACTGTCCCAGAGCCCTTAAGGAATTTAGGTTGGTCGCTAAGCAAACGGGGCTAAACAACACCTTCTACTCTTCAGTGTTTTTTAACGTTTGCAAGCTGGATCCTTTGAAAAGCTGAGTTGTTAAACCGGTGATGATTGTGGATTATATTTTTAGTAGGCCTCAAATTATCATAAAGGAAATGCCCTAGGAATTAAAAAAAGCACATGGAAAGCATATGTGTCCACCCTAGCTTGGGCCCTCAGTTAATCAAACTATTAAAAGCCTTGCGAGCTGACGGTTGTGCATGAAAATTTTTGGCAGATGCAGTTGCCCGTTAATTTGATTGTGAAAGTGGGTGTCTGTCGAGAGATGTTGGACGGGAGCTTCAGTGGCTAAGACATGTATCCTCGCTGTTTTGTGAGAAGGAGTAGCTATGGTGATGCTGGCACCAACACTTGAGTCTGTAAGTAGGTACTTGGACTATGAAAATTTTTTTGGCCCTGTACTTCAGTGCGGAGTTTTAACGAAGCTGAAGCTCTAGAATGGCCGATGTGCCCAGCTCTCGCCAAAAAACATTTGAAGAAAATCCATAAAACCACAAAGAAGGGGGGCTGTTTATTCCTTCTTTGCGGGAAATATCGGCTCCTTTCTTTGAGAGTAGGTAGATGGCAGAGCAAAAAGTTTTGTGTTGTTGGTACTCCACTGCAACGCACTCATTGCAATAGATGTGCGGGTAAAGCAGAGACTGTGAGCTTCATTTGGATATGTTCACGCCCATACAGTCGGTACATGCAGGGGTTCTAGAAGTTCAAGGGATCCAAGATTAGAGGGGCAGCTTAGCACATATCTCCTCACAGCGATTATGTTTGTGCCCTCGAGGCTCAAGGCTGAACATATGAGCAGCTGTTAACCAGCTGATGTGAAATATCAACCTGAAGTCCGAGCAGGCAGGTTCTTGATGAACAGTCCGCTGAAAACAAGGTCCGAAACAGCGGAATGATTTGTCTTTAATGTTGATATTCTGTCTACCTGACTCCACTACTGTACATGAAAAAGAAGTGGGTCTCTCTGAATATGAGGCTATATTTGTAGGGTGTTGCTAGGCCTCTGAACTCCACATGATATAAGCCTTGATGCTACAGCGTACACTGTTACTCCTGATGATTCTCTGTTCCAGATGTTTGTTTCAGCATATCAGAGCCCCAAATCATAAGTGATGTCCATACATGGTTTGTAACAATAGGTGTAAGAACTTGACTTGCCTGCAAGACATCGGTGCTCAACCTCACTCTTGTGCTTCACTAGGAAGAACAAACAAAGCCCCTCAGAGCAAATGTTCAAATATATTCTGAAGAGCCTTTGTAGAAGAATGGAGCCTTAGAGCTGCAAACTAAACCAAACTGTACTTTCAGTGATGGAGGCTGGAGTAGCAGGTGTCGTCAAACCATGTCGCAAGTGACAAACCATGCCACTTATCACAAGTAACTTGCTGATTAATCAAATAACTTTACGAAGCAAATAAACCAGATTCTTCTGTGAACATTCCCAAAAGACAGAGACAGTTCCTCTTGGACATAAAAACATTCAAACTTTCACAAGCATTTGCAAGCTGCAATTCTATGCCAACCTATGACTGTACGTGTCTTTTTTAGGCAGATGTGCTCTCTGTGAAACCAACAGGTTTCAAGTGGTGGTGGCACAGTAGGGAAGGTCATGGGTCATGAACATTGCCTCTGTTCAAAACGCACACAGACGGTTTGACATGATTCCCATCAAAATTGTCCAAGTTACAGCCTTTGGAAAGGTTGCATTTGGCTGAGAGGTGGCGCATAAGAGACATTACACAGCCATCACTTTCATTAACTTCCTCCTCAATGCACCAGGAATATTGTAAACACCATTGACACGACAGTTGTTTGAATTATCGCAACTTTTAAAAATTACTTTTGTAAGTTTGGCCTGGTGCTGGCACAACAGTAAAGGTCGCAGGGTGACCAACAGCCATTATTTATGCGACAGAAATGATTACCAGAAGTTGACACAATTCCCATTAAAACCGTTTGAGTTATTGCATTCGGAAATGTAAAATTTGACAGCTATTGGTGTTACAGGGAAGATCAAAGAGTCGCACGAGAGAATAGGATCCATCCTCTTTTCATTAGGAATGAACACAAGAAGTTTCATGCAGTTCCCATAAAGACTGTTATATAGTTATCACGTTAACACATAGGACCTGTGGCGGTGGCGTCCAAGGTGATTCCATAATATCCCTGAATATTGGGGATCCAAATATAGAATGTAAATAATCTAAGCCAGCTCCCTGGGATCTTGCAAAGGACAATCCACCCCTTTTATGTGCAAGGCTTGCGCTTTGGATGTATTAATGTGGGCTTAGCGGGGTCGTGTCCGCATTTCTGGCAACAAATTTGACATTTATCCAACTGCAGGCTTTTCTTCTCACTGCGCTAATCTGCTGCAGAAAAAATCTGATTTAGCTTGAAAGTCCAAAGCACCCTCGACTAATACACTGTCTCCACATATTTTAAGAACCCGCGCTGAACATGCAGTCAGTGCCCTAAGTGTTGAAGTTGTTGCCTATATAAATTCTATTGGATTTTGAAAGTGGCAAGGGTGACTCATGCATTCTGGGTAAGACTCTTACCTCTATATTTAGCCTAGGTAACCTGCTTAGAATGAAACTCCCCTCCCTGGGAAACAATTCAGGCGATTGAGAAGAAATATACAGTAATAATCCATTTTAAAGCCAATGTTGGTCCCACAGTCTCACTGCAGGTATGACAGTTATGGTCGACATACAAGTTCAATTTCAGCATAATTTATGCAAGAGAAAGAGGGGCCAAAGCCAGTTTATTTCAGAGTCTTTATGTCTGCAAGTAGTAGTGAATGATTGTAAGGAAAAGACAACTATGTGCATTCCAAATTCACCTGGTCTTTGTCCCCATTAAATTTGCAAATGGCTCCTTATAAACCAGTTTGCTGGACAACAAAAAAAGGTCATGGGAAAATCTGTGGCAAAAGCCACTGGAAAATTGCAGAGCAACTGGGTTTTTGCAGTCCACAGATTCACAGCCATCTACCTGGGAGGTTATCTGTGTTTGGTAGTCACGTGCAAACGGTGGCCAGTTTTCAACAATACTGAAGGTTTTATAGTTGTAGTTCAAAAGGAGAAAAGACTATTACTACAGAAGAGCACCTGCCTCTTCATAAAGACTCATTTTCCCCTCAGCAATAGTTGTGACATCTGCCTGTCATAACAAATCTTGCTTTGGGCGCTGAATGATATTTTCTCAGGAAAACTGAACAATAAATTTATCACTCGAATGCCACTGATAATACTTAACATGCTGTCCTAATCTGCCATCAGATCGCAAGCATCCTCTGAATATGGATGAGAATACCTATGTATGCATAAAATTTTGAATGTTTGCATCAGTAGATTCACCAGTGAAATGAAGGGATTTTTAAGGTGCCCCTCAATATTGGTTTTAATTAGATTCATTTTAATTTGTACTCGTGTGTCCCTCTTGTGAGAATAAGACTATTATGCAAGCTTATCAATAAAATCGCAGAGCCGCATCTATATAGATATTACACTGTCCAGACTAATTATACGCTCTCACAGTTTAATAAGTGAGCTCAGTGTCTAACACGGTGCAATATTGCAGATTGGTCTCAAGTAACAAAACTAAAATGGCAGCTGAATTTAATTTCCTTTAAATGAGAAATAGTATTTCCCAAAACCTCCAAATGAGACTATCAGTAATCACACTTATTCGTTATCATTGTTGAAAAAGAAAAAAAAAATAGACTCCAGGATCCCTGAGTTCATTTTGGGAAAACATTTTCAGACGTCTCAGAAAAGCACTTAAATGAATAAGTCGATAGCAACAGCGGCAATGAGTACGCTCGGACTAATCGCTCAAAGGACCCAGTCTGCGAGCAATGCATTAGAGATGCTACTGTTAAACACTGTTCATGTGGATCTATGCTTGGCGTCTGTCATCAATTGCGAGACTTCCTAGATGCTTTTTTCAGCTTAGTCGAAGGCAAAAAGTGCAGCGCCGTCTTAGTGCGCCGTGTGGCAACGGTGTCGGGTGACGCATAAAAGGGAGAGCCATCTGGCTACAAGGAAATATGACCCAGTGGCTAAGTAATGGACTTCTATATGAACAGTCCCAGTGGACTCACTAATGCCTTGTTAAGACACTGTTGATTCTATTTCGCCCCATTTTATTGCCACTAACATGGTGCTATTGTATTACAGAGAAGGGCATGCAACCGCATGGCGACAGAGAGGGATTGCTTAATACGTCCTATTTACCATTTTAAAGAGCTGCTGGAGTCATTTGTCATTCAACTGAAGTGACAATTAGCATTTTACTATTCAATAATAGGAGAGAAAAGGGGGTCTTCTGTGATTATCAAGTATTACAGCACATTTCTGCGCGTTTATTATTGGCTTTGAAGTTGTCTATCATTTATACATGTGTTATAGCTATAATCTGCAACATAGTCTTTGCCTAATTTAGTTTGTAGCATTTCTGGTTTTGTAAGTAGTTAAGCAGTGAAATCAAAGTAGTATCGTCACCCTATTAAAATAACGGCCTCAGTCATTTTTTGATGAAAATTTGTTTTTGGCCTCTGCATTTGGTGAAGTTTGTTGTGTTTTGCCAAAAACCTGAAAAAACTGACTTAGGCCATTATTTTAATAGGGTGACGATATGACAAAATAAAAATCGTTTAGTTGTGCATTCCCTGTGCTTTCACACTGAAACGAACACATCGCATTCACTATTTAACCAATATTTTGACTAAATGTCCAAAATTTATTTAATGTTATTACTTTTTTTGTTCAAATCATTTAGCCTTACTAAAAACAAATAGGTCATTATGAAATAACCTGGGTGAACTATCAGTCCATTGACAAATAATTTAGCCGCATTTTCAGCGATAAAATGATACAAATACATACCTTTCTGCAATTACAATATATTTATCTTTATAATTTGATTGTTATGACCCAGACAAGGAACCAAAAGGAAATTCAGGGAACAATCCATAAGGGAATACAAATGAACAGAAGTTAATTTAACAGTGACAGAAGAGGGAAATGCACAGATCTGCGCAGTGGCAGTCCAGAAGGTGGTCATAAATGGAGAGGGTTGGGGTGTGTCCACACCCAGGCCAGTGGCCTTCCCATCGCAGAAACCAGGTAGTGAGTCCCCTCGCCGGACTGCTTGACAGTAGAACTGAAGGGTTAAGCAAGAACGCAGTCCTAATCCTGGAGGCTGATGTAGGCCTAGGAGGTGTTCCTAATAAACTGGCACAAGATAACAGGAAGGAACAATTTATTAACAAGCATGCGGTTATTAATTGACCAAAAACACACGGAAGAAGAACTTAGCTCAATGCTAGAAGACACAAAATGACTGGAAGGTTTATTTAGGAATAACCCATGACAATCCAGCAACTATACTGACACTACAATGAAATAATATACAAAACCCAAAACCAGTGAAGTTGTAAATCGTAGATAAAAACAGAATTCAACGATTTGCTAATCCTTTTTAACTAATATTCAATTGACTACACTGCAAAGACAAAATGTTTAATGTTCAAACTGAGAAACTTTTTTTTTTTTTGCAAATAGTCATTAACTTAGAATTTAAAGGCAGCAACACATTGCAAAAAAGTTGGCACAGGGGCCTTTTTACCACTGTGTTACATCGCCTTTCCTTTTAAACGACACTCAGTAAACGTTTGGGAACTGAGGAGACCAATTTTTGAAGCTTTTCAGGTGGAACTCTTTCCCATTCTTGGTTGATGTTCAGCTTAAGTTGTTCAACAGTACGGGGTCTCCGTTGTCGTATTTTACGCTTCGTAATGCGCCACACATTTTCAATGGGAGACAGGTCTGGACTACAGGCAGGCCAGTCTAGTACCCACACTCTTTTACTACAGAGCCATGCTGTTGTAACACATGCAGAATGTGGCTTGGCATTGTCTTGCTGAAATAAGCAGGGGCATCCATGAAAAACACATTGCTTGGATGGCAACATGTGTTGCTCCAAAACCTGTATATACCTTTCAGCATTAAAGGTGCCTTCACATATGTGTAAGTTGCCCATGCCTTGGGCACTAATACACCCCAATACCATCACAGATGCTGGCTTTTGAACTTTGCGCCTATAACAGTCCGGATGGTTCTTTTCCTCTTTGGTCCGGAGGACACGACGTCCACAGTTTCCAAAAACAATTTGAAATGTGGACTCGTCAGACCACAGAACACTTTTACACTTTACATCAGTCCATCTTAAATGAGCTTTGGCCCAGCAAAGCTGGCGGCATTTCTGGGTGCTGTTGATAAATGGCTTTCGCTTTGCATTGTTGAGTTTTAACTTGCACTTGCAGATGTAGCGACGAACAGTAGTTACTAACAGTGGTTTTCTGAAGTGTTCCTGAGCCCAAGTGGTGATGTCCTTTACATACTGATGTCGGTTTTTGATGCAGTACCGCCTGAGGGATTGAAGGTCACAGGCATTCAATGTTGGTTTTCGGCCTTGTCGCTTACGTGCAGTGATTTCTCCAGATTCTCTGAACCTTTTGACAATATTACGGACCGTAGATGATGAAATTCCTAAATTTCCTGCAATAGCTTGTTGAGGAATGTTGTTTTTAAACTGTTTGACAATCAGCTCACGCATTTGTTCACTAAGTGGTGACCCTCGCCCCATCCTTGTTTGTGAATGACTGAGCATTTCAGGGAAGCTGCTTTTATACCCAATCATGGCACCCACCTGTTCCCAATTAGCCCGTTCACCTGTGGGATGCTCCAAATAAGTGTTTGATGAGCATTCCTCAACTCTCTCAGTCTTTTTTGCCACTTGTGCCAGCTTTTTTGAAACATGTTGCAGGCATCAAATTCCAAATGAGCTAATATTTGCAAAAAATTACAAAGTTTACCTGTTCGAACATTAAGTAACTTGTCTTTGCAGTGTATTCAGTTGAATATAGGAGGAAAAGGTTTTGCAAATCATTGTTATTCTGTTTTTATTTACGATTTACGCAACGTGCCAACTTCACTGGTTTTGGGTTTTGTAGATAGCACACTCAAAAAATGGGCGAGGCTTACAAATCATAACACCTGGGAGCAAGGGAAGAGACAAGACAATTAATCAATTAAAGTGGATAAAACTGCAAAAACACTTGCAGAATGCTGGAGCTGGGGAGAAACCAATTAATGACACATGAAGGTTGTGACGCAGATAACAAAACTGAACACGAGATCACATTTTCATGTTTGCTGCCTATTGTTATTGCTTTTTTTTATATTATATGCTCAGTCATGCCGCCCATTTTTATTGCTGATCCGTGTCGATTTTTATTACCCCTCAGCCCTGAAAGAGTCTGTGGGGTATAGTCATCTCGCACGGGGTCTGTCTGTCCATTCGTCAACATTTGATTCTGTGCGATAACTGAAAAGCGCCATCACCGATCATCACGATTTTTGGTGAGAACATCAGGGTAGAGTTATTACACAAGCCTCTTGATTTTGGTTGCAATATGAAATCAAATATGACTGTCAGAGCCGCCATCTTGAATTTCCAATCCATGCGATAACTGAAAACCGCCATCACCGATCATCATGATTTTTGTGAGGGTAGAGTTACAACACAAGCTTTCGGATTTTGGTCGCGATCCCAAAATAAAATATGGCTGCCAGAGCTGGCATCTTGAATTTTGTATTTCGCAGGATAACTTGAAAATGTCTTCATCAATTTATATGCATTCCGAACAATCCAGGAGCTGAGGGGTACCGCCCACTTCGTGGGGCTATTTTTTATTGCTGGTTTTAGAGTTCAAATTCAAAATGTCTTTTTTTTTAACAACTGTTTTAACAGTGTTAATTGAACAGTCAGAAAATGTACCTGCCCTTGCATCTTTGAAACACTAGGTCATACAGTGCCAAGAATGAGGGCAAATATATAAGGACACAGAACCTCTCAATTACTCATGCTATAGCAGCATGAAATGGAAGGTATGCGACAGCTAGCTTTATTGGCATCATTCTCATGATGTATTTCCAGTTCTTTGGTCCAGAATGCAGAGCCTAATGGAAGCAGCCTCCGTCTGAATGATGTGCCGGTTAGGTGTCCTATACCCCGCAGTATTCTGAGCTGGAAACAGGATTGGTAACCTTCCATTTTTCCTTTTCTAGATGAGTAGATTTGTGGAGGAGGGGTGGAGGGAGAGATGAGCTCTCCATACCTGAACTCCCCATCCGTCTATTCATTACCTGACCTGGTTACTCCTGGTCAAGGTCACTGGGGGGTCGGGGCTAATGCGGGGCTGGAGCTTATCCCAGCATCCAATAGGAGAGCGGCAAGGATTACACCTGGGACAGTTTGCCAATCACCAATCCATCAGACCCTTTCATGCACCATTCACTCACACATTCATACCCGTGGGCAATTTAGGGTCTCACATTAGTCTGTCAAGCTTGTCAGTGGACTGGGGTAAGAAATTAAACAACCAGGGGGAAACCCACGCGAACATGGCGGGAGCGTGTAGATTCTACACCGTTTTGCTGCTCAGTGGCAACTTCCCAGACGCCCACTGTGCACCCGCTCCTAAATACCCCTCACAACATAATTGTTTTTCCTGGTCCACATTAGAAGCAATGCACAGCTGGGGTTAAATGAAGTGAGGCGTGCGACAGCTGTAGGGGAGAGATGACTGACAACCGCAAGGACCGGGCAGAATGGCTTGTCCTACAGTCAGACTTTCAAGGACACTGATCAATCAACAGAAACGATACCTGGGGGAGGATTAATTTGAGATTCATCGAACCCTAATGATGTAATTGTTGGAATTGAGGGATGACCTGGGACATCTTTTCTTTCACTCCATAGGTGTTGATTAACCCATTTGCTATAGCGCTACATTAACTGTACTTGGTGAATTCAAAGTAACTCCAATTCAAAGTAAGTCCAATTAATAGATTACCAAGAAGTCACTTAAGACAGTGACCCATTCCCTTTGTATTTTTAAGCCAATCCAACTAGCCGGCTTTCTGCAAATGATTTTTTTAAATCTATTCTTTCTAAAACTATTGACTTCCTCACGAGTAAATTTGCTAAAATTGTTTATGCTCTTTTGACATGGGGAAGACAAACTTGACCATTACACTGAAATTTTTAAAGATTTTTTTTTTGGGGGGGGGGGGGGGGGGTCTATTTTTTCCTTTATTTGACAGTTATATAGTGGAGATGGACAGGGAAGTCTGGGAGAAGAATGGGGAAGACACGCGGTAAACGAACCAGGCCGGATCCGAACCCAGGCCGCCGCGAGAAGGACATAGCCCCTGCGGTGCGCGCACCCAGACCGTTGAGCCACTGGGGCGCCCTTTATTGAAATTTTTGAGGGTCTGTGTCACCCTTAAACCACCGACACCAACATACTATTAGCAAACCTGTAAACCTACTCAGCTGGCTGTCCTCCTCCAAACACTCAGCTCATGTTCCGAGGCGCATCCTGCTGCATTATACCTGCAGCAGGTGCTCTGTAGTTGGGCATTATAGTGCGCAGTCTTAGGACAAAGAGGTTTTTGTTCACAACAAGAGGTAGGTAAAGAGACTCATTGACCTCCTGCAGAAGTACGGCATTGAAGACATGAAGTGGGTCTTACAGATTATGTATGATTGCTTTAATTCAAAGTCTTTCTCAATCTCAAATGCAGGAGATCTGTGTACAGAGTGGAGCTTATTGGGGAATTGGAGGAGGGTGGAGTTAGATGTGGGGAGCCGGCTGTGTGAGCGTGTGTGTGTGTGTGTGTGTGTGTGGGTTGGCTGAAAGACAATGAAGAACAATGAAGGAAAAAAAAGGATATTCCTGCAACAGCACTGCGGCCCTGCCGCACAAAAGCAATGGGAAAGGGATTTTTTAGATACAAGGTGTAATCGAATAGTTCAGGTATATTCAGAAGAATAATGAAATCTGTATGGCATGCTGATCCCATCCAACAATGCCAGACTTGAAACTTATTCCAGTTATTTTCAAGTTAAAACCAAGTTCTAGCTCCTCATTACTAAGATTGAAA
The DNA here is from genome assembly GCA_029721435.1 of Gymnothorax reevesii. NCBI lineage: Eukaryota > Metazoa > Chordata > Actinopteri > Anguilliformes > Muraenidae > Gymnothorax > Gymnothorax reevesii. The sequence continues at coordinate 85,350,258 of CM056583.1, forward strand.
TGTGATGAAATCTTTGCTATCAAATAATGAAATTTAGCAGAAAAACACACCTGAGAGGAAGAGAGGGGTGTATGAAGAATGTTTCAGGCCAGGATTTTTTTTCTGCCCAAAATTCTTGGTTTCCTGTCCATTTTATTTTGACAGGGGAAGGGGACGCAGGCATCTTTGAACATTTTTTTTTCTCGCTACACGAATTTTCTATTTTCAATTTCGCTCAGTGCACTGAAACATCTTGCCTTTGTGTTTGCAACAGCACCAGAAGAAGTGTAAGAATGTGGTGATCCTTGTAATTTAATCGTTCAAGAAGCCCTGGTAATGCATTGTCGACGAGGCGTTAGCCATCACCAACAATTAGTCCCCATGAATGAAATGACTGAACTGAAAGTAGAACGATGGTTTGTGGGCTAATATTCTGAGTAACTGTTCTTGACTGTGATGTGACAGCCTGAAGCAGCTGCGAAGAAATTTGACATCAATCATCATTAACCCTCAAGTCACGGCTCCAGCTGACCTCATCACATCGGGCAGCCGTCATGGAAACAGAAGTCAAATTATTATGGCAGCTCTATGCTGACCTATCTCCCAGAGGGACGCACTGGCACAGGAAGAATCAATGCATTAATTCAGCGGACTTAACACTCCAACTAACGCATTGCAACCAGCCAAATGTTGTCACACTTTGACTCCTCATCCCACTTAAAAGGCTCATTTCCATCTTTCAACTTTGTGTTTAGCTAATTATACTAATTCACTTTGCACTAATATGTACATTGAATTCATTCAAATGAGTGGTATGAAGCTCATCAAGATAGGAAATGAGTGCACTGTACAATGGGATGTAAAATAGATCTGGATCTGCCGAACCCATTTCTGAGTGATCAACATTTGTGCTTCAACCCTAACAAAGCCATCTGTCTGTAGGCAACAGCTTGAGATATTGTGATATCTGATAGTGGAATCAGTTGGGCCGAATTAATGCTGGAATGATGACCTTCAAGACCACAGATTCCCCGTGCTCAACTCATTCCCCGAGTCCACTCTGATGTGCCCTTGGTACATTTTATCAGAGGATAGCTAGTTGAACTTATGGCAACACTAACCTCAAACTACTGTATTTTGCAAAATAAAGATAAAACAATGCCTTAATTGTCATTTCAATAAACAATGTCATGATTAGACAAACAGTGAGGGAATGCACGCAAATGACTGTCCTGGTGATGGCACCAATGATATCATTATACTCTTGCTGTATGTAAACAACGGGTTGAATCTTTCTAGAGGTGTTATTATTCAGTGTGTTATTATTTGTTGTGTTTTTTTTTTAAGAATATAAATGAATTTATTCTTCAACTTACCTGGCATAATGTGCTGCAGATCGACAAGTATTTTCATAGCTCGTAAATACTTCAAACGTAGCAAGAGCGATATGCTCCATTCATTAAGGCTTTTATGATTTCTTTCTATTCTGAGAAATGGTTCTCTTTCAGAAAAGGCTTCGAAATGATGAAAAGCTTGGAAAACGTAGCGAAAATTGATCATCCAAAAACTCAGCCTTTGTTGTTTCGCCTTATGTGCATGCCGGCGCATTTTCAGTGGCAATAATTATCTCCCCATCTAGAGATCAAAGATGCCCTATCTCGTCATCCTGATTGATTATTTGTAAACAGAGCATCACAGTGGCTGGCTGACCTTTGAGTCTTCGCAAGTGAGCAAAGCTCTTTACGGCTGGCAGTTAAGGGCTTCCGAGAGACACTCATAAACATACATGATCACTCTTAGGCTTCTGAGGAGCGATAACTCATCTTGTATTCTCTCAGCTATCTATAGAAGTCCCAGAGTCATGCATCAAAGTCACTTATCCAATAGCAGCGAGTGGTATGGCGTACGAGCCAAATATAGCCCCACCAGCGAGGCTCAAACAGGTTCCAGTTGCTCGATAGCACTCGAGAAGCTGAGGCGGAGAGGAAACTCCCAGATGGCCAAACAGACGGCTCTCTCTGATGCAGATAGAGCGATGGATCTGCGGTGTCTCAGAGAAGGTGTGAGTGGAACACAATAAAGTGCCTCATGCTTGTGGGATTCAAAAGTGGGAACAGAGCATATTTTCCACCATCCATGATGATATTTTATGAATCTGCGTATAAGTACACAACTACAGAGCTCTTTTAATGTTCTTCAGTCTTTCTCAATATGATAGATATCCAGCGCCTCTCAATAGTTTGGAATCACGTGTGATTTACACATAGATTAAATGGATGAGACCTTGTGTTACAGCCAGATAACGAACCAAAAAGAAAATCTAAACTTTGAAGAGATTTATGGTAGGAAATAATACAAAATATGGCCTAACCAATCAAAAGATTAAAAGCCCAGAGTGCTCTTGTGGGATCAGTACAACTTGTGAAGTTACTATTGTTTCTGTGGTTAAACAGATCCAGAAAGGAAACAATATGTAATTCTAACACTGTATGTAATTCAATACGTGATTAATTTGGAACAATCAAGTCTATAAATATTTGGACAGATGGGTGGGGGTGGGGTGGGGGGTTATGTACAAACTGCTTCTAATACCCACAGTTCATGCAATATTTTTGGCATCTTAAGTTAATTTAAGCCACAAGCCTATCTGTTAAAGGCATCTTGATTGATTCATTGATTGAGTCAGAATGATGAGAATGGTCCATGGACCTGACTTAATGTCGGAGGAGGCCTCCAGCCTAATCGCAAAGATGCTTGACTGGGATTAAAAAGTTGGTGGTTAAAACCACAATATTGCCAAAATAAGATTAGTGCAGTATTCGGCACCTTGAGTCAAGCCCTAATTCCACACTGATAAAGCGTCCTTGTGTAGTCTAATCAATTGTCACTAGCTTTGGATTAAAGCCTCCGCCTAATGACTATGCAGTAAATATGTGCCTTCTCTTTTACCTTTATTAAGAATGTGCCATCAGTGCACATAAAATGTGAGTTGGTGCAGCTCAGTCACAGTTTATAGGTGATAATTTAAGTTTATAATGTCATCTAGGCCTGGTGCATTAAATTTTCAACCAGTTTACAGTAAAAATGGAAATTACAGCACATTATCTCCAAGGACGAAGTCAATTTATGGGACTCATACCATAGATTGGTCCGGACCAAGAATCAAGTGCAGAGTTAGGCATACAATCCAAGGAATAGTTTTTTTGACAGCAATGTGGAACAGATCAAGGATGGAACCCCTGATGATGAAGTGGGTTAAACCCCGAACAAGGATGGCACAGTTCAGCACAGTTGTAACAAGCAAGGCTGGGCTGACAGTCACCAGCCAATGGCTTCGGGGACGCAGCAGATGTTAAACAGACTTCGCCAACACTGAACTGTTCCGGAGGATGAGGAGGTTGCGTGAGAGAAACGCAGTCCCATTCCTGGACCCTGATTAGGATTGGAAACTTGTTCCTGATGACTGAATAGATGAACAGGCTTGAGTTTCTTTAATTTTAAGTCAGTTCCAATTCTGGACTCTGATTAGTGTTGGAAGCTTGTACGAATGAACTGAATGATTGTAAAGACTTACAGAGATAAAGCTGCCACTAAAGAACAGCCGCAAAGATGAAGAACTTTTACCAAATATGCTATTGACGGGGATCTAAGTGCAAATGCGATATTACAATCCAGCAACTTGCACACATAGCAGAGGACTTAAATACCCCTCACACAGTCATTAGGAAAAAACCATGTAATGAGATTCAGCTGGGTGGGCAAGACGCACAAGACGTAAACCACTCACAAAACACTTACGCCTAATAGACACGCAAGTTGCTGAATTACGAAGAGATGCTCAAGGGAATCACATGACGGTCATGACCCATACAACAAATGTGGATTTAATCCAATACAACAGTGCAGCAATTTTTGTGTGGACTGCAGCAAAGTGGGTGCTAGCCCGATAACCAAAAGTCTGATTGTGTAATGAAGCTTGCAAAAGTCTAACACTGAGTGAATGATGGTTAAGCCATTAGTTAGTTATGAGTGATGAGATTACAATATTAGTTGGTCGACTATTGGGACCATCTGGATTGGCTGTTGTTTTTTCCTAATAAATGACCTCAAATATGGTCCAGCCATATTCTTGGTTTTCACCTGGTCTTGTTTTAGGTTGTAAAAACTGTATTCATCAGGGCTTTGTGGCTGCATGCTATGAACGCGACCAAAGCCGTCTTTATTTACTCCTCTCACTCTCAGTGTACACAACAGGCTTTATCTCGCACACTGTTTCCCAGAATGCTCATGTTCAAATCTGTATGATTGTGTTTCATGCTCCAATAAATACAGTTCAAGCGCAATTTCTCTTTGACTCAAGCTGCTGAACTGGAAGGTTGAAACTGTAAGTGGACATTTTACTGGGAGAAGGTAAATTGAAACATTCCGAAAATCTGCCATGTTTTTATTCACTGCATGTTGATTTTTTTTCAGGAGTTATTATATTGGAGGGGCGTAAAACCAACCTCTGCATGTGAGGCACTGAATACAAAACATTAACATGTATGTAAGCTGTAAAACAGCACACTGAAAATTAATTGATGTTTACCTAACCATATTGAGACTGTCAATGCATGATATCATTGCTGGGGCCCTGATATCAATGATGTTCAGATATATTCAAAATAAATTAAAGGGGAGAAGCTCAGCCTTGGAGCTTTGATCCGCGGTGGAGTTTTACAAACTTCTGTTTATAACATCCTGTTATTGTGCTGTTGCAGGCTTGAATTTTATTAATTAGATTAATACTTTCCTAGATGTTCTGGGGCATGTAAAGTCATATGTTACAGAGAATTGTACTGAGAACTTTCTGCGCTGAGGTTTACAGGTTTAAAACATTACTGTTTGTTTTCTAGATTTTAATGTTTTTTTTTTGAGTGTGTGTGTGGCGCGGGGGGGTGGTGTTCTTCAGTCGTGCTGTATATTGTGTACATCAGTGTCTTGCAATATTCAAGCCTTGTGTAACCTGGATTCAGCTCCAGCCCGTGGTCCCCCCCCCACTCTCCTATATCTTTCTTGTCTACCTACAGTCCAATGTAAAAAACATTCACAATGAAAAAGAAGAAATAAAAACATAGGATTCCTAGGCTATTCCCTTTTCTCCTTTCCATTAAATAGACAATATGCATTTAACACATTTGCCTCAAGTTTCAGAAAATCACCCTAAAATTTCCAGAATTTTTCAATAATGTTCTTTTTTTTTTAGAAACAACAACAACAATAATAATAATTCAAATAGTATGAGTAGTGAGTGTTCTCCGTTACATTTGTAATATTGGCCAATGAACATTTCTATTCAGACTATTCTTAGTCTCAACTACTGACAAAGGTTTTTATATAATTCCCATGAAAATGCCTCACTCACTGTAGACACACCATAACCACAGATTTATCCAAATGATTTTACACTGTAGCCATCCATTTCATCATCAAGGACACACTGATAAATTCACCTGCTGGTCCAGGGACAGGTTGGTAGGGGCTGGCCTGAATCTAGCTGAGTCTTCAGCGGTCTCTGTGGTTGTGACTGAGGTTACTGTCTGTTCCACACTTTTGTTCAAAGTTTCTGTCTCCTGTTGTTGTTCGCTTGTTAGGGTGTAGTCTCTTCTCCTTTCATGCTCTCTCGCTGCCCCTACCTCGGCTGCCTGTTTCGACTGCACAGTCCTCCTCACTATCGTCAGGACTCCGCATCTGCTGACCCTACCCTGTCGACACAGCAAGAGCTTACAGAGGTTCAGTTGCCGCTGCTTCACCACAAATGGATTCGTTCCATTTTCAGTGGGATTACCGATAAGTAATCATTGTATACAGAAATGCAAGCGAGCTAGCTTTATCGCTAAATAAACCCATCCCACATGCAAGCTAGCAAGCTAGCTAGCTGTCTCTAAATGTATTTCTTCAGAAAGTCCATCATCCACAAGCTAGTTAACTACATTAATCTAATTAATAACAGAAAACAGAGTAAATGCCTAGCCACTTTCGGCTATATTCGGTATCCAGTAATGCTCCATTTATACAAAAAAAAAAACCAAAAGTGAAAAGTGAAGCTAAGAGCAAAGACTCTTTCTTGAGGTCCAGAAGTACCATAATTAAACCAAAGCAAAAGAAAAGTCGCATGTCACAGTGGTATGGTTAGCTAATATAAAGGCCATAGATTAGCTGGGTAGCTATTGAAATAACCATGGTTTAGCCTTGGAGCCAGACACCCAGCTGTGCTACCATTGATGACCCATGTATGCTGGCCACAGTAGCCAATTAATTTTGCATTCACCAAAGTCAGAATGTAGGGTGATAACACTTTTGATCAAAATGTGAGAGTGTTAGGAAGGAAAATAAAGGTCTACCAGGTTTTCTAGTAAGGTTACGTTATGCTATAATAACATTTGACTGGCCACACCACCGTTATTGTGACTTTGGGAAGATGTGTCAGAAGTCTCAGCCAAGCACCTGCTCACACTCCCAAAGGTGAGCCAACCGCCGCAACTTCCCAGCAGCGTATAGCGTTCGTTTTGCATTTTCTTCACGGATATATACAGCGGATTGACTTGCCACCTCAAGCAACTTGCTAGGCTCCTTTCCTTAACGATGACAGATATGACCCAGCATCTCTGCCATAGCGAACCATGTGGCATCGAGCTGAGTTAGCTTCTTAGCCAAGATTCTAAACCGTAGCTAGCTTGGTAGCTTCGAGCTTGGAGGGCTTTTTTCAGCTCCAGCAACAGTCCACCTTTTTATCCATTTTTGGATTAGGCGAGAAGTAGGTGGAGTCAGGTAAGTGCCAAGTTGGTGACCGAATGAGGTTACAGTGGATATTCAGAAACCTATGGGTGACATAAAGGAGGCTATGTCCATGTTTTATACAGTCAGTGCTCTGGGGGGGGGGGCTAGTGATGTGGTCAGCAATCTTCCTGGGGGGGCCATGCCCCCCGTGAGAGCGCCATTGCTCAAATGACCTGAAAACGTAAATTTTAAGAGTAACAAATTCTGTAAAAATACTAATATGGTTGATGGCATCCAGCTTGCACTGACATTGTCAGTACTTGGTTTTAGGTTCTCTACTTGGCTGCAGCAATATATATCTAAATTAATATTTTAAACAACTGGTCTAAAGCAAGGTAAAAATGTATTCGGAACTGAAACTCAACCATGAGTGATGGAGAAGTGCAGTTATACTCAAATCAATGCCATGTTATCATTTCCTTTTTTCCCCTTTTACATTAAAGTGTTATGATCCCGTTCTGTTTTTGTTTCTGCCTGACTCCCATGTTTGATTATGTATTCTGCATAGTCTGACCATGCTCTGTATTTTGTATTGTGATTTAGATGCTTTGCCATGTTTTGTTTTGCTTTGTCTGTGTATGTCTTCCATATTCCACTCCTGCATTTTTAATCCGGTCCATGTTTTGACTCATACCATGCATTGCACTTTGTCTCCCCCTGTCTGGTCTTTTTGTATGTGATCGCTCACTGCCTCAGTATTGTGTGCCACACTTTGATTTCATGGTTTCTGGGATTCAAACCATTCCTTCCAATCTTGTTTACTTCCTTCACCTTGCTTTTCTATTTTACTAACAATCCTAAGTTTGTTGTTTTAGTTCACTAACCAAGACTAACATTGTTTATTGTACTAACTTACTAACAAGCGCTAGGGATTGTACAGCAGCACATTACTAGTTGACAAACAAGCTCTCAGCACTCGCTCTGCCCTAGACTCCGCCCCCAGCCTTCACTCAATTTACTTTGCTGTGTTTCAAGCAGATCTTCTGTACCTTGTTCTGCCTCTCACTCTGTGCACAGTAGAACTCCCTAACCAGAACCGTATGTTTGTCAATTGATTCTCTCTGTGATCCCTGTTCACGTTTTGGCTTTTGCTAATTTCTTGTAATCAGGAACTTCCTCATGTTCATTCCTTTGTAATTAGTCTGATCCAACTCACCTGTGCCCTATCATAGCATGTAACTTCCCCTACGTGAATTTAAGCAGTCATTTCACTCGCAGTTCTTGTCAGAACGTTTTCCCTGTGCTGCGATTGTTGATGCCTTGTACTTAGTGTTATACTTCTGACTGGAACGTCCCTGATTCTGATTTTGGCTTTACCTTTGATACTTATCTGTCCGTGTACCATACCTTTTTTGCCCGACACATTGTTGTGTTTGCTGCCCTATTAACGGTTCGGATTACGCCCACTGGATTTCGGCTTTGGACTCTCTGACAAACTCGTGCGTGTGTACCGAACTTGTTTTGCCTGATTGAGTTTAGTGTTTGCTGCCCTGTGTACTGTTTGGATTACGCCCCTGGGATTCTGATTTTGGACTGGACTTTGTACCGTTGCCTTCTGCCCTGTGGGGGTTTACCCCCCAACTTCAATAAAACCCTCTTTTGCTGAAACTTCCTGGTCTCACATTTTGTTCCAGAACCGTACCTCGCATAATAATTTCAACTTTACTCATCAAAAGGCTTCAGATTAATGGCAACTAGCAAGAGCAGCAAGATAACAGTATATTTACATTTAGCCAGAACCCTTTTAATCATTAAAGAAAATTTATCTCGCACCAGTACATCTATGGGCACCACCTATCTCTGTAACTAGCTAAACCAGCCAACTGCCAAAGCACAGTGTTTTCGCTGTGTGTACATTGCGCATATTTCATTTCAATAGATTTCTCAGTGGTTTTGCAAGATCTGAATAAGGTGGTATGGTGGGGCGCCACCTATGGGCATTACTAGTTAAACCGACCGATTACTAGTGGCAAAACAAAATCAGTGTTTTCACAATGCATGTAAGATACATACTCCATTTCCTGAAACTTCTGCATGGCACATATCTGGTTACGTATGATCTGACATATTTGTAACAGTGCCCCCTATATTGATATTTTGAAAATTTGTCCCCTTATATCCAGATATTGACAAACAGTGCCAAAAAACTTCCTTTAGCATGGTAAAATGCTAATTTTAAGGCTCTATCTTCTTGGTTAACATTTTTATGAGCCCCTGAACATCACTGCAAATAGGCAAATTGGAAATTTTGTCAAAATGTGTGCAGCCGTTGCTAGGTTCAAATTAATGGTCTACCCATCCCGACTGGTGTCTGGTAATTAATGTCAATCCACTGTACAAACAAGAAAAAATTAGCCCGCACCCAACTTTGGGAGCAAATATCCCGAAAAACCAAAAAAGTGCCAGACTAAATACCTCAAAATTTTTCTCACCTCTAAATGCCTGAAAATGAAACAGGTAAGATGAATTTGGCACTGGTTTTGTTTAAAAATGAAAATAAGCCTAAATTTGTAAAAACATTTTTTCCTGTTGGACACAAATTTCTTGTCTTTGCACAAATAACCAACATGATCACCAGATGGCACTTTTACATTTTAAAAATGTGGATATCTCAGTGTCAAATACAATCATAACTTCACATTGAAGCAGTTATCCACAATATTCCTTCAAAAATGGGTGTTTTTCCTCAAAAATGCTCAATTTAGTACCTGACTTGTCTACTTCTAGGTGGCGCTGTAGCCATATTGATAAAAATTGTGAGCTCAAACTCCGGGATTTTCTGTTACACGTATATGGGCACCATTCTGCCAAATTTCATGCAATTTTGAGATGTCAACTCCACTCAGTGTTTCAAAAGTGTCATTCTCTCAGAATGTGGCTCTTAATAAATGGGCGAAAGCTTTTCCGATGGACAAATCAAGACAGGCCCAAACTCCTGTGCATATCAGACATCACTCCGTCTCTCTGAAGGGTGGGCTGTTTAACTTAGTCTCTGGCTCAACCTCCACAGCAAAGATGCCTCTGCTTGCTGCTCTGTGCCATCACTCTTGCCTGCAGCTAGTTAACACCCCACTTCCACTCTAGGATCAGCAGGCTCTGAATTTGTCCTGAGTGGTGGAGGGGATGGGGGCTGCACATCCTGACATTCCCTCACACTGTGATAAACTGACTGAATTTAACAGTTAAATTAATGCATTTTTTTCTGGTTATTTTGACTGTCTTGTCCATTTTACTGTGGTTTACATACCCAAAACTCTGTTTAAACTTATTGTAAAATTAAAGTTAAAATAACTCGCAAAGAAGGTGCCAGTTAAATTAACTGGCAAAAAAGGTGCAAGTTTATAACAGTGCAGTCTTTCTTTGTGAAGTCTCAGCAGCCGCATTGTGGTGTTTAACTTATTTCGCTGGGCCGTGCAGCAGCCAGGCCCTTATAATCCCGAATGTTGCTGTGTGAGTGAGTGAGTGAGTGCCTGGATGATCAAGTTCAACCATTGGCTGGCCAGCGGGGAGGAAGTTCAGCAATTGGTCGACCGGATGGGAAGCACTTCAACGATTAGTTGGCCAACGATTGGCTGGCTGGCTGGCCGGGCGTCGAATTCACTCGTATTTACTGGTCTGTGTATTTGCATTATAAACACATGGGTCACAGAATCTTGGCTTTCAGACATTGCAGCAAAAACTGAATACTTTGCTGCTGTCGGATCTTGGATTTGAGAGTTTGCCGCTGAAATGGAAATTAAAAAGTGTAATTGAACACGCCATACTCAGTTATGTATTATGTTTCAGTATTTTCAAGAATAGTGGAAAAATTTATGAGTTGTTTCGCTTGAACAGTTGCGGTGGCTGCTTTGATTGGATCTATGAGAGCGACTGTAACCGACACCAATGAAAATAATAAATGTAAGAAAATCTTAAGTTTAAAACATCGCGCCAAGCTGGATTGGACACCCTGTCATTGAAGTAGCTACTTCTCCACTACGTTGTTTATTTATTTATTTATTTTAAACAGGGACAGAGCATATTGATGGACTTTTTTTTTTTTTCAAAAAGAAAAGAAAAAAATGTAAATATGCAAGATTATAGCCAGAGGCTAATTTCCATCCTTAGTCCCTGTGGCAGGTTGTTGTCAACAATAAAAAATGGAAACACAGAGCAGAATCAATAAGGAAAAAGAGACAACATGAAAATAGCCTACACCACTGAGACTAGACCACAAACAGTTAGGGGATAAATAGCAAGACTGCGTGGTCAAAGTGCCGAGAATTAAAGTGCTGGAGTGCACAGTCAAAGTGCCGAGTGCTAAAGTGCTAAGTGCAAAAATGCTAAGATATCAATATATTGCACATTTTTCAGTTCTCCAACTGCATACAGATGTAATGTATTGTAATGTATTAATGTATGTAATTGTATTGCATGATGCCCAAACATACATTGCACACGCAGAAGTGTAAAACTTATTGTACAGTGATATACACATAGATTATGGAACATTAATGCACGAAAGTGCCATACTTAAGTACGCTTAATGTCTGTTAATGTAATACAGACAGCCATTTAAAATCGGTCTTCCTTGTATTTGGACCCTCTCGCCTCCACAGCCCTCCTTGCATCACACAGGGTCAGGGCCGAGACACCGGACTATTATTGTATTGTATTTATCTGTAAATTATGCAAATTGCAGACTGCAATGAACAGTTTACAAGTGAGTTCGCTGACAGAAATCCATAGCTGAGCCAGTCTTAACAAATTCATAATAATGTGAGCTTTCCAAAGATTTTTAATCTAACTTACTATTGATTTTTTCTCACTTTGTATTTAGCTTATCCAGTTTTTTTCCCACAAAATTGCCCATACTTTTAACTTTATTTTTGATTTCAACTTTTTTCCTGAGGAATATGCTGCATTTTGTTGCTGTGTTGTGTGGTCAAGTACAGGCATATTATGAAAAGTGGTACTCATATATATAATGGCGGCATTGAATAACTAACACAGTATAATACTGATATGAAAATGAATCTAATTCCATCAGCACAGACTCTGAAAATGAAATGAGTCAAGCTACTTTGAAGCACGTTGTATTTTGCTGCAGGTACATTTTTGAAGGGATATCTTCTGCAATCAAGAGGTTGATCAGAAAATGGATGTTGAACCACACTTAGTTTTGGGAGTTGTTTCCCTTCTGAAGTCTTTGTTTAGTTCCAAGAAAATAGCCAAGGGGAAAGAAAAGTACATTTTGACCGCTGTATGGCAAGATTTGGGCCACGCATGACCCTTTCGAGTTCTTCCATGCTCTGAAACAGTGTGTTAACCCCCTCAGCTGCTTTTTTCCCCATTAAAAATTTAAGTAACATCATCACAAAACAAAATTTGATGATAATCCATTAAGCGTCGCAGTTCATTGAACAGGAACAGATTATCTGCAATTTTTATTTTGTTGACAGAGTCAGTCATTGGATCGCATATTTTACATTCAGAAAAAGAAAAAAAAATTCTCCCAAACAAAGCAAGTAGGAAGTGAAATGGCTGCCGTACAGGCCTGGCAGAGCGTCAACTGGGAAGATACTGAGGTGATGTGTGAGAATCTCAGCCTTCAAGCAGTTGATGCTGCAAATGATATGTGACCGAATGTTAAATATAATTCTTTTTTCATTATTTCAAGGATCCATTATTTTTTACATCCAACATTTTTATGTACCCTGAACAATTGAGGGAGGTTGTGTTGAAATAATGCAGTCATTTATAAAGGCCTCCACTGATTTTGGATGAAACTCCATGAAATTAAAGCTGACAGTGCACTTCAATCTCATTGTTATTTTATCCTTTCAAACTCATACTGGGTGAGTATAGGAGTGAAATTCACTGCCCAACAGTAGTCATTGCTTGGCTGAAAAATAGAGGGGCAACCAAAAATCCCTTATAACTCATGATCGGGACTGCCTTGTTGATGGTCATTTCACATGAGAAACAAGTTTCTCAGTCATAAAATTCACCGGCAGTAAAATACACTGCTTCAACTGCAGTGGAAAAGAGATTAAATTGTGAATTTGATTCAGAAAAATGTTTTGTTCACTAAATTTGCTTTACAAAAAAAATTAGAAACAACTCTGTTAATGTCTTTTCTTTCAGGCTGTCTTGCTACAACTGTGCTTTGCGACTTTAGAAAAAAAAAAAAAAAGATTAGCAACATATATCCACATTTTGAATACTGGTGATTGAAATGCAATTTCATGTCCAAATGAAACTCCTGATAACGTTGAGAGTTTTTAGAATTCATGTATTGTTCATTTAAAAAAAGATTGAAAGCAAGTCATCATGACTAATAACCAGTCTAACAGCATGCTTTAACCTCAGCAGCTATCACTGCCGTCCAATGAATTGGAGCTAATTGTAAATGAAATATTGTCCCCCTACCGGCCCTGATCTCATAGCGTGTTTATCAGCGAAAAGAAAGGATATTTTATGGGTTGTAATTAATGGTAGAGTTTACAGTCCTGATTCATATCATTTTATTTCTCTCTCAGGGAAATTTAACTGACTGACAAGTGAAGAATGAATCTCTTTGAATCTCTAATCTGTAAACAGAATCCTAAATTGATTAAATCCTTATAACACAGTTACAAATGAAAGTGTAATTAGATTAGTTTCAGTCTTGAAGTGTGCGATGCTCAGAGAATGCATTTGATCCCCACTATACATGGAATTAAGGCCAACTAATCGCTTGCTTTTAAAGGGTTAACTGATGTCATAAAATCAGCAAGTGATGGTCAGTCTACGTGCTACTCAATGTTGGGTAATATTTGTAGGGGGTTGAATCTGACAAACTGATCAAGAGTTGAGTTTACATGTGTTCTGGAATATACAGGGTACTGTTAAAATTGAGAAAGTTTTGCAATAATCGAGTCCATTTTGAAGCAGACAAAGGTGCGTTATTTGTGTATTAACAATAATTTGGAATTAAGTGGAGCAGCGCTTTTTCCATGACATTAAGCAATATATAAGGCTCAGTTATATGCAGTAAATCTGAGTGCTCCAGCTTGCTAAAGATGAAGAAGAGGAAAGATGTTAATAACAGTATAGACAGTGAGACTCGCTGTAAAGCATGCACATTCAAATAGTGGTATGGTACTATTTAATATGGACCTGTAGCAATTCTTTCATTTACTCTAGGACAAATCCAAATGCTGTTTTAGCTGCAACACCTTGTATACCTTTAATTTACTCTTCTCTTCTAAGCTTTCGAGAGCAAAATTTGATTCTGATTTAATACATTCTGAAGAGTAAAGTGACATTGCACCAGACGGATCCTGTAGAAATTATTCCCCCAAAGCTTAATCTATACCTAATGAACACACGTTTTTCTGAAAAATTATACTAAAACGATAAAACAATTGAGCATAAATTCATGGTGCATGCTGCATGGAGAGTGATATTTGCATATCTGTTTTTTTTTTTTGAATATGAGGACCAAAAAAAAAAAAAACTTCAGCGTTAATGCAGGCTGTCGTGAGGTTGAAAATGTTGATCATAGCCAAAACATTGGGGGCCAAATTTTTCCGATCACACGCAATACATATAATGAACATCTCAAGCTCTTTCAAGACCTGTCAATGGGAGTGGTTCTTCTGATTTCAGTTGAATTCCCACACACTATTCAATAGCCTCAAGTATGCATGACTGAAATGGGGTAATTTGTCTCATGAGGTTGGCTAAACCAGTGTCCTGGTGATACACCACTGATTGCCCCGAATTGTCGAATACAGTAAACCACAAAGAAAGCTCTGGCTGCATAGGCTACTGTGTAAATGCAATTTGGCCATTGTAGCACGTCCTCTGTGTAGCTTTGACATATCAGTAAATTTCACGTTCGTGGCATAGCTGCTACTGTGGCCACAATCATTTACCACCAAAACACAATTCCAGAATTAAAATATCCCACATGGATGAGTAAGGAGCCAATGTCCCTACAAATTCTGGCCGAAACTTTTGATCACGATGGGGCCAAAATACTGGGACCCGAAGCCACTAGTAGCTGCTAGAGTTTACAGTATTGGGTTTGAAAAGTTTACAATTTTTGAGTGAGTGAATGAGCGAGTAACACCTTTTTCATATTCGTCCCCCCACAATAACTCACGGATTTGCGGTCCAAGAGTTAAAAATGACTGGAGTGAGGTGGAGCAATCTCTTTTGCCATCTAGGTGGGCGTTCCCATTGGATAGCGAAAACAGGTGAAAACTATTAATTATGGCTGTCAAAGTTATTGCAATTTTTTTTGAATTAATAGTTTTGGTTGGAGGTGAGGCTGCAGCAAAGGGCATCGGGTGACCAACATAAATAAGATGCTGTCTCTACACCTCATGAAAAAAATCACAAGAAGTCTGACGTGGTTTGCGTCAACAATGTTTGAGTTACTGCATTTGGAAATATAAAGTATGACCTGGTGGTGGTGCCACAGGAAAGGTTTTAGGGTCACATGAAACAATAGGCTTCACCACCTTTGCATCAGGGATGAACTTAAATAGCATAATGAGATTCCCATCAGAACTCTTAAGTTACTGCAATTATGTAAAAATTTAAAGTTACCAACATGATGGCGTCATAACAAAGGTCATCCGGACACTAACATCCATAACATCCCATCCCACTGCCTCAGAAACTATCACAAGAAGAGTGACATGATTCCCCTCAAAACTATTTGAGTTATGGCATTTTGAAATATAAAGTTTGACCTGGTGGTGGCACTATAGGAAAGGTCGTAGGGTCACATAAGACAACAGGGTTTTGTCTGCTATGTGCCAGGAATGAACACAACATTTTCATGCAATTCCTGTAAAAACTAACAGAAAGGATCGGTGGCGGCGGAGACCAAGGTGAAAACATAATATCCCCAAACACTTTGTTGGAGGGATATTGTTCATTTGCAGGAAGCAAGAATGCAGCACTGAGCTTAGAAACAGCAGGGCTGCCTTGTAGACTATATTAGGCCATCATACATGCAATAAATAGAATATAATATCATACAGAATACATTACACAGTGACAAACACACCCATTCCAATATGAATTAGACATGGATATAAACAAAAAAAAAATGAAAGTCAATGTTACAGAAACTTCACACACCACAGTTTCACTCTGCCCAACAGCAGACACAACATTTTTACCACGTGTAAAATCTTTCTCCAGCAGCGTCCTGGAGGGTATTTTTTTGGCTTGTCTGCAACATGTCAGCAATGCAAAATAATTTCTCCCCAAGCTCTCCTATTTCCCTATTTCCATTTAGTTGGTTGATCAGCTAAGCTGATGTTTCAGATCAAGAATTTCTTAGCTTGAGTTACCAGCAGGAATGTTTTCCAACATGAAATTCATTGTAATTTATACAACAGCAAATGCATCTCAGGAGCACATCCAGTAATATCATGTTCAATATGTTCAACAGGCTCCAACTAAGATTTCCAGTTAATACTTTAAAAAAATTAATTTACAACAAGATGTGAAGAGTCTAATTGGTAATTATTTGGCAATGTTGGTTAAATTCTGTTAATTTATCTTCTGAATGTTGCCACACAGTGACACTGTAGTTCCGATGGACTGAATGAGATGGAAAATTATTCTTTAATCTTGTGCAGTATCACCCAAGCTAACACAGATGAACTTGCTGGTATAAATTTTGTGAATAAAATTTTGGTAAATTTAAGCCTTTGGAGGCAGAGGGGATCCATAAAGAAATGAGACAGTGTACAAAAGCTGGATTGTTAGACGTTGTTTGCACAATGCAGTCGTATCAACAAATTTCACACTGGTTATGCTGTCGAAGGATCACGTGGTCAGGGTACAATATAGCTTGTGCAGCTACAGGCGCCTGGCTGAGCAGAAGAGGTCAGAGCCATGAACTAACAAATTCTTAACCGGCTTAACACCAACTATCCTCCATGAGGCGGTGCAAATTATTGCTTTGCCCATGCGGACCTCGGCCATTGCCAGTAATGGGACTGGTGGGATTCAAGCACATGACCACGGGGCTCACAGATGAATACTAGCAATGGAGTTGACAAATAAAGGTAAAGAGAATTTGCTAAGACCCAAAGAGGATGAAAAACTGCAACTGAATTACTTTATTTAGAGCAAGAGGCACCCAGCACTCTTCTAAATTCTGATTGGTTGGTAAACGCTGGAGACCATTTACTTACCATTTAAGTTCGATATACACATGACCATAAATGGCATATTACCAAAACGGCCTTTGAAAAGTTTGGATTCACTAATGAATGCTCATGTTTTTAAAAGAAAAAGATATTTTTATTTTTTTGAGATGGCAAATTCATATAAACTGATGTTTAGTGTATCGGTCAATGAAGTTGCAAGCTGGGGACTGTAACGGTTTAGCCTGCCACATGCAAGAAGGCTACCCAGTGAGCATTAAGATGAGAACTGGACTCAAGTGCCGGGTTAGAACTGGTAACGTTCTTTAATATTAGTTAATGACACTATTGTTTGCACAAAAAAAAAAAAAAAAGATTTCTCGTTTGTTACACATTTCGTAAATTCGGAAAATACATCTGCGTTAATACTACAATACAGCATCGGCATGATTTCCGAAAGACTAAGCAAATATTGAGTGTGAAGCTTTGTCTTAAATAATACACAATGAAGATTAACAACAGGTGCATCGGTAACACTTTATAATGAGTACACATTACTAAGTGTTAGTTGTTAAGCATTGATAAAAACTGAATTCATCATGTATAAAGCATTGTTGTCATCTTAATACTCATTAGTATGTAGTTTATAAACAGTTATTAATGTCTTACTCAACTCATCATTAATAAGAATGTTAGTTATGGATTGGTAAATACTGAATTCATAATTTATAAATCATGTTTTTAACATGAATACTCGTTGGTAAGTAGCTTATAATCAGTTATTTTTTTCTCTTCATTAGTAAGCTCATCAATAACATGCTTAATTATCGCATTTTCAAACTTAAAATTTATTTATGCTTAGCTAATGCTTAATAATGTGTACTCAATATAAAGTGTTACCGGTGCATGTAATAATTGAATAATAGGAGAAAGCGTGAAATCCAGGATTTAACAGCCCCTGGGCTGAGGGTGTGAGGCGGGGCCTCACAGAGACATATGAATCATCTTTATCTCAAACTAGGGACTCTGATGAATTTTTTGGTGGTAGATCAGATTAAATCTATTCAGCCCTCATAGCACCCCACTTACATTACTGCGCTGAAGTATGGGGTCATACTTACAAAAATACAATAGAACCTTTATTTAAACTTCAAAAAAAGGCCCTTAGAATTATTCATTGCGTTCCGTATGGAACTCATACAAATTATTTGTTTATTAAGGCAAAGCTGTTTAAATTACAGGATATAGTAAAATTCAACTCCTTGCAACTTGTCTACTTAGGGATATCATAATTGCTTGCCCAAAAATATACAAAACCTATTTCTTCAGCGTGATTGCATTCAACACGCCAGAAGTAAAATGTTATTACAAACAAGTAAGGTCAGAACGACTCGCAGGGAGCACTCCCTATCTGTGGCTGGAGTCAGGGCATGGAATGTACTTGATGATAATATAAGAATGGCAGAAGAGCCGAAGGTCTTCAAATATTTGTTGAAATGTGCATATCTGAGTAACTATAAACATGTTCAATATCGTTAATTCTGTATCTTGTATTTACTGGACGCTTCAGACTATCTGTCCGAAAGACAACTCACAGCACATTATTACAGACAGCTGAACCAAAATGGATCTTATAAGCTGGTCGTTTAATGCAATCAATAAAATTTTTTCCGGGAGGTGGACAGGTTCTGGAGAACCGACATGCCCGGATGGGACATTCCTGGCCGGTTATATCATGGATCCATGGGGAAAGTGGCGTTCGCTGTGTTTGACAGTCCTGGACATCGAGGATGTAGAGGATGTCTATCTAACTGGATTCATGATAGCGGGTCTGCTATCATTGGGGTTTGGACTGCATTTGATTGACCAAAGGATAAAGAAAATCTGGGAAGGCATGGATGATCTATTACTGCTCCCTCTCATCTACTCCAAATTAGCTGGAACAAACCAAATGATCAAGAATGGGGTTTCGGGACAATGTCGCTTTGGATCAAGAGTGGCATTTGAATTGAAATTATTTGAACACTAACCTAATTGCTAATCTATAATTTTCATGATATCCATAAATTTCACGATCTCACTTTCTGACGTTTAAAACGTAGCGCACATGGACATTAGCTGTGCTGTGATTTATAATCCTTGTGATATCTTAACCATAATGGAAGCTGGGGGCGGGACTCTGATAAGCGATTTCGCTTCCCCCATGACCCTTTCGGTCATGATACATGTTGTGTTGTGTTGAAATTGTCATGAAATGATTCTACAATCATGCCGAAAAAAAAAAGGAAAAAAAAAAAAAAGATTAACCTCCCAACTGTTTATAGATTTTTTGCTTAAAATTTAAGCCACATCATTCCAACACATAATTTGGCCAAAATATACTCGGCAATATATTTCACCAGACAGTAACACATTTTTTGTCATCCTCATTTTGTTTATCAAGGCAGTCACTAGATCTGAACCCCACTGCTTATGTATTTTACACGCTGAAGAGGAGAGTGATGGCAGAAAGTCCCCAAAACAAGGAAGCACCGAAGAAGGCTGCTGCAGGTCCTGGCAGAACTGAAGAAGGCTGCTGCAGGTCCTGGCAGAACTGAAGAGGCTGGTGCAGGGTCCTAGCAGGGCATCACTAGGGAAGATGCCCAGGATCATGCGAACTATATGCGTCTCACACGTCAAGCGATCATTATACACAAATTATATGCAACTAAATGCTAAAAATAATTATTCTTTATTTTTATTGTATATATTTTTTTAAACTGTCCAATATTTTTTGATGCGCCCTGAAAATTAGGGATGACTATGTACAAAAGGTGCAGTGATTTGGTTGAAAAGAATACACCCTAAAAATGAAAGCTAACAGTCTGCACTTCAACGCCATTGTCATAGTATCTTCTTAAAGTGTAAGAGTACAGAACTAAAATAAGGTGTCAGTGTCCACTGAATTATGCTGATCCCTTCATATGAAATATAAAGTGTCCCGCTTCCTGCCTAATGCTCACGGTGTGTTTATCAGCAGTTGAAAAGATATTTGATGGGTTGTAATCAATGGGAGAGGTGCTTTCAGCTCTGATTCATTTTGTTTCATGCCTCTCTTGGGGAAATTTAACTGACTGACAAGTAAAGAATGAATCACTTTATGTCTCTAATCTGTAAACAGAATCCTAAATTGACTGAGTCCTTACAGCACAGTAATAAATGAAAATTTTGTTAGATTCGTTTGTCGTGGGGCGGCACGGTGGCGCAGTGGTTATCACTGCTGCCTTACAGCAGGAAGATCCTGGGTTTGAATCAGGCCTGGGGCCTTTCTGTGGGGAGTCTCCCCATGTTTGTGTGGGTTTCCTCTGTTTTCCTTCCTCTGGTGTCCTGCACTCTCCCAAAACATACACATTAGGCTGATTGGAGACGCTAAATTGCCCATAGGTGTGAGAGAATGGTGTGTGAGCCCTGCGATGGATTGGAGATCTGTCCAGGGTGTGTCCCTAACTTTCGCCCGCAGTCAGCTGGGATAGGCTGCAGGCCTGCAGCTCCCCCTGAGACCTGAGTATGGAGAATGAATGGATAATTTGTTGTGATTTGTGCAGTGCTCAGAATGTGCATTCAATCCCTACTCTTCATGGAATTAACTAATTGCTTGGTTTTTAAAGGTTAACTGATGTCACAGGATGAGTGAGTGATGGTCAGTCAACATGGTACTAAATAATGGACATTTGTACTGGGCTGAATCAGGATAATTGAGCAAGATGGCTTTTTGGAGACAGAGCTGAAATTTACCTCTACATGTGTTTTGGAAAATACATTGCTGCTAAAAAGAAGAGTCCTGTTACATCAAGCCCATTTTGTAGCTGATAAACGTACATTTTTTGAATTTATATGAATGAAAATTTGTAATGAACCAGAAATTGCTGAGCGGCTTGTTTGCTTAACATTAAATAATAAAAAGACTTAGTTTTACCCTGAGAATCTGAGGCTGCGTCTGCATTCTCTAAAGATTAAAACGGACCTGAACTGGACATTGTTTGCCTGGTAGCCGTGACCTCGAACATCAAATCGTCTGTTTCATGAGGGAAAGGAGGCAGTTAGCTTCTTAGTTGCTTCCTGTCAGCAAGGAAACACAGAAGTAACCTTGGACCAACCTTTTTGCCTTCAAACCCATGGTGTATTAAAGCAAAGGACAGCTGATTTTTCTCAAACATGCAGAAGGTACCTTTCAGCCTCTGAGCAACTTTCCCTTCACCTCTGAGACATTTTCCTGCGAGATGAAGGAGTGGAGGAAAGGAGAGGAACCGACAATCTCAAATAATTTGGATGCAGCCTCAGTGCTCCTGCTTGCTGACGGAGGAGGAGAAGAAGAGGAAATGTAAATAACAGTATAGAGACTGTGACTTGCTGTGAAGCAGTCACTCGTGGATTAAC
This sequence comes from Gymnothorax reevesii, assembly GCA_029721435.1. Lineage (NCBI taxonomy): Eukaryota > Metazoa > Chordata > Actinopteri > Anguilliformes > Muraenidae > Gymnothorax > Gymnothorax reevesii. The sequence goes on from CM056583.1 coordinate 85,371,611, forward strand.
CAATTTAAGTTCACAAAACAGCTCAAAAGGAGTGATAATTTAGAACAAAATGAGTTAAGCCTTTACAGGCTATGGTGAGTTGATGTCAATGTGTCACTGTCATGTGATAGCCAAAGCGTTCTTCAGCCTCTCTTTGGCTAAACCCTTTTGACGGATAAAAAGATGGCGACCTTCAGGTTTTTTTTGTTTTTATTTTCCTGTCACATTCTTGATAATCAAAGCATTGTACAACTTTACCAAAAAAAAAAAAAAAAGAGTATGAAATCCGAGTTATAATATCTGGACTTCACATGGATTATTTTACGATTTAACCAGAGGCGGCCGGTGAACTGGCAGCAGGGGAGGCTCGACCATCCCTTAAAATTAATAATTGGTCATGATCTGTTCTCAATCATTCATTTATATTACCATAACAGAAAGTCTGAAAACTCTCAACATTATCAGGTGTGGTCAGTTTTCATAAATAGCGCATACCTGTCACCTCTCACGCATTCTGTGTGAGTAATAGTGGCATACTTATGTTCCTCTCCTGCAGTCAGTAATTATTTGTTACGGTGGATTTCACCACTAGCAATTGAAAGAAGATTGGAGTAATTGGTGCGCACTCTGAATAAAAAAGACAAAAAAGTCTCAGCAAAAAGAAGCAACTTTAATAGGGAGCAAAAGCAGACGTTTCAGCACATTGCTATTCTCAATGCTCAAGCACTAGCAATTGGAAATTGATTATGACTTCGGACTTCTCACGCTTTTCTTGACTCAGGGGTTGGAAGCAATGCATGTGTTTCAAGATCGTTTAAACCAGGGGTCCCCAGTCTTTCCCAGAAAGGGCCGGTGTGGGTGCAGGCTTTCATTGCAACCAAGCAGCTGCGCACCTGATACTACTAATCAATCTCATTAGCGAAGAGTCCAGGGGTTGATTAATAGTATTAGGTATGTAGCTGCTTGGTTGCAATGAAAGCTGCACTCACACTGGCCCTTTCTGGGAAAAACTGGGGACCCCTGGTTTGAATTGTTTAAATGAAATAAGATCATTTGAAATGACTTTGTGCAATTCCATTGCTTCCAGTGATCTTATTTCATTTAAAAAATTGACGTACGCATTGATTGAATAACTGCTGACTACAGCAGGGAAGGTAAATATGCCACCAAAACTCATGGCGAATGCGCAAGAGTTGACAGGTATTAAGGAAAAGTGACCACACCTGATAATGTTTTGAGTTTTCGGAGTTTCTGTGATGGTAATTTAAATGAATGACAGGTCATGACCAATCGTTATTTTTCAGGGATGGTTTGAGCTTTCCTTTTTTGCCAGTTCACCAGCCGCCACTGTATTTAATGTTGGTTTTGTGCAAGTGTTGTCGGTCACCTTATATTCCTGTCTTTATCATTCTCGTCTCCAGATTGTAAGAAATTCCTTTGAGTCCAGTTCTACTCTCCAGCGTTTTCTTGAGTGCCTTTGATTTTCCTGACTCCTGCCTGCTTTCCAACGTCTTGTTTGTGTTTGCCCTCGTGCCTGTGCCCGCCTGCAGCCCTGCGATTCCTCCCCTGTGTGCTCGCGTTTGCTCTGAGCTCAGCTTCTTTGTTCAGACTAGTATCCCGACTTCTCTCTGCCCATCCCATCTCTCCCCAGGATCCCATCCGCCTCTGTTCAACAGCTGCCTCCCGACCAACACTGTCTTTCCTGACCCAAATTGCCCTGGTTGCCGAACCACTGAATACCCAGACAGAGCTCAGTGCTCGCACTGCCCTGGTTCTGCTACTGGCTCCCTCTCTCCACCCAGCCCAGAAAAACATTTAGCAAGTGAGAAAATTGACTTCAAATAAAAATGAATTTGATTTTGAAATGAGCTAAAGTTGGCAACTGGGTTTACATGTTCAGGCCCCATCCTTACAAAAAATAAGAACACTTCTAGTTCATTTTATTAGTAAACTGAAGTATACTAGGAGTATACTTGTAAGTGCACTCCTTCAATACTTCTTGGGACTAAACTGGTCCAAGCTAATTTTATAAAAGTGAATTTTTAAGTATACTTTTAGTGTAAGCGAAGAAAACTTTGAGTTCCGTACTAGTTTACTAAGTTCAAAATATTTTGTCCACGAAAGTATACTTTGAGGTGTACTGTAAGTAAACTTGGAGATATACTTTGTAAAAAATTATATGATTAAAGATACTGTCAGCTCAGTATTTTATGACTATTTCATCTTCACAGTGCTCCTTCAAACCTAGCATAAAAATCAAATACTATACACTAATACTCGAACAAATGACAACTCCACATAGAAAGGCCCCAAGCTGGATTTGATCCTAGTGCATTCTCACTGCAAATGAACTGATTTACCCATTGCACCACAGTGCTACTTGGATATTTTTTTCAATTATTCAATGCTATCTTTCATAAACTGAAAAGTGGAGGGTTTTTAAATAAATGAAAGATTATGGAGTGGGTAAAGCTGTTGCTTTATAGGCAAGAGGTACAGTAAATGGATCAAATCCAGCTCATGGTCTTTATGTAGTTGTCCATTTCTGTGAGTATCTGAGTGTAGAGCATGTGATTTAATGCCTATGTATGTTTTAGAGGGAAAAACTGACATGATATATTGTTAAAATACTGGGCTGAGAGTATCATTACTTTCATAAAGTTTATAATTAAAGTTTTTAATTATGTAAACTAGTGGTATGCTCAAAGTCTACTACAATTGTTTAAAGTATGCTCAAAAATATACTTTCATAATCTTTACGTGGGCCAAATTAGCTCCAGGACGTATTGAAGTAGTACAGCACACCACTTGTATACTTGGAAAATATACAGCAGTGTGCAGTGATTATTATACATCACCACTTTCATCTAAATGGGGTCCCAATATTTTACTCCCTCATAATTATTTGATGAAAATGTATTGAAAAATGCTATTGAAGCCAATGAGATTTTAAAAAAAAACATTCCCACTATTATATTGAAGTTAAAACATGGGTAACTAGAACGGGCACTCGGTAGAGCGCATACCTTCGCCGACGCCACTGAATCCCTCGCCACTGGCGTTGGTTTCATGCCGATCGGATAAAAATTGACCGAGATATGGCCGAAAGTCGGTTTTGACCTTTTCGTGGCCTTGACCTTGACCTTTGACCCGATCACTCCCAAAATCTAATCGATTGATCCTCAGGTCATGCCAAATCAACCCACCAAATTTTATGAAATTCCGTTTGGTACTTTTTGAGTTATTCGATACACATACAGACAGACACACAAACAAATAAATACACGGGGATCAAAACATTACCTTCGTCAGCGAAGTCGCTGGCGAAGGTAATTAAACAAAACACTGAGAACATCCATTTTTTCAACAATTGAAAGGTATCACAAAAAAATGTTTAGTACCTTTAGTACCTCCTCATTTGTGCCTTTGTGTTCTGTTATCCTCATTTGTTTCTTAGTAGGATCTCATTGGTTCCTTAGTACCTCCTCATTTGCTCTTTAGTACATACTTGCGGTTTTGTGTTCTGTTATCTATATTTGTTCTTTTGTAGATCCTCCTGAGTTATTTAGTACCACTGCATTAGTTCTTTAGTACGTTCTTGCAAATTTGTGTACAGTATTGCAAAGTGTTACTCAAAATTATATTATCAAATAATCTAAGATTTGCTTGTCAAGTGGCTTTAAAAAGTTTGAAAACACCAATAAATGTTCATGTTTTAACAGAGAAAGATATTTTTATTTTCTAAGTTGGAAGGTTCATAGAGCCTGATATTTGCTGCACTGTTGAGTGAAACAGTTGGCTGGAGACAAATCTGTATCTAAAACTAGAGACTCTGATGTACTTGCACTCTTTTGCAGTTGGTGGCACATGAGTGCGCTAACAGATTAACCCTGTGAACTGTCTATTTATTTTGTACTTGAGATTTAAGCAAATTCATCCCAAAACATAATTTGGCCATTATAAAATGACCAACACACTTCACTGGACAGTAACACGTTTTTTGTAATTCCCATTTTGTTGAGTCAATCACTGGATCTCAATCCAATTGAATGCATTTTACATGCTGAAGAGGAGAATTAAGACTAAAATTCCCCAAAAGAAGCAAGAACTGAAGATGACAGATGCATGGCATATGCACACTCCTGGCCCAGCATCACTACAGAAGACACCCTCCATCTTGTGAGCTATATTCGTCTCAGACTTCCATCAGTTTCTGGGTTTCATTCATGAAACGTGAGCAAAATGAATTTGTGTGTAAACTGCTCGCAGAGGGAAATTTACTTGGATTTTGGTATTCATCAATATTTTAGTAGCTCTGCTTCTGCTCTCTAAAATCTACACCTGCTTTGGACCATGAGTAGTCCTTGTGTGAATAACGAATGCACATAAATACTGTATGTCATTATTACAAACTGCAATTTTCATGCTCTGTTATGGTCACAATATGCAAATGCCTTTGAAAGACACAATTTACATATGAGAATATAGAAATATGACATATTTTGCAACTTTAGTTGGCTATTAGACAGTAAGTTTAAGCTTGAGACTACGTTTATTTTCAAAAGTGAATGAGTTATTTAAATTGACTTCGTAGGTGGATTTTCTACATGTTGAATCCCGTTGCAAATAAAAGTTTTTTTTTCTTAGTCTCTACTTCAACTAAAATTACTTAAGTAATTTAGTTAAATTAACTCCTTTTATAGTGGTCATTAGCTATTCAGGGGCGGGGATGTATGCTAATTCATGAATAGTGGGAGCACGCTTTCAATTTTGATTGCCATTCATCCACTACACACGTACTTAAGATGAAATTTGAGTTCTCCATAGCTTGGTTGAGTCTGGTATAGGTTTTTAGTAACAAAAAATTTTATGTGAAAATTAATCCATATACGAACTTTTCATGAATGATGTCCATTGTTTGCGTATGATATGCGACCAACTGCTGAAAATAATTGTTTATTCTGTGTTTAACTGTCCAATATCTTTTGATGTGCCCTAAAAATGGAGGGCGACTATATACAAAAGGTGCAGTCATTATTAATGGGTTCACCCCATTTGAATGAAAGAGAATACTCTTAAATTAACAGTTTCAGTTTGCACTTCAACGCCATTGTCATTGTATGCTCTTAAACTAAAATGCAAGAGAACATTACTAAAATAATATGTCACTGTCCAATGAATTATGGTGATCACTTTATATGAAATATTAAATGTCTCGCTACCTGCCTAGCACTCATAGTGAGTTTATCAGCAGGAAGGAGGCATATTTGATAGGTTGTAATTAACGGAAGAGGTGCTTACAGTCCTGATTCATTTTGTTTTATTTCTCTCTCCGGGACATTTAACTGACTGACAAGAAAAGAATGAATCTTTTACGGCCTCTGATCTGTAAACAGAATACTTAATTGATTAAACCCTTATAGCACAGTGACAAATGAAAATTTAATTAGATTAGTTTCAGTCCTGAAGTGTCCTCCGCTCAGTATGTGCATTTGATCCCCACTTTCCATGGAATTAAGGCCAACTAATTGCTTTGCTTTCAAAGGATAGCCGATGTCACAGGATCAGCGAGTGATACTCAGTCAACGTGCCACTCAATAATGGATGACATTTGTACAGGGCAGAATCAGACAAACTGGGCAAGATACCATCCAGTTCTTGGAGACAGAGGTCAAATTCACCCCACATGTGTTTTTGGAAAATATATGGTGCCGTTAAAAACGGAAAGTTTTCTTTTATCAAGTAAGTTTTTCGACAGATAAGCAAAAGTTATTTGTAAGTGAATGATAATTTGGAATGAATTGGAATGTGCTGAGCAGCAAGATTTCCATAACATTAAAAAGCAATAAATAAGGCTAGTTTTACGCTGAAAATCTGAGTGTTCCAGCTTCCCGTAGAAGAAGAAGGACGTGTGAGCTACACTTAAACAGTGGTGTGTTACTACTTTGTATGTACCTTTTAACATTATTTTTTTTAATTTAGGATGGATCCAAATTCCATTTTAACCTCCACTAACAAGCTCTTGCTTTTTTCTTTTCTAATCTGTAAAGTGCAAATTAAATCTTGAGTACTAATATCCTCAAAACAGTGGCTGACATTATGTCAGATGAATCCTGAAGAAATAATTCCCTTGATGCTTAATCAGCACTTAATCAACACATTCTGTCTTAAACTTACACTTAAATAATAAAACAACTAAAACTGAATTAATAGTTTGGGCGACATGGTGAGTCACACAAAATAACCGTTACCACTTCATACGAGAAGCAAAAAAAATTTCATTGGTAATGCGGGCCATCACAAGATTGAAAATGTTTAATATGTTACTGAGAAACATAGCCCAAACATTCGGGGCCCTAATTTTTCTATCTTATTTGATACATGTAAGGACTATTGCAAGCTCTTATGCAATCTGACAGTGGGAGAGGTTTTTTATATTCATTTCAATACAGTAAGGGTTGTGACCACCCAATGCCTCACGGCAGTCCGATAGACCACAAAACTCGGGACTGGAATTGGGGACCCAAGTGCAAGGCTGGGGAGTAAAGATAAGTTTAATAACAGAAAGAGAAAAAACAAAAAATAAAAGGTGAACTTGGTCCTAACAAAAAATATAACTAATACAAAGAAATATCGAACTGAAGCAAAACCAAAGAAAGTTTCGGAGTGGCAGCTAAAATCCCTACTGACTGGCAGTTGGGAGACTTATGTAAGGCACAAGGCTGGAGCCCATCTTTAAATGCCATTACCTGCTGCTCAAATTTAATGAGCGGCAGGTGCTGCTAATTATTAGTGAGGGAAGGTGTGAGGAATGTGGCTGGGGAGAGGGCATGAGGCACGGCCTCACAGATACATCGGCCAACATGAGCCATTTGAGACGAGCTCATATTTACTAGTTCAATTTCAGCATTTCCTCTATTAGTCATGAATTTATTATACATTTCCATGATAAATCTTGCATTAATCATTGTCTTGGCAATATTACCCAATCTGACATGAATTCTAATGTGAGGGGTTGACCGATCCAATCTTAACCCTGAGGGTTATCGAGCCGCCCCAATAATTTTCAAACTTGTTTGATATTTCCGAGTGAAAATCTGGATGATGTAATGTGAATATAGGCCACTGGATGGCAGTATTTACCTTTTTTTTATTCAGCTCAGACTGGAGCTATGTTTAGACATGTCCTGGACATGTCTGGGGCAAGTCCCCGAAAATAAAAAAAAAAGAGGTCTAAATGTGGGTGGGGTCTGCAAAAGAGTATATAGGGAAAAGAATTGAGAAAGTAAAGCAGTAGGAGAAATTGCAAGAAGAAGGATACATGTGACCAGACCTGTCATTCTGTTCAAGACCTGTGAAGTTTTCTTTTGTGGATTTTTGCCTGTGCCCCAGAGCATTTTTCCTTGCCCAGGACATCACCAGCAAACCCACAAGGACTGTAACTATTTCTGTTATTTTTTTGTTTTCTAATCAATCTTGGTCATTTAGTTGCAGATAGTAGAGTAGTTATTTGTTATTGTCTTTGTTCATTAAATGTGGTTAAGTTTTTAAAACTGTGCCTGTCATCCCTTGCTGCTGCTGTTGCTGTAAATGTAATAACAAATTGGGGCCATAACAATGATTACGTCATTTCTTTCTGAATGGAACCACAATAGCCAATTAGTGACAAGACTGAAGCTGACGGAGCTGAATGAGGGTAGTTTGAAATGGCGAAGGCGAACAGACAACAACAGCAACCTGTTTTACGGGTGCGTTGGACAGCTGAGATGGAGGAAAGGCTTGTGGACATGTGGCTGGAACTCGAATGCTTATATAACGTGTCTTCGCTGGCGGCCGCTGTTTCAGCTGCATTAACCCTGTAACCAGCTGTTTCTTACAGTCGCTACATTTCCTGCCTCAGCGTTGTAACATTATTTTGTCACAATAGCGCCAATGGTTTATTTTCATTACTCCAACACAATTCTAAATTTCAACTGTGGACAATGTCGCTTTTGAACTAGCTAGTTTAACATTAGCGTTACAACCCAACGTTAGGTATGGGGAAGTTGACCGAGCAACGGTAAACATTTCTAGCCATTGAGACTAATCTAGCATGCTACTGTTGACCAATAGCAAAAAGAAACTGATCGCTAAATAACTCCTCTCCAGTTCTCGCTGAAGAACTGAAAATCCGTGCTGATCGCGTCTCCCCAACCATTTTCTCACCCAGACCCCTTTCATTTTTTCTTTTCTCTTCTCACTGCAAGTGATTATCATCACAAGTATGTGCTTCATGTCATTTTCCATTTTTACAATGTTTACAATGTTCTGATGATGTTAAGCTCTGTCGATGATGAGATCTTCAAAGCCTTCGCAATTTGATGTTGAGGAACATTATTTTTAAAGTATTCCACAATTTTGTTGCGCAAGCCTTCAAAGGTTGGAGAGACTCTGGCAATCTTTACTTCTGAGAGACTCAGCAACTCTAAAAAATCCCTTTCATAGCCAATCATGTCACACACCTGATGCCAGCTAACTTAAATACTAGCTAAATGTTCTTTCTAAGGATGCACCGAAATGAAAATTTTTGGCTGAAACCGAAAACTGAAAATGAGAAACACTTGGCTGAAAAGCGAAACACCGAAAGAAATTATTACACCAATTTTTAGTACCATTACATTTATGGCCAAGTACTTACCTAACTAAAGTCAAGGCATTGCAATTGCATAAATTAATATTCATGCTTCGAAGAATAAATCAATTACAAAATTATGAAAATATTTATTTCTTACTGACATTCCAACAAAGCACAATATAAAATAAAATAAAATTATAAATAAAATGTTTTATTGGCCCCACTAATGTATAACCTACAGGCCTTTAAGTGACTGGCCTATTACTGGCTGCAGAAAACTTGTAAAATTAAATATGTTATGTGCAACACAGCAGCCCATTGATTGGTCAGAGAGAATCCTCTCTGCGAAAGACCAATCGCTTCAGCATAATCGCCAGGAAACTGGCTTCACTTGCCATCATTGAAACTGGTCTTCAAATTGTGTTTCTGAAACGTGTTGTTTTAGGCAGCTCGATAAATATACAGTGCGTTGCTGTACCTTTCAAACAAGGTTGCGTTTGTTCATCAAAGCTGTTGCATTTATGAAATATGTTTCTTTGCCTGTGATCCTGTTCGTAGCAAAATTTGAAGCAATGATGTTCCCCTAATTCCCCATGAAAAAGTTATTATGCTATCCCTATTTTACAAAAATTGCGTGGGAAATAACTTTACGGGTGCTGATGAAGCATTTTGTTTTTAGTGTCATAGATGAGATGACGCATTGTAAAGCGATAAATTCAAATGCTCTGCCATGTCCTGCGATTTGCGCATTTGCTACATGTTTTACCTTCAATTTAAAAGCGAAATGTTAACGAAGCCTGAATGTCAAGATAATAAACAATAATTGTTTTGTCATGTGTAATTTGCTTCTTTGTTATGAAGGAAAAAAGGTAAATTAACATCCTCCGTGTGTGGTGATTCCATATTTTAAGCCAGGGGTTGTAGTTACATTATGGAATAGCTACTGACGGTACACAAATGCCTTGAGAGTACATTGCCTTTTTCTTTGAATACTCTATCCTCTTTACGGATATCATTGCTTTGCGTCTTTCGGTGGTATGTTATTTAATGTGCAACCGAATCGGACACAACAGCAGCTGCTATCCTATGCATCAGGAGGGTGTCATTTAAAAATTACAATTAAACACTTGCAGACTTTACTGCCATAACGTGGTGAAGGTAGTGCGCATCCCCTGATTTAAACAAATAAATATTTAACAAAATTGACGCAATTGAAGCCTGGACAGGCACGTGTTGGCCGCGCTTTTTGCTTGCGTCATCACAACATCCTGTTTCGGCCGTATTGTTTCGGTGTTAAAAGTCTTTCGGTCAAAAAGTGAAAATGCTTTTTTTTTTTTTTTTGCCATTTTCGGTGGAATATTTTTGGTGGCCAAAAATTTGGTGCATCTCTAGTTCTTTCGGCTGATTGTCTTATATATTATTTGCTTTTCAGCCCTTTTTTGCCTGTGTCTCAACTTTTTTGAAACCTGTTGCAGCCAGAAAATGTGAAATAAGCTCACTTTGTGGATATAAATGTAAAATGTCTCAGTTTCATCCTTTGAAATGTTATCTATGTTCTATTGCAAATAACATATTGGCTCATGTGATCTGAAAGTCATAGCATTTTCATTTTATTCACAATTTACACTTTGACCCAACTATCTCGGAATTGGAGTTTTAAATAATACATTTCCAAGATCATAAACTCCTTGACCACAAGTGTGCAACATCGGCGTGTGATGTTAAAAATTCCCAGCTATTTATGAGTCAAATAAGATGGCTAGCCAAGTAGCTCTCCGAGCAGCTTTCCAAATGGCTCAGTAAATTGTGCAGCGTCAAATCATAAAATAATTATGTTTTTACAGCAAATCTACTGCTTATAAATTTCAATATGAATAAATGATTTTCATGAGGGAATTTGGGTTCATCCAAATAGGCGGAGATCAATCATCTCCATAAACCTCCAAAAAATGCTTTTTCCCCATTAAAAGGCATTTAAATTTGTCCATTTTTTCACCAGAGCCTTATTGGCCAGTAGACACTAAAAAAGTAAAAACCATTTACAAGGAACACTTAGCTGCATACTGCACACACGGTGAAATGTGTGAATTAGAACAAATGGTATGCAGGCGCGGGGACGTACAGTACAGGTATGTCACACACGTTACAATTGTTCGGTACCGTGCCACAGTGCAATAGGGTAATATGTTTTGGGGGATATTATCATTGAGAAGGGGTTTTAGAATATTGATATCGCGAATGCATGCTGCGCGTGCCCTAGCAACCCGGTGTGTCGTCACTCAGTAACATGGATTACCATGTATAGCAGCACAAGAAATTAAACTCGAAATTTTCAGTGGCTAAATCATCAAAATTGCTCCCCACGACTGTAAAACGCGAGTCCGTCATCTTGGGTTTGCTTGGAGATGCCGCCTCCACACGTGCCCACTCCGACTTACCATAAATATAGCCCCGAATCCCTGAATCACGGCGCTGTAGATATAGCCACTGCCTATTTAATAATCCAATTGCGTATCATACCGTGCATAATTAGTAGCACAGGTTGAGCAAACTGTATAGTCTAAAATAAAAAGGTTTGCGGAAATTATTTCCGGCAACATCACCCCCGCCAAAGCAAATCAATATTTTATGTAGGCTAACGTTACTCTTGAATTCATATATGGAAATAAATCGCCAACAAGCTGCGCCATTATCTACATGTATGGACTACTGTCAACACGACCGCCCCATCCGCCCTCGTGGCTCAGTTATGATTAAACAAACACCCGGCTAATGGGCTATCGCCCAGCTACCGCGTGCGTGGTAGGCGGCGGGAGGTCGTAGTTTGTCTTCGTGCGCGTCGACAGACGCCTGTCCTACCGCACAGCTTTCCCTGTCTTACTGACAGCCTAACGCCCCCTACTGCCGGATTAACGACCTTTTCATTGGTGTTAACCGCGACTGTACTATACATATCAATATTCAATCATATGCTCCCGTACTGAGCGCTTTTTTCTATATTGTACAGTATGCATCTTTTGTTCCCTTTGCCACAGAATCTTAGTAATGGGCAAACTACCCTGTTGCTACATTCCACAGACAGTCAGACAACGTTTCATCGGACCCATGCAACTGACCTGCTAGGATTCACCTAGTACACAAAGCATGGCAATCTTGTATAAACACTTTCCATGCTCTATACAGAGCAAGTGTAACTCACTGATGGTAATATCCAAAAAATACAAAAAGATATTCCTCCATCAAAATACAAGCAGGCAATAGGCTGCTGTACCTACTATGCAAATCAATGGCAAACTTGTCCTTTTCCTATGAAGAAATCTGCTGTGACTGAAAGGATGTGAGAAGTACACCTAATCAGGTAGTGACAAGTCGGCAGGCAAAGATTCACAGATTAGATATGGACAACATGTGGTTTGGTAACACTTTCTCTGTTCTGATTTGGTGTCACATAAGCCAATAAAAATAACTTAACATATAACAATCAGATTTAATTTGTGAGAAATAATTCAATGGTAATTAGTGTTCACTGAAGATGTCAACTTTCATTAATGTGTTAACAAATAGGTTGAAGCATATGCATACACTGCAAGAATACTAATTGAAAACAAGAACAGTTATTCCCAGGTAGTTATTTGAAAGCAATCTATTTCAGATCACTAAAAAACTGTAGCAATTGTTATTTCAGCATACTTCAATTTACTCTGTCAACGAAAGTCAAATCCGGTCACCTTAAATTCTTCGCATTTGCATGAGACATTGCAAGTCCGTTTGTTAGGCATCACTGTCCAAATATTTTCACACTGTTCTGAGCTTAGTTTAAAAGATGCAATACTGTATATTCACTGCTATAATTCATAATGTTACAGTACATCTGTAACAAATTCAGAACACTGGAGCCACATGCAGACCACAGACAAGTTGCTTGGGCATCTTTAAAATATATATAATGTAGGTTTTTTAAATAACCAAAATGAAGGGGATTATCAGAAGATGGTCTGAGTTCAGGCGGGAGTGAACAGGAGTGCTGGAGGTCAGGCTACGAGTAGCGGAACAGACTGGTCCAAGGTCTGTGGCTGGGGTGTCAAGCCAAATGGATAAAGGCCTGCAGGGCCGATCTCGGACTCGGATGAAGGAGTAACTTGGAGAGGCACCACTCGCCTGGACTGCTGGCACCGCAAAGAGTTTTCCAAATAAATAGATACTTTGCAGCTAGAGTTTAAACACAGTAGATGGAGGACAGCAGTCTGGCTAAAGGGAGACAAAATCCGGGAACTTAAATACACAAAGATGATTGCCAACTAAGTGAAAAGCACAGGGAGGAAGCAACGCGCGAGGGAAGTGAGAGGGTGAGAGCCTAGTCGCAGCTCCCTGCCTTCAATTCCACACCTGGATGTGCAGTGGGCTCCCAGAACAGACCAATGACTGTAAACCTTAAACAAGCTGATTCGATAAAGGGTCCAGGCAGAATCTCTGTAAAACAGCCAATGAGCCAATGCTCTATAGATTCTGTTGAATTCCCACAAATACTGAGTCCAACAGTGATAAACCTCACCCGTTGTGAGTGACAACTTCTCACTTCAGTGTCACCCATTGGGGAATCCTCTCTCAGATATACCAGAAGTCAGAAATATCAGGGAGGTGAAGGGACGTGCGTTTTCTTATTGTGTTACTGGATTGAGAGTAATTTTAGGCTTATAACAATGAACTGACAACATATGAATTTATCCTTAACCTTCCCCTGCACCAGTCCTGACACACAGGAGGCTGCGCGTGCCTGTAGTGTGGCTCTGTGAGGAGGGCTATCCAGCTGTGCAGGTGCAGATGTGCCTCTGGCTGGAACAGCCGCCAATAATACAATTACAGGTATTTGCAACGGCGCTATGTGTACAGGCGAATGACACCCTACGATTACTTCAGCCATCGCAAGAGAATGAGATGAATATTGTCGCTAAATTGAAGCCAATTATAACGACTTCTCCTGCAATCATGAAAATGGACAATCACATAGGCACGCACGCACACACACACACACACACACACACACACAAATCTTCTCAGGACTCTCCTGAACTATCCACAGCCTGTCTATACTCTGCATCCTCCCTGTCTGAGGTGGTGGCCGTCAATGAATCACCAAAATGAAACCAGGGAAAATAAGACAATCACTGAACTGAGACATTTAATGATGAGATGATTTGCGCATTAGGAATCTGGTGATCCTATTTGGGCCACCATATCCACTGATAATGCACCATTCTATTACAAGATTAGACCTACTTAAGTAGAAGTGCGTGCAAAGTCTAGAATTGTTATTGTCGTACACATTCCAGCGAAAGGGAGGCTTCAAGGTGACAGGTAGAATTAAATTTAGATGAGTTTCTCCCATTAATAGCGCTTGCATTCAAGATTGGAGCTTGCAAAAAGATTTTCGATATTAAGAATGTGTAATAGTGAAGCATTTATAAACATTACTGGACAAATGTAATCTCGCCTGATATTGCATTTTTGGAGGAATCACTGAGGCATTTGTTCAGTGACTATGACTAAACTCATGAAAATAAAGCAAGACAATTAGATAGTACGGCAATCTAAGTGCGCATTAGAAGTGAGTGCATGTTCAGTCCTTCATGCAGGTTGCATGGCGGGCTACAGCATGTTCATTGATTGGATAATTATGACTGGTAACAGAGAACTTATTAAAAAAAATAATAGTGTGGGTTACAACTTTTGAATGGCAAAAATGAATTGCCTGTGGCTCCTCCATCGTTTTACCATAAAAAAGATCCATGAACTTCGGAAATACTGTACATCCCTGCTGTAGGTTTCCCGAACACCTCTTAATAATCAGAACATCTTTAAATGACTCTAATGATCATTCTAAAAATAGCGTGGGTTTCCCAAACACGTTCATATCTAAAGCATCTCTTTAGTTCACTCTAAACTAACCCACATAACGAGAACATTCGTTCCTTAAGAATATCTTTTTCATCTCTCGTTAATCCTGAGATCCATCGTTATCGGGAAACCCACCCCTGTCAACTGGTTATTTACAGTGGATGTGCACATTCTCAATCAAATAAAGTAAGCCTGGTTACTGCCCTTTGTCAAAAAACGTAATATCTTTTTATAAGTACTGGACAGCTCTCTCAACAGCTTCTTCTCCGTAATGCTTTAGGTAGAAATTAGAAATCATACTAATATGGTAACTGGACACTGATTATTACTCACAATATTGTGTTTATATTGACCTTTTGTGAGTCTCACCCTTGTCCTGCAAAGCTTCAGAAGTATTGTAGGGAATAGAGTGCTCATAATTATACTCACTGTGCTACATCTTCTCATTATCACACTTTTGGCGCATCAAGTTTTCCACTTCAAGCAGAGACTAATGGGTCTCAAATCTCTGCCGTTGTCATCCGCTGTTTCAGGAGGTCAATGGAAACCACAGCATGATTGTGTCTCCAAAATGATTAATTCAAAATTGCGCAATTATACTCGGTGGTATGGGTGCTCCTCCTGTTGCCTTCAGGGTTCTGCGGCCCTGTCCACCATTAAATTTGGGGCACCATGCTTGCCAGTTGTAATCCGTCAGCCGGCGTCTCCGTCCGTCCCTCCATTATGCATAGCTGTCAGAAGAGTTGACCAATAGGCCCTGGTTAATGAGCTGAACAGGAACAGCTGCGGCAGAAGAGGAGGCTGTGCGCTAGTAGCCTAATCAGTGCGCCTGACCCCTTCATACCGCACATTTATTTGGGCCCAGAAGGGATTTTTCCACCCTTTTTACACAAACTGTTTGGTCTAAACACTGTAGCAGCTCTGCTTCGTCCTCTACTGGAGTTTACCCCATTGACCAAAAGAGCATAAGACAAGAATGAATGAGCCGTGAAACACAGACCATGGCTGAAGGAAGGACTCCAAACGGCATTATTCAGCGCATGCTAATGGTGTTTGCTGCTGGTTTTCTGAACGCATATGCAAGTGTATTCCTGTGTTTGTTTATTTTGAAAGAGTATGCTACTGTATTAAGCCTCAAATTATACAGATTTGCGGCAGATTAGTTGATTTCATCCCTGTTCAGCACACGCTTCCACCAACATGCTAGCTGATGCCACAAACGTCGTCTTCAAAGGCTGTGAATTATCACCGTACACTTGGCCTCAGTGATAAAGACTCAGAGCTTTTAGAAACTAGATTAACCTTAACATTCGCAAATCTTCAGGAATTCCGGATAAAAGCATAAGCTCTCCATTGGTGCTAGTGTAAATTGTACATTTAAATTGAGTAAGGAACATTCATTCACGTTATAATATACAGAGAAGAAATGCAGCCTAAATAATCAGCATTCAAACCTCATTCAGAGCTCATGTTTTCATTAGTATGAGTTTTGCCTTTCTAATCAAGCTTATCTAATGTGATCTCTGTTCAGATTTCTTTGTCACTCAGCTAATCCAACATGGTGCCTGTGCATAATTGCTCAGTTATTGATGCATTTCTACACTTTCTGGGAGAGGTATTTTTCTGCTGACAGAAGCTTTTCTTTTTTGCTGAGTGAGGCTTCGCTTTCTCTTGAGAGATAGTAATAGTGTTATAACTGCAAACTTAAAATTGAATTAATCTAAATCAATTCATTGATCAGTACAACCGTGGAACGACATGAAGGACCCATATATTTGTTTTTCATGTTCGTAATCAGATTCTTCAGAAATAAACCCTTTTTATTTTCAGATTAGGATCAATTCTATTTATTCATGGTCTTCTTGACATATCAATTTGTTGATGAAGCTGGCACAAATTTTTTATTTGCTGTGAAACAGTTCTTGGCAGTTGACTGAATGGTTGTTTTTGCATCAATGACTGTAAAGAGGTCACATTATGTCCATTATCTAGTTTAAAATTTTCATTTTTGTGGTCTATTCACAAACATAAACTAGAGTTTCTTCAACCCTCTCCCCCATTGTCACCATCAGCAGCTAAGTAAGTCCTGCCTACTTTTAGGTCTCATCTAGCAAAACTTTTCTTTTATTCTCATGGGCATTTTTCTATACTGCCTTTACACTTTGTCTCCATGGTCTATACCGCCGGCACAGTCTCCATGCGTTTTCTTAGCGTTACACATTCGACTTTGAAAAACACAGTGAGGCAAAGAACATTACCACATGAATGCGACTAACCAATCACATTCAGGCATTTAGGTCACTGTTACTCCTGTGTGCTCAGAACTGTTACGAAGAGAATAAGGATGATGACGGATTTGCAGTATCAATATAGCAAAGGCCGATGCCTGCTGTGGAAAATTAAATGGCCTCCCTGAAAATTCCTGAATTTATCGAAGTCCATGTCCGGTCGTATGTCGGTGGCTTGGGACTGGCAATTACTCGAATGTTGATGGTCAATTTTACAGTGGTTCATTTGCTAATGTGAGGAGGGTACAACATAAAATGCCATTTATTCTGTCACATTACATATTAAAAACATGAAACCAGGTTACCAGCTACATTTGTGTAAAATCTATGCAGCTCATTGATCAATACTAATCCATCAATAATGGTGTAAGTTTCAAAATTAGTCAATGTATCGCGTCCCACATCTCCAAATCAACCTCTCCTGTATCGGTTGAGAACAACTGCATCTTTAAGGAAATTGATATCAATGAAACGAAACTCTTGCGAATATAATGCAATAACTGCAATCCTTTTGGCTTTATATAAACATGGGGTAGTTGTTGCCTTCAAGGCTTAAAAAAAAAACCCGTTGACTGCATCTAATAAAAAAATACATGTTGTACTGCGACAGCATTAAAGGAGCCTGTCTACCGTTACGAGCATGTGAGCTGAAGGCTGCTGTGGCTTATATACACTGCGTGTGCAGGCGAGTGTGAGTTTGAGGTGGGGGCGGGTTTGTGTGCCCTTGATGCACAGCCCAAGTGTCCTCTGAGGTAGAGACTGCGGGGAAGATCTCCATTAGCTTATTTTGATGTTTTTATCTTTTCTTGATTGGGAACCATTCTCAACAGCCAAAACAGACAGGTTTCCAGAGGGGCTGAGTGAATTTTTAGCCCTCCTACAAGGGGCCGGCTTCAATAAAACATTAGACCGCCGTCACCGGCTGGCTTGAGTGATGTAAGATCTCATGCGATTTGCCTCGCCTCGTTCCCGGTTTACACTCCCGTGCACATCAGCTGTGATGCTCAGTAGTGCTTTAAGAGAGGGTTTGCACGCAAACATGGCCTCCTCGAAAGGTACCTCAGGCGAAAGCGCTTCCATCACTGTAAAAATGAAACATTACTGGTCTCGCGTGAGCAGCTCGAAAACTTACTGGTCCGTGGTTCATATGTGTATAAGTGTTTTTAATTTGATGAGGCAGGAAAGGACCTTTACTTCTGAGTTTCCTCAGCAGGAGGAGAAATCGCGTTTGCTAACGGGGAATGGACAGTCACGTGGATTGTCGCTGTGACTCAGTATTTATATTTGAGATTCATGCAAAGAAACAGTTTGGCCATTAGATGTTTGAACCATGGATACAGGTTTAACTCTTGAAGCAAACACATTTTATGTTTTCACCCACAAAATTGTGCATATTTACTCACTTTCAGGATGCATTTATTTTCAATTCAATTTTATTTGTTTAGCGCTTTTCACAATTCAGATGGACTCATAGCACTTCACTAACAAAAATGCGTGGAACCCAAAGGAGCAAGCCTAAAGGTGATAGTGGCAAGGAAAAAACTCCTTGGTATGAAGAAACCTCCGGGAGAACCCAGCTCCAAAATGGGGGAACCCAACTGCCTGTGGTAGGCCCTGGAGAAATAAGGGGAGAATGAGAGGATGAAGATTGGAGAATGGAGCGGACAAATGAGGATGTGAAGACAAGTAATGGGGAGCATTTCACTGGACAGTGGAGAGAGTGAGCCGAACAGAACCACAATATGGCCTAAATACGTATAGACTTCACAAGTTTACTCAGCTAAAGCTACAAAATGAGGAGCAATGCAGGCAAAGGTTTTGGATTTGGCCGGGACAAAAGGGGCTTTTGGCATCAGACTTAATCTAGGATCAAATGGGGCTTGGAGAATTAATGGTCCAGGATGCGTCTAAGTTCTGATGTGGCTGACTGGATCAGAAAGTCCAGAGGTGAGAAGGGTTTAGCCAGTCCAGGGACGGTCCATTTTTCGATGGTATACAGTCGTTAGCATGTGACAGCTAAACAAAAGTTGTTTTGCTGTAAAATCAAGGGATGACATCTAAATGGCAGCATGTGTTGCTTCAAAATTCATGCATTATTTTCTGCATTAATGATGCCCTCACAAGCGTGCAAGTCACACGTGCCACGTGCAATGACACGCTCCCACACCATGTCAGATGCCGCCTTTTGGACCTGATGCTTTTATTAACTCGGGTTATCCTTGTCGTCTTTGGTCCAAAGAACACAACGACTGTTTTTTCCAAAAGCCTCTTGAAATGTTGACTCATAGGTCCAGAAATTGGGCTTTAACTGAGCTATTATGCATCTCAGTGGGCAGCGGGCCCAGAGAAGTAGGCAACACTTTTGGTCAGAGTTGACGTAGCTATTGCCATGATATCCCTTACAGTCCTGTGACAGTTCTTATGACAGCATTAACTGCATGATTTGAGATCATGTCCTTTCAGAAGTGGCTTTCATCTCTCTGCTTTGCATGCCGAGATTCTGCCAGATACCTTCCATCTTTTAAATTATACTAATACCAGTGGCGGCTTATGAACTGGAAACAGGTGAAGCTCAAACAATCCCTCGAAAATTATGATTGGTCATGACCTGTTTTTAATCATTCATTTTAAATTCCCATTACAGAAACTCTGATATCTCTCAACATTCTCAGGTGTGGTCAGTTTTCATTTATAACACATACCTATCAACTCTCGTGCATTCGGCTTGAGTTTTAGTGGCATATTTACGTTCCTTTGCTGTAGTCAGCAATTATTCAATGGGTGCATATGTAAGAGA
The DNA here is from genome assembly GCA_029721435.1 of Gymnothorax reevesii. Taxonomy (NCBI): domain Eukaryota; kingdom Metazoa; phylum Chordata; class Actinopteri; order Anguilliformes; family Muraenidae; genus Gymnothorax; species Gymnothorax reevesii. The sequence continues at coordinate 85,391,184 of CM056583.1, forward strand.
TTCTCGTGCAGAATTGAAGTCCTTGTGCATGGAGGGGTTGAAAGCAATGAAATTGCATAAAGACATTTTGAATGATCTTATTTCATTTAAACAAACGTGAAACACATGCATTGCTTCCAACCCCTGAGTAAAGAAAAGCGTGAGAAGTCCAGAGTCAAAATAGGTACGGATTATAAATCAATACTGGCCCCATCTAATAATGTTGTTAGTTTCCGGAGTGTCTGTAATAGTAATTTAAACGAATGATTGAAAACAGGCCGTGACCAATCATTAATTTTAAGGGGTTGTTTTGAGCCTCTCCTATCACCAGTTCACCAGCCGCCACTGATACAGACAGACATACAAACGGATAGAAAGAAAGACAGAGCCTCCATTTCAGTCAGGAAAACTCACGTTTCAATAAAATAGAACAATTTATTCATGGGTATAAGCATTACATTGTATTTTGGCAGCAGCTCTCCTGTGGAGGAAAGTCCAACCTAGGCATAGCTAACATACAAACATAGTCATGAACAGAAATCAAAATCCCCCCGATGTGAGCAGAACCAAACAGGTGGAGCTGGGGTGGAGGAGGCAAGCCAAAAACCAAACGGCATGTTGCATAGCATGAAAAGTCATTGCAAACAGCAGCAGAATTGAGTGAGCTTGACGTCTTTCAAATAGACCGCTGTATGACCTCGTGATGTGTCTCTTCCAATCGTGTGCCTGCTGATGCTGACGTGCTGGTAGCTTACCAGGCTGCTGTCAGCTGATGCAGCTCTTCTCCAGTTTCCTGCCTGAACTTGTTACACTCATTTGTGGTTTGATTTATGTGTTTTTGGGTGAAAAGAATTTGCCTCATCAGATTTAAATTGTTGATGCATAATGCACAATAATGTCATAAAATTAGCCTGCTTTCCAATATAATGTGCTTGAGTTTAAGGACAGAGGCTAAACAACAGTCATGCATTAGCATTCACTCAACCTAGCCCATGTTCCTTTCATTCTGGCCATTTTATCCAACATTACTAACTTAAACAGTCTACAGATGACACAGATTAACGGTTAATTACCTAAAATCTAATAAGACTGCAGATGCAATTTGTGAAAGCCTGATAAGCCCAAGAGCCAGGAAGAAGAGCTGTCATCTTAAAATGTAATCTGATTTTTTTGCATGCATGTCTACTCTGCAAAATGATAACGACTGGCTTCTTCCGTCAACGATCGCAATGTTCACGCATAACCTGCCAGCTATTCCATTTTAGACTGATGATAAATCAATGTTATCTGAGAAATTAATAACTCCTTGCAGATTTATATTTATTTTCCTAGAAAATTTATATTTATTTTATAATAAGTCCATCACAAAATATGAGCAAGCTGAAAGATATCAGGGGCCGGAGCCTTGACTTGAAATGTATTTTTAAAATTTATTTGAAATGTTTAATCATTATTATATTTTACTGGGTTCAGCTGTAATTACATTTCTTTTACGGTGTGGGCACAAGCATTATCATTACACTAAATCATACTGAGACTTACTGCATGAAAACCTTGTTTTACTTTACGACTGAGTAAAATAAACTCCTTTGATTTTTTCTGTCGAAGGAGTGCATTGGTATTATCATCGGTGCCTGTTGTATCAGCCTTTATTTGAGAGCAAACTCTTTCAGCCGATTTAACAATGTTCTCACAGACAATTTATAATCGAGAGCCTCCCTGTCAAAACAGATAATGTCATATGTTACACAAGTGGAAATTCACTTCTCCAGTTTCATTGGATGTTGTCAACATGCCAGTGATCGTCTGCTTCAAAGCATGAGTAAGTTGTTCTGGCAGCCTTTTTTTATGTGTTTGGTTTTTTTTTTTAAAAGTAAGACAGATTAATGGAGCAGTGTCAGGAAGAACCTTTTATGCATTTTACTGTTATCCACATTACTTTCAACACCAGAAAAAGTGACATAAAACAAACAATTTTTAATAGAGGGCACTTCCCATTCACAAAGATGATTAGCAATCGACACATTGCTATTATTATAGACCTGGTTTCTGAGTGACCGTTCACTGTACTTAGAGGCAGCTGTATTCAAGTGCAGAATTGATTAATGACTGGGATTTTATTGAAACTGCTACCCGTGATTTGTTTTTTTTTTTGTTGCATGAAACTGTTCCATTGTATAGAAATAAATATTTAGACATATGGTAATTAATACCTGTCATTTAGGCCAAATTAAAATGAGTTCCACGTGCAACGGCAATTAAATTTCAAATGAATTCGGCAGAGGATGCGCCCATTCAACTTCAAAATAGGCTGTGAGGCTGAACCTGCTTTTCATATTTAATTTGCCTGCGCACTGGGGGAAACACTGACATTCACATTTGTGTGAATGTTGTGTGTTCTTATAGTCCGTTAAGGAACTGAGATCACATTTCTGTTTCAACTAAGATGATGAAGGCTGAAGTGGCCACTTAATTGCCATGTTTTGCAGCCAAGAACTTAATGTTAAAGCACATTTTATATGCTGGTATCCTCCCTCCTCGGAGATGCGCTCGCTGTAATCGGTGCGTTTTGTCACTTCAGACTTGAATTATGTTCTAGATTTGCATTCCTCCTTTACAATCCAGCAAAACAGCTGATCATTTATTCAGATAATGCAAAGAGTGGAGTATGGAGAGTATGTAGTATGGAAAGTATGTACAACCCCATTTCCAAAAGAGTTGGGACGCTGTGTAAAATCTATATAAAAACCAAAATGCCGTGATTTTCACATCCTTTGAATTTTGCATTTATTGCAAAATAGTACAAAGGAAATACAACAGATGTTGAAACAAAGATATTCTATTGTTTTTTTTTTTTTTTAAAATATCTGCTTATTTTGAATTTGATGCCAGTAGTGTGTTTCAAAAAAAGTTGGCACAAGGGCATGTTTACCACCATGTTGAATCACGTGTTCTTCAACTGACACTGTAAGCATTTGGAAATGTTGGCTCTTGAATTGTTTGCTGAAAACAAGCCGTTTGGCGCCTCTCCTCTTTAGCCCAAAAGACGTGGCATCCATGATTTCCAAAAGGAATTTCACATTTTGATCAGTCAAACCTCTTGTGGATGCAGTGACAAACTGTGTACTGACAGTGGTTTACAGAAGTGTTCCTGAGTCCCCGCAGTGATTTCCACTACAGAATCCTTTTTGCTTTTAATGGAGAGCCACCTGACGACCTGAAAATCACAGCCATTCAGAATTGGACTTTGGCCTTTTACCACATCAATCAATCAAACTCTTTCACAGAGATTTTTCTGGATTCTCGGAATCTGTGAATGATATTAGCACAGAGGATAAAATCTCCAAATTCATTGCACTTTTACAGGGAAAATGTTACTCGTAAATCATTTAACTATTTCCCCATGCAGTTTTATGTAGAGTGGTTCTGCCCAGACCGTATTTACTAATGAAAGACTTTTTTTTTCCCTATCATGTTACTGACCTGTTGCTAAATAATGTCATTCACTGAGAGATGTTCTTCCAGTTGTCTTTTTTAGCGCCATGCAACTTTGTCATCAAATTCAAAATTAGCAGATATTTATTTCATTTCAAAAATAATAAACTTCATCACTTTAAAAATTTGATACGGTGCCTTTGCCCTATTTTCAATGAAATCTCGGGTTTTAATTGATTTGCAAATCATTGCATTTTTTCATTTACATTTAAAAAAGTCTCCAAACTTTTTTGGAAATGGGGTTGTGCATGCCCGTTATTCTTTCTCTCAGATTTCATAGAGCCTAATGTTCCTCTAAGAAAACTTTTGAGCTGAGTTAATGTGGCAGAAATTATTCAAGTTTAAAGAGCTTTGTCTGCTGGAGGTATGAACAGACTTTAAGAGATGAAAGACAACTGGCTTTAAGCTGCTGGGGAAATTTATGACTAAGCTGCCATCATTATCATTAACTTCAGATATACACTGCACCTGGGGACAGTCTCATCCTCCATGCTGTCTGTTTATTTATCTCAGAATTTGCAGCACGAAGAAACCTCTGGTTTAAATTTTGTGTAAGGACAAATGTTCAGACACTAAACGCACATTTTGTAATTGCTAGCAACCATCAACCATCAAAAGGCATTAACTGTAGAAAAAAAACACAGTAAAAACAATAATATGTAATTAGCAAGGGTGCATAATGAACTGCAGCATGTAACTGCTGCTGAAGGTGCATAATCTAGTCTGGATGTGTAATTGCTTCAAACAAAAAAAAACAAAAACAAAAAAAAACAAAAAAACACCTGGAGTAAAGTTTTTTCATATGCAGTATATTCTGTTTTAAGGTTGTTTCTCATTGTGCTTGTGGTTGGAAGGAACCCATTGTAATTGCATTTTGTGGATCTTTCAGGTGACTTCTTACTTACAGACAACCATTTATAATCATAATAATAATATTAATAATTATAACTTATATACAATGTAATTATAATTATAACTTATTGTTAACTCACAACAGAAACAATCCTTATTAAATAAGACCAAGAAAATGCAGAAAATTCACGAATTCATAGGATCAGGTCAGGGTGTGAAAAATTAGCTTTGTTTTTTTTTCTCCTAATAATTTCCCAGGAGCTTGAGCATATGTATGAATACAAACAAAGGAATTTACATGCAATTAAAGAATTAGGGTAGGTTTAGTATGTGCAATTAAAATCCCATCAGTTGGATAATAGAAGAGTACGTTGGTAGCCGACACAGCCAGTTTTTCGAATATCCACATTCCCCCACCTTCCGTCCGCAAAAGACACGGAATCGAGCGCCTGAATAGCAAAATTGCAATATGGCGAGAGAAGACCATTTGTAATTCTATCTCCCCACCAGATGACAAAAATGAGATACAGCATTCAACTGGTGGCATTTAGCGACAGGAGGCTCGATATTAGCAGGCGATCACGTGCTGTCTGCTGGCTGTCAACCTCCCTGGCTCCAGCTGCCAGTCTCTTCCTCTTGGAGCGCGCCGTCACTCAAGGTCACAACGGGCTTACAGCGAGGGAAAATGGCTTCCGATTGTTCCTCTTTTGCTGTTGACTTGGCCTCCGCGCGGATTGGAGGTACCAGGCCTGCAGGACTGCCGACCCCAATAAGCGAGTGTCACCCTCTGCGGAGGCCATTTTGAGTTGGGACGGCTGAGGAAGCCATAACTGCTGTAGCAGCTGGAGCAGCGCGCAGCCGAGTCTCCTCAACAATAGTGGGACCAGGATGAGAAGAAAAGCCTGCTATAACCCAAAGCCCAGAGGAATGCTGCTTCATTATCAGTCATTCCAAGATGCGGCTGAGATAGAGACACACAACGCAGCTGAGCTGGGAAAGGGGAAAATAATCTTATCTCCTTCGTCTCTAAACAAAGGAGTGCGCAGTGCCTTTGAATGCTCCAGTTTGCCACTCTGTGCGCCTTTTTATCTTTTCCGGATCAGAAATTCCACGTATACCGTCGTTCGCCGTTCATAGCTGCAGTTCTGCAGTTCTGTTGTCAAATGCTTTCATCGCAATCAGGGCTGGAATCTTCCAAACACTTGATTGGTGGCCGTTCCTGATGTCATATCAGTTTAATTAAGCGCTTTCTTTCTCGAGAAATGAGGACATTTGATGGCCATCTCATGGAATTTGTGTGCGAATCATTACACACTGCTAACAGATAAAAATACAGCTGGAAGACTCAATTCATTAAATTTTTCTTGAGAAGAGAGAACTGCTTTTTTGTGAAGAGATCAATAAGTATTGAGTTTTTCAATTAGAACTCAATGTCAAAGTAAAAAGCCTAACACTGGCCCTCTCCAAATCATAAAACATCCCTTGACCACAGTTTGTAGTTTATTGTAAACTGCAAATTGGGAACAGGCAACTGAGTTGCTTTTGCCTGGCGTGTAGGTTTTTTTCTTCTTTTTTTATCAAAATGTCTCTTCCGTTGCAGAGGTGACAAGTATGTCTTGCTCTCCTCAGAAGCAGCACTCATCTGACTCAGTTTTTAAAGGGGGAATCCTGCGGCTTTTCACACCTCACGCCTTTTACTACCACAGTAATTAGTAATGCCTCACAAAATATGCGGAGTTTTTAGTTAAGACATCCCCTCAGAATTTTCCAGCGAGAAATAATGAAAAGCGTAATCTGCTCACGGAGAGCATGACTTTGGCCCGTGCCTTCCTTTGATTGGTGCTTTGTATAAAAAATGGCGGTCTACAAATTATAGATCTCAGAGAACAAAATTCCCAAGAAGCGAAAAAAAAGAGTAAACCACAGCGATTAACTTTCTGTGGGTAAACATACTTTGTAACCTACACTTACATTTCCCTGTAGGATCAATAATTCATGGCTGAAGATCATTCATTCATGAGCCTTCACATTATTCATGATGGTCGCTGGTGAAAAGTAGGACACATATAGAGGGCTGTGGCAAATGCCTTATGGAGTTTGCTTATGGTTTGAGGACGATGAAGAAGCGAAGGTTCAGAAATGGAGAGGGGGAGGAGAGTTTGAAAGAAATTCAGATTAATATGTGCGGCGAGCTTTTATTTGCTTTGTTGTAATTCTGAGGCAAGGTGTGGTCACAATGACACCAAAAGCACCTTGATATCCCAGTTTAGTTTTTGAACGAGGTTGAACAGGCAGCAGATCTGGAATAAAGGTGTAAGCAAACACCGAGGAGCGTTCTTCAGTCTTTTTGTTCACTGTTTTTAGCTCGAGGGCAAAATATTTTCTGTACTGTAGCGGCTCACTGCGGAGTCAGAGGCTGGGAGACTGTGGAGCCAAGTAAACATGTGATATGAAGTGATGCCCGCGGTTTTTTTTTTTTTTTTTTCGCAAGCTTCGGAAATAATCTCTGACTGCAGAGCTGGCGCAAGCCACAGCCGAATACAAATGGAGAGATGTAAATGAAAGTTAAAAAAAATAAATCTTATGGTGCATGAATAAGGCTTAATGCTTGCGGATGGACTCATTTAATTAGCGAATGATGCATCGGCTGTTTCTCGCCACCTGCGAGATATGGGAACATAATGACCTGGATTCATTTCTCTTTGCGAATAAATACAGATTAGTCCATTCTATGCAGTCCTAGTTTGGAACAATAAATAATAAATTAAAAATCTAATGGGGAAACTGTAAAAACTGTCCTTTGAATACAAGAAAACTTGCATTAATTTTAACTTAAAGGTAAAGGCCTTACATTTCAGAAGACGTTTGCATTTAGAAATATACGAATAATGCGCAATGAGGAGAACGGGCTGATACCACATTATTCAGACTTGTCTGCATCTCTGTTTATCTGTGTGGACTGCGCAATGTCTAACCCAGTTTGCTACCCATAATCCTCCACTGCCGCCCCCTAGCCGCATACTGTTAACAAGCTTGCCAGCAAATCGACAGGCAGAAGAAGGCATGTCTTCCAGGCTGTGGCTGAAAAAATAAAAGCCGCCATGAGAGAACTCCCACCGGCAGAAATGTAAAGCCTAGCTACGCCAAAGTAGCTGGCCTGAGACTCCACCGTGGAAAAAGAAATCCAGTTTGCAGAAAGGGCAAAAGGGCATGGATGCCCACTGATAAATGATGGTAATAAAGGCATAAGCTGAAACAGCACTCCCACAGTGCAGAAAAGCGCTAGCAGGTAGCCAAGACCAAAGTTGGAACATGTTCATGTTATATTCAAGTCTTTATACTCAAAGGGATGCTGGTGCGAGATGTGGTGCTCCCTGTTTTCCTAGCTTCATTGCAGCCAATAAAACAGGCAGAATCAGCTTCTAGAATATATAACATTTAAGGCACATTTCAGCATTTTTTTTTTTTCAAAAGTAGGGCCCATAGTGTATAGAGAAAAACATGTTTTTGCGGTGCCGATTTGTAGTTGTTATACAAACTCATTTTGGTTTAATGGCCATTTTAAATGAATTGCATTTGAATTATACAGTGCATTTTCCATTAAGTGGAAATATGAGCTGAAGAAATATGTGATTAATGTCTAATACATGATACTAAATACAGAAGTACACTGCTCGTCCAAAAAAAAAAGTCGCACACTCAAATATTTATTTGGAACCCCTGTAGCTTTGATTAAAGTGCAAAGTCATCTAGTCATTGTTTTGATAACAATATGCAATTCCAGAAAATTTATTTTTGATTAGAAATGCCATTATTTTTCGGCCAAGGACTTGTCTTCTCGACATAATGGTTGAATGGTCTTTCTTGAGCACATCCCAATAACTTTTAATGTGTTTAAGGTCAGGACTTTGTGGTGGCAAATTTGTCTGTTAAAATGCTTCCTCATACTTGGTTTTCTTTGATGGATACAGGTTAATAACTTTCCTGTTCTGAAATACCGAAACATCTTTTCCACCATCAAGGGATGTGTCTTCTGCCGTGATTTTTTAAGAAATGACTAGCAATGCACTTCATCAGTCAGGGTTAAAATGATTTTTGCCAACTGAAGCATATTAATAACTGCAATAATGATCCAATCAAAGAATTTGCTTGTTTATGTCCAAACAGTGACTTTTATTTTGGACAGGCAGTCTATTTATCACAGTATATAACTTCACAGTGTAGTCTGAAATAAATGTAATTTACCGATTTTCAGGTAGGCAGTCATTTTGGCTCGGGTTCAATAAAAATCATTTGCTAAATACCTCCATCTATATCACTACCAGTCTAAGACCATTGAGCCCTGATTTGCTCTAGGTTTAGCTTCATCAATATTTTAACATAACCAAGTGAGGGCATGATTTAGGTGACACATTTACATTCAACACTCAACCTACTTTGCATGCAAACCGCAATTGTGACAGTAAAAGGGTTTGACTTACAGAAAACAGCACTTTATCATCTTCCTATCAGTGCTTTTTAACAGTTGAGTTGCATTTTAATGTACACAAAATCCCATGATATCTTAAGTACTTAAACTAAAATTTGGATTAGGCGTATTGTATCTGCAGTGATTGCTCCTGGGGACTGTGAATATGAATCGCTTTGCCGCAAACATGCATTTACTTTGATAGTTTGTCACTCTTTTCTATAAAGCCTTTAAATTACTGCACGGTAGGAAAAATACTTTATTTAAAACTGGAGGTATGATAATATTGCTATTTCTACCATACCTCAAGGATGCCAATGTGCTGACAAAATGCACTAGAATCAACTTGAGTTTGCTAGCAGCAAACATGACCTTTACTTTGAAGTAAAAAGTCAAGGAGTGTTGTAAATTGAGTGGGTTATAGTGACCTGGGCCCTCAGTAGATCAGAGGACAGGCGGAATCTCTCTGAAGAGTGGGGTGACCTGAAATATCCCGACAATAACAAGGAGAGGGCAGCCAATTCCAGCATGCCGAGCAGTTTCTGTCGCTCTCTCTCTCCCCCCTCTTTCTCTATCGTCTGTTCCCCGCGGACATTACACAACCAAAGAAGTGCTGCGTTCCCAGAGGAACGCCGCTCGGTCCGAGTACCAGGAAAAACAAACTCGCCAGCCGCCTGGAAGAGACACATCTCGCAGGTGGAATACACAAAATGATGAATCTGTTTGCATGTTGGGAATAAATAAAGGTTCCCACGACGGTCACAGTTAGCACATGGTGGCATCAATTCCAAGGACAAGGGATACTGTTCCTTTTCATGTTTTATTTTTTGTCCAGATAAAAAAACTCAGTCGCTAATAGCATTGCCATGCTATTCAAGTTCATCCAATTGACAAGATGACTGGATTCTTGCTTACTAAAACATCTTGATGTAGAAACAGTCATAATTGGTTCAATCAGGTGACCAGTCAAGCAGGCTGGCCAATTTCCATCTACAAGTGGGAACTTTATGGGTTCAATTTGTTTTCAAACACAGTAAAATTTTACATCTGAGTAATTGTTACTTTACTTTTACTGGAAAGTTAATAAATTTAGATGGAATAACCCCCCCCCCAAAAAAAGCCATTGTGTTTACTATCTTACGTGACTCTGACAGTAGCAGCTTTGCCTGTCAAGTTGTGTGGGAGCTTTAATTTGGCCTGTCCCAGTTCTGATTGAATTGTTCAAGACTCATTCTTGTGGTATGATGCCAGGCACACACACACATGCACATTATTATTATTGGAAGTGTTTTATTTTGCAACAAAATGCACCATTTGGAACATCTCACAGCAAATTAGACTAATTAGCGACAGGTCAGTGACATGAATAAGTATGAAAAGAGCATCTCAGTGAGGCTGAGTGTTATGGAATTCATCTGGGAAACACTAGGAGAACACGGAAAACTCGGAACAAGGGGGAAGAGACGCCATATGCGGGGATACCAAAATTTAATAAAATTAAAAAGACTCGGATAGAATAAACATGGCACACAGGCCAAAAAACACACCATACACAAGCACTGAAAAGGGAAGAAACTCAGGCATAACAATTAACCAAAAAACTCGGGAACTCGGAACACTAGGGGGCAGCACGGACTGGGGCACTCGGGAACACTGGGGCACTAGGGATACAGAAGGCTCGGGAAGACACAGCAGGCGGAGGGCAGGCTCGGGCGGGCACAGCAGGCAGAGGGCAGATTCGGACGGGCACAGCAGGCAGAGGGCAGGCACGGCAAACTCAGACAGGCACAGCAGGCAGAGGGCAGACTCGGGCAACACAGCAGGCAGAGGGCAGACTCGAGCAACACAGCAGGCAGAAGGCAGACTCAGGCGGGCACAGCAGACAGAGGACAGACTCGGGCGACACAGCAGGCAGAGGGCAGACTCGGGCTGGAACAGCAGGCAGAGGGCAGACTCGGACAACACAGCAGGCAGAGGACAGACTCGGGCGGGCATAGCAGGCAGAGGGCAGACTCGGGCGGGCACAGCAGGCAGAGGGCAGACTCAGGCGGGCACAGCAGGCAGAGGGCAGACTTGGACGGGCACAGCAGGCAGAGGGCAGACTCGGGCAGGCACAGCAGGCAGAGGGCAGACTCGGGTGGGCACAGCAGGCAGAGGGCGTCGGGCGGGCACAGCAGGCAGAGGGCAGACTTGGGCAGGCACAGCAGGCAGAGGGCAGACTCGGGCGGGCACAGCAGGCAGAGGGCAGACTCGGGCGGGCACAACAGGCAGAGGGCAGACTCGGGCAGGAACAGTGGGCAGACTTGGGCGACACAGCAGGCAGAGGGCAGACTTGGGCAACACAGCAAGCAGAGGGCAGACTTGGGTGACACAGGAGGCAGACTCGGGTGACACAGCAGGCAGAGGGCAGACTCGGACGGGCACAGAGGGCAGACTTGGGTGACACAACAGGCAGAGGGCAGACTTGGGCGACACAGCAGGCAGAGGGCAGACTTGGGCGACACAGCAGGCAGAGGGCAGACTCGGGCGACACAACAGGCAGAGGGCAGACTTGGACGGGCACAGCAGGCAGAGGGCAGACTCGGGCGACACAGCAGGCAGAGGGCAGACTTTGACGGGCACAGCTGGCAGATGGCAGACTCGGAAGGATCAGGGACACTCGGACACTGGAGGCTCGGAAGAAACAGGAACACTCGGATACAACAGACACTGGAATGAGGGGAGTGAGGAGAGGAGCAGAGAGTGATGAGAGGTGGAATGATGGCGAAGGGGAATGTGTGAATCAGCTCTGGCTTGCACTGCCATGCTGGGGACATATATAGGGAGGGGGGCACGGACAAACACAGGTGCTGAAAATTAATATAATTAACAAGGGGTGGAACACGAGGGAAACCTAATTACATGAAACAGAAAAACATCAACACACGGACAAAGATCACAAGACTCTCCCATAGATGGGATAAATAAAGTAAAAAAGGACTTTTAAGTGCATAGAGTGAGAGGCAGGACAGATGAGAATAATGCAAAGAATCTGCGGGAAACACAGTGAAGCAGATTAAGCGAAAGCGAGAGGTGGAGACTAGAACAGGGCGAATACGGAGAGGTCGTTAGTCAATTAGTAAGTGCAGCTGTACAATCCCGAGTGCTCGTTAGTACGTTAGTCTTATATACACAATGTTAGTTTTGGTTAGTAAATTATAGGAAAACAACAGACTGTTAGTACAGGTGAGTAATATAGAAAAGCAAGGGGAAATAAGCAAACAAGCACGGAAGGAAGGCTGAAACCCAGAATTTATTAAATCACCCGAAATAGTGTCACAATCTATGACGACAAAAACGGCAACAAACTAATGACGCGACCGGGGAGAAAGCAAAGACCGTACATGGGTAAGACATGGACCGGAATAACACGGGAGAGATAAGAAATGTGAAACACTAAAACATAAGACTAAAAACAGGCATCACAAAAGTAATAAAAACCTAAAATAGACTAAACAAACACAGAAACCCACAGAACACAACACTGAGTCTTTCAGAAGATGGTGAGGGCATCACCACTCAGTGACAGACTACATGGAAAAACTGTGTAACAATTTTAAAATGAAATTGCAACGAAACTGGGGATACAATCATCTATGTTATGTAATATCATGACATTATTCAGAGAAATCTCTGTATGCAAGGGACAAGGCCAAAAACTAATATTAAATGGCTGTGATTTTCAGCCCCTCAGATGGCACTGCATTTAAAATAAAAAGGTTTCTGAAGAGGACTTCAATGCATGGCCTCAAGTACACTTCTGAAAACCATTCTCAGTGAGCACAATTTGTTACTGCATCCACAAATGCAAGTTAAAACTTCTCTATGTTTAAAATAAAACATCATTCTGGCGGCCCCAGAATCTCCCGCCTTTAAGATAAACAAAATGTCAAAGTTTTTGTGTAGGGACACACGCATGGACGGACGCACGCAGGGATGGAGCCCGATACCATAGCTCCCGTGCCACTCGGGCGGAAAGAGTTAATTAGGAGCCTGTAACTGAAAATGTTGATAGGATAAAGCAAATTGTCGAAGTTTTTGGTAATATTTTTTGGCCAGTGACCTTGAAAAAATGGGCCAAGGTCACGTTAAGGCACGTCATTTGTAAGCCTTTATTAGATGCATGTCCACGAAAAATTAGGAGCCTGTAATTGAAATAGTTGATGAGATAAAGCAAAATGTCAAAGTTTTTGGTGATATTTTGAGGCTAGTGACCTTGAAAAAATAGGCCAAGGTCCCCTTAAGGCATGTCATTTGAAGGCCTTCATGAGATGCATTTCCAGTAAAAATTAGGAGCCTGAGACTGAAATGGTTGATGAGATACAACAAAATATGTTGACGAATGCACGCACACACACAAGCACGGACGGAGCCCGATACCATAGCTCCTGGACTGCAAGCGGCGGTAGCTAATAAACAAGATCAAGAAATGCTTCTGCCTTTTCTGGCCCTGAGCTCATTTATGCTGGCCTGAGATGAAGTGGCAAACTATCCTCTGGTCTGACCAGTCAAAATCTGAAACATTTTTTGGAAATCAAGGATTTCATATTCTCTAGGCAAGGAAGGAGAGGTAACATTCGGCTTTTTATCGGAGGACAGTGCAAAAGCTGGCATCAATGGTAGTATGGGGGTGCATTAGTTCAGGTGGCATGGGTAACTTGCACATCTATGAAGAAAGCATTAATGATGAGCAATATATTAAGGTTTTGGAGCAACATATGCAGCCATCCAGACACTTTTTTTCCGATAAGACTTCATATTTCAGCAAGAGAATGCCAAAACACATTGGTCGCATATTACAACATCATGGATCCATAGTGAGATTCCGGGTACAAAACTAGTCTGCCTGCAGTCCAGACAGGTCACCCATCAAAAAATCTGGTGCACAAATGTGACAAAAGAGTTTACAAAAGTGTTGAGAAGCTGAAATCTGAAATCAAGCAAGGATGAGAAAATATTTTGCTTTCACAACTACAGTAATTGGTTCCCTCAGTTCCAAAACACTTGCAGGGTGTTGTTAAAAGGAGAGATAATTTCACACATTAGTAAACATGGCCCTGTCCCAACCTTTTTTGAAACGTGCTAAAGGCATCAAATTAAAAATGAGCTTATATTTTTCAAAATCGATAAAATTTCTCAGTTTTAAACATTTGATACCTTGTCTTTATAATAAATTGAAAATAGTACAGAGTTTAAATGATTTGCCAATCATTGCAGTCTGTTTTTATTTACATTTCCCACAACTTTTCTGGAAACGAGGTTGTGTATTTATTATATAATCGCTTTTGCTGCACCTTTTTCACAGCTATTCACATTAATGTTTCCACTTTCTTCAAAGTGTAGTGAACCTAATGGCTTGACTGCATGTATTGTATATAGCCTAGGGGTCACAAAAGAACTTGAACTTGGCTTGAAAACTGACTGGGACTGATACTGCACATTATGCATTTGACTTGCTCATAACCTTATATAAATGGGACAGATTATAATATCCAAAATATTATATAATATAGACTAGGTATTGTAATGTCCTAGAGATGTCTCAGATCGCAGGTTTTAAATCTTCCCTGTAACATCAAGGTTTTAAAAAATACCATTAGAATCCAGTAATTTAAAATAGTTTGGATTACACCATAATGGGCTTTCCTGGTACTTCATATATTATTGCTGATGTGATCTACCTTTTAGTCTGAGTTCTGTCCTGCATAGTGTTTACCGCAGTCATTCGGAAAAATTAGTGCAGTCTTTGTTTACAAGGCTCCAAATTTGATAGCGTTTGCATTACAAGGATATGTGGCGTTGTGTGACGTAGGTGCACTTACAATTATGAGATGAGAAAGATCACTCTCAAAAGGCTGGCAAAGAGCCATAATTTGTCATGATCAAATTATTTCCATTGCTATAAAATGCTGATAAAAATCATCTGCGGAGCCGGTAGTACATCGATGGCCTGGTGCTGCAAAGTGCCTCGTTGTGGATAATAATTACCTTTAATTAGATCATTAGCATCACATGATATGCTGGGTCTGCAGCATTACTTTTAGACACAGTGGGTTATCTGCCGTGCACTTTCAGCGCTTCAGTCGGTGTTCCTCAGTCTCCACAAAAAAGCTACTTCGATACTCTCCACTACCTCAGAAATGATGAGAGAGTGCAGCTACATTTTTTTTTTTACACATTTCAGACATATATACTGTATCTTGAAAGATACAAAAATATTTTGGTAGTTCTACCACTGCTAAAAATGCTGCTGTGTCTTTTGCGAGGCCTTTTTCCTGTGTTCAAAACACGGTACAGTGAAGTAAAATGAATAACACAAACCACAAAATAAATAATATTACAAATAAGTCTGTTTCACCAGCTAGAAAAGTACAAATTCAATAATGAAACCCATGTGTTTATTGAGTTACACCCAGGCTTTGTGGCTTGTAAAGCACTCGTTTCTGACCTTTATTTCTGCAAGTTTGCCCATTCTCATTCTTAGTCCTCCATGTCAGCAGTTCTTGCCGAAACACCCACGGCGCGACGTTGTGGCCTCCTGTCAGTTCATTACTGACCCTCTCCTTTGCATCACATTGGTGGGCCTATCTCTGCTTCTGTAATGGAAGTGAGGCAGGAAGCGCCCTGGCCGCCTCTGGAATTTCATTGACCACCCAAAGTGTTCAAAGTAAACCCCCTGCTCTGTGTAGCGAAATGTTGTAAGATGTTAATAAAAGGCTAAGTGAGCAGTTTTCAGTTCGGGACCATATGGTGCAGCCCAAAAGAGGACAGTGACACCATCTGAAAAGTACAGCGGCTCCTTGACCCTTTAACACTCCGACGGCCCCAATACGGGCCCATCAGGGAAGTTAAAAACTAGAAAAGATTTCAATTTACCTTGAGTACGTCCTTTATAGGCATTTTAAGAAAATGTTACCGGAGTGGTAAGGGGTTAAAAATGGATGTAAATGGCCACAGATGAATGCTGGCAGTATCTACTCAAACCTCATCGTCATTGATTTCAAATCCAATGTGCTGGATCACAGAGCTATCAAAAAGCAATTAAAAAAAAAAAAAAGGTTGAGTACTTGCTCTATCAGAGTCACAACTCACTGGACATTTCACCATTGGATCCTCTTGTGCTAGCAAAGACTCCCTTTCTTAATTTTCAGTAAGTGCAATTCAGTTTTTTTGCAGTAGTGTGAAAGATACTTGCAGTCACCAAACATGGGTCAACAAATCGTCTGCGGGTGCTGTGTGTGCTCTCAAAGCTGATTTAGCTATTGGGACTTAAAGTGGCGCAATGGTTAGCCCCACTGGCTCTCAACTTTGAGTTTTAATTTGCAACTAAAGCATGGATTGTGCTACATTGAGCAGCCTACTTAACCTGAAACAGTAAACTCAAAAAACATTCTCACATTGTTGCTAATGCTTAGTTCCCACTGTCGTGCGCTCCGTTACGAATGCCACGATTGACCATTCGTAGCTTATCGTGGAACTTCTTGAAGCTGCTTTCACACTGCATGCAAAACAAATTTTTTGCACAACAGATTATAGTCAAAGTCAATGCAAAGACGCGAATACACGCGAAATGCACGTATTCGTGTCTTTGCATTGACTTTGAATGTAATCTGTTGTGCGAAAAATTTGTTTTGCATGCAGTGTGTAGCAAAAGCAGCTTCAATTTTCAGGTTTGGATACAAGGTGATGCGATGATCATGATCCTATTGGTCGTAGCAAATTTTAGAACCATCCAAAACTTTTCTACGATCAACGGGATTGCCATGACTGACCTCAAGACCTGGTAAGATCTGATAGGGTCTCCACGATTAAGAACACGATTTCAATTGTGCCGCGAATCATGATAGTGGGAACCTATAAAAACATACAGCGACAATGTTATTGCATTGCCAACACATTCCAGTGCCATTTACAATGAATTCCAGTGAAATTTAATGTAGCAAAATGTCAAGTTGTACATGTAGGTAATAAAAACATTAGACGGGATTACTTCATGGGAGGTTTAAAACTGGAATGTGCTGCACAATAGAAAGATCTGGGAGTGATTGTTGACCAAACCCTCACAGGCTCTGGCCATTGTGCCGTAGCAGTTAAAAAAGCTAATAGGATGCTAGGATACATTGCCAAAAGTATTGAGTACAAATCTAAGGAGGTGGTGCTTCTTTTGTACAACACATTCGTCAGACCACATCTGGAGTATTGTGTACAGGTCTGGGGACCATACTTTAAGAGAGATATAGAGGCTCTAGAGAAAGTTCAGAGAAGAGCCACTAAGCTTATTCCAGGTACAAAAGATGAAAGCAACGAGAAGAGGCTGAAGATCCTTAATCTCTTTAGTCTTAGGAAAAGGAGACTCAGGTGTTCGACCAAGTGTTGTGAGTAGAACTCGGGGTCACAAATGGAAGTTGACCAAAGGTAAATTTAGCACTGATATTCGGAAATATTTCTTCACTCAAAGAGTAATTTCAATGTGGAATAGCTTACCTGACCATATTGTTGAGGCATAGACCTTGGGGGTTTTCCAGAGCAGGCTTGACCTAAAGCTAGATACCATTGAGTCATTTAGGATCTGAAGGGATCTATTCACTATAGTATAAATAAACTGGCGAGCTTAGTTGGGCTGAAAGGCCTGTTCTTGCCATTCATGTTATGTTATGTTATGTTATTTACAGACAGCCTTCTGGCTGTCTGTAAAATGCCTTAGATTAGAAAATGCCACAAAGTGCGCTTACCTGCTCAGGCATCTTTACACCTGTACTAATGGAATGTATAAATTGTAAATGAACATGACTTGCAGCTAATGTTTTTGTTTCCAAATTTGTCCCTGCATGAAACACAAGTTACCCTTACGCACTGACAATGGCAATCAATATTCATAGCTGGAGTGAGACTGAGAGAGAGAAAAATAGAGCAGGGGTTCTCAAACTCGGTCCTGGAGCCTCCCTGTGTATGCTGGATTTCGCTCCACCCTGGTTTGCAATCATAGGACTTAAACAAGCAGTTGATTTGTTTTAATTAGGTGCATTTCTGTTCAGAGTAGCAATTTATCCTCTCTTGACAAGCAGTATTTTGACGGATATGCATACAAACAGTGAGGAATAAATTCCGCACCCACATTGCAATACAGTATATGAGTAACTACTGCATAAAAAGAGGGAAATAATGTACCCAATCAAAGGAAAACAATCAATGGGTTCCTAATTAGTGAAACTGTGGGCACATGGTTGCCAAAATGAACAATTTACAAAATAAGCAAATGACAGAGTCAAACCTGTGTTATGTTATGTTATGTTATTGTTATTAAGTGCAAGCAAATTATTTTGAAAGAATTCTAATCACCTGTCTTCAGCAACCTAATTTGGAGGTTTTCTCAGTATGTGAGTTGATCTGTTTAAAAATGTTATTACCTGAAATTGCTTGCCACATAGAAAAAAAAAAAAACTTTATGAGCAAGGGTCTCTCATTTGGTCTTTTATTCTTCATGGCAAAGATTGATATTTCCATTTAAAACTGGCTTTAAACAGCAAATAACATTTAAACACAAAATGTACCCAATCTGGACAAATTAACAGCTTGTTAAAGTCCTATGATTGTGAACCAGGGTGGAGCAAAAACCAGCATATAGAGGGAGTTCCCCAGTTTGGGAAGCCGTGAGACCGAGCATTGGGTGGATCAGACGATCAGTAAAAAATGAGTCATTATGCACGTTTGTGTACGTTTCATTTTTTTTTTCCTTTGTCAATCACAAAATGAATTTCAAACAAAGTTTGTCGGTGACGTTTTCTGTATTTTTCAATGGTGTTTTATATTTGGAAAGGAATGTAATGGAAGAGAGTAAATATAATAGGAATTAGATTATCTATACTAAAGTTGCCTACATTTTTCTCCGCAACTTTGGAAGCACTCCTGCAGTTGCCTGTGAGCTATACTGGGCAGAAGCCCTGTCACCGTGAGCAATGATGCTGCACATGCATTGTACCGGGAAGTCTGCCAGAGCTGGTACTACTGTCGCAGCAAGGATTTGATTCTTGACTGTGAGGTAATTCACTGTACTGAGGTCAATTTCAATTTCCATCCGACAGTCCCCATAAAATTGCAAATGTATACTCTTGCTGGAACCGAACTTTTATGGGGGATTTTTTTTTGTGTATGAGGCCAATAGGGGGACACTACTGAACAAACTATCGACTATTTAATATGAACGTGTCAATAAATTAATATTAAAAATCATAATTTAAAAAACTAAATTTCAGTATAAGTAAAATGTTACTTTTTGGTGGTAAAAAAATTTAAGCCAGGTTTTGCAGATTTTGTTTAGTCTAGGAATGAATTTAGTTTTGTGGAGCAAATCTCTATTCAATATACAATTTAGTCTCGGATTGATCTTAAACTGCGTCTGTGAAACAGGCCCTTAATCCCCTGTGCCAAGATCAAGGTTGGAATAAAGATCAATTCTCACTTTTGCACTTCCTAAAACTAGAGGTCAATGAGCCCTTGAATAAATTTATGTCCCAATCTATAATCAATATTATGTGTGCTAATGGATGCATTAAAGATAAAGTTATCACCTATTTAGGGGTTTAAAGGATATCTGCATCGCATATGCAAGATAAGAAGTCCTTGATCTCGTTAACGGAGATTTTTTTAGAACTATGTGAACTGAAATATGTAAAGTCAGGTATGTCAGCAATGAGGGCAGGAGAACCACTGAGTCTTCTGCTTTAAAAAAAAAAATTTTTCCTTGACATCTGTTCTGATTGGAAAGGTTAGGAACAGTGTTTGTGTTTGGGACATACATGTCCAGTACAGTGGCGGCTGGTGAACTGGCAGCTGGGGAGGCTCAAAACAATCGCTTAAAATGAACGATTGGTCATGACCTGTTTTCAATCATTCATTTAAATTACCATTAAAGAAACTCCAAAAACTCAACGTCATCAGGTGTTGCCAGTTTTCATTTACAACGCATAACAATTACGACTCCGGACTTCTCACACTTTTCTTTACTCAGGGGTTGGAAGCAATGCATTTGTTTCATGATCGTTTATATGAAATTAGATCATTTGGAACGTCTTTATACTTTTGTACAACTACATTGCTTCCAACCCCTCAATGCACAAAGACTTCAATTCCGCGTGAGAATCTCTTACATACGTGTTGATCGAATAATTGCTGACTACAGCAGAGGAACGTAAATATGCATCATAAACTCACACTGAATGCGTGATAGTAGACAGGTATGCGTTATAAGTTAAAACTGGCCACACCTGTTAATGTTGAGGGTTTTCGGAATTTCTGTAAAGGTAAGTTAAATGAATGATTGAAAGCTGGTCGTGACCAATCGTTAATTTTAAGGGATTGTTTTGAGCCTCCCCAGGTGCCAGTTCACGAGCCGCCACTAGTATAGTATGCGGAACATGACTGTTGGTAACATTTCCCCATGAAGTGGGTTTAGAAAAAAAAGGGTTAATTTTAGAATCTGGGGCAAATGAGCAGAGCACTAATTACACGAAGGAATATTTTGTGCATCAATACATTTGCAAAAGGTTTGCCAGCCATTTTAAATTGTGAATTGATGCCTTAAGAAACCGCTACTGACATTACATTCCCACTGATTGTTTATTGGGGCTGCATGAACTAAAAAAAAATAATAATAATTTAATGGCTCTGCAGGGAACCGATCGACTGCAGACTCAAAAACGGCTTCCTCTTTCACACAATCATCAGGGAAAAAAATAAGATAACGCACAACGCAGCCAGGTAAGCACAAAATGGCTCCGTTTTTCAGGGCTGAGACAAATCGGATGCATTGGATGAATGCTAAATCAATCTGGCCCGTAGATGTTAGCCTTGAGTATTAGCCAGGGAAAATGCCATCACATTTCTGTGCCAGAGTAGAGGCAGAATTGAGAGCAGACGTGGATTGGAGGATGGGTTGTAACTAAGTGGGTTAATGGGGTTGACACAAACTATTTCGTTTGTGTCTGTCACAGACTCTTCACTGTCATTAGCCTGAACATATCATAGCATGTGCAACGGCTAACTCTTCTCATGGCTGTGGACTATTTAGCAGGAGAAAACTAAAGTGGTAAACTGAGATGGAGTGACCTTATTTGTCCATTCAGATTTGTGGCCTTTACCAGAACCCAGTGAGTAATAATCAAGTTGTTTAGACATAAACCTGCGATTTGGGTCAACCGCTTGAGTTTTGTGAGCCACTGAAGCTAATTAAACTCATAACAAAGAACAAAGCTGGATGGCAGGTTTTCAGTAGTTAGTAATCACCTTTTGCTCTAACATTCATATGGAACATCCTAGTTCCTCTCATACACAATTAAGTTTTACTGGCGAATGTGTTCCTTAACTGCCGACAGCTGTTCCTCGTAACTTTTTATAGGCTTAATCAGAGCCCTGTAAGGCAGAGCAGAGAGGAGGTGCCGTTTTTCGGTGTCCTTTCGTGACTGAGCGAGCCGAAATCCACCTCAGCACCTCCGTAGGCGCCCGGTCGCAGCACAATAAATGAGTATATAAATAAAAATATGGCGACTCTGCACCCTTGCCCGTGTAATAAAGCTGTCAGTGGTGACAAGCCAGCTCGAGGGCGCACAGGCACCCAGCATTCACCCTCTCCTCCCGACAGTGCGGGCGGGGATTATGCAGATGAGGCCTCTATATTGTGCGGTGCAGGAAAACATTGTCTTTGCAGCATTTCACAGTCTGCAGCTCTCCGCTGTTTCGAAATGCCCACAGTGATGGGCTGCCTCCGCAGGATAAGCAACTAACAAAGCTGTTCCGCCCAAATGGTAAATAAACGTGGCAGCCTTTGCGGAATATGCTAGAACCAGGCTATTTTTTCCCCTTCGTTTCTGGCCTTTGAAGTTTGCGTTTTTTTTCTTCCTCTCGCTTCTGCAAAGGATCTGTGAATCTTTTATAAACAGAGAAATGCCCTCAAAATCTTTAGTTGAGTATTGAATAAATTGGCCTATAAGCTGCTTTATGGCTCGGCCAAGCTTGATACTCATTCTTGCTCAAATGGTGTTACACTGGAGTGGTATACAGCACACGTACAGCAAGGTGTATGGAAATTTATTTTAGAAACAGCAATGGCTGCCCTATCTAACACAGCCATATTTTTAGAGTACATCAGATATGTATGACGGGTGTGCCTCCATGGCCCACAATAAAATATTAATGAAATATTGATGAAAGGCTGATTGTGCAGTTAATTAACAAATGTGTGTTATATATAGTGCAATCGGAAGGTGTAGACCCCTTCGCTTTTTTTCCACATTTGTCATGTTGTAGCCTATTGCTAAAAATATTTAAGATTCATTTTTTTCTCTCCTCAATCTACTCTCAATACCCCATAATGACAAAGGGAAAATGTCATTATTTGCACATTTATTTTAAAAAATGAAATAAAATGTCACATGAACACAATATTCAGACCCTCTCAGTACTTAGTTGTGCACCTTTGGCTGCAATTACAGCCCAGAGTTTTCTTTGGTAGGACCTAATAAACTTAACACACCTGCATTTGGGGATTTTCTGCCATTCCTGTCTGTAGATCCTTTAAAACTCTGTCTGTTAGGATGGAGACTGTCGGTTAATAGCCATTTTCAGGTCTCTCCATGTCACAGCCCTTGTGCAAATTCCTTGTGTGGCTCTTTAACAGTTCAGCAGCTTGCGCATCTGTTAAGCGTATGTGTGCGGTGATTGGTTAATGTCCTGTGCGTCTCTCCCTCTCCGCCAATTTTGTTATTCGGTTGTGCACTTCACGCCACCATAACGAGCATTTTTAACCCACTAGTTTATGCGCAAATGCCTGGATTGTAAACTTGATTTCATGCTAGTAATCCAAGTCAATGTTTAGTTGTTAAACTCTTCTGTCTTTGTTTAATACAACTAGTACTCTAGTGATCATTTCTTTAATCTGAACAAGCCGCTCATCCTGATCAGGGTCCAGGATTAGAACCAAGTTGACTCAGCTCAAGTCTGTTCCTGCTCATCCAATGAACTTCTCAAGAAAAAGCTTCCAATCTTAATGACGGTCCGACATTGAGACCGCGCTTTCGCTCTCCTTGTCCACTTTGTTAGGAACAAGCTTCCAGTCCTGAACCGGGGCCGTGACTGGGGCCATGCAGCCCTCAAACAACGCCTCTATCCTCTGAAGCAGTTGCCAGAAACCTGTCTGGCGATAGCAGCTGAAGCTTAACCTATTACGATTGCGCTGCACTGTCAGTCCTCCTTGAGGTTCTGTCCCCGCGATCCTATTCCGTGGTTCTGCCCCCCATCTCTGCCAAACTGTTGTCAATGAACTGCCAGTTGGATTGTGCTTCTGAGCCCGTGCGTGATTTCTGATCTGGACCATATCAGTACTATCCAGCCAGTGAGGGAGTCAGTGGAGATGTGGAGCCTGGTTGATGCCCTGATGGGGAGCTCCTCGGTCAACACGAAGAGACGCTTCGCCAGATGCGTCAGAAGTGGAGAGCCCTCCTGCGTCAACTCCAGGCTATTTCTGTCATGGTTTGGGAGCCTTGTAGACTCCTTTTGTTACTCTCGTCCGGACGAGATCGTTTCGCTCACCATCGGA
The DNA here is from genome assembly GCA_029721435.1 of Gymnothorax reevesii. Taxonomy (NCBI): domain Eukaryota; kingdom Metazoa; phylum Chordata; class Actinopteri; order Anguilliformes; family Muraenidae; genus Gymnothorax; species Gymnothorax reevesii. The sequence goes on from CM056583.1 coordinate 85,414,607, forward strand.
TTCCTTAGCCAGTTGGCATTAATTGGGGGCGTCGCCCGGACTCTATTTAAGCTCCTGCCTTTCCTCGTTCGGGTTGCTGGAGTGTCAGTATGCTTTTGACGCTTGGGCCGGTAAGTTATATTGAGAAGAGAGTATAGGCAGGATCTTAGCTGCATTATTATTTAGTGTGAGAAGCGAGAGTTTAGGCAGGTTCTTAGCTGCCTGGTGTTTTGTTTTGAGCCTGACTTCTGACTGCACGGTCGGCGTTAGGCCCGTGGGTAGCGCGAGCCCCTATATTTCCTTTTGTTCAAGTTCAGCACTTTGCTGCATTTATCTTTTATTTCGAGCCACTGCACCTGGCGTCCAAGACCTCTACGCCATTACAATTTCTAATCTCTCGCTTTTTAATCCGCCAGTTCGTTTGTTTTTGTCACGTCAAGTTTTTTATTGTGCTGTTTTCCTGTTTTTGCTTTCATGCTTCGTCTTTCAATTGTTGCTTTTAATTGCCTGCACTTCATGCTACCTTTATGTGCTGATTTGTTTAATTCTGTTTTCTCTATATGTACATTCTTTTATTGATTGATGATTTCGTTTTACAGATTTTTTTGATTTCATAGATGTTTTAGTTTCCTCATTTTATTCTTTGCCAAATTATCATTGTGCAGCACTTTGATTCAACTTTTGTTCCTTTAAATGCACTTTATAAATTAACCTGACTTGGCTAAGATTGATGTATCTGAGGTCTTTGATAATGCCTCTCTCATGCAGCCAGTTCCCTTCTGTAGTGAATTCTCCCTCAGACGAAAGCTCTTCAGGTACCTACACTAGCAATTCTGGAATCCGATAGTGGCAGTCCTGTCTCCTGTCGCAGTCTCCTGGCCCAGTGTGGAATGGTGTTTGAGCTTCAGTCCTCCGTCTTCCCCACTGAGTGATCCACAGTCGCATTTGTCATCACTTACCTCTCTTGGCACGCGAGGGACTAGCCTGTCGCCACCTGGGAGATGGGTCACTTTGCAGTGTCAGCTTTCACTGCCTTTGCTGAAAGAATGAAGGTTTTTGATTGTTCCCGCTCAGGTCATGTCATGACCCGCGAGCTGCTCCAGCTACGTTGACGCATCCTGTCGGTGCCAAATTATTCCATCGATTTCGGCACAATGGCTAGCTCCATGCACTGGGATGCCTGGGCCCTATACGATGCCCTCCTTCCGCTTGAAATATTTTGACAATTACAATTACATTCAGGACTATATATTTTGACGTGGTGTTTGCAGAAAAGCATATAGGTCTAATATGACACTATTTTTAATGGCAAGCTACATTGGTAATTTGGCCCACAATAGTAGTGAGTTAGTGGAGTTCACATTGGGCCGTCCTGTAAGGCAGGCTTTGGACCAAACAGTGAATGGTTCCTTGATAGTAGGCTTCTGTTGTGTAGAGCTAGTCTCATGGAGCTGGGCCAGCAAGGACCGTGCAATTCAAGAGGCCCACGACAGTGACTCTCTGCCTGGAGCCAGTGCCCCAATAGAACAGGAAAGTAACTGCACTAGTAGGCCACTGGCTCGCAGCAGCAGTACAGTACTATACAGAAAATGTCACAACCCCCTCTCTTTATAATTCAGTCGGTGGATAAAGGATTGACATACAGAATGTTCCTGTATTTTGAAGTCCTTGTTCGCCAGTTTAAACACATGCTGAAGAAGTGAGTAATTGGACGACAAGCCATTGTGCTGGCCTTCAGACTCTGAGAACAAAAAAAACGATTGAAATGATATGCATTATTCTTCAAGGTCTAGGGTGTTTGAGGTCCAAAAGGCATACTGTACAAGAGCAATTTATTTTTCACACTGGAAGTAAAACTTATCTGCATGAATAAACATCACAATTGTTCCATTTAGCTTTGAGCTGAATAGCGCTGATGGACGCAGGCCGACTGTGCATTAGGTCTGAAAAAATTCTTCTTTCAGAGGTGCCAGTCTGAAGGCACTGAGGTTCACAGACTTCTGTTCAAATTACAAATAGTGTTGTACCTCACGAAAAAACCATTTCCCTCAAGCTTATAATCATTCAATCTTCCCCCACGACTTAATTCAAAACTGAATTGTCATGTAAGGGATTTCATGATGTTGCCACCATCTGTGCTTCTGGAAATGTCTGGAACCAAACAGTAAGCACATGTCGGTGTGGGGAGATCGTCTTTAACCTCTTAAACTCCTGAGACTCACCGCAGCAAAATACCTACAACGCTGCGCTAATTAAGTAGCAATATAGTCATATTAGACATCAAATGAAACAGGAGAGCCTCTGCTACAAGCACATATAAGTCATTTTTACATACACCAAGCACAACTCAAACGCCAAGCATATTAATGTTCAAATATCAAAATCCGAGTTTTGTCAGAAAATCAACCCTCTCTCCACATTTCCATGTCTCCCTCTCTGATACTTAATGCTACACAAACAGAGATATACTCTATTCATTTTGGGTATGTCATTTTCAAACAGAAACCTAAAAAAGAGGCTGGGGCTTAAGAGGTTAAGAGGACAGCATATGACGCTAATGTACAGCTTTCTTTTTTTAGTGAATTTGAGGCTGAGAACTTTCTGATCACACTGAGTATTCGCCGAAAATATTCAGTGTCAAATCAACTCTCACAGAGTACACATTGCCTCTATAGGGGTATTGGCAGCACCGTTACATTTGAATAAGTTCCTGAAATTGTATCTTTGCAATAAGGCCTGCAGTGTGTTTGGTTGTATTGAAATGTATTATGCAATAGTGTAGAATCTTGAGACTGTATAGAAGCATGCCAATCTTTTATGGCATAATCTGGACTCAGAACAGTATATAACAGCTGTGTGTGGTGCATTAGCAGCCTCGCCATCCTGGATCCATCAAAGAGCTAAAGCAAAGTAGTATTAGCCTTTGGCTTAAATAAGTTAAGGAGACTGGCAAAAACTGACATTAGTCTACCAAAAGAGGTACTGATCTCTTTGATTTATTAATTAATTTGTACTTATTTATTGAATGGAAGGTAAATTGCTGAATTAAGAAAAGTACATTTGGTTTAATACTATTTTTCACATTTCCCTAGTTACGTGCAGGCTCATTTAGAGCTCTTATTTAATTACTAACAATACTGTTAGAAGAATTATATGTTCATTAATAACAATACTATCAGAAACTTATTTGTTCATAAATGATAATACTAGTCGAAGTTTCTTTCTATATATAATTATTTGAGACTCTACTCACTGGTAGCATACAGCACGACAGTCCTTTCTCATTTCCATTGAGCTGTCCACAAATATTTGCACCTTTAGTAAGTATTACCTAAAAAGGCTGTGGAAGAAATCTGGCTGCTGTTAATCCTTTCAATATTTTATTAACTCAAATCCAAGCAAGAACTCAAAGAAAATCATTGGGGGAAATATTCTTATCTCTGAGTAAATATTTTTCCCACAATCGCAGGCACCTTTTGAAAAGAAATATGAAATTGAACAATATTTTCATTCATATTTTACTTCTTAAAGTTCACCAAAATAATAAGAAAAACTTATATGGCCACCACGACATCCAACTTCCCCGGGATATAAATATAAGGTGAAACAGGCCAGTTTCCCTGAGTCATCCATCACCTTGGTTTAGAAAAAAGAGTGCAGCAATGGTGTGTGACATAAGGTTGTTGAGCTCTGCAAATGTTGAAATGTTATGGGTCATGCCATCGGAAGTCAACCAGAGGTTCCCAGGTCATCTACTCAGATTTGGCTCAAATCTATTTTGGGAGTACTTCTACATTCATAATGAACACATGCAAAATTTTAGGCTCCTACTCCCGGGGGTTTCTATGCCCCTAGTGAATCGTCCATGTTATTTTATTGGGATTTTGGAGGCCAATGTCTTTGGAACACATCATAGCTATGGGCTGAAAATTGCTCTCCAAGGTAATTTAGGCCCAGGCTTTCAGAATCTTTTGCCAAAATGTATCTATCTCTTTTCATTTTCAAGATAATGCCCTCTCAAATATGAAACCTTTTATGCATAGAAATCAAAATGATTGTTTTCAAGGGCCCCCTATGAGGCCAGGATCCCATACAGAGGATAAGTTGTGCTGGATTCCTTCCTGCTGGATTTGAGGCCAGATCTGTCTGTACATGGAAGATTGACCGCACAATCGTGGGGTTAGGAGACCCTGAAAAGGGTCCCAGCTGAAAAAGTCACTTATTTTTGCCAATTTTGGATTGACAAGTTCACCATGTGGGCAGTTACCCATGGTAATGAAACTTGTTCTACATAAACGTATATATCTTGGGTTTTTTTACTCAAAATTACAACTTGTTTTCTCATCTCCTTCACTATTGAATCATGTTATCAAATATAGGCATTTTGGGGTAAAAACGCCCATTATTATTGCCAACCCATCCAGTTTTCTCTCCTTATCTAGTTTGATTGGAACAAGCTTCTAACTGAGGCCAGGACTGGGACCACATTTCCCTCAAGCAGCTTCTCCCTGCTCTGAAGCAGTTCAGTGCTGGTGGAGCCTGTATCACACCTGGCAGCGTCCTGGAAGTCTTGCTGGCGACAGCAGCTCAAGCTTAGCCTCTTAAAACTGTTTATCCTGCTTGGGGTTCTGTCTCCGCCGTCCTATCTTGGGGTTCCACCCCAAAACTCTACCGAATTGTTGTCAATAAACCATGAATTGGATTATGCTTCTGACTTTGCGCTTGATTCCTGGTCTGGACTGTAACAGGGTCACATTTTTTCAACTTTGACTGCATGTTTTCTATAGATTTTACATCCAATGATTAAGATTATCATTAAAAGATTTTTAATTTAGTGTTTTCAAAACCATTTTTTTCTTGACTTTGATGCATCTTCAGGGTCATCATCTTGCTGAGATATCCATCTAAGGTCAAGTCGTCACTGTGTTGGGCTAAAGTACTGTATATGGTTTCTCTGTCTGTCATGACAAACGTTCCTAGACCACTGCAACACCCACCTGCACCCATATTTTTTGCCAAATATACTGCTGATGTGCATTGTCAAAAGGTAACAATCGTGATTATATAAACGCGCGGAAAAGTTCAAGTTCTGAAATTTGTGGGTAAAAGTACTTAATCCTATTGCACAGAGGAGCAGATCTTTGACAAAAGCGCCTATGGTCTTGCTCACCAGATGCATTTAGTTGCAGTGTACTAACAATATGGGGTAGATGTTAAATTTATGTTGAATATTCATGAGAAAGATGTGCCCATAAACTATTTAGAATATAAATATTTAAAGGTGCACTATGCAAGTTTGTTTCCTTTCACTTCTGTTGACATTCAAACTCAAACAGAACAGAGGTGGCCCGCCCCTCCCTCCCATAGTTCCCTCCTTCCCATGCTTCCATAACTGTCAACTCTTGTCAGTGATTAGCCGGGACGGTTTGTTATGTTATGGGGCACAGCCTGTGCCCCTTGTGTTTATTTGCAGTTTGTGATGCCTGTGCGGTCACCAGAGCCCGGGTGTGCCGCTTTCATGCTATTTTATGTTCAATGCATTCATTTCCATTCAATCTAGGAAACATATTATCTGTTTTTTCCTCTTGGTGGAATATCTTTTTTTTTTGTGAACATCAGGCATATTGTGGATATTACTGTGTTAGTGCATTATTCTTGCTCCTTATAGGGTGTGGAAAGTGTTTATAGAAGCTTGCTGTTCCCTTGTGTGGTTGGTGAATGCTAGCGGGGCAGTTAAATGTGGCTGAGTCACAAGCATACTGCACGTGACAAGGTATTGAGGGAAGGAGGGGGACATGTTTTGCTACAGCAGGAAGAAGCTTTACAAGACGTTGCTCAAGGGTCATTCTTGTGATGTCCCTCCTGTCATTGTGGCAGATCGCATCTGTTTTATTGATTGGTATGACCAACAGAAGAGTGGGGTACTGCAGGGCTGAATGTGGAGCCTCGTGTACCTTGTAAATAGTTGTTTCTCTCTTTTTTCCTTTATTTTGCATGTGACCTAAAGTCAAACCACTCATCCACATCATAGAAGGTAGCAATAGCACATGACTTCCTTACAGGGTGAACATTCTGTCAGTAAAATAAGCAATTTTCTTTTCAAATGGGTAGGCATGCTGGCTCATGGGGGGTCTGGTGAAAAATGGACAAATTTCAATACTTTCTATTGGAGAAAAATACTTTTTTGGGTTTGGACAGGTTTTTCAATCAATCAAAGTTTATTTATAGAGCACTTTACAACACTCTAGGTGACCAAAGTGCTTTCCAGTTAAAAATAAGTAATAAGATAAGAAATCAAAGCAGGTTAAAAGAAAGCAACAATAGAACAAGTCAGGAAAATAAAATCAGATAAAAACAGATAAAACAAGACAAAATAAAATAACATATCACCACATTACTGTGCATTAAAAGCCAGTCTGAAAAAATAAGTTTTGAGCCGGGCTTTGAGAAGGGCAAAGTCAGAAATAGTGCGTATGTTGGGGGGGAGTTTATTCCAGAGTCTGGGTCCAGCAACTGAAAAAGCTTGATCACCCCAGTGCTTATACCTGACCCTGAGGACATCAAGAAGCAGCTGATTAGAAGACCTTCATGCCCTGTTGGGGTTGTGAACAGAGAGACCTTTTCAAGACCTTTGACATCCATCCTCTCCGATTTACAGACCCTCGTCAATCATTCATTCATATTTAGATATGTCAGCACACCTGTAAGGAAGGGGAAATGTGAAAATGACACAGCGGGTGTGGACTCGCGCAAGACGTAAACCAATCAGAAGAGACAATACTTCTAATGAACACACAAGCTGCAGGATGGGAGGTGACGCAAGAGGAATTCACTTGAGCATTGTGACAGACTTCCCTGTCAAATTATAACAATTCCATGCTGTTGAAATAAGGAAACAACCAACCAAATTGCTTAAAATAAAAATCTGGGTTTGTAAAAAAAAAAAAAAAAACTCAACTCCGAATAGATCGGAGGTTTGTGCGCACATGCCCAAAATAGCTGATGTGGGGCAAAAGGAAATATAGTGGCTATTTGTTGCATGGAAGGGTGTATAAAGTATCATTAAGATGGGGTGTAATGTGAATATAGGCCACTAGATGGCAGTATTTACCTTTTTTTTGTTAAGCTCAGACTGGAGTCATGTTTAGACATGTCCTGGACATGTCTGGGGCAAGTCTCAGAAAATTAAAAAAAGAGGTCTAAATGTGGGTGGGGTCTGCAAAAGAGTATATAAGGAAAAGAATTGAGACAGTAAAGTAGTAGGAGAAATTGCAAGAAGATGACCAGACCTACCATTCTGTTCAAGACCTGTGACGTTTCTTTTGTGGATTTCTTTGCCTGTGTTTGAGCATTTTCATTATCCAGGACATCACCAAGCCACCCCACAAAAAGGGACTGTAAATATTTCTTTTTTTTCTATTCAATCTTGGTCAGTTTAGTTAGTTGTTGTGTTTAATTAAATGTGTTTAAGTTTTTAAAACTGTGTCTGTCATCCCTTGCTGTTGCTGTTGTGTTGTAGATTGTAATTAGAAATTGGGGCCATAACAAATTGGGGGCTCGTCCGGGAGAGACCATTTTGTGAGTCATTTATTAAAAATCTAACATTTAAAATTGTAAAATTGATTTTTTTTAAATTGAATACATATATATTGACCACAGCAATGGATGATTTCTTGGCATCACCAACCGTAGGGGTTTTGAAGTCTTTTAAAAAGACAGAACTGCTAGAAATTTGCAGACATTTAGAGCTGAGAGAGGTGAAACCAGCCATGCGAAAAGCAAGACTGGCTAGAGAGATAGTTGAATATTACATTGATGAAAATGTGTTTGCACCAGGAGATCTGGAACAGTTTCCAGTGGAAAATCCAAATATAGAAATGGAACTTAAATTAAAACTGCTAGAGATTGAAAGGGAGGAAAAAGAAAAACAAAGAGAATTTGAGAGGGAAGAAAGAGAAAGAAAGGGAAGAAAAAGAAAAACAAAGGCAGTTTGAGTTAGAAAAATTAGCAAGAGAAGAGAAAATTGAGAGGGAAGAAAAAGAAAAACAAAGAGAATTTGAGAGAGAGAAAGAGGAAAGAGCAGAAAGAGAGAGACAGAGACAGAGAGATGTTGAATTAGAGAAATTCGATAGAGAAGAAAGACTCCAAATGGAGCAACTAAAAATTAAAATTGAAACTAAAAATAAATTTTGTGCCTGTCAGGAGGTAAAACTGGTGCCTCCATTTTCGGAAAAGGATGTTGACAACTATTTCCAGTGTTTTGAAAAGGTAGCAAAGAGTTGCCAGTGGCCAAAGGAACACTGGCCTCTGATGTTGCAAACTGTCCTCAAGGGTAAAGCTTAACAAGCCTATTCGGCTTTGTCTGCAGATGATTCCTCTGATTATGAGGTTGTCAAAAAGGTTATTTTGAGAGCTTATGAGTTGGTTCCAGAGGCTTACCGACAGAAATTCAGAGGTCTGAAGAAATCTGAAAATCAGACTTATGTGGAATTTGCTAATGAGAAGAAGGTTTGCTTTGAGCGCTGGAGGTCAAGGATGATTTCAACTCACTAAAAGAGATGGTGTTAGTTGAAGAATTCAAGAACTGTGTTAAAGATGATGTTAAGACCTACCTTAATGAGAAGCAAGCACTGAATTTGCAATCAGCTGCCAAATTTGCCGATGAATATGTTCTCACACATAAGTCCAAATTTCAGTCTAGCAGTAATAATAGATGGTCCCAATTTCAGAAAAAGGGTTATGGTGATACCCAAGATTCCTCACCCAAAGACAAAGACAAATCTGGTGATGGTGCTCAGAAATCCAGTAACAGGTCTGATCAAAGTGTGAAAGCTGACTGTGACAAAAGTGGTCTAGTTTGCAGTTATTGCAAGAAATCTGGTCATGTTACAACTAATTGTTGGATCCTAAAAGCTAAGAAAGAAAAAGAAAAGGATACCAAACCAAATGCCTTTGTGAAAACAAAGTTAGAAACTCCTGTAGTAGATAACCGATCTGCTAAATTGCCTGCTTCTTGTGGGGCTAAAAAGCCTAATACAGCTGACTTTGTGAGGGAGGAATTTCTTCCATTTGTGTCAGAGGGATTTGTGGCTCTGAATGAGCATACTACTCCTGTCCCCATATATATCCTAAGGGATACCGGAGCTTCTCAGTCACTTTTGTTGATGGACTCCTTGGAGTTACGTGATGAGACCGCTTCAGGGGATTTCATACTTGTACAAGGTATTGAAGGGAGGACTGTATCTGTACCCCTGCGCTCTATATTCTTGAAGTCAGATTTAGTTACAGGACAGGTAAAGGTGGGACTTATGTCAAGTCTACCTATAAAGGGTGTTTCTCTGTTGCTAGGCAATGACCTGGCTGGGGGCAAAGTAGTTCCCCCTGTACATCTTACTTCACAGCCGAGCACTGAAGATGGGGATGAGGACCCATCTCTGTATCCTTCTTGCGCAGTGACTCGTGCTATGGCCAAGAAGGCTAAAGAAGAAGATGATGTGGTGCCGTCCAGTACATTGAATAGTCAGGACTCAGGTGGTTCGCCTCATGAGTCTGATTGGCCTACTATGGTTTCTCCGTTTGAGGACTTATCAGATACTTTTATCAGTTCTCTATTCAGCCAGCCGGATGGGTCTGGTGATTCTGATGTGTCTGGAGACTTGTCTTTGTCCAGAAAGCGGTTGATTGAGGAGCAAACTAATGATCCTGAAATTTGTGTACTAAAGAGGAGAGCCCTTCCTGATAAAGAAATAGACGCAGTTCCAGTTGGGTATTATCTCAAGGATGGTGTGTTGATGCGGAAGTGGCGCCCTCCTGATATCCCTGCCAATGCAGATTGGGCAGTGGTCAGGCAAATTGTTGTTCCGAAGGTCTATAGGAATGAGATCTTAACAATGGCTCATACTTTACCTTTAGGAGGTCATCTTGGTGTTAACAAGACTGTTGATAAGATCATGAAACACTTCTTTTGGCCTGGGCTTCGGAAAGACGTTTCCTACTTTTGCAAAACCTGTCACACTTGTCAGGTAGTTGGAAAACACCAGTTAGATCCACCTGTAGCTCCATTGCAGCCTATCCCAGCATTTGGGGAGCCATTCTCTAGGGTTATTGTTGATTGCGTTGGTCCATTACCCAAGACTAGATCTGGAAATCAGTACTTGTTGACAATCATGTGTGCATCTACCAGATTCCCCGAAGCCATACCTCTACGTAACATCAAGGCAACTGCAATCTCGAAGACTTTGATAAAGTTCTTCACGTTGTTTGGCCTTCCCAGGGAAATTCAGTCAGACCAGGGTAGCAATTTCACTTCAGGATTGTTTCAGCAGGTTGTGTATGAACTAGGTGCAAAGCAGATTCTTTCTAGTGCCTATCATCCAGAAAGTCAGGGTGCCTTAGAGCGGTTTCATTCCACTCTCAAGACAATGATGAGGACTTATTGTTATGACCATGAGAAAGACTGGGATGAAGGGGTTCATTTGCTGTTGTTTGCAGCTCGAGAAGCAGTGCAGGAGTCTACTGGATTCAGTCCATTTGAGCTAGTGTTTGGTCATGAAGTGAGAGGACCTTTGCTATTGTTGAGTGAACAATGGCAAGAGAAAGAACCGCATATCAGTCTGTTAGACTATGTTAGCAAGTTCAAGGAAAGATTGCGTGCAGCTTGTGACCTTGCCAAAGAGAACTTGAAATCAAGTCAGGGAAAAATGAAAACTTGGTATGATCATAAGGCTAGAAGCCGTGAGTTTAAACCAGGAGACAAGGTCCTTGTGTTGTTTCCCTTGCAGTCCAATCCATTGCAGGCTAGATTTCATGGTCCTTATGAAATTCTGACAAAACTCAATGATCTCAATTACATTGTGAAGACTCCAGATAGGAGAAAACCAAAACAATTGTGTCATATTAACATGCTAAAGCCTTATCATGACAGAAATGCTAGGGTTGCAGCTGTCACTTCAGATTCTCCAATGGTCGAAACGTGTGAAGATGAGGGGGAGTTTCAAGATGATGAACCTAGAATTAAAGCTGAAGTTCTTTCATGTAAATTGTCAAACACTGAAGTGTTGCAAAATCTTAATGTAAAACTCCAGCACTTAGAACCCTCACAGAGAGATCAGTTTGAAAGGTTGATCAAGAAATATGAGGATTTGTTTCCTGATGTTCCAAAGAGAGTTACTATAGCCTCTCATGATGTAGATGTTGGTTATGCCAAACCAATAAAACAGCATCCATACCGGATGAATCCTGAAAAGAGAAAGATTGCTGAGAAAGAGGTTGAGTACATGTTAAAACATGATATTATCAGACCCTCCAACTCCGATTGGAGTTCACCCTGTGTGCTAGTTCCAAAACCTGATGGAAGTACTAGATTCTGTACAGATTATCGCAAAGTCAATGCTGTAACTAGAACTGATGTGTTTCCAATACCTAGGATTAATGATTGTATTGATAGTGTAGGGCAAGCAAAGTTTCTGACCAAGATTGATTTATTGAAGGGTTATTGGAGTGTGCCTTTAACTGAGAGGGCCAGGAACATCTCTGCTTTTGCCACACCATCTGGATTGTACCAGTATGAAGTCCTACCCTTTGGCATGAAAAATGCCCCAGCCACGTTCCAAAGGATGATACAGTCTACAATCGCCGGATTGCCACACACGGGTGCGTACATTGATGACCTGATCACACGGAGTGACTCCTGGGAAGAACATCTAAAAGATGTAAAAACGTTGTTCCAGCGCCTGACCCAGGCTAACCTGACTGTTAACCTGAGCAAGAGTGACTTTGGTTGTGCTACTGTCACCTATCTTGGCTACGTCATAGGGCAGGATAAGGTGGCACCCATAAATGCTAAAGTCCAAGCCATCATGGACTTTCCAGTTCCTGACAACAAAAAAGCTTTGCGCCGCTTCCTTGGAATGATCGGGTACTACCGCAAGTTCTGCAAGAACTTTGCTGAGATTGCCCTCAGTCTAACTAACCAACTGAAGAAAGGCGTAAAGTTCACCTGGGATGATGCATGCCAGAGAGCCTTCGATCACCTGAAGTCTCTGCTGTGTCACTTCCCCGTGCTCAAATCTCCTGACTTCAACAAACCGTTCTCCATCGCGGTCGATGCTAGCGACCAAGCTTGTGGATCTGTGCTCCTACAGAGAAGTGACTCTGATGACATTGAGCATCCCGTGGCATACTTCTCCAGGAAGTTCAATCGCCACCAAAGGAACTATTCCACAATAGAGAAGGAACTGTTGGCTCTGGTCCTTTCTTTACAACACTTTGAGGTTTATGTTTGTACAGGACAAAAGCCAATGATTGTGTACACTGACCACAATCCGTTAATGTTTTTGAGTAAGATGAAAAACAAGAATCGGAGATTGTTGAATTGGAGTTTGATTTTACAGGAGTTTGACTTGGAAATTAAGCATGTGAAGGGTACAGACAATGTAATTGCTGATTGCTTATCCCGTGTTTGAATGTGTATATATATATCATGTGTTTGAATATTGTATGATATGTATATATAGACAAATGTTCACTTCACCATTTTGTATTGAAAAGAAAAATTTTGTCTTTATGAGTCAAAATTTTTCCCTTTTGGAATGGAGGTGTAATGTGAATATAGGCCACTAGATGGCAGTATTTACCTTTTTTTTGTTAAGCTCAGACTGGAGTCATGTTTAGACATGTCCTGGACATGTCTGGGGCAAGTCTCAGAAAATTAAAAAAAGAGGTCTAAATGTGGGTGGGGTCTGCAAAAGAGTATATAAGGAAAAGAATTGAGACAGTAAAGTAGTCGGAGAAATTGCAAGAAGATGACCAGACCTACCATTCTGTTCAAGACCTGTGACGTTTCTTTTGTGGATTTCTTTGCCTGTGTTTGAGCATTTTCATTATCCAGGACATCACCAAGCCACCCCACAAAAAGGGACTGTAAATATTTCTTTTTTTTCTATTCAATCTTGGTCAGTTTAGTTAGTTGTTGTGTTTAATTAAATGTGTTTAAGTTTTTAAAACTGTGTCTGTCATCCCTTGCTGTTGCTGTTGTGTTGTAGATTGTAATAAGAAATTGGGGCCATAACAGGGGACATAAGGTATTTTCGTGTTCCCCGTGGCAAGTGACAACGACAGGCGTGGATTCGAGCTTTAAATCGGAAGAACTTTGTCCCGAATGATCACACTAGAGTCTGCAGTACTCATTTTTTCAGAGCTGGCCCGACTTTGTTGACTCAAATAATGTTGGCTTCGCTCTGTTTCCCTACGAACAAAAGGATCTCACACCAACGCAAGCTAAAAGGAAAGAGTGAACTGATCTGAGAAATTTAGTTAAGGTAGGCTACTGGTTGATATTATAAGTAATTGAAGTTGGCCCACTAATCACCAAATAATTGTATAATTATAATAAAACAATTATAAAATTGTTTTAATAATAATAATTTTTGCATATGCTGCACCTGCCCTAGCAACCCAGTGTGTCATCAGTGACATGGCAGCCGCTGTTAACGACATGCAACTGACTCGAATAGCAGGACTTGAAACAAAACTCTAAATTTCCTTAACTGGACGTATGCTTGACGTGTTTTCATATCCTAATGTTTCTCAGGGTACCCAAACATCAATCATTATTTGGAGCTATAGAACTGATAATTCCCCACCTTTTTAAGTAGGATTTGTGCATCTTCTGCCCCACATTGTCTACAAAGAGCATGCGCACTCCAAATCTTGCTTTTTCACGTCCTTAAACCGAAAGGGTCTATAGACATGATTAGACCCACTTGGGACTGGGACAAGAGTATCGGCTCATGGCAAAGGGTCATCTTAGCTGTAAAGGTCACCTTTTGATAATGTTGCTTGTGGTTTTTTATTGGTGTCCTTTTCATGCCCAGACATGCCGGTGAATAAATTATGGAGCTAAAGAGCTCTTTGTGGGAAAAAGACCGCAGTTCTAGTGTCTGGCTGAAGGGCCTGCATTAGTCCATTGAATTTGACCATGCTGCACACAGAGCAGTATATTGCGCCTCCATCTGTGCAGTTTTAGCTTTAGTCAATTTCATGGTGCAATACATGCAGAGAAGTGTAATTTCATGATGGAGTATTGGAATTTTTTGTCTTTTTCTCATTACATTTTCCAGTAAAAAAAGTTAAGAAACAACCACTTATTCTATGGTAGTGTTAATTAGAATAGTGTGTGATTAAATGATATTATTTTAAAAATAATTTGGCACCATTGTGTTTATTCGTTACTGATCAGTCCCAGCTGTATTAAGAGATAAAAAATGAATATTTTTGCCTGAAATTTCTCCTGCAAACATTTTATTATTATTATACACGTTGTTAGAAAATATTATTATTGCAGATAATTTAATGGGGAGGATTTCATTTCTGTACCGGCTACAAACATGTTTTCAGCAAGCGACGGCTTGAGCGACAATTAATTATTACAATTTTTTTCATTATTTCTTCATAAGACAATTCATTTTTTCCCAACAATATAACAGATGGCTTAATATACTTTCATGGAATAAAATTTATCTTTATTAAGAAATTTTGAACTCTGAAAATAGCAGGCTGATTGCACAGAACAACTAGCCACACAACTAACTGTATTATATCAAAAAAATGCGTAATTCTTGTTCTGTTATTGAGGTCAATTATAAGAAATGGGTTATATTCCTCAAGTGTATGAGGCACACAAGCATGTGATTCCAGAGCGCTGCATGATTAATTTGCAATCTGAACTGTGAGAGCATTGTTTAATGAGCCAGAACCTGGTCGCTTGGCAGCACATTTCCGTTTCCGTCTGCGTTAACAAGTTGCTTGAATCATCGCCAGGATAGAAAAATAGACGGGTCAGAGTCACAAACCTGCATTAAGTGTTACTATTTTGTTTCAGAAGATTCATCGAAAACCCGGGCAGGATACAATTAACTGAATGAGCTCATCGTTTTCCTCATATGAGCATGTGATTCCTGATACATATATGGGTAACGGAAGCAGAGTGATCGTCTTCCACTGAGCTCATGAAAGTGTGTTCATTCTACCTGAAAGCATAGAAGCTGCTTTTTTAATAAGATGGTAAATGTAAAATGGTAAATTGACTGCATTTATATAGTAGTGCTTTCTAGTTATGTGACATGACATGCTTGACAAGTCTGCCTCTCATTCAACCTGATGGCAGAGGCTGCCATATATAAAAAAATAAGCTAAAAGTAATTTTGATGCACAACTGATAAAGTGAACAAGTGAGTCTGTGAATGAGTTGAAGAGGAGGAGAGAGTGTTTGCCTGCATGATTGAGTGAGCGAGCAAACTGGTCAAGGTGTGAGTTGGTGAATGAATTTATGGATGCTCTTGTGATTGAGTGAATGAGTGAGTGAATGTATAAACAAGAAGGGATGACTGTGAATGAGTGAGTGAGTGAGGGAGTGCATGGGTGAATGCCTGAGAGACGGAATGAGTGACATCATTTCTCCGTGAGTAGATGAGTGAGTCCGAGTATGTACATATGTGAGTGAGTGAATGAGTGCATAAACCAGAAGGGATGACTGTGAATGAATGAGTGAGTGAGAGAGTGGATGGGTGAATGCCTGAGAGACAGAATGAGTGACATCATTTCTACGTGAGTAGATGAGTGAGTCCGAAGTATGTACATATGCGAGTGGGTGAAAGAGTGAGCGCTTGTGTACGTTAGTGAGTGAGTGCTTATGTGAGCGAATGAAATAGTGAAACTGTGTGTGAGTCAGTGAATGAGTGAATGCATGTGTGCTGAGTGAGTGCGTGAGTGAGTGATATAGTGAGTGAGTGAGTAAGTGATAGAGTGAGTGAGTGAATGATAGCTTTAGTGCCTCGTCATCAGCACATTATCCCTGGATGTGCAAAGTAGGTTAAGGGGCTGCTGTCCAGGGTCCTGAAGTTTCTCAGTAAGTCATCACTCCAGGCTGCATTGCCACCATAAAGCAAGTCAGGCGGAATACTACATGATTCAATATTTTATTTGCCATTTCTTTAATTACTGGCCATATAATGGCAGGAAATGCAGATATTTAACAAGTATTTTTTTTTCCTTCAAAAATATGAGCATATTTTCCCACATCAACATTCAAAACATCAAATTTTTGGTCTGGAGAAATGAGTCGTGAGCTTTGTAGCTGGATTTCCAGGTAAGAGCTAAGGCTTTTGGGAGCACCAAAACCATCACTTCATTTGGAGTGTCAAGGAAAATCCAGTACAGTGCTTACATATATATATATACATATATTTTCAGCTACAGAGAAAGTCAGGAAAGGTCTCAGTATTGAAAGTTATGTGACAATTCGTTGGCACAGTTTCAAAAGAAAACAATTAATACATGTAAAAATGTGCAGATAGCACCTTTAACAGAACTGATTTTCAGTTGCCAAAGCCTTATCTCAAGGGCACGTGAACCTCAAGCAAACATGGCTACAGAGATATGCATACAGCTGAGGCTTAGGTAATCCTGTCAGAAACTGTCCTAAAGTAATGAGGAAATTATTGGGTTAATTGAACGACAACTTTACACGGCATAGAAGTATAACAAGTTCAGGGCTCTTGATTAAATACATGTCATGGATAAAATCTCATCAGTGCAGCACCAAATTTTAAAATACTGCACGTTTATTTTTGACTCAGTAAAGAACTTCTCCTTCTGAAACTCCTGGAGGAAAGTAGAACATTTGTGGTCTTTTTGTCGCCTCAAAAATAGTTTTAGTATAGTCAAGTATTGAGTGATCACTGATCAGTAATTTGTACAAAAATATTGTAACACCAAAAGTGCAACAAAAATGTGCTTATTGTATGAAGATTACTGTGCTACTTTAGTCCAGAGAGTCGCAGGGTATTTAGTGCGATGTGCGTGTGACTGAGTGATATTCTATAAGATGGTCTTCCATACTGTCAGAGAGCTTTGATCATTATACTGACTGTTGCCTTTTAGAGAGATGACAAAGCCCCTCATTTCTGCCCCTGTTTGTCAGACTCTAAGTGGTTATCCAGCTGTGCATGGAGATTTTCATCTTGTATTTCAATTAGGAGCTTAATTTTTTGCTGCACATGACTGACTCATATTAGAGGCCTCCTGGTGATAAGTGTCCAAATCCTTTTGGCCTCTTGGTTTATGTGGCTTTTTTCACAGAGTCATTTATTGTAAAAAAAAGAATTTATGTATGCAAAAGTCTTAGGCACCCTAAATTAAAAAAAAAAAAAATTGGCTTTAAGTGTTGACTTTTTGTTTTTCTCATTGGTGTTGGTGAAGATAAAAAGTACATTTGAAACTCCAAATGCTGATTTAAAACAAAGTTTCAGAAACAAATATTTGTATTTCATTAAAAATAATTAATGCAGATATTCTTGACAGAGCCCTGATGTCAACATCATCATGGCTGTCTGGAACAGGAGTGGGGCGATTAATTAACTTAATCGCTAACTTAATCAAGTTAAGTTAAAATACCATAAATTTAACTTAACTAGTTAACTATTGAGAAGGGACATTAGCTTAACTTAATTGATTTTCGCAGATTAATTGATTTTTTTTCAATGAATTTTCAATTAAGTTTTTATTAGCTTCATAATTTCTGCTACAATGTTGACCAGATAATGCAGACTACTGATGTATTTTTCTCGAAACATCTAACAACTGCAATGATGTGATTTTGTCCTCATAATAATTATTATGGTTTTACAATGATAAAGAATCTTCACTTAAATGATGTTGTTCTACACACTTTATATATACTGTATACTTTATATCAGCTGTGTTATGCTCTTCATTTTAACAAGCCTAGCAGACATTGAAAGTCTGACAGTCACTGGAGATTGCGAATAACCTTTTGTGTTAACATTAATAGAATGAAATACATGTTTTGTATGCTATGTATGAAGTACATACAGATCATGATTACAATATGATACATTGCTGATAATATGATGACTTGTTTTCAAATGTATATATATTTGTATATTGACAAAACCTGATGCAGTTGAAATAAAACTTTATTTTAACTCTCTAGTTGTTAAGTCAATCAACATATTTGAAAATATTGTCGATGGCCTAGAAACAACAAAGTTAACTTTTAACTTAAGTTCATTTTGACAAGTTAACTAGTTATTTAACTAGTAATTCCCAAATAGACATTAACTTAATTGATGAAATTTTAGTATTAACTTAACTTAACTTAACTAGTTAATCCAACAAGTAAATCGCCCCATGCCTGGTCTGGAATACTTGGAGGGACAGAGGCGAGTCAGTCTGTCAAGACTGCAGAGGAATGGTCACAAGTTTTCCACTCAGCTTGGAACAAGGAAATAGCCAATCATCTTATAAAACTATAGCGCAACTGGACAGTGTCCCAAATTTTCAGGCGAAGCATAGTCACACCAAATATCGGTTTGATTTTGTTTTTAACAGTTTACAGCTCTGCATTATTCATTTCCCAGTCATTAGAGACTTTTAATTTCATTGTTTTTGGAAGCACATTAGCCAGGCGAAATTGCTTTAAATGTGCCTAAGAATATACAAACCCAATTCCGAAATAGTTGGGACAAAGTGTAAATTGAGAATAAAATCAAAACTCAATGACTTTCAAATCAGACCAGCCAGTATTTTATTCAAAATAGAATAGAGATAACATAGCAAATGTTGAAACTGAAAAATGTCACAATTTTATCCAAAAAATGAGCTCATTTAAAATTTGATGGATGCTACAGGTCTCAAGAAAGTTAGGACAGGGGCCTGTTTACCATGCTGTAGCATCTTCTCTTCTTTTTAACACAGAGTGGAGGTGTCTGGGCATTGAGGAGACAAGTTTCTTGAGTTTAGTCATTGGAATTTGATCCCACTCTTGTTTAATACAGGCTTCCAGCTGCTGGAGAGTTTGGGGTCGCCTTTGAAGGTCTTTTTGTTTTACTCTGCGCCAAATGTTCTCAATTGGTAAAAGATCAGGACAGCAGGCTGGCCAGTTCAGCACACAAACTCTTCTACTACGAAGCCATGCTGTTGTAATAGCTGCAGTATGCGGTTTTGCACTGTCCTGCTGAAATACACAAAGCTTTCCCTGGTATAGATGTCATCTGGAGGGGAGCATATGTTGCTCTAAAACCTGTATATACCTTTCAGCATTCATGGTGCTTTTTAAAACATGCAAGTGTCCCATACCATGTGCACTAATGCATCCCCATACCATCAGAGATGCTGGCTTTTGAACTGAACGCTGATAACAGGAGGGGTGGTCTTTCTCCTCTTTAGCCTGGAGGACACAACACCCATGATTTCTAACAAGAATGTCAAATTTGGACTCGTCTGACCACAGGACACTTTGCCACTTTGCTACAGTCTATTTTAAATGAGCCTTGGTCCACAGAACACAGCAGCGCTTCTGGATCATGCTCAACAATGGCTTCCTTTTTGCACGATAGAGTTTTAGGTGGCATCTGTGGATGGCACGGCAGACTGTGTTTACAGACAGTGGTTTTTTGAAGTATTCCTGGGCCCATTTAGTAATGTCAATGACAGAATCATGCCGGTGAGTGATGCAGTGGCGTCTGAGGGCCCGAAGATCACGGGCATCCAGTAAAGGTCTTCGGCCTTGTCCCTGAAGCACAGAGATTTTTTCAGTTTGAAAATGTTTGGTGCACAATTTCAATATTGGAGCACAGATTTGTGCATGCGCTTGTCATTTTAGTGCTCCTTTATCTTTTCATACGGCATCCCAACGCCCAAATAACTTCATTCCCAAGGATATACAGTGGTAAGGCGGTTTATCTGGAATATAAATTTACTGATGTTTAATTTACCCTTTAAAGACAAAAACAACCCCAAGCTCACATGCCACACTTTATACTTGGGTTAAGGAGTAGGATTGTTTAAAGTTATTTGGAACATTTTATATTTTTGGATACTTTACTTGGTCGTAGGCAATCGGACACTGTGCCAAAGATACAAGTAAAAGTTATTGAAATAACAAATATGAGGATCCATGTTTAAAATGAAAATAAAAAATCAAACGAACCCTTCAGAGAAATGCCAAAAATACACCTTGATCTTTTCTTTTAAAAAAGAATAAGAAAAAAGCACTGGTGAGCTCAGTAATATAAGGAAATATCCTTTGACAAGAATAGGCTGGAGCAATAAGACCATCCAGAAGGAAAATGTGTCTGTGTTAAAAAAATCGAGTGACAGTTCACCACAATTTCTAAAGTACATACATATCATAAGATTTAAATCATTTGGAATTGGGAGACCTCAAAATATAGGACCAGATTAAGTTTGCCAAAAGCATCTGAAAAATTTGTTCATGTCTGAAACAACCTCCTATGGACAGATGCGAGGAAGACCAACTTATACCAGAGTGATGGAAAAAGAAAAATATAGAAAAAAGAAAGGACTGCTCACTATTTAAAACATTCTGCTTAATCTGTGAAGCATGGAAGTAGTGTTTTGGCGTGGGCATGTATGCTTGCAAATGGAACTAGTTCCCTTGCTTCAGCTGATTGTGTGGCTGCTGACAGAAGCATTAGGATTAATTGTGCCCTTGAGAGGTAAAGTGGTCTTACCCACAAGTCCATTGTTTTGAGAAAAAAAGATTTGAATTTTGAAAAAATGACAATGGCTTCTCCATGAGAATTATATAGGTTACATGATTTTCCAGGTGTAACTTGGTTTGTGGAAATTCTTTTTTTACTGGATAAAAGAAAATGGCCAAAATGCAGGATAGACCTCTAAACGAGGATTACTTTTTTTAGGAAGATAAAACTTACGACTCGTTGGATTTTCGAGGTATAATGGAAAATAATCATGAATACATACTTTGAAAACAGAGAATTGTGTAATTTCTGGTAATTACCAGTAGGGATTTCTCGGATTGGAAAAAAAAAATCACACCATCATTTTCCTTGTCCTAATCAGACTCAAGGCCACTTGAGCTATCGTCATTGGATTTCCCCTGGGTTGCACTCAGTGCCTCATAAAATGGATGATGAATGGGTGGCACATACTTTAGAAAAAGAGCTGGCAAGAATATTTTCTGGATAGTGAAGGTCTACATGGTGTGCAAATCTATCATGCCTATTTGGAATAACGTTCTTGGCTGGACGAAGGGTAAAGACCCTTTCAGTGAATGCACATAACCATCATAACGCTGGTGACGCCTCATCATTGCCAGGAAAAACTTATTTTATCCGGGCATAAAATTGAATCCTGGAAATTACACAGTTATTACCTGTAGAATAGTCATTACTAGATTCATGTGTCGGCTTCCACTGGGGGTTGGGGTCACTTTCGGACTCAAAACTCTTCAAGAACAGCCTCAGCTCCAGTCAGCATGGGGGCTGCCATCTTGGAATGTGGGATAGCCCACTCAGCCTCTTACTGGCTGTCACAACATGTTAAGAATGGTTTCCATGACTTTTAATAGATGGCAGCACAGCATAGTCCTGAAAATGCTAGTGTCATGGGAAGTTGCGTTAACCTTTAATACGCAGTAGTGCACCCCACTCGTGTTGCCTGAGATATGGGATAGCCCACTTTACTTCTGAAGGGTACAATTCTGAGTCATTTCACAGCTAATTATCTTCCAGATTCAGCCTCATTCCAGGGTGATTCACAGTGCTTGTGGACAATGACCTGCAGAATACTGAGAAAGCATCTCAAGACTTTTTAAGGCAAAGAAGTGAAATTGTTTATAGTGGCCCAAATCAGTCTCCTGTCCTGAATCAAACTGAGCATGCATTTCACTTATGGAACTGAAAACTGAAAAAAAAAACAGCCCAAGAACAAGCAGGAACAGATGACAACTGCTGTAAAGCCCTGGCAGAGCGTCACCAGGGATAAAACACAATATTTGTGGGTTCTAGACATCAAGTGACTACAAAAGATTTCCAACCAAGTATTAAAAATGTCAATTTTAGATTATGCTTGTTCATGCAATAACTTTTTATGCCGCTAAATTGGGGGAGAGGCTGTTTATTCTAATGGCCATATTGCCTATGCCGTTCATTTAATAATTCTGATAACACTTTGCTCCTCATGAAACCTGTGGCCCCATAGAGGGGTCTGTAAAATGCATCTGCTGTATTCAAACCAGTGAAATTTCAGTCTTATTTTACATTCTAGAGAAGATCCTAACATTTCCAACGATCCCAATTATGTCTTGTTGAATTACAGGGAAATGTGTATAAAATGATGCACAAGATCAAGATATTTTCTATTCAAAGTCATGCTGCAGGTATAAAAACATGGCCTCCTGGAGTGATGGAGCCTCAGTGAAGTGCTTTAACCAGCAGATAGAGAAAATGCATGTGCCATTGTCCTGCCATATGGGGGGAGTAAAAAATAAAGGTTTTTTTTTTTGAACATTGAACCTACTTAAGGGATCACTTAAGCACAAAAGTAAGAGTCTAAGGGGTTAGAGCTAAAAATGTAAACTTTAATAATTCCATGTATTTATTTATACACACATTTTACTGTTTCAATTTAAATCCATTGTGTTGGAGTACACAGCCAAAGTGAATAAAATGATTTTATTGTCGCGTACACATACGGACCAGACTGCAATCACTTCAGAATGATTTTTTTTTTTTTTTTTTTTAGAGATCTTTGATTTTCTTGTGTGATATTTATAACATCAAATATATATCCAAAGATTTTATTATAAATTCTTATTGAGGGGCTGCAGCGCACGTTATCATATAAAGCACTGGCCCATTGTGTGCATAGGCATTATGTGGATATTTTGCGGACAGGATATATTTACATGTGTTTATATATGCCACGTTGATGATACATTTATGTTAATTGCATTGAGGGTAAAATTGCGGTGGTTCACATATAACACTGACTGAATTATCAACGCTGTATTTGGGGGCAACATCTATGGATCTCTTGATTATGCCTTTTTTTGAGTCATAATACAGTTCATGACTCTGTACTGTCTGCATAACTTAAACGGGAGAAATAACACAGGTGCGCGTCATTGAATGTATTTAAGTTCCGATGCTCATCTTGCTGTGTGACTGACAGCAATATATCACGAATGTTTTTTTCTTCTTCCTTTTTTCTAAAAAACAACACAGTTCAGTCATGCAGTGATTTTGGGGCTATGATAATCAGTGTCTACTAGAGTGGGCTAGTGGTTCACTCCGCCCCCGCGGTGGAGGCGACTGAGCTGCGTCTCTAATTCAAGTACATTCCTCTCATGCACACTGCAGCTGCACGGCAGCACGTTCCGCTGTGCGGGGATTCGTGCACGAAGCCCAGCCGAGTCACTCATGTCTTCGTTTCCCTGTCCGGAAGGCTTTGGTATTAAGTTGAAAACCCGACGTGCGCATTATTTCATTGTTGCTTGACGGTTTAAGGAGGGCAAAAATAAATCAATATGTTTTCGCAGAGGAGTTATGTAAGACGGCGCCTGTTCTGCACGAACATGTGGACCTGCCTCGTTTGTCTGGGAATACTCGGGACATACGGCATTCCGGATAATGAAGGTAAGTCGCACCTTACTTTTAACTACCTGCTTGGCTTCGTCCTTTGGAAGCATCACATCGGGACGCGGTGGCAAACGATTTTATGTGAAATGATGCACTGCATGATTTAAAAAAAAAAAAATCACACCATTTACCTAATAAGATGTCACTGTCTAACGTAGACACGTGCATAAAATAATTTCTGCTGCCACAAACTACAAACTAACGTTGACAGTGTCTTTCGCCTGCATGAAATTGCCTACATAATATCTTTTTGTTACGGAGAAAAGAGAAGCTTCATCAAGTTGCTCCAGGTCACAAATTTTGACGGACCACAATGATTCCGATTGTCACCAACGACCGCTGCAGCACAAATCACGCGACACATCATTGATAATGTGAAACTTTCTCTGACAAGCACATCCATTATTACTAATTTTAAGCTTTGCCCTAGGCTGCCTTTCAGTAGATAATTTTAAAAAATCGTCATCGCAATTGTTGAACACATATGAATCGGCTTCTCGTTGGGGCCATCGAGCGGACAAAACTACATTCTTTTGAGTCTGAAGGTCCAGATGCACCGGGATCGCAGGTTCGCATGATTCATACGACAGAGCCGAGCGCAGAGATGCGGACTCGGAATAGTGCATGAGGCTCTACGGCTCTTTCTTAGTACAGCGATGTCTGCAAGTGCGGAAAACGGCCTCTGTCCTTTCAGTGTCCTCGGGTGAATTGGGAGGATAAACACCTGCATGTCACACTAGATGAAAGTTCAGTTCATGGCGGATTTTGTCAGAGACTTTCCCATCCAAAATATGCATTCGTCAAAGGTTACATGAGATAAGTCTGTGATATGAGATAGCGGCACTGCATGCTTCATCAACTAATTGAATAATAATAATAATAACATGTATGAATGGGTTAAAAACAAATTCCCCTGCCATTCTGAATGTAAAATTATGCAAAAAAAGAAGAAGAAGAGGTTCCCTGTTTAGAGGTTTGATTATATTTTTTGTTGCCAAATGTATTATTTGCTCCTTCAGTTTATTCAAAAGCATAAGTGTTCTGTCCTGTGTGTCAGTCATTGCCATAATGTATGACATTGCATTTAACAAAATGCAATGTGGAAGATTATTTTAGGAAAACATGAATAATTCTTTACAGCATATTTCCTGGTTGTAGCATTGGTCACTCACGCTCCAGACAGTGAGCAAATGTGAAGTCCTACACAGCACATGCAAATAGGCTTAGTAAAAAAAAAAGCAAAAAAATAAAAAATTAAAAAATTAAAATCATAAAATGTGCATTGGTACACCCTCTACACCTGGGTTGTACGTGGTCCTGATTGATGTGCCTGAAATACAGTTGAAGGACGACAGAAATATAAATGAAAAACAAAGGAAAAACTCTCTTTTTTATTTTCTTAAGTCTGAAATGCGAAATTCCTCAGGGCTCTCAGCAGTAGTTTGGAAATGAAATGAGTGTACGAGAAAAAACATAACAGTAGTTATTGTTCGAAAATGAAATGCTTTTTTAAGCACAAATTTTACTGGACGAGTCATTGGTTATACAATTAGCCCATAGTAGTCTCCATAAAAATGGTCAAATGTGATGATATGAGATATTTTCACATTTAAAATGAAGGCAGAAGACATTTTGCCAAACTGACATTTTTCTCCGTCGCACAAAGAAATACTGACCCTTCGACTTCAATGTGATTTTAGTATAATGCAGAATTATTTCACACCAGACCGTAGTTTCTCTCTTTTTTTTTAAATTCAAAATCTCATTTATTTATATTTATATCCTAATAACTGGTAAAGCATCATCTACTACTGTAACAATTCATATCATTGTGTACTCCATATTGGCCACAAGAGTTGTTACTGTCAAAAGAATATGTTCTTATGAGCTATTATCGCAATGATTTGTTAACATTCAAACCATGTTATGTATCCATATTATGTAACATCAAATGATTTTTTTGTCCACTCTCGTCATCAAATTGTTGATACTTTATGTGTGCTTGACCAGGACAGATGTTATAAGTCCAGCGTTAAAATACCCTCCTTCGTCGTGAAACGCAGCCACTTTCACTGTGGGACGTTTGATGATCCCTCACTATCATCACTACATATTTGCCTTATTATTTAGGCAAATTTAAACTTTTCTTTGCTGGCAAAAAACGCATTGCATCATGAAGTCCAATACAGACACAAAGGACGAAGGAACGTCTCTGCCACACGTTTAAAATTAACATTAACATTGTATGTTTTTTATAAGTTTATTATTGAGAAAGAATAATTGATTTCACTGGTCTGTGTCTGACGTTATTGGGACTTCTATGGTAACTTTCGCTAGAGCACAGAAGATGAGATCATTTTAAACTGTGACGTAACCGTGTGTGCACCACGATTGGCTATTTCAGCTGTCCATTATCTTTATCTAAAGCAGTCACAGCAGGGATTGAGCCCTATTCATGCTGCACCACATAGGGAAAAGAATCAGTTTTGATTAATTCATTTTCAGAGTTTAGCAGAAAACCCTTAAGAACTGCACTTGAAGAGCTCATCTGCGAAAACAGATAGAATCCATCCTTAAAATGTGTAAACCAACACCATTTTGATTGACATCCTTTTGACTGCACAAAAAAAAACACAATTCAGAAAAGCTTTTTAAAAATTTCATATCTTACTGAAACAACCCAACACCAGTTGGCTTTATATTCCCTGGAGTGGACAATTAAAAACATAAAATTTTTTTGCAAATGAACCCTTCACATGTTCCCTGAACAGGCCAAAACAGCACTTGACTCACACACTTGACTTATTGGGAGTCAAGCATCAAACTTATAATTTTCTGAAAATGTTACATAAAGCGCACATGCGGTAAGCAGCAAAGTATTTAAAAAAAAAAAATAAAGTTACAACATTATTTGTGATGACAAAAACTAGCTGTTATTCAGAAACTGAAAACTGCAATTATCATAAACATGATTATACAAGGAGGAATACATAATTTAATTTTGAAAAAAAAAAACATTCGTAATTAGACATTATTTGTAATTAGATGGATCCATGAATATTTAGGCTTTTTAATTTAGTAGACTGAAATGCATTTGTAGGCCCATGGCTGGAAGACTCTAGTAACTCAGGACAGTGCAGACACTGCATGCATCCTCCATAACCTTGTGCTTTTCGAGCCCTGCAGTGGACCAGCTGTGCTGCTGTGTTCTGTCGCTGCACTCTAGTATGTTTCATGGCACGCTGTTGCACGCAATTGCAGTCACACACAAAACATGGCAAGTGCTGATTGTAAGTTTGGTACATTCATGGGACACACATGAGTACATGGTACAAGCACACTGCATGCATGGTAGATGCAAACTGCATGCGAGGCACACTCAAACAGAATGCATGGTATGTGCTGACTGCGTGCATGGTGCACACATACCTAATGCAGGGTATACGCTTACTGCATGCAAGGCACGGTCAAACTGAATTCATGGAACATGCTGACTGCATGCGTGGTGCACATACACTTAATGCACGGTATACGCTTACAGCATGCACAGTGCACACACTCCTAATGTATGGGATACGCTCACTGCACACAAAGCACACTCAAACTGAATACTGTTGGCCTATGCATTTGTTTATTTTTTTCTTGATGACAGTTTTTTTTCTTGCATTCTTCTCAAACATTTTTGTATTTGCGTAGCTATCATCTACTCAGATTTGGAGACTTTCTGACCCTGAGGAAATTAGCATTTGCAATTCTCCAGTTACCCTCCTTAGAGCTTCCTATCCCATTCAAACGTCCTCATCGCGGAGCATGCATTCAAAATATACTCAAGAAAAGAAGTTAAGGACCACTGAGATTTTTCTCTCATATTTTTTTCTTCTTCTGAGCTTCCCAAGATGCTGTGAAGCTTTGTTGAAAGCAGGTGGTGGTCAGACAAGATACTGAGATGACTTTGGACATTGTTTGACATTTTGATTAAATGATCTGGACTTTGTGTGATTCTGGTCTTACCTCAGGATACCCTGTTTTGGAGCAAAAAAAGTCATCTGATCTGATATTTCGATGCATTTTGTGCCCTGAGTTCACACCTGTGATGAAAGCAACACTTGGACTTACATTCAGTTTTTACATTTCACATACTTGCATCAAAATGAAGTAACTTTTTTGTTGAGTAAAAGTGCACATCATCTTTTTGGTGGATTTGTAACATTACCAAATATCTCAATGTCCTCAATTATTGCTCTGACTGAGTATTTTAAACTTTATTGCCACTTTTTATGGCTATCGCCACATTTGTGCTGGTGAGAACCAGAGGCTAATGTTTAGCATTTTGTGAAAAATGAGTGAGGTGCTTAAAGTGCCCTCTGACATACACTTAAATCATAAATATTTAACATCAGTTACAAGCTCTGTCAACCAGAAATATTAACATTTTTTCAAATATCTGAATTTAGAGAAGCAAAAACTTAGAACGTGGTTTTCTCTGAGCTTTCAGTTTGTGGGTTAGTAGTCTGATTCTCACCCACTCATTTGTGAAGCTCTACAAATTTCTTTCACGCTCTATCGCTTCAATATTTTGTGTTAACAGTGGTGGTGGATGACTGAGGGAAGTTTTCCTGTGTTCCACCCCATGGTTATGCCCCAGGAAACAGGAAGTCGCGGATGGCCACTGAGGTTTTTTCAGTTATCATGGAACTAAAAAAAAAAGTACAATACGAATGGGAGTGCACCTGAAGAAGATTTTTCTATGGGAGCCAATAATGTGGCCCACATGCTTTTTGGAAAAATACTTATTTCACGAAGATAATTCCATTTTTACTCCAACATCTATTGAAGGTTTAATTAATATATTGAATTTAATATCAGGAGGATAATCTATAAACGCATTAATTCATAACCATTATGGTAATATTTATCAAAGGTGCCAGTATTACTCTACTGCATGTAAAATCTAAGTAAAACAAAACCTGGTCCAGATTTTACAAAGGAAGGGAAGTCTGATTTACAGTCTTTCATTCTGAGCTCTGATGGCTAGAAACACTGAAAACAATGTTGATTGGATGTAAATGGATCATCGACGGTGGTGCCCAATGACATCATAATTTTCCAAGAAGTTAAAAGGAGCTATCTTTGGTGTGAACATACACATTTTACAATGTTATTTATTGTTATATATTGTTATTGTTATTTATATGTTATGAACCTCATATGTAAACTCATTTTCATATTCAATGATTTGATTTTGGCTCATCATTAGTAGTTACAACAGATACATTGATGGGGTTTGACGGCAGAATTTGGGCGTTGATCCTACAGACAATCCACCTGATGTCCTGTAATTTGGAAATCAAATAAAAAAAACTTAAGAGCGTATAATCATAGCCCCTGACGAAGTGGATTCGGCCTCTTCATGTGTCCGCCGATGCCATAGAGATTTCCTTGTGGACGCTCAACAGGCCACGAATTTAAATGTGTTATGAGTAGTGGTGAGGACATGGTGCCTATCAACTTTGGTTGCCATGGTTACCTAATTCACTAAATAATAGATGATTTTGTGTCAAAAATAAGCCGAAACTAAAAATGTCAGTGTTTGTGGGCTACATCCATTGGTCGGAGGCGACAAACCTGTCTGTTTCAAATGGATAATGCCGAGGAATTAGTACAAATGGCATACAAAAATAAATCCGTTAAGAATTAGAAAAAAAAAATAAAGATGTAAAAAAGATTGAAATACTTAGGAATGTTAGGATATTTTTTAATATATCTGTGCTGTAATGCTGTGCATTCTATGCACAATGTTCAGAGTTAATTTAACTCTTGCAGAGTAAATCGAATCCTTGCAGTCTATTGACTCCACTCTTGTCAAAGAGTCAATTCAGTTTCCCTCCAAGGTTTGTTTTAACTGTGAACACTTTGCTGTGCAGATTGTAATACTTTTCCTCTCGTCCTGCTCATGCAGTCTCGAGTACCATTCATGTCGACCCCTGACTGCGCCGATTTTGAATAAAAGACAATAATCAGTTGCATTATGCTAAGATGTAATGACAATAGGGATGAAATATCTGACTTTGCATGACCACCTGAAGGTTAGTGAACAAATATGTAAATATCTTTGAGGATGAAGGACACCAAGTAAATGCTAATTAGCATCGTCCCACTCAGGTGTGCCGTATCCATTAATTAAGTGAGGAACATTATTGCTGCCCAGCACGTGCAAGGTCATGTATAAAAATTCAGGACAAACCACTGAGCTGATAATTAGGCCCACCTCAGAGACACTTCCTGCTGCGGCTTTCAAAGAGCACTGATTGATGGGAAGGCTGTGGAGGACCCTCAGTGACCAGGGGGCCTACAGTTCAATACTCTGCTATTGTGTTAGCAACAGCGTCTATTTCAACCTAAAGCAGTAAGTGAAACTCCCCGTTTTTTGTTCTTACTGGATTTGGTTTTAAACCTACTCCTCAATCATAGGCATGGCACAACTGCATTTAAGCATCCGCTCTGTATTCGCAAATGGCCGCTACGCCCCGCATCTCCTGACCGGATTTTCGCTTTTGCGCTGTCAAAAACACAACTAATGAAGGCTGATGCAGTGTTCTGCTAAATAGTGCTTATATTATGTATCGTTTTATACTTACATTTACAGAGAGCTTTCACTTCATTGGCCGTCTCAGGGTCAATGGCCTTATGGGAAAGTGTTGCATTGTCCAGTCGCAGCTTGAGGAATTCTGTCACCTGTACTTAGTCATCCTGGTATTGTTTGCCTACAGTTTGATCCATATAGAGAATTCAGATGTACTAAGAATGGAGTGTACTGCTACTTGCCAAATACAGAGTAATCTTCCATGAATATTCAGACTGGCCCTAAAGGTTGCTGTGCAAATTGGGCAGGAATTTGCACAAGAAGGTCATGAGGTCACTGGACTAATTCAAAGAGTTGCGGAAAAACAGTCAGTCATTATCGTTGCCCTAAACCCTCCATGACTTTGCAGTGCTTTTTCCCCATTTTTATTTTCAACCAACATTCACGCTCTGCTCTACTGTTGTAAATTTAAATTAACATAGTTTAGATGAGAAAATTAGCTGTGAAGTGCGCTGCATGCTCAAAATGGATGCAAATGAACAACTTGAAGAATATTTTATATTTAGATCTGAATTAATTAGCTTTTCAAAGAATTTTTTGGGGACTGCACTTTAGGGTAAAGCTATGTCTCGTTGGTAAAAAAGGTGCAGAGAGTGGGTGGGTCGGTGTGCAGTTCAGTGATTCTAATGCACAAGGATATAAAATATACAATAGGAGACTATATAATGCTCGTCTCAATGGGAAATTAAAACAAAAATGTATTAGTAATGTGGATCCTTGGCTGCATGGCGGATAGCGCTATTGCCTCACTGTAAGAACGTCATGGGTTTGAATCTGGTCTGTTTCCTGTCTGTGTGGAGTTTGCATTTTCTCCCCCTGTTCGCGCGGACTGCCCCCGGGTGCTCCGATATCCACGTACTGTACACACCCAAAAGCAAACGTGGTATGTCAATTGTAGATTTTAAATTCCCCGTCGGTATGAGAGAGTGAGCGAATGGTGTATGCGCTCCTGGGTGGGTCTGGGGGCTGTCTGGGTGGGTCGGCCCCAGCTGCCCTGTGACTTGAATGAGGAAAAAGTTGTTTAGGTATGGATGAAAGGATGGATGGATGTATTATTCCACTCCCTTGCATAGGTTCGACTGAAATAGGTGTTTATTTGATGTCATGAACAACTGTATATCATAGGAAGTGAGCCCTGTGCTACCAATGAAGACATAGGATTTGTTATTATTTGACCTCATGGGAGTCGTCGTGTCAGAATTCATATTAAATATGTCATGCCGTCTGACAAGAGTATCCATCAGCAGTAAGCTTACCTAAAATCTCTGAATGCCTGCCAATCATTGTGGTTCAGTGGAAGTGCATTCCACACAGTTAGATGAAATTAGAGATGACATTTAGTTCCGGGGGTTTAGCGGTGAATCGGCACGTGCTTCTACTTTTTCCGTTCAGAGAAAGTCGAATGAAAAATGCGTCCTGTGTGATTCTCTATAGCTCTGAGTCCATGCATTTTTCTGTGCGTGTTTGCGTGTCTGTGTGTGTGTGTGTGTGTGTGTGTGTGTGTGTGTGTATGTTTGTATGTGATGTCTGTGTGTCTGCGTGTGTGAATACTTGTATGTTTAGTGTGTGCATGTGCACATGCGTTTATTGGCTGATGCGTGTGAATGTGTTTTTTTCTATGCACATGTGCATATGTGCCTTTGTACATACATGCGTGTGTGTACGTGTGTGTTTTTGTGAGTTTTAATGTATGCATGTTAGTGTGTTTGTGTGAGTACGCATGTGAATGTGTGTGTGTGTGTTAGTGAGCGTATCCGGGTAAGTGTTTGGATGCAGGTGTTTGCACGAATACGTTTGCATATGTTTTTGTTTGGATTAATGTATCGGCAATATGTACATGTGTTTGTTAGTCTGTGGTTTTGCATGCATGCTAGTGTGTGTGTGTGTGTGTGTGTGTGTGTGTGAGTGAATGCATATGTTTCTGTGTATATGTATGTGCATGTGTTTGTGTGCATGTGTGTGTGTGAGATGTGTGTCCATGAGCGCATGTGCACAAGTATTGTCCTGTGTGCATATTTGCCTTTGTGTGTGTGTGTGTTTGTGTGTGCGCTTGTGCACAGTAAGTCAGAGGGAGGGTGATAAAATAGACCATGACCGGGTTCTGTGATTAGGCCCAAAGGCATAGCTGAGGGGACTCTTACAGGCCCAAAGTAATTTATTTTCTCAAAATGCCATGAGTCACTGCCGTTTATCCCACTTAAACCAGGGATACGTGCTACGCCGCTACGCAAACACAGCGCAGCGGCAAAGGCTCATTTATTCTCTGCTACATCTGACGAAAAGCCACGTCAACACCTTCACAACACAATGTCATAAAGGTCATAGTTTTAAGCCTGTTCATTCACTTTAATGCGGGAGGACACACACGCTGGAACGCTATGTTCATGCAGTGCCTCACGGCCTGACCCCCCCCCCTTCTGAGCCTCATCGACGGTCCAGGGAGGGGCACAGCTGGTTATTCCCCCTCTCCGGGCACTATACTGCTGAAACAGGGAATTAGAGACCCACTAAAAAACACACCAACCCCCTTCGTGGCGCAGTGTCAGCAGCGTAGCATAGCGGCTGTGGAACTGGAGCGACTCAGAGGTTGTAGGGGTCGTGTCGCGGCCGGAGTGCTGCCACTGTGCCCTTCAGCGGTCATCTCGAGGTGCCTAACCTGCAGCGCTTCGGTTAGACGTCCAGCTGCGTGAGCGTGTCGTGTTGAGAGAGAGTGGAGTCGCCTCAGATAAGGACTGCGCAGTAATATCCTGCCCACTGTAATATTCTACCAACTGTAATACTCTGCCAACCGCAGTGACTGCAAACTCTTATTATCAGCTCTCAATTGTAGCTATGTTGGTGCTGAGGGTAACGTTGTCACCTTTTTGGTTGTTGGATCGCTCTAGGATCCAGGTTTCCAAAATGTTCTTCCTATACTTGCTGAAAAAAAAGCACCAGTTTGTACCATTAGGGGTGAAAGGCTTGTCACTGGGGCGGTACCCTCAAAGGTACTGCTGTTCTACCCTCAGAAATGGATACTTACTTGCTTTGGAACATAAAAGTACGTTTTAGACCCTTAAAAGATTCACACAGGTACATTGAGGTCCTATAATTAGCCCTAAAGGGTACATAAGTGCTGATTGTACCTGGCAGAACAGAAATGGACTCCTGCTGTACCGAGAATGTGTATGTCCCTCAGGTTCCTTTGGATTTTGTGGTTTTTCCCTCATTCAGGAGACCTGCTGGTTTTGTGCAATAATTTTTTTACAAAAATCTGACGCTATAGTTCAGCAGCGGTAAGCGATGTATCCCGTCTATGGCGGACCATCTCCCACTGTTGAGGGAAAAAGTCACGTAAATCCCTTTTCTCAGTCTGCTCTCTGGGTTGTGACATTTTGATTTGCTGATACACTCACCTTAGGTGACACAAGTGCTTTATTTCCTGATTTTATCAGCATTTATTGCCACTTGACTGCAGTGCTGTTGGAACTGCAGTTTAACCCACCATAGATGCTGTATATGTACATTCCAGACACGTATTCATTGTCAGTGTGTTATTTCAATGTTTGCCATTGGGCTAATGCATTATTTTACTCTCCTCGATGCTCTCTACAATTTTTCATCTTAGTTTTCCCTTTAGTATGTTCTAAAGGAAAAAAAAAGATTTTTCATATGATGGGACCGTGTCACATACATATGCTGCATCTGCTGGTTGCAGCGCTTCACTGAGGCGACATCACTTTTATAATGTGAGAAATATTCAAAGCCAGGATGCCTTTTTTTATGGCCACAGCATTATTTCGAATGGATAATATCTAGATCTGGTACATCATTTTAAATTTCCCTGTAATTCAGCAGGACATATTTGAGATCTTTGTAAAAGATTGGGATCTCGACTAGAATTTAAAATAGGCCTGAATTTCCGCTGGCTTGAATATAGCTGCTGCATACTTGGGTCTGTGGCCTTTGTGGTGTTAAAAACCCAGTTCAGGTTTACAGAATTCTATAGGTTGTATGAGATCACACCGATAATAAGCTGAATTAAAACAAAAGCCTCCCGGAAATTGAATCCCACATCTTATTACCTAACACGCCCTATTACTGCTTCAGCCATCGTGTTCGCAAACAGACAAGTAAAACTCACAGAAGTACTGCTCATTATTAACATGCCACCACGCTCAGCGATGGCAGCGGTGAAAATATTTCTGCCAGCCGTAGGAAGAAGCTGAAATGAAATGGAGGGGTGCCCAGCTGAATGCATTAGTCCAAAACAGACAATGTATTAGCCCAAGATCTAATTATTTCCACCTTGTCCCAAAGGCCACGGTATTCATCACATCTCAGCCAAAGCCTTTCTCAATATTTTATTTTAATCTATTCACTGGCAGTAAAAAATTATTCTGTGTTTGCGTTCAAACTTACTCTCAGGTCTTTAATTTTTGAAAAAAGAAAAAAAAAGAAAGAAATGGCACTGTTGCCATGGCGTCAGGAATCTATTATTGTTTGCTTGGTGGTAGCATTGAGGAGGTGGAGCCTAGAGATGACAAGTTCAGTCTTTGAGTCGGTTTTTGCAATTTTCTAACAAATCAGTTTTCTGCCACTTTATTGCTTTTAGTGACCAGTGGTGACTGGTCAGCGTTCGAATGTTCAAAATCAAGAAAATTCTTATTGCATACTTATGAGCTCAATGCTGAAAAAGTTAAATTAAGTCCCAATTTAAAATCCGATATGTAATGCTGATTATTTACCAAACAAATTTGTGACGGTTCACGAGCCGTTCATTCTTGTCTTCTTAAGTTTGGGTACAAAATAATGTTGCACCTCAAATTTCCATCCCTCAGATAAATCAGCAATCTACAAACTATGCAAGAAGTGTGAAAAAAAGTTTTTTCTTTTAGAGGATTGGACAAGATCATACAGTTTCAACACAACAGATGGCCACTGAAACTAAGAACAGGGAAAAGATACTGTGTCAAGTATAAATTGATTGATTCGCCGTGTATTTCGTACAGTATGTTCCTTGCACGTTGGCTGTATTAGAAAGCAAATGTTACTTCAAATGCTCATCAAACTACAGTATCAAATAAAATTGCTTCTCTCCATTTTTGTCGCAGTCAAAATGGCAGCTTACAAATTATTTCAATCAATGGTCATCTGGGTGGAGTGTCCTTGCACTTATTTTTGCATTACAGTACTAATGTGAACTTTCGCCTTTTGTATGTTTTCGAGCTGCCATCTGCAACACAGACAATTCTGTGCAGTTTCATTTACCTCAAAGCCATGAAAACGGGCACCAGCAGCTAATTGCTGACCGATTGCTCTCGTTCTGTTCCTTTCCAGTGAATCTATTGGATTCCCGATCTGTAATGGATGACCTGGGGTGGATAGCCTACCCAAAGAACGGGGTAAGTCTCGCCACTCAAACCTGACCGCAAACTACATTAGCTGTCTCTGCTCCGAGGTACGTCTCAAGGTCTCGTATTCCCAAGAGCGAGGAGAAGGAGGATTGGAAGTAAAGAAAAATAAAAGCTATAGACCAAGCCTGGGGTCGGGGGTTTTACTGAAAGGGGATACTTTAAGGGAGACCACATTTCTAGGTTCTAATTACATTGGGCATTTACTCAAATTCCAATCAGTCTTAGGTAATAGAACAGTGCAGTCCCCATCCACTGTGCTCATTTATAATGGATTTCGGTGTAGCACTAACTTCATTATATTTCCCCTTTTTATGAAAGTTTGGCAATAACTGCATCAGGAGGCATCCATCCATCCATCCATCCATCCAACAAGGCCTGGGGTGTATCCCATCATACTGTGGGTTAGAGGCTGGACACACCCTCGACAGTCCACCAGTCCATCGCTGGGAAACACGCTATTCTGTCACACACTCACACTTACAGGCAGTTTTGAGCTGGAGGTGTATGTATCATATTTGAGCCCCTGAGAACAAAAGTGGTCTAACTGCATACATGTTCTAATCTTAAAATGATTCCAAAGTGGTCAATCTGTTTAGTGCAATTATAAATTGTGTAGTTCTTGTGCCATACAATAGGTGGGGCATATGTGCCTCGCTTTAAGAACGCATTATGTGCTCAGTGCTATGGTGGTCTAAAATGAGAAATGAGAAAAAAAAGGCAGTGACACTGTCGTTAACTCCTGGATAAGCTGTTTGTGAAGTAGGGACTGGTCATCCATGGTAACGTCATATTTATCTGACCACCCGTGGTCATGCTAACGGCAAATTGATTGATTGATTAGTGAGTGGCGTTCAAGTCTCATCACTACACAAGGAGTAAAAAAAGAGTCGGACCACTCTTGTTCTGAGGGGTTCATTTAAAAAGAGCATTTGTGGGTTTCTACCCAGGGGCTCTCGTTTTTGCTTTCTTCTGAAAGGTCAATGCAAAGGAAGTACAAAATTTTGCAGAGAGGCCCTCAAGTGTAGATGCAATTCTGAGCAGGTCTCTGAAATACTGGGTAACTGTCGAGAAGCCTGCCATTGCGGGATGGCTTTAAAAAAGCAAGCACACCTGTATAAATGTACACCTCAAAACCAGTTTCTGTTGGCTGCCTGTCATGGTTTGTGAGGTGTGTGCGTTGTTTGGACTTTTACTTGCGGCTCTCCTCCTGGGATGATATCAAATTCTTGGGCTATCGAATTCTTTACCCAGCTGGTTGATTGAGCTGGGGCGGCGCTTTCCCAGGATCTATATAAGCAGGAACTCCAGCATGGCTCCTTCGCTAGAGTGTCTGTTTTTTGCTAAGCACTATAGCCGAAGATATCTGTAGTCAGGTTTTGTATGACTTTCTATCCTCTGATTGTTGGAGTTTCTTCTCCCTTTTTCTATCTTGCTTTGCTCCCGTGGTTCAGACTATTATACGTCCTTAGGAAGCGCGAGTGCTTTCGTCTGGTCTGCATTATTCTCTGTGTTTGTACTGTGTCCGAGCTACTCTCTTTCTCTCTGGCCGTTGCGCTTGGCCTCTGTATACTACGGGCCAATACACTGCCAGGTTTGCTCACTGGGTTAAGGCTCCATATGATTGTGCAGTAGTGATCACCGTGGCCTGGGTGCAAATCTGAGCTGTGCCAGTGCTGACTGTGGCTGGTAGCCTTTTCAGATCAGCCCATAACCGCTTCATGCTGCTGGAATTCTGGAGGCGTTCGGCCGGTTTGAGTCACAATTGTTTATTGCTCTCGCACCTACTGCTGGTCAGCTGGGCGTTTGTCTGTGAAATCCTTTCCTTGCACATGGTTGTTTGAGAGCTACCCTTGTTCTGAGTGAGGTTTCAAGCCACAAGTGTAAAGATTAACAAAGCAGCAGTGACAGGCGCGTACTTCAGAGGAGGCCAGCAAACTGTTGCATGAGGGCATGCTTGTACGTAGTTCTCCGATTTGATATTCCAGATTTGGGTAGAATTGCCAAATTTGCCAGTGCCAAATTTAAGAGAAAAAAGAGGGTTTCTGTGTCCAAGCAGGTGGCTTAGCCTAGCGGCTAATAACCCAGCAGCTAAGGTGAGTGACTGTAAATAAGGACGCTGGTTCAAGCCCTGTGTATATCCACACTATGATTCCTACAGCTGTTGAGCTCTTGAGCAAAGCTGCTCACCCCACATTGTATGGGGGGGACTGGCTAAGCTGTGTTATTCAAGGAAAGTGCAAGGCATTTGGAACGGAAATGACAAAAGCCGTAATGAAAATAATGAATATAAGTGAATGAGGTGATGCTAATGAGTAGAGGGGAGGTGCAAAATGACAATTTAGCAGTGACCAGGACTGTTGCTAGCGGTATGAAGTATGCTGACGGTTCTCGGAGGCTTTGGCTCTGAGGAGGTCCACAGCAGATGAGAACGCGGAGATGAATTTGAGGCCCTGAACAAGACATTTTTTCACGGAGCCCAGAATTCCTAGCCATGCCGTCACAGTGGGAGTGCGGGAATAGAGATGCAGGTGAGGAGGCTCTGATGAGTGCACTGAGCTTGGAGAGAGAGGGAGAGCGAGGGAGAAACAAGGCCCACTGAGACGTCTCTCCGTCGGTGGAAGGAGACAAAGAGAAGCGAAAGTACAGGAGAGATCATCTGGAGAGAAACACACCGTGAAAACTATGACTGATAGAAATGTTTCTGAATCTGACACCCCGCCAAAAAACAATCAGTGCAGTTAAGTAGTTTGTTCACGTTCGTACTGCGATCTGACATCTGTAATTGCGATTTTGGTTCGCGGCCATGTTTTTGTTTTTGCGGATTTTTTCTTTGACTGAAGAACAAACAGGTTAGATGTTGAACATTTGGCAGTGATCTTCGCTTTCAGTCTCTTGGTTTAATTTCCAAGCCAAATGAATTCTTCCTGTCTTTGGATGTGATGTTTGTCCTTTCTGCTAGTATTTCATTTTTATAAATGTTGAGCCTAAAAAATATTTGGTCAATACTCAAACTCGAATTTGTGGTTTAAATGTTCTCTTGCCTGATTATTGTCCTTTTTAGGCCATTATTTTCGCTTGCATTATGACCTGTTGAACAGGATTGCGAGCAGTCTGAAGAGAGATTATTACAAAAATGATTGCTGGGCCTTTATGTTCAGGAAAGCTGTGTAATTGCTAAACTAATACTGTAATTCATGCCTTAACTTGTTTGCCTTCTGTTTAC
The DNA here is from genome assembly GCA_029721435.1 of Gymnothorax reevesii. NCBI lineage: Eukaryota > Metazoa > Chordata > Actinopteri > Anguilliformes > Muraenidae > Gymnothorax > Gymnothorax reevesii. The sequence continues at coordinate 85,453,334 of CM056583.1, forward strand.
AATTTTAACTCTAATACCATTGCAGCTACTTCCCAAGTGCCATTTGGAAGTAACTTAGATTAAATTTAAATTGAATCCCTTGAATGCATCTCTGATTGTGTTCATCAATAAGTTCATTCTGCTTTCCATAATAATACTAGGATTGTAGTTCTCATGAAATATCTGGGGGTATAAAACACATAACTCTCAAAAATATTACAAGTACAATTCATACATCCCAGCACAGCTTTTGGTTAGAACTTTGACTATCAAACTTCCTGCTACATTGAAGCTGTCTAAAAGTCACAACCAAGCTGTTACTCCCTTAAAGACTTACGGTATCTGTAGTAGGATTATTCAATTCACAGCTTGAGCTTGATCTATTTTAATAGGGACAGCTGGGCCAAGGAAGAGCCTCTCCGTACTTTTTATCCACAGCATGATGGAGGTCCTCCTACATGAGAAACTTCAGTTGCCAATTACGATTATTTGAAAACCCGTCGATGAAGGAAAATAATTGAGAACTGGCCAGGACTAATTGTCAAAAAGGCCGGGTCAAAGTCCCCACCAAATCCCAGTTAAATCTACGCCCCTGCCTGCAACACACCTCGCCGAAATTCTGCAAACTCACAGGCCTTGGTACTGATTCTACGATTGTACAACACGCTTGAAATGCCGATTGATCCGCCAAATAATCCTCACTAAATTATGGTAAACAATGCACAATGTGCGCGCGGGTGTTCCGCCGATGACGTCTCGCAGCGCGAATCTCGCATTGTCCCGTTCATTCTCGTTTACTTCTTGCGTCGGAGCTGCTGAGCAGATGTCATTTTAAAAGTATTATTCTGAGGTAGAGAAAGATTTTTTGGCAGTTGCGCTGCAATTTATGAATCTATACTACATATACAAAAGATTGAGCATATTTTTTTAAATTTCAAAATCTGCCCGTATTTCCTTTTTAACCCTCAGAACCAAGTGATTGTCCTTGTCAGAATAAGACAAAATCCTGAATCTGCTCAGCAGTTATTGACTGGAGGTGGACACTGATAGACTTAAGAATTAGAGTTTTCTTGTTACTTTTTAAATGCAATTTAAATGTTTTTTTTAAATGCAATTTTTTTCCATCCATCTCTGACTGCTTGGAAATTGTGGGTATTTTAAAACTATTGACCGTTCGTGTATATATGTAATTGATACTAATATAATTGCCATAATATTTTTTTGCCAAATTATCAGTAGATAAACAGATTATTGATGATTTAAAAAATTGTGTATTAGTTTGTAAAGTAGGCCAATCAGTTTCAGCTGCGAGATACTGCTACTCGTCATGGTGTTGTCTGTGATCTGCAACAGATCATGGATTAAATCCAAACGTTGTAAGCTTCCAAAGATGTAAAACTTACTTACCTATTGAGGAATTAGCAAAAGGAATAAAATTTTGAAGTTTCTCTCTCCAAAGATTTATAACTTTAATAATCCAAACTGAGCCAGTTTTAAAGCAGTTCTCAATTTTTTTTAATTGAATTCAAATTCTGTGAAAAAAAATCAGGCGATATTTGTGACTAAAGCTTCTTGAGCCATTTGGATCTTAAGATGTGTGCATTTAGTCATTTTAAACCTTTGGACGTTTGCTGTGTCCTCTTTGGCAGACGATTCGATATTTTGCACGCTCAGAATGCTTTCTGTTTCCTGTCATCGATTATCGTGACCCTCATTAAAATGTTTGCTTTCCCTTTGGCGTCTATATCTAAGGTTCTCACAGAAAAAGCCAGTTGATAGTTCATGCACGAAATTGCCTTTTTTGTCTCGAGGATTTGTATTCTAGTCATTTGAATACAATCCCATATATGCTGCTTATCTGTTCCTCATTTATGTGGCTTGAAGCCAAAACTATTTTTCTGCGTTCAAATGGAACTTTCTAGACAACATCCAGCTGGGCTTTGTATGAGTGCTGAAGTGCACAGTTCATGTTTTAGTGAATTATTTTCAGTGTTTCTGTGTACTTGGGTTTATTAAATTTCTTTCAATAATGCAGAGGCCTCCGAGTGCCTCGCCGCTGAGGCGTTTGCCTGTGAGCCCTGTGATTGGCTGTTTGAAGCCCAGCCATGCAATTACTGGCTATAGCCGGAGGCTCACGCGGCTGAGGTTACGATTCGCGCAGCCTCACCCCGGGATAGTAGGAGTTAAGGTGGATAAAATTAGTTAGTTTATCGCTGTCTAGTGACCACTTCTCCCAGAAAGCAAAATTCCTCTGGTTCATATCCAGCTCACACCTGACTCGTTCATCTGCCCCACATACCGCATGGAATGATGGCACTTGGGCGCTCCGCTCTGTTGAAAATTTCAACTGTCTTATCTCTGATGTTTAGAGAGTTATCACAATTTATTTTGTGTGGAATATTGTTGACTGTGGAAGGTACCCTAAACATACTGCAAGCATGTTCAAAATCTCCATAGGCTTAGAGATATAAGCAGTCAAAAATGGATATAGAACCATCTGATTCCGAGGAACGTAAGTTGCTTTTGGTCAACAAGTTCTATGTCCAACATAGGACCTAGTGCCTTTCCTGGTTTTACGTATGATTTAAATGAGGAAGTTCCATGTCCGTCAGAGTTGTTTTAAAAAAAGTTATGAACAAATTAAGAACGTTTTAGTCAATGAGTGGTTACCTGTATTTTATACTTATTTCACAAAAAATGTACTGGGACACCATGAAGGACGTTTATGACTAGGATTAAGACTAGGATTAATGAGTATTGAAAATGCTTCATACAGTCATAGATAAAAGTATTGCATCAAATTAACAGATTGATGAATGAGCCACCTTCTCATTTCAACCTGTGACACCAGACAGCATTGCCCTCTGACCAGAATCAATAGCATGAAAAATAGAACTTAGAAAAATAAAGTATATAGACGAAATGCAAAATTTGGCATCAAAATGCTTCATACACTCACATATACAAAAGTAAAATAACGACATGTATATCAAATACACAAGTTTATAAATGAGCTACCTTTCACATTTAGACCTGACACCGGGACAGCCTTGCCCGTCCAAAAATGCCAAATTTGAACATGAACAACTTTGAACAAACATTAAACAAAACTATTTTCATGATAGCCCTGTTCGGATCATAATGTTCAATATTAAAGCTTTATAAGGTTTCAAGGACAAGCAACTTTACCAGTACCGGTATCAAAATACCTTATTCAGGCATCAACGGCAAAAACAAGTCTCAGTCTATTTTGCGACTCCCTCCATGTATTTTCGGTCCACTGGGGGCATAAATTTTAACATAATTATGTATGGCGAAAATTAGGTGGGGGTGGGGGGGTGTTGTATCGCTCCCCCCCCGATAAAATTTGATTTTCTGTGAAAATAGCATAGGCCTATGTTCTGTAAAATCAACTACAATATTGGGGTAGGCCTAGCTTGGGCCTAAATGGTGAGTGGGGTGGGGTTCGGGTGGGGCAGGCGAGCAGGCGGTGGAGGGGGTAGGGGGGTCTCCCCCAATATCCCTGGGTTGCCCTGATGTCGCTGACAAATTTTAAGTGCACTTTTCAATAGTACACTAGGCCTAGAGTTGATTGTTTGAGAATCAAGTAGTTCTATGTCCGTGCATATTGACGAATGTGACTTTTCCAAACCAGTCCTAACACGACAAAATTATTGTGTATACATTGTTGGTGAACAACTTACCCATCAAAATAACCCATTAGTCTTTCAGAAGGGATCGAAATCGGACGTTTTTTCTGAGGAGTTCTCATTTTGAGCTTTACACGTGCTCCTTGGCCATTTTGAGCGAATGTCACATGATTCAGGTACGGACCCTGATTGGTTCCTTGGACATAGAACCACCTGATTTGAAACGAGCCCCACTCAGCATATAGAACTAAATGTTTTTACGTGTTAATATGGTGTAGACTTTAGGTAAGAGCTAGGCACTAAGTGACATAAACCCAACTGATTTTAGAATGTCCTGGTGTACTTAACTCCATTTCTGCGAAAAGCGGACATAGAGCCAGCTGATTCTCAAGGGACGATATTGCCTTCTTTCCCGTAAGATCCTCTCTCTTGAGGTCCTGCGAGCATACTCAGGTATTCTTTACTGAAATGAAAAGATACTGTGGCATCTTTTGAGAAAAGAATGAAATGCAGGTTGGAATCGATTTTGAATATATTCTTCAAGATAAAGCAGTCAATAATAAGAATGCAAATTTTAATGGAAATGGCCACAGTGAAGCGTTTCAAATGTGTAAATTGTAGGGATGTAACCATGTTCCGGGCCTCAAAAGCATGATCGCTGTGGGGTGGGTATTCAGTGCGGTGCCGCATTTAAATTTTTAGGTCAATACTGTATGCTGGCAACATGCAGCATTCATTATCAGTCAAATGAATGCCAGTGCTGTTTCCTTTTCAGTCAGAAACACAGAGGAATATAAATCATGGATGTGTTATTCTGCAGTCTTTTTTAAATACAGATGCCCCTTTAAGAGTTTCCTCTGTTTTGGCAGCAGCATAGGAAGTTGTTGGACTTCTAAGGAAGAGCTTCCCGTGTGCGCTGAGGATAACGTGAACAGCAGCTCCCAAGGGATCGGTCCCATAATTCTCTGCGCCTTAGGCCGTCTTAGTGAAGCTCTTTAAAGAGTAGTTCTTTTTTTAAAAAAGAGGAGTTTCTGTGTAGAATTTGAGTGAGAAGTTAATTCACATGATCCTCTCGGGTGTGGTAGGGCATTTTGGGTAATCACAGTGTCTGCCCTCACTGTACGTGAGCAGTCGTGTCGTTCTCTTACTCGATGCTGGAGGCTAACTAGAGAAGGGGAAAGTAGCCGCCAATGCTACAGTCTCTATCAGGGATGGCGCTCAGCCTGCCTGTTCTTTTCCCGACAAGTTGATTCTTTAGGGGCTCGGGCGGTATGTATGAAGGGACTGTTACTTCTCAGGGTGAAAGTCCCTGAAATCCCTAATAGTTGAAGGAGTATATCTTTCAGAACACGAGAATGTTTTGGCAAATGGAAGTCAACCAAGCCAACTGAAAATTTCCTCTTTATCTTAATAACATGACCTAGTTTACCTCTGCAGATGCTTGATTGGATGCGTATTTAACGCAATACTGCCGAAGAAGCTGGGAGAAACGTGCTGTACAGGAAGAATAAAATAAGTTGCTCTTCCCAAGAAGAGATAGGTAGAGTTGGGTTACCAAAAAGGCGACACGGTGAAGTAAATCCGTTATTAGGGAAAATCCGCCTCAAACATGGCCTTTAGTTGTTGACACAAACGAGCAAAAAAAAAGTGCGGGAGTAAATCTCACTGAAGTTAGTGTTTGTCCTTTGGAATGGCAACCAGGACTGCTCTTCAGTATAGACAGAAATGGGGAAAATGTGGTTTCTTCGCAAGTTACGTCTGGGTGGCTTCAGGTTAATTCACGCCAGCACTGTTGTGAATCTGACTGTTGTCCCTTCATGAGAGTGATTAGCTCACTCTCCTGCCTCTAACTGTTTAGACAGCAAGGAGGGCCGTTAGAACTTAATGTCCCCACATGAATAGCCCAGTCTAGGAGTCAATGGACAATAGACTTCAGTGGCCTGTCTGCAATGGTGCTGCACCTTCATGAATACGGCCCCTGGGCATTTCAAAATTAGTATACTGTAGTCATGCAATCATGCCCTTGTCCATATCACTGTGTCACTTTTTGCTAAAAAAAAGTACTAATTTTTATTCAAGGATTCTATCATCAAAGTAGTAACCATTTATATCAGTCTAAAAAGGCAATTCAGTTATGTACGGTGGACTGGTTATTGTTGTGGGTAGCAGAGTAGGGAGCAATGCACTCCCCTCCCACACAGATTTGGGGTTTCTAAAGGGGTTTTAGACTAGCAACATGCTACATATTTAGCATTCACTCAGGAAAAAGCAGCGGGTTAAGTAGGCAGGGATAAGACTGAATACTTTATGAAGTATTTTTAATGCACAGCTTCAATGCACACTTTTGCTGAGTATTGCTAAGGCACACTTAAGGGAATAATAAGATCGTTTTGCGTGTGTTATTTGATAGTGTGATGGCTTTGCAGTATGTGCCTCGATTAGCACCTTCGATTTTAATAGCTGCTACCCGCTACCCGGAGTGAAATTGCCATTTTTTTTCCATGCATGACCGTTTTTCAAAAATCGTCCGACATCAAGTCCTTCCTGGTGTCCAAGTGGATATTCACACCAAATTTGGTGATAATCAGTTGAGAAATGTCGGAGAAAAATGTGTACATACTCACAGACTGACAGACATCGACCTCAAATATATTATAGATTAAATAAATGATATTTAGTACAGACACCCCTGACACAGGTCCTATCGCAGACAGCTTCCATACACTAGCCGAGAATTAACTTGTTTCTATGTTGCTTCCACCCACATTCAACTATGTGTCTTTCTTGATGTTTTTTCTTTCGTATTTCCTCCTTCAGTGGGAAGAAATCGGAGAAGTCGACGAAAACTACGCTCCTATTCACACGTATCAAGTGTGTAAGGTGATGGAACACAACCAGAACAACTGGCTCCACACCAACTGGATTCTGAACGAGGGGGCCCAGAGGGTCTTTGTGGAGCTCAAGTTTACTCTGCGCGACTGCAACAGCCTGCCCGGAGGCTTGGGGACCTGCAAGGAGACTTTTAATGTCTATTACTTCGAATCGGACGACGAGGAAGGCAGGAACGTCCGTGAGAGCCAGTACACCAAGATCGACACCATTGCGGCGGACGAAAGCTTCACCGAGCTGGACCTGGGGGACAGAGTGATGAAACTGAACACTGAGGTGCGGGACGTGGGGCCCCTGACCAAAAAAGGGTTCTATCTGGCCTTCCAGGACGTGGGAGCCTGCATCGCCCTGGTGTCGGTGCGCGTCTTTTACAAAAAGTGCCCCTCCGCCGTCCGAAATCTGGCCCTCTTCCCGGATACAGTGACCGGAGCAGACTCCTCTCAGTTACTCGAGGTTTTGGGCACCTGCATCAACAGCTCTGTGGCTGAGGACCCTCCCAGGATGCATTGCAGCGCTGAAGGGGAGTGGCTGGTTCCTATTGGGAAGTGTTCGTGCCAGGCTGGCTATGAGGAAGTGAACGACACCTGTCAAGGTAATTCTTTCTGTTGCTCTTCTTCATGTGAGAGATTTCGGATTTTGGGATACAGGCTGGTGTGTCTGTACTGGCCTCTGTCTGTGTAATGAGGTATATTTATTGGTATTAGAAATTAAAATTTTTGCAGATCTCGTTTTAATCTTGGAATTCGTACAGGTGGTGCAGCAAACAACAGATACAACTGGAAAATGAGATTTATTTCTCTTGATACACAAGCGGTATTCATTACTTCACTGAATTGATAAATACTGTATCATTGGATAGGTTATTATATATAGAAACATTAAAACTTTTGTGTGAAAGTAATAAAAAATAATTCAAATTACATTATTTATATTTGGTTGTATTTGGCTCAAATAAAAATGTACAGCTTCTTAAATTTGCAATGTAAAAATATGTAAAATACATACAGAAATAAGATTTAAGGACAGTCGTATAAAGGAAAGGATTGAAGTTGGTCGGTTTAAATTGATGAAAAACCTCAGAAATAAAGTGTTTCACCCTGTGGTTTTGCTACTATGTAGTCCTTTTCAATCATATTATTATTCACTAATTTCTTCTGAAATGAGATATATTAATAATTTCCCCTTTTACTTTCAGTATTATAATCGTAATACATTGTTTTTGAAGGAAAAAACAGAACCTGAGGTTGAGAGAAGGGAATAAGCAATTGATTCAGCATTTATTTTGGAACAGATTCAGCTCAATGCATGTCATGGAGAAGAATGTCTAAGAGAAAGGCTGAAATAGCCACTCGCAACTTTACTGTCACAGTTTAAAGTAGAAAATTTGTGACTTCATGGTGTCTTTAAAAGCGAAAGGGAAGAAACAGAACTGAAAGGGCAGAGAATAAAGAATTTTCCCTTTCTTCAAGGTCAGTCTTTCAGGAGTGTAAACCCTGCTCTTTACGCTTAACTGGTATAATGGTGTCAAATTTCTCATGGCTGCCTATGCCCTGAAACTCAAGACAAGATACTCTGAGCACAAATTTATTCATTATTCGTGTTAAAGCTCCCTCACTGGCGGACAAATGCAGTCGCCTTGGATGTTGTCTACTTTAGAGGAGTATCAACGGATGGGAAAGAAAATCCTCGCATTTTATCTAAGAAACTTGACGTTTTTGACTCGCTGTTTTTGAGTTGACTCTCTTTTCGAGATTCTAGGACAGTTTTCAATCACCATGTCAATTTACATTGAATTTGTGGTTTCCATTGTTAGCGCTCTGTAAAGATTGAAATTAATGGACCACAGATTTTCTGAACTTGATGATTCTGTGTGATTTGTGTGTGTGTGTGTGTGTGTGTGTGTGTGCGCGCGCGTGTGTGTGTGCGTGCGTGTGTGTGTGTGTGTGTGTATGCGTGCACGCGTGTGTACTCTTGAATGCAGATGCGCCATTTTGCCCTGATTCGCCTTTTCAGACAGTCACACAGATGGTAAACACAGAGGGAGAAAAACTTCAAACACTTGAACATTCGCTAGGCTTAACTGTGTGCTAATCAGAGCTGCATTCACTCACCATACACTGCCTGCTAAATGCTAAGCGCGTGCAGTCTCCAATATTTCTGTTCTGCGCAGTGGCTAATGATACAGGAGGTATCAATCACGTAAACACGGGTTCTCGCGCACAATTTAGGCCCTTTCATCGCTAATACGCCTTTTCTGTTGCATATATTTTTTCAGCTCATCGCATAGGAGGCGATATATCTGTAACCTCGTTAGCTGTGATATTTATTCAGGCACAAAGAGGTGATAATGAGGAACTGCCGTTGAGATGCAACTATAAACACACCAGTATGCCGCTCCCAGGAATAGCTCGTAATGAAAAGAGCTGGGAATGGCTGCGCAATGGGACCAAAGTGACAAAGCAGCAGCTGTTGCAGGATGGCCATTACACTGATTAGCCGTGAGGACGGACAAACAGCTGAGCCGTCTTGTATTCGCTGGGAACTTCATTTCAAAACCTGTGGACTGTCTCAGGCAGTGGGATCGCAGATTTAGCGAGATAACTTACAGTTCCCCATTCGTGTCACCAGGTGGACTTTACAAGCCATTCCAAAATCTGCCCTTCCTGACATCACAAGGGGGAAGGGTGACCACCCATAATAAAGAAGGAACTGAATAACTGATTGGCTGAAGTTGATCAGTGCATCTTGTGATGTGATGTCACATGTGATGTCAATAAGGAACAGAGTTTGAAATGACTTGTGATAGGGAATCTGCACTGCACCACAGCAAGGGGCCAAGTTAAACTTCCCAAATGTCGAACATGGACCAAAGTCAAGACAGCTGTTCTGGGTTTTATTCTGTTGAGTTATGTGGCTGGTTCAGTCACACCGTTTTTGTGCTACTGGTCCCCTGGAAAGCCTCCTTTAAACTCAATACAAACCAAAAATTTAGCTGTGGTATAACTTGACTCTTTTACTGGATGCTAAAAGCGTGTTTGCCTTTTTTTAAACTACGGTTCTGTATCAGTGTGCGTAACATTAACCCTTGGAGCACTAAATGCAACTACTGTTACTGAAGGATGTAAGACATCAAAATCAAAGCTGTTGAAAACCTGTCATGTGGTAACTTGTTTAAAAGAGCACATGCAGGGGAGCTCTTTTAAACAAGTTGCCGCATGAAGGGTTTTCAACAGCACAAGATAATTAAATTCTTATGTTTTTACCCCATCCCGCCCAAAGGGAGAGGAAAAGGGGTATTGTTTTTGGTTCAGTTTGTTTGTGTGTGTGTGTGTGTGTGTTTGTTTGTGAACACTTTAGGAGCAAAACTAATGGCCAGATTCACCCCAAATTCTGTTTAGGGATTGTCACTGACCCAGAATAGATCGCTATTGAATTTCGTACAAGTAGGTGAAAGTATGTGTGAGGGGCGAAGTTTGTTGTTCCTGGCACCACTTGTTTAACATTTATTTGTGTTCTAAGGGTTAGCCATGGAAGTTTCTGGAATCAGAAACAGCATTATCCTGATGTGTGACTCGTCATGGTGAGGCAGTGCTGGGATTGGTCTCGCAGCATTGGACAGAATCCAAACTGTAGCAGCTTTGACCAATAGCTCTGTTGGGTGATGCACTTTTAATGCATTGTATCCTGGGAATGGGATGGCTCAGATGGATATAGTTCTGTTGTACATCATTATTTAATGTCTCATCTGATCGATTGGCTGTCTGTAGATCGAAATTGAAATTGCATAAGAAAGGTCTTCCTTGGACTGCACTCTCCGTAAGCCTAGTTGTAGTTTGCAGTGTGAAAAGAACCAATCCTTGCTGTTCTTCATATTTCCTCTCTTTGGAACTAGCAGTGCAGTTTTAGCTGCAGGTGAGAGTGAAAACTGATATAGCTGAAAAAAATAAACAATAACTGTGATGTATTTAATAACCCTAAAAATACAACTGACAGTCTGCACTGTAACACCATGTAAGTTTTTTTTCTTTCAATACAATGCGCTGGATTCCTGAGCCAGACCAACAAAAATTTGTTTCTGCCCAATACTTTTGCATTCACCTGCACAGTACGCATTAACGCAGTATTCTCTTTGTTGTGCTATCATGACAGATGAGCTAATTTTGACATTGCGGCTTCCTTTGTCGACGCCTTGTTGCGGTAAAAGGTTTCACTCAGGACCAGCAGTCTCGCCTTTGCGCATACAAAACCTGTAATTTGTAACGCTTATTTCCCGCAGTATCAGCGATAGGCAGGGTGCCCTGCGCAGGTTGGGGCTCCAGTGTGCTTCGTTCTGTGCTGACGGATTTATGTCATTGAGCGCCCAGCACAGCGTGCGACAGCGAGCCCCAACAATTTACCGCCGTCTGTCACGCTCCCAAGTCCCGCGGCCTCCGAGCGCGCTCAGACGAGTCGCGCGGGCGTTCAATCATCCGCCCTCCAGTATCGCACAGGGTGTCGCCCTCTCCTTCCTTCAGTCTCCCTCTGAAACTCCCTCCAGGAGCAGGACCACACCCCCTTAACCTATCAAGGCACAAAATCTATTTGAAATTTCACATTGTCACAGGATTGGCTGTTTGCTCAAGTGAATGAAAACCTCCGAGCGCAAAAACAAACCATGTGACAGGAAATCACTTGAAATTCCACATTCAACATTTTTCAAATTCAAACTTCAGTGCTTGAATGAGGACCACAGAACATTTGTCCTGAAATAGCATACACTGTAAAGACTTGCACCTTTTTTGCCAGGTATTTTAACTGGCACCTTTTTTGCCAGTTATTTTAACTGGCACCTTTTTTGCCAGTTATTTTAACTGCAATTTTACAATCAGTTTGTCACAGAGGTTCAGCGTATGTTAACTGTAAACCACAGTTAAATGCACGCAAGACTCCACTTATTGTTAAAATAACAAGGGGACGGTGCGTTAATTTAACTGTTAAATTCAGTCCATTAATGACAGTGTAGTCTACCTTTTTCAGATCTCATCTTGTAAGTGGGTTTATTATCCCCCACCAACACGAAGTGGGAGGGGGATATAGGTTTGACCTCCGTCCGTCCGTCCGTCCGTGCGTCCGTCCGTCCGTCCGAGATAAAGGGGACAGCTTTACTCAGAAACTACTACAGATACAGTAACCAAATTTGGTGTGTAGCTTCAGACCATAAAGGCCTTGATTGAGTTCGAAAATGAGAAGTGCACGATTGGCGGGGGATGTTGTAGACCATGTCGACTTGTTTTTCTTGTTCACATATGTACTCCTCTCGTCTCTGACCCTCACGTGCGATTTTTGAATGCGTGTTTTCTTTTTCAAAAGGACTTACGGCAGTGGGTTTGAGAACGGAGAGGAGGTATAATCGTTTAGTGGCTCCGCGCTACAGAACGTTGCCTTTGTACGGAGGCAGCCATGCCGGTCTCTCACGCCAAAGATGCATGTCCTTTCGGCTTCTTTTATGGTAATTAATGTCTAAAGCAGGTCGCTGTTCCCCATGGGATTAATATATGCTGGAAAACGAAGGGTCTCCCTTTTATTAGGCCTCAGCCGAAGGGTTGGAAGGCGAGGCAGCGACGGAGCTCTGAAACGAAGCACCGAAACGAAGAGCCGTCTGGAGAAATGGATGTCTTTCACGGTGAACGCAACATTAGGCCGCTACATTTTCTGAATTAATGAAGTGTGGCCTCCGCAGCTGCATATCACATTTATGCTAATTTCATCTAAAAATTATTGTGAAGCATGTCCGCCTTAAGCACCTGAGATAAATACACGGAGTAGCTGTTAAGTCATTATGCACACTGCGTAAAGTGTGTCACAAGAGGCGCAGGGCCCAGGTGCTATTGAGCAGGGATACGAATGGATGAGTGAAGCCGTTTAGAGCCCAGTTTCACACGTTGGTTTACGTAGTATATGCTTTTGTTAATTTGCCTTAACAGTTAAAACAGACAGTTGTTCATCTATAAATGTATAACCGAATAGTGCAAGTTGGAGTTTGCATGTTTTATTGTTTTTTTTTGCCATTTTAAATGTCCTTATGTACCTCCATTGTCAGGTGTCCTCAAACAATTAAAGCTTATAGCTAAAAACCTCAGGTTGTGTGCAGTGTCTTATATCTGCTGAGTTTTCTTGGATAAAAGTCTGCAGAACAAATTATATAACTCACTGAACCGTGGACAGAAATTGATGTTTTGGTTGGCTTATTTGACCTTTTCTGACCAAAGACGTTATTAACTCCGACTGAACAAAGCTCAGACCTGCAGTCTTTCTTTTTTTTTCTTTTCTAATTTATTTCTTTTTTTTCCTTAATCAGCAACATTGGCTGTGTCATAACTGCCCAGGTCCTCATCTCGGGGAAGGAGAGCTAATCTGCTACCCTCTCCTCGTCACACTATTGTAACTCAATAGAGGTCAATCAGATGCCTGTGGTTGGCTGCCTACTAATCGTGTGCTTCTAGGTGAATGGCTGTGCAGCCAAGCAGGGATTCAGGCTACACTACACACACACCTGAGGACACATACTAGTCCTGGAAAAAAATACTATCCAGAGCCTTTGTGGCTCTTTATCTTACAAATCCATTCTTACTTCTCCCCTTGAAATCCTGCTTGTTTGTTTTTTTTATTGAATTTTAAATCTAGCTCCGACAGAGCGCAAGTTATTTGCTCTGTGTAAATGTAGGTCAAGCGCGAACGACTGGCCAGTTCTCCAGCGTCTCTGAAGGGCTGTTTTTGACGTGGCTGTTTGCTTAAAATCTTTTATTAATCTTCAGCTACTGGGGGTTTATTCGCAGCTGTGGTGGTCCCCTAACTAACGACCATTGCTGGTCACTGTTTGACGTCCACACTAGTAACTGCCCTGCGTGCTTTGTATAGCGGAGCAGTGCTTGTTGATTTTAGCTTATCAGCGCTCTTTTTCTTGGTGTCAAGCTTCTTGATATCAATTGCTAAGTAGCCGGATTCAAATAAATACATATCAAATAGAGGTGAGCTTAGTATTTTATCATCTCACCTCGTCTGCTTGACCTTCATGGAATCTATTATGATATAAAATTCCCAACCCAAAATGGAATGAATGCAATACATGTATTATGCTGCATGATACACTATTTAAAGAACTAGTATTTCTATAATTTAAGATGTTTGGAAGCTGCTAGTAGCTGCTGACGTTAGCTCAAAATCAGGTTTGTGAGGCACATTCTCGATGAAAGGGGGGGGGGGGTTGGTAATGACGATCATGCTGCATTTTCGACACCAGTGAAAATAGTGTCTGATGACCAAATAGTGTTTGCAGGCCTTCAGATTGTGGAATGTTGGCAATATGCGCAAGACTCAGATTAGGCAGCAGCACCTCTGCATAGCGGCGATTCCATAGCGTGCTCTATGCAGAAGGATGGCGCTGGGTTTAGCTAATTGGTAGCGACGTTCATCTCAAACAGGAGCTGGGGGAGCCGCGGCAATGAGCTTTCTCTGCTGTGAATTTAATGGAGGGAATGCCTCGCTCGTCTCCGTGGAATTCAGGCTGGAGGCCTCGGCGAACGCTTTCTGAAAACGCCTGATCTCCCATGATCCCCTCTCTATTTTCATTCCTGTCATCCATTACTGCAGGAAATGTCAAACTCGATCTGGTCAGCCAAGTGCCGCCACGCGTAGATTGAGTCGCTGCCGAACACGGCCGTGGGCTCAAAGACGTCAGTAAGCCTCCTACTGTACCGTGGATGCCAGGGAGCAACTGCGCGGATTTTCGTTCTGGGGATCAAAAGTGCTTTGTTTTTTGGGACCAGTTCAGTGCATTTTCTTTATGGCTGACTTGGGCTACATTTCAGCAGCTCACTCCATCTGCACAGATGTGCAAATGCTCTATCAAAACATACAGAGTACAATGCAAAATGTTAACAAATATTGCATGTTTGGGAGCAAAATATTCTCGAGGGTTACTCACTCAGTATGTCTTGAGGCTTTATGAATATGTGTTTTTTTTTTCGAAAATCAGGCCTGGCTAAATGTCCACACATTTATTTCTCTGCATTTGCACAGACTTGAAAATGGCGGAGTGCGAGCCACAGGAGGTCCCTGCAGGTTGTTCTCGAGAGTTTTGTATCTGCAATATCAGACTCGCCCTCAGTAACTGTGAGATAAATTCTCACCTGTAGTTCCAGTCTTATTTCCAGACATTATAAAGATTCTTCTCCTCAACACTGTTTTGGCACACATTATTTTGTTAGATTACACCTCAATATTTCATACATCCCATACATGTGAGCATTTTATCTTCTGTCACATTCCTCTTTTGAGGGAATCCCACTTTCCCCCAGACGGAAACGCAGGATGAGGGGTATTCTTCTGTGACAGACCTACTGACATTGAGAGGGAGGGAGAATATTAGCCAGAGTTGATGTCTAATAATGCAAAGTTAATGATGTGTAATACGTGTGTGTTTCACGCATGTCACTTGCAGTTTGCCTTTTTACAATTGCTACCAAGTCAGGAAGTGAGCAGAGGTCACTGAAACTCCCGAACCCCCCTCCTGTCCTTGCCCATGTTTTTGTTGGGCATCAGAGGCGGAAGAAAAACTATATCCAGACGCCATTTTTTTCAATCGTTCCTCTTGGAATTTGCTTGTAGGTTCATTTTATTACAGGAAGGGGGTATGCAAATTTTTATTAATAACAAATTTAGTTCACTCATCCATTTATGATCACGGCCACTCCTGGTCAGATTGGCTGTGATCAGCTGACCAGTCACCTTGCGACCTGAATCTACTTTTAAATCACTATTTTTAGAACTGGACACAGTAACTACATGACTCCACGGGAGGCTGACGCTTCAATAACTCAGATATTCCCAATGTAAAAATATCTATTTATTTGAAATAACATATAATAGGCTGTTACATTTTTTTCTCCAGTAACACAGGAAATCTAGGTCTACAGCTGATTGTTTTGACCAACATCAACGCAGATCCATTTAGCTTACCTGTCATTATCCCACTTGGCCTCTTGGCCAGTTGGGCTTATGCTGGGGTTAGACGCCTTTGTGGTGGTCTGTGGTGTGTCTGTAAAGTTTCTGCCTTGTCAGCGCTCTAGTGCCTTCAGTTTTTCACGGATCCTTTTCACATTTTATATGTGTGTTTATGGGATGAAATTCTACGCCAAATTCGATTTTGGCCATGTTTGGCCAAGGGGGAGCAGTGGGTTTGCCACAATTTTTTTTTAGTTTAGTTTACTCGTCATTTCAGTTATATATTTCATGTTGCATACTAGAGGCACTCCTAGAGTGCAAACCTCCACCAAGGCAGCCCAGTCCAAATCTTGGTGAGTGGGAGCGAAGTTCAGTTATCGCGTGTCATAGAATTTCAAGATGGCTGCCGTGTTTGACTGATCACGGCCAAAATCAATAAGGTCCCTGATGTAATAGTGACTCACCCACAAAATTTCCATTCATTACTTTTTGAGTCATTTTGTTCACAAACAAACAGACAAACTGCACCGATCACATAACCTCCTGCAGCACTTCGTTGGAGGTAACTAGTCAAACCCTGTATTTTGTGTTTCAAGCAGTGAAATTACAAGAAAGTATATCCATGTCAACAGCAACGTAGTTTTCGGGTAGATGTTTCACGTTTGTTTCCGACGCCACTGTTGACACATCGGAACACATCAGCCCTTTGTGATATGAGATCACAAAGCACAGATGCATATGGCAATTGAAATGTGCGAAAACCTATTTTCAAATATTTTCCTTTTTTCAAACAAATTATTGGATTTTTATAAAACTTGGCACTGCACCTCCCCAATGAACTCAGATTTTGTGTGCAAAATTTGAAAACAATCCAATGCTAAATTTTTGAGCTATTCATCAGACAAAAATGTCTTTGGAAGACAGATGGAAGGACAAATGAAATCCGTGGTATTGCTTTATACACCACCCTATCAGGTCGAGGTCATGACAACCGTCTTTCAATACTGTGTTCACTTTCTCCAAAACTCAACATGTAACTCTGCGGACCAGCATGGTGATTGGTACAATATTTCACTTCAGTCTGCTAACACACACATAAATAGTTAATTGCTGTATTATTTAATAAATACAATGATCGTTGAAACCCTACGGCCTGCTGAGATGAAGAAGAGAGCAGGGATTTTCACAATATCTCCACTGGAAAATAAATTGTTTTAAGGTGATGCCATAGTGAAGGTGGAATGTTAACTGGCGGCAGCAAAGAGTCATGCAAGGCAGCGGTCGGCAAAATATTTTTTTTCCTGTAGCCCTCCTATTTAACCATGTCTGAAACAGTGGCAGATAGACACGGGGGTAAATAAGGCATGCCTGCCTGAACTAGCTTTGCCACCTACATCCCATTTCATGCGGAAAATGCGCTAAAATGAGCCAAAACGGGGCATCATTTCTGAAAAGAAAATAATTACCAGCATTTGTTTACTTCCAGGAATGAACACTAGGCCAACAATTTCAAAAACAAAAAAAAAAACTGTAGAAACAGGTGGTATTATTGTATATTCGCTGAAATCTTTCACAGGGCCCACCCATTGCAGTTGTATGAACTATTTAAAGACATTGAAAAGGCTACACAGACCATGGCATGATAGTTTATCAATCAGGGAGGAGGTCTTTCATTGGAGAAAAGTGGATGTCATCACAGAGGGGAATAAATGATTGATATGTTCTGTGCATTTAACATGATGTATCTGGGTTCTAGGTAGTTACCAGTTATAAAGGTGAATTTGTCAGGAAGTCGCTTAGAGAGGCCTGTCAATGATATGCTGTTTGTGCACCTTGTCAGATAAACAATCACACTGTTGTCTCATCTTCTGAGCTTCTGAATCCGTCCCTGAGGTGTTGATCAGCACATTAGGGACACATTTGCAGCTTTTTAATTACTGACTCTCGGGGTTAGCTACAAAATAAAGCACTATAAAAATAAAACTGCAGTCAATGTTTGACTGAAGTCCATTTTAAAAGCAAAATAAGTTGTAAATAGCTGTTAAGCAGCACTTATCATAAAGTCTGTCCAGCCAATTGCACAGACTAATAAAAGTAAGAGAGTGAATGAATCAAAATGAACTCATTTGGATTACACAAAAAAGCCTACAGTAATTGGTGTGGTCGTGGCCCTGAGGAGGAGTGTGTGTATTTGTGTGCGTGTCGGTTCTTGTTTGCACTAATTGCGCTGTGCTGAATGTATGGTGGAGGGTTCGTTGACATCTCTGCCTGAGGACCCAGCTGGACATCCCAAACTGGGAGAAGAAATAACGCACAAGTGAAGATAAATTTGCTCAGCAGTAATAGGGCTGCCCTTTATAAATGCCAAAAATAAATCCTCGCGTCTGGGCAACAGGCACGGCAAGTGCTGGAGCATAGGTGTACTTTCAGAGGTCTTTAAAGAGTGTGTCCGGACATTTGTCAGCCTGATGAATGTGTTATTAGGTCATTGAATTGCAGCCACAGTAGTAAACCTGTGATTTTACCGTATGTACTCAACACTGCTTTAAGCAGTCTGGTTTTGTGATGCGCAGAACAAGCCACTTTTATTTTATGTTGTTGGCTGTGAGACGTTCACCGACAGAATAAGCAGAACTGACTCTTGAGTGTGCAGTCTTTATTTATTTGTACCTGTGTTCTGGCTCCGTATTTAACCCTTAAATGGCCCCTGTGACAAATTTGTCACACGATTTTGGGGGTTGTCAAAACTGCTGACCCCACATAAATTTTGCAACCTAATGCCCAATGTGACATATTTAGACCATCAGTGCTGCCATCTGATGATATATCACATGATAGATCAGCACCCATTAATCACTGGATAAAGTCGACAAACAGGTAAGCTAATGAAAAATAAGCTATGCCTAATACATCAGCTATATCTCAACTACCAAAACAATGATGTACAAAAGTTCTCTTTATTTCCTAGAAACTTAGAGTGACATATGTCACAAAACTAAAATGAAGCCCAAGGTCACCAAAAATAAAAAATTGCTATTGGTTTGTTATTAGCCCCTCCCCAGGGCATATTAACAGAATACATGGATTTTTCTTTCAACTTTTACTATAGTTGGGCATTTAAGGGTTAATGTCATTATGGTCAACATGGATTGCAAAAACTTCTTTTGCCATCAGAAGCATGCGCTATGGGAGCTGCAGTGTGGATTTTTAAAACCTCAGAACATAGCCAGCTCTATTAAAGTTTCGGTTACACGTAGCTAACTACTCTGTTTGTTATAATGCTACAAAACTGTTTGCATTAGCATGCACTCCCCCTTCATCTCTGCTACTTTGATTTGTAATACAGATGTTTGTTTGTCTGTCTGTCTGCCAATCTGATATGTGGCAGTAAGAGCGGTAATTTGAATGTCGCCTGTTTCGTCTTTAATTACAGAGCCCTACTCCCAATTAGCCCTTATGCAACAAATTAAGAGTCTCCTTTTCTGCCCTGTCATTGGAACGACACCGTATCTGAAATTCCTGGAGGTGGTGTTGGGAAGTTGGGTGGGGTGGTGGGGGTGCGGTCATCAGGGTTGCACAAATGAGCCCCGCCAGTCAAGCGTGACAAAATCTCATCTCATCTTGAGAGGCCGGGGGGAGGGTGCCCAAACCACCCATAAAACAGCCTGATCCTGCAATTTCACGCCCCGCGTTTTACCAGGAAGTGTTCAGAGTAGCAATTACATCTGTATGGTTGGCACAGTTAACGTGCTACCGAATGAGGATGTTGGAATTGTGGGAAAACATCTGTAGAAATGCAATAAGGGCACAGCCTTAGCCCTTCAGCTCTGGTGGCAGGAGGGTCACAAGAATCCCTTTCGCACTGGAAAGTTTTAAGATCTGTACCAGGAGCCAAATGCAGAGTCAGAATAAAATTTAATAGTAGAGTTTATTATCCCCTGCCACGAAGTGTTAGGGGGATATAGGTTTGAGCTCCGTCCGTCTGTGCGTCCATCCGTCCATTCGAAAAGGGGAGAGCTTTTCTCAGGAACTATTAGAGATAGGACAACGAAACTTAATGTGTAGCTTCAGACCATCAAGGCCTTGATGGAGTTCGAAAATGAGGTGGGGACTGAGCCCAGAGCAGAATGACCTAGATCAGTTCAGATGGTGCAGATCAGGATGGAGGGCGTATCCGTGGCTGGCTACTGCCGATCTGGGACAGCTGCCAGGTGGAGTGCGCACTTCTCCAGCGCCGAGCTGTCAGATGGCAGTATGATTGAGGTTAGCAGGAATGCTGTCCCAATCCTGATGACCGCAGAAGGCTGGGGGGGTGTTCCTAATAAACTGGGCAGAGGAACAGACTGAAAATACACTTAACAAAAATATAAACGCCCTATTTGACACTTTTGAACTAGCATTAAGGGTTTTACAATATATTAATTCATACACAAATCGTTTTTTGTTCAATATAGATTGCTGTTCATTAAAGCAAGACAGTGGCGTATGGCAATCAGGGATACTCGTAGACACGGTTGAGATCACGATGAGGATAACGAGCGTGTAGGTTCACTTCTCTCAGGCGGTTCCGGACAGTTTGAGGTGTGATGCGTCTGTTGTGCAGACCCACTGTTTCATCTGCTGTGCGTGTTTCTGGTCTGAGGCGATCAAGCAAGTGGAGAAGCCGGATGAGACGAA
Source organism: Gymnothorax reevesii (assembly GCA_029721435.1). Lineage (NCBI taxonomy): Eukaryota > Metazoa > Chordata > Actinopteri > Anguilliformes > Muraenidae > Gymnothorax > Gymnothorax reevesii. The sequence goes on from CM056583.1 coordinate 85,473,511, forward strand.
CGTGTGCTCGAGTGCTCACATGTGGACGACGAGGGTGAGGTCGATTTGCTGTACTGCCAGTCTGTCTTAAACGAACTCTTAAACGCCCAAATGCCCGATAGTGAACATTCAGCTGTGCAGCAACCGCTCTGGTGGACATTTCTGCGTCCAGCATTACTGGATGGCACGTTCCTGCATGATCCGCAACATTGGTGGCAAGGTGACTTTTTTGATGAAATTTGACATTTTGGGGAGGTCTTTTACTGTCCCCAGTTTAAGAGAGTGTCTGAGTTCTGTTGACGCTGTTTGAGTAGCATCTGCACATGTCACACCTGTGCTGTGGGCGGAATCAATGCATCACTGAGCAGGTGCTCACTGGCAGAGATGAACACAAATGTTGTTTACAAATCAAGACAAATATCCATTTTGCACAATAAAGACATTATCAGCTCATTTAGGGTAACACATTTCATGTTACATAAATATAAACGCCCCTTGTAAATTATTTTTGTCAAGTGTAGATTAATAGGAGTGTGGTCCCCACCCTGGAGACCAACAGAAAGGCTATGGAGCTTATTCCTTCTGTGTTTCAATATCATTGAAGATTATGAATAATTTCCGAAGATGATAAACTTCTACTAGGAAGATACAGACTGGATACCAAAGGCCATATAGCAAGTGTGACAGTCCAGCAACTCCGCTCTCAAACTAAGGGTATATATGCCTATACTCGTGAAGAAATGGAAAACCTGAATGCATAACAGCCGGCGGGGAACGCAAGTGAGATGAAAACCAATCAAAGGAGAGAATGTATCTAAAAGACATGCAAGCTGCTGGATGGGAGGAGCCCCAAAAGGGATTCACACGAGGGTTAAGACAGGAAAGTCGCCGGATGTCAGCTCTCGTCAGATTCATTTTTTGGAATCGGGGTCGTTCCTGTACTGAATCGGAGTAATTCCTGTGCAGGATCAGGGTCATTTCTGTGCTGAATTAGGGTCATTCCCATGTATCTTGGTTTTTTGTGATACCCTTCCCTCATTTTGGGTTCACTTATTAAAATAAAAATAAAGGAAAATAAAGCTGACCTCCCAAGAGGAGGGAGTGGTGGCGGGAAAAAGGAGAGAGAAAAAAAAGGGTCCTTCCCATGGTGAATCAGGGTCATTCATGTGCTGAATCAGGGTCACCCCTGTGCTGAATCAGCGTCATTACTGTGCTGAATTGGGGTCATTTCGATGCTGAATCAAGGTCATTCCTGTGCTGAATGGCAGTTATTCCAGTGCTGAATTGGGGTCACTCCTTAGCTCATTCCCAGGGTTCTATAAACTTTTGAAATCACCTGTCATTACTGTAAATTATTGTGTCTGCCGAGGGCAGCACAGTGAAAAATTAGCCTGGGGTCTGGAGGCCTGTGGCCACCGGCCGTCAGAATGCCATGACAGCTGGAAATGGAGATTTCAAGCACTTGCAGAATACAAGCAAAGTGATCCCATAATCATTGACATTTATAGCAAATGTTCATAGGAATTATGAGTCATGAATAAAGTTCTGAAGAGCGTGTTTCTCATCACTGCATCCATGCAGGACTAGAGGTCTATCTGGCAGCACGGACAGCCGTAGACACAGATCAGAGTCACTTCAAAACAGAAGTGACAGGAACGTGGTTAAGCAGCCTTTTCGTGCCAGCAAAATTGACAGCATATTATCAACCACGGACGACTCTGTCTTTGAGTTAACAATAATTATGTTTACTAGCATCTGCCATCAAAAAAAAAAAAAATTAGGCATGGGTTTTTTTCAAAGCTTTTTAAAACCAGAATCAGACATGAAGAAACGAGATCATATCAAAGCTAGCTCGCTAACATCAATGCTTTCTGCAAACCAAGACAAGTGAAGACATTGTCACTGTTGGCTATTGTTTAGGAGCTGATAATTTTATTTTAACCTTACAACGCGATGTTGAAATTAATGTACCGCTTGCCTACTTGCGGCAGTGAAGTTGAGTTTGTTGTTTTGTAATTTGAAGCTTATGAAAAGAATAGAGCTCATTTTTGCAAATGTTGGTAAATTCATGTGTCGTTGCTGGTGGTTCTGTGATGCTCCCACTGAAGTCCACGAAGATCTCAGTAGCGTTAACTACAGTAACTAGATATCCAACTAACTTGGTTATATAATTTGGCGGAAAATTAAGTGATTCGTTTTATCCATTGTTTCAAACAACTAGTAGCTGCCTTGTCTATTCTATATAATCAACAGTATGCTAGTGCTTATCTAAAGCCATTGTTAAAAATGTTCGATTTGTTACCAACAGAGGCTTTTTGTTCTGAAGCAATCTCCTTTTTAAGTTCTGCCTTCAGCCCCTGTACTTCATTTCATATTTTAGTACCAATAGCTCCGAGCTAGCCAGCCAGTAACGTTAACTGCATGACTTCTCGCTCTGTGAGGCCAGCTAGCCGCCTTTTAGACTGATCGGTATATTGTCAAGGATTTGTTTGAAATGGCCCAGATTTTTTTTTTTTTTTTTTTGGTTGAGACAGACAAAAGCACCGGGAGGTACAATGGAAAACGTGTTTATTTAAGTCCAGACTTCTCACGCTTTTCTTTACTCAGCGGTTGGAAGCAATGCATGTGTTTCATGTTTAAATTGTTAACCCCCTTTGTGCAGAAGCCAAATCTGGCTATTTAGGTGTTACCTGATTTAAGGCTCTATAATTCAAGATTGCAGCTTTACAGACAGAAGAACTTTGGCTCTATTGAGTCTGGACACTTGAAGCATTTAGACTCCCATCGTATTTCTGTTTATTTTCATGATTTTGGTGGAGAAAAGGGGCTGCAAACACAAAAAATCTTCATGAAAATTCAACTGTGAATTAGCAAAAAATAATAATTCTTACTATTGAAAAACTGCTGGGGCTTAAAACTATACATTTCTGGAATCATAAACTTCTTAATCACAAGTACAATTCATCTTGAACATTACATTCTAGATTACCCGCTTGCTATGAGCCAAATTAGACAGCTACCCAGGTGTCTCCCCAAAGTCTGAGATCAATCAAAATGGTTAGTCATACATTAATCATATATTTAACACAAATTCACTTTTGGGGCATGAAATTCAGCATGAACTAATGCTTTTCTGGTTGAGTTTAGCATGAATTTATCAATATCAGTGCAGTTGAACATCATTGGTCACCAGTGACCTCTCCAAGCACAAAACATGCCTTTTCTCCATGATAAAGTTAACAATATTGTCCATTTTTCTTCGAACTCCCCCAAGCATTAAATAAACTGCTGATTAAACAGCTATAACATTCACACTGCAATGAAAAGCTAACCGCTCTCACATCCGAGCTCATAACCTTACACCTTACAAGGGTAAAAACTCACTAACTCAGCAATATCTGAATTCTGAAATATACCTTATTTTAACAGAACAGAAATATCACTTTCAGGCAAAAATAAAACGACATTTGCCTCCATATTCAACAGAATGGTGTAATGAACGTACCGAGGGATCTACCGACGTGCATGAGCTGCATGCATTTGGAGAAACGAAAACCTCGGCATTCGATGTCTTTAAACGCGGTATAAATTCTACAGCAAAAAGCCATATTAGAGCAAAATGCAAACAGAGTAGAAGTATAACCTGTTTTCTTCATTGATGCCCTCCTCCAGAGACAGATGTATCGGGTAGAAGGAAGCCTCCAGTACTGTTTTATTCGGAATAATTCCCATTGACCGCGTCCATACAGCGTGTATCTCGTAAATGAAACTGAACACTTCAGGCCAGTTGCGGGTGTCTTTGTTTCTTTGATATCGCATTTCTATTGATATAATTTTCAGCTGCGCAACCGAGGCCAACATTCGAAGAATACAACCGACCTTACTTTAACGCTTAGCTTTGTTTCTTATTCTTATTGTCCGATCAATGTATTTCAGTTACTGAGGAAAGTTTAAACACTCGGGAATTGGATAAGAAACGAGTCTATTAATACATCGTTGCCGGGGAAGCTTCACGAGGGCGTGAACTATAACAGTAGAGTTACGCAGATGAATCTGAGTATATAATTGAGTGACTGGCTATCGACACCAGTACTTGGGTGGATAGAAGGGAGCGCTGAATTTGTCAATGGAGGAATCTACGCGTTAATCCGTGGGAGGGAACGACGCATATTTTGTGTGTGATGACTGTAATTGACTGTAGAATGTGAGAGAATCAATACTAAGTCGGATTTTTTGCTTCACAAAACGTATTTTTTTAACCACTAATTTGAATACTGTTGGTTCACTGTAGCTAAAATGGTTGCTACAGAGTACTAAGTTTTTTTCTGTCGCAAGTGATAATTTTTTGAAACTACTGGATCGATACTATGGGCAAGGATATAGACCAGTTTGCACATCAGGCTTAGCTGAGGAGTTTAATTCATGCAACTCCTAAAAAACAGGGATTGGAGGGAACTTCTCCATACTCTCAATCGTGTTTCAGCTCTGCCTGCTTGTGAATATTCCATAACTGATCCCGCAGTGCCATCTCGTGGTCGAGCACTGTAACTAAGTGCTTAAATTTGCAGCTCTATAGACGCGAGCGTCTACATCTGCAGAAAGGGGTTAAATGAAATAAGATCATTTGAAAAGTCTTAATGCAATTCCATTGCTTCCAACCTCTAAGTAAAGCAAAGCGTGAGAAGTCCGGAGTCATAATCAGTTTCCATATTAAATCCACTGTAACACAGGTGAAACTGATAAATGTAACGTATGGAATGTTTGGAATGTAAATATGCCACAAAAACTCACACCGAATGCGTGACAGTTGACAGGTATGCGTTATAAATGAAAATTGACCACACCTGATAATGTTGAGAGTTTTTGGAGCTTGTGTAACAGTAATTTAAATGAATGATTGAAAATAGGTCAAGATTTGGGCTATTAATGCTCATTTTAACTTAACAAGGAGAACTGGTGTCACCTGATGGTCCTTAGGATTTTTGGAGGCAAGTAAAGTCAATTTTATTAAGATTGAAAACAGGCCATGATAAATCATTATTTTTAAGGGATGGTTTGTGCTTCCCCTATTGCCAGTTCACCAGCCGCTAGTGCTTATTCATACTCTTAGAAATACGTTATTCAGTTGATTTACCTTCCCCATACGAAGCTAAAACCAGTGAGCACTCATTTTGGGAGAATATGCTCACAGATATGTTCCAGGTCATTCTCCTGAGTGATTATTTGGTTGCTTTCCCAAATCTAGAATTCAATCATTTAAGTTGATTGAAGTGCCGCCCGAAAACCAGTCTGGAAAAGGTTTCATTTGGGCCTGTTCAGTGTTGTTGTTTGGGAAGATGTTAGACGTCGATGAATCGGTACATGCTCAGATTTTCCCAAAGCTTGCTGAAAGGGAATGTGATCCTGAGCTCAAGTGTGCTCCACAGCTCAAGTGGTCCAATTCCCCCTAAATCATTTTGGATCACAGTCTTGGCTTGGAGAGGGGAGACTTATCGCCATGAAACTTATGGAAACGAGCGGAAAGGTTATATTTTGTTTCCATCCGCAGTTAGCTTATGTGCCCTTAATTTGTGAGCAGAAGCATGCACTATACAATATTGCTGCAAAACTTTTCCAAAAAAAAGTCCTTGAGGCAACTGCTAATTTATCATATTTGCCATAGGAGAATTATTTAGAGAGTTTGCATTAATTATTAGGCCAGTTATTGTTTTTTGTTTTTTTTTTTTCAGAGGAGGGAAAAGGGTCACAGAGCATACTGAGAAGTTCGGCGAGCAATCTTTGTACAAATAATCAACAAGTCATGTCTGATTCTCATGAATAATTAATGACATAATTTGAATACACAGACAGTTTCATTATGCGTCATCCGCTCTTGAATTACCATCAGGGAAATGAGTGGCGGAACAATTCCTGTTTTTCATTTTAAACGATCCGAGGGCCTAACATTTTCCTTCCTGCATTCAAATGTTCGTTGCAAAAAAACAACAAAAGGGAGCGCATCGCAAAATAAGATGTAAATGAAATCATATTGATGCTGCTCAAATTTAATGCGGTTTTAATTCATATTCCGTATGCACTGCTGTGTTTGATTAAAGTGTGGCATGTCGAGTTCCGCAAAGATTACGGTGCGCTCTGGCAGGGGGAAAGAGAGACAACTCAGCGGTGCTGGGAAATCGCGACCGGCGTGCAAAGGAGAGCAGCCCGAAGCGAATCAATCTATCTCTGAATAAACGGTGTCTAGCGTGTCATAATGACGGAAGCATTGCGGTGAATCCGCTCGGCTGGAATTCAGCATATAATTCCTCTTTAATGTTTCATGACAGGAGTCCAAGGTTCTGTCGAGGTGAATCAGTCGCCTCTCCTCAGTGTAGACCCTCCTTACGCAGATTTTCTGCACAGGCATTAAAACCTTCACTGGCAAAGAATAAAGTTCCAGCAAGAATATATTTAATATTCTGGTGTTTGTGCTGAGATGTAGACCATTGAAAACAGACATTTGACTCATTGTACTTACTCATCTGCACTGAAAAAATGTGTTTTCTGTAAAAATAAAACTAAAAGGACTTGTGATGAGTGCAAACATGATTTAAATTGCTCAAACAGAAAGGCATTCTACAGTATTTGTGCGAGTGAAATGGGTTTGGAAGTGCAAATTGAGTCTAGGGTTTCGGAAGTGCCTAGAATTAGATTAAATATCAGTAAGCCACTTGGCAGTGTACTGGCCTGTCGTAATCCAATAAACTGCCTACAACTGCTTTATCCCATTCTAACACAGTCAGTAATGTAATTTCATATCTCTGTGTTTCTGTCAGGAAGTGCTTTGGTATTACAGTATTGCATCAGTGCCCAAGGAATATGGCATATGAAGTGCTTCAGTGCAGTGATCTGCGATTTAAATGCTTTGGAAATACATCAACAGTTCGATAGTTTTAATGATGTGTTTACAGAAGCAACGTGTTGTATATTAAAATTGTATGACTGCAATGACATTTTATCGGGCCAGTGTCACTCCAGTGATTGGTACGCTGCATTACTATAGTGATTATTTCAAAACCATCCTTGTCCTCAAGGCATCTATTTGGTGATCATTCAAGGGCCTCGCTAATTTGAATAATTTCATATCTGGAGCAATGTGAGTTTTATATTTCATATTCCTGAGTAGCACTCAGTAGTGTAAACATTCAGCCATTTCACAGTCACTATCTCCATCCTAAAAGCGGTATTGGAACAATTTTTCTGCTAGCTTGCTCACTAAAAAGCAAATACGGTTATGACCGACCTGAGCCAGAAGTTGCTAGCAGGCTTGCTTGCTAGCGTTCTAAAGTCTCTGTCTCTATATGGTGCGCTAGTTCTTTTTGAGTGTGGCATTTATTTTTAAGCATCTATGCTCTTGTGCTGTGAAATCTTATTATGGGTATATGGGCATCCATTTGATTGTAACTATAATACTGTATTCCATGCGTATTCGAACATTAAATGCTTGAAAGTTAAATTTCCAGGAAGAATACTGCAGTAGTATTATGTCTGTAACTGGAATTGGGCTGTAACCTGACTTTTTTGGGAGACACCAGCTGTTACTGTATCACGGGACACGGCCCGACTGATTTTCAGGTAATTTTTTAACACAACCAATGTAAAACTAAATAAATACATTTATACTGAAGTCGTTCTCGATTATATTACCGGTATGATCGCCAATGTCAGAAAAAAGCAAACAACAATGAACCTTGTTTGTAGTTGCTTCTGCAATGCAAGTTTTTGCAACTTATTATGCGGCACTCGTAGCAGTGGAGAGATGACACGCATCATACGACAGCGTGCCAGTACATCCCTAGTATGCGAAGCATGGGCATCCTGAGGGGCCACTCAAAAGAAAAGCATCATGGGACTGCATGGCATCTGATTTTCGAATCACCATTTATCATTGAATGCAGCAGGAGGCTGGATGATGATAATTACAAGGTCACCACGAGCACCATGCAGCGTGAAGAGGGTTCTTGTCGTGAAGTATGGCTTTCGCTGTGTGTCACCACTTGACCATCTGTAGCCGAGGGGGGAAAAATGTGATGGAAAGGAAGTCCATTAATGGCTGGCAGGGCTGGGAAATGATCACAGAGTAAAAGAACGGGGCCATTTGTGAAATGCAAAAAGGTGCACATTTGCCAAAATCCATAATAACGCTGTTTTATGGTGTTTTTGTGAGTACATTGTTTTAGTACTGCATCGATTTTATTTTTTCTTTGTTCCTGGCAAAAACCTGTCTGATGTTGATTTTTGAGGAAACAAACAGGAACTGCACGGTCAAATGTACGCGGACACGTACTCATTCAACTTCTCATTCCAGCATCATGGGTAATGGGATATTGATGGGGAGCTGTGCTGACAGCCCATACTCTTCTGTGAACGTTTTCCTCTCGAATGTTGAAACGTTGTCTCCTTTCCTAAGCAGAGAAGCATTTGTGAAGTTTGGCGGTGATTTTGGGCCACTAAGCCTGACTTGAAGTCTATCCCAACAGTTTTTGGAGGGGTTGGACGTCAAGAACTATGTGAGCCCATATTCTTCCACCTGTCAGCACTGAGCATCAGTGGATCTCGCTCTGTGCAATGTGTCACTGTATGTGGATTAATATTCAAAAAAGTAACCCATTTTCAAGGAAATGCGTAGCATAATAATGTGTGTTAAAAGTGAATGGGTTTGAATACTTTCCAAAGCCTGTGTATATGCTGCATGTACATACATTTAAGTGTTCAAGCGTCACTGCCGCATGTATGATCCAATCTGCTTCCTAATATTCGGATAAAGGGCTGTTCACACAGGAGACGTGCTTGCGTGCGAAAAACGCGAGACGCGCCGAAACGCGCTCATCTTTTAAAAGCGAGCAGGAAAGGAGAATCATTAGAACGTTGCTATGACAGCATCCTTCTTAAAACACGGGCACTCAGTGTTTTAACACGTTGGAAGAGATGTGAGTTGAAGGGAGGTGTGCCTATTGCATGTTATCATTGATAAATAATTTAAAAACGATGCATTGAAAAACTGACACGTCTTTTGTGTGAATGGCCCCTAAAATTGTGATGCACAGTATTTGCCCCTTGAATAAAACCACAATGGTTTAAATGGCTTTACATTTGGCAAAAAAAAAAAAAAAAGCCATTGCAGGCTTTAGTTTTGGCCACAGATGGGCAAGGTTAGCATTTATAGATGGTACAGTAGCAAATAAAAGCGTACTGTTCATTCGTCCACTATTATAACTGGTTGAAATTCAGTGGATGTCTGGGGCTCATGAGAACTTGCATAAATTGCAAATGTAATGATGTCATGCAGTTATGTGCTTAATATGTATGTCATGGAACCTCAGGAGACTGTGTGCCATACATATCAAGGAGAGGGAAGTCATCTTTTGGCAGTCAGAGAGAGATAACATGCTGGGATAATATCATGTCAAGGCACTGTATGTGTGGTCTTATTCTATGTGTTTGTGACAAACATACAATATACAAAATCACCACAATTTGTTTTTTTTTTTTTTAGTTTATATAATTTGTAGATAAGCACTTCTCATATTAATGTGAGTGTTCTAAAATCTTGTGTGCTGTAATTTAGTATAATGTTAGCCTCATTGTATCTGTGACGGTCCTGCCCTACAGGCCCTCCCTCCTCCTGTCTGCACCTCCACCTCAACGAGCCACAGCTGCTGCTCGTTGAGGTGGAGGTGCAGGTTAGATTATTTAAGCACTGCACTACCAAACACTGCACTGCCAGTTGCTACATTCTGTGTGTTATGGAGCCCTGTTGTTGGTTGCCGCTGCTCCTCTGTGTTTTTATTGTTTAAATTAAATATCTTTTTATATTTTTACCCAGCCTGTGCGTGTGGGTCCCTTATGAGCGTTTGGGTACATGGTCCCAGTGCCCGCCGTCTTCGTGTCCTCTGCCGGAAGGGGCAAGACCATGACAGTATCATTGCCTATCTCATTTTTTAAAGTTTATTTATTTATTTACTATTTTTTTAGAGAATGGATTTTTTTCTTTTAGATTTTTTTAAGTTTTGAGAAAAAAGGAAAGAATAAATTTTTTTTTTTGCCAAAACAAAGGGACAGGCAGCCAATATCTCAGTTTGGCAAGAATATGATTTAGGCACTTATGCTACGAGGCTAATGACAATCAACTTTGTGCCTGACTGTTTAAAGGGAATTGTCTCAAAAGGCAAATCTGTGCTGTACATTTTGTCTGTTATGCTGTTTATCGCACATCTATGAAGTGTTCCGGCCACAGAGCATTCATATCCTCGGACCATCTTGTGGACAAGTGTGCTTTCAGGCGTTATTGCAATGTAAGCAAAAGGTTGGCAGGGTTAGCCTGGGTTTGCAGAAAAGGCCTGGGTTTTATACTAATGAGCGCAAATTTCTTTCAAGCAAAAAAATCGTTGTCCGTTTTACATTTTCCCTTGAGTTCACTGCCTGATTTAAAGACAACCCATCAAAACATGTATTGACCTTACACCTCATTCTAATTATATCAACTACATTGTGGCTCCTATTATGACTTCATGCAATCAATGGCAGAATCTAGTTATGATCCATTAAAAAAAAAATCCAATCACTTTCTGAAAAAACTTATTGTGTACATGTGCATTATAATTAGATGTAACTTCCTCCCCAAGAATTCCAAGAACCTGACGAGGCTATTGGTTTATTAGGGTTTCCCTTTGGCTAATGGCCATTCTAAAAGGCCTTCTTCATACGTGCAGTCGTCATTCTATAATTCACTGTATATGACAGCTGGTCTTGCATGGAAGATACCGAAGCATGTTTTCTAATCCGATCTTGTGCAGCGGATACTGGTCGCTAAAGAATGCTCGCACCAATGAGCAAAAACATTAAAACCTCTCACAGATGAAGCGAATAATGCTGATTTTGTTGTAACAAAGACACAAGTCAGGGTCCGCAGATAGACTTTAAAAGGTTGACCAAGGGTTGGTCTGTGTATTCGAAGTGTTGGGTGAAGGATCTGAGCGACTTTAACAAGGGCTGAATTGTTATGGCCCGACTAGTGGGCTAGAGCATCTCTGGAGCAGCAAGGCTTCTGGGTTTTACCCAGTCATCACAGGAGTGTAACTACTGAATGTGATACAGGGGGAACAAACCATTAACCAGTAATAGGTACGGCACCTGAACCTCATCGATGCACAAGGGCAATGATAGCAATCCCAACAGAAGGGCCACTCTGCCACAATTCACCGAGAATTTTAAAGATATTTGCATGAGAAAAGTGTCACAACATAATGTATGACTGCTTTATTGCTGCTGCCCAGTTGGAGTGCCCATTCTTACCGCGGTCCGTCTCCGAAAACCCCTACAACGGGCATGTGGGCATCGGACCTGGACCTTTGAGTGAGTAGAAATGGTTACCTGGTCCTGTGAGTCCCATTTTCTTTCACATCAGTTGCATTGGCCAGGCACAAGTGCAACATTTATCTGGGTAGAAATGGCACCAGGATGCATTATGGGAACAAGACAAGCTGGATAACTTGGAGAGGGGAGCTCTGGGAAATGTTCTGCTGGGAAATCCTGGTCCAGGAATTCAAGTGGACATCAGTTTTATTGAGCTGCTTGGTGGCGCGAGGGGGGAAAGTGATTATAATGCTGCGGCTGATCCACGTATATATCATGTGACATCTATTTGGTGTGTACATTTGCGATCTGAGATACCGATTTGGAAACGTCCTCAGCTGTCTCGCGCAGCTGTATAATGTAGTGCGGTTCGAGCCCTTCAATCTCATTCATCTCTTCTGTCTTTGGCACTGATGTAATGAGCAGCACTGAGTAAGAATGCGTTCTCTCGAGGGATGTATATACACCTCCACCATTCCCCCAGAACAATCTGGAACAATAACAGCGATTCCTATATCTCTGACCCGCCCCACTCAGTATCATGCATTCAAATGAAGAAGGTTGGTTTTATTTTGCTAAGGCTGAAGTGTGAATTCGCTGTGCTGATGATTTCTGAGCCTCGCCATGGACGGGAGCCAGTCGCTACCTCTGCTGTCAAGCCTCTAATGTGCACCAACGGAGCTTTAATTAATGTCTTTGTCTGCTCATTGGACTGCATGGCACACTGGTAATCTCCTTTTACCCGCGGTAATAAATGATCTAAATTTACTTCGGCGCGGAGATGAATGGAATGCATATGCATCTGCTGCCAAAAACAGACCCCGCTGAAACGAGCGAAAGATCACTTGTGCGTCTGCGCCTGGAGGTGACCGTGTCTTTATTTTTTTGAATATCTCTCGCTTAAGGTAGAGTGCTAAAAGCTTTTCATCAATTCCTGATGGTGTAATTGCCATTGAAAGAAATGTATATTTTTTCAAACCAATGTTGGCCTATTTCCAGCAACCTGTGTCTGTGCTCATTACCAGCGGTGTTTGTTGATATGCCAGAATTTATGGAATTGAAACAACAATGGTCTGCTTGTATTTACTACTATTTTGATAGTTGATTATCATCGCAGCAGCTGGGATGCTTTATTTCAGTTGCTTAATTTGTCACGTCCTTCCCCTCCTCTCTTGTGCCTGAGCGGGAAGCTGATTGACATCTTTAAAGAGGGAGACACCCTTCATCTGAAGTGAACTGCAAACGAAAGGAATGCCTCTTCGCTGTTGCAAAACATATTTTGTTAATTTTGCGGCAGAGCTGAACTGAATAATAATGCTTAAGCATCTGGATTGAAACACTCACCAAATCCGCCATTTTTTGTTTAATGGTGACGTCAAATGTCTGAGAGCGCTTTTACAGCATGAGGTAAAAAAAAAAATCTCTCAATGAGAACCCAATTGGAGCGCTTTCCGTTGAATGTTCTGACCCACAACAGCTGAATACACTGGAAATTTAAGAAATAATTTTATCCGCCAGTACAACAAATGCTTTGCTTTTAGAACGCACACTACCACTCAAAAGTTTTGGATCACTTGCAAATTTCTTCTTTTTCTAAAGGAAAATACATTTTCATGGATTTCACAAACATTTTTATCCATTTCACAAACAATTAAAATTAATTAGATGGTTTTCAAAGAATGATCTACATTTTTGCATAGAGGCCTATTATCAGCAACTGTCAGTTCTCTGCATCAATCTCCTGGTATGGCTGCTAATCCAAGTTAAGCATTTTGTAAGGCTAATTGATTATTAGAAAACCCTTCTGCAAATGTGTTGCACAGCTGAAAACCACTGAACTAATAAGAGAGCGCAAACGGGAGCATGGCATTCTTGAGGTTGTTTATTTGTTTACAGGCTCAAAATGGCCAGAAAGAAAGAACTTCCTTTAAAGACCCATCAGTGTATTGTTGTGCTTAGAAAAGGGGGCTATTCAATGCGAGAAATTGAAAACTTAAAATCTCTTACCATGCTGTCAACTATTCCCTTCAGAGAGCAGCACAAACTGGCACTAACAAGGACAGAAAAAAGGAGTGGGAGGCCCCAAATATCTGAGACAAATATATGAGAGTGTGTAGTTTAAGACAAAGACGCCTCACAGGTTGTCAACTAGCAGCTGCACTAAATAGTTCCCGTCAAACACCAATTTCAGTATCAACAGTGAAGGTGCTTTTTTTTGATGAAGGCAAAAATTTGAAGTACATTTTCATCATTTTCCATTAAAATCATTATTTCTAACTCAGACAATGTCAGAATGTTCTGTTCATTTGCTATATTTCCTATTCAGACTAATTTCATGTGTGTTTCCATGGAAAACAAGAACATTTCCAAGTGATCCCAAACTTTTGAGCAGTAGTGTATAACAAAAATGCTTTGCTTTTATAACCAAACATACACGGTCAAAGTGGTGGTAAGTACCCTTTGCACATACAGTGTACAGTGTATGCTAGCTGGGCTAAACACATAAGCTAGCAGTATGTAATGATCTAATCTGCAGCAACCTCCCAGATCCCAGAACTGTAAATGAAGTGACTTGCTGCCTTTGATTGTAATACTTGCGCAAATGTAAGTATCCAATCAATATAATAAATACGAAAGACAACTCCTGTTTCACTCAGGCATACTTTGTAGAGAAGAAACTAATAATATGAGAGAAAAGATAGATCGTAAAAGAATCTGCTGTTGCCAGACAACCAACATAGGAATTAAGAGGAAGCGCTAGCTCATGCATTCACTGTGAGGTACCGTTCAGGAACCACTCGCGAGAGACAGAAATCCCAAAAACGTATGCTTTTAATGGAGTCCAAGTCAAAGCCAAAAAAATACAGGAATTGCCAAGCCACAATATGAAATCCAAAAACAGTGTCGACTAGACAGGCAGGGGTCAGAACCAGTAAGACAGATGAGCAGAGGTACAAAAACAATCGGAAAAAAGTCATAGTCGATGAACAAAGCCAAGGGTCATACACAGGGCATCCACACACAGAAATCGTAATCATACAAAAATGGGTAGAATTCCAGAAAGACAAAAACAATACAAAAGGGCAATGGCAAGAATCGAAGTCGGACAAACCAGTAGAAGAGAAACAATACTCAATGGCATACACGGCGCTCTGCACAAAGAAATATTGATCAGCGTTCTGACAAGAGCTATGAGTGAAAAGACTGCTTAAATACACACAGAGAAGGTCACATGCAGGAATCAGGTGAAGAGAATCAGACTAATTACAACGGGAGAATCACATGAGGGAAGCCCTAACCACAATAATAGGCGAAAGACAAAACACGAACGGGAATCACACAAACAGCCTATGACATTTAAACAGTTCCGGTCCAGGAGTTCTACGTGCACAGATAACGAGCGCAGGAGAGTGATTAAGCACGTGCGAGAGATTTCGCTGAAATTCAGGAGAGGACAGAAATAGCTGAGAGGCGGAGATCAGAACAGGGTGATTGCGGAGAGGGAATTAGTCTAAATTAGTAGCGGTGCAACTTTACGTATTAGAGTGCTTGTTAGTAAGTTAGTAATCTTATATACATAGATTAGTTGTGTTTGTAGACTATGATACAAAATACAAATGTTAGTCTTGTTAGTAATCAGAACAGGAAGACGAAGGAAGAAAACGAGCATCGACGAAATATTTTAAACACCGGAATTCATTTAAATCACCGGAAGTCAGTGGGCAGGCAGACAGGGAAGACAGACTGAACCAACTAGATCACAAGACAGGGGAGACAAGTGCAATTGAACTGAGAAATGGAATGAACTAAAACCTGAGTATTACAATAACCAAAAAGAATAAATAAAGGACAAAATCATGAACACAGAACCTGAACATAAACATGATAACATTAACTACTTTAAGTGGACGAAACAGCTCTAAACAGGTGGGAATTTAGTACAAAATGAGTTAAGCCTATAAAGAATTGGGTTAAGCTATGGTAAGTCAATGTCACTGTCAAATGGCTGCTAAAGCATTCCTCAGTCTCTCATTGGCTAAACCCTTAAGAGCAATGTGAACATTGTCTCTTCCAGTTTTGTTACCTGCGCCAAGGAGGTAAAGTTTTTGCTGGTGTTGGTTTTTCTGTCTGTCTGTCTGTTTTTGTACAAGACACCAAGAAAATATCCATTCATTACTTTTTGAGTTGAGTCGCAATTACATCAGGGATGGACCCTATCGATTTTGACCTCTGTTTGTCAAATAATATGGCCACCATAGCAACCATCTCGAAATCCCACGTTGCAGATACCTTACATTTCTTACGAGTCATGTTCACTCGGCAAGATTTTGTGCCTCTAGTTTATTGATTGATTGCATTTTTGCTATTTGAAGCGTTCATTTTTGCTATTTGAAGCGTTGTACAACTTAAAAAAAAAAATTTACTACAAAAATCCATGTCATAATAATTGGTCTCCATATGGGTAATTCTTTTGTTTAACATTGGTTTTGTGCGAAAGTCGTCTTTCACATTGAGGCGATTTCAGGCTAATTGATTTGGGAAATAGGAATGTGAAGTGTTTCGGCGATATTGTGTGCAGGGAAAGACATGTATATCCTTTGTGGCTCTGTGTTTCCTGGAATGGGTCATGTATAAACCCATGTGCCTCACTCTCTCCATCTGCTTTGCAGCAGTTTGGGCTATCACAGATTTTGCTAAATTCATTTTATATTTCCTCTTCTTTTGGTTTCTGCCAATTCCCATGTCTTCATTGCTAGCTCTGTGTCTCTTTCCTACTCCAAGGGAGGTTTGAAGAGGAGGACAGGGAAGGAAGGAAGGAAGGAAGGATGGATGGATGGTGTAAAATAAGTGGTTCAGTGAGTTCGGCCCTCTGTATGAACTGCAGGGGCCAGTTGGAGGGAACTGTACGTTGGCATAGTTGTGTGGAAGCTACTGACATACCACTGAATTTCCAGAAAATCTGAGATACTGTATACGATGTAAATAAAAGCAATGCAATGATTAGCTAATCATTTAAAACCGGTATTTAATTGGAAATGCTCCAAATGAAAGACGTCTCATTAAATGTTGAAAAAGAAATGTTATTGAAACTTATGAGTACATTGTGTTTTTGATGTCATCAGCAGGTTTCAAAAAAGTTGGGACAGGGGCATACTTTTACCTTTGCTTTGCATTATCTTTTCTTTTCATAAAGCTCTTGTTTGGGAACTGAGGGGACCAAATAATGTAGTATTAAAAGCAATTTTTTTCCCATTCTTGCTTGATTTTGGATTTCTGCTGCTTAATATTTATCACCCTCCTTTGCCATATTTTTTGTTTCATAATGTGTCAAATATAATTAGTTGGTGACAAGTCTGGTCTGCAGGCAGACCTGTATAGCGCTCAGATTCTTACTACTGCGCCATATTGTGGTAATACAAACAGAATGTGGTTTGGCATTATCTTGCTGCAATAATCACGGTCTTTCCTAAAAACACATTGGCTGGATGGCAGCATATGTCGCATCAAAATCTGTATAGCATTGTTTGGCAGTAATGGTGTCTGCACAGATGTGCAGTTTACCCATGCCATGTGCACTAATGCACCCCATACCGTCATGGATCCTGGCTTTTGAAGTGTGCACTGATAAAAAGCTGGACGGTTCTGCTCTTCTTTAGCCCGTAGGATGCAGCCTCCATAATTTCCAAAAAGAATTTTACATTTTGATTGGTAAAACCACAGAACAGTTTTCTACTTTGCTTCAGTCCATTTTAAATGAGCTCAGGCCCAGAGAAGAAGGCAGCATTCCTGTATCTTGTTCTTATGTTTTTTTTTTCTTCACGTGGTGGAGTTTTAACTTGCTTTTATGGATGCAGCAAAAAACTGTGTTCACTGATTCACTGTTCACTGCATTGGTTTCTTGAGATTTTTGTGGGTTTTTTTTCAATATTTTAATGATTTTATGTACCACAGATGATTAAAACCCCAAATTCTTTGCAATTTTACTTTGAGAAATATTATACTTAAAATTTCAAACTATTTGCCCATGCAATCCTTGACAGTGTGGTGAAGCCCTGGACATCTTTACCTCTGAAAGGCCCAGCTTCTCTGGGATGCTGTTTTTATCCCAATCATGTTTCTAGCCTGTTGCCAATTAAAATAATTAGCTAGATGGTCTACCAGGTGTATTTCTTTTTAGCATTATAGAACTTTTTCAGTCTTTTGTTGCCCTTGTCCCAACTTTTTTGGAACATGTTGCTGGCGTCAAATTCAAATCGAGCAGATATTTCTCAAAAGCAGTAAATTTCTCGATTTCAATGTTTGATATGTTGCCTTTGTACTATTTTCCATTAAATATAGGATTTAAATGATTTGCAAATAATTGCATTCTGTTTTTATTTGCATTTTACACAGCGACCTTTCTTTTTTGGAAATGTGGTTGCATGATTGTATGCATGAATCTGTCCATCTGTCTGTGGTTTAATCTCGATTAAGTGAGTCCCAGAGGTGCTCACTTTTCGGCTGTGTTTGCCTGCAGTAACGAGGGTAGCCACATGTACAGAGTAGAAAAAATGAGCAAATCTTTAAAAAAATGTGGCTACTCACAGTAATTACTGCAATTTTTCAGCCAGAAGACAGTAGTTGAATCACCTGATTGAGCTCATGGGTGGAACAGACAGACTCAAATCACATTTGATATGAGATGTGTGCAGCATTGTTCCGTATTTGATTTATCTGAAATAAAGCTAATTATTACGTAATGACCTTCGGACTGGATGTACTTTGTATAACGCACACGCACACGCTCTGAAATGCGAGCTTGTTGACTTGGAAATAGTTTATTAGAGACACATCCATTGTTCCCCTGACTGAACATTCCCTTATTTTCATTTACATACACTTGAGGTTTTTAGAAACCTACAGACTGCACAATGGTTTTTCTACAGGAGAATAAAATACAGTATGTGTAGAACCGGCATGTGAAGTGTGTTATTTAGCTTTTTTCCCCCCAAATTTTTCTGGAGTGCAACCACATGAACAGTCTGCGCTAGAACAACAGCTCGCTGAAGGGTTTTCTGCTGCCATTACAGACTGAAGTGACTCACTCCAGTGAGCTTTACCTGCTTTTTTCTCAACAGACAAGCGGTGCTCCCATTGTAAACAGGAAGCGCAGGGAATACATTCTGAAATGATCGTATTGCAAATGTAAAATTCATATTTCAGGTACCCTCATGGCTGTAAAGCTCTCTCTTTTCCACTGAGCTCCATAATTTATTTGACAAAGATTTATTTTTCTTAATTTGGCTTCATACGTCACAATATTAGATTAGTAATCAAACACTTCATGGGGCATAGTGTTTTACTTAATTGTAATTTTTATTAAATTCTGTGTGATACATTTTGATGATTTCCTCATGTAATATTTATGCAGACGCCATACTTTGGGACATTATACTTTGTGGGATAAACGACTTCACTGTTATTTCCATTCCTGTCGAGAGATCAGATTCCCATTTTCTTCTTACTGGAAATTTTAATGTACAGGTGAAAGGTTTTGTTGCATCTGTTATTGCTTTCAACTATTTTCAATTACTCGAGAATAACCAAGCAAACACGGAAGTGTTAAACTCTCACTAGAAATCATGATAATATTTTCACATTTGACAAGGCAAATTTCGTGTGACCCATGTGCATAATTTAGTATTTAACTTCCCTGGTAATAAAAAAGGCAAATTTCACTTGAATTTTTGATGAGGGATGGCGGGACCTTTAAATTATAATGCCCGGAACTTACACCCCCAGGCTAGAGTTTAGTATGCATGTTGAAGATCACATGAATAGCCTGCATTAAGGACCAGCTGCCAGGGCTTCATAATAGTGGGGTACGAGGGGACTTCAAGGTGTTGCAGTATATACCAAATGATGAATTGAAATAGTGTGGACTGGTGTAACCAAGCACTAGTTTCCCCTGATGTCGTGAGCGGAGAACCAACTGAGTTTTAAGTCAAAAGAAGCTCAGCGAGTCATCCAGGGTCACGCCAAGGTCACAGCTCAAGAGAATATGGGTCTCCCCCCTCTCCTCTGGAGTCCATCTATTGGTGTAGATGCCGCAACGAAGCCTGTAACATCTTGAGAGACAACACTCACCCCGACCATCACGTGTTCTGCTGCCATCTGGAAGACGGTACAGGACATTAAAGACACTTCCAGACTCAGGAACGGCTTCTATCTGATAGCCATCCCTGAATTGAACTCTCTCTTCCTAATGCCCATCCCCCAAGTGCCATCACAACAATTTTAAATACTGAAATGCACAAGGCACTTTAAATGTATGTATGTATGTATGTATGTATGTATGTATGTATGTATGTATGTATGTATGTATGTATTTATTTATTATTTTACTACATATGAAGACCACAAAGGAAAAATGATCAGACTCCAAATTTTGCATATTTGTATATTTAATATATTATATATGATTATAATATTTTATATATTTTATATATTTTTTGATTATTCCTTCAGTGCTTTGTTTTTTTTTCAGTGCTTTCTTTCCAAGGGCTATCTGAGGGCTTTCGGTTTTAACTGAGAGTCATGCGCAACACACAATGACTATTAGGGCATTCTAATTCTGATGTGGCTGAGAAGATGTAGAAGATGTCGACACTCTGGTTTTGTCAGCTGTGATTCAGGTGTCAGTCCATGAGGAATCTGTTGGTGAGGCTCTCAGGAATTCCCAAATTGAGGGCCCGGAACAGTATTATTTCAATTGACCCACAATTCCTAGCTGCAGTCCTCCCAAAGGAAGTGGAGATCTGGATCCCCCCCCCCCACCTTCAATCTGGTTGGATTTTTCTACAGCAAAAAGCAGTGGTACATTTTTTATAATGGACATTTAAATATCCTAAGGTTTTTTAGCAGTGACCTAAACAGCTTACAACTCTCGTCGATTCAATTCTGCGACTGGAAATATACTGACGCTCTCCTGGTTAAGTACCACGCTCTAGGGTACAAAGGCTGTGCCTGGGAATTGTAGTTACACGGCCTGCCCTCCTGTAGTCGAGTTCTGCAGTGCACTGTTGCACAAATTCAGCAGTCATTTTGGCAATAAGCAGCGGCACCGGACTAATTACACAGCAATGGACCCACAATGTGCTCAGCAGAGCAAAAAGAAAATTAAGATGTAGCAAAGAAGCTTGGGGGAAGAAAACCATGGGCACATACAATTCTAAACTGATGACAAAGTGAAACTATGTCCTTCTGGTACATTCCATGCTGCTGATGAATGGAATTTGTTTTGTCTATTTAGCACATTTTCTTTAAACCACTGCACAAAGTTTAAAATTGTTATAATTTGTTTGGCGAAGATTGAAACAAGTAATCATCAGAACCTGCTGTTTCTAGAAGTGATAATCTTGGGTCTGTCTGACCACAGTGTTTACAGCATGACTAAGAGGCTTGTTTTGGGTCATTCTGTTGGTCTTTGACATGAACCAATCATGGCGACAGCTCATCTGCTGTTGAGTGCTGTTACTTAATTTCAGTAGCTTCTATCAGCCAGCTGGACACTCATTATCACATTGTCAATGCGATTTTAAGGATTTTGATCTTACATTCAAAGTGTGGACTAATATTATAAATATTGTGGCATCACAGTTCGCATTTGCATGGGTGAGTGATATCTGAATCCGAGATGTCTGCCAAAATCAACAAAAATATTCTTGACAACATTTTCAGCTTCGAAATGACTCACAGTCCGCATGATAGTTTGGGATGCTTCTTTAGTTTGGGATGCGTGAGAATATTTCTTGTAAAGATAGAATTTTTTTTTTTTTTTACAGTATACATTTTAGTCTAATTCTTATTTTCAATTTCTTCTCTGCAGTGTGCAAGCCTGGATTCTTCAGATCGTCTATTCAGACTTTAAGCTGCAGCAAATGTCCGCCACACAGCTATACGAAGGCGGAAGGCTCCACATCCTGCCAGTGTGACAAGAGCTACTATCGGAGGGACACAGATCCCCTCAACATGGCTTGTACAAGTAATGCCACATGCAAACAAAACATTTACATGCACAGGTTTCTGCTAAATATATGTAATTTTCCTGACTTGGTTTGGGTCTCTTAAAATGCCAGACAAAATTAAAGAATTTGGGAGAAACATATACTGTTGTTTGGTTGATTTGATTGGTTCTTAAAACCCCTTTGCGCAGATGTAGACGCTAGCATCCATAAATTCCAAAAATTAATTCCTCAATAATTCTGTAATTGAATTTCCAAATGTCTAAAGCCTAAATAGGCTCATGCATAACGGGGAAAATTGGCATCATTTGCACTCTGCGCCAAGGGGTTAAAGAGGAGCAGTACTTCGTAGTCCAGGATGGAGTGTTCACCATACAATGCCAGAAGAATGGGGGCTTGCTGACAACTAGAAATAAAATTTCCGCATTAGAAGAATAAGTTTAGGAATATGTACCTCATGTGAACCCATGAGTGTGACCCAGTTCTGCAGTATGAAGGGAATAAAGCACTAAAGGCTCAATTGAGATTATGGGAAACAAGCAGCAGGTTTTTGTACAACTGTTTTGGCTTCGGCACATTCAGTGCTGCAAAAAAGATTTTCCCCCATCCGGATATCTTCTATTTTTGTTTATTTGTCACACAAAAATTTTTCAGATCATCAAACTAATTTGAATATTAGACAAAGACCGCCTGAGTATACATAATGGACAGTTTTTAAATGATGATTTCATTTATTGAAAGAAAAAAGCTATCCAACCCTACCCAGCCTTATTTGAAAAAGTAATCGCCCCCTTAGTTACAAAATAAATCATTTAAACAAAACCAGTTGATAATTAGGTCCAGTTTCACTAGACACCCAGGCATAATTCTACAAGCCCTGTTAAAAAAAACATCTCTTAAAATGAACCGGGCAGGCAATGTGAAGTAGGTAAAAACCAGCACACGATGCTGCGATCTAAATAAATTAAAGAACAAATGAGAAAAATGTATTCGTCAGGAAAGGGTTACGAAGCCATTTCCAAGGCTTTTGGACCCCAGTGAGCTACAGAGAGAGCCATTATCTTCAAATAGAGAAAACTTGAAGCAGTAATAAGCTTTCTCAGGAGTGGCCTGCCTACCAGAATTCCTCTAACAGCACATCGACGACTCATCCAGGAAGTCACGAAAGAGCCCAGACAAGCATCAAAGGAACTTCTGGCCTCACTTGCCTCCGTTAAGGCTATCTTTGTTCACGATTCTAGAATATGAAAGAGACTGGGCAAAAGTGGCATTCCAGGGAGAGCTGCATGGCAAAAACCACAGATCACCAAAAAAAGATCTCAAAGGCTCATCTCATATTTACCAAAAAACATCTTGATAACCCCAAAGACTTTTGGGATAATATCTGTGTTCTGTGGACTAGTGAGTCTAAAGTGGAACCTTTAGGAGGGTATGGGGCCAATTAAATCTGGCCTAAAACTAACGTTGAATTCCACAATAAGAGCATCGACCCAACAGTCAAACACGGTGGTGATGGTGGCGAAGGTTTGATGGTCTGGAGCTGCTTGGCTGCATCAGGACATCTGCATTGGCGACTTGACGTAATTGATGGAACCATTGAATCCTGCCATCTGCCTGAAAATCCTGAAGGAGAATGTCCGGCCATCATTTCATAACATAAAGCTCAAGCACAACTGGTTTATGCAGATGGACAATGATGAAAACCACACACTGTAGTCTACCCCTGAATGACTCAAAAGAAACAAAATCAAGGTTATGGAGGGGACTGGATAAACTCCTGACATCCAAGTGCTGTGACATGCTGTGGCATGCCCTTAAACAGGCAGTTCATGCTGGAAAACCATCCAAATTTGGCTGAATTAAAACAATTCTGCAAAGAACAATCGGCCGGAGTTCCTCCGCCGGAAGCATGATTGCTAAGTTGTTGCTGCCAAGGGTGACCACAACTAGTTACTTGGTTTAGGAGGGCCAATATTTTTTCAAATAAGCATTAAAGGTTTTGACTAATGCTCGCTCCTTAATAAATGAAACAGGCATTGTAAAGCTGCCTTTTGTATAAAGACAAGTTGTCTTTGTCTTGTATTAAAATAAGTTTGAAAGTCTCAATTCTAAAACATTTCAAATTTGACAAAAAAGGAAAAATAGAAGAAACCAGGAAGGGGGGGCAAATACTTTTTCACAGCAGTATACAATTTTAGTTTGTGCCTTATATAAATATTAGTTTTGTTAGCCAACTTGCATCGAAATGGATCATTGCAGTTTTGATGAACAGATGCAGAGGATAGTTTAGCATGTAGCCTCTGATCCTGAGACACTGTAAACCCTGACAAGTGTGGTGAACTATTATATTTTGTGGAAACTGGATACCTAAAAAAAAAATGAGTTTGCCAACTTAATGATCTTGTGTACACAACACTTTAAACATAAAAAAATACCTTATTTTCTGTAAGTTCCTTCCACACAATGCAATTAAGTTGGCCAACACAATTTTTTGAGGTAATCGGTTTCCATAAAGCATCTGAGTTCACCACACTGTCAGGGTTTACAATGTACTGAACTTGTGGGGAAGAGAGCAGGGCGTTTCAGGACGCCGCCACAGCTGGAGCTGAGATGTTAACCAGCTGCAGAAAAGACTGATGCTGCAGCAGGCAGTGTTAGTGGCTGGAGCAGAGAGTGATGCATTGAAGCAGCAGGCTGACGGTTGTTCTCTCCCAGAGCCAGAGATTAAATAACCCACCTTAAAGCAGGGCAGGGCAATGGCAGATATGCATAGGAGTGTCTTTAATAATGAGGGCATGTCTTCAGTAGTCTGTCTGATGTAGTGCCCCACTTTTAACACTTTGGAGGACGTCTCTAGTTATGACATGGATAATTTTTGGAGTGTTAATAAGTGCTCTCTATCCCTAAACCTGGTTCTTCCTTACCCTCCCAGTGACCCCATCCGCGCCGCGGAATGCCATCTCCAACGTGAACGAGACCAGCGTGCTCCTGGAGTGGGCGTCGCCGGAGGAGACGGGCGGCAGGAAGGACGTGCGTTACAACATCCTGTGCAGGAAGATCAGCCCGGACTCCAGCCGCTACGAGGAGTGCGGGGTCCAAGTTCGCTACCTTCCGCAGCAGAGGGGGCTGCGCAACTGCTCTGTCATGGTGGCCGACCTGCTGGCCCACACCAACTACACCTTCGAGGTGGAGGCCGTCAACGGTGTCTCTGACCTCTCCGCAGCGCCTCGCCAGTCCGTCTCGCTCAACGTCACCACTAACCAGGCAGGTGAGTCGGACCCGCCTGAAATTTATCGCTGCATTTGGCTATGACCCCCTATCTGCATTACTGCCCGACAGCCCGACTGCTTTATGGAGTTCATTTGCAGATGATTTAAACATTTTTCCTGGCGTGAAATTATTTATTTATTCATTTGAAATTTGAGCATAAAGTCTGTCCTGCTTTTATATTTTTGTTGAATTACTGAGCCCAGGAGAAAGCCGAAAGCGAAATGGACAGAGAGGCCATCTTAGATGAGAAGGTCCCGTGTCAGGCGATCAAATCGCAAACCGCACAGGGTTGGTTCTCATGTGGTTTGAGTCAGACACACAGAGGATTGTTCCTCTTTGCTTTGCACAGGAAGTACATTTGTAGAGATTTATTTGTAGGGGACGTAATGACAAAATCTCAAAAGAGCTGGGGAATTAATAAATAACTAGGTTCAGTATGACTGATCTACAGATGAATTACAGCTGTAATCTAAGCAGTGTGCCCAATTTTAATGCATGAATATTCAGCTACTGGGCTTTACCACAGTGAAATAGTTTAGAAAAGCATTGCAATTTTATAAATAATTTCCTGGAAATTAATTTCTCCCAGTGTTAATATTTGATGCTAATTTTGCATTGACCACTCACTCAGCAGTAACGCAACTCTGCTTGATTGGATCTTCGTCATTTTTACCAGTATTACTGAGGTCAACTATTTTTTTTGCCATTTTTTCCTGAGGAGGCATACTGAAGTTTGGGTGACTCATAGTTCTCAATATGACATTAAAGAATTGGTCTGAATCGCTGAGCTAGTCATGTTCACGTTCACTTCATGTTTGTGAAGGCGTTTTCAGTTTTCAAACTTTAAATGACTCGTAGTCGAATATATTACAATTAAATTAATACTGAATCACAGAATTAAGATTTTGTACAATTTTAAATTTTGCTGCCTGTGAAATGCTCTTAAATTTTGAAAGAAAATGTTGGACGCCATAGCGGAATGTAAAAGATGAAATACATTGTCGAGGTTTGGAGAAGCCCTGAGTTTTCTTTCCTGTTTAATATTCTGCCTTACTCCCAAGGCTTTTCTATGGTTCATTAACCTAAATATGAGCTATTTCTTGGATCAGCAAATCCCCGCATTGAATATGGGTGGTCTTCAACCATTAAGGAGATATTTCTTTAACCGACCGACAGTGATGAGCTAGAGACCTGCAATGGGAGGCGTAATGCACATTCATCTGAAAATGAAAATGCCCGTAATTCACATTCAGCCTGATATAATTGGTTATATGTGTCCTTGGATCAAACTCTCTCCTGGCCCAGGTCCAGTGATTCAGCTTAAGCCTTCATTATGCATTCTTTTCAGACTTTATTGGTTTTGCTTTTCCACGATAAGCTCTGAGTGAGACACTGTCAAGTGTCAGCAGTGCTTACCGGGAAAGTTTTGTATTTCTTTACATTTGAAAATCATTCCACTGTGATAGATGTAAGGAATCGATAACCAATTTTAATATTCCTGTGTTTTGATGGTTTCTGTCTTCTCAATGAGATTATTTGCCATGAAAACAGAAATAAAATTGAAATTAGAATTTTTTGTTTTAATGTCGGTCAATATGACTGATTAAAAATTCTAATACGCAGAGAATCCATTTTTACGCATGTCAAAATGTTTATGAACAGAATAGAGGCTTGCGTTTTGGAATTTTCCAGAAGTATTTTGTAGGTCTGTTAGATCGTCTTTGAAGACATTTCCACATTTATCGTCAATGGTCAGTTTCATGGATCCGCCTCCTGTTGCTTATCTCCAGTGTATCGTGCTGTTACTATATCTGTCCAGACATCATTCTGAACCACTAGTCCATTAAAGAGAGGAAATGCCCTTCCGGTGGAACTGCCTCAATCGCTGTTCACTGCTGGAGAATAAATAGGTTTAGCTGAGAGCTGTGTACCAGAGCTACTGTGGGTATTTCTCACCAAACACAAAGAGCCGCCCAATTTCACCGCCAGCTCGAGGGGATTATACTGTCGTTTCACCAGATGTATCATCAATGAAATTCAGCCGATAGTATGAAAAATTGACAGCGGGGTGCGTTGACATTATTTCTTGATTTGGAAGAAAGTACCGAAAAGCGTGATTGAGAGAGGAGTGACTGAAACATTTCACAGGTCTCAGAACTGCCGCAAAGCAGTCAGTCCGCAATAGTCGAGTATGGGGGAGGGGATTTGAAAAATCAACTCTGCAAATGAGGACATGAAACAGGGGGCTAGGCCATTATACACCAGGGGGGGCTCTTCTAGGTGGCAACATATAATAGTGCGACTTAATGCAACACACAAATGGTCAGTTTACTGTGTGTGTACGTGGGTGAGGAGACACTCGACCTCCAGGAGGGCACAGCGGCTGCGATATTTCAAATCTGCTGCCTCTGCGGTGAGATGTTACTGAAGTTACAGCTCCTTGAAAAATTCTCTGCTCTCTAATCTGAGTTGTAGGTGAACGCCAATGCGGCGCTACAGAAAGAAGGTATATTTCCTGTTATTGCATCAGCAGAAAAGGACTTGGCTCTGTTTAATGGACACAAAGAATCTATTCAAAAGGAGGTTGATAAGTGTGTAATAATTCATTGGGTAATTCGCATCGCGCGAGTAACACCGCGTGTTAACGTCATGTCAGCACACTTGAGGGTCATAATGAACAGGTCCGCGGGACGAGTGCATTATGACCCCCAGGTGTGCTGATGTGACTTTAACACACGCTGTTGCTAGTGCAATGTGAATTACCCCAAGTTTTAATATATTTGTCGTATGCTTAGGACATTTTTTTTATCAATTTAATGAGTTTTGCTCATAATATTGTTTACAAACTATAAATCTTTCAGTCATGAGCCATTACTGTGCATTATGGAGTGTCATTGGGTCATAGTGCGCAGTAGAAAATGCATAATGAACTGTTCAAACAAAGTATGATATTGTGTCTTTTTCAGAATAGCAGTGTGAATATTGGCTAAGCATCTGATAATTCTCAATAGGCCATTCGGGTTAGAATCCTGCGTTGATTGATTGGTCTGTACACGATCATCATGTTTTGATTTTTAGAATTAGAAAGAATTACATTTTGAAGTATTGATGTAAATGTGTGTATCCATTCTGTTATATTGCTGACTTGCACCGGTATTCCTCTCATTTTTGGGATCCATAATGGAATGCAGGTATCGGTGACGGCGGCAGAACAGGAAACAGTGGGGGGAGGGTGGGACATCCCGCTAACTGATGATTAGTCGTGTTCTGTGTACAGTCATTTTCATAGATTATGATTTACTGACTCTGAACATTCAGTTCTCTCTGGTGTAGCCAATTATCTTTGTTATGGTTAAACAAGAAATGAAACGCAACATTTGGATGTGAAATTGTGTGCATTTCAATCTTGATTTTCTTTGTTTTCATTTAAATGATTGTGAAATAAAGGTTTTATCTGCCAGAAAATAATGTGGACGATCCACAGAAGTTTGTTGTTCATAAAGTATAGCCTACTTTGAAATGGGAATAAAACTTTTTTATATCAAATTTATCATTCCATCACCTGAACATTGAATTAAAGTGGAGCCCATAGATTATTCGCATCATTGGAAAACCTGTCAGCCAAGGAGCGTGTTTGAAAACAGGTGAATAATGATTAGTTTTAGGGACAGTTTCCTTCCCCCCTCCCTCCCCAGTTTCTGTTCACTAGCCGCCGCTGACTGGAATACCGCTATGCAGCAAAGTTCTACTTTTAAATTATTATGGATTGGTGGAGTGTTATCAGATTTTCCCCATCTACTTAGGTTAGAATTTTGAGGATCAGCAAAAAAAATCTCACCAGACAAGATCAGGAGAAGACAGTATAGGGGATATGACATCACTAGAATGTTTATTCCTACCAAGTGGTGTTGAAAATGTATTTCCGTCAACCAAGTTATGTAGCAGTTAACTGCAGTAGTAAGGAATAGGAACTACAATGGTAGTTTGGCATCTAGACTCTGACCCTGACACACCCTGAGCTTGACAGAAAGAGAGCACGGTTTTGCTGGACACAGGTGGATGATGGGCTGGAGGTGGGATGTTAACTGGCAGCAGGCAATAGTGGTGCAGCAGCAGGCAACAATGCAGCAGGCAGATGCATGTTCTGCCATGAAAGCGGGGCAGGAGATCAGCTTATATAGCCCTCCTACCAGAGGTGCGGAGCAGTGTGAGATATCTATGGGAGTGTCTGCCGAAATGTCCTTAGTTGCCTGCCAGAACTGGCTCTGAAAGTTGCGCCCCATTTTTGGTCTTTTTTTAATGATTGGGTCAAGAGATGTGAAAATGATTTTTTTTTTTTTTTTTTTTTTGCGAGACGGCTCGTTACTGGCACCTGTAAAAAAATAAGTAAATAAAAAATATTTTGATGGGACCACAAACAACAAGCAGTCTTACAAAATAAAAAAATGTAGAAAGTGTACCAATATAGTTGGTGTGGAAATTTGCTGGGATATTTTTCCAATCATTAGAGCAGAGTAGCAAGCTGCTCATTCCAGCGTTGTGTAATTACAGTCATCTACACACCATCCTGTGATCTATTTATAGCTTGTGTTTAAATTATTTTAATTGTAGGCTATGTTATCAGCTGTTGGGGCTTCTCATTCAAAAGCAATTGTCATTTATGTGCACATTGTGCTGGCAAGACTAATCGCTCAAATGCATGCATGATTTTAGAACAGCCTGTAGACCTCACTGGTACCAGAATTGCTAAATGTGGTGGACAATGAAATTTCGATCTCTGCTCTCTAGCACCTCCTCTGGTGGATAGAGTCATGCAACTGTACAGCACTCAACCAGTCGGACAGAAATACAATGGGCAGTGCGAATGGAAATGTAGTAGCTGCCTTCACCTGCCCCCACAGCAGAGGGACATGGTTTTCTACACCATAAACTCTCAGCGGTTTCTGCTGCAACGAGATGGATGCATGTTTGTGATTCAGCTGTTCAGTAAATATTGGATACATGATATACATTATGCCAAAATCAGTTACAGCAAAGGTTTTCCTTCCTTAGATAGCAAGGCTTGCGATAACGTGTGTACCCTAATCTAGGGTTATTACTCTTCGTGGTAACGGTACATTTCCGACGCTGCTCCTGGAAGGTTCCTGCAAACGTGCCCCCTCACTGAGTGTGGCACAGGCCTGATCTTTCTGCTCCATTTGGCTGCTGATGCGCGCCTCTCCGCCAGCAGACCTCGGTCTCGCTCTCGCCGCGACTCCCCGAACGGCGCGTGTTTACAAACACACATCCTGCAGAAACGTGTCGGCGGCTGGCTGGTGAAAACTGCTTTTAACTCCTTCTGGATTCCCGTCCGCAGCACTGACCAGAAATGTAGTGCCATGAAAAAGTAACTTCCCCCTTCCCTCTCTTATTGTGTGTTTGTCAGACCTTGAGAAAGAATTTAATGTGAGATCATAGGAACATGACTGACTGCAAAGTCCATTATTTGAAAGTTAACATTATGTCATGGACTCCTGTGTTAATTCAGTGTATGTATTCAATTAAAAAGGAGTATCCTTGTTTGAAAAGTGCAGAGGTGTTTAATTACTTACTGGATAAAGTAATAGAAAACCCAGTGAGCTCTATAATTCATTGGAAAGTCACACTTTTTTATTATTTTGGTTCTGTTGGCTGCATCAATCAGTGGATCAGAATCCAGCTGAACAGGCATTTTACATGCTAAAGCGGAGACAGAAGGAAGAAAGTCCCCCAAAAAAGCTGGAGCTGAAGATGGCTGCAGTACAAGTTGGGCATCTGGCGAGGTCTAACCATCACATAACCATCACAGATTCAGGCAGTCTTTGTATGCAAAGGATACATGACCAAATGTTAAAGATGATTACTTAATTCTACATCATGTTAAAGTGTCTTTTCCTTTTTCATATTACTGAAAATAGGGGGGGACTTCGCACTATAGGAGCTGTCATTTCCAAATGGCTCATTTGATATGGATGAAAACACCCTGTAATTAAAACACTTAAACGCATTGTCATTGTATCCTTTCACATTCAAAGAACCAAAATATGTTGTTGTCCAATGAATCATGGTGAATGCTATTTTTGCATTTCCCCTCCTGCTGAATGTTACATTTTGTCTGAATGTATGATAACATTCAGTGGGACAAGGTAGGCACAGTAATAGAAAATAAAATTGTCTAATAAAGGGCACTGATGAAAACTGAATGTTGTTCAGTAATGACTGAAGTAGGACTGGTGACCACAGACGGCTGTGGAACTTACAAAGCAAAGCTACTGTGGATTCTAGTCGAACCTACTGCAGATTGTTTGGTCTGAGTGTAAAATTTGCTGGTCTGTAACTTGTGGTTACAATGTGCGGTTGACTCCCGCTTGGGTAGTTGTGCTTTTTAATCTGGGTAAAGCTGCTGTGTAAAATCAAACCAATAATTTGTTGTCAGTCTAATTATTATGATGTTGATACATATGTACAGTGCATCGGCCTACATGCCTCACTGCCGCTGATGCTGAAGTTTGGTTGCCACTGCAATGAAGCGTTGGACCTAAAACAGTTGAGCACATCCTTGGATGAAGTATTCCCAACACAAAAAAGTCTGATTACAGTGTTTCGTTACGTTACCTGCGCTACTCGCTATATAGACCGTGTATAAGCTTGAACGTTACCTTTTACGTTGATGTCCTACGAGGGTCCGACAGGATTTGATGCGCTCGTTGATGACTCAAAACAAGTCCAAAATAACGTTGTGTGTTTTTGCACTCACACAGTGCGAGTAAACATCATTAGTAGCGCATTGATATTAATGATCATGTGAAATTTCAGCAGCGGCGCTCGAATGAATGTAGGGAAAACACCCTTCCTTCTGACCATTTTCAAGATGAAAACAGAAGTTTAGAAATACTAACATACCACGCGCCGACTGAAAGACGTTGCAGCTACCCTCAAAACGTTATCAGCTGCTGAATTTACACGCTCCCGACTTGTTTGTCAAGCTATTGCTTATATTGCTAAGTTCACCATCCTGTAATCTTGCTGACTGTTGACCATGAGGAATGCCCAGGTTTATCGGTGCAGGGTCTCCCTGTGGTTTGTGGAGCAGTAGTGATGTGTAGCTGGTGTTGAGCTGTTGTAGTGCACTGTGGCCTCATTCTGGCACTTTTTTCCATTGGAGCTGACAGAAACTCTGCTCGTAACTACAGCATTCCCTGTTTTATTCGCTGTGAGCTGCAGCTCAAAGTAGCTAGTTCCATAATCCAAAGATTTGAGTCAGCTGTCGCATCTAGTCATTCCTAGTGAGGGTGCTGAAATGTTTTTTTGCTTCCGCATGCTTTTATGTTATATGTGCGGTTTCTCTTTTTTTCTTATTTGACCATCAGCATGACTACTTGAGGATAAGGTAACATTATCAGTTACTGTTTTTGATCAGTTTAACACTACATGGATGGCATGTTGGAGCAGTGGGTGACACTGTTGTCTCAGACCCGGGGGGTCATGAGTTTGAATCTGTCATTGGGCTTTTCTGCATCTAGTTACCATGTCCTCCTCGTGTTCTTTCCTATCGCTGTGGCATCCACTGCCCAAACAAAGACTAATCTGGGATTTCAAAATTGCCCCCAGGCACACATGCGTTTATATATGAAGACCACGATGGAAAAATGATCAGAGGCAAATTTTCACCTTGTGGAGAAATGAGGAATTAGAAATTCAAAATGATCGTAGAAATAAAGCACAGAAAAAATATGAAAAAATATTAAATTTATAAAATATAATAATAATAATATATAAAATATATTAAATATACAAAAATGGAAAACTTGGATCGTTTTCCCTTTGCGGTTTTCGTATTGTTATGGCCCCCAATTTGTTATTACATTTATAACACAACAGCAACAGCAAGGGATGACAAACACAGTTTTAACAACTAAAACACATTTAATTTTTAACAAAGACAAAGACTAATAAC
Source organism: Gymnothorax reevesii (assembly GCA_029721435.1). Lineage (NCBI taxonomy): Eukaryota > Metazoa > Chordata > Actinopteri > Anguilliformes > Muraenidae > Gymnothorax > Gymnothorax reevesii. The sequence goes on from CM056583.1 coordinate 85,506,130, forward strand.
AACCTACAACTAAAGACCAAGATTGATAAATAAGAAAAAACAGAAATAATTACAGTCCCTTTTTAGTGGGGTGGCTTGGTGATGTCCTGGATGAAGAAAATGCTCAAACACAGGCAAAGAAATCCACAAAAGAAACGTCACAGGTCTTGAACAGAATGGCAGGTCTGGTCATCTTCTTGCAATTTCTCCTACTACCACTACTGTCTCAGTTCTTTTCGTTATATACTCTTTTTCAGACCCCACCCACATTTAGACCTCTTTTTTTTAACTTTCTGAGACTTGCCCCAGACATGTCTGGAAACATGTCCAAACATGACTCCAGTCTGAGCTTAACAAAAAAAAGGTAAATACTGCCATCTAGTGGCCTATATTCACATTACACCTCCATTCCAAAAGGGAAAAATTTTGACTCACAAAGGCAAAATTTTTCTTTTCAATACAAAATGGTTAAGTGAACACTTGTCTATATATACATATCATACAATATTCAAACACATGATATATATATACACATTCAAACACGGGATAAGCAATCAGCAATTACATTGTCTGTACCCTTCACATGCTTAATTTCCAAGTCAAACTCCTGTAAAATCAAACTCCAATTCAACAATCTCCGATTCTTGTTTTTCATCTTACGCAAAAACATTAACGGATTGTGGTCAGTGCACACAATCATTGGCTTTTGTCCTGTACAAACATAAACCTCAAAGTGTTGTAAAGAAAGGACCAGAGCCAACAGTTCCTTCTCTATTGTGGAATAGTTCCTTTGGTGGCGATTGAACTTCCTGGAGAAGTATGCCACGGGATGCTCAATGTCATCAGAGTCACTTCTCTGTAGGAGCACAGATCCACAAGCTTGGTCGCTAGCATCGACCGCGATGGAGAACGGTTTGTTGAAGTCAGGAGATTTGAGCACAGGGAAGTGACACAGCAGAGACTTCAGGTGATCGAAGGCTCTCTGGCATGCATCATCCCAGGTGAACTTTACGCCTTTCTTCAGTTGGTTAGTTAGACTGAGAGCAATCTCAGCAAAGTTCTTGCAGAACTTGCGGTAGTACCCGATCATTCCCAGGAAGCGGCGCAAAGCTTTTTTGTTGTCAGGAACTGGAAAGTCCATGATGGCTTGGACTTTAGCATTTATGGGTGCCACCTTACCCTGGCCTATGACGTAGCCAAGATAGGTGACAGTAGCACAACCAAAGTCACTCTTGTTCAGGTTAACAGTCAGGTTAGCCTGGGTCAGGCGCTGGAACAACGTCTCTACATCTTTTAGATGTTCTTCCCAGGAGTCACTCCATGTGATCAGGTCATCTATGTACGCACCCGTATGTGGCAATCCGGCGATTGTAGACTGTATCATCCTTTGGAACGTGGCTGGGGCATTTTTCATGCCAAAGGGTAGGACTTCATACTGGTACAATCCAGATGGTGTGGCAAAAGCAGAGATGCTCTTGGCCCTCTCAGTTAAAGGCACACACTAATAACCCTTCAATAAATCAATCTTGGTCAGAAACTTTGCTTGCCCCACACCATCAATACAATCATCAATCCTAGGTATTGGAAACACATCAGTTCTAGTTACAGCATTGACTTTGCGATAATCTGTACAGAATCTAGTACTTCCATCAGGTTTTGGAACTAGCACACAGGGTGAACTCCAATCGGAGTTGGAGGGTCTGATAATATCATGTTTTAACATGTACTCAACCTCTTTCTCAGCAATCTTTCTCTTTTCAGGATTCATCCGGTATGGATGCTGTTTTATTGGTTTGGCATCACCAACATCTACATCATGAGAGGCTATAGTAACTCTCTTTGGAACATCAGGAAACAAATCCTCATATTTCTTGATCAACCTTTCAAACTGATCTCTCTGTGAGGGTTCTAAGTGCTGGAGTTTTACATCAAGATTTTGCAACACTTCAGTGTTTGACAATTTACATGAAAGAACTTCAGCTTTAATTCTTGGTTCATCATCTTGAAACTCCCCCTCATCTTCACACGTTTCGACCATTGGAGAATCTGAAGTGACAGCTGCAACCCTAGCATTTCTGTCATGATAAGGCTTTAGCATGTTAATATGACACAATTGTTTTGGTTTTCTCCTATCTGGAGTCTTCACAATGTAATTGAGATCATTGAGTTTTGTCAGAATTTCATAAGGACCATGAAATCTAGCCTGCAATGGATTGGACTGCAAGGGAAACAACACAAGGACCTTTTCTCCTGGTTTAAACTCACGGCTTCTAGCCTTATGATCATACCAAGTTTTCATTTTTCCCTGACTTGATTTCAAGTTCTCTTTGGCAAGGTCACAAGCTGCACGCAATCTTTCCTTGAACTTGCCAACATAGTCTAACAGACTGATATGCGGCTCTTTCTCTTGCCATTGTTCACTCAATAATAGCAAAGGTCCTCTCACTTCATGACCAAACACTAGCTCAAATGGACTGAATCCAGTAGACTCCTGCACTGCTTCTCTAGCTGCAAACAACAGCAAATGAACCCCTTCATCCCAGTCTTTCTCATGGTCATAACAATAAGTCCTCATCATTGTCTTGAGAGTGGAATGAAACCGCTCTAAGGCACCCTGACTTTCTGGATGATAGGCACTAGAAAGAATCTGTTTTGCACCTAGTTCATACACAACCTGCTGAAACAATCCTGAAGTGAAATTGCTACCTTGGTCTGACTGAATTTCCCTGGGAAGACCAAACAACGTGAAGAACTTTATCAAAGCCTTCGAGATTGCAGTTGCCTTGATGTTACGTAGAGGTATGGCTTCGGGGAATCTGGTAGATGCACACATGATTGTCAACAAGTACTGATTTCCAGATCTAGTCTTGGGTAATGGACCAACGCAATCAACAATGACCCTAGAGAATGGCTCCCCAAATGCTGGGATAGGCTGCAATGGAGCTACAGGTGGGTCTAACTGGTGTTTTCCAACTACCTGACAAGTGTGACAGGTTTTGCAAAAGTTGGAAACGTCTTTCCGAAGCCCAGGCCAAAAGAAGTGTTTCATGATCTTATCAACAGTCTTGTTAACACCAAGATGACCTCCTAAAGGTAAACTATGAGCCATTGTTAAGATCTCATTCCTATAGACCTTCGGAACAACAATTTGCCTGACCACTGCCCAATCTGCATTGGCAGGGATATCAGGAGGTCGCCACTTCCGCATCAACACACCATCCTTGAGATAATACCCAACTGGAACTGCATCTATTTCTTTTTCAGGAAGGGCTCTCCTCTTTAGTACACCAATTTCAGGATCATTAGTTTGCTCCTCAATCAACCGCTTTCTGGACAGAGACAAGTCTCCAGACACATCAGAATCACCAGACCCATCCGGCTGGCTGAATAGAGAACTGATAAAAGTATCTGATAAGTCCTCAAACGGAGAAACCATAGTAGGCCAATCAGAGTCATGAGGCGAACCACCTGAGTCCTGACTATTCAATGTACTGGACGGCACCACAACATCATCTTCTTTAGCCTTCTTGGCCATAGCACGAGTCACTGCGCAAGAAGGATACAGAGATGGGTCCTCATCCCCATTTTCAGTGCTCGGCTGTGAAGTAAGATGTACAGGGGGAACTACTTTGCCCCCAGCCAGGTCATTGCCTAGCAACAGAGAAACACCCTTTATAGGTAGACTTGACATAAGTCCCACCTTTACCTGTCCTGTAACTAAATCTGACTTCAAGAATATAGAGCGCAGGGGTACAGATACAGTCCTCCCTTCAATACCTTGTACAAGTATGAAATCCCCTGAAGCGGTCTCATCACGTAACTCCAAGGAGTCCATCAACAAAAGTGACTGAGAAGCTCCGGTATCCCTTAGGATATATATGGGGACAGGAGTAGTATGCTCATTCAGAGCCACAAATCCCTCTGACACAAATGGAAGAAATTCCTCCCTCACAAAGTCAGCTGTATTAGGCTTTTTAGCCCCACAAGAAGCAGGCAATTTAGCAGATTGGTTATCTACTACAGGGGTTTCTAACCTTGTTTTCACAAAGGCATTTGGTTTGGTATCCTTTTCTTTTTCTTTCTTAGCTTTAAGGAACCAACAGTTAGTTGTAACATGACCAGATTTCTTGCAATATCTGCAAACTAGACCACTTCTGTCACTGTCAGCTTTCACACTTTGATCAGACCTGTTACTGGATTTCTGAGCACCATCACCAGATTTGTCTTTGTCTTTGGGTGAGGAATCTTGGGTATCACCATAACCCTTTTTCTGAAATTGGGACCATCTATTATTACTGCTAGACTGAAATTTGGACTTATGTGTGAGAACATATTCATCTGCAAATTTGGCAGCTGATTGCAAATTCAATGCTTGCTTCTCATTAAGGTAGGTCTTAACATCATCCTTAACACAGTTCTTGAATTCTTCAACTAACACCATCTCTTTTAGTGAGTTGAAATCATCCTTGACCTCCATAGAAGTACACCAGCGCTCAAAGCAAACCTTCTTCTCATTAGCAAATTCCACATAAGTCTGATTTTCAGATTTCATCAAACCTCTGAATTTCTGTCGGTAAGCCTCTGGAACCAACTCATAAGCTCTCAAAATAACCTTTTTGACAACCTCATAATCAGAGGAATCATCTGCAGACAAAGCCGAATAGGCTTGTTGAGCTTTACCCTTGAGGACAGTTTGCAACATCAGAGGCCAGTGTTCCTTTGGCCACTGGCAACTCTTTGCTACCTTTTCAAAACATTGGAAATAGTTGTCAACATCCTTTTCCGAAAATGGAGGCACCAGTTTTACCTCCTGGCTAGCCCGAAATTTATTTTCAGTTTGAATTTTTATTTTTAGTTGCTCCATTTGGAGTCTTTCTTCTCTATCGAGTTTCTCTAATTCAAAATCTCTCTGTCTTGCAAATTTTTCTAACTCAAATTCTCTTTGTTTTTCTTCTCTTGCTAATTTTTCTAACTCAAACTGCCTTTGTTTTTCTTTTTCTTCCCTCTCAAATTCTCTTTGTTTTTCTTTTTCCTCCCTTTCTTTTTCTCTTTCTTCCCTTTCTTTCTCTTTTTCCTCCCTTTCTTTTTCTCTTTCCTCCCTTTCAATCTCTAGCATTTTTAATTTAAGTTCCATTTCTATATTTGGATTTTCCACTGGAAACTGTTCCAGATCTCCTGGTGCAAACACATTTTCATCAATGTAATATTCAACTATCTCTCTAGCCAGTCTTGCTTTTCGCATGGCTGGTTTTACCTCTGTCAGCTCCAACTGTCTGCAAATTTCTAGCAGTTCTGTCTTTTTAAAAGACTTCAAAACCCCTACGGTTGGTGATGCCAAGAAATCATCCATTGCTGTTGTCAATATATATCTAGGAAAATTCACAAAAACAATTTCACAATTTGGAATGTTAGATTTTCAATAAATTACTCACACAATGGTCTATCCCGGACGAGCCCCCAATTTGTTATGGCCCCCAATTTGTTATTACATTTATAACACAACAGCAACAGCAAGGGATGACAAACACAGTTTTAACAACTAAAACACATTTAATTTTTAACAAAGACAAAGACTAATAACAACCTACAACTAAAGACCAAGATTGATAAATAAGAAAAAACAGAAATAATTACAGTCCCTTTTTAGTGGGGTGGCTTGGTGATGTCCTGGATGAAGAAAATGCTCAAACACAGGCAAAGAAATCCACAAAAGAAACGTCACAGGTCTTGAACAGAATGGCAGGTCTGGTCATCTTCTTGCAATTTCTCCTACTACCACTACTGTCTCAGTTCTTTTCGTTATATACTCTTTTTCAGACCCCACCCACATTTAGACCTCTTTTTTTTAACTTTCTGAGACTTGCCCCAGACATGTCTGGAAACATGTCCAAACATGACTCCAGTCTGAGCTTAACAAAAAAAAGGTAAATACTGCCATCTAGTGGCCTATATTCACATTACAGTATGGTTAGTGATCCGTGAGATAGACTGGTATACTGTCCAAGACCAGCTCCTGTCTCTCGCCCAGTATATGCTTGAATAGGCTCCAGACTCATCCCAGCGACCCATGTCAGGAATAAGCAGGCTAGATTGTGGATTTATTAATATACCTTGGTGAATAAAGTATTGATTTCATTCAAAAACAAAAAATTTCCCAGTGATTGAAAATCTTTTGAACTATGAGGCTCCATACGACATACTGTACATACTGTACATGTATCTCCAGTTGGCTCTACTGACAGTGCATGACAGCATCTCTCAACCCTCCACAAACACACTTGCAATTTGTTAACACTCCCTTCACAAGTGATGCCTAACTGTGTCTTCGTTGCTTTCAATCTCTCAGCGAGTGTTAGTTTTCAGGAAATCTGTTTCTTAACACCGCACGGCCGCAGGATATTTTTGGAAAAACGCTTGGCACATTTTAATCAGAGCTATTAATTAATGCTATCACGCTCAGTGAAATGTTTCCTGTTCAGTTCAAGTGTTCTATCTGTTAATTGACTGAGGGAAAAAAATGAAAAAATGGACTTGGAATTGAATAGAGGTCTAAGCAACCAAGTTACACTTTTTGTTATAGTTCTTTTATTATTATTTTTATTATTATTATCAAGCATGCTGGAACCTACTGTTCTTGTTCTTATTATTATTCTGTGGATTTTTCAGGCTGTTTTTGGCCGATTTTCCAACATCTCAGAAACGGCTTTGTGGCTGTTTATGAAAATTTCCTGGTAGATAGAGGGCTTGAGTAAGGTAGCGAGTCGAATAAAGCAGTTTTAGGGCCATGCCTCTTGCTCCATCAACAGGTCAGTATTCTAAGGCTTATAACTTGTGGTCAGACTGCCATAGATCCTGTGGACTGGTGTCTTATGATGCAGAAGCTCATGCTTTTCAGTTTGGAAGGAGTGGTTTTCAGTTCTGTCATGATGTATTTAATTTTTGTTATTTTTGTTTTGAAAAACCTACTATTGTCTATGTGTCCAGGACAGCTGGATCCAATCACCGCAAAATTTTGTACTCCAGCATGTTTATCGGGTCCTGACAAAAAGTTGTTTGTAGAATTTTGCGAGGACAAACCAGTATGGCCGTTGCCATCCTATTAATTACATGACTACACCAAAACAAGAAGTGAGCAAAATGTCAGTTATGCTTGTTTCAAGTCACACCAAACTTAGTGCACTTTATTGGGGGAGGAGTATTGGGCAGCCACCACCGATTTTCATGAAATTTGGCTGCGTGGGGGCACTATACCGGAAAACCACAAAAAAATGTCAAATGTCTGTCAATTCAGAATGAACCCTCTGTGTCGGCTATTTTGTTTTTCGGCCATCTTGGTATTTTTCATTTTTTCAATGGCTCTCTATGCTAGGCCATAGAAGCCCTTGATCAATTTTTGCAGAATCTGGCTGCATCTCAGAATACAGTCTAAGGTATTAAGGCATCAAGTTTTGGGTCAACCCATAATTCCCTGTAGTGGCGCAAAAATGCCAAATTTCAGTGTACATTTTTGCTTGTAACTTTCAAACTGTTCATCCCAGAGGAGTCATCTTTGTTTCATCAGAGTCCCTAGGGCACCATGAATGAAATGAACTCATCCACCTCTAATTGTGTTCGAATCCCTATTTAGCTGCTTGCAGCTATATTTGAAATTGATTTTAAACAGGCTCATATGAGACAGAATGCAGAGCAAATTTGCAATGATGGCTGCACAATAAAAACTTATGTTAAATGTGCAAGGTTAAACTGAACTTCTCAGACTTCTCCCTCATTTACGGAGGTTTTACTTCAGATATTAAAATACATTTAAAAACTAGGAATTTTATTGTGTAACTCCATGGACAGAACATCCACTCCTACTCCTACTAATATTTTACCCGTGGGCTCTCTACTTTGATTGTAGAACAAGGTTTTACTCACTTTGTTGTGCACTGGGTACCACTTCAATAATAATTTGTTGGCCCTTTGAAGGCATGTTTTGTTCTTGTTTTCTGACAGTGTGGCCAAGCAGGCGTGCAGAGGCGGCATGTCCGGCTAATCCATTCATTTTTACTGCAGCAAATTGCACCTACACTGTGCCAATGAACAGCTGTCCCCGAAAGTCCCACTGCGCCAAGCCCAAATAGTCATTAGTCAGCAGAGCTTGTCTAGCTTCATCACACAACCCTCGCACCCGTGACCCCCTATGGCCAGCAGCACATGCTTTGGAGGACAAAAAAACTTATCTGGGTTGTCCAAAATGGAGATGCACTGAGGTGTTTACTTTTCATAACACGCTTTTTTTTGTAAGAGGGAAAACTTGCAGACAACAACTGCTTTTAACCCCACTGTGGCTTTCGCTGTGGCAGTCCCATTCTGTTGATATCAAAAAACACATCAACAGTAAAAGAAATAGATAAATAAATAAACTCTCTAGACTGCATGGTGATCAGTAGGGTAGCTTGCTGTAATTAGTGGAAAGCTGGCTCGCTTTCCAGTTTACGGCAAAATATGCAAACGTTTTTAGAGTGCTACTTATAGCAAATCCTGTATTATTTCAAATCATGAAATGACACCATGATGTGGCTTAATATCTTAGTATTACATTTACAGGCACCTTTGCAGTAATGGGAAAAAAATTGATTAAGTGAATAACTTTGCGTGCTTGACGTACTTCGCTTAAAGAAGGCAATGCAGGTTGATGCTTATTGAAAATTGTTTATTGTTGTTAAATGTGAAAAGGTGTATGAAATGCTTTCGTTAAGTTCTGTCGGAAAGGTTTGTTGAAATATTTTCACCGAATATTTGTCTTTTGCTTTTATAACCCGTGATTCGTATGAATCCCTGTTTGCCCGCGAAGAGGCTATTAAAAATAAATAACTCAAAGCAGCTTCTCCCAGCTGACCAGGCGACTCAAAACAGGCTGCCAAGCCATTTAAGTTGCTTATCCAAGCCCGACAAAAAAGCTTTTCCCAGAATCTCTTTTCTCGTGGACTCTGTATCATGTTGCCAAGTATTCTCTTTCAGGCTTTTAAGATCAGAGCGATTGTAGCTTTGTCCTGCTCAGGAGATAGAGTTACTCTTTGTTTGGGGAGAGGAAAAAAATCACAATATTTTCTCTCCTTTGCTCAGTGCAGTGTAATAACACAAACGCAAGCGAAGATGCAGTGGAGTTCTGAAATCAAGCCCCTGGGGATCACTTAAATTCTCTTTATCTCATAGTTACAGTCTAACACTTCCACTGAGGTGCACGGGCTGTCATCGTATTTCTGCATTCCAGATTGCCATGAAAGGCAAGCGTGGCAGGTCTCTTCTGAGGGCCTTTTGTGAATTTAGCGCGTTGAGGCTCTGCCGCACAGAGGAAATGTACTAGCAAGTGGGGTGGATGTGTGGGTAAATGCACTAATATTATCTTATAACATTTATTCTACTAGGAACTTTATAATCCCAAAATCATTACTGATCTCATCTCTTGACTATAGCCAGGTCTGTTATAACAAATTTTCAGTCAGCTCTCCTTTATATAGCCGTCAGTGAGCATACTTTTAATGTTTCCTCAGAAAACTAACCATGGTGATTTTTCGTTTTTTTTTTTTTTTTAATCAATAAACAAGGTAAAAGAATGCCAACACCATTCTTGTAGTGGAATACTTTTCTTGTATTCATTATGCACTAATGATCGCCTCTCTCCCTGGAGGCTTAATTGGGTGAAAGTATTTGCATTTGGTGGAGATGCTCTGCACATTTCTCACACTGCAAACTCATTTCCGGCTGTGGCGGTCTTCCAGGATACGAGCGTTTGCTGAAAGATGGCATTTCCAATGAAAAAGATAACATTTCCAAACGCAAATCACATATCGTTAGCCTCATAGCATAATTGCCCAAGTCATATATTTGCCAAATTGAGATATCGGCTGCCTGTTCTTTCGAGTTGGCTAAAAAATTAGCTTTCTCTCTCAAAATCTTAAAGCCTCTGAAAACCCAATTTCACAAAAACCTTTGAACAACGTTATTTGGGGTTGTGTGTGCATAATAGTAAACATACAAAAATATCAGAAATTATGTCGAATTCAAATCCGAGATTTTGTCATTTAATTTTTTGCGCCTATCCTCTTATTGCGGTTCAAGTGGGCGTGGGTTTCTAATTAGGTTATTACGTAATAAGCCAAACCAATGAAAAAAAACTCTGTCATTTGTCCCACCCCTAACTGAAATTTTAAAAGCTCCCGGCTCCGCCCCGGTTAGCTCTTTTTGAGCCCGAGAAATATTTTCCCGAATTAGCCTGTCTTGCGATTGATTACCCAACTACATTTGGTTCCATTTATCTCTCTGTCCGTCTGTCTGTCCACGTATTTGTCTGGCCCCCGCTATTTCGCCTATCATGTATGTTTGTATTAGCTACATTCAAAATGCACCAGTAAATGATTTCCTGAATGGGACGTGCGCTCGCATGCGTTTCTCACTTAGCGTCAAATGGTACTTCTGCTGCTAATGGTGTTTCTCAGAACACAAAAGGTGACTTGCGTTCAAATCACCTTCCAACCTGTGATCACAAGCAGTGAACTGGTGATTAATTCAGTGGATCAATCTTCACCACTCATGAGCAAATTGAGGCCAGACTAACATATTGTGAGCTAAACAGAAAAATAAATTTATTTTCACGTGTTTTATCAAATATTAAAAGGGGCAACATAATATTAACCTTTATGTCCCAGTGTTTGTTGTATTTCCATATCACAATGTTTCTGTTGTTTTGTCATTGGGAAGTTAACTTAATATTTTGATACCTTTATTATCGCCCATGATGTCGCCCGTGACAGACTGGCAGCAAATGAAAGCTCTCCATGTATGTCTTTTTAGCAACCGCTAAGTGGTAATTTCACCATATTCAACATGGCGGTATGAACGCAGCATAAGACCCTTATCTCACAACAACTTTGTGTTGCTCAGAATCTGTCCCGTGTGTGCTGTGACCGGATATCGCGCCCTTGAGGTACAGTTGTCATTCGCGGCTGCTGCAAGCGGGGTCGGTGAGTGACAGGGCCTGTTTTCCATTATTGGATGGACAGCCAATTGTTGACCAGTGACAGTGCAAATGATGCTTTTTATCATTTATTTTGGGTATACAGTTTAGCACCGTCTGTCTGTCTGTCTGTCTGTCTGTCTGTCTCGGCCACCACTGAAGCTAGGGTGACCAAACTTTGTGGGGTAGATGATCCTAGGGTACCCTGTCCAAATTTACGTTTTGAGGTCGAAAGGTCAAAGGTCAAGGTCAACAGGAGGCATGGGTTAGCATCTCTATAGAATGCGCATCATCTAGCTTTTCTTTCGTGTCGTTAGCCACGCGATTTTGCTGATGCAAAATGATGCATTTTTTATTTCTTGTTTGGCTTCATGTTGCCTGTTGAAATCACTCAAAAGAACAAAGTCAGTACATTGTAGGTCACTACAAGTCAGAAAAAAGCAAATGTTAGTCATGACTGAAGTGCGCGTTCATGTTTTCATTAATCCCACACTTGTATCTCACTGGTCAAAGCTAAAAAAATTGATTCTTGAATTTGCAGTAAGTACAGTACATGTCTCACTGGTGCATTTTTAATGGAGCTAAGTATACAGTGGACTAATACTACACAACAGTGTAAGCGCCTGACAGCATATATTTTCTGCCATTGATGGAATCATCTGACATTCTCCACAGGAACACCTGCAAGCATAATATAGTTCATTTGCTCAGTGAGCGTTGATTTCACAACATGTGTACTTGAGGGTAAAACATGACTGAATAGAAATTATTTTCACTGAGAGGAACCAGTTGACTGGCGCGCTAATTATGATGCAATAATATTGTACTGTACTAGCTAAAGTTACAATGACATTACTAACGTTACAGTACCATTAGGCCGCCGTTGGGTGCATCCCTGCTTATGTCGAATTTTAGCAGAGATTCGCTAACTTAGTAATGATAAAAACTGCAAAGGATTTTACGAAATGCTATTCCGTAACCGACTGGACGGTGTTTCCAGACCTGAAGCTGCTTGCACTCTGGCTCAAACATACAGGGCTGGACTGACCCTTACGCCATTGCTGTGACTAACGCTGACGGAGCCTGTGAGATGTCACTCAAATCGAGGGAGTGGCCAGTCACACCGCGATGCGCCAGGCCCACACTGTCTTGAGAAATGGACTGAATAGCGTAATGAGCCGTTTTTGAACTAGGTTTTCTAATCATTATAAATGTTAATTTTCACTCAGTTTTTTTGTAGATGCTTTATGAGACACGCAACTTTGATATTATACGTGAATTCTAACTATGTCAAGACAAGTTTCCAGAGGCTTTAAAAAAAGGGAATCAATTCTCTCAAATAATAAATAATAGTAATAAAAAACTTTGAAAAATGAGTTAGTCAATTATGCTATGAGGCTAATGATGTAAGAGATGGCCAGAGCAACCAACAATCCTGGGGTGTGTTTCCTGAAAGCACAGAGGCTATCTGACATCGGTGGAACCATTTACTGTGAGTGGACAAACTACGTAAGTGGCTAACTTAGTTAGCAGCTATGGTTTTGGGAAACGCACCCCTGAAAAACAACCTGAGACCAATTAGTGATTAGCTTGGAAAGCTTAATATTATTCTTTTCTGATTCATTTCCAGCCCCATCGCCGATCAGCGTTGTCAGGAAAGGGAAGACTGCAAAAAACAGCATCACCGTGTCTTGGCAAGAACCAGATCGGCCAAACGGCATCATACTGGAATATGAGATTAAGTACTTTGAAAAGGTAAAAATAATTATAGATATGATTTCCAATATATCGTCTGCAAAAATATCCCTCTAATTGATGTGAAAGCTGGAGGCATTCATAACATACTGCTCCATTACATGCTAATGTAAATGTTATTATTATTATTATGTTTTTCATCATTTAAAGTTATACTTAAAAACTTTAGTTGTTACACATTTTTCAGTGCAGAAGCTTCACTTGAACGTCAACATTACTCAATTAGGATATTGCTATTCCAAATCTCAATTATACCATTTATAATTTATTAATTAGCATTCAAATAGCAATTAAAAATACAAAAAAATCCCTTTGAAGTAAAAGATGGAATGTTTAGATCTGCTAGACCTCTTTTATGACATAAAACACTCAGGAGCTACTAAACTTGGACTCAGAAGTTTGCATTCCCCAGCTGACTTGAAATGTTGTGAAATGTTGCCGTTTATTTTAAAAATATGAGTCATCATGCAAAAAACTTGTCTTTTCTTTAAGGATAGTGATCATGTGAAGTCATTTATCATCGCCTAGGTGTTTGGCTCCTTTTTCTATCATAAAGATAGTTGAAATCACCCAAACAGCCCTGATCATAAGTTTAAATTCCCTCTGTAACATACCCATATGAAGTCAGTGCTCTCGACATTTAAAATCTGCTGCATTTTGCTGCAAATTAATGCATTCAACTTGTGCTAAAATGAATAAGCAACGTTTAATTTAGCTATTTTACTCCATGAAATGCTGCGGGTAACTCAGAGTTTAATAAAAACTTTGAGCATGTCTAATATCTGATCTTAATTTACTTGGGCAGAGCCGTCATGTTTGGTTTTGTAAAAACTGGGTGGCAAAGTGTTAAACATGATGGTCCTAATGTGACATTTCAATTGTGCTTATTTTATGTATGCTGGTGCTTTGTTGGGGGCTTTGATAGACTATATCCACCCAACAACGACATGCCAATGCCAGCCAGAATAACTGCTAGTTTTGGGTAAACTCAAGCTGTCATTTTCTTGAGTCTGTGGCCCAACTGCAGCTGGAAACATGAACTAATCCCTTCTCAGCCTTTAACTGTAACCCAGCACTAACACACAACAAGATTTAACCATTTTCCCTTACCACTACATGTACTGGGCTACAAATTGTATGTATGTGACACAGGTTTTCTACCCATAAATTATTGTAAACAAACATTGTGATTCAGTGTATAGACCTAACAAGCCTTTCTCTTAGTGTTTTGTGATACAAACTGTTCTCTCTGCTAATACAGCTGGTACTGCCACTACTACTGCATACACTCCTAAGGTCCGCACACGCAGTGATGCTACTGCTGTTTCTTCTACATGTTTCCCTACGGTCTTCCAGGCACAGACTGCTAATACTGTATGTGTCCACACACACACACACACACACACACGCGCGCGCGCGCGCACACACACATACATACACACACACACACACACACCATGCTGCAAACAGTAAATTATTCCACGTCTTTCATACATTTTTGGCATCTTTCAACTTAAAAGCCTTCAATGCATCCAGCATTCACACCAGTTTCTTCAGAAATGCCCTTTTCTCGTTTCTCGAGTTCTGCAGCTAACGAAGTAGAGCCTGAATGAACAGAATCCGGACTCCCCGTGGTTTCTGGATTTATTAGCGGCATAATGCAATGCCTGACTATTCACAAGGGTTTCACACTTTCCGATCTGCACCTGTTGGCATCACCAACTGTAGCAGATATACCAATCATTGCTAACTGTGCTGTGCTTTGTCAATCTCATCATGAATAAAATAGTTTTCTCCTCCTTGTGGGTGAGAGATTGCACTCACAGAAAAAAAATAGATAAATTATATAAAAAATCTGTCTTTGCGAAATATACCAATTAATAACTGCACATCTCATATTTTCTTTGTAAGAATGTATTTAATCAGACCAATTTATAATTATGTATTACCCTTTAAATGCTGCATCTCACAGTCCAAGGAAATCTTAGCAATGACAGATATACCAAAAAAGAGAAATTGTACATCGTAAACCAGCTCTCTTTGCTTTGCAGGTGCACAAGGAAGAAACAGTTTTTAAAAGAAAGAAAAGATATCAGATGTACAGATGGTTGGCTGTGTGGGCCATTTAATGCTGTTTTCAGATGCTAAAGTTTCTACTTCAAAGGCTAAACTGGGTGCCATTATGGACCCACACTCACTGTCATAGATTATCCACGGGGGGTAAACCGGCCGCCATTCAGACGCTTTGAAACAGTTGTGTTTTGTTTTCGCTGGTGGGAACGGCAGGACCAGGAGACAAGCTACACCATTATCAAGTCGAAGGAGACGGAGATCGTGGCTGACGGCTTGAAGCCATCCGCTGTGTACGTGTTCCAGATCAGAGCGCGCACCTCTGCCGGCTATGGCGGCTTCAGTCGCCGTTTTGAGTTTGAAACCAGCTCCTTTCGTGAGTAAAGCACTCCTTTCCATTGTGTTTGTATGTTTTGAGTGTTTGTAATAGCAAGGACATGCCTGGCAATGGTGGCTGGTGAACTCGTATTAAGGTAAGCACAAAAACCATCCCTTAAAATTAATGATTGGTCATGACCTGTTTTCAATCATTCATTTAAATTACCATTACAGAAACTCTGAAAAACCTCAGAATTATCAGGTGTGGTCAGTTTTCATTAATAACACATACCTGTCCTCTCTCACACATTCGGTGTGAGTTTCAGTGGCATATTTACGTTCAGCTATTGTAGTCAGCAATTATTGAATCAACGCATGTGTAAGATATTCTCGTGCAGAATTGAAGTCCCTGTGCATGGAGCATTATCAGTTTCACCTGCGTTTCAGTGGATTTCCACATTAGTTGGCCAAGAAGGAAACCGATTATGACTCCGGACTTCTCACACTTTTCTTTACTCAAAGGTTGGAAGCAATGGAATTGCATAAAGACATTTCAAATTATCTTACTTCATTAAAACTATTTAAACGATCATGAAACACATGCATTGCTTCCAACCCTGAGACGCAGGTGAAACCAATAAACCTCCATATGCACAAGGACTTCAATTCCGCACGAGAATCTCTTACACATGCGTTGATTCAATAATTGCCGACTACAGCAGGGGAATGTAAATATGCCACTAAGACACGCCGAATGCGTGAGAGTTGACAGGAATGCATTATTAGTGAAAACTGGTCACACCTAATAATGTTGATAGTTTTTGGAATTTTTGTAATGGTAATTCAAATGAATGATTATAAAGAGGTCATGACCAATCATTAAGTTTAATGGATGGTTTGAGCTTCACCTATCGCCAGTTCACTGATGCCTGGATAGAGATTACCCAGCCCTTGAATGCTATAAATGGATCCCATACCTGATTCTACCAATCAAGGATTTAGGAAAGACTATTTGGCAGTGATTCTCCATCAGGCTTTGGCCACTTGTACACAGGTTAATAAGTCGAAGAATCTGAAATCCTGTGCAGACGAGAATCCAGTTCACAGGTTTTATTGAGAAGCATGGTCAGACAATCCGGATTGTTCACAAACACAGATTTCAGTACAGAGGGGCAAGTCTAGAATCGTAACAAGGTTCAATCCAAACATCAAAAACCAGGAAGTCTGTACGCGAAAGCCAAATCACAAAGAATGAATCAAAACCAAAAAGCCAAGCAAGAAATTAAACATGGTCATCAAAAGATACTAAGAACATAAACTGGGGACAAAACGAACAGGAACTACCTTTTGTACATGGAAATCAGGAATCAGAAAATACTCTAAAGGAAGAAACTTCTAGAAGGCTTGACAAACTTGCGAATGGCATAAGGCAGCAAGAGAAATATAAAGGGAAGCAGGGAGACTAATTGCATGGGGAACAGGTGTGGGAATGAGAGAAGAGTGCAGGGAGATGTGGTTACAAATGAAGGAGGGACGGTGCACAGAACAGAGTGAAAACAGACGACACGTGGAGAGTGAAAGATGCAGGGAATGACTAGACCAAAACACAGAAAGACTAAAATAAACCATGAAACAGGGAACATAATGAATTCATACAAAAATACACATAAAACAGATTCAGATCTTGACACAGGTATTTTTGAGAATGTTGCCTGGCCTCCCGTTCATCTGTAAATGGCATTTTAGGTCACTATTATGGAAGATTTTTCAAAATAGCTTCTAACAAAGAGATTTTGTAGAACTGTTTTTTTGTGTAGACATGTAAATTGGCATATTGGGGAAACGATGAGGTCACATCTCAATTCGGGCATGCCCAATCTTCCTTCTTGTAAAGTTCATCTCAAGTGTTTTACGCATCATGATGTAGGTTTTTTGCCTCCTACTGGCCCGGCGTGCTTAATTTGAGCATTTATGGTTGTTTTTGCATTTTTATGTGTAAGGAGATGCTGTGTAAAATGAGATTGAGTGGACAGATTTTTATTTTTTAAAAGAAGAAGAGAAAATATTCAATTAGAAAAATATCCACATTAGAGTTGTCAAGCCCCAAAGGCCTGTTCACATTGGTATTTAGAGTTGAAAAATTTTGCTCTGTCACAGACTTTCATTTGAATTTATGTCAAAGGTGAAAATGCACACCATTTCCGGTTGCGAGGAGATTTCGCACATTTCCATCGAAAAAACAAAGTTGATGTCAGCCAATAGAAATTCTGATTGCTTTTATTGACATTTCGGAGTGGAGGAAAGAATCATTCTTGCAGGTTATCGTTATGACATTTCAGTGAATACAGCTTTGGCAGATTATAAAAATAAATGTGAAAAAGAATGTGGCAGATTGCAGTCAGCACTGAGGCGGCCAGTTTTATATCCTGTATCGCAGCAAAATGCAAAACTCTTTTGCACGTCATTTGCAGATGTGACCAGGCCTCAATATTGCCAGAGTCTAATCGTCCACTTCCAGCGTGATGTCAGGGGTGGATGGTTGGATCAGCGGAATAAGAAGGAAAACTCAGCGAATCTGAAGACAGAGATTGCGCGTAGCTTGTTGACAACTCTCGCCACGTCCTTCTTTGCTAGATTAGACGCTCCTCACGTTCCAGACTTCTTGCTTTTAACAATTTAAGTATTTGCACATACAACGTACTTTGTGGGTCTCAACGATTTTCAGAATTTGTATTCTTAGTAGAGGTTTGCCGTTTGTTGCTTTTTATCGTATTATTTTGTTTTTGTTGTTTAACAGACATTGCTTGCTTGACCAGTTGAATTTCTTCTGAAAAGCCCAAAAAAGAACTTCCAGGTGTGTTCACTAATGGGGCCAGTCAGTAAGGGTGGAGAGGACTGTCATCCAGACCTCAGATTAGTATGGATTGATTGGTCGTATGCAAGGCAATCACAGTATTTGCGAAGACCCCAGGAGTTGAATATCAGAATCAGGTCTGTCACTCCCTGGCTGGATGGAGAGTCTGTAACTTCACAGGCACTTTGTGGATGACCTTAAGAAACCCTGAAAAGACATAATTGGTCAACTTTTGTAAAGTTAAGGAAATGGACTTCGGTGAGATCTTTATGCTCAGGAGTTGACATAATTGCTGAAATAATACAATTGCAACCCAAGTGCATGAAACCCAGATTCAAAGAGTATTTTATGTGCTGTAAGATCAGATACTAATTCTCCATGCAAATGTAAATATACAGAACTGAATATAAAATCAATATTGTGACTGGGTTTATGCATTGATTGCATTTATGTTTCAGCAAAGACACTGTAGTGTGGGCACCAGTGAGGCTGCCTCTTGCTAATGGCCGGTTTCCCCTCTCTGTTTCAGTAGTAGCTGCATCGAGAGACCAGAGCCAGGTGCCTATCGTTGCCGTGTCCATCATTGTGGGAGTTATCTTGCTGGCCTCGATCACTGGGTTCCTGCTCAGTGGACGGTAACATACCCCCTCCCAACCTCCACTCACCTATTTTCATTGATGATAGAGATTACATGGGGAAATTGGTTCAAACCTAGAACACTCTCATTTGGCCTTTCCTGCCTCTGGCCTTGGGTCTTCCATGAGTTAAACTGTGAAGATTTCTGTGAAGAAAGCAATTTTCTGAGTGTTAGAGCTCAGGCCCACTCTGAGCGTCTGTGTACCAGTTTGTGTTGATACAGTTTTTCTCGAGGGAAGGTCTTAACTGTCAGGATCTGTGGTTTCCTGCCACTGTCAGTGCTTTGCAAAGAGGATTACCAACCCACAAATAACAAACTAGGGCAGAGACACATTCAAAGCATCTCGTTTCAAATTTGTGACTTCCGAATGTTTTGAATTGAAATGGCAGCATTCTTGGCTGCGTATTCCAAGTTTATGTGCAGCATATACTTTGCATGCAATTCACACACACATGTATGCAAACAAGTCATACGGAAAAAAAAAAACCAGTCAGAATACCTGTCATGTTCGTGTATTTGTTGCCCTGACATATGGAAAGCTGTGTCCTATGAAGTTAACGGTAATGAAATATTTCATTGAATGAATGAAGCTCAAACTGGACGCACAATGTAATGTTTCCCAGTTAACGATGTAATATCCTGTTGTGGACCCATCTGACTTTCCCATCTGACTAATGGTTTTCATCATTATCATAAATCACGTTATTCTGTTGTCTGTAGTCCATGTAATGCGTTTTATATCTTTAGAGGCAAAAGAATTCCAACGTTATAAAATGGAAAATATGCTTCACTCTTTGCCAAAAAATGTTTAGGTATAAAAAGTCATAAATACTGTGTATAACTGTTCCTTGATTCAAAGGAAGTGCCATGTGTTTGATTATTGTTGGAATGCTTTAAATACAGACACCTGTTACACAGGAGTCCAAACGTGTGAACATGATGTCGACTTCATTTCAGTTGCTACCGGGTTTTGCAGACAAGTGAATTGAAGAATTGGCAGCAATACAGTACAATATGGCTGTACAATTAATTAAATCACAATTTTGAATAACTCCAGCTATGGGGTGAACTGGCAACCTTGCCCCTATTTCATGAATCGTACCTTGTGGTATTAAACAAACAGCAACGAACTGTCAGTGGTCACATGAAATGCTTGCGGAAATACACTTCACTGATATCAGCATCGACCAATCTATAAATATTCAGATTGTTGTCAGTCCTACAGTCACACATACAGGTAGTTGACTAGTTGGGCCTGTCTGCTTCTCATTATCACTTCTTTATCGTCGTAGGCTTCATAATGGGTTTGATTGGTCGGTAAGTAAATTGCTGGATTGATATTCGGACTGGATATGCTGGAGCAGGTAGGGGTAATCGTGAGTTAAAAGGTGATAGAAGCAGTTCACCATCACTGGTGTGTCACTGACTCCTGAACACCATCTCACATGGCCTCTGCGGTCTGGCTGCTGTCTGTTTTGGTCCACATCAGGTATGATTCCAGAAAAAAGAGGCACAGGCTGCACGGACACCTCATTATGGCAGTTATTTTCACTACGCTAAAAAAATTTTGATTCAGTTCATCATGCAGCCCTACATTCCAATAATCAAAACTGAAATACGTTTTACATTTACCCTAAAGAATAATTTTTGCATGCAATATTAAGTAAATTTGACATAAAGTCATAATGCACTTGGCACTGTATTAAAAACTATTTAGTACCATTCACAATTCCATTATAATATCATTTTTGAGTGTAATTAATTCATGAAATGATCCGCCAATGTGGCTTAAAATTTCACTCAACTTTGTTTAGCACTCAAAACAGCTTTGAAGTACATTCATGTTGTCCTGTGAGGCTACCTTTCGAGGGAGGTTAAAATAATAACCTGTCACTTTCATTACTCTGCCATGCCATATGACCGTGGTATAAGCTGTGGATTCCATTAAAACATGTGCATCTTAACACTGCCGTGCTCCACAAATTGTAAGCAGACGTTTGCAGAAAGGACGTGCTATTTTTATTTTGTAAAATGTCCTCCGAAAATCAACGCCAGACTTGCGCGGCTCTTTGTATAATACGTATCCCCCTCTGTATTGTTCGAGAGTGTTCTGCGCTTGTAGTGAGTAACTGAAATGAACTCAGCATGCAACCCAAACACGTATCCCCTGGTGGCCGGGACGCTTTCTATACTGCCATCCCGGCTCCATCTGTCCCCCTCTGCGCTCTGTCTCTGCCAGAACAAAGGGGAAAAATCGCATACCGAGTCCGGACTCTCGCTTCCTTTTTAAACAAATTATAATGGGCCACGAAAAATAAAGAAAGCACATATACCCACGATAACCGTTTTTTTTGCCTCGGGTTAGAATACAGTTTCATGTACATTCAGGGGCATCAGATCTGTTGCTGATTTCAGTCCATTAATTTATTTATAGTAATTAACGAAAGCCACTATTTTCTAGAAATAAAACAAAAAGGTTGAATCCATTATTGACTGAGTTCTGCGCCCTGATTTACCTCAGTCAAATTTTAGTCAGAGATTTTAGCCCTTTTATTAGGGATTTTTTTTGGACTTTTTGTTCAGTGGTTGTTGGATTTATCGCATTAGCTGCATAGTTTCTAGTATTTTATTATTTTATGAAGTACAGAAATGGTGGTTTATATCCATTGTAACTGTTGATCATGATTATGGAGTATTGTGCATCATGGTTTGTCAGAATAATTCTGCTTTGAAGTTTAACGACAAAAATGTTAATTTAAATGACTCTATTCTGTGTTCTTTCTTTTGAGAATCCATGTTGCATGGACTCTATGACAAGCTGTAAATAGTAATAATTGAAGAAAATAGTGTCTCAAACAACTAATTTTTGGACACAAGTGTAGTGCCAAAAGGAAATTGGAATTTTTTTCCCCATTATTTGCATGAATCATGAAACATGTACATACAGTCAAAATGAGCGCAACAGACTTGCCAGCCCCCGGATATGAAGTTGACATGAGGTCCGTGCATTAATATGTCTCCATTAATATTTTCAGAATGTAAGGTAGTTTAAACCTGTCTTTCTTCTTGCGAGTCGTTATGGCCACGCGTGTATCTTTGCACGTTTGTCCTTGTGCTGGTTTTCTGTACTTAATTTGATGCTGTCATGTTCTCACTGAGAAAAAACCAGAGAAGAAAAACTAGTGCAATAACGATGAACCCAAGAAGCCTTGTATCTACCATCCCACCAGCTGCCAGGGACTTAAAATAAAACTCTTCCTCTTCTCAAGAGCACTGTGTCTTTGAAAGAACTTCAGTTAAAAAAAAAGGATTTGGCATTCCTTCTTGAAGGTCCCCTTGAAAGTTATTCCAATACATGTTTAGCTTTCGCAAAATATAATGTTTCATAATGATTCTAATCCTCATGAGAATGATCATATGCATAATATGTTTCATAAAATTCTCTTCAGTTCGAATACAGGCTACTCACAAACACTGTATGTATCATGCATATATACATAGAAGTACAAGCGAAAGTACAAATGTTTCTGCTTGAGAGTACAGAATAAATAAATGAAGGTTTAGGAAAATAAGATGCCATGGACACTTGGTTATGTGAGTGGTTGTCTGCTGTCCAGAGACATTTATACACCTATAAACCTCAAACTTGGTTTACAGAGAAACTGATGAAATACTTCAAACTCTGTATTGTTTGGTGGTAGCATGCTATGACTGCTATCAGCAAAGCCTCTCGGAGTGAGAACGCTGATCTGGAGTCAGTTTTACCTCTTGGAGTATGACCGTCTCATCCCTTAGGAACGAGGCAGCAAAACTGATTTCAGATCTGAGCTCTTAGCAGCGTCACAAATTGGCGCGGAAAAGACTGTCCTCGCAAGATTCATTCGATGAGCTGCAGTGTTTCTGTAAGTGTGATGAACCATCATGCACACAGTGGACATAGAAAATAGTGGTAAATTTAAGTTGTGAAACTACAAATGTGAAATTCCTTCCTGTCTGTGAAAGTGAGAACAAATCAGATATTTATTTCCTGTGCCTATTTCATTTCCTGACCGAATGGTAGCATACTCTTACTGGCATATGTCGCGTAATGACATCAGGAGCTACTCTCCACGCCGCTGCACGAAAAGAGAGAGAAAGCCATTACTGAGAGTGGACACTTTATCGATTAGTCAAATTCAGTTAGCTTTTCACCCGAGAACTTCAGTCAGTCTCAGTCTGAAGTGTCACACTTTCTTTTTTTTTTTGACGGTGACTCCATCGTTGGAGACCTGGTGTGACAGTGATGCAATGTCTGTGTTGCAGGCGCTGTGGCTACAGCAAGGCTAAACAGGATCCTGATGAGGAGAAGATGCACTTTCACAATGGGCACAGTAAGCCATCCGTCCATCCTTCTATCCATCCATTATGTTGCCCACATGTTTCTAGTCAGGATCACTGGCAGCTGGGGGAGAAAGGGGGGGTGTTCGACCCTATCCCAGCATGCATTGGGGTCAGAGTCTGGAATACATCCTGGATGGCTGTCAATACATTGTGGGACATACACACCATTTGGGCAAACACTCACTACACACACACACACACACATGCGCTCAGTCCTAGAGGCGATTGAGAGTCTCCAGTTCAACTTAACCTCCCTGGCTTCGCACTGTAGAAGGAACCCCAGGAGTGTCCAAAAGACACCGATGTGGACACAGAGAGGGTTAGCACACTCCACACTGAAAGGCCTGAGTTAGCATTCAAATTCAGGGCCTATTGATGTGAGGCTACTGTGCTGCCACTTCATTTAGAGTCACCGTAGGGCAGTCATTTATACTTGAGTGAAGGAAATCCTCTGGTGTCTGATTGTTAGCCATATGTGCTAATATGACAGCTTATCGGATGGAAGTATTTTGTATGAGCAATGTACATATATAGTGTTGTCTCGTTTAATAAGAGTGAGTAGTACTACATTTAATTAATGTATAAAGAAGCTTGTTCATTACAAAATAAATGTCTAATCTCTGCTAAAACCAGCGCCCAAGCCACTTTCTAATTGATTTCTGGAAATAAGGATGTTAAATGTGAACATGCGCGCACACACACACACACACACACACACACACACACGCGCGCGCGCGCGCGCACACCCACACACAGGCACAAATTTGCGTAGCTATTCTTGTTAAGACACTGCATTGACTTCTATTCATTATGGACAACATTACCCTAACCTGACCCCTAACCTTAACCAAACCATGCCTATTCTTAACCTGAACCAAACCTCAGTTCACACCTGACCCCTAACCTCAATCATGACCTCTGAGATGACAATTTGCTGTATTGGAACCAGGCTTTAGTCCCCATAAAGAGTACTGGTCCCTACAAGGTCAGTGTTTATTCTGGAAAAGGTCCCCAATAGGTACCGAAAACATTAACACACACACACACACACGCGCGCACACACGCACGCACACACACACACACACATTCCATTCAACATCACCTTAACTTTAGGATTTGTCTCCTGCATTCCTAAATGTTCCTAAAGGAAATGGGATGAAGGCTGAAATATCGTCTCGTCTCTTCACAGTTAAGTTCTCAGGCATTCGCACGTACATCGACCCCCACACCTACGAAGACCCAAACCAAGCTGTGCACGAGTTTGCAAAGGAGATCGATGTGTCCTCCATCTCAATTGACCGAGTAATTGGAGCTGGTGAGTGAAAACTTTAAAGATGGTTATAAATCACGTCACTGCAGCAATTCTTGGTTTTTCTTCTTAAGGATACAGTTTTTATCCCAGGCGGCATCTGTTAAAACGGGACAATGAGAACACATTTCATGTCACCATTAAGACTCAACAGAAGGCGAATTTCAATAAATGCTAAAAGTCACGCATTATAAAAGACCGTGTGCAGAAACTATGCTGGAGTAATAAATGGTGTTTGCACAGATTGGCGGTAACGGGGAATGGCACCATTAGGCTCTGCAGAATGATCAGGAATGTAAAATGCATTCCTGTACAATGAAAGTAAAATGTATGCAATTTATTGCATCAGACTCATATATTTGCGTCGCTATTCCATGAGCAATTTGAAAGTGTTGCTATTTAATACAGTGCAGTCTATAAGTATTCAGACAGAAACACTGAAAAATAGAAATCACACGTAGAGGGCGCATACCCCTGCAATTCGTCATTAGTGCCTGTATACCTAATTTCACCGCAGTTGCTGTGGAAATGATTCTCAAATGAGTCAAAATTGCATTTTCAAGATGGCTACCTTTGGGGCCATATTTTGGATTTGAAGCCGTGCCAAGATTGAATCTTCTTTTCCTTGTCCAATGGCGCACACTTCCACGAAATATCATTGAAAGTGGGGTAGAAAACCTGCTATTACCAGATCAGACTGGGGCAGTTGCGTTCTAAAACCACCACAACCAACAGCTGCTCAGAGATATTAACATTCGGCTAAACTTCAATAACATTGTGGACTACCGAGAGAGTTTACCTATCATACAGAAACTGTGTCTTGCATGATTTTATGGCCATGTTAGTGAAAAAACACTGTCGCCAGTACACTTACTCCTCCAGAGACATCAATTTTGCCCTGCTGCTATGGCTGTTTTTTTCCAGTTTTATTTGGGATGCTGCAGTACACAAAAAAATGCAAGAATACAATCTGCAGTGCAATACCCCGCCTGAAACCAGAAATTGTCTGCCAGATGGCGTAAAATGTATGATCTAGTGGACAATTTCTGGCAAAGAAACAGAACATTCTCAAGTTAGGCAACATTGACAAAAGTGAAGCATTGCTCATTTGTATACACTAACCATGTGATTATATACAGTATAATAATTATACAAACCCAGTTAAAAATCGGTAAAGTGTCCCTGTAATCTTTGGACAACTTTTGGACAACTCAAACAATATGGATCTAAATACCAGCCAGTTAAACATAACTGAGCCCATTGTAACCTCAAACCACAACTTTTTCAATCAGAAGTGCTGGAGTGCAGAGCCAGCAAGCAAAGGTTATGTCATTGTTAAAATACTACTGGTCTGCAGGGTAATCCGTGCCAGTTATATATACACACCAGTTTATTCATTTACAGGCACAAACCAGTGGGAGCTGTGATTTGTGGCGTGGTGTGTGTTGGTTGGGCTGCAGGCGAGTTCGGAGAGGTATGCAGCGGACCTCTGAAACTGCCTGGCAAGAGAGAGAAGTTGGTGGCCATTAAGACCCTGAAGGCCGGGTACACAGAGAAGCAGAGACGAGAGTTCCTGGGGGAAGCCAGCATCATGGGGCAGTTTGACCATCCAAACATCATCCATCTGGAAGGCGTGGTGACCAAAAGTAAGTGGTTGACCCGGTGCGGAGGATCCAAAAACTTGTGACATCATGCACTTCTGGTTTTCGTATTCTACCGAATGTGATCTCATCCCAGGAGTCCGAATGAACCTTCGACTGTGGTTAGGACAGCAGGAATCATATCCATCTTGTCGTCAACCTCTTCAAATTACACTATCGGTCCCCTGGTTCTCTTCAGATATTGTATTTCCTTCATTATAGATTTCCTTTTGGTGTTAAGTTACAGACACAGCTGTGTAAGACTAGCTTATGGGGGTAGTGGTGTGTACTGCTATTTTACAACACTAGTTAGGGGCATGTTTGGTTAACGTATTGATTAAAAATAGGCTTTTCTTTGAAATCTTGGTGATGCACCCCTTTTGTGTCTCTCAGACACTGACATGTCTGTAAGTTCTGCTGCATTGGATCGTCCACAATGTGACTGTAATTTACTGTCATGTTGAAAATTTCATTTGACTCATAAAAATGTACTCATTTCAATTAAAGAGCGTTGCTTGGCAAATAAACAGTTAAGGAAATTGGACAGTAGTGCTTATACATCTTGCACTCTTGAACACTAAAAATAAAAATAGCAGTAAATCACGGCTCAAATGAGGTCATGTGATTTACCATTAAATCTTTCTGAATTATGCATTTTTGGCTGAGTTTACATTTTCGGGGTGTTTTTTTTTTGTTATTCGTGTTTATTTTTTTTCCCCACAACACTGACCCAGTTTTCTCTGCTGAGCAGAGTTCATACTGGTGTTCCTCAATGTTTTGCATTATGGATGTGGCTATTTTTTTTCTTCTGTTTTTTGTTTCAGAAGATTACAAAACTATTTTCTGAAAAGTTGGGGTGGTGTATAAAACGTAAATAAAAACAATGCAATGATTTGCACATTATTTAAACCCTATATTTAAAAGAAAATAGTTTGAAGGCAATGTATCAAATATTGAAGCTGAGAAATGTATTGTTTTTAGAAAAAATATTTGTATTTTAAATTTGATGCCAGCAACATGTTTCAAAAAAGTTGGGATGGGGGCAGCAATAGATAGGAAAGGTTTTACAATGCTAAAGGAAAATGCACCTGGTGCAACATCCCACAGCTAATTATATTAATTAGCGACAGGTCAGTGACACGAAAGGGTGTCATAAGAGCATCTCAGAGAGGCTGAGTCCTGTAGAAGAGGGTGGGAAAATTGTTCAACCATTCAAGAATGATATTGGAAAGACACAGGAGAATTAATCATTTAACGTTATAGGATGTAATGTCATCAAACTATAGAATCCAGAGAAATTTCTGTATGCAAGGGACAAGACCAAAAAACCAATACTGAACGGCCATGATCTTCAGGCCCACAGGTGGCACTGCATTAAAAACAAACAGGATTCTGTTGTGGAAATTAATGCATGGGCTCAGGAACACTCCTGAAAACAATTCTGACTGAGCACATTTTTTTACTGCATCCACATATGAGTTAAAACTTAACTATGTAAACAAAAAGAAAGATAAACAAGATTCAGAAATGCTGCCGCCTTCCCTGGGCTTAAGCTCATTTTTGATGGCCTTAGACAAAGTGGAAAATATCCTGTGGTCTGACAAATCAAAATCTGAAATTTTTTTTGGAAATCAAGGATACCACGTCCTTGAGGCTAAAAAGGAGAGGCAACATCCAGCTTTTTTTTCAGCACACAGCACAAAAGCCAGCATCCATGATAGTATGGGCGTGCATTAGTGCACGTGGCATGGGTAACTTGCACATTCATGAACAAAGCATTAATGCTGAATAATATATACAGGTTTTGGAGCAACATATACAGCCATCCAGACACCTTTTTTTTTTTTTGTAAGACTTTGCTTATTTCAGCAATGCCAAGCCACAGTGTGCGCATGTTACAACATCATAGATCTGTAGTAAAAGAGTCCAGCTGCTAAACTGGCCTGCCTGCAGTCCTTACAGGTCACCCATTGAAAAATTTGGTGCTTAAATGTGACTGGAGAGTCTCCGGAAGTGTTGAGAAGCTGAAATGTAAAATAAAGCAATAATTTGTCCTTTCAGTTCCAAAGCATTTGCAGGATGTTGTTAAAAGAAGAGATGACTTAACACAGTGGTAAACATGGGCCCCCTCCCAACTTTTTTGATGCCGGCATCAAATTCAAAATGAGCACGTATTTTTCAGAAACAATAAAATTTTTCAGTTTAAACAATTGGTTTTTTGTCTTTGTACTATTTTCAATTTATTACAGAGTTTAAATGATTTGCCAGTGATTGCAGTCTGTTTTTATTTACATTTTACGCATCGTCCCAACTTTTCCGGAAACGAGGTTGTATTTTCAATGAGATAATATAATGATATAATCTTTTCTTCTGTGTCACAATGATTTATTGTCATCATCCGTATATTCTCCAAATAACAAGATTTGATTTATAACACAATTACATGGTTGTTTAGAGCTTTCACAAGTGATGGGAGGGAAAATGAACCAGTGTAGATTGCTGTGTTAATTCTTATAGCAGTGTGGCAAGCAAGTGGAAAATGAACAATGAAAGCCATTTGTGATGCTTCTGTGACTATAGTGGATCCTCGAGCTGCAGACTGATAATTAAGATCAAGTGCTTTTGATGAAAACATTTGTTAAAGGAAGCTGACTGAAGAAACCCATTTCCTTTTCCCCCCTGCAGGTAAACCAGTTATGATAATAACTGAATATATGGAAAATGGATCTCTTGACACATTTTTGAAGGTATGACTTCTTTAAGGATTTGGACCCAAGTAACTGCCTGTCATGCATACGTTAATTAGTAGGTCCGAGTATAGGACCTACTAATAGTAGAGTAGAGTAGACCGTAAGCTTCTGGTTTTCGTGTCTACAGAAGAACGACGGGCAGTTTACCGTGATCCAGCTGGTGGGAATGCTTCGCGGAATCGCTTCGGGAATGCGATACCTCTCTGACATGGGCTACGTGCACCGCGACCTGGCCGCCCGGAACATTCTGGTGAACAGCAACCTGGTTTGCAAGGTCTCAGACTTTGGCCTGTCCAGAGTTCTGGAGGATGACCCAGAGGCCGCCTATACTACAAGGGTATGTTAGTTAGATTACGCTAATGACCTGCTGGTGACCTCTTGGTCCATCTCTCTTATCGACTGTGGCACGGTGTTCCCACCACTTAAATCCTTGTTACTTGTGTTGCCCAGTAATTACTGTGTCTCAATGCTGAGGACAGGGACTGGGTGGCCATTTTGTTCAGCAAATCTTCTGTATGGCCTTTCGAGTTTGTTTTTTGAGCACCAAAGAAATTCATCAAGTAGGTTATTAAGAATTTGGACACGTAACTTCTGCTTTTTGGACTTTGGTGTCCTGCAGCTTACTACACTTGAAAACATTGAGTACATTTACATGCACACTAATTTTCCACTGTTATTTTGAATATGACAATATTCCAAATTTATACCAGTCAAATAAACAGCATATTTCATTTGTATACTCCATATTAGGCTTCAGTCTTCATGTCGCATTTTCTGAATAAGACATGTGGGATGTGCTGATATCATTCAGGTTTTGGGAGCATTCTTTATCCGTGTGTACAGCGCTTGTGCATCTCAGTTGGCAGTATGGGACACACATCCCACAGTATGGGACACACATCCCACAGTATGGGACACACATCCTACAGTATGAGCAACACATCCTACAGTATGGGACACACATCCCACAGTATGGGACACACATCCCACAGTATGGGACACACATCCTACAGTATGGGACACACATCCCACAGTATGGGACACACATCCCACAGTATGGGACACACATCCTACAGTATGGGACACACATCCCACAGTATGGGACACACATCCTACAGTATGGGACACACATGCTACAGTATGGGACACACATCCTACAGTATGGGACACACATCCCACAGTATGGGACACACATCCTACAGTATGGGACACACATCCCACAGTATGGGACACACATCCTACAGTATGGGACACACATCCTACAGTATGGGACACACATCCCACAGTATGGGACACACATCCTACAGTATGGGACACACATCCCACAGTACGGGACACACATCCTACAGTATGGGACACACATCCTACAGTATGGGACACACATCCTACAATATGGGACACACATCCCACAGTATGGGACACACATGCTACAGTATGGGACACACATCCTACAATATGGGACACACATCCTACAGTATGGGACACACATCCTACAGTATGGGACACACATCCTACAATATGGGACACACATCCTACAGTATGGGACACACATCCCACAGTATGGGACACGCATCCTACAGTATGGGACACACATCCTACAGTATGGGACACACATCCCACAGTATGGGACACACATCCTACAGTATGGGACACACATCCCACAGTATGGGACACACAGCCACTTGTTTACCGTCAGTGAAGCCCACATTTCTGTTCGAAAGAAGAATCACTCCAACAATGGGCTCCAAAATTACTGGCACCCCTGACTGGCAATGCACAAATAGTGGGAAAAAAATAAAAATAAAACAATATTAATGCTGAGAAACGGAATATACCGAGGTGTGAAATACTTTACTTTTTATTGTATTGATGGAAACGAAAAAACATAAAAATCATTTAATACAAAATGAATTTCAACAAAATCAAGGTTTCATAATTATTGGCACTCTTCATTTAGTACTTAGTGCAACCACTTTTGGCAAGGATAACAGCATGGAGTCTTTTTCTGTAATTTTTGACGAGGTTAAGGCACCCTTTTGGGGGATTTTGGACCATTCCTCTGAGCAGATCCTTTCAAGATCCTTCACATTCTTGGGTTTGTGTTTATCAACTGCCCTCTGCAACCCAGCCCACAGGTTTTTGATTGGATTGAGGTCAGGTGACTGAGATGCCGAATGCTGATTCTGTTGTCACAGGACCATATCTGTGTGGATCCTGAGTTAGGCTTTGGATCATTGTCTTGTTGGAAAGTCCAACCATGGCCAAGTCCCAGCCTTCTGGCAGAAGCAAGCAGATTGTCAGCCAAAATATCCTGATACTTGGTGGAATTCATCATGCCATTAAACTTAACCAATCTCCCTGGACCTCTTGAGTTAAAACAGGCCCAAAACATGACTGACCCTCCATCACATTTCACTGCAGGTATGAGGTGCTTCTCCTTGTGGGCATCTCTGTTATGAACCCAAACATGCCGATGCTGTATCTGACCGAAATGTGCAATTTTTGTCACATCTGACCAAAGCACCTCGTTCCAGTCGTAATTTAAATGACGTTTGGCAAACTCTAAGCGCTTGCTTCTGTCTCTCCTGGTCAGAAAAGGCTTTCATCTGGCAGCCCTTCCTAAGAGCCTGTGGTTGTGGAGGTGGCACCTGATGGTGCTTTTAGAGACCTTGTGACCCCAAGATGCCATCAAGGCCTGCAGTTTCTTTTCAGTGACTCTGTGGATTTTGCTGCTTATCACACCATCCATCTCACCATCCTGGGGGTCAAAATGCAGTTGCGTCCTCTACCTCTACTCTTGAGGTTTTCAACATTTCCACATCTTTGGAATTTTTCCATAATTGCCCTGACTGTGCTCAGTGGCATATTCAGTAATTTGTTAATTTTCTTGTAGCCATTACCGGATTTATGAAGGACTATAACCATCTGCCTCTTTTGAACTGACAGTTGTTGTGTTTTCATGGTGTTACATGACAAAGGTATATTGCATGTGTGTTACCGCATTTTTATACCCTAGTGAAGCAGGAAGTGAGGTAATGGCTCAATATAGTTTCTTAACATTTACATATAATTTATATAAGATCGATGTTATTCAAAATAATTTTTAAAGGTGTCAATAATTGTGAAACATTGATTTGGCGGAAATTGATTTTTAATTAAATCAGTCAGTGACTTTGACCGGTTCCACTGGAACATTAATATTGTACAGTATTTCTCACATGTTGATATTCAGAGTTTCTTTAGAAATATACTTTTTACATTTTTTAAAGCATTTTTTGTGCACTTCCAGTCAGAGGTGCCAGCAATTTTAGAGCCCATTGTATTTTGAAACATGATTAAAAAAACTTGGATATGAACTGGTTTGGATACGCACTATTGCAGTACCAACAGACGGTTAAAGAATTAAAGAAAGAGTCTGCCACCGGCGGAAAATTTTGAAAACATCCTATTTTAATTTGGTATGCACGGCTACATGAAAATGAGAATATCAGTAGAATTTTCATTTTTATTAATCTTGTAAATATCTAAGTAGTAATATTGTCTTTTTCAGAATAAACTGTGTGGTTAGCCCTTAAACATATCTCATTCTTAATACACACAGTAAACTTGGGGACTCAAAATACAAAACTGTAAAATATTTTTTATACTTCGTGTACTTTGAAAAAAGTCATAAAAATTCATTTAGAGTGTATTTTGCCTCTGAAATGTCAAAAATGGCAAAATTTGACTGCACATAAAAAAAGGAATAAAGAGTGCCTGCGAGCTTTAATTTGCCTATTTGCAGTCACAGTTTGTAAGATATTGTTGCCATGTTTAATGTTTAATGCAGTGACACTGATCAAATACTAACAGACCTTACTGGATATAGAATGTTTGTACAACTTTCACCCAGAAACCCATTATAAATATTCAGGTCACAGAGTGAAGAAGCCTAGCACAGAGCACAGAGTAACGTTGGTCAGGTATTAATTAAATGTGAAATTATTGCTGGAAACCTCCAAAGAGATGAAGATAATTATCCGGTCGGCTTATTTTAAAACTGCGATTATCGCCTGATTTTTTTTTCCTTTTCTTTGGTTCATCCTCTCCTCCATTTCAACACCTCAGCCAGATTCAGTTAAAACTGACGGGGAGTCTTGTTGGTCTAGTTATCTCCCAGCCAGGGCTTGAGAGCCTGCAAATTAAGATGTTGCTATAGGAAGCGATGCTAGCTGCTGTCAGCCTGCGAAAGTAGAGACTGCAGGGAATCCAATTAGCTATGCTGCTGCCAAAAGCTTTATTTCTCTGCAATGACATTTCCTGTCATTCGCACTATCTTCAATTCAGTCGTCTTTCCAATGGCCGCCACCAGACAGAGAGAATGTGGAGAAATCAGCCCTAATGATCTTGGATTCTCCTTTAATTCTTTTTTTCTTTTACCTTTGCTTTGCTACAAAGGGGGGGAAGATTCCGATCAGATGGACTGCACCTGAGGCTATCTCTTTCCGAAAGTTCACCTCCGCCAGCGACGTGTGGAGCTACGGAATCGTCATGTGGGAAGTGATGTCGTTCGGCGAGAGGCCCTACTGGGAGATGAGCAATCAGGATGTGAGTTTATCTGGATTTCACAGGACTCTCGAATTCTCACAATACGTCCACCGTTATCAAAGCCATATAAGGCTGCATTATACAGACAGCAAAAAAGACAAACATTGTGCATGTAATGCCATATTATGACAAATGTTTTTCAAATATACAGTCATTTGCTTGAAGTGCTGACTTTTAAATTTAATTATTTTTTTGAAAAAAAAAAATTATCTGAACTATGTATAAATTACTCCCATTTTATGCAAAGCCCCTTCAGTTTTAGACGCTCAATAGTAATCAGGCAAACTGTACTCAGTGGTAAACCCTTTGCAGTCTGAAGTCTGGAACCCAGAGAAATCACCAAACACTGTGTATCTTCCCTAGTGATGCTCTGCCCGGCCTTCACTGCAGCTGTCGTCGGCTCCTGCCTTATAGTTGGGGTGTTTTGCTTTCAGCATCTGACATAATTGACTTGTCTATGGTAGAACCTTTCACTTCTTTGCCTTGAAGTGTCTTGGCTTGTTTTTGCTGTATGGTCTCAAGCAGTGGCGGCTCGTGAACTGGCGATAGGGGAGGCTCAAACCCATCCCTTAAAAATAATGATTGGTCATGACCTGTTTTTAATCATTCATTTAAATTCCCATTACAGAAACTCCGAAAACTCTCGACATTATCAGGTGTGGCCAGTTTTCATTAATAACACGTACCTTAAACTCTCACGCATTCGGCGTGAGTTTTCGTAGCATATTTACGTTCCCCTGCTGTAGTCAGCAATTATTCAATCAACGCATGTGTAAGAGATTCTCACATGGAATTAAAGTCCTTGGGCATGGAGGTTTATCAGTTTCATGTGCGTTCGTTGGATTTCACCACTGGTAATTGGAAACCGATCATGACTCCGGACTTGTCATGCTTTTGTTTATTCAGGGTTTGGAAGCAATGCATGCGTTTCATTATCGTCTAAATTGTGTAAATGAAATAAGATCATTTGAAACGTCTTTATGTAATTCCATTGCTTCCAATGATCTTAGATTTTTGACAATAAACTTTGACGAGTTTTCTGTTTTTGAGCCTTACCAACACTTTACATGTTAAAATCAACCCTCTATACTTACTCTGGTGAAGTCTTCTCTTGATCGCTGTCTGACACTTCTACCTCCCTGAGGATGTGCTTGATCTGGCCAACTGTTGTTTTTCTGTACCACAGAAATAATTCCTCTGTCATCCACCACAGTTCACCTTTTTGTATATCTGAGCTCACCACTGATCTCTTTCTTTTTGAGAATAAACCAAAAAGTGCAGTTGGCCACACCTATTGGTTACTCTTTTTTACCAGGCTTTTCTTTGATTTTTCAGCCTAATAATGGCTTGCTCTATTGGCACTGATAGCTCTTTGGATTCATTTCGAGAATTGGCAGCAACAGATTCCAAATGAAATTTTAACTCTTGAAGTCAACTAAAGACCTTTAATGTGTTCACATTTTAAATGGAATTATTTGGGAATAAAACAAGTCTGGCTATGCTGAGCATCCAATTGTCCGAATACCTTTGGTCCCTAAAAACGTGGTAAAAAAAATGCTTTGATTCCATCACCATCCTCCCTAATTCTAACGTTTTAACCCTCAAACTGAAGCAGAAAGTCTATACTTTGAACTCATTTATTATTTAATTTCAACACCAATATTCTTTTTTTGTCAGGTCAAAGAATAATAACTTTGTTAATTTCCAAATATTTGTGGACCTAACTGTATTTCTTTCCTTGCCAATGCAATAACAAATTTTGACAAATTTCTCTTAAACTCAAACCAGCTAATATCTTTTTGAGAAAAGCAGAGGATATTAAGTCTCATTACAGAAGACCAGAAGACTTGTTAACATGTTTTCCAGAGTGTGCTGTTACCTAAGGACGTGCACATGAAAGCCTTTATCACCCTGAGACCTGTCAATTCTTTACTGCTCAAGAGCCTAAAACTCACCGCATTGCAAAGCGGTTTGAGCCCTGGTCGTACCAACCGGCAGTGGTCGGCAGCTTTTTCAGAGTTGCGTACAATTGTGCAACAGGGATGTAAATTGGGAAGGAACTGCCGGGAAGGGTTATATAAAATGGTTGCTTTGTTCATTGCTGAAGCGCCTCCTGTTGTCTGGATGGGCACTCGTCAGGAAGATTCTAAGCTTGTACATGTTCGGGGATCCTCCGCCCTCGTTCTGAACTTGGGAGGATTCAACCAATGAGTGTATAAGAAGCAGTGGCTGACAGGCGCGACCTGTCTTCACTCTCCTGGGTTGGCAGTAGGGGGTCGCACATGCGAAAGCCTTGTACATAGTTCCCCAGTTGGGCATTCCAGATTCGGGTGGGATTGGAGATGCCAAATTTTTAAAAAAATTATTTTTAAAAAATCATTAAAATGTGACTTTTGGGAGAACTATTTTATAGTTTTATCATGATATCTTCATATCCTGGTGGGTGTGGAGGTGATTATACTGTATATGTTTGTCAATTAACCCATTACCCTTCAATCAACATTCTTTTCAAGAGCTCTTTTTAAGATTTATATCCACCGCAATTAAGTGCAAATATCATTCAAACTGTCTTTCTTCTACCTAAAGATTCAGAAAAAAAGATTTATGATCAAAAGGTTATGATCAGATATCCGTCATATAGCGGAAGTTTTTTCCGCTCTTGCCTCTTCTTCATCGTGTCTTTAACAGGTGTCGGGCTGCGCTCCTCGAGGACGATGAAGTCGGCTGAAATTATTGTGCGACTTCTCACACCTCTCTAAGCTTACCTTTGAGGTGTCTCATCGTTTAGCGGTGTCAGGATAGCTGGGAGGAGACCGACTGCAGAAAGCGGCTGTTCACTGTAAATGGAGTTACTTTCTTTGGCGCGTTGCCATTATTGAACATGGTCAGTAGGGGATGCGGGAACAGCCGTAACTCCGCTGTAGAAAAAAGAAATTCGGGGGAAACTGTCTGCTTCTTTGGAAGAGGACCCAGGAGGTGTGTCTGGGGTTCTGAGGACGTGAAAAGAGAAATCGGAGCAGATGGGATTCTCTCAGGCCTCGGGTATCGATTTGACCTCCGTCCACCCAGCGTCCTCAGTCTAGAAACTGCGGTAAAAGAAATGTATTGTTACGCACAAGGATGAACTAATCAGATATCATTTCCTGTGTCAGCCTATTTTTCTTTCTGGGATCTCCGTTATCCTTTTAAGAGACGGAGAAAAATGTACAGCCGATCCACCCTCGCCTGAATTTCAGGAATACGCCACCTCGACTACGAGGAGCTCCATAATTCTCTAATTTTGTTTCTGTCTGCCTGATTGTTAGTCAGGAGTCAGGCTATCCCGACTGTCAGATGACCAGTGCGCAGGAGATTTTGACCGTGTCTGTGCATTTGGGAGCTGATCAAAAGTCTGGAAATAAACTGGTTTTGTTTGACAAAGTTATTTTATATTCATTTGTTATTTTGTCATTTGGGTTACTTACTAGTGTGATTAGTGATTTTTCATTGCAGTATGAACCGAATGTGATAGATTTTATAATTATTAAGGGGCTGGGTTCGGGCACTCGATTGGGAAAACTGAAGGGCTGTTTCACAAAGCGGGATTACCGAGTTAGCCAGATAAATGCACCAGCTCCACCAAAATTTGGAGCACTGACGGGCACAAATAGAACTCTGCTGAGTTTTGCTTTGCGCTGGTTTCCAGCAAACCCAGTAAGCCTTCATTTTGTAATTAGTTCCTGGTTGCTGCTGGTAGTGTTGTTAGACCTGAAATAAAGAAGAGACCCCAGGCTTATTGTCACTGCGTGCCACAGAAGCCCTTTCTCATAAACGCGAGTACGAGGTCTTCATTTATAGCGGCAGTTAAACACGCTTGTTTTGGGATAGACGCCTCGCCTTTCCAGTCTGTCGGCTTCATTATCCCCTCGTTTAATCGTGGGAAAATATATGGCTTCTCTCCCCTGCAGCTGTCGCGTGAATAGCGAGCGCGCGGTGGAGGCCATGCTTGTTTTCAGAGCATTGAGCCAGTCAATACCCAGTAATTACATGGACACAGTAGGCAAAAATGTGGGCAAATTCAAGTGAGCGAGCCTCTGCGCTTTTGGCTGACCTGTGACGCGGCAGTTGTTTTCCGACACGCAGCTTTTCAAAATGGTGCCATGGTGCGGCGGCCGTCGTTTTAAATGAAATACAGGAGTTGGAGGGAGCGTTTGGGCTATGGCGTTCCTGTAAGACCTGCTGTATTCGTCAGAGGATAATAGCGTTAGGTGTTAAGCCAATGAAAAGTTACTAGTTCCATCGCTCTCTAATGACCCTTCCTGGTCAGCCAGGTGCATGTAGCTGTATGAGCAGATTTTACATTGTCTGCATTGTCCTCCGGCATCATAGGCTGTGTGTAATTGGCCGTGCGACGGTATAGTGCGGAAGAGACAAGGGCGAATCGTCACATGACTTGAAGGAATCAGGTGCCACAACATTTCCTCCTATGTTGATGGGGACAGGTCACTGCAGTGGATTTAACTGTTTGGCTGTGTTTGAGGAGGGGAAAAGGGGGTGAGAACTCCCTCAAAAAAAAAAATGGAATTACCACCTAGCAGTGATATGACCTTTCCTACCAGTCATGCTGCAGTATATATCCATGTCTGTTCAGACCAGT
Organism: Gymnothorax reevesii; assembly: GCA_029721435.1. Taxonomy (NCBI): domain Eukaryota; kingdom Metazoa; phylum Chordata; class Actinopteri; order Anguilliformes; family Muraenidae; genus Gymnothorax; species Gymnothorax reevesii. The sequence goes on from CM056583.1 coordinate 85,544,044, forward strand.
GGTTCTCAAACTGGAAGGGGGGGCCTTCATTGTGGGTGTTGAGCACGCCTGAAGTTGCTTGAATATGATTCATGCGTCACATAAGTGTCATGATGCTAGAAAAGGCTATTTTGGTAACCTGAATCTTTTGTTTACTTCCACATCTTGACTTGGTGTAATTCTCCCTATGTTTTGTGTCTCGATGCCTAAGCCTCGTTTTGTTAACAGTGCTGGTCATTATTGTTAACAGTGCTGGTCATTATTGTTAACGGTCCTGGTCATTATTGTTAAATGTGCTGCTGGTTTTTAACTTCGCTGGTTTCTTTCGGTTTGGCTACGGTTCGTTCTAGTTCTACAATGTTCACTTAGTGTTTCTTTTCTCACTTGATCTATTAACACTTTAACTTGCCTCCTTGGAGCTCAGCACTTTTGCACCAAACTTTTGCACTTTGTACGTGGCTCTGGAGTAGCGCGTCAGCTTAGTACATGTAATATACAGAAATGTAAAGTACTTTTGTACATGTAATGTACTTCAATCAACCAAATTGTTAGTGATTGGTAAAGATAAAACCCTCTTTTACTGGGATAGTAGGCATGAACTTGTTTTGGCCTCTGAAGGGGAACGTGACAGAAAAAGTATGAGAACCACTGGTCTGGACTCATTTGTCCCGAAGACACTGAATGAATTTAAATACAAGGTATTTCGTGTATTTTTGGAAAAATGGAAGTTAACGCATGTGTGATTCCAGTGAATAATTTCCAGGGAGTAAAATGCTGCTTTCACTTTGGAACTTTTTTTGACATGGGAGATCAGAGGACTGATAGGAGTTTTGTCACATGGTGCAACAAAAGTCACGTGAAGCTCAATATCAGCCAAACCTATTCAGTTTCTGTCCAAATGGGAAATATAGTCACGATCTCCAATTCCTGAGTTATGGCATTGAATAATGGCCAGAAAAGTGTTTTTGCATAGCATGATGTCACAGTGAAGTGGACCTTTGTTCTTTTGGGTGTAAAATGTGGTCACTTCTTGATTTTATCCAATAAGACATTATTGTGAAATTTTGTCATAATTAGCATATGAATTCTTCAGATGTGACCAAAAATGTGTTTTATGAGGTTCTACAGGGTTCACATAATGTGGATTCAAATGCATGCAAATTAAAACTGGCAGTCTCTTCTTTAACAGCGTATTCGCTGTTGTCAAATCCAGTGCGCTGGAGTATAGAGTCAAATCAGAAAGATTGAGTCCCCATACTCAATATGGATCACTATCTGTTGGACCCTGCTGTGCGCCTTTATTTTACTTTGTCTGTATATGAGGCTCAAATTGTAGGGCTTCATCAAAGCGGTTGACCTCTTTTTTACCTCACATCTGCACAGACAGCATGTGGTGGTTTTATCTAAGTCTCCTGATTATTCATTCTGCTGCATTGCTAATCTGCTGGCAGGCAAAAGAAAGTGTTTGATATTTTATTTAATGCTTTCAAGAGGATTTTTTTCTCAGTTAGCCTCGGTGTCTGAACCTCACAGTTTCCTCCTCGACTCGCTGACGGATATTTGTTCCTTCAGCTCTCAAACGGGGGACAGAGGGGAGCTGGGTCCGGATATTTAATACAGCGCCGAGCTGCTTGAGATGACACACTGCACCAACAGCAACCTTAAATATTTCATGAGCTCGAGTCCACTCAGCCAATCAAAGCTTAAAATGAGGCCATTCCACCAATCAAGGCCCACAGTCATGTGTGCATCCAGAACAGGTCAAACATGAGCCAATATGAATAATCTGTCTGTGAAAAAAATAAAAATGTAAGAGATTGTTCTTTCACTTCAAAATAAAGAATAATGCTGTCTTTGGCAGATGTACGCATGACAAAGTTCTTATTCAAGTTAACGTGTTAGAGGGGATGTGATTTTCAGCCAACATTAAAAATTCTTATTTGGCTAACATGGCTAACAGCTAGCCATGTTAGCTACATGCTTTGCATAATTTGCGGTGAGTTGCTCTGCAAATTTGTATTTGAAAATAATGATTTGTCCCCTCCAAAAATTCAAATCATACCAATATAATCAATAAAGCAGCACAACACAAAACAGTTTTTTTTTTACCGAAAAATTGAACAATAGAATGATTGCGTGAACCACACTCATCAGCCAAGCATAGCCTGCCTGTTAGTCATTCGGTCAGTTTGTCAGACCTTGGTCAGTCTGTCCATCCATCTGTCCATTTGTTGATCAATACCAGCTTGCGGCAGAGTAAAGAGTCCTTAATAATATGCAGAAATTTGCGGAAAAAAATCTGTGGTACGCACCTATTAAGTTCCCTCTTACACCCATAATAAAATAACATCAGCAGAAATAGTTAATGAATACTGAATGGATAAAAGTGTACTATGGTGTACTCAGTTGCTCTGTAAGATGGCTGTGGGCTCAAATCTGTGTGCAGTATGGGTGGTCTTTGGCTGTTTGCATGGATTTCCTGCAGGGACTCTACTGTCTTGCCGGAGTCCAAATACAGGCATGCCAGGTTAATTTGAGCCTGTAAACTGCCTGTAGGTATGAGTGTGGGAGCGGATGGAGTGTGATCCCTACGACGGATTGGCGGATGAGCCGGGGAGTGTTCAAGCCTCGAGCCCATAGTTTGCTGGGTGAGAACAGATAAGGGATGGATTAATGTTGAAATACTGAAGGTTAAGGCGTTTTTGGCTTGTGTATCATACAGGCACAACCTAATCATGACCCTTGAAAAGCTGTTTTTCATGCAGCTATGATGCGCACCCCCGCAGGTGATCAAAGCAGTGGAGGAGAGCTATCGCCTGCCTGGCCCGATGGACTGCCCCGCCGCGCTCTACCAGCTGATGATGGACTGTTGGCAGAAGGAGCGCAACAACCGACCCAAGTTCGAGGAGATTGTCTGCCTACTCGACAAACTCATCCGCAACCCCAGCAGCCTGAAAGCGCTGGTCAACTCCTCCAAACGGTGAGCGAAGGCTGGGGGGGTTCAACGAAAAAATATTTTCGTAGGGGTGTTGACAAAAGTCATGGTAGAATGGAGATAAACCTACCGTTTTCTTCGAACACAAAGTATTTATCGTAGTATCTAGCCTACGATAAATACCGAGTGCTCGAAAAAAACGGTAGGTTTATCTCCATTCTACCATAACTCTTGTCAACACTCCTACGAAAATAATTTTTATAGCAAAGTTGGGATCAACCACTGGGGGGAGTTTGGAGGTTTTCTGACGAAGAAAGCGCAGAGCGGATTGCATAACGAGTTCCGAAGTCGAAGTTTAAAGTGAGACAGTGAGACGCCATAGCGATCGCCTTTTTTGGACACTGAAATTTATGGCCTATGTTTTCTATTGAAGCGGCTCGATAATTTCTTCACGCAGTGCAATGTTTTGATCCAGTGCGAGGTAGTTTACCGGTGAATAGATACCTGGTGTTAACCAATCAAAATGCAGAATTCTCTGGAATGAATGGTAGAATTCTCTGCATCGTCCTTTCTTCTATCAGAACTTCACAGCATGGCCCATCCCCGAGGATATAGTCGTCAGTGAGGTCGTCTTTTCGTCCGTCTGTCCATCCGTGGACATTTTGTTTCCAGAGCAGAACTCGAATGCTGTTCAAAATTTTTTATCAGAACTTGCTGTGCCTATTAATTAGGTCCTAGGCTGGTGCCTTTCAATACTTTGGGATTTCTGTGATTAGATTGCGGGGCCGGGGGGGGATAGGTCATCATCTGATAACTCTTGTTGATTTTTGGCTCTGAATGCGGATTGGAAAACAATAAATACGAGGTTAAAGTAGGGCTCTCAGCTTTAGTTTCCTCCTACATGGTGCTTAACATGTAGGAATTGGGGCCGTTTTGCTGCGGTGTCACTCTCCGAATGCTCGAGGGCTGTGTTGTATAAGTCTCTGGCCTGCGAAATGTAAAATAGAGCTTTCTGTTGTCAGTAGTTACCGCTGTGCGCCTCCCGCGAGGTTTTTGTTTGATTTGAGTGTCCGTTTTATCACCAGCGTGCGTCCTCCCCGCAGGGTTTCCAATTTATTGGTGGAGTACGGAGCCATAGAAAACAACACCTACCGGTCTGTTGGCGAGTGGCTGGAAGCCATAAAGATGGGACGGTACACGGAGCTGTTCACCGAGAGCGGCTACACGACCTTAGAAGTGGTGACTCAGATGACATCAGAGTGAGTATGTTCTGCTTCTCAAGAAAAATATCCCTGCTGTTTTGTTTTTTGGAATCATATGTTCTTTTGTCTCTAGAAAGATGTCTCCATAGCTACTGCCACCTTCACTGAAACAAAAAGTGCATTTACTACCACTACTGCCACTGAAAATCCCATTTCTGCACAGTTGTGACTGAAATATTGAATGAAATTGATTGGTAAATATTTGCAAAAATGAATGTTTTTTTTTTTAAAAGTGCGCATTATCCCTGGCAAATGAAATGCACTACTGGTGGGTGATACAACCTTTGTAATGAAATAATTTGCCTTTCTTGAGATTTAAGTAAACAACAGTGACTAAATTGCCGTTGAACTATAATTTCGGTAGAGAAGCGCGAGAGGCCCAATATTGTTCTTTTGGTACATATGAACAGTTAGCTTTTCAAAATGAGAATGTATATATTACTGCAGTCACTGCATATTTTGTGAACAAATTTGGCATTACATATTGCCGGAATTAAAATGATACTTTTATACAAAGGGAATTATAGTTTACTTGGCTGAATAGGGACTATTTCCTCCTGGAGCACTGTGGGTAACAAGTCTCGCTCACTACTGCACGGATCTTACTGTGGCTAGTTTGAGACTTCAGCAACCTAACTTTGGATCCATAGACAAACTGCATTGCTACTCGGCCATGAACCGCCTCAAGATCAGCACTTGAGTCCAGTTGGATTGCTTCAGTGGTTTACCTTTTTTAACTCATATTTTCGACAGAGACCTGAGGAGGGTCGGCGTGACCTTGGCCGGTCACCAAAAGAAGATTATCAGCAGCATCCAGGAGATGCGGGTTCAGATGATGAACGGCCAAGTGCAAATCTGACCCAGCAATCAGACCCGCAGGACCAGTAACCCAGCACTTTTTTGAAGAATCTGAACTCTTTAAATTCCGCAGGAATGCTTAACAAAGGGAAATGACCTCATTCGCTGAGGAGCGAAAAGAATATGTCTCCGTGCACAGCTCTGTACTTGTACATTTCTGATGCTCTGGAAGAACAAGCAGTATGTATAGCGGACATGTTACAGGTGTGGCTCACTCCTCGACCTGAACATACCGCCACTCTTCCAGTCTGAGGCGAATGTAACTTTCGTGATCTCTCACCTCGGCCACAGGCAATGCTGACCGCCATTTTCTGCAATCAACCTCGGTTTTTTTCATGATCTTGGGAGTGAAGGTCACCGCGGTTGGGCAATGATCGTTAAGACTTCTATATCATGACCAGATCTCTGCACAACCGGTCACAATCACGAAAGCAATGGACACATCTTATTGTACAGAGGAATTGTAAGATTTCGCAAATTCAAATTAAAAAAAAAAAACCACACAATGTGCAGTTTGTCAGTAGCGGAAATCATCTGAGCACACTTCATTTGTTCCTCCTATTTGTTCTGTTGTGTGTGTATGTGTGTGTGTTTGTGAGCGAGAGAGGTGTTAAACTGTAAATGAATGATTATGGCTTTAAAAAAATACAACAAAGGGCGCTCTGCTGAATCTGAAATTCTAAGGCAGGCGCAGCTCCCTGCTCAGCACGCAGCCTGTCACTGTGTGCACTGGTATTAAAAATCACACGAGTCAAAATACCTTTATAACATCACCTTAACCTCAGCAAACAAGCTGAAGATATGATTGGCTATTCTTGTGGAATTTTCAATTATTATGGATACTAAGATGCGATTTACACTTCTCTGAATAAATTATATTTCTGTTAATGTGGACCGCTGCATAAAGGTACCGGAGACATGTTGCAATGTGAATTGATTGAGTCGGGGGCAGGGATTCTACAGGAGTTCTGTGGAGCTTATATTGGATGAATTATCTATCCTGGCCCAATATACTGCACATTATTTAATCCATGAATGGCATGATGAATGTAATTTGCAGGCATCTATGTACATGTCGTCATTAATGAGTATGAGTGCGCTGATTTTTCAGTGTTTGTAATGTTCAGATTAAGACCGTTCCAACAGCATGGTTCAGGGAAACCGATATGGGAATCTTCATATATTCAGCTGTGTTTTACCCTACATGAGCCAATGTATGGGAGGTTAGTGCTGCCTCTCAATTGTAAATTATGGACAAGTTTCTGATCGCAGAAGGCTCACGGTCAGATTAGTAGAGTAAGGTGGCAGCTGGGGTGCCTCCCATACTGATTGTGGTTGGTCACCAGTATGTGAGCCCTATGTAAGTGCCAAGTGCACTTCTAGTACTCCCTCCTACTACTGTCGCGCGATCTCAGAATCACTTGCAGTGGGCATTATGAGGTTAAGCTGCGGCTAGCACAGACGCCTCGCAAGGAGGTTTTGCGGTTCCGATTTGAGTATGGATGATCCGTTCGTGAAGTTTGCATGTTCACGCTATCTTTGTGAGGGGCATATTTAAGGCCAACAGGTGAAAAGTAGCTTTCAGGGCAACTGTGGCTGATTTTTCAACAACGCGAATAGGCGTTATCAAATGAACTAACATTTATATCTCCGAGATAGAGTTTCGGGGTATTACGTTTTCGCCCCCACTACCGTGTTTGCCGCCACCACAGTGAGTTGGTGTTAGTGTGATAACTGCGAAAGTTTATAACATTTGTTATCCATTCTTGGCAGGTAGTTTGATATCATATTGAGGAATAAGTGATTAAATTTTGGCAAATTTCTGAAGGCACTATTTTCCACTAGGGGTCGCTAGTCATCCTGTTTACTTGTAATTTAACTCAAATCATAGATCTAATTGAGAGATTGACATGATTGGTGGCACAGGCTGATAGTAGTGCAGGGTTTTCCGCCATTTTTAGGATATTTCTTTTGCCATCAGCGGCTTTGTTTACACAAGTCTCTTCTATTCCAATTGACAAAGGAGCTGATCATGTCCCCTGGTGCAATTCTTGCTCTAAAACGTATCAGTAGATTGAGGATTGTAGTGTTGCTGTCTAATTGATAGGCCACACATTTTTGTTGAAATTTTGAAGCCAGACTCATTTGCTGAGTATTAATTCCTTGCAAATGCAACTGTGTGGGTATGTATTGGCAAAATATGATGCATTATTTAAATTTTTCTTCTGTATCAAACAATTTGTATGTAAATAATGTAAAATTTGGTATGTGAACATATTCCTCCTGATTTTTGTGGAGAATGTCTTTTCTTGGTTTGCTGAATAATATGTGGTTGAACTACCTTTCATTGTACATAGGGGCATTTCACAGTAATCTTGGCCATCAATACTAATTGTGAAATTCATGGGTTTATGTCCTGAATATTGAGTATAGTGTCCAAAAGTGTTCAAAGTTTGGTCATAAGATTCAGAATGGCTATTATTGTTACTAGTGATGCACTGAATTCTCAGTCACCGAAAATTTTCGGCCGAAAAAGGCAAAAAAATGCATTTACGGTTTTCGGCAGAAAGACTTTTAACACCGAAACAATACGGCCGAAACAGAATGTTGTGATGAGGCAAGCAAAAACCGCGGCCAGCACGCGCCTAACTGTATGTTTTAAATCAGGGGACGCGCACCACCATCACAACGTTATGGCACATTCTCGAGTGCTGAATTGCAATTTCTGTTTGACACTGTCCTGGTGTATAGGATAGCAGCTGCTGTTGTATCTGATTCGGTTGCACATTAAATACGTACCACATAAAAACGCAAAGCAATGATATCCGTAAAAGTCACAGAGTATTCATAGACAATGGCAATATATTCTCAAGGCATTTGTGTACCATCAGTATTCCATAATGTAACTACAAGCCCTGGAAAAAATATGGAATCACCACACGGATGTTAATTTACCTTTTTTCCTTCATAACAAAGAAGCCAATAACACATATAAAAAAAAAAATTATTGTTTATTAGCTTGACATGCAGGCGTCATTTAACAGTTCACTTTGAAAGTGAGGGCAAAAAACGTGGCAAATGCGCAAATCGCGGGAGATGGCAGAGTATTAGAATGTATCACTTTACGATGCGTCATCTCATCTGTGATACTTTTCCCTTTCCTGAGAACAAAATGCTTCATCAGCACCCGTAAAGTTATTCTCCGCGCAATTTATCGTAGACTAGGGGCAGCATAATAACATTCTCAAGGGGAATTGGGGAAACAGAATTGGACACAACGCCGTTGCTTCTAATTTCGCTACGAACAGGATCACGGACTAAGAAACGCATTTCATAAATGTAGCAGCTTCGGTGAAAAAACGCAACCTTGTTTGAAAGGTATGGCAACGCACAGCATATTTATCGAGATGTCTAAGACAACACACATTTAAAACCCACAATCTGAAGACCTGTTTCAGTGATGGGAAGTGAAGCCTGTTTCCTGCCGATAATGCCGAAGCAGGTTGTCTATCGCAGCCAGTTCTCTCTGACCAATCAGTGGGCTGCTGTTGTCATATAATATATTTTACAATTTTTCAGCAGCCAGTTATAGGCCAGTCAGTTATAGGCCTGTAGGTTATTCATGAGTGGGGCCAAGTTGAACATTTTATTTATAATTTTATTTTATATTGTGCTTTGTTGGAGTGTCAGTGCTAAATAAATATTTTCATAATTTTGTAATTAATTTATTCTTTGAAGCGTGAATATTAATTTAGACCATTGCAATGCCTTGACTTTAGTTAGGTAAGTACACAGTCATAGCCATGAATGAAATGGTATTAAAAATTGGCAAAATAATTCCTTTCGGTGTTTCGGTTTTCGGCCAAGCGTTTCTCATTTTCGGTTTTCGGCCAAAAATTTTCATTTCGGTGCATCCCTAATTGTTACCTTTATGTCATATGATCAGTATACCACAATAAAGATTAGATGATATTACTCGAAAGTATGTGTGACATGGAATATGGGTTAAATGTACATCGTCATTTTTGTTTCCCCAGTTTTTCTGTCTAACCAGTCATATCATAACCAGTCATATGATAAAAAGTAATGCATAGAAACCCAGTGGAAAGTTCACTTTTATTTATTACAGGCAATGGAGCTCTGCGGACAAATTGAAAACTTCCAGTTCAAACATGCCCACTCTGACACATTCACCTGTATTAACTTCTTGTTACTGTGACCAAACTACTGTATGCAGCTTGAAATAATTTTATTCAATACATGTAAGGTTAAATGTTTCAAAATTACTTGAATCTAAGTGACCCTGCGAGACACTGATGGCCTGGGTTACTGTGGAACTGCCTATAATACAATCAATCAATGCCTATGCTTCTAAGGTGGAAGTGAATTTCACTGTCTGGATATTCTGATGGGTTTTCTGCTTTCAGCAAGATTAATTATTCTATATTGTTTGTTATTTGCACACTGTTGTAAATGCTGTCTTTTAATATGTATTTTTAAGCAATCGCGCCCATTGCCTAAACAAATACCTTCCTTTTAATATAGCGTGGAGATTGTCAGTGGGGTAGGTGTTGTATAGCGAACTGCTGAAGGTGTTTTGATATCTGATTCTGGCTACGCAGGGTAATGTATTTGGTTGTATGAATAGGAGTCAAATGGTGTCAAGTGTAATATTGCTCTGGCATTTGTAACAGACAAATTTGAATTAGCATTTTGTAATTTACTCAAATTCAGTGGCCTCTTTGCACGAGGCCTCAACGACAAAACACCTGGTCTGTTTATGAAGTTGTTTCACTTTTTTCAAGAAAAGCGTGTCAGTACACTCACTATTATAATGCAATAACACCCATTAATCTTTACACTAAATTTTTACGCCGGGTCAAATATTTATTATTGATATCTGAAACAAACAACCTAAAATTTTTGGCCTGTTCTTCGGGATGGCATAGCAGCTCTACTTATGCTTGCAATCTCAGCTATATTTTCGAAAATATGCGCCGGTTATGTTTTATAGTTACTGTCTCGCTGTCCTTCGATGCAGAAATTGGATTCACAACTAAATACACGTTTTATCACAAGTAATTTCCATTCAAGCCAAAAATGGAATCGTCAGATAAACGTAGGTAACTTCTATGTAATTTGAGGCTGGTAACACTTTTTTTGTATTTACTTGTCTCTTAGCTCATTTGAGTCTGCATCAAAATATTTATGTGAATTGATTTCTCCATAAAAAATGATCAACACGTTCTTTTCAGATGTCTCATCAGATGTACATCTTCATTTGCTGCATTGTAAAGATTTTTTTGATGAAATCCCATATTGTGCCTAATTTATGTCACCATGAAATTTAGGCAACTTGTCTCTAAATACTTAAGTTGGCTGTTGGCATTCTACATAACAGATTAACTCAGATCTTTTTTTTCTGTCTCTTTTAAATTGCACTTTACAGATTGTCTGATTTCTTGTACTTTTATGTGGTACTTTTATTTTATATACAGCTGTTTGTTTTCTAATTTTTTTTTTTGAAGTGTCATACTTTTCATTGTGACCAGCCAGGAAAATGTTTAAATAAAGAACGTAAATAGCTCAGGGTGGATAATTTAGGCAGATATTGTTATGTTTGTATTGCTTGTTTACTGGGGAAAAAAATCATATGATTTATTTACAAAAGGATGAAAATGTGGTAAAGATTGTTATTTATGCAACTCAAAGATAAATTCAGAAATTTAACTTGGGTTGCATTAATAATCATTTTATCATGACTGAATCACCTCAACTACAACACTCTTGATTACAGGTATGTTTACATAAAGAACAGCATTGTGAACCTTTTTTTTTTTTTGCTCTTGTCAATATTTGCAGCCTTGACTGGTAAGCAGAGGTGAGGAAAATGCATGATGGGTTATTGCACTGGACTGAGCAAAAACGAAGTCTGATAAATGTAAACAAAAGCCGCCCGGTGCTGAAGTACTGTTCTCTTATGGTGTGGACCTCATTTTGCTTGGTTATGGAGAATCCATGCTTGAAGTCCCGTGATATTTCATATCATCAAGCAATCTATTTTCACCTTTGTAAAATCATGCCTGCATTTCCTGCTGATAATACTGATTATGCCTGGGTCTGATGAGCACATTCTGGGGCATGATATCGATGCTATCCAGGTAGCATGGGTAATTCTCACTTATAAGCCAAGGACTGAGGAGAGTTGAAAATGTTGTATTCAGTTATATTTTTGCAGTATTGTATTAAGCACACAATATACCAAGCTTCTATGGTGGTGTCAAATAGTGTAATTCAGCCATAATATTGCAGATTTGAATAAGATTCCGATATTTTAAAAGTGACTATCACTGGTTTACAAACAACTTAAATTTTTGTTTGTTTTGTTTATTATTTCTGTCATATGATATATATATATATATATATATATATATATATATATATATATATATATATATATATATATATATATATATATATATATATATATGATATATCATATATATATATATATATATATATATATATATATATATATATACACACACACACACACACACAGGGTGTCCCAAAAAATATGTCCCAGCCAAAATATGCAACCTCAGAATATATATTGTATCTCATATTATTTAAAAAAATATTAGAAATATTACATCTAATATTATATCTTATATTATATCATACATGAAAAATTGTCTTTATTTCATGAAAATCGGTCGAGTGTATCAGAAATTACATCAGTTTTGGTGCATCAAGGTCAGCCGTTTAACTATTAGTGACTAACAAAGTGACTTTTTTGCATTCATTCTTTCTTTTCTTTATTCTTTTTTCTCTTTACTTAATTTTTAATAAAAGTTATTATTTACAGGTCATTTCTTTGGTTTGGATCATGAAGACACGCTGCTCAGTTAGCCTACTGTTAGCCAACCATCTTGACTATGCAAACATGTGGACAAAATGCTATCAAAGAAGTTCCCCACCTCAATAAATAGGCCCACATGGACTCATTAATTATACAATCAGGCTGAAATTGACTCAGGCCAGTGACTGCCAATCAGATCTATCTCGTGAAGAAGGGTGTGACTTACCTGAACAAAAATTGACTTTTTGACACTTTTGATTGGCTCGACCGATTTTGTTGACATTAAGACTTAAGTTTTTGTAAGTTAGAAGATTTCCTTTCAAGATCTGGGGAAATATTAATTCACAGGTCGCTTGGTTTGGCCTGGAAATTTTTTGGGACACCCTGTATGTTTGTGCGTATAATATATACATATATACACACACACACAATTTAGTAGTGTTTTCTTATTTGGAATTTGCCCATGTAGAATCCAATTTGTTTATCCTGACTCACTGACATTATTCAGTGTTCTTTTTTTTTTGGACTTAATGGCGCAAACTGTGCTGTACAATCAATGATTCCTGAGTTTTTTTTTTATTTCTACTAAGCTCTGCATCATAACACAACCGCAATTAAAATCTATCCAACAATTGTCTCCTATCATGTCCAAGTGCTGGGAAACAGATAGAGGAGAACATCAGTTCTGCTGGTTTGGGCCCCACATTGGGTCTAGTGAGTCCCAGTGTCGGGTCTGTGGAGTTAAGCAAACACTTGTATTTCATTTACATTCACTTCAGACAGTCTAATTAGCACGAGCGAGCAAACTAAATCTGCTGTATAATACACCCCAGATAAAGTACATTTCCACAACTGTTCTTTGTGAAATGTTTGACTTCCTAAAACGACAAATTGTAAGAGTACAGAAGTATATAATTGTTGTGTTTGTCTACTTCATGGTTCTGTATGTGCATTTTGGTTGTATACATGTTTTTTTAGTCTAAGATAAAGTTTTTATTTTTGTAAAAAAAAAAAAAAAACAAATAATAAAGATGAAATACAATTATTTTTGGTTGCTGGAATTTTTAAATACTTTGTTTCATAATTTCTCCCATTGTTGGAGTTTATATTGGCAGTTTCAGAAGATAATTGTCAATCTTCACGTCAACTGAGGTGTTATTTATATGGGACTGATGTGAGCCATACTGCCAAATGCTGGTTTCATTGCAGAATATTGCACTTCACTGCTGAAATCATGGGTGGGTTATATTTGGAAATTGTTCTAAAAGAGCTTTATGCAAGTCAGTGGTTCTCAAATTCGTTCCTGGCACCCCATTTGTATGCTGGTTTTTGTTCCAACCACAACTGCAATCTTGAGATTTTAATAAGCTGTTTATTTGTCTTAATTCGGTGCATTTATGTTTAGAGCAGTTATTTATCCTCTTATGCTATATTTGACAAGTCCATACAGGCCATGAAGAACAACATTTTCATATCCACGTTGAGATAATAAATAACTTTAACATTTAATCAACGTAAACAATCAATGGGTTCCTCATTGGAGAACTGTTGACACACGGATGCAAGAGCTAACGATTTATTTGGTGAACAACAGAGTCATACCTGTTTTGTTTTACGTTTATTTTATTAAGTTCAGGCAAATTATTTTGAAAGAATTCAAAACACTTGTGACCAGCAACTTAATTTAGAGCTTTCTGATTTTCTCATAGCCTAATTTGATCTGTTAAAAAATGCTTTTACCTGAAAATCCTCACAATGTATACAAATAAACAATACATGTTCAAGGGTTTTTTATTCGTCATGGTACAATGGATATGTCCATTGAAATTTGCCTTAAGATGGTAAATAACTGCTCTTAACATGGAATGCAGATAATTAAGACAAATGTTGTCAAGCCAGACGGCAGCATCTGCAAAACAGTGAAACTGAGAAAATTGGCCTTAAAGTTCTGCCTCCTGCTGTACTTCTGTAGATACTGCTAACTTGCACATGCAATAACTCTGTGCATTTGTATTGATCAGGCTAATCTCTGCTAAAAATAGATGGAGCTGGTGCTGTAGAGGGACAACGGCGGGTTTTCCCCAATTTGCAGATACTGCCGTCTGGCTTGACAGGGCAGAACAGCTTTTTAAAATTCTACAATTGCAATTATGGTTGGAACAAAAACCAGCGTACACAGTGGGGCATCAGGATCGAGCTTGAGATCCACGGATGTCAGTGCTTATTGACTAAAACGAATGATATGCAAGCATGTTGAGTTAATCGATTTGTTGAGTTAGTCACTATCCGCGATTTATCAAGCACGGGCTTTGTAAAGACTCCTTATTATGCCTCGGTGCACATGCGCAAGCGAGGTATATGGTAGTTTGTTTGTGTGTCATTCATTCATTCATTACCAGGATAACTGCTACGCTGGTCAAAATCCTAGAATCAAAGTCCTAGAATATGGCTTTATGGGTTCAATGTCATGATCTCTTGGATTTAAATTTGCCAGATTTTGAGATACAGCTTTCGAGTTATGACACTATTTGATTACCACGATGGCTGCTGCAAGCGATCAAGGCGAATGCTGCCTTCAAATGGAACTCGTGAAGTTGTGAAGTCATGAGCAGAAATGGCTCAACGTTCAAGTGATAACCATGCGAGACTATCGTTGCTACGGCAATAAGGACACCAAAGAATCATTTCTCCTAGCAGTCTATACGCAAATATTACATTATTTATTTGTATCTGTATCGGAGGAACGAGACAAAACGATAAAGATGACAATAGTCTACACCCCTGGTCCTCAAATCACGGTCCTCGAGGTCCAAGACCAGCTGGTTTTCCACCCTCCCTTTACCTGGGAGTCAGGTGTAAAGACAGTCTGGCCAATCAGGGGTGCTAAATGCTCTTTTGCTTACCTGGGATAAAAGAAAACCTGGACTGAATTTGGATTTGAGGTCCAGATTTGAAGATCCCTGGTCTACACTGTTCCTTCTTGTCCTGTAGGTTAGGGTAACGTTATGTAACTATATTGTACAGGCTAGTGCTCTCGGTAACATTAGCTCCTCCAACGCAGGGTTGCAAACGCAACTACAGAAGGATTACTTGGAAACGCATTACGGCATAACTGTAGTCCGGATACAATTTCTGAAAATGTCATCAAATACGTTATAACTTGTGAACTCAAAGCTTTCAGGAAGGTTCGACTTACAACGTCTTGAATACCACAAGAGGGTGGTGTTCGTATGGACTTTTCTCGTGAACACGGTAAACACCACCCCATTTGAAGGCACTATTATATCACAGTAATGGCTACTGCTGATGGCAAAACTTGATAAACGGAGCACAAAGCTACGAGTATAATGATAGTACTTTAGCTGCATTGGTGTACATGCGCATAATTCATTTGTCAGCACGTGGCTCTGTGAATAGAGTGTGTTTCTTTGCATACATTAATGTTCATCAGACTGCCACTGGTGGGTAAATACTTGAGTATGTCAAGCATAGATGCTCAGCTAGGGCGCTCTGACATGTCCACACCCAATTTTATAGCTTCATTAAGGGACAATCTTGTCACTGCTGTAAGCACCGAGGTATCAGTACCTACAGTGCTTTCATTAATTCAGTCTTCAGAGTTCATTGAAACATATTTCTTTATGAATTCACCCAGAGAAAACCTTAGTTGCCTTGGAACCTGGTTAAACCCCCAAGTTCACCCTAAAAAATGTAAAGCCTACCCCAGATCACTTTAATGCAGCCATTGTTTTGTGAATTAATAAAGTAGGCTCTTACGAAATTAATATGTTACTAATTCTGTAGCAACATTAATCTTTGCACATATTTGCCTGCCTCATAATGTGTGTGTTACCTCAGACAATCGAGTAAAGATTGGGGAAAAAAGTTCCTGGTTTGCTAAAGGACATTAGAATTGCACCTTTAAGCCTCTGGAGACTTATTCTCAAATAATAAAAGTTTGTACGGAATGTCAAAGATTATTGACATATTTCATATCCACCAAGATATAATGTAAAAAAAACTATGATAAAATGTTCAAAAACATCATATTTGGCCACTTTGATCAATTTCTCAGGACAGTGAGGGCATGACCAAATTATACTTGATTGACATCTACTCTTGTGGTGATGACACCAAAATATTGTTTTGTTTCAACAAACAACGGCAAAATAGCAGGAGCAGGCAGTATTGGCACCGCTTGGTCATACCTTTATGAACCTTGGACAATTTGGTTGCTAGGCATAGCAAGCAAACTATCTATGCTTCTGTGAAGCTAGATTTTTGTGATAGTCATAGTAATTTTGAGTTTCAGTCTTTCATTTTAGTCACTCTAAACAATACGAGCCAACATTGTCAATTATCTCCATGAATTGCAGCTAAAAGTTTAAGAATTGTAGGTGACTAGTCGAATGTGCCCAATGTTTTTATCCGACGCGAAATGTATTGTTGTAGAATCGTAATAAGAGGTATAGGGAAGGAGTGCTCCGTAAATATCCATTAATACCAAATGCATATTCAGTGGAACTAACCAGCCAGGCAACATGTCAATATAGGAAACTAGAAAGTTGCTCTTGGGGTAAATGCGAACTGCATACCAGCTAGCTAGTTAACTAATAAATGTGGAGTGAAGTTGTTCTGATACAGTGATGACAAAAAAGAGTGAATTAATTATTTTATTTAGAGCAGGTGGCAGCCAGCATTTTCCTAAATTCTGATTGGCTGTAAATCGCTGGAGATTGCCAAAGTCAGTAATCTCGGTAACGCTTTACAATAAGGGTACATTAACATTAGCTAATGAAGTAAGAAGCATTAACTATCAGTTAATTAACAGTGAACTAATGGGTGTACTAATCATTTACTAATGCTCTTCATGTTAACTAAAGTATTTGTAATGACAGTTGAAGTAATGAGACCAAATGCTGTGACTTTTCAGAGTACAGGGCTGAGCGAGCAGATAATCTGCAGCACAAGAGAAAGACAACTGACACAGAACAAAGCCAGTAACTTCACAAATAAATCCGTCCAAACAGACAAGAAAACTCCTAAAGCACCATATAACTGTGCAAATAAAGGAGAGGAAAGAAGAAAGAAACTTAAGAAATAAATTCTTAAGAATACTCTAGAAATAACTGTGAAATAGTTTGCTAAACTAGAGAAGGGGGATGCTGGCTTGTGTGAACCCAAAACGGTCAGACACTCAAGCAAAGAGGCACAGCGAACTTCCTTCTTAAATAGAAACAGAAACAGGTGCTGCCAATCTTCAATCAAGAAGCTGGTGTAAGGAATTCAATGTCGTCCTAGACGAGAGACACAAAGAAAGTCCTACACCAAACACAGAGTACAAAAACCATGACAGTATTAATTTATACATTATTGAATGACTAGTTTTGTATTTTGAGGTGTTATTTAAGGGATGTTTTCAACTTCATAATAAGGATGTCAAACAGCATTAATAAATGGTAAGTTCTAGTTACCTAATGCTTATTTTGCTCTCTGATGCATATAGGCACACACATTTCCTCTGCTCTGGAAGTGCCACCCAGTTGGGCAAGGGCAAAGGGTTTATTTAATGGTTGGAGTAAAATAGATTTTCAAATTTTCCATTATAATTCTATATGGACACATGACCAGTAATAAAGTATAGCATTTACAAGGAAATTTCCTTGTCAGAGGGCAAGGAATCATGTTCTTGAAAACAGACATGATTGTGAAATCAATTGATTGCGGTGTGTTAAGATTGTATTTAGACCAGGTGGAAATTCCTCTTCTGGAGGGTCAGCGTTTATGCAGATTTCCATAGCAATTTATCTAATCATATCTCTGCAACAGTGGGGATAACTTTGAATCTCAAGGGAGGTGAAAAGCATGGCAAGATATAATCTCTGACCAATACATGCCAATTGTTCATCTTTTCTGCAATTTAAAATTCCATATAATTTTGATTATCTTCGGTTTTGACAGCAGTAACCAGACAGATTAAGCTGTCAACACTCTTAAGGTTTTGTCCTTGAGGCTGTTGTACCACTTACAAATATTTTAGCAGATGTGGTGCGTAAGCCAAACTTTTGCTGACAAACCTATTATTACCAGCTCACTGGTGCTGGTCCCTAGGCCAATCTATTATTTCTATAATTCGAAAGGGAGCTACCAAATAGTTGAAATGAACACAAAGCTGGCCATATACCTGCCTAAGACACCATTTTTTCTATGTTCTCAAGACAGTTGAGGATGACCTTAGGGTGTCTTCTGCCAGTCATGGAGTTCACTTCTATAGATTAATTGTAGCGATATGGAGACAGTACCTCAGGACGGAGCTCCAAATTGGGCGCAATTTCACGCCCATGCCCTCAAGTAAAAATTGCTAGTAGCCTTCATGAATATAGATTGCCTAAAATTGATATGGAAGAAGGATGTGTAGTCATGCTACAATCTTTTATTGTAGCCCAGTTGTCAGTGTTAGGCTGTAAGCCTTTCAGATCTCATGTAGAATTGTCTGTTTGCATTGATGTTTCTGTCTTTGTGCAGGACATTTCCTTTAGTGGCACTTTAAATTATTTTGTTGAGGCTTTTGATCATGATCACAAGACAGGCATCGCTCAAAGGGTAAATAAGTATTATGGTCACTCCGCAGAGGTATGATTGATGAATATAGTATGTACAGTGTCAATTTTAGGGAGACCTCCATTTTCAGTTTTTCGTATGGGGCTTACCATAATGTTAGCAGCTATATTTTCTTCGCTTGTTACTTTTTGGTCCACAGAATACTCATCTATGGGTGTGACTGCTTTGGCAACATTACTGACAAAGCTTCAAGCAATATCAGTGTGAACTGTTATCAATATAAAATCTAAAAAATAAAACTTTAAAGGTAAGGTAACCAGCTGCAAAGTGTTTTTGAGATTATTCAATTTGAAATCTCAGCAGTTGCTCATATTTATTTTTTAAAGTTAGACTGTTGGTCCACTCAAAGTGCAAATTCAGGTTCTTGAAACACACAATTATTGACTGACTTAGAGACCGACCGCATGAGTTGAACCTAAAATAGCACTTGAGTAAACCAACATCCTAATTCTAAAATAGCACTTTGAGGGAACCAACAGTCTAACTTAAAAAAAAAAAAAAGTTTGTGCAGCTACTGGGATTGGAATTAAGTAATCTCAAAAATCCAATGGCCTGAACAAAGGGCCAATGGACTATTAGTTATGTGGTGTCTGCCGTCCGTCTGTCCGTCCGTCCATCATTTAACTCTTAGGGTGCTGAAATAATTTTTTTTAACATATCAATTTAATTATCATGAGCTGTTGAAAACCTATCATGTTGCGACTCATTAAAAAGAGCTCCTGGAGTTGCCACATGGTAGGTTTTCAACAGTTTTGATTTTGATATCTTACATGATTATGCAACGAAATCTGCATTTAGCGGTCGAAGGGTTAAAACTGCCACGAAAGGTCTCTTTTTCCATTTCTATACTGATGCCCAGGGTATCTACCCAGGACATGGTGCTTTATGATGAGCTTGGCGGTCCAAAGGTGAAAGAGAAATGAATATGAGCTATCTCCATTATAAGAATTCATTGGTTGATTACTTGAGTTTAGATAAGTGTGTGGTCTAAGGTATGATGTGACCTGATGCCTGACTGCAGGTTTTTTTTTTTTTTTTTAATAAGCAAACAGAAGTGTGCCTCTGGATTTTATAAATTAAAAAGAGGCAGGCATCAATATTTAGTTAAATTAATACTTGGAGATTCAGGCGTAAAATGTTTTAAGAAATTTGGGCATTATTTGTTTTAATTTACTCTGTCTAAATAAAATGCAGATTAACCCAGATAGCAAGCTCCTACGCTCCGGATCCGCGGCAGATCCAGAGCGGAGGAGCTTGCTATCTGGGAACTGACTAATGACATTGGCAAGTGAACTGGTCTCTGCGTAAAATTCAAGAATAATAATAATCTTCCCAACTCATAAAGTTCAGGTTGAGCACATGTGGCAGATTGCTTCACAACAATGAAACTTGCCCGCCGATGTCATAACACACTCGTACATATTCTGCACCAATATTCATAGTGCAGTTAATTGCTCTGTGCAGGTTCATTTAAGAATGGAAGGCCCTGGATGGCGTCTGTTTACGCCTGAATTGTCGCTGAAAGCTAGGTTTTAACGAGTTCTAAAGATTATATTCATTAATCATCTGCATGTACTTTATTAATATGAGATCTGCAAGCGCTGCTCAGTTTTTGTGTGAGTTATAGATTGTGAGACTGCCATAGAATCACTGGCGGTGAATTTTTACAGTTTAAAAGTAGGCGAACACCGAGAGGACGTGCTCTGCATGTCGAAAAAGTTATTACTTGAATTCCGGCCTCATAGGAAGCGAGCAGCCGGGCTGCTTGATATTCTAGTCAGCCGTCGCGTGTAATTGTGCGCTGTGGAATCTGCCAGCAATGGAAACGCAGCCGCAGAGAAGGGTAAAGGTGGGCAGAGAAGATTTAATCGGAACATAAGATTGAGATATCGTACACCGCTGGTGTCAAAGGCCCTTTCTGTCACACTGCAATGATCTTTACGAAAATGGACTATGATCATTTATACAGTACGCGCACTCAGGGACCCATAAATTTGATACTTATGGATGCATTTATGTTTGTGGATTATTGTAAACTGTCAGCATTGCCTTCGATTAATTATCTGCACTTTACTGTTTGACTGAGAGGACTGTATGTGTAGAACAGAAGGCAAGTTTTCCTAACGTAACAGAGCAGCAAAGTCTTTTATTAATGACAAAATGAACCGTAATTCAGTGTGAAACATAGAACTAGGCACTAATTTGTAGTGGTTTTGATGATTTATCTTGAGAATTAAAATAATGAGAATATTTGATTATAGGATACAATTGTTCACACAGAGATATAGTGACACTGAAAGTCATATAGTTTAAAAAAAAAGCAAATATCGATGTAATATTATCATATTCACACTGAAAATGAACCATATTATTGATGAAAAGCTAAATAAGGGATTTTATTTCTTCACCACTTCCACAGTCCTGTAACTCAGTTGTAACCTCATATGTTTGTAATGCCCCTCCTCTTTGGCAGTCCTATCCCTGGCTACCTGCCCTTACCTAATTAATCAATTATCCTCAGTCCCTTTCAGTTAATTGTGGTCACCTGTTTCTGTTTAGTTAATTAGGATCCCTTTTCTATTTGAAGCTTAGTTTCCACCTTCATGGGCAGGTAGCCTTAGTCAGTTTTTGGTTTTGAGTTTCCCCTGTTCGTTATCCTGAAGTTTTGTTTTTGTTTTTGTTTTGTTGTATTCACCTCTATTGTTTGATAAAATCCATGTGTTGCACATGGGTCCTCAACTGCAATCCTGGCCCTGGCGTGTTATTACCATTTCTGGGTGCCAGGGTGCGACAATATTCAACATAGCCGACTAGCAATTTGTCAGGAAGGTTATAGCGCTCTGTAATGTGAATATAGGCCACTGGTTGGCAGTAATTACCCTTTTTTTTTATTCAGCTCAGACTGGAGCTATGTTTAGACATGTCCTGGACATGTCTGGGGCAAGTCTCAGAAAATTAAAAAAAAGAGGTCTAAATGCGGGTGGGGTCTGCAAAAGAGTATATAAGGAAAAGAATTGAGACAGTAAAGTAGTAGGAGAAATTGCAAGAAGATGACCAGACCTGCCATTCTGTTCAAGACCTGTGACGTTTCTTTTGTGGATTTCTTTGCCTGTGTTTGAGCATTTTCATCATCCAGGACATCACCAAGCCACCCCCACGAAAAGGGATTGTAAATATTTATGTTTTGTACATAATTCAGTCTTGGTCTTTAGGTTAGTTAGTTGTTATTGTCTTTAAAAATTAAATGTGTTTAAGTTTTTAAAACTGTGTCTGTCATCCCTTGCTGTTGCTGTTGTGTTGTAGATTGTAATAACAAATTGGGGCCATCACAGCTCTATCCCTGTAGTTTCCAAAGTGTCGGCTGAAAACTACTCTGGTGAGAGACAAGGGTATCTGGAAGTTTTCCATTAATATATTTACTATTTTACCACTTTCGTGAAATTCAGAGGGGTTTAACACAGATTTACTGACTTTACAAAAAAACAACACGAAGCACGCTAGAAACTGAACTTATTTTTTCACAAAGAATACAAGAAAGGGTCAGCCTCCAATGCAAATAAAGTCTGTTAATTATTCATGAACAGTTGATTCATGAATGAGCAGCAGGCTTTGCTGTCAGAAGGTGGGACGTATAGAACATTCTATATATTGAATCCATATCAAATGAAAAATAATTATCTTAAAAAAAATTGTTGCGAGCTCATTAATCTCATCTTTTAGAGCAAAAAAAATAAAAAGAAAAACGCCTGAAGTAAAATAGCAAATGATGCTTGGGTTCGAAAGTAGAACTTATCACATTACTTGAAGCAAGGATGCGCCATAAAGAATTAATCAAACTGACTCCATTATCACTGATGGCAACACCTAATTATGCACAGGGTCAGGCGGCTCTGTATTCTCTCCATATGTTGGGCTGAAGTGGAGTCTCGTCCAATTACAGTGTGCCTTAAGCAAAAGGCAACAACATCCCCAGGGTTGGTCAGTCCACCACCTCAGGGCAAGCACACTATTCTCTCTCACACTCTTCCTGATGGACAATTCAAAGGTCCCATAAAATAATATTTTTTCTTGAAGATGGAGGGGGCAGTGTGTGTGTGTGTGTGTGTGTGTGTGTGTGTGTGTGTGTGTGTGTGTGTTTTGGCTGCCAGCAGTGTAGCACCAAAATGTTTCGGTCAAATTACATTAAATTTTCAGGGGAGATGCGGAGTGGTCCAAGGATCGCTTGATTGAATTTTGGACCTGATTGGGTCAAGGTCAAGATCATTGAAAAACCGAAAATGCTTTTTTTTTCCCAAGAGGACTTCTTGAAATCTGCTATGATAAATTTCTGACTGTATTCAAAATGAGCGTTTTTAAATTCCTCTTCCCACTTTATGCAATACTCTGGAGAGATGTCATTAGGCTTATTAGTGGGATTGAATACCAGTAAGGTCCCACTATTCAACAGTTTGAGAGCTCCGGTCGCTCCCTCGGGCGGGGCAGCTTGTGCCTGGTACCACTTGTTTACAATTTAGGACAATTTTCTGCTGCCTGTAAAACAAGGTTTTGAATTTTGTTGGATTTTGTTGGATTTGTTGGTTCTCATTTTCAGTAACTACAGTGGGCTCAAAAATTACTGGCACCCCTTACTGGCAATGCACAAACAATACAAAAAAAAAAATATATATATATATATATACATATATATATATATATATATATATATATATATATATATATATATATATACACTCAACAAAAATATAAACGCTTATGGTGGAGAAATGAACATTCAATGCCCGAGCAACAGATCTGGTTGACATTCCTGCTGTCAGCATGCCAATTGCACGCTCCCTCAATGCTTGCGCCATCTGTGGCATTTTGCCGTGAGACAAAACTGCACATTTCAGGGTGGCCTTTTATTGTGGACAGTCTAAGGTACATGTGTGCACTAATCATGGTGTCTGATGAGCATCTTGATGTGGCACACCTGTGAGGTGGGATGGATTGTCTCAGCAAAGCAAAAGTGCTCACTATCACACATTTAGACAGATTTGTGAACAATGTTTGAGAGAAATGGTAATATTGTGTATCTGGAATTAATTTTAGATCTTTGAGTCCATCTCATGACAAATGGGAGCAAAAACAAAAGTGTTGCGTTTATATTTTTGTTGAGTGTATATATATATATATAATTATAGGGAATTGAAATATACCAATATGTGTGAATTACTTGATAATGCTTAGATGGAAATAACCAACTCATAAAAATCATTTCAACAAGATCAAGGTTTCATAATAATTGTCACCCTTCATTTAGTACTTAGTGCAACCACCTAAGACAAGGATAAAAGCATGGAGTCTTTTACTGTCATTTTGGACAAGGTTGAGGACTCACTTGGGGGGACTTTGGACCTTTCAAGATCTTTCACATACTTGGGTTTACATTTAACAACTGCCCTCTTCACCTCAGCCCACATGTTTATGACTGGATTGAGGTCAGTAGACTGAGATGGCCATTACAGAACACTGATTTTATGGTCACAAAACCATATCTGTGTGGATTTTGAGTTAGGCTTTGAGTCATTGTCTCATTGGAAAGCCAACCTATGGCCGAATCCCAGCCTTTTGGGGAAGGCAACCTGATTGTCAGGCAAAATATCCTGATACTTGGCGGAATTCATTATACCATTATTACTAACTAGTTACCCTGGACCTCTTGAATTAAAACAGCCCCAAAACATGACTGTCCCTCCATCATATTTCATCATTGGTATGAGGTGCTTCTCCTTTTATGCATCTCTGTTTCAACGCCAAACATACCAATGCTGTATCTGACTGAAACGTGCTATTTTGGTCTCTTCTGACCAAAGCACCCTGTTCCAGTCATAATTTAAATGACATTTGGCCAAGTCCAAGCACTTGCTTCTATTTCTTCTAGTCAGAAAAGGATTTTTTCTGGCGACCTTTCCAGAGAACCCTTGGTTTTGGAGGTGGCGCCTGATGGTTTTTGAAACCTTGTGACCCCAAGATGCCACCAAGGCTTGCAATTCCTTCACAGTGATTCTGGGGGATTTTGTTGCTTCTCTCACCATCTTCTTCAGTATCCTGAGAGGCAAAATACAGTTGCATCCTCTACCTCTACTCTTTTTCAACAGAACCATATTGTAGAACCTGAATGTTTAGTTGATTTAGCTCACAACAGATATGTCAAATGTCAAAAATAATATTGTTGGAACACATGCTCATTACACGTGTAGAATCTGATTGTTTGGTTGATCTAGCTCAAACCACAGCCAGCAGTAAAACTTTTATGACCCTGCAGCCTGGCTGTGGGGGTAGCATCTCTGTTCCTGCACAGCAGGGGGCCGCAGCCAAATCACTATCCCCACTGGAGTTAAAGTCCAGTTACATTAATCTGTTTAAAACAATGTAAATCTCAGTGAAATTCATAATATGTTTTTGTACAATATCCTGTGAAGAAATCACATACATTTATAACACAATTAGACAATAATACTCCATTTTAAGGCTTTTCCATGACAACTGCATCATATTAGCACATATTCCTGTCATGTTTGGTCTTTTTATTCTCAGGGGAATCCAAGGAGTTGAATGGGGCATGTTTCATTTCCCTTAAAATTATGGATCATTCTGTTTTGGGAACTCTTAAATTGGTCAGATTCCACTCTCCTCTCTATGCTAACACCTCAATGGGGGAAAGCCCACCTTGATCAGAGGCGTGGTTTTGATTGCTTAAAGGCAAGAGATTCTAACTGGAAGGGGCTCTTCTTTTCGCTTCCTTCTCAAGATCTTGTGCGTGAAAGGTGAGTCAAGGAGAATCACATTCCACCTCGCCCGGCCTGCCTGCGTCTGTGCGTGGGTAACGGATCTAGGTGGGCGGAGGGGGATGGCATCTGAGTTCTTCCCGGCCACGTGGTGCGGCCTCGTTCCGCGTGGCCTCCATCTTTTCCAGGTAAGAATTTGTCCTCTCTTTCTAAACTGTGTGTAACGAATTATTGGCTTAACTTTGATTTGTTTGATCCAAGTTTGTGCCTACCTGGTAATTAAATTATTGTTATTCCTTTTCCAGCTTGTGTGGTCTCTATGACTCTTAACACTGGTATATTCTTTCTAGCCTTGTTGTGACCGGTACTCAAGGGGCGATTCCTACCAAGACATGTGTTAGTAACGATATTTCTAAGTTAGATTTGGAATTACGGTCTACCCCTCAAGGGTTTGTGTAATACCGATCCTTGAGATTTAGCTCCTAAAAGGTACCCTTGGGTGCATAAGCCGGTACCCGGTTAAATCTCCTTAAGAGGCCCTTGGGTATACAAAGTGCTACTTTCTTTATGCCTCGATGCTGCTATCATGGTGATTTCCTCTATCCGCTGGACTTATCGTCGAGTTAAGTTACGACAGCGAGGCTTATTAACCCTGGAGGCGTTTTTGCTGAGCAACGATGGTTTCCACTGCCAAGTCTGATGGCATAGCTGTCTCGAGATTCACGCATGCTGTCCCAAAACTATCAATTCTAATTCTAATTTTGAGTCAGATATTTAACGAGGATACAACTAAATTTGGTATTTTAACTGTTTTATGGAGTCAGATTAATTGTAACCATTGTGTTTTTATGCCCCGTCTTTGGGCGGAGAAAAATATCCATTATATTATGATTCACACCGGCCAGGAAAGTGTTCGAATTAAAGTTAGCCAAGAAGAACACGTGAAACCTTCAACCCAATGCAATGTCTGTCGTTGGTATTGTTTTGTGGGGCTTTACAGCATCTTTGGAATTAAAAAAAAAAACTGCCCTGACAGTGTTCAGTGGAATATTCAATCATTTTTGGATTTTCTTAAGACCATTACCAGATTTCTAAAGGTCTGTGACCATCTGCCTTATTTGAACTGACAGTTTTTTTGTTTTCTTCATGATGTTGGATGACAAAGGGATATTCCATGTGTGTTACCTCATTTTTATACCCTATTTGTCATGGTTTGGTCCCGCCGGCAGAAGGCAAGAAGCTGGCGGGCATTGGGACCATCAATCCAGAGTAGATAAGGGACCCACACGCACAGGCTGAGTACAAAAATTATAAATAATTTAATAAAACAAAACCACAACAAATGAGGAGAGCAGCTGCGATACATACACAGGGCTCCGCAACAGACTTAAACCCAGAATGTGGTTGCACCACCAGTTCGGCAGCACTAAGCTTAAATAGTCTAACCTGCACCTCCATCTCAACAAGCAGCAGGTGTGGCTCGTTGAATTGGAGGTGCAGAAAACAGACGGGGGAGGGACTGCAAGGCAGAACCACCACACTATTGAAACAGGAAGTGATGTAATGGCTCAATATAGTTCTTTATCACTTAAATAAAACTTCATTTAGAGGAATTTTATACCTGGTTTAATTTTGGCAGTTATTTACAATAATCTTTAAGGGTGCCATTAATTGTGAAACATTGATTTGGAGGAAATTGATTTTTAATTAAATCAGAAAATGATTTTGGCTGGTTCCATTGGAACATTAACATTATACAGTATTTCTCACAAGTTGCTATTTAGAGTTTCTCAAATATATATATATTTTTTAGACTTTGTGAATCGCCCGTCAGGGATGTCAGTAATTTTTCAGCCCACTGCATGCGTTGCGGGTCAGTGAGTCAATGAAAATAAGGCTCAACTGATTGGCTGTCATCGCAGTGCAAAATAAGTAATGGCTGCTGAACGAAAACATTTCTGTACTGGGCTGTACTTGACAAATGGCTCCCTTTGTGACATCAAAAGGGGCGCAGCATCAAGAACATAATGACGCTACAGCAACAAGGCTGAGATTATCTGGTTTTACTTTTTGTCTGAAGTAAGGAAGGGGGAAGACCAAATTATATGTCCGAGTGTCAGAAAAATAATGCTTATATTCAGTCAAACTCCAGGACTATTCTAGCTGTGAGGCAACAATTCTGCTTTCTGAGCCACCAGACTGACCAGGATGTTCTGCGCAGATTTAACAGCACATTACTAGTCTCAGTCAGTTAAGTTCTTTGCCGACACAGCACAGTGGGTCTTGTCCAGGCTCATTGTCATAAAGACATAATGGGCCATATCTTCTATGGTTTAGAGCTGATTTACAGCGGCACCATTAGCTTGGATTTTAAGCCTTGCGGCAGTTCTGTATTTATAATGGAAGAAGTGGCATCTTCAGCCCTCCTCACTCGCCGGCTTTTCATTCCATTTCACTATTTTTAGTCTTTATGTCACCGTCTTTCCATAGTTATCTTTAATATCAAAAGTAATTTCAAGGCAGACTGTGTTTTTGGCTCAACTTTTTGGCAGGAAGCATTTCTCACCCCCCCCCCCCCCCCGCCCCCTCCTTCCTGCACCTGTCCTCCCTCACTGCCCTTTCATTGTAATCATTTGAATTTCCCTCCAAAACCTACTCTAGGTCATTCATTGGTTTTCCCCTCCATTTCTGTTTCTGTGTCCAATCAAAATGAACTTACAGTAAAGACCAAGCCAATTTTTACTAGTATAAATCTGAAAGAGCCCATTCTAGGGGTCTCTTTTTCTGGTGCTGAGGGGGGCCACAGACTTCAGCCGTTAGTTTTTTTAAAGGTGCACCATGGAAGTTTTTTTACTTTCACTTCTGCTGACATTCAAACTCAAACAAAACAGAGGTGGCCCACCCCTCCCTCCCATAGTTCCCTCCCTCCCACGCTTCCATAACTGTCAACTCTTGTCGGTGATTGGCCGGGACAGTTTGTTAAATTATGGGGCACAGCCTGTGCCCCTTGTGTTTACTTGCAGTTTGTGACGCCTGTCCAGAGCTCTGGTTTTTTTTTGACTGTGAATTTAGCGGCAGGCAGCTAGCGGATCGTGGAGAGATGTCGGCGAATTGAGACAAAAATGTAATTGCGCAAAAAGTAAACAAACTTGAATGGTGCACTTTTAAGCACAGTAGCTCAAGTATTCGCCCATAATTTCACAAGCATTATAAATTTGATAAAAGACTATTGGCTTTTATCATTCAGTCCCACAACGAGGCCCTGTACCCAGAGAGAGGCCCATTGAGAAAGGCTAGCAAAGCCAGAATCCTCCTTAACACTTTTCAGAACTAGAGGGCCACTCAGGGAGACCTTCATCAAGGGCAATTGCCATATCTCTCAATGTTAACACGAGTGAAAAATAATTGATGTATCTGCCCTGCCGTTCAAAACTTACTCCATGCTGAAACCTTCAACCAAGTTTCATAAAAATCAGGCCAGGACAAGGTTTTCCATAATCCTGTTGACAAACTGACAGACAAACAAACCAACAAACAAACGGAGCTGAAAATATAATCTCCTAGGTGGAGACAAAAACAAATATTGGTAAAAGAGTGTGAATTTAATAAAGGTGCATGAAGATAAAGATATGCGTCCTTTCATAATATTTTAAAGTAAAAATCCTACACAGTATGCCTTTAATTTAGACAGTGCTCCCATAACTGCTGAATTGGCTTTTAAAACAATCTGTCCACTGGCTAGACAACATTCATTCATTTATTGCATGAATAATATGTACCTTGGGAACATTTGTTGCTTTTGTTTTGGGGGAAAAAAGCACACTGTGCAAGTGAGTTTATGTCTGTGACAAAAATGCTGATATTTTGTGAATAACCTCAGAAATAACCCTTTGAAAAACTGATTGCTGCAGCCACTGTGCATCAGATCAAAGCACTGCTGCGAGAGCTACAGAACTCCTCTGGAGAATTCGCTGCAGCAACACCAAAAATTATTGTTTAATCTTCATTATTCGCCTATTTTTGCAGCAATGAACACAGCCGTGCTAATTAGAATCAGATTTGCGTTCCACACAACCCCCACCCACCTCGCGGAGGAGTGAGAAATTCTCATAACACAGGTTTTCCTAAAGATTTCATAACGTTGATATGAAACACCTGACCGCTTCTGTTTCGCTCCCTCCGCTGCTTGATTGTTCTTTTGAAGGGTTTTCGCCTGCGGCATTAAACCGAGTTTAAAGGGAAGGAATTGGATGATAATTTTCTTCCTTCGATCCCCTGGGTTTTTGGGAAATCACTGCCGTCTGATTTTAATCAATGTGACTGACACTCATTTCAAGTCTCGCAAGCCTTTGCCTCTGGTATATCACTGCTGGAATTTCCTCATGTGTAAGGAATAAAAAATAAAACCAGCCTTTTTTTCCACTGCGCTGTTAATTGCATTTCGCTGGGCAGTTTTCTTCCCCCCATTTTGTTTTGCATTTAATATATCAGGCGTCAATTCATATTTACTATAATGCATTAAATTTGAATAATTAATTCACAGAAGGCACATTCTTACACATTCTCATTTCCCATTCTGTACTTTGAGTAATAAAACCTGTTTTCAAACTAAAATAATGGGAATGTAAAAAAAAATAAATTAAAAAAATGCAGTGATGCTGCCCCTTTGTTTTGTTGTCACGTCATAGCAACTGTGGATGTATGAGGTCATTAGCATAAGCTAGCTTTTTTTTAAACTAGGAAATAATTTTCCAGACTGAGGAATGTATTTTAAACATATCTGGCTGGGCCTCTGAAAGTATTTTCCATCAGTATGCGACACTATTGGACAGACAGATATAACTGCCAAGCAGATAAATGTAGAATTTTAAATATGACACAGATTATAGATGACATGAAAATCATGCAAATAGGATGTAATATTTGTATAATTGGGTTGAAAATGCATTAGCAAATACAGCATATCACTCAGAGCGATTTCTACTGCTGCCTCTGCACTGGCATCTGAAGCCAGCAACTATGGACAAAATGGTAAAACGTCAGTTCCACTTTTGGGGTCTGATTACGTGCTTTTTTTTTCTCTTTACATTAGTTTTTTAAATAGATTTTAGTGCATATGAAATGTCTACTCGAGGTCTATTCAACCGTGTTCAGAAAAGGCCGGTGTGGGCGCAGGCTTTCATTCCAACTAAGCAGTTACACACCTGTTACCGCTAATCAACCAAGAGTCTTTGCTGATGAGCTTGATTAGTAGTATCAGTGCTTAGTTGGAATGAAAACCTGCACCCACACCGGCCCTTGCAGGGTAATGTTGAATTGCCGTGACAGCAAACATGGTTCTTAAACTCCTTGAGTTGCCTTGGTTGTAGCCCTGCCCCTTCTGCGGTAACACGTCTACATCTTGATGTAACACATTTCCATAATACATCATGCCCGACTGGCAGCTTGTTTAGGCTGAGTGAGCCTGAGGTACTGCGCAGGCTGCCTGTTCAGCTATGAAAAGGTGCTTTTAATCACAAAAACACACAAATGTTTGTAAAAACTAAAGACAAATGCAATGACTTTCAAATCACACCAACCAATATTTATTCACAATAGAACAGAGGTAACATAGCAAATGTTGAAATTGAGAAATATTACAATTTGGTCCACACAATGAGCTCATTTCAAATTTGATGGCTAATACAGGTCTTAAAAAAGTTGGGACAGGGGCCTGTTTACCATGCTGTCGCATCCCCTCTTCTGGGCATTGAGGAGACAAGTTGAGTTTAGCTATTGGAATTTGATCCCACTCTTGTCTAATATTATGCGCCATCGGTGAAAGATCAGGACTGCAGGCTGGCCAGTTCAGCACACGGACTCTTCTACTACGAAGTCATGCTGTTGTAATAGCTGCAGTATGTGGTTATGCATTGTCCTCCTGAAAAACACAATGCCTTCCCTGGAATAGATGTCATCTGGAGGGGAGCATATGTTGCTCTAAAACCTTTATATACCTTTCAGCATGGTGCTTTTTAAAACATGCAAGTGTCCCACATCATATGCACCAATACGTCTCCATACCATCAGAGATACTGGCTTTTGAACTGAACGCTGATAACAGAGGAGGTGGTTTTTCTCCTGTTTATCCCGGAGCACACGACACCCATGATTTCCAACAACAATGTCAAATTTGGACTCGTCTGACCACAAGACACTTTGCCACTTTGCTACAATCCATTTTAAATGAGCCTTGGTCCACAGAACACGGCGGCGAGTTTTAGGTGGCATCTGTGGATGGCACAGCGGACTGTGTTAACTGACAGTGGTTTCTTGAAGTATTCCTGGGCCCATTTAGAAATTTCAATGACAGAATCATGCTGGTGAGTGATGCAGTGGCGTCTGAGGGCCTGAAGATCACGGGCATCCAGTAAAGGTCTTCGGCCTTGTCCCTTAAGCACAGACATTTTTGATGATATTATGCACTGTTGATGATGAGACCTTCAAAGCCTTTGCAATTTGACGTTGAGGTACATTGTTTTTAAATTATTCCACAATTTTTTAACGCAAACCTTCACGAGTTGGAGAGCCTCTGGCCATCTTTACTTCTGAGAGACACAGCCTCTCTAAGACATCCCTTTTATAGCCACTCATGTCAGTTAACTTAATTACTTGCTAAATGTCCTTTCAGCTGATTTTCTTATATAATAATTGCTTTGTCAGCCCTTTTTTGCCTGTATCCCAACTTTTTTGAGACCTGTTGCAGACTGAAAATTTGAAATTAGCTCATTTTGTGGACAAAAATATAAAATGTCTCAGTTTCAACATTTGAAATGTTACTTGTGTTCTATTGTAAATAACATATTGGCTCATGGGATCTGAAAGTCATTGCATTTTGATTTTATTCACAATTTACACTTCGTCCCAACTATTTCAGAATTGGGGTAGAAGACTGAATTCAAAATTGGGCAGAAACATGGCAAATGAAATTCAATGTAGCAAATTGTAAACAAACAAGTAATTCAAACATCACACAGGATTACTTCAAGGCAGCTTTACATGAAAAAGATCTGGGAGTGATTTTGACTGTGCTTTAGCAGGGAAAAGGAAACCTCGGGATGATCTGATTTCAGCCTTTAAATATCTTAAAGAGATTAACAAAGTTAACTATGCAGGATTACTTTGGTGGAAATTAGCCGTCGGTAAACTGATATCAGGAAATGGTTTTTCACCCAGAGAGTAATTTCAGTGTGGAAAAGCTTGCCTGGCCATATTGTGGAGGCAGAAACTTTTCAAGACCAGACTTGATTCACTGCTAGATACTATTTAGTCCTTGAGTATTTGAAGTGTTAGGTTCACTTTAGTGAAAGGAAACTGGCGAGCCTACTTGGACTGAACAGCCTGTTCTAGCCACTCATGTTATGTTATATTATGTTATGTTATTACCTCTGCGAAACGAAGTTGGCAGGAGGTTATGTGATCGGTGCCGTTTGTTTGTCTGTCTGTTTATTTGAGAACAAGACAACTAAAAAAGTAAAGTTATGTTATGTCACAAAGTTAAGTAAAAGCCAAATTTCACACACATGCAAGACATACACACTTACACTTTCCAGCGGTGGGGCATGTTTACAGGTGGGGTGGCTGGAGAGGAACTGTGGCGGGCCCGGTTCATGATAGTCGGGCACCTGGCTGGGTCTGTTACAACTCTGGTATCCGTCTTTGCTGAGAGGGGCTGTCTGCAGCCCAGGGGTCCACAGGGGCTGGGGTCTGTGGTGGGGGGTTTGAGCACTGGCTTACATCCTTGCAGATGCTGCTCCCTCCCATGGGTGAGGTGGGGGATGCCTTGGGTCCAGGCCTGGCTTTGCCTGCATCCTGCCCTATAGATGGAGCTCCTCTTTCCTCGGTTGGTGTGGTGTTGTCCTTGGGGCCTTTCTCATCCTCCTGTTTGTGTGGCCGCCCTGCAGCAGAATGGCAGCAGGTTTGTGATGTGCCTCGGAGCTTTGAGCTACCTCTGCAGCCGTGGGGGAGGGGGCATCTCTGCTGCTCTGGGCACTTGAGAATCATGTGACTCCTCCATATTTATTCCAACAGGCTTCTCAACACATGGTGCACACACACACACACACACACACACACACACACGCACGCACACACACACGCACACACACACAAATGACCAGGCATACTCTCTCTCGCAGATATGAACACCTTCCCAAACCCTTTTTTCTTCTCCTTCCTTCACTCTTAGTTGGAGGAACCAATGCTCTGGCCTGAAAGTATGTATTCAAAAGTATGACTTTAACCATGGAGACATACTATATATTGTAATATGTGTATTGGTTCAATGGGTGGATTTTGTTGTTGGCCTTCTTTGTGCGGCGGCCATTTTTCTCTGGTATCACGTCTGGGTTGCTCACATTTATGAGATCGCACAGTCATAATTTCAGAGAGATGAATAATTGGTGACAAGGTCATTTTTGCCTCAAAAAAGGACATTTTAGGGCAAAACTGGAAAAATTTACTTCTACAAATGATATTACTTGGATTACTGCATTTTTTCAGAGAGATATATCATAAAATTAAAAAAAAAACAAAAAAACAACGGAATTCTAGCCTTTTATCTTACTTAGTTCCTGAGTTACAGGTCATAAAATGTGGTCTCCTTTTTGGGCATTTTGTGTTTGCGGCTGATGTTGAGGCTTTACCATACATAAGTGGATCAAGATACACAGAAGCTAAGGCCATTTCCAGATTCTCGGGGAGGAATATGGTTAGTAAACCCAATTTCAGCCTTGTTTAAGCAGTCAATTTGGAGCAATAAGTTGCTAAATTTGGCTGAAAATCGGTTCGCCAAAAAAACATAAAATATTATTCAAATTTTGAATGGCTATAACTTGAAATCTATTTGAGATACTGGCCTAATATTTTGCATTTTTTTATTTTGTGTGAATATCTACTCATGAATTTTTTTCAAAAAGTTTTGAGGAGGTGACCTGGAAAATTTCTCAAAATCTGCATGATTTGAGATGGAACAGTTTGGGGGTGGGAAACAGGTTAAAGAAATCTTGCTCTTTAAATTTAAATATGAGTAAAAGTAACTGAAATGACTAAATGTGATATACTCTTACACTCCCTGTACGGCTACATGGAACTTAACACATCTCAGCCCCTAAATGATTTTTCAATGGAAAACACTGCTGTTCCACAAAACATCATGTCTGTATAACTGCATTCAGTTCAGCTTTGTAATCTGACTTTAACAGATAGCACCTATCTGGGTTATATAGGCATTACAATTATGTGGTGAAGGCCTCCTGGAAGCCAGTTTATTGGTCCATTATTTACTGTTACCGAGTCCTCTATTGATCTTGGGCAAGACGTTTGATCTCAATAATGCAGAAAATATCAAGGGGATTCTGCGCGTTTGAAGATAACCTGGGACCACCAGCATTGGATCGCTTAAACAACCTGGAGAGCGGGAGCTGCAGTGGGGGCCTTATATTTGTCACTTGAAGAAAACTCTTTCAAGGTCTCTAGTGCCTTTTCCCCGTGTGAGCCTGGGGAAAGCAAATGGCTACTGTCAGCGGGAAAAAGCTGACAGTGTTATTAGGTATGTTTTCTAGAGGTCGCCCAAGGTGAAATGAAATAGCAGTTAACCTGTGACTCTTAAAGCGGAGGCATATTAATAAGAGCTACTTCACTCTGGAGGTCCATTACACGCGCCTAATGAGGACTGTCAGTGCTGTCTGAGGCACGAGGCAAAACGTGTTTATTCACCCAACATCTGACTCTGCACCTCCATCTACCATTCCAGTAGTTCAGCCCAACGCTGCATTTCATTATTCCGTGGAGGAATATGCACTGCCGTTATTATTTTCCCGGTACGTACCATCGAACACGGCTCAGCTTAAAACGATGTAAAGTAATGTTTATTTTCTGCTGTAAAGAAAATTGATTTGTGAAGAAATGGTGCTGATTCTGGACATAACTGTCAAGTCTTCAAAATAGTATAGTCAAAATTCAATAAACATTGTTATTGATACTGGCTCTTAAATAAGTACTGGCATTTCAGTAAAAATCTTTTTTCCCCTAATGTATTATTGACCATCAACAATGATATCAGCAAAGGCTGCTGTATACACACCATCTAGGATGTCACTTTCTGCAGAACATTGTTTATTTATTAGCAGTATTATTTGGCCTCTATATATGTTGGCTCTTTTGCGAGTTGCGATTGGATGCTATTATTTCTACTAGCCAGATGACTTAACAAGCTATCTAATATTTTGCATACTTCCAAATATCATCAAAATGTACTTCTACAACTACAGAGAGTACACTCCTAAATGTGGGGCTTGATTTTTTTTTTCCTGCTCCTAGGTTTGTTTTGTTCAGCTAATTAATTGGCCTAAATTAATAATAAGAAATTATTTGGTGAACTGATAGCTTTTCCCTATTGCATTATTTAACCTCTGAACGCTTCAGAGTGACAAAGTGTCTATGTCCTGCTCTCATCAAAATAAGGCATTCAACGCAACGTGAGCTGGTTAAGGACACTTTAAGGTCACCAAGAAGAATGCCGTCCTTTCGAGGGTTACAGTCGTAAAAACCTCAAAATGGCAATCGGCTGAGTGTTTTGGCCTTTGTTTGTCTATAAGTCTGCCCATTACCCACTTCACTCAAAAATGTACATATGTACAGATTTTGATGAAATAATTTGGCGGGATAGTGTATGGCTGAGGCAGCAATCCACTAGATTTTAGGGATGATCAAAACTTAAGCCCGCTGTAGAAATACGGTGGTTGCCCTCGAAGATCTGTGTATCACAGAAGAGGAAACGATTGGTCTGGGCCGAGGTCTGCACTCTCTGAGGGCGGCTCTAGCTCTATCTTTAATGGCATCAAAAAAGTTACAAGGGAGATCTGTACTGTTAATATGCCCATGTATGTCAGCACTGCCTGTTGTGATTTGTGGTGCGCCACAGAAATGCTGGCACGAGGACCCTAGGAAGAGGGGGGTGGGCTGTTATATATTGGCTCAGCTAAATCTACCACAAGCACATATTTTATCTATGGGTTTCTGCCAAATTCACCTTGAATTGCCTGACAATGAAAAATCGGCCCCATGTATAGCATTACCCCAAACCGTTGGGTTAACCTTTCATCATTCTTTGTGTACTCCGTTCCTACAGAGGTACCTATAATGACTGTAATCTATCAGCGGGAATGGGTACAGGAGGCGGCGAATAGGTACTGACTTGTACTCTCAGAGCAAAAAGATATTAATTGTGTCTCTTTCTTCCAGTACAGACGTTGAAGCGCTTTTTTAATGGTTGTAATGAGCCTCAGTAGACTAAGAAGACAAAGATACAGTGACTATGCTAAAGTATTTCGAGGCAGAATGCGAAAACATGTTCTTAATGTGTATTTATTTAAAGTTTTTGGCTACGTTTACCTGAATTTTTTTTTTTTTTTTTTACCAGCATTAGCGAGTATGTAGGGCTTGTACGTTTAAACTGAGGCCGCTAAACTGAAAGGAATGTGTATTTGATTTCAGAAAGATTCTAAAATATAAACAAATGTCAAGTGCGCATTGAAATGCCAGCCACAGTTTAGTTAGGGAACTCTTGCAGTTGCTGCATCATTGAACATGTGTCCTTTCGCCGACCAATCATATCTGCACACATCACTTCAGCAATGGAGTGCACTCTTCAAAAACAGCTGATAAAGCTAATGCCATTAGCTTGATCGGAGTTCACGCTTATCGCTTTGTTTGCAATGCTAATCGCTTGCTACTCACAGTTTGATATGTGTACCTAATTGCTGTCATTGCTGGTTATTTGCTTTTTTGCGTCCTTTCGCTGCCATTTTATTTTGCAGCTCACCCGCCACCACCCAAATTTCCACCTGCTTGTGCGTTGTGTACTTAGGGGAACTGGAGTCTTTTGTTCATAAGGTTGATATGACTTCTCCCTGTATTCGGAGGGGTGTGCGAGTTTGTGCATGGAGTACCCTGAGCAGATCTGCTCAATACCAAACCAAAAGTGAAGTTCTACATCATACTCAATATTTGGCTTTCACTTTAAAATGTGAGCTGTCCTGACTGAACTGTAATTATAAACAACACATGCTGTGGAATTTAATACTAGCCTCACGACTTCAAAATTTTATTTTGCCAGTGTAATGTGAATATAGGCCACTAGATGGCAGTATTTACCTTTTTTTTGTTAAGCTCAGACTGGAAACATGTTTAGACATGTCCTGGACATGTCTGGGGCAAGTCTCAGAAAATTAAAAAAAAGAGGTCTAAAAGTGGGTGGGGTCTGCAAAAGAGTATATAAGGAAAAGAATTGAGACAGTAAAGTAGTAGGAGAAATTGCAAGAAGATGACCAGACCTGCCATTCTGTTCAAGACCTGTGACGCTTCTTTTGTGGATTTCTTTGTTTGAGCATTTTCATTATCCAGGACATCACCAAGCCACCCCACAAAAAGGAACTGTAAATATTTTTTTTTTCCTATTCAATCTTGGTCAGTTTAGTTTAGTTATTGTCTTTGTTAAAAATTAAATGTGTTTTAGTTGTTAAAACTGTGTCTGTCATCCCTTGCTGTTGCTGTTGTGTTGTAATCTAATAACAAATTGGGGCCATAACAAATTGGGGGCTCAAGGTCCGGGATAGACCATTGTGTGAGTAATTTATTGAAAATCTAACATTCCAAATTGTGAAATTGTTTTTGTGAATTTTCCTAGATATATATTGACAACAGCAATGGATGATTTCTTGGCATCACCAACCGTAGGGGTTTTGAAGTCTTTTAAAAAGACAGAACTGCTAGAAATTTGCAGACAGTTGGAGCTGACAGAGGTAAAACCAGCCATGCGAAAAGCAAGACTGGCTAGAGAGATATTTGAATATTACATTGATGAAAATGTGTTTGCATCAGGAGATCTGGAACAGTTTCCAGTGGAAAATCCAAATATAGAAATGGAACTTAAATTAAAAATTATAGAGATTGAAAGGGAAGAAAAAGAAAAACAAAGGCAGTTTGAGTTGGAAAAATTAGCAAGAGAAGAGAAAAAAGAAAGGGAGGAAAAAGAGAAAGAAAGGGAGGAAAGAGAAAAAGAAAGGGAGGAAAAAGAGAAAGAAAGGGAGGAAAGAGAAAAAGAAAGGGAGGAAAAAGAGAAACAAAGAGAATTTGAGAGGGAAGAAAAAGAAAAACAAAGAGAATTTGAGTTAGAAAAATTTGCAAGACAGAGAGATTTTGAATTAGAGAAATTCGATAGAGAAGAAAGACTCCAAATGGAGCAACTAAAAATAAAAATTCAAACTGAAAATAAATTTCGGGCTAGCCAGGAGGTAAAACTGGTGCCTCCATTTTCGGAAAAGGATGTTGACAACTATTTCCAGTGTTTTGAAAAGGTAGCAAAGAGTTGCCAGTGGCCAAAGGAACACTGGCCTCTGATGTTGCAAACTGTCCTCAAGGGTAAAGCTCAACAAGCCTATTCGGCTTTGTCTGCAGATGATTCCTCTGATTATGAGGTTGTCAAAAAGGTTATTTTGAGAGCTTATGAGTTGGTTCCAGAGGCTTACCGACAGAAATTCAGAGGTTTGAAGAAATCTGAAAATCAGACTTATGTTGAATTTGCTAATGAAAAGCAGGTTTGCTTTGAGCGCTGGTGTACTTCTATGGAGGTCAAGGATGATTTCAACTCACTAAAAGAGATGGTGTTAGTTGAAGAATTCAAGAACTGTGTTAAAGATGATGTTAAGACCTACCTTAATGAGAAGCAAGCACTGAATTTGCAATCAGCTGCCAAATTTGCAGATGAATATGTTCTCACACATAAGTCCAAATTTCAGTCTAGCAGTAATAATAGATGGTCCCAATTTCAGAAAAAGGGTTATGGTGATACCGAAGATTCCTCACCCAAAGACAAAGACAAATCTGGTGATGGTGCTCAGAAATCCAGTAACAGGTCTGATCAAAGTGTGAAAGCTGACAGTGACAAAAGTGGTCTAGTTTGCAGTTATTGCAAGAAATCTGGTCATGTTACAACTAACTGTTGGTTCCTTAAAGCTAAGAAAGAAAAAGAAAAGGATACCAAACCAAATGCCTTTGTGAAAACAAGGTTAGAAACCCCTGTAGTAGATAACCGATCTGCTAAATTGCCTGCTTCTTGTGGGGCTAAAAAGCCTAATACAGCTGACTTTGTGAGGGAGGAATTTCTTCCATTTGTGTCAGAGGGATTTGTGGCTCTGAATGAGCATACTACTCCTGTCCCCATATATATCCTAAGGGATACCGAAGCTTCTCAGTCACTTTTGTTGATGGACTCCTTGGAGTTACGTGATGAGACCGCTTCAGGGGATTTCATACTTGTACAAGGTATTGAAGGGAGGACTGTATCTGTACCCCTGCGCTCTATATTCTTGAAGTCAGATTTAATTACAGGACAGGTAAAGGTGGGACTTATGTCAAGTCTACCTATAAAGGGTGTTTCTCTGTTGCTAGGCAATGACCTGGCTGGGGGCAAAGTAGTTCCCCCTGTACATCTTACTTCACAGCCGAGCACTGAAGATGGGGATGAGGACCCATCTCTGTATCCTTCTTGCGCAGTGACTCGTGCTATGGCCAAGAAGGCTAAAGAAGAAGATGATGTGGTGCCGTCCAGTACATTGAATAGTCAGGACTCAGGTGGTTCGCCTCATGACTCTGATTGGCCTACTATGGTTTCTCCGTTTGAGGACTTATCAGATACTTTTATCAGTTCTCTATTCAGCCAGCCGGATGGGTCTGGTGATTCTGATGTGTCTGGAGACTTGTCTCTGTCCAGAAAGCGGTTGATTGAGGAGCAAACTAATGATCCTGAAATTTGTGTACTAAAGAGGAGAGCCCTTCCTGATGAAGAAATAGACGCAGTTCCAGTTGGGTATTATCTCAAGGATGGTGTGTTGATGCGGAAGTGGCGCCCTCCTGATATCCCTGCCAATGCAGATTGGGCAGTGGTCAGGCAAATTGTTGTTCCGAAGGTCTATAGGAATGAGATCTTAACAATGGCTCATAGTTTACCTTTAGGAGGTCATCTTGGTGTTAACAAGACTGTTGATAAGATCATGAAACACTTCTTTTGGCCTGGGCTTCGGAAAGACGTTTCCAACTTTTGCAAAACCTGTCACACTTGTCAGGTAGTTGGAAAACACCAGTTAGACCCACCTGTAGCTCCATTGCAGCCTATCCCAGCATTTGGGGAGCCATTCTCTAGGGTCATTGTTGATTGCGTTGGTCCATTACCCAAGACTAGATCTGGAAATCAGTACTTGTTGACAATCATGTGTGCATCTACCAGATTCCCTGAAGCCATACCTCTACGTAACATCAAGGCAACTACAATCTCGAAGGCTTTGATAAAGTTCTTCACGTTGTTTGGCCTTCCCAGGGAAATTCAGTCAGACCAAGGTAGCAATTTCACTTCAGGATTGTTTCAGCAGGTTGTGTATGAACTAGGTGCAAAGCAGATTCTTTCTAGTGCCTATCATCCAGAAAGTCAGGGTGCCTTAGAGCGGTTTCATTCCACTCTCAAGACAATGATGAGGACTTATTGTTATGACCATGAGAAAGACTGGGATGAAGGTGTTCATTTGCTGTTGTTTGCAGCTAGAGAAGCAGTGCAGGAGTCTACTGGATTCAGTCCATTTGAGCTAGTGTTTGGTCATGAAGTGAGAGGACCTTTGCTATTATTGAGTGAACAATGGCAAGAGAAAGAGCCGCATATCAGTCTGTTAGACTATGTTGGCAAGTTCAAGGAAAGATTGCGTGCAGCTTGTGACCTTGCCAAAGAGAACTTGAAATCAAGTCAGGGAAAAATGAAAACTTGGTATGATCATAAGGCTAGAAGCCGTGAGTTTAAACCAGGAGAAAAGGTCCTTGTGTTGTTTCCCTTGCAGTCCAATCCATTGCAGGCTAGATTTCATGGTCCTTATGAAATTCTGACAAAACTCAATGATCTCAATTACATTGTGAAGACTCCAGATAGGAGAAAACCAAAACAATTGTGTCATATTAACATGCTAAAGCCTTATCATGACAGAAATGCTAGGGTTGCAGCTGTCACTTCAGATTCTCCAATGGTCGAAACGTGTGAAGATGAGGGGGAGTTTCAAGATGATGAACCAAGAATTAAAGCTGAAGTTCTTTCATGTAAATTGTCAAACACTGAAGTGTTGCAAAATCTTGATGTAAAACTCCAGCACTTAGAACCCTCACAGAGAGATCAGTTTGAAAGGTTGATCAAGAAATATGAGGATTTGTTTCCTGATGTTCCAAAGAGAGTTACTATAGCCTCTCATGATGTAGATGTTGGTGATGCCAAACCAATAAAACAGCATCCATACCGGATGAATCCTGAAAAGAGAAAGATTGCTGAGAAAGAGGTTGAGTACATGTTAAAACATGATATTATCAGACCCTCCAACTCCGATTGGAGTTCACCCTGTGTGCTAGTTCCAAAACCTGATGGAAGTACTAGATTCTGTACAGATTATCGCAAAGTCAATGCTGTAACTAGAACTGATGTGTTTCCAATACCTAGGATTGATGATTGTATTGATAGTGTAGGGCAAGCAAAGTTTCTGACCAAGATTGATTTATTGAAGGGTTATTGGTGTGTGCCTTTAACTGAGAGGGCCAAGAGCATCTCTGCTTTTGCCACACCATCTGGATTGTACCAGTATGAAGTCCTACCCTTTGGCATGAAAAATGCCCCAGCCACGTTCCAAAGGATGATACAGTCTACAATCGCCGGATTGCCACACACGGGTGCGTACATCGATGACCTGATCACATGGAGTGACTCCTGGGAAGAACATCTAAAAGATGTAGAGACGGTGTTCCAGCGCCTGACCCAGGCTAACCTGACTGTTAACCTGAGCAAGAGTGACTTTGGTTGTGCTACTGTCACCTATCTTGGCTACGTCATAGGCCAGGGTAAGGTGGCACCCATAAATGCTAAAGTCCAAGCCATCATGGACTTTCCAGTTCCTGACAACAAAAAAGCTTTGCGCCGCTTCCTTGGAATGATCGGGTACTACCGCAAGTTCCGCAAGAACTTTGCTGAGATTGCTCTCAGTCTAACTAACCAACTGAAGAAAGGCGTAAAGTTCACCTGGGATGATGCATGCCAGAGAGCCTTCGATCACCTGAAGTCTCTGCTGTGTCACTTCCCCGTGCTCAAATCTCCTGACTTCAACAAACCGTTCTCCATCGCGGTCGATGCTAGCGACCAAGCTTGTGGATCTGTGCTCCTACAGAGAAGTGACTCTGATGACATTGAGCATCCCGTGGCATACTTCTCCAGGAAGTTCAATCGCCACCAAAGGAACTATTCCACAATAGAGAAGGAACTGTTGGCTCTGGTCCTTTCTTTACAACACTTTGAGGTTTATGTTTGTACAGGACAAAAGCCAATGATTGTGTACACTGACCACAATCCGTTAACGTTTTTGAGTAAGATGAAAAACAAGAATCGGAGATTGTTGAATTGGAGTTTGATTTTACAGGAGTTTGACTTGGAAATTAAGCATGTGAAGGGTACAGACAATGTAATTGCTGATTGCTTATCCCGTGTTTGAATGTGTATATATATATCATGTGTTTGAATATTGTATGATATGTATATATAGACAAGTGTTCACTTAACCATTTTGTATTGAAAAGAAAAATTTTGCCTTTATGAGTCAAAATTTTTCCCTTTTGGAATGGAGGTGTAATGTGAATATAGGCCACTAGATGGCAGTATTTACCTTTTTTTTGTTAAGCTCAGACTGGAAACATGTTTAGACATGTCCTGGACATGTCTGGGGCAAGTCTCAGAAAATTAAAAAAAAGAGGTCTAAAAGTGGGTGGGGTCTGCAAAAGAGTATATAAGGAAAAGAATTGAGACAGTAAAGTAGTAGGAGAAATTGCAAGAAGATGACCAGACCTGCCATTCTGTTCAAGACCTGTGACGCTTCTTTTGTGGATTTCTTTGTTTGAGCATTTTCATTATCCAGGACATCACCAAGCCACCCCACAAAAAGGAACTGTAAATATTTTTTTTTTCCTATTCAATCTTGGTCAGTTTAGTTTAGTTATTGTCTTTGTTAAAAATTAAATGTGTTTTAGTTGTTAAAACTGTGTCTGTCATCCCTTGCTGTTGCTGTTGTGTTGTAATCTAATAACAAATTGGGGCCATAACACCAGCAATTCCAAATGATTCTAATTCTGAATTTAAAATAGATTCACTGACTTCTAATATCGAGGGTTTGGAGCGCAAAGGTTATATGTCCGTTTTAGAGGTTTTGAGAAAAATTGATTTTTAGGTTTGCAAATGTTCTATTAAATCAGGTACATCATTTACATCATTCTTATGTCAGTCACTCTATTACTGCACGGTTCAGACATCACATACTGAACATGTAAGTTTTCATAAGTGTGGTACTGCAACATCATGGCCAAAATTTCCAGAATGGACGTCACCTCCGTGCTCCAACAATTCTAGCACTTGATGTGACATAACACAATGGTGAGAGATTGAAGTTAAGTTTGTTTGCAATAGACAGATGATTCTGTGATACTATTCATGTTTATTCATCAAAATATCAATGCATAATTCATATAAGCAGATTTTGTTGGACATATTACAAAATGAAAATGTGATTTCTGTTTAAAACTGAGGTGCATGGACATATAATTATTGTGCTCCAAGAATTAGCTGACAGAAACGTGTGACAGGTAATAATATTTGGACATATCAACACTGTGCTCCAAACTCTAGATATCAGTTCCTCAAGATTAACAGCCATCATATGATTACACAGAAAGGCTAGTCAATACCCCACAAACCTGACGATTATTGCGTGAAAACGTTGAGAAATCTAACCCTTAATCAGCCCAGATTTTGCTCTCACATCGCCAACCTGACCTTAGACAATTCTTTCAGGAGTAATGCTTCACAAAATGTATGGTGATAACAGGAAACCAAAAATTACACCATTTACTGAGGAAATCCTCTTAGTAAGTCAGGCTCTCTCTGTCTGTC
The DNA here is from genome assembly GCA_029721435.1 of Gymnothorax reevesii. Taxonomy (NCBI): domain Eukaryota; kingdom Metazoa; phylum Chordata; class Actinopteri; order Anguilliformes; family Muraenidae; genus Gymnothorax; species Gymnothorax reevesii. Next base: position 85,588,382 of record CM056583.1, read on the forward strand.
TTGCTCCCTCTCTCTCTCTCTCTCTCTCTTTATCTATCACTCTCCCTCTCCTTCTACCCTTTTCTTTTCCTCTCTCTCTCTCTCTCTCTTGTGAGGGTTGGGCAGTGGCCTTATTACTGAGGTGAAAAATGGTCATGCTTCATGGGGCCTGAGGTTGGATTGGCTAAAATGCCCGGATTAATGGGGCGAGTATTATCAATGTCCTCTATATATTTTTAAGGGACCTGGTCTTTGAAAGGATTTCAGGATTACTGGGAGCATTCCTGGGTGACAAACTACTGTGCTGGGAAATGGGGGTAAAAGAAATCCTGATTTCCATACCAGATGAGTCGCATGGGTGGCAATTAAATGCTTAATTAATTCTTCACATTCATATGCGTATATATCCATAACAAGGAGCTGCTCCATGCACTCATTTTTCATAGGTTTGTGCAGTGATTACAGTGGGCACCATAATACCTCGGACGATGATTTTGGTTCAGCTGCTCAAGTCCATTTCTCTATTTGAACCTAACTGATCGTGCAGTTTATATGCTGAAGAGGAGACTGAAAGCAAAAAAAAAAAAAAAAGGTCCTGAAACAAGCAGGAAGTGAAGGGTTAGGGTTAGGGTTAGGGTGCTCAGTGATTACAATGTGAAACAGTCCAATATTATTGATGCATCCCAAAATGGGGGGCGGGGTGCTAGTGCTGTTGAAAGGAGCTGTCATTTCTACATGCTGCATCCAATGTGGATGAAAACACTCAAAAGTATCAGCATCTTCACATTACTGTCATTTCATCATTGCCATCCTGCATCTAAATGCAGGAATAAGGAGCCAAAATAATCATTTTTAAAAAGTGTTACCGTCCAACGAATTATGACCCTCACTGAAGGTTGATACATGAAGATGTATATCTGTTTAACAATTTTAACAGGTTTCTTCCTCCTAATATCCAGGAAAGGTAAGTTGTCTTGCGTGCCTTCAGAACCTGTGGTTGTGTGTTTTCAGATTTCACCTCATAAAGGATACACATTACATTATTATTGCACAGTAGTTGTGCTATATTAATTGAATTCTTTTCATTGGTGCATTTTGATTAATTCTGAATGACCTCTATCACTGACACACTAATGAGAACTGGTAGCACTAAGCCCAAGAGTCACTGGACTGCAACTCCCAACTGCACCCGAGGCAAAACTATAGTCTTTACCCGATCTATAAATGGCAATAATCACATAGCCTGCCGCAGCAGATCACCCAGTGTCCCAGAGGTATCTCAGATGATAATGACACAATGACATACAATGGGGAAAAACTAAATTTTGAGCACGGCAAGGGTTTTTTTTTTATTAAAATAGCATAAAGCATACAATAGCATTCTTCCTTTCATTCGGGATAACTGCGTGTCAGTTTATACATTTTATGGGAACACTTTACAATAAGGGTACATTCGTTAATGCAGTGATAAGCATTAACTACCAATGAATTAACAGTTAACTAATGCATCAGAGAGCTAAATAAGCACAAGGTAACCTTGTCTTACCATTTATTAATGCTCTTTGACATCCTTATTACGTTGCATGAAGTTGAAAACATCCCTTAAGTATCCATTAAAAGTATAACCTCCAACTATCAAACTATTCAAAAATGTAGCAAATGAATTAATACCTTCTTAAACATGAATACCATTGGTAAATGATAAGTAGACCTATTGGTTCACTGTTAACTAATAGTTAATGCTTCTTACTGCATTAGCTAATGTTAATTAATGTACCCTTATTGTAAAGTATTACAGTAAAGTATTTTAACTATTAAATCAACACCATGTTATAATTGAAGATTTACATTAAACTGCTGCTCTCTCCCCTTTTTTTTTATTTTTTACCAACAGCAAAGGGGATGCCCAGACCTCAGCAGCCCTTAAGTAGCCCTTCAATTATCCTGCGCACTCCTCTTAACATGAAGCCGCACTCGCCTCCTCGCAGGTAATTTTCACCTTTTCAGCCCAGTGAGAACTCCAGGCCCTCCTCTGTACGCGTGCAGGGGCGATAATGACCTGTCTGAGAGAAGAAACGCCACAGCTCGCCGTCTCACCGGAGGATCCTGCTTTTTTCCGATAGTCTGCCGTCATTTTCTCATGATTACAGGCGAGCCGCAGCGAAGCGGAGCTTAGGAATCCGCTGACAGCGGGAGAAACTACAAAGTGATGGCACGTTCCTCGTGGAGCGCCTGATGGCTCTATTTTTGATTTCTTCGCGCGAACACCCCCCACGTTCGCACTCTGCATTAGTCAAATTCTTTTCTGCGACACAGAACCAAGCCACAGACACACCGCAAATATTTCACCAGGAGCTGGGTGAAACAAAGACGACTTCATCTTTATTCGTTTATAGACAAATGCGAGCATATCTCGCATGTCCACAGTGAACAGCATATGGCTGCATGCCAGGAGACTCAGGATATTGTAATTAGCCACAGGGGAGAGTTTTTTGGTTGGAGGGGGGATGGGTTGGAAGGAATATTCATGTCAAGTTGTCCCCCAGTTCTCTCACTAAGGTTTTAATCAAGTAGACAACACATTCTTGTGCAAATAATACATATCTTACTGCTGATGCACAATCAGTCAAGTATTTCTAATTTTAACCATTTACTACAACAGTTCGAAATGTAACTACAGCTCCTCAACTTCTGAGGATTACCGTCAGAGATGGTGGTTTAGCTCTGGAATCTTGCATCTCGGTAATGTGGTGTTCAAGTTCTTTTTCGAAGTGAAAATCCGGGTTCAGTGCATTAGCGCTTTCCCTTGTATTTTCTTCCAACGTGCATTATTTTTTCAGCCCTGCAATAGAATTAATCAGTGAAATCAGCACGCATGACTGAAAGAAACACGTGGGAGGAATTCTACTTTCTCGCCCCTGGATGTTATGGATCTGCCAACAAAATCACCTGGGACAAGGATGAAGAGAAGGCATAAATAATGAAATCGCCCACATACCAGCTCCAACAGAATCATCCTGTAAGACTCTGAGCAACATGGAAGTCATCCTCATAACTCGTCCTGCAAGTAACTTTCATTGCGGTTCCTGTTGCGTATTGACCATCAGAAAAGATGCTTCAGCACGGGATGGCCTATATCAACAGCGCTGCAAGGAATCACTCCTTATAACCTGAATGGCGTGGGCTGAATGAACTCTGTAGTAGCCATATTTTCAGAACTACTGATTTCAAGCAGCCTAGTTATGGAGTTGTCACTAATTACGCATCAGTGCCACCGCAGACAGAAGGCCCAATAGGCTCAGTTGTTCCCTCCAGTCAGCGAAAGCACTAATCTAATCTATCAACAGTGATCTAGCTGTTAATGGTTTACAACAAAAACACTGAGTTGGTAGTCTCAATCTGATCAGCAGTAGTGGCAACCAGTCTGCAAAAGCACCTGCTTCGAGCAGCCAGTAGTTATGCCTTTGTAACCGCTTTACGGCAGAGTCACTGACCCCATTTTGCGGGCAGCTCAGTAGTAGAAGCGGCTGATAAGTGAAAGCACTGACCGGAGGAGGTGACAGTAATGGAGCTGTAACTGACTCACAGCGGAAGCATGAAACCCAGTAATTAGGCTTAAGTACAACAGTAACACTGCGTTGAATTTTACTATTTGCAGATGAAATGCTGGTATTTTGGCATTATTTACAGCTTCGAGAAATATATCCATAGCTTCAAATGTAGTTGATAGTAAAACTACAAGTGGATAAATTTCCAGCTGAACATTTGTTTGACCTGCTCACTCTTCTTTTGGAGTGAAATGATAAAAAGGAACAGGTGTGAGGGTGATGTGGATGTTTATCGGGTTCGACCCTCATGTCACCCAGGTCCCAGGTGAGTAAGCTGGTAATAATAAAACACGCAAGCAAAAAACTCGACCGATGCCCAGATGGTATTCAACCATTACCACTGTCTATACGACAGTGATCTGAAGGAATAAGCAGTACTTGAGATTAGCTTGAAATATATAGATTTTTTTTTCTGTGTATTTTAATTCATTATTTAGATTTTAGCTGAAATATTTAACTGCATTTCCTTCTTCATAAGCCTCATAAAAATTCATACATTTTTCCCTGCTCATTCCACTGATGTGGGCAATGTGCTAAAACATTTGAATCTCTGCAGCACCGTTAATTTCGGTGAGTGTGGATCATTTATGCATTTAATTACTTATGTGTGCATATTTCTTTTAACCCATGAGGGTAAAATCACTATCCGCTTCTTTTTGGATAAACTATTCAACAACCTTCCTGAAAATAGAAGCAGCAATTGATGTGATACTCCATAATCGCCCTGTACACATACAGTTAGACTGTTTATTTTCACTCATGGTGCTTCCTTTCGTCCAACTGTCTGTACGTCTGGTTAAGTCGGGACAATTTTTTTTCAGAAACTCCTTTCATGGGGCTGAATGAAATTTTGTGTGTTTGATACAAGTCATGACCATGATTGGTTTCAAATGCAGGATTCCATGGTGTCATGAGATATTGATGAAAATGTCTTCTTGTTCTTCCAGCAGAAAAACACAGCTAGAGCAAGCTTATAGCAGGTCATTAGCTAATTTTAAGCTGCTAACTGGTGGAAATCTGAGATGGTAACTGTCAAGAATCTAAGCCAGCAGCTGGTAAGAATGGGAACCAATGGGTGGCAATAATATCAGCTACGGCAGGTGAAAATGGGAACTGGTCATTGGAAAAAATAGGAGCTGCTTGCCAGTAAATATAGGAGCAGAGAGCTGGTAAAATCAGCTGATAGCTGGTAAGAATCAGAGTCCAAGCAGGTAGCAGGTAATAACAAGAGCTGCTGTCATCTCTCAAAAACCCAGCTCTACCTGGTAAAGCTCATGCTGGAATTATAATCAGGGAAAGTACTCTTAACAAAAATATAAATGCCCCATTTGACACTTTTTAACTTTAATTAGCATTAAGGGTTTTACAATATATTAAGTCATCCACAATCATTTTATTTTTCAATATGCAACAGATTACTGTTCATTAAAGCAAGATAGTGGCGTATGGCAATCAGGGATACTCGAAGACACGGTTGGGATCACGATGAGGATAACGAGCGTGTAGGTCCGCTTCTCTCAGGAGGTTCCGAACAGTTTGACATGTGATGCGTCTGTTGTGCAGACCAACTGTTTCATCTGCTGTGCGTATTGCTGGTCTGAGGCGATCACGCAAGCGGAGAAGCCGGATGTGACGATCTTGTGCTCGTGTGGTCACGCGTGGACGATGAGGTAGAGGTCGATTTGCTGTACTGCCAGTCTGCCTAAAATGAACTCTTAAACTGCCAATTGTCCGGTAGTGAACAGTGAGCTGTGCAGCAACAGCTCTGGTGGACATTCCTTCATCCAGCATTAATATGGCGCGTTCCTGCATGATCTGCGACATTTGTGGAAAGGTGACTTTTTTGATGAAATTTGACATTTTGGAGTGGCCTCATATTGTCCCCAGTTCATTTCCCCCTTCCTTCTGTACTGTGCTGATTCAGGGCTGTCTAAGCTTAATTGGCAATTAACTGTTTTTAAGTTACTAACATTTACTTACATTTTCAGGGGGGTGTAATTCTTAGACAGGCACATTACTAATACTACTAATTTAGGAAGGGAGTTTATTGTCATGATTCCTGCTTTACTATTTCAAGTCTTGCTGTGCTTTTCTGTTCTAAACATTCATGCTGCTTTCCAATCTGCATACTTCATTGGTACTTAAGCTGAGCTGCTCATTCTCTTAATGAGCAAGTCATTTCAACAAATCTCTGTCCTCGTCTCATGATCTAGCCCTGCCCATTTGTTTCTTCTCCAGGTGTCGCCCCTCATGTGTCCTGATTTCCCTTCCTTTATCTGGAGGCGGTGTAAGTTAGCTGGCAGACAGAGTCTCAAGTTTGTCAGCGCGGTTCATGATCTCAGTTCTTGTCTTTTTTGTGTATATAGTAGCCTTCACGAAGCTTGTCATTGCTCAATCTTGTTTTGAAATCCTTGTATCATTATTCTTTTCTGTTTATGGTTTATCTGCCTTGGAGTATCCAGTGGCTTTTGTTTTTGATCAATTAGTTCTCAGCTCCGTGAAGCTTTCTTTCGTTTGAATTTTTGCAACCCTTTGGGTTAAGTTTTTTGTTGGCCCTCGTTCCTGTTTTCTTTGTTTTTAAGAAACAGCTTATCCCTCTATCTTGCTCCTGGTGTCTAACTGGTCTCGCATCATGGGGCAATCTATTACATGCAGTACATTTCATTTATTTATAAGATGCTTTCGTCAAAAACAACTTCCAGTAAGCCCACAGAATGAGGTCACTGACACCAGAAGATAACAGGCCAGACAAGATACAATCCATTTAGTGAATTAGGTGACTTAAGTAATGAACAGATAGTGTGGATTAAATGGTAGGCAATTAGCAAGTAGATAGGTCCAAAACTTTATGGTGCAGTTTTTTTTTATCTTGTCCAAATCCAATGAACTGAGCAAATTACTGAACCTTGTATTCATCATTAAAGGAGCTGTGTCACAGTTACTGCACATGCTCACAACTTTGATGGAAGTAAATCCGCTCACCTGCAAGAACAAAGATATATTTCTCATTTATCATGATTATTGGCAATGGAAACTAGCTTACATTCTTAGTATCCCTCAGCTAAAGCTTAATATAGCGCTTTGAATCCTCAAATTTCCATATAAAGCGCCTTACTATAAAGAAGAATGATGCCAGAGTGACTGAAATATATAAATACAAAACAATGATGAATTGGCGAGGATGGAATCAGATTATGACTTGCAGTCAAGCAGATTCACTTTCTTGAGAAGTTCATTCTGAGCATGTGCAGTATTCGTAACACAGCTCGTTCAACGTCCTGAAGAATTGAAGGCGAGACTCATTTTATTTTCTACGCTCATCGGTTTGGCTCCATAGCAAAAACGCCCAGAACAATTGTGCATAAGGTTATAACGCACACATTTTTGAAGACTTGTAGACTAAACAAGCAGATCAGGACACTGAGTGATGGCAGAGTTTGCCCTTGACTGACATGGCAGCCTTTTTTCAGAGTGGCCGCCAGCTATTTCTGTGTCTTTAAACTGAGCGACAATAATAATCTAACTTATCACTGTATGACACACTAGAATACAATTCTCCTGAAACCTTTATTGCAGCATGTGTCACGCTGTGAGTTTTCAAGTTCTCTGTGCGTCACTGTTTGATTAATCTACCAGGCAGATCAGGACTGTAAATGCAGAAAGATGTACCACCACTGTCGTCATGGTGTGCGTCATCTGTCTGCTGCGCTTTCTTGATGTGAGAGCGAACATTGGAAAATAAAATAATTCATGCAATCTATTGCAATTTGTCTCCATATTCATGCAGAGCGCTTTGCTGTTTTGTTTATATGTGTTGAACGGGTCAGTCTGGGCCAGTGTATTCGACACGATCCTGTGCCATGGACCGTCATTGTGGCTCATTTGAAAACTTTCCCCTACATGATGAAAGTGATTATAAAAAGAGGCTTCACAGTTGTGGAATCTTTGTTCATGTTAGATCAAAAATGGTTTGTTTAAATGTTCTTTGGGAGTTTCCCAGAGAGGCGAATCACACTGAAGGCCTCTGATTTGCATTAAGTAGCCTAAACCAGTGGTTCCCAAACTCGGTCCTGGAGACCCCCTGTGTATGCTGGTTTTTGTTCCAACCTCAATTGCAATTTAATCATTTTAACAAACTGCTAATTTTTATTGAGTGGGTGCTTTTGATTTTTAGAGCACAGTGGCTGACAGGGGAAAATAAGGCATTGCGTTGCAGTGCAGAAGTGACAATCACGTCGCAAGTTCGAGCCCCGGTTGTACCAACCGGCAGTAGTCGGCAGCTTTTTCAGAGTAGCGCACAATTGGCTATAGCGCTACAGGGTTTCAAATTGGGAAGAGACTGTCAGAAATGGGAAATAAAATAAACAGCTTTGTTCATTGCTCAAGCACCAGAGGGGCCAGACGGGCGCTCGTCAGGTAGACTCTAAGCCTGGTCATGTCCGGGTATCCTCCGCCCTCGTTCTGAACCTGCGAAGACTCAACCCATGAGTGTATAAGAAGTGGTGGCTGACAGGCGCGTGCTTCGAAGAAGAGCCGTGAACTGTCTTCACTCTCCTGAATTGGCAAACGAGCAAGACTTGTACATAGTTCACCATTTGGGTATTCCAGATTCGGGTGGGATTGGAGGTGCCAAATTTATTTAAAAAAAAAAAAAACATGCAAACCACAAAACCAAATGCAAGAGAAAAACACTCCATATCCACATCAACACAGCGGTAGTGCTCCCAGCCTCTGTGGAGGGCGCCAATTCGAACAGCAGTGACTCTGCTCAAAGTTCATAACACCTTCATAACACCTTATATAGTTATATATATACACCTTATAGAGTTACCTCAAACCAGTTTAAAACATTTTTTTAGCATCCATAATCATCAAATCAGCCTTCAAACATTCATTCAGGGACATTTCATTTGTTATAAAAAAAATAAATGTTTTCAGAGATTTTGTTTATTACCCATATTTTTGCCTCAATACACATGTGGGCCTGATTTTTTTTTGTGCTCATTACCTGCAATCGTATTTTTCAACTCATTTTTGCCAAAAATTGTAGAGGAGTAATATACTATTACTATTACTTTGTATGTTGCCCTGCAATTAGACAAATCCATTGAATTATACAATGCAGCAAAACTGCTTGTTTTTTTTTACATTTTGTGCACAATGGAGATTTCCACATTTTTCTGAAATGAAAATCATTGCCTGAGAACATTTTCAAAGATCATCTCTGTATGTCAAAAAGGGCCATTCCTTTTTCCCTGTGCCCCCATTTGGCCCGTTTCCTTGTAGAATTTCCCTGACCTCATTCTCAATATTAAAATCTGATCAGTTAAACTAAATAAATGAAGAGTTTCATTGCAACACGCAATAAATTTCTGAACCACCACTGCAAGAAGACCATCATTGGCAGGCTGGTTGTTATGCTCAGAAGGATTAACAAACAGCTATGCGGGCTGATTGAATAATAACAGATGATAATTGGATTATTAGCAGCAGTGCGCTCCGTGGTCTAACAGACCGATGAGCTGGATGGCAGGAGGTGTGTCCTTACGGTGCCCCCACACGAGGCGCCACTCCCAGTGTGCCTGATCTTTGGCGAGCAGGGCACCCTCTGGGGCACGGAGCAGGCTGGTCCGTATGGGCTCGGAAGTCACTCAGGATTTTTGGATTTCATTGCGAACCACCCAGCTCCTCTCCTCTGGATCATAGCCTTCCCAGTGTACCAGGTATTGTAGTTTGCCTGCTCTTCTTCTGGATTGGAGCAGGCTGCACACCCGGTAGGCTGGTTCTCCATCAACCTCCAGGACAGGGGGATGGTATTCAGGAGGAGTAGCCTCTGCCACGCATCCAACATACACCAGCCTAAGCAGAGAAACATGAAAATAATTATGTAGTACTTTGACGGAATATGTGGATTCATTGACACGGAAGGGGCCAATGCACTGTGGGCTCAATTTCCTGCTGGGCAGGCAGGGGCACAAGTCCCTTGTTGAGAGCCAAACATGATCCCCCGGCTGGTATTGGGGGGAGTCCCAATGTCTCAGGTCTGTCTGGATCTTGTGGTGTTGGAGAGCTGTTTGGATCTGGTAGTTGGTAGTCTCTCAGACCTTCTCCAGTTCCTTGAACCAGGCATCCACTGCCGAGACTTCCGTCTGGCTCTGGTCTCACAGGCACAGGAGAGGTTGTCGTCCTAGCATGCACTGGGAGTGAGTCTAGTGGAGGCGATCTTGAGAGAATTTTGAGCATATACTGCCTAGGGCAGGTATTTGGACCACTCCCTTTGGTGCTGATGGCAGTGGACTCTGAGGAACCTGTCCGCCTGCCCATTATCTTCGGGGTGGTGTCTCGAGGTGAGGCTTAAGGTGGCTCTCAGTTTCTTGAGAAATGCCCACCATACTCGGGATGTGAATTGAGGCCCATGGTCTGAGACGATGTCCTCCAGAAGGCCAAAGTTGGGGAATATCTGCTCGAATACTGTATGCGCAATTTGGAGTGCAGATGGTAAAGCAGGGAATGGCACAAATTTGCAAAATTTTGAGAACCAATGTACCACCACAAAAATGCAACTGTTACCCTCAGATAGAGGTAGATCAGTCACAAAGTTGGTGGCAAGGTGGCAGAAGGGCTGATGTGGCATGGGTAGTGGGTTTAGTTTTCCCGCAGGCGGCAGTCTGGGTGTCTTGGAGATAAGTGCACAGCTGCCTCCACATCGGCGACCAGGTGGGGCCACCAGTAGCTCAGACAGATGAGGTTGGTATTTCTCTTAATTCCTGGGTGTCCTGCTGACAGGGATGTATGGGCCGACAAAATTACTTGTTCATGAAGGGTTACAGGAACAAACGTCTTACCCACCGCCACCAAGGTCAGAGGGGGACTCTTAGTTTCCTTGGCTATTTCCCAGTCGAGCTGCCACCTGATCGGGGTGAGGATGCAGGAGGAGGGCAGGATTAGTTCTTTGGCTTCCCAGTCCCTCTCCATCTCGTACTGTCGGGATAGTGCATCAGCCTTAATATTTTTGAAACCAAGTCGATAGGTTGATGAAAATTGAAAACGAGTAAAAAAGAGTGCCCACCTTGCCTGTTGAGGATTGACCCTTTGTGCTTTCCACAGGTACTCCAAGTTGCAGTGATTGGTGAGGGAAAAAATGGATGATGTGCCCCCTCCAACTAATGTCTCCACTCCTCGAGCCCCAGCTTGATTGCCAGCAGCTCCCGGTTCCTGACGTCGTAACTAAAGCACCTATAACTAAAAACCCAATAGGTCACACTTGACTTGACTTGACTTGTGGGGTTTTAGTAATCAGTGCTTCAATTGGCTTCTGCGGCCGTAAGCTTGTGGGAGAAATATACATGGGGATACAGCTTGTCTGGGGTCCCATGCCATTGTGACAGCAGAGCTCCTACCACATCATTAGAGGCATTTACCTCCATTATGAAGGGCTTGTCTGGGTCTGGTAATTTGAGAATGGGTACAGTGAGGAACAGATTCTAAAGGGTATTGAAGCCTATTGCACATCCGGGTCCTATCCCAAGCATTTGGGTTTCCCTCTGAATAGCCGTGTTAAGGGATGGGCGACGGTTCTGACGGTTCTTATGAATCGGCAATAGAAGTTTGCAAAACCCATGAATCTCCAGAATTGCTTTATCGTCTGTGGGATTGGCCATTCCGCTTCTGCCTTCACCTTCTTCATCTCCGTAGCCACTCCCTCTGGTCCTATTACACATCCCAGGAAGGAGACGGAAGAGGTGTGGAAGATGCATTTCTCTGTTTTTACAAAGAGATGATGTTGCAGCAAGTGCACAAATACTCTCCTCACTACAGATGATATCTGGGTTAAATGCATCACTAACATACACACCTCCTCTATATGCATAAGACATGGGTAAATACAAATTCAGGTCCTTAACAGAATTCATTATTCTAATGACAGATTAGCAAAAATATATCCATCTATTCACCCCATCTGTCCCAGATGGTCCCTATTTATTGAATATGTGAAGGAGTTAAATTTCTAATAGATCACGTCATTCAAGTGATATGTCTATTTGATATGTCTGACAAGTCCACTGATACTGTGCTTCGGCACTGACATTTTTAATGATGGATCCTTTTTAAAAAAAAAACAACATGTGGCTGTCATGCTTTATCGATGTTTAATCGGTCGTCATTATCATTCTCTCAAGATCACTATGGCCGTTATCGTGTTTGAAATCTTGTCAAATGTCGATGGGCCTGTTTATCGATTTATTTATTTTTCTATTGTTATAATTATTTTTCATCATTATTACTATTACTATTATTTTTTAAATATCTAAATACATATATATTTTATGTATTACTTTTATTTGCTTTTCTCTTTCATTTGTGTACTCTTAGTCTCAAGGGAGGGTATATGGGGTGGGTTATGGGGAAGGTATATGGGGTGGGTTACAGGGAGGGTATATGGGGAAGGTATGTAGGGAGGGTATATGGGGTGGGTTACAGGGAGGGTATATGGGGAGGGTATGTGGAGAGGGTTACAGGGAGGGTATATGGGGAGGGTATGTAGGGAGGGTATATGGGGAGGGTTACAAGGAGGGTATACGGGGAGAGTTATGGGGAGGTATACAGGATTATGTTCACTGATGTTCTGTATGTCTGTAAATGTTTGATTCTTCATATAACTGAAAACCTGTTAAATGAAGTCTTTAAAAAAATACTCTCCTCACATGCTCCTCATGATCCCGAGAGTAGATCAGGATATTGTCTAGGTGGATAATGACGAATCTGCCCATCATCACTCTCAGCACGTCGTTTATGAAGGACTGAAACGAGTCCTCTGACGGTGGAAGACACCTTTTTAGCACAACCTCTGGGTACTACGAGTACTGAGTTATGCTGTATGGCTTTCTTAACAAATATGCAGAAAAATAAGAAATCAGGAAGGGGGCAAATACTTTTTCACAGCACTGTAGATTATACAACAAAATAAAAAGGAATCGGGGGTCCTTTAAGACTAGGTTTACAGAGTGGCAGGCAGACTGACCGCACGTTAGTTAGGTAAAGCAGTATCTACACGTGACTGCGGATAAGGCTGGATGGCAGGAAGGATGACCTTACAGACATGTAATTATGCACCTCTGTTCGATTCACTTACTGAAGCGTTCATGTGGACTGTTCACATGGAATCATCAATCTGAGTGGAAAAAAAAATGTGTGCATTTGTAAACATGGCCACTGTTCCCGTCCAGCTCACAGGCTCTGGCCAGTGCAGGTCCAATGGCTTCATCAAGTGCTATCAGATCATCTTTCCCCTTGTTCTGGGCCCGCATGTCCGGAAACTGGGCCAGGAGTTCTTTCTTAAGTCATGTGGTGTGTGCTCTCACTTTGTATTTGAGAGAAGGAGGGTCAGGTTGCTGGCTGAAAAGTTGCGTAAAGTTGAGGTCTAAATCAGTGTTTCTCAAACATTGTTGAGTCTGGGCCTATAATACATGGCCCTCTGACTCCAGGTGCGATAGTCCAGACTAGGAATCATGTGCGGAGACAGACTTGCAACGGGTAATTCCTCGGCGGCAGTATGGTGGTGACGGATCCCAGGGGAGGATAGACTGGGACGGAGCCCCAGAGAAGAGGAGACAGTTCATCACTGGTGTAATACGCAGTTGAGCTGCTGTCGCCAGCCAGTGGTTTCCGGCGTGCTGCCAGATGTTTAAGCACTTGCCAGCACTGGACTGCCGACGAGAAGAGGGTTGATGCTTGAGAGAAATTCAGGCCCAGTCCTGGCCCCAGCTCAGGTTTGGAAGTGCTGACAGAGAGACGGAGCTCAGAGTAGAGTGGCACAATTCAGTTCAGATGGCACAAGGGGCGTGTCCATTCCCAGCCAGCGGCGTTCTGGGACAGCCTCCAGATGGAGTGCCCACCTTGCCAGAGCAGAACTGGCAGATGGCGGAGCAGGACTGGGGAGTTTAGCAGCAATGAAATCCCAATACTGATGACTGCAGAAATATTGAGAGGTTGTTCCTAATAAAATGGGCAAAGAAACAAACTAAAGTATCATTAATAGGATCACGGCGCCAGTCCTAGGAACCGAAAGTAAGGCTGGGGAGATTGTTCCTATTAACTGAAGTTGAAAGAGAGTTTTCATATTTAACAATCATTAAAGCTTACAAATAATGCAATGCAATGATGTGCTCAGGCACGTGTTACAGTTCATTTACTTAAAGCAATAATTGAATGATAATTGACTTGAACTGTCCTCTCCATTTGTAGAGTCCCGACCAGCTCTTAACTCACACTTTTCACAGAAGCTACTCAGCTCGGGAGAAGTAGCAGCACTGCGAGAATAATTAAGATAACAGTGTATTTGGTTTAAGGGCCTGGAATATTTCTATTCAATTCTACATGCCATGACTATGTTAGACCCATTTGCTCTTACTTCATATTTCTCCTCTCGAACTTGTTTGAACTACTCATTGTTTTGCGCTGCTCCAGCTGTTTGAATTTGTTTGAATTTTTAAAAAAACCCTTTCAGTTGTCTCACCTTCGTTTTTTTAGGCTTTGTGACATTTTTTTCATCACATGAGGGCATTAGTCCACCTGATTGGATGTTCAGCAGCCATCAGGCAACAGCTTCCCCCGCCCCTTTCTTTTGAAAAAAAAAAAAAGAAATACACTCCAATTTAAATTCGCAATATATATTTTTTTGATTGAGTCTTATTATATCCCCGAAATATGAGTTTCGGGGATATCATGGTGCCACCACTGCATCCGCAGATTTTAGCCGTTAGCCTGATAACTCACAAAATTCTTCACATCAGCTTCTCATTTTTAGCATATGGGTAGATTTGGTAAAGAGGATGAACTGATTAGATTTTGGGGAAGTATGTACTCCTGGTTTGCCACCAGGTGGCACTATATATTGAAAAAAATCAGTTTTTTAACCATATCTCTAGAGCAATTACTTACACAGACCTCAAATTGGCCTCATATTGTAGGTCAAGTAATGGGGAATCTAATTAAGGGGGCTTCGATGATTGGGGAATTTCGGGGATATACCCCTTGCTGTCGGCAGCCAATAGCGTAGGCCTAGTTTCTAGATGCATCTTGGATGGGGAAAATGCATAGTTGTATGTTTCCCTTTCCCGGAACATAATTCTGGTCTAAACAGGTTAAATTATTTCACAGAAAAGTTGACTCCGTCCCCCACCTGCACAAGTCCTGATGTTTTTCGCACTCAGCCGGGCATAATACATCACAGCAGCATTACTCTCCATAATGACCATGCGCAGACAGCTCCAAATGCAGACAGCAGGCTGATGGAGCAGTCACATGTCCATCGAACCAGCTATCAAAAGGAGTCAGGACTACTCCACCTCATTCGATCAGCTTGTATTTTCACTCGGATTGCGGTATTTTTTCCTGTCTGAGGGGTTTACGTGGGGTCATTTCATTCTGATTGAGCTTCAGTCTGATTACAATTGTTCCACATAAACGTGGCAAGTTATGCAGAACACATCACAGGTGCTGCACAGATTTTACAGGACCATATCTTTGGAAAAGCTAAACACTTTGCAGAGCTCCCAGCAAAATATTGAGAACAGTCTATACCACCCCTACTGCAGCTTGCCCAAGTAAACATGGTACTTGATGAAGTATCAAGGACCAGCATGACCACACATCACATGCTGCACCATAAACTGCCAAGCTTTTAAAATTCAAAAGCATCAAGCGCAGGTGAACGAATGACACCACTCCATTTGTCTCCAGACACACTGCCCAGGAGGCACCTGTTTCCACTTACACAAAATTGATGTCGCGCACTCACACATGAGAGAAGGTTTGGGTCGATAGGCTTTCCACCTGGGCGTGAGCATCTCCTATAACCCAGCTCTTCATCCTTTAACACAGATGGGAAAGAGTATATGCTAACGATTCCAGAGAGCGCATGCAGTCTGCCCTCCCGAGATGCACCGTGGTGTGTTCACAACTGTCGTTATTGACAACAGAGATCATAATCAAAGTTCAGCTACATCAAACGAAATATTTTTCATCAGCTTTCATGAGAATTTTTTTTCCTTTGCTTCAATTTGTCAGGATGATCAGAGGATGCTAATTTCTGATCAATAGTCATAGTTATCCATTTAAATGCAGCCATGTTCTTCCTCATATTGGCATTCCAGTATTTTTTATTTTATTTTTTTTGGCCATGGGACGAAGACCAAAAACTCACTCAGTTACTTCTTCTTCTTGGTTTGGACACTATCTTTGAAGTGCTACTGCTCTGTTTTTAATGAATGTATTGTCATGAAACTTGATGAGTGTGTTCTACATGTCAGTGTGCAGGCGTGGACCGAGCCCGATCCAAAAAGGGCACAAGGACCTGACAAGAACCTACCTATTACACGTCATCGTCATGAAAATGTAGTTCATTTTTTTCATTCTCATAATTCCAGTGAAGTATTATGCAGTGAAATGTTCCTAAGGCCTTCACCCAAGGAGATCACCATCCATGTTTTTCGTGTCAATTATGTCATCTGCTTCTTCCATCAGGTTGAAGAGCTTCACTCAGAAATAAAACACAATGATGGCGGCCATTTTGTAAGATGGCTGTCATGGTCATCAGGGGCAGAATCTGCAGTGACCTAAAATCCAGATCTGTTCTGAATATATTAATTGACCAGTACGCCAAATTTCATATTTTCATCAACTGTATAAAATGTCTGCTATTCCATCTCCTTGTACATTTGTAAAAAATTTTAAAGCATTTTATTGCAATTTGTTATTCTACATTACTGTGAAGCGTTTCATTGGTGTTTGTAGTGTAATGAATTTACCCATTAAAAATGAAGTATAAACTTACTCAATAACAGACCATTTTTATTCATCTTCGTCCCTGCTGTGCCATCAATCGCACTAAAGTTTGGCATGAGGCAGGAGTACAGGGGAAAGCAATGTCTCAGCACAACCATACATCTTAATAAAAAACTTATCATCGACTATCAGCTTACTTTAATTGCATTTATTTTGCATTGGTTAATGCATAAATGAGGTCACTGACATTTTAGTCCCAAAGTGTAAGAATTATGAAAGCAATGAGGGGGAAATTTAAACTCATCACTGGCCATTTTTTCCCTGTTCACAGGATTTGCCGTTAATTGCTAACTTGCAACAAAGCACTCCCATAGTTGTAAATTAACGCTGCAAGATCCTCTGTTCATAACCCACAGCTCCAGTAATTGAGGATGAGATGCTTCACTGATGAATATGTATGCAAGTTCTCATACCTGCCATATTAAATTGCCTTCGTGCATGAATGTTTTGTTTTCCATTTTTGTTGATGGATAAGAAATGATATGAAAATCTGCACAAAGTTCTGCAGGTCATTTATTTTTCGCATTATTGTCAAGGCAATGAGATAAACAAGCAAGGCCACCTCTGTCTAGTGACTCGCATGGAAAATTCCAGCTACTTGTCCACAGCATTTAAATCTCTCAGCAAAGCCTCAACCTGTAGCGTTAGCATCTCTTCGTTGGCATGCAGAGAGGGCCCCAGCCTCAGATGCTGCCGTAAGTGAGCAGGTGTGGAGATGGGTGGCAGTAAATGAATTGTTTCACTCACTATGAAGAGATTGATATGATTAATTTTTCATAACAGAGCATCACAGTGGGTCTTAATCAGCTCGTTTAGCATTGCACGCACAAAAGTTGCTAAAATGTGCTGGCATACGAGTGAGGTTTCCCTAAGGCTGGGAAAATATCTCCTCTCCATGTGTTTGCACATGTGACCAAAAGTGGGTCCTGTGTTTTTCATGATTTCCTTTGAACACCCACTATCACCCGAGCAAGTAAAGTGGGCAAATTCTGTAGCCAATCCATGATATAAACAAAGCACTTGAGTTCAGGAACACTTCAAAAATTAGTACAAACTGTGGCCTTCCAGGATACGACTTTTAGATACTTTGGGTGCATCTCAAAGCGTAGGCTGTTTACTTCGAAGGCTGCATTTTTAGGGGTCGTCACTTAATTCCATCTGCCAAACTGACATAATGTCATTTCATCTCCGTAAAACAGCTTTGGTTTAAGCAAGTCATCACTGGTTTCCCTAACCTTAACTCTAACGCCTAACGCTAAACCTAGCCCTAAACCTAACCCTAAATTTAACCTTGTCCCTTACTCTAAATGTCAGTTTGGCAAATGGAAGTAAGTGACGAACCCTTAAAATGCAGCTTGCGAAGAATGCAGCCAAGGCTTTGAGATGCACACCTCATGTACAGCTTGTATAGAAGTGAAGTCGAAGAATATTTCTGTGACATGTTACACTTTATATGATGCAGCCCTGGATCATGGATAACACAAGACATGAGATAAAGCAAGACACAGAAGCCTGATCTGCCTGTTACAGTTGCGGAGGTGGCCATTAGTACACCTGAGATAGGAGAGGACGTTTTTGTTGAGTGATCGTTCCCTTGGTGAATACCCTACATAACTTTTTTTAAATGACATAAATGCGCCAAATAACTTAATTTAAAACAATCCATCAGTCCATTTGCCACCACAGGCAAAAGGCAGGGACCCACCCTGGACAGTTTGCCAATCTGTCACAAGACACACACGTCATTCACACACACCTTTGGGAAATTTAGTGTCTCCAATTAGCCTGATGTACATGTCTTTGGACTGTGGGAGGACACCGGAGAACCCGGAGGAAAACCATGCAAACCCAAAGAGAACATACAAACTCCACACAGAAAGACCCCAGACCGGATTCGAACCCAAGGCCTTATTGCTGTGAGGTGGCAGTGCTACCCACTGAACCACCACATTAAAAAAAAAAGATTAATAAAAATAATAAATTGATTTTTATAAATATCCACAAAATAAAGACTTACACATTAATGAATAAAATAAGTGAATAAAGTGTGCCCCCCCCAGACACCAGAGGCCCAACATTAGGTGACAGTATTGGCACTGAAGTCGGCCCACTATTTTGGAAAGGTTGCTGCCCACATGTAGCAACTGCACAACACTTCATGTGTTAAAATTTATTCCGAAAAACCACTCCTACCGACGTACCACTGAAAGGTCTACGATAGCCCGTCCCGGTTCAGTTTCACATTTAACAAGGGGATGTTGAGCCTAATGTGTTTTTTGGCTGCAGTAACATATTGGAGAGATAGATAGGAGAATAATTTTTAACATAATGAATGCTAATACAATGAATGTCCATGTTTACCATCCATGAAATATCACGTTCAATCAATACGGTTTCAGCTGTCTTTTTCAAACTCTGGCAGTAGTCCTACTAGCTCACTCTTGAACAATGATGCCCTTCTTCATATAAAATGCACCATCAGGCAGACAAACATCATATTACAATAAATTTGTAATCAAGGTACCTAATCAGAGTAGGTTTTAATGCACTAATGCATCCAGGCATGTTGGGCCTATAACAGGTGCATGACAATGAGCAATATATTAAGAATGAACATGACAGTTCTTCATAAGACCTGGCAGATTCATGCGATGCTGTGCAATTCTGTGCTGAATCTAGTTATTGCCTCCTTTACAACATATTCTTCTTTCCTGGGCGCCTATTAATGTCGTATGGCCCAGCAGGGCGCTCAGCCAATCAGCAGGGGCTTTGTCTGTCGCCGTGGGGACTCCTGCGCGCCATGGAACAGGGATTTACCAGGATAAGCCACCCAGTAACCCCGTATTACACACTTTAGCGATTTATGATGTTATAATGTATGAACACATATACAGTGTGCAGGACTCTGTAAACGTCTTAGGCATATTTAAAGCAGTTTCATAGGGCAAATATGCTTCCAAAAATCATGAAATCAAAAGTTTCTAATAACTGAAAAATTAAAACAAAATCAATCTAATATTTGATGCAACTATACTTTGCCAAAAATTTAGCGACACTTTCTTATTGTGCTATAGTTTTATAAGATTACCAGCTTCTTCCAACCAGAGTGGAAAACTTGCCGCCGTCCTGCAGACTGACTGTCTCACTCGCGTCTATCACTCCAAGTAATTGCACACAGCCATGATGATGTTAAGACTGCGTATGTAATCCATATCAATGATTTTTTAAGAAATGCAAACATTTATTTGTAGACTATTTTTTTAAATTTGCATTTGGAATTAAAAGTATACTTCAGCAACACCAATATGGAAAACATTACATTACATTACAGGTTCTTAGCAGGCGCTCGTATCCAGAGCGACGTACAAAAGTGCACAAGAACAGTAGGAAAGTGCAGAGCTTCTAGGAGACAAGTACAAGTGCTAACAGTCAGTGACAGAACACGATCCTTCGTTACAGTGCAACAAAGGGGCAGAGTCAAGCGTAAGAAAAGGGTAATAAAATAAAATAAGTGCAATAAAAGGGCAACAGGTCAAGTGCAACAAAGGGGCAGGAAAATCAAGTAAACTGACAAATCAGGGAGCAAAAAAAATGAAGGGAAACCAAATCAAGCAGTAACAATCAGGAAACAAGGTAAACAGAGTTAAGAGCAACAAATCAAGGGATGTAGGGACAGGATTCAGGGCAGTGGAGCAGGGGAAAGGTGGAGCCTGAAGAGGTGGGTTTTCAGGCGGCGCTTGAAGATGCTCAAGGATTTTGCTGTTCCGACCTTGATTGGTAGATCAATCCACCAACGAGGTACCAGAACAGACAGCAGCCTCGAGCGGGAAGGGGAGGAGCGGAGAGGGGGAGGAGCCAGGCGACCAGAAGTAGCAGAGCGGGGTGTAGGGTCTGAACAGTCTCTGGATGTATGCTGGAGCTGTTTTGTTGACTCCCTGATAGGCTGGCACCAAAGTCTTTAATTTGATGCGAGCAGCAACAGGGAGCCAGTGGAGCTTTGTGAGCTGGGGGGTGACGTGGGAGTGTTTTGGGAGGTTGTGGACCAGACGAGCTGCAGCGTTCTGGATGAGCTGCAGGGGTCTGATGGCAGATGCTGGGAGGCCGGCGAGGAGGGAGTTGCAGTTGTCCATGCGGGAGAGGATCAGTGCTTGGACCAGGAGCTGCGTTGAGTAGCTGGTGAGGAAGGGCCGGATTCTACGGATGTTGAAACAAAAAGTAAACATCGAAAGCTAATTTAACAACGCACATCCTTGAGTCCCTAGCAAAACGCTCACTAAGTAAGAAGTATATTGGATGGTTGGTTCTTGAGGTATGCAGATTAAACGCACATACACACATATACACGCACATGCACTCGCAATCGCACAGAATCCTCCATTTATAGTTAAATGACTAGAGGCCGTCAGTAAATGCAACAGAGCTTCATAAGTACAATATGTACACAGACATGTCATAACATAGTTAATATAATTTGGAAGTCTGGTTGATAAGGAAAAGGTTCAGCAGGTCATAGAGAGTACTCATCATATGAAAAAACTACATACAGAATACCAGGCACTGCAGGCACTAACGCTTTTTAAATGGTCAGAAACTACAAGAAAAGCCGTAGTTTCAGCAGCCGGGTCTGACCCAGAAACCGTGTTCAGCACTCGCAGATTCTCCTGTCCCTGTTGACTTAATTAGACGCTTAAGCTGTGCATTGAACGGCGTAACCTCCAAATCATCTTCCAAAAAAAAAAAGTGTTTCAGATTTTTTTCTCTCCTTCATACGTTCCCCCTTTTCCTGTCTGCAGTCCTGCAGAATGGGTATGTCCCATGGTAGTAAAGTGATGAAATAACTTAATATAGTCAGGTTCAACTTAGCAAGAATGGCGATGAAGACCCAACGTGAGCCGTGAGGACAGCCAATTAACAAACAGCACGTCAGTGCTTAAGGGAATTATGCGAAGATAAGCTGCCACGCACAGTTTATTTTTAAATATTTTGATATCTATATTATGGGAGTGTGACGAGCCCCAGTACAACAGAGAGCCTTTTGTCTCTCCTCTGTTCAAGCCTCCTGTCACCTTGAGTTGAACCCGTCTCTCTCTCTCTCTCTCTCCGTTGCAGTCACCGCCTGTAGGAATGCTAAGCGTGGCTGAGGTAATTTTACAGGGAGTTGCGGGGTCGAGGATCCCTCCCCCCCAATAGCATTTTATTTTATTTTGTTTAACCTTTATTTGCACAGGGAAACCCACTGAGACCGTAGTCTCATTTGCAATCATGGCCTGTTAACAAGAGAAATGTTATTATCATTATGATAATAACAACAGCAACATACAGTATTATGATAAAAACATGAACAAAAATACAATAATATAAAAAATTAAATCATCAAACAGCAATGCATTAAATACATTCAACTGAGAATATAATGGTCACATTGTTCGAAACATATACAGAACACAACCTCTGAATCCTTTGTCATTTTTTAAAATTTCTCTTATGAGATTAATTGATCCAGTTTATGAGACACTTGAAAGCTGTCCCATATCCTAGGAGCACAATAGTATACAGCTCGCTTTTTTTTTTCCAAGCTCACTTTTGACTCGGAGGACCTCAAGAACCAACTGAGAGACCTCGCCTGGTAATGAGTAGAATATACATATCATGAAAAAGCAAAAGAGACCCCCCCCCCCCCAGTCAAAATCCAAAAACCGAAGTTACGCATCTCATATTTCAGTAAAAACACTGGCATACCAGAAGCTTCAAGCAATGCCAGATTGCATTAATTGCATAAAGCACTGTTAATGTGTCCCTTTGAGAACACAATCAGTTTGTCTTTGTCCCTTTTTTTTTGTGTTGGCCATGTTTTTGTCCCTGTCTTCTTTTTTTTTTCACTTTTTTTTCCTGATTTTTGTTAAAAAAATTAATTGTTAATTTTGTTTTTTTTTTGTGGCAAAAATTTTTTAGCAAATTCTACCAATTATTTGGACACTATGAATAAATACTTGGAAAAAATCTGTCACTGTGCCACCTGGAATGCTGATTTTTCTTGAAACTATGCCAGGCCAACCTGACCATGTCCGATGCTGTGTGGCAATGCATTAAAAATAGTGATATACTGTTCGTGATGACATATCATTTCCTTTATTTTATTGCTTTGAATCCTGGTGACAAGGAAGCAGACTGAATTAATTACTGTTGCTAAAATTAAAATAAAAAAGCATAACCTCCATTTACCTTTCATAACATGGGTGTTACTTGTAATATTTTGAGGATCTTTCCTGTGTGGGTGCGTCATATGGAAGTTATGAAACAAGCTGACTAAATTTAGCTTTTATTATGAGCTTTAGCGAGCATCAAAGCTATAATTTACTCTGCTCGTTTCATAACTTTCATATGACACGACCAAAAGTGTAAGATTCCATTTATCACATAACTGAATCACGTAATTTAATACAAACTATTTCTGTTACCGCCTTAATGCTAATTTCCATTATGTTAGCCCTGCGCTAACTCCATCACTATGATACTCCATCAGTCACTGAGTCACAGACATTCATATTGAACAAGCCAACGTTGGCTAACTAGCTAACAAACTGATGTCTCATATTGGTTATGGAAAGGTGCAGCGTGCCCAACATTACACTCAGTATTAAGTTTGGCTAAATATTATTAGCATGACCTAATGAGATGCAATTTTTTCCCCCATGTTCTCAGGCAAACAAAATTTTCGCAAAAGAAATATTTCATGAGCTGGGCTATGGGGAAATACTGCAGTTATGTGTTCTACATATATACATGTATATAGAGGATCTTACAGTACACAAGTGGGCATGTCGTATGAAATTTATGAAATGAGTCGAATAAATGTTCGCTTCAGCGAACCTTTTCTCCACCATCTGTTCTTGCGGACACAATCCATCTCCTACTAATGTCCTCTTCATTGGGAAAACCAAGAAGAAAATGGTAGGGTTGCTCCCTTTTTGAGTTTTAACAGTAAGGAGCGGGGAACACCACACTACTCACACCCTGCCATCGGTGATTCGTGCAGAATTAAGCAAGCGGAAGAAAGTCTACCCTCCTTCTGGTTTACATACCTGGAAATGTGAAATAGGCTTATTGAGTTTGAAATACAAGAGCATGCTAGCTAGCGTGTTTAATTTGGGAACAACTTGCAAACCATGTAAGTTACTTTTGGGAAACGCACCCCAGGACCATGCAATGCGGTTGCATTTTTGCATATTAAAATAGTATGATGCGACTTCTCAGATTCAACCAAAGTTTAATCAACAAAATTTCTACACTATATTTGTTGTCCACCAAGACAGTGAGACCTGATTTGAATTTCATAATGCCTAGTGAGCTCGTCATCATGCAATGGGCCAAGCCGATTTTTTTAGATCACATCACTGACAGAAAATGCTCTGATACACCAGATGTTGGTTTAATTACATTCAGGGATGATTGCCTATCCTGTCCTGGAATAGCCCAAATGTTGCTATCTGAAAATATGTAACTTGAATTTGACTATCCAAATTTGACCAATCGAATTTAAGTAACGTTGTATCTGAATTTTTTCAACTTGAATTTTCCTGTCTGAATTTGACCAACTGAATTTCAGCCACTGATTTTTTTCTTTCTTTCTTTTTTTTTGGAAATACTAAAGCTTGAATTTTTGGATTTGAATTTGATAGCATTGAGAAAGAAACTTTATATTTCAGCTTTTGAAACTGCATGTAAAACAATTCATATTTCAATTTCAATTCAGAACAAATTAATGCAGATTGATGGTTTTCAGAGTAAAATATTTCAACATTATAAATTCAGTGCTGTTTATATTTCAATATTAAGAATTCAATGGCTGTTGAAATTTAAATACTTATGTCAATCATTTGCTTTCATAGTAAGTTTACAGGGGAATAAGAACTTAAAATTAACTCTATACTTTCATATCGAGGGTTTGGAGCACAATGGTGATGTGTTGAAATTTTGTGATTTTGAGATTTTTACCTCCTGTCACACATTTCTATCAGCTAATTCTTGGAGCAAAATAATTATATGTCCATGCGCCTCAGTTTGAACAGAATCCACATTTTCATTTTGTGGTATGTACAACAAAATCTGCTTATATGAATGAAACATTGATATTTTCATGAATAAACATGAATAGTATCACAGAATCATCTGTCTTCCATTGCAAACAAACAAAACTCCAGTCTATCACCATTGTGTTCTGTCACATCAAGTGCTAGAATTGTTGGAGCACGGAGGTGACCTGTCCATTTTGGCAACTGAAGCACTGATTACTTAAACCCCATAAGTCAAGTCAAGTCAAGTGTGACTTATGGGGTTTTAGTAATATGTGCTTCAATTTTGGCCATGATTTGGCCATTACATTTTCAGTATACTTCTGAACCATGCAGTAAAAGAGTGACTGACATAAGAATGATGTAAATGTACCTGATTTAATAGAACATTTGCAAACCTAAAAATCAATTTTTCTCAAAAACCTCTAAAATGGACATATGACCATTGCGCTCCAAACCCTCGATATGCAAGCTTACATTGCATGACATAAGACAATATTATCTGGGTTTGAGAAGCTGTGTTTATTGATTTGAAACCCTGAAAGACGTGTAAGCATAAAATACAACTAATCTAACCACTGTACCAGCCTGTGGTGTCTCTTCTGCCTACTTCAGTAGCATTCTTTCACTTTTGAGCCACACCAAAAGACCAATGATATATTAATTTAATGTGAATTTGTTTCAGATGACTCATTTCCCAGCAAGAGCAGCCATCAAAGGAAAACAGAGTGAAAGCCCATAGGAGTCAGTCCATCCATGCAAATAAATGGTCCTGTCAACACTTAACACGGATTTTGCATGTTCTCAAGAGAGATCTCATGCCAACCTAATTATTTTTTCAGGTCTCTGAGCCATTTCAACTTGTTGGAATGGACCTGATAAAGTTCACAGTGACGAGCAGTGGAAATCGATACAACTGTGTAATGCTTGATTATTACACAAAGTGAGCTGAGACCATCCCTCTTAAAAACAAAAGTGCAGAGTACTGGTGGTTTTGTATATGAATTTAGAGTATCTCAAAAAACCACTCATAGAATTTTATAATTGCTTGTACACTGAACAAAAATATAAACGCCCCATGTCAAATATTGATGCCACATGGAGTTAACAACTCTAAGTGAGCGTATGCTGACTTTGACTTGAACAATAGGGATATTTCTCTTGATTTGTCAACCATTTTTTAATCCATCTCTCTGTCAGTGATGCAGTGATTTCACTCAGTACATGGGTGTGGCATTTCCAGACAGTGATCTGACAGAATGAGCAGTACCCAGACACTCCTTATACTGGGGACAATAAAAGGCCACCCCAATATGTAAAATTTTGTCAAAAGTCATCATGCCTCAGATATCTCAGGTCATGCGGGAAAGTGCCATTGGCATGCTGGATGCAGGGATGTCCTCCGCAGCGGTCTGCATGCCTTTCTTTTAAGCAGAGCACATTCCAGTTCTGGACTGGCTGGACATGTCGCCCATAGAACATCTTTGGGACGTTCTGGATCGATGTGTCCGTGACCGTGTTCCAGTTCCGGATAACGTGCACCAGCTCTGTGTGGCCCTCCGGGAAGAACGGAATAACATTCCACAGGCTACGGTAGACAACCTGATCAACTCCATGCGAAGAGATGTGTTGCTCTGAGAGACGCAAATGGTGGACACACAAGATATTGATCATTCAATTTCTTCAACCTGACCCCCAAAGTGTTCAAAGGATTGTCACTCCTTTGTAGATGCCAATATAAAGATGTAATGGATGGTAATCTGAAGATTAGTCATTAAGAAAAATTTATTTTGATTCACTTCATATATTGCATAACTCTAATGTTAATAAAAACTCAAAAATCTGACATGAGGCATTTATATTTTTGTTCAGTGTATAGTCCTGTTCTGCTGACATTCTCAGATCTCTCCGCAGGCTTGGAGGCTGTCCTTGATCTCAGGTTGGATTGTCTGTAGGTATTTGGATCAATAGCATTTTGTACTCGTAGATGACCGCAGAAAAAGCAGAGAGGTGATGAAGGAGAAGGACTAAATTAAAAATAGCCCCGCAAACCGTGAGTTTCCCCTCGGCCCCTGGATTGTTTGGAGTTAATATAAGGGGCAGCGATACTGACCATCCAAGTGCCCTCAAAATCGATGGGCTTCTGTTGGTACACAAGACCAAGCAACACAGCAAAAATGGCGTTGATTGAAGAAGGCGTTTTCAAGTTATAGTGCAGAATACAGAAGTCTACAGGACAGACAGACGGAGGGACATTGCATGTGATGACAGTATCCCTCTGCCCCTTAGTCGGGGCTGAGGGGTTGCAAGTGTTTTAGAAAACATACGAGAAAATGTCAAAAAAAATCTCACTAAATTGTGTAGGAAAGGATCCTGTGGAAGGGGCCTGATGAAGGCTTTCTGCAAAAATAAAATAATCTTTAACTTTCCTCTACACCAGGGGTCAGCAATTCCAGTCCTGGAGGGCTGGTGTGTATGTAGGTTTTTATTTCTATCAATCACCCTGACTAATTGAACTATTTAGTTGTATACACAAACATAGATTTGCACAAATATTAGACCAATTTTATTTTTTGATTCATGGAGACAAGAACAACCTCTGGTTGTAATTCATGATAATTTAAGGACATTCAGCTGAAACACCAGCTGTCATAATTATCTTAATTAACCAAACCATTTAACTAATTAAAGGCCAGAACTTGGTGAACAAATGAGGGACAGACATGGCCCTCATTACCCACCTCGGCTCTAAACCAGTGGTTCCCAAACTCAGTCCTGAGGGACCCCTGTGTGCTGGTTTTCATTCTGCCTGCAACTGCAATTCCAGAGTTTTAAAAAGTGCTTATTTTTTTTTTATTAGATGCTTTTGATGTTCAGAGAGGTAATTTACCATCTTAACCAACAAAATGCCAAACAGCTTTGCAATGCCCCAAATTTTATATTGCGCTTATTGCATTGTATGCAAAAAAAAATAAATAAATGAATAAATGAGATCAATTGGCCAACTTAACAAAGTGACAGGTAACTTGGTTACTTGTTTTATATGGAATAATTAGCTATTTTTTTCCCCAAATTCTTCCATTTAAAACAGGTGGGCCTCATTATTATTTGCTTTGTTATTAAATTCTTCATTATCTTCTAGATGGTTAGGATCAGGGGAAAGACCATTTTCATTTCATGCATCTCAGCCATTTATGGCAGAATTGGATGAAAAGAGTTTTTGTAATCCCACGGTATATGCTCCTCCTTTGGAAAATTAACAACTTGTTAAAACTGGGGGATTGCCATTGCGGTTGCAACAAAACCCAGCATGCACAGGGGTCCCCCAGGACTGCGTTTGAGAATCACTGCTATAGACCAACCCTCTCAGTCCCACTATTGTACAGCCATCCAGTCCACAACCTCACCCACATGCCCCTTGCTGTTTTTTATAACTAGGCCCACATTGGACCTGTCCAAAGCAATAGTACATCAGTAATGTGATGTCAAATATAATAACTGTGGAATCCTAAAAGCAATTGGTGCTATTTCTTTTATATTCCATATTCCAGGTGCTTCATATGAATTCATCCACATTGGGAGTTTGTCAATCAATAGCGACGACCAGGGCCCTGTGCATTAATATTTAGACTGCATGTCTAAGTACAAAACAAGTTAAGATCGAGATCATGTTCTCTCCAGCTTTCTTGCATGTCTCAACCGCAGTTGTATGATGTGTCATTCTCGATTACGATTACTTGTCTTCAGCCAAATTGTTTTTTTGCATTCAGGGATAGACAAATAAACCTACACTTGAAGTGATTATTATTGACATTATTGATTGGATGTTAACTGCCACGGTGGGATTACACTGGCTCTCTGTAAACTGGAATCGTGAAACCCCTATTGGTTCGGGAGGTTAGATGTCGCATTTACTGGCGTCAGCCAGGTAAGTCCTTCACTTCCACTGAAATCTTGTGTAATGCTAGAAAAGGACAGAGTTACAATGCCATTGTTAAGAGTCATTGTTTGCCTTTAAAATATGGCACTATTCCAGATTTCATCTTGTGCCATTTTCTGATAACGTGCTTCAACAATTAATCTCTATATTTACTGCTTATTGAGTGATACGAAGCCGAAAAACTAAATATGAACTCATGGATGGTGTGGTCATCAGTTAATCGGGTTGCTATATTGTCCACACAAATTGACGATCATAGGGTCACACTGTTATAAAGTGACTGAATTGAACAGTTAAATTAAGTCATTGTCTCCTTGTTATTTTAACTGTAAGTAGAGTCCTGCGCACATTTAACTGTGGTTTACAGCTAACGTACACGGAACCTGTGTCATAAACTGATTGTAAAATCTAAAATAACTGGCAAAAAAGTGGCAGTTTATAACAATGCAGGCAGCACAAAATTATGATATTAACCAGCTTACTCTGTCTTGTGCCGCGGTGCAGCACGTGTGCAATGGAAGAAAATGTTTTTTTTCTTTCCCCAAATGGGCCTCATCTTGAATATCAGCAGCTGTTTTTTTTTAAACAACATGGAAGACATTAACTCAGTTAATGATGCCTGTTTCTGGCAACACATTAGACAACTAAATTCAACAAATGAATTGCTGAGGTATGTGTTTAAATTTGATCAAAAATAAACCAAGGCGTTTGCAAAAGATACCACATTTTTGCTTCTGTGTTTCAAAATCTGATGTTGCCACTGGCAGACACGTGCACGCATTCAGACAAAAGTCTCCTGTTAATAGGGTCACCAGTTGCTATGTAACACCAGGTAATGAGCAATAACCTGAGCTCACAAACTGCAATGTTATTTGCAAGGAAGCCACTAACTTGGCTAAATCAGGAACTTACCAGTTGAATCTTTAATGCAGTCGTCCTGTGATGTAGTGTTAACGTGGAATCAGGCTTCAGCAGCAAATTTTTCGCATTGCCCAAACTGTCTGGACTAAAATGTTCACTGCAGGTACCAGACCTTATACCGTTTTGTGCTGGGTCGTCGATGTTATCTCCCCGAGTAAAGTCAAACAAGCTCTGTCACAACTCTGGGTCTTCGGCAAAGCTGTGAAATGAAGCTTTGTATGCTGGTTTGCATCCCAAAACTACTCAATATTCTACATTTTTCACCATTGACATATTTATTTCCTCGTTTTTATGATGGTTTTTGCAGAAAAATTCCTGCACAAGTGTTTGCCTTCCTGAAATGTCTAGCTCCAGGCTCTCACTTGGGTATCCGCAGGCTACTGTCATGTGACATCACAACTCGGCGCTCACAAAGAGACAGGGCAGGTTCTTGGTTTTTGACCACAAGAAGAACAGGTCAAACTGGGCATGCGTGAATGTGCGCATGAGTGACCGGGTTGTTTTAAAGCCTCCACCTGATTAAATGCATGAATTGGCCTCGGTTTCTCGATGACTAACCAGGAATAAGGGGATTAGAGAATAGATGGTTGGACCCTATAAATGTGTGTATATAATACATATAAATACCCAATACCCCACCCCACCTCACCCTCACTTTGTGCCAAAGAACAATGTTTAACCATAATCAGGCAACATACCATAAGCTCCTGTGCAGCAATAATTTATTATTCTTAACCTGTAGCAATGTTTGAGTTATGGTGGTCAACATTTGCATGCTATAATAAGACAAAAAACAAGAAGAAAAGTGACATCTATGCCTGGACAACACACACACAGCTGAGTCCTGTCGGGCAAAAGTGATTTATAGTGTACGTATGTGTTTGGTAGGAAACATGTAAGTGAACATGTAGAGAGCATGAAATAAAAGTGGCACACAGAAAGTTCCAGGCCAGTTTTAAAACTACAGCCTTTTACCAGCAGTGCTACCCAGTGTCTATTCGTTTAAGGTAATGTCAGAAAAAGGTTTGTCTAACTAGTCTCTATTGCTTTATACGCAAATATTTCATAGAGAACTGAAGTTAGGCTTATTTCAAATTCTGTGGTTTGAATTCTGTAGACATTTGTCCTAAACTTTAAAATGAAATGGAAATGTTCACCTGTGAGTTGAGCTCATCATTAAAACTCATTCGCCCAGCTAAGATTGTAGATAAAAGTAAAAAGCCTGCATTTAGTTGTAAGTCAAAGTGAAGGAGAGATGTTAACGGAAAACAGCAGTGGATGCTTAATGTCAGTTTCACTCACTGGGCATTGATGGCAGACATTATGACTTTGAATGTTAAATAAACAGTAAATGATCTCATTTGACACCTCATTAATATTTGCTATTGAATACACGGTGCTGTGATGGATGGGTACCTGCCGCACAGACCTGCACTGATGAAATGCAGGCACCTTATGCGGATTGATAGCAAGCATGTCAGCAGTTCTAGAAGGATGAGCCCAAATTAATGCAAGGAGGCTTAGGTAGAGAAACCAGTGAACTGTGCTGTGGCGAAAATTACCATAATTGAAGCATATAGCATATAAATATCCATCTAGAGTTCATTAATATAGCAGATAATCACTGATAAATGATTCACTATTAAAAATAATCTGTGTGTAAGCCATTAATGAGCTTCAGAATGAGTCTTCATGTGAAAATCCGCCAAACGTATTGTGTCAATAGCTGCGTTTCCATTACAGTTTTGCGCAAAATAAAATTGATAATTCTCAAGTTTTGAAAAAGTACAATTGCAACTTGCTCCTGTTTCCATTGAAAGGTATTTTGCATAATTTACAGTAATTCTCATGAAGTTGCACGTCCCTCAACACTGCACATAGTATGGACGGCCAAAACATTGTGCACGTTGGTACAGTAATGGTTGCTGCTACTGCTGTTGCTGTGGTGATCTTTAACAGAAGGCAAAGGCAGCGGGTCATTTTTCAGCAGCAGAATCCATATGTGTGGCAGCAGAATTTGGGATTTCTGGGAGGTGATTGTAACTGAGGAATTCACTGATGATCTCTGGATCCTGAACTTCAGAATCCACAATAACCATCCATCAAGACGACTGAAATGGTTGCACCTTTTGCAATGGTATGGAGCTCCAAGCTGCATGTCTTTTTGAAGACTGTCGACTCTGCTGAAGTGGTTAGACGAAGTTTTGATATACAGTACATTTATTATAATGAGTAAATGGAAAATACAACCTCAATTGCAAAAAAATGTGACAATGTGTAAATGGCAAAAAATGTTTTTTCCTTGTTAACTATTTTTGTTTTTTGAAAATATATATGTAGTTTTAGAAATGGGTTGTCAACAATATGTTCCAGTGAAATTGGGATCAGTTCGTGTCCACCATTGTGCTACATTACCTCTCCTTTCAATTACATTCAGAAGTCATTTTGGAGTCAAACACTAGTTGTGGGAGTTTTGAACGAGGAATTTGTTAAATTTCTTACCTGATATAGGACTTCAGTTGGTAAACAGTGCGTAGTGTCCGCTGACAAATTTTGAACTTCATAATCCTCTAAATTATTCAACGGGAGACAGGGCTGTGCTGCAGGTGTGACATTCTGCATGTTCCGCCTGTTCTGAATTTATGTTTATTTCCATTTGGTTTGTTTAGTTCATACATTCTGTATTATCTGCCATATTGTGCACATTGTTTTCCCCTGTAATGTCTTGCGTTTCTTTGTTCTTTGCCAGAGCCCCCTGTTTGCGAGCTGGCACATGGTGATTTCGGAAGTTTCCATGTTTCACAAGTTCCTTCGAGCCTCGTTTACTTCCTTCAACACTAATTACTAATTAAGAACTGATCACACTAACACTGTTTTTTTTTTTAGTTTATCTACGAACTCTTACTAACATACTAATCCTGTAAATAACTAACACGTTAACTTGCACATTTGGGTAATATTATTTCTGCACAAACTACTAACTCTACTGATTTATTCTCTCCACTTTCCACACTAAACTGTAACTCCGCCCTCTTTTCTCTCTCAGTTCTTTGCCTTTGTTTCTGCAGAGACTTTGCAACCATCTCTTATACTGATCTGTTACTCCCATTTCTCCCCACTGAGACACTCCTTGAATGGAGCCGTTGTTATTTAAGGATGTCCGGGGAAAACTAGTCTTTGTCATCGTTTCCCATTTTGTACTGTTTAAGTACCTCTTGTGTTTTCCCCTCTCAGTTAGTGTTCAGATTATTCCTCACACCTGTTGCCCCGCCCAGCTTGTTACCTAACATGTGTATATATAGTCCCTCGGGTCTGCTTAGCTCTTGTCAGACTGATTGACTTTTCCAGCGCAGAGCTCCTTGTGCACCAGTGATCTGTTTGAGATTCTGTGACACCCTTCTGTCTGATTCGGATTTCTGTCTTTGCCTGCCTGGATTTATTTGCCTTCTGAGTATGACCCATTTTCTGCCCGACCTCGATTTCTGTGTATTGCTGCCCTGGCTTTTGAATTTGGATTTCGGACTCTTTTCTCTCCCTCTGCCTTATGATTTGGTGTTGTTACCTGTGCTTTTTTGGCTTTGGAACCCCTGCTTGTCTTTGGACTCTGTTTTTAGCTCCCACCGCATCGCGGTGCAGGAGCTATGGGATTGGGCTCCATGCGTGGGTGCGTGAACACATTTTGCTTTCTCATCAACAATTTCAGTTAGAGGCTCCTCATTTTTACTGCACATGCATCTCATGAAGGCCCACAAATGACGTGCCTAAAGGTGAGCTTGGCCTATTTTTTTCAAGGTCACTGGCCTCAAAATATCACGAAAAATTTTGACATTTTGCTGTATCTCATCAACTATTTCAGTTACAGGCTCCCTATTCCCCTACTGAGAGAATCGTCACTGCGAAAGACCATTCCGTCGTCAACCTCGGGACATCTCATCCGAGTTATATTGACGAGTCTCAAGATTACGTAGTTATTTTGATCATCAATATTGTTTTAGGCAACTTGTTCAATATGCTGTGCGTTGCCTTACCTTAGAAACACGGTTTCACTTGTTCACCAAAGCTGCTTCATTCATGAAATACGTTTCTCTTTGTCATGGAGACATTAAGTGACGGTTTCGTGTCCAGTTACGTTCCCCTAACTAATTCCCCTTGAGAAAGTTCTGTGATGCCACCTCCGTTTTAAGAAAATCGCGCAGAAAAATAACTTTAGGGGTGATGATGACGCATCATAAAGCAATAAATTCTGATTCTCTGCCATCTCCTGCGATTTGCGGATTTGCAATGAGGAACTCTGCTCTACAATGATCACTTCATTATCCCATGCTTTAACAATCTGTTTGTTTGCAATCAAATTCAGGATGAAATCTGAAAGGTCCCCATGCCTTTTACGGATATTGAATTGAGTTTATTCAAGGATTACCCCTTGAGATGCAACATCTCATTTTCGAGGGGGTCCCAAATCATTGCTTCGTGGTGTTAGGCGATACGCAATTTAATGTGCAACTGCACACGACAATGTCAAACAGAAAATACAATTCAACACTCGCCGAACTTGAGTGCCATAACCTGGTGACGGTAGGGCGCATCCCCTGATTTGAACGCATAAATCTTTAGCAAAATTGATGATATAAATGTAAACTTGATATAACTACAGCTACATTGTGTGGCGTGTTGACGATGACTTCGCGGAAGTTTCGTGTTGCGCCGCCATGACAACCAGCTACACTGAAGCAGTACTATTCTGTAATGGAAAAGGACCCCCCAGAAAATGACCTGGTACGGAGGTGAGTAGAGTGGAGTGGAGCCGGTGCTGCGTAGTGGAAATGCGCCATAAGAGGCCATGAACCTGTAAAAGCGAGAGCGTGGAATAGGGGACAGCGCTGCGCCATCGCAAGAGCCAACCATATCAAACACAAATAGTCAGACCCTTTCAGCGGACAAGCATAGGAAAACAAGCCTCAAACAGTTCTCAAACAAATCCTCAGAGATGGATGTTGGAAGTAGAGGTCCCGTCCAGTGCTCTGTTGCAGTGAGCTGGCTCTTTCACTCAGAGAAATTCTTCCACCTGGGGGTATAACTAAGTAGCCATTTCAGCCAACCAATGCCAAGAGTAAGAGATAAACATGGCTGGATTTTTGCTTCCTGACTCTAAGATTTTCCACTTCCGCAAATCCGTGTAATTTATGAAGTACAAGTCATCCCCAGAGGTTGTTAACATCATGAGTGATACATATTATAAAAAAATATTTACCAACTTCCAACTATAACCAGTCCTGCAGCTGATCATCCTGCCAGTCCTGTGACAGGATTTTTGGAATAAAAAACACTCACAGCAAAAAACTCACAGCAAGCTGGGTTTGAATCCGGCCTGGGGCCTTTCTGTGTGGAGTTTATATGCACTCCCTGTGCACACGTGGGTTCCCACCAGGTGCTACAGTTTCCTACCACAGTCCAAAGACAAGCACATCAGGCTAATTGGAGATGTTAAATTGCCTGTAAGTGTGAGAGTGAATGGTGTGTGAAAGGTGTGTGCGCTCTGCGATGGAGTGGCGAGCTGTCCAGGGTGGGTCCCTGCCTTTCGCCTGTAGTCAGCTGGGAGAGGCTGCAGCTCCCCCTGCAACCCGAGTAAGGAAGAAGCCGGTCTTGAGAATGGATGAATGAATTAATTTAATTGCTTTCAAGCAAACAAAGCTGAGCATTATCGTATTTCATATATATAAGTAGCAAAAAATGTATACTTAGCAAAAAAAGGACAAGAAAACTGTAGACTCAGATGGGTCTCCGAAAATAATCCAGAATAATAGGATGTATTCAATACACGTACACACTTATATAGTTAAATGGTGATAAATTTATTTGGGTTGCAACAGTAATTTGATAATGTTCAATCAAATCTCGTCATGAGGCTATCTCTCGGCTCCTCAGTTAATGGATGTCATGGTTTCTAATTGATTCTCCACACCTGTCATTTCATTTATTACCAACTTGTGAGGCCCATGTGATGTCCATTTAGAAACATGCGACCAATTAAATTTAGTGCCACAGTCAGAAATATTGTTAATATAATTTTATATATTAACGCCAGAAATATTTTTACTTTTTTAGCAACATTCCAGAAAATGTTGCATACGAGATACAGCATATTGTATATCCAAACATATTATGATACAAACCTGACTTAAGGGAATTACACCAGCCAATGACGCTGTCACGTGTTTTAATCGTTTGTTATCATTTCCTTTGTCATGTGTGTCTTCAAGCCTCCTATGTGCGAAGCGAAGGGGTGATGACTTGCTTTAGCATCATTTGAGTGTTCCACTCTACGCTGAGATCATTTAGATGTAATATTAAATTTTACCACTAGAGGAAGCAAATGAGCTACATATAGTTCATGTGATGCTGCATTTCTGAACGACGCACCTATTCCTCCAATTACTTTTGGTAGCAACTAAAGACAAACTTTGGATTTAAACTAAATGAAAAGCATAGTCTCAAAACAACTTTTGAACTGTATGTTTTCATTACTGGACATGAAAAAAAAACTACACTGGGAATTTCCCAATTTTCCATTAAATTTCCTGACCGTTGCTCCGTTGCTCTCAATTATAGTAAATTTGAAGACCGTAATGAAAGCCCCAGAGCCCAGGCAGTTTGTATTCTGTTCTATTTATGAACTCTGCCTTTGTTGAACACTTTCTACAGCTGGGCCACTTGAATGGTTTTTCCCAGCATCTTCCCAGCAGCAAAGGTCAATTTCTCTGAGATAAATACAACAATTTATCAGCGAGTGAAGAGATCAATTTTTTTACTACAGCGCCAATACTGTATAACAAATAGGTTGTGTGTTGCGCAGTTTAGTCTTTCTTTTTTTGTATATTTAATGTGGGCTTTGCTTTCCCCATATGGTACTCAGCAGCACCCCAAGCAGGAGGAGAATAAATAAGCGCAATTATTCATCTGAGAGATTGGGCTAATTACCTGATTCTGAGCTCATGGATGGGGGGGGGAAAGAAAAATTGGCGGCAGGACTTCCTCTTTAACCCCAGAACTTTCCCTCTTTGTCTCGCAGCTGAAGACAAGTGTCACCCGCTCGACCTCTCTCGATCATCACCATGCGAGGTTTCTGAGCAAATCGGGCTTTACAGCGTATATGAGTGAATAATATTCTGTACCTAGTTGTGCAGCTTCAATGTGCGTTTCCTGGATGGAAGCCAATAAAAAGTGAGCTGCTCTGAGGAAAAACACCACAGCGGAAACTAGCGTTGCGTGCTAGCTGAGAGCCGTGAACGCGTCGGGCAGCCGTATCCTTTGTGTGCTCCGCTCAGCGAGACTCCTGGGCAGACACAGCTGTTATTCATCATGTCCTACATGGACCGCGTCCGCAATCAAAATCTTTGGCTGCTGTGGTCACATTCAGTCTCCTCCAGCTCATTTTAGATCATTTCGAAGGCCTAACAAGCTTCCTTCCCACTTCAGAGTAAAGGTACAGACTTTTTTTGGCCAAAGTCAAGCTGCCTTAGCTGTTTATGGATTATTTTGTATGACCGTGACTATGACGATGATCAAAATATAACAATTATCAGACCACGTCTGTAATTACCGTGGAGGGTTCAGAAGGGTACTGCTGTTTGCAGGGTCCATTGTGATTTTGCCATCATGGGTGTTTATTATCAGCAGAATATGAATTGAGATATGTGATAACATACGTCCTGCAGGCGGTGTGTGTCCAAACACAGCGAACCAGGGGTTATGACATAAGGGATGATTAATGCATTAGCACGGTAAATGTACCATATAAAACTGGGAGTATTCATTCATTTTTCACTCCTGTTCAGTCTTGATATTTAGGGAGGGCTCTGGCTTTCTCTGAGCATTTATCCAGCTGAGTGATTCTGCTTCTCGTGACTCCCCCTCCCAGGCCCTGCTCTGGAGAGCACAGAAGCCCGGAGCCCTGAGCCCTGACGGTAGGGCTACTCAGACCTTTAACACATGTAATACAGTCCACATTTGTAAAAACTAACCCAAAAAAGGCAATCAGAGATAGCAGACCTGGCCCCAGCCACGGGCTGACAGACAGACTGACAGAAACACACACACACACACACAGACATGATCATTGCTTAACCTGGCCCCCTAGGGGAGGGGCCAGGTAAAAATGTTCAAGAAATTTTGTGTGCGCCTGAAGCTCCGTGCATATTTTGACAAAAGCCATCAAGGACGGTTTAAGCTCACTTCACAATGATTTCCCATCATTTCTCATCGCAAAAAAATTTTTTATTTTTTTTAAATTTTTCTCCAACGGCTCGGTTAATTGCTGTCAAAAGGACAGTGCACACCTGTACCGATCATTCCACATGTTTTCATATATTTTTTGCGTATGTGCGGGCAGCACTATGGGACTAGTTTGTAGCCAAAAAATTTACAGTAGAGGAGTAAGTTTTAGAAGCTGGCTGTTGAAAGTCTGCTCATACAGGTCGCATAAGTGTTCGCTAGAGCGTGCAGGATGGCTGTCTTAGTGTTTCTGGGTTGTTGGTAAGGTCTTTCTAATGGTTGCGAGGATGTACACGGTGGTTTCTAGGGTGTATATGGTGGTCAATAAGGTGTTTCTGGGTGGTTGTGAAGGTGTTTCTAAGTGGTTGCTCGGGTATTCAGGTGGTTGCTATGGTGTTTTAAGGTGGCTCCTTGGGTGTTTTTAGGTTGTTTCTCAGGTGTACAGGGTGGTGGCTAGGGTGTGTTTGACGACGAGGCACCAAACCTCGAGCAAGCTACTCCAACTTCCTTCAGCAACATCATCTTTAAACCGTCCTTAGGTCATCAACAAAATTCTCAAGCAACTCAGCCCAGACAAGGCAACAGGACCAGACCAGATTCCAGCCAGGGTACTTAAAGAATGTAGTGCAGAACTAGCAAGTCCTCTGTGTTGGCTTTTCCAACTGTGCTCTTCACATGGTGTTTTCCCTTCAAAATGGAAACTCACCAACGTGACACCAATCCACAAAAAGGACTCGAAAGCAGATCCGACAAACTACAGACCAATCACTCTCCTCAGCATCATCAGTAAAATAATGGAATCAGCGGTCAACATCCAGCTGCTAGCCTATATGCTACAGAACAACTTAATTTCCAACCGGCAGTGTGGCTTCAGACCAAGTCACAGTACAGCAGATCTTCTAACAGTCCAGTCACAAGTGACTAGTACTTACACCTGTTTTTGCAGCAGGGTCACGCAACTCGCTGTAACAGATAGGCAGCTGTCTGATTGAAAAATGTAATTGTACGAAACCACGTACCAGTCACCAAAATTACCTTAATTCGCTGAAGAGCTCTGAAACGCCGTCGCAGAGTGCTGGTGCAAAGACCTAATTACAATTAAATTATTTTTCTGTACTGAATGTAGCCCATTATTTTGTTAGATCTGTTAGATCTCATGGGGGAGAGAAGCCGTGTCTTCAGATGCCACTTGATTATTCTTGAAATTGAAAACGTGTTAATAAAGGAAAACCATCTAGAATTAGTCAGGACTAATTGTTAATAAAGGGAGGGATATTAGGCCAGGTCTAACGCTGCCGCTGTAAACGCCCCGAAAGCGGTAGTCTACTGTCAAAAGTGGTAGAATTGGCATGTATGGATTTGGTGCAATATTTTGTGTGTGCGTGTATGTGTGTGTGTTTGTGTGTGTGTGTGTATGGGGGGGGTGTCCTGACATCTGGAAATGTCCGGTAAAATGTATACTTTGTGTTTTCAGGGTATCTATGAGCCTGGAGAAAATAAACCCCACTTAACATATGTCCAAAATATTGGACAACATGCAACAAAGGGTTAATCAAAGGTGACAAGTTTTAAATCTTTAACTGGTACTGTAACTGCATTATTGCCCTCTTTCCACCTTCAGTTTACTATAATACAAACTCTGCAAATGTCATTTTCTGTTGTCTGCTAAGAATAATGACCCACTTTTATCACTGTGCAGATAAGACATTTTGTTTTAATCAAAAGTTCAATTTTATATTTTCGTTTCAGTTGCTATACTCAATAAATATTTTCCTCTTTTTGTCCAGTCAATGTGGCACTTTCCCATCTGGACTATTCTTGGAAATAATGCAAATGTCATTGAATGGCTGCTGAACAGACTTGTCTTCACATCGGCTGTTTCCTTTAAAAATCTGCTGGCTCTGTGCGAACAGATGGGCAAGGACTTTCAGGCCATCAGTCCCAAGTAACCCCAACGTGCACTTCCTGTCAGTGAAGCCCGTACCAAGGCCAGAACAATCACGCTCTGTCTCCACTGCCCAAAATAAGCAGTACAAAGACAAAAGCGCTGTGAATTTGTGATAACATTTGTGGCGGGCCGACATCGATACTTATCAACATGCATACAATGAAAGCCACTATAATGTTTGGGGTAAAGACCTTTTTGTATTTTCTTCATTTGTTGCTGAGTGTTTTAGAATGGCAATACATATGCAGTAAAAAAAAAAACACTTTTCTGCTGTTCTTTAAAGGTCATCATAAACATCTACACACTCAGTGTACACCATGCGCACGTGCAGTATACGACTATTATAATTGGGAAGAATGTATAATGCCAACACCAATTCTGTGTCACTTATTGTTTGGTGCAATTTGCAGCCATGTCACTAAAGAAGTCTAAAAAGCATAAAACGTCAAGAGATACGTGGAAATGAAAAAGGTAATAGTTGAACAGACATTTGAATCAGAGTAATTATCGATACAAATGAAATTAAAGTTGATTACTGGAACAGCCAGCATTTATACCCACCCTTTAAAAAGCTATCCAAAAAGGTATCCAAAAAGATGTACAAAGTGCCAGATTAAAAAAAATATGACTTGAGATCATGTGGAATTGAAACTAATCAAGTCTAGACAGTAAACTAAATTTAATTGAATTTTGATTCATGTTCATGGACTAATTCTGCTTGTTTATGATCTGAATGACACTGCATTTTTCCTCTACAGGGTGTTTAAAAAAAAGCTCACCCAACTCTAATCATCGATTATACTATACAAAAACTACTGAATTTTATTTTAAGTGTAATTTGTCATTTAAAAGAGTGAAACCAGCTCTTCCTAATGACATATCACACTTCAAATAAAATTCATTGGTCTTTGTTCAGTATAATCGATGATTAATGTTGGGCATACTTTTTTGAAACACCCTGTATGGTTGCTTCCAACACAAATGGAAAAGTGACAGCTGGTGTTTTATCAGTGTTTTTAGTGTGCAGAGCGCATGCTCCCCATGTATTGTGTTGTTGTTTGCCTGTGTTTGACACCCTTGATGCAGTCACATGACTATCAGGATTCATTAAAGATTAAATGAAGGTGTCACAAAAGTGGGATGTTCTTAACGGAAAAACTGTGGACTCTGACTGCTGGCTGTTGCTTCGTTGATGGAGCTGGATCTTTTAGCACGAACTGTCCCCACAGGCATGAGACTAAGCAATGGCCGTGACAGGACACAACGCCTTTCTGACATCAGTGTCATTAAGTTCTCACATGTCATTAAGTTCGTGTTTACTTTAGGGTTTGTGCATGAATCCAGCTAACGCCCTCAGTGTGGGAAGTGTCTCTCCTCTAATTAGAGATGTATGCTGACCTTATTGCTATTGTACCATCTTGACAGGCTTAAAGAATATATTAATATGCTAAGTCAAACTATGTTAATATGCCCATAAAAATGACATGGGGAAATGAATCAAACTCTTTTACTTCATTCGCAATGTTTTTCTGTTATTTAAAGACAGAAAAATGTATTTGCAATGCGTGTGTGTGTGTGTGTGCGCGCGCGCACGTGTGCACAAGCATGTACCTGCGTTTGCGTGTGTGTATGTGTGTGCGTGCGTGTCTTTGTTTACAGACAGATGGGTGATAAATTACTGGAAAAATCTACGTCAACATAAATAAATAATCTTAGGTATTGGGCCTCCACCAGCTGCCAGATCAAATTCATCATGCTTTGGCATAGAATCAAGAAATGTAAAACTTTACTGGAGATGGGATACCTTTCTTCCTAGAGATATTACCTCATGTGGTGTTTGCGCAGTGACGGAGAACGCTGTCTCACACGTTGTTTAAAAATCTCTCATATGAGTTCAGTTGGTTTGAGAGGTCTGGTGATCGTGAAGGTGGTGACATAATATGCTTAAGATCATTTTCATACACATAAAACCATTCAGTGACCCCTTATGCTCTGTGGGGCTTGAGCCATTGCCATCCTTGAAGAGGTCACTCCCATCATGATATCAATGCTTCATCATAGGATATAAAGGTAATCACTCAGAATATCTCTGCACTGATTTGCTGTGACCCTCCCGTATTTGAGGGGATAAGTGGATCCAGACCAGGCCAGGGAAATTAACAGAAACAACTGCATTTGTTATGTTAGTCCGAGCATTTATTCAGGTTTTCCTTTTAATTTGTCACCCATCTAAATGTGTCCAGAAAGTATGTTTACATTTCAGACTAAAACACATTATATTGGGCTACTGCAGAGTGATTTTAGAAATGGCAAATAGCTTTTAGTCGACTTTCTTGCAGGGGAGCATGTAGCAAATGTCTTTGCACAACAGTATCCGGTCAGATATGACTAGTATGCCAAATCGGAGATAAATACAGATTTATACGTTGCCTCTCTGCATCTTGCTGCTGGCTGACAATTCTGTTAAATACATGACGCCGCCCCGAATTGCAAATAAAAGATATCATTCATTAAATAAAAAATTTGTCCAACAAGTTAACAAATGTTAACTCTGATAACAGTTTCTCTCAGAGTTAGTACTTTTCTTTTCTTAGAGTTAATAATAATAATTATTAACTATTCTCTGTCTTCATTTTCTAAGCTGTATGGATATCAGAGTATGAGAGGTCAAAAACTAGACATCAGTGGGCTAGCATGCAGCAACATCAATCGTGTAGCACTATCGTGGCTAAACAGAGCCATATGTTCTTGTTTACAGGCAAATCACGCACATGCATCTCTCTTTGATCTGTGCTGGAGTTCATACCCCACTGAGCTAACTCAATGGGGAAGTAAAGAGACCAGGCTGGAGGTGTCTGGTTTTTAAAGGTGCCTGGAGACTGGAGCAGAGCCAGATCTGAGCTGACTCACAGTTCTGAGCGGTGAGTGTGCACAAGATGTTCTGCTCTGACCCAAATCCAGCCACCTATAGAGATCTGACTCACGATACCACCCTCTCGCACTTGCAAGGGGGCAGATGTCACTGTTTGATTATTTAACCCACTCATGCATTTGTTCTGCAAAGACGTTACAGTAAACTGTCACTGTCAGCGACCTGCATTCAAGACAATTGAATGAAGTGGTTGAGTCATAGCCAACATGAGAGATAATCCTCCTCATTTAGGATAAGAGAGAAGTATTATAGTGGATATTTTTTTTTTATTTTGTTATTCATTTATGAATTTAGGCCTGTGTTTAACAAATCAAATTATACAACTCTAGGAAAAAACATTTAGGATTAAGAAAGTACATCGCAGAATTGTCTTGATAAAAAAAATAGCTTACATTCATGATAGTTGAGGGGAGAACTGGTATCTATAAATGTGCATGAAGGTCAAGGTCACGTGACTGATTTGTTGTTTCTAAGTCTGCCTCTGCACTCCTCACAGCTGATTGGATGAACACACAAGAAGAACAACCAATAAGCAGCTTCTAACAGTGTTTCATTTTTAGTATTTGCACCAAATGTCATTTGTTTGGCTGTATTGGATGTTAATCCATCTGTTCACTCCAACAAGTTAATGACCGACAGAAGTAGACTGTACATAACAACAATTTGAGCCACATTGAAATTTTTTTTCCTGAAAAACTTGTCCAATTTTTCAAATTAACATCTATTTTTCCCTAAACCTTTCTACTGATATTACGGTCTTGTACTCATCCTTACATGGTCTGTTAAATGTTTTACCGTTTCCAGACTTGGGGATGACTCTTATATGCACCTCTGGCACAACTGTGGACAAAGGCTTCTAAAATAATTCTGCCTTTTCATATTTCAACATGTTGTTCTCACTGAAAGACTTACAATTTTGAGTTGAATTGACAACTTAGAACAGGCTGAAATAAGAGATGGCGCAGCATTACAGTGAAAGCTATTTCGTTTAGGTCTGTCCTGCTCCCAAAAAAGGTCCAGCACTCCATGCATTAGAGACAAATGATTCTATCTTGTCAGGATTATAAATGACATCAGACTATTTCTTAAACACTGCAGGTTTCTGTCCCTCTTCCAGCAAACAGGCTAAATAAATAAATAAAAGAAACAAACAAACAGTGCCGTCTCTTGAGCAATGTTTAATGAAAGTTGTATTACTATTTATAATAATAATAATTATTTTTTAAAATATTATTATTATTACTATTATTATTATTATATTTCTCCATTCATTGCTTTAAATCATGGAATTTTCCTCACCCATGTTATTGTCTTCAGTGTGGACCGTGACCTGAGCATTGGCCGGCTCCCATTGTCAGCTTGTTTGTTTGGTTACCATGGCGATCTGCATCAGTAGCATAACGAGCGCACCGCAGAGACTGAAAATTTGCAGCTTGGTCAGTGGAGCAAAATGCTGCTGTAATGAATTTCCTTGTGTGTTCATTCACAGACCTTCTGAGGACATTCTGCACTGAGAGAAAAAGAAACCACAATCTCAACGCCAAATCGCCCACAACATCCTCACCGTACCCACGCCTTCTCTGTTTACATTTTCACGTGGCGGTACCGCCATGTTGAAGTCTGAGCAACTCCTTTAAGTAGAGAGTGTCCTTCCCATCTCACTCTCCCTTGCAGGAAGCAAGACAGTGGAAAAGACGCTGTATATGACGCAACAGGTATATTTGTTGTCATGGTGCGTCTCAAAGATCACGCACGTGTCTATACTCTCTCAATTTTGATGAATTCCAGCTCTCACCTAAAATTATAGTTAATGATATCAAGTGACTTGCATAAGCATGGGAATTTGTGCTAATGTAGGCTGGAATAGAGTTGTGTTGATGGAGATCGGTACAGGATAAAGAGGAGCCCCGAGCAACGAGATTCAGGGTGGGGCGAACCTCTCTTCTTAGTCATAAAGGCCGTTTTGAGTCCCCTTCGGTTTTGTGGAGTCGTAGAGTGAGAGAAGAATATAAGGGAATGAGAGGAAGAGGTGGTAAATGAGATAGACCAGGATTGTAGAATGAAGGTGGTATGAGTAGGCTGGTTGACTGTGACGTGCACGAATGGAGTGACGTTTTAGGTACGGTCTGGTTCACTTACCCACGGTTAGATAACTCCATTTAAGAGCAGTGCTCGCCTCAGCCACGAGAAAGCCTTCACATGGACACTCAGTGGTGATGTGCTAGTGGCAAGGGAGCAGTT
Source organism: Gymnothorax reevesii (assembly GCA_029721435.1). Taxonomy (NCBI): domain Eukaryota; kingdom Metazoa; phylum Chordata; class Actinopteri; order Anguilliformes; family Muraenidae; genus Gymnothorax; species Gymnothorax reevesii. The sequence goes on from CM056583.1 coordinate 85,633,140, forward strand.
TGGGAACGGACCAAAGAGTCTACAAAATAGACGGCAACTGTCAGTTTAAGTGGAGTAGAGGGGTATTTTATGACGTGAAATTTGGAATTTGCTAGATAACAATGGCAAATGAGTCCTGGATGAGAGTTTGTTTACTTCAGTCCTTGTTCAAGGTTTGGCAGCATCCCACTTTGCTTAACTTGATAAAAACCACCAGATCGTTCGCACTCCTGGCAAAAAAAATTCTTTATGTTTGGGCTGATATGGTGAGGGCTGTGCTTTAGGCACAATCTAAGTGAGTACATTTCCGGAAACTAGAGGATGTCGCCTTTCAAATGAGGCCTACCACATGCATTTTTTTGGAAAAAATTGAAGCACTGATTACTAAAACCCCTCAAGTCAAGTCAAGTGTGACTTATGGGGTTTTAGTAATAGGTGCTTCAATTGCTTGTTGGAAAATTTTCATTTGGGAACATCAAAAAAACAAAATTTAAAAAATGTTGGACTCTAAAAGGTCATCTTGGTAATACTGCAATGCGGAATACCACCCTGGTAAAATGTTTTAGATCCTGCAATTACATCAAAGGACACTCATAAAAAACGTTGTAAAGTTATTTGGAAAGCACGGTTTAAAAGGTTTAAGTAAGAAAAGAGACAGTGGGAAATGTGTTAACTGTGCTCTCCACACCCTGATGGCATTTCACTTTCCACCAGTGCTCTGGGTTTCCCACATCTTCTGTTATTTTTCCATGAGCGCTTCTTTTTGGCTCGAGCGCCGCACGCTACACGCCGATCTGGTTCGCTTCCACTTCACGTGACAGAAGGGGAGTCTTTTGACTCAGCGGAGTCAACATTGTAGTACTCACACAGTTTGCAGTGTCTTTTGTCAGATGAATTATCACTTGCTCTCTCAAGAGCATTGTAAAGACGGAACATGTGATGATGTGTTTGAAGAAATACTTATCCCCCCGGCCAAACATTTGGGTCTTCCCAAGCCAATAATGCTATGTGCCATATACCAGAACAGACTGCTCTCTGCTTTAATGGAAAGCAAATGGAAAAGCAGTTTTTGATACTTTCATTACTGAGGCAAATAGGACAACAAATTGAACCTCTCATTAACAGAAGGATTAAGCTTCATATCAGGAAAATGATGTTGACGTTGTTCTATTTTTCAAAGCTGCTCGACAGAAGGTCAGATGAGTAATGCTGTGTTTGGAAAATTCTTTCTGTGATTCAGTCATACCACTCCAATTAAAACACAGCTAGGGAAAGTGCAAGTGCTATGAAAGTCATACAAACTTGTCTCTCATTTTTTGCATTTCTGGAGGTACTGTAATTAATACTCCCATTGGAAATGCACACGTTTGACTGTAAAATGTAAAAAATGACATTTTCATGCATGTCAACTTACACGGAATGCCGTAAGTTATTTTCCTCCATTTGCACAGCTTTTTTAATCACAAAAGAACTTTGTTCAGAACAGTAATTGTTGGAAGCTATTCATTTTGACAATGAACAGAAGTGTCAATTGCAAATGCGCAAACACAACAAAAATTGTCAAGAGGAGCTTAGTTCCTGAGGCTGAGCAGCATTGGCTATTATTGGACGGAATGATAAGGATATGAATATGAATATGAGATTTACGATTTTGGTCAAGATTTTCACAGAGTGGAACGAAATCAAGGATTAGAGACATGCTCGTTTGTAACACTGGCACGAGCATGGACATTTTTACTGTCCTGTATGAGGCTTTGAGTTTTTTTGTTTATATGCTTGAAAGCTTTTATAAGCTTTAAAAAATATTTTAATTAAATTTTCATACCTCATTTAAAATTTAATCAATAAGAAAGTTTCATTAGAAAAAAAAAAACTTTTAAAAAATCTTATGGATTTTTAAAGGATTTTACAAATATGAATTGAAGGTAATACAGGTGGGATTTCGAAGAGGTTGACATAGATGCATTTTTTCAACCAACATAAATTCATTAACTCAACAAAGTACATAATATTCTCCTTATTTAGGCCTATTAATCTCAAAATAGGCTTTAAAAAATATTTTTAGAAATTTTTCACGCCTAATTAAAAATCTCATCAAAAAGTTTCATTAAAAAAATAATTTTAAAAAATCTTATGGATTATTAAAGGATTTTACAGATACTTACTGAAGGTAATGCAGTCAGGATTCCGAAGGGCTCGATTCACAACTAATATAAATTCTTTAACTCTCCATAGTGTATAACATCCTCCTTATTTAGGCCTGTATTTTTTTGTATGATTGGATGTTTTACCAGGCATGAAATCAAATAAAAAAGCGGAGATTAATAAACAAACTCCTTAAATTTGTGACTAAGTGTTTGAACCAAGCCGGAAAAAAAAATTGTCGGAGGTCAGTGAAATCACTTGAAAGACAGTGGTGCATTATATCAGACAAGCCCATTGAGGCAATGAGCTTTCACAGAGAATGTGGTGTTCAGCTGGAGGTAGACTGGAAATTAGGTGTTCAAAATAATGGTGGCTATTCATGGGCTACCCTGGCCTGAAAAACATCAGGGTGAATTACAGCAACAGATGTTGCTTTTTGACCCTTTCATTGCTTATTACTCGAAAGCTGGTGCTAAATCGGGTTCTTTCAATTCAGTATGCTACCTCTGAAGTTAGAGGGCACACACCCCAGCTGCTAAATTTTCACTTCTCATGCAAATAGTAACTTATTTTTTAAGATACTATTTGCTTGACAAGTGAAAATTTTCTAATTCCATTGGCAAGCTAATCCAAATTACCTCAAATCAGGACAAATTTTTTGTCTTACGAAGAAAAATTGTGATAGAAATTAGTTTTCTAAGTCTTAAAAGAAGTAAATTCATCTTACTAGTATTTTCATCTTTCATCTTTCATTTTGGCATAAACATTAACTTCTGCCAGCCCTGTTGAACCTAAGAATTGATCCTGTCTGGCAATGTGAAGTAGGCAAAAAGCATTGAATGGTGCTGCAATATAAAGAAATTCAAGAACAGATGAGAAACAAAGTTGTTGTCGTCAATCAGTCCTGAAAGGTTTACAGAGCCATTGCTATGGCTCTGGGACTCTAGCGAACCATAGCAAGAGGCAATATCTACAAATAGCGAAAACTTGGAACTGCTGTGAACCTTCCCAGGAGTGGCTGGCCTACCAAAGTTCCTGTAAGAGCACACAGAAGACCCGTCCATGGGCTCAGAAAGCAACCCAGACTAACAGCTAAAAAACTCCGCACTTCAGCCTCAGTTAAGGTCAGTGTTCATGATTACACAATAAAACCGAAAAAATGGCATCAATGGGAGAGCTTCAAAGGAAAAAAAACTACTGCTGATCAAAAGGAACACAGTGGCTTGTCCCACATTTGCCCCATAATTATTCTTCACACAGGTGATATAGGTTTTGAGTCATTCTTTAGGCCCTATTCTGGCAATGTAAATGTTAATAGTAAATGCAAGTGCTATCAGTATCGCATAAAAACAAAACTGGGCATGACTATCTCCATCTCAGAAATTTTGTGACAGGAGGTGATAATACAGTTGTCGCACTGTTGTCAATAGGACTGGACTAAGACAAAATAATTGCTGCTAGATGTGATGGGAGTTTGGTCCCATCAAGGCCAATCAGATTAGCCACTATCTTTCCCTTTAAAGCTGGCAATTTGTTGGGTGATGAACGAGCATCTAACTTGTGTTAATGCTGCATTTTTCGGTCCCCTGAAACCGCACTTCAGTGTCCTAATGTGCTGAGGTATTTGGGGGAATGGAGGCTGAAACCCCCTCATCACTAATAAAACCCCTAAAAATATATTGGCACCCCCTTTTATAATCGTTCTGTGAAATAAAAAGCTGAAAAAAGTGGAGGTTGTTTCTGTTGTTTCCTGGTTGAGTAAGGACATGATCGTCATTGCCGAAATGTGCACTGCGCACATTTTAGCCTTGCCATCTGGGTTTCAGTGTTTTAACCTACTTCAAGAAGCCACATTTGTTGAAGAGCAGCGTCCTTGATAGGAAACTGGTGAAATACATTAGGTGAATCAGACAAGTTTAAGTTATTACAGCACGGAAAATAACAAGTCCACACCATTTTATTCTGCATTTTCCTGTCTGACTATAAACTTATTTCTCTGTGTGTAGCTCTCTCAGGTCGCGACAGTCGACATACAAGCTTGTTACCTTTGAAACAAGAGATAGTCAGCGCGCAGTGATACTAAGAGAGAAAAAATATTGGTGAGTGATTGTGAAGTATGAGTCATTCACTGACCACAGTTTTGTGACAAAAATATATTACTCTTTAAAACACATTGTTTCGGGAAGCAAAACTTTTTTATTTTTGCAACCAGAAATCCAGACATATTAACAAAAAAAAAAAAAAAAACACCTTTCATGCACTGCACAGCTAAAGAGTATTTCATACAACGTCATGGCAAAAAAAAAAGTCCTGAATCTGTGGGAGCAGGTCGCTATGTGGTGGGCTAAACAGTTCAGCTGTGCTCAGGGTGGGAAAAACCTTCCCAAGAAATCTGCATTTTGTGTTTACTCCTGTTGTATTTGTCTCGTATTAAAATTAGTTGTATGGACTGGCACATATCAATGTAACATACAAGCCAACACTGAGATCCGAGAGAACCCCACAGCTCTTAACTAATTATATAACTAATTATAATAAATAGCGGCATACATCAATGGCCAGGCACAGGTCACTGTGCAAGGGCAAAGGTTAAATCTACTCATGTTCTTTTTATAATGGGGGGGATTTTCTCTTTTTATTGGATAGTTACACAATGGAGAGAGACACGAAGGTTTGGGAGAAGAATGGGGGAAGACATGCGGCGAATGACCCGAGCCGGAATCGAATGCGGGTCGCCGTGGGAAGGACACAGCCCTTATGGTGCGCGCGCTTAGACCGATGAGCCACCGGGTGCGTCCTCCTCTTACGATTCTTATGTTGCGGATCTACCCTCACAGGGAATCTGGATCAAATTGTAAGCTGCTGTGCTTATTACTTTTGGAAATACAGCCCTTACATTATTTTAAAGTTCAAGGTCAGTGTGCCAAGGTCAAATGGTCAAATCCACTAATGACTCTCACAATGCGCACCTATCCCTCAAAAAGAACCCACACACCAAATTTGAAGCTCCTGTGGCCAACACGTTCGGAGGTTTGACCAGGACAAATTATGGAGTCGCCGCCCATCCAAACGTCACAGAGCATAACAACACCCTATCAGCCCATAAAGGCTGTGGGGTAATAAGCAAAAATAAAAGAAATTAGTAAGGGGGCAAATACTTTGTCACAGCACTTCAAATTTTTAGCAATCAAATAGTATACAGTTTATGCAATTGAGGTGAGATGCTGGCAGAGCCCTGTATGGAAAATGAGACCATAGTCCTTATTGCTTAAATACGTTAAATACGTTGTATTTCAGCACGATCACCATTGATGGTCCTGGTGCACAGCTGATACCTGTGCTGCACAGGAGATTTTCTGCACGATAGTCAGGTGACGCTTGGGATAAAGTGATGATTGGCCGTCCACACTCTTCTGTCCAACTTGGCTACCTACAAACCCATCTGTGATCAGATCCCCTGGAGGAATCTCGCACAAATTTGGCTTGGGACTAATGCTGAATCATTCAAGATGGTGGTGTAGATCAATACATTAAGTACACAGCCCACGGTCCACAGCATTCTGAGGTCTGGAAAAGGGCTTTATAACGCTGGTCCTGGAATTTTTAAATGGACAACTCTGGACTGGAGGTCTTCTGATGACCTATTTTGGAATAGATTGACTTATATTACTATTATTCCTGTGAGTCTGAATGTAGAATGTGCCATTTTGTAGCAGAGCACACCACAAAATGGTTTCTCTTAGCTTGAAACAGTTTCCATCCTTGCAGTGTTTTACAGGGAAAAACAGGACCACAGCCCTTGCTTTAGGCAGTTTACAAAGAACTGGCTCATAATATTTCTTTTGCATGTCAGACAAAATTACATATACTCATGCAATAGACTGCTCATTTTTTCACTCACCAGGAATGCATATTCAGTTTGTGCTTTGCATGAATATTTAAATATGATCTGAATAACCGGGGAACTTGTTTCAGTGTTCAGAATTCCTGCTTAGTGCACTTCAGTTTTTCTTTTATACTACCACTGACTATAATGTTCAAAGTATGCTTGCTTTTCTCCGTCCATCCCAGATAAAACTCTGCTCAGGAACCTAGACCAAAGCAAATAATCTTGCTGCATATTTAAATTCCTAACATGCGTCGGTTATCGCTTTGTTAAGAGCATAGAGCTGCTGAGCTTGAGTTTTACCCTTCTGACCAAAACAAGGGCCTCCTCTTTTCCACGGGGGTTGAGCCCAGTCTGGCTTGTGTGCAGAAAACGTGCAAGAGCCAGGGGTCCTGCTGCCGCTCTCCACTTCAAACGCTGTAACCCGAGTCCCTTCGCAACTCCACAATAAATCAAATAAATCATGCGAGGGGGAGAAGCAGGCAGGCCAGCGCAGGGGGAAAGAAAACAAGCAATCAGCCCCGTGTGTGTGTGTGTGTGTGTGTGTGTGTGTGTGCGTGTGTGCGTGCCTGTGTAAGGGAGATGGGAGGGCCTTAAAGGCCCTGCTTTGAAAATTATTTTCTTGACACGCAGAGAAGCTGTGACATCATTTAGTCCGATATGCCACCATCGGAGACGGTCCGCGCCGAGATTTACATCACAGTGCATTCATTTCTCCTGACAAAGGAATACTGAGCGCAGAGGGGAGAGCAGTCAGACTCCCACTCGGATGGAATAATATACAGTATCTTCCCTGAAGGACGAAGCAGAACTGATGAGCACGATTGGACATTCAGTTAAAATACTTTCGCCATGCTGTCATGCGGCGATAAAACGAATCAGCTAAGAAAAAGCTAACATCTGGCTAATTTGATTTCGTGTTCCAAACAGACCATATCATATGATTACTGTAACATGTCCAATTTTAAATCCACTGTAATCCTTTTGAATGTGTAAGATTTGTGATTGATTTTATTTTCATTCTGTGAATTTCTGACTTCAACGCGAGCCATTACAGGGCAGTCTCCTGACATTTCACACCACGTTATGCTGTGGTAGCACTGTGCGCTGCCACTGCTGTGTTCCATGTGAACGACTATCATTCACGATGTCAGAAAACTTTCACTGTGACAGCATTTTGTTCCCGTGTTCATGTATGATTGCCCCTAAGTCGCCTAAATTTCAGAAATGTGCGAACGGGCTGCACATACATGTTGCAGATGTGGTCTCTCACCTCCTCAAAGTGAAAAAGTTAGTGACTCATTTTGAAAAGCCAGCATCTGCCTTCACTGTTCATAGTGTTTTACATCAGTTTCCAAAATGAATTACCCCTGAGCACTGGATATGGGGGTGACGAAAAATTATACTTCAACTCCCAAAAAGTAATTCGCTAGTGCGTACAAACTGCTTTTACTTAGTGTATGTTCAAGTATTTGTACAGTCTAAATCCTGCTGGTAGTCATTGATATGAAGGTGCCTATAACAATGTTTATAAGCTATATTCAATGACCAGTGCTAACCAGTGCCAGTAGCCATCCTGTTTCGCTCTGTGTTGCCGAGAGGAAGGTTGAGCAAGCAGACAGAGGGGTAATCATGGTAATTGGCTCCATATGTAAAGTTGTTATGAGTTCTATGAGTTATAGGAACCCTCTTTTTGAATACTGCAACTCCGCCATTTGCACTGAGGTGGTAATTTGTAACGCCAGAACTGAATGTGGCATCGTCTCTCTACTTTGTATCTCTATGCGACATACAGAGAGCATCATAATTCATAAAACAGTGGTACACTTTTTGTTATTTTGGTTCTGTTGGTCCAGTCAGTTACTGGATTTGAATCCACAGCTGGTTTGTCTGTTATAGCTCAATTGAAAGGTTATCATCTGTTATCAGTGTCATAAGTATGGGATACCAGTGGGTGGAGTGGGCAGTTAACACTGATTGATAGCACTGATCCAAAACAGATGATGTCCGTATATATAGCAAGAATTTCTGTGTAGGGATGAGGTCAGGTTGGTGGTTGGGTCAACAAAACAGCAGACTTTGCTACTAGAAACTGTTGTTCTGTTTCCGTTATAAACTGAAATTTTAAAGGAGGAGACAGCACATCGACAAAGTATATTCAGTGGAAAGTAAAATACTTGAAGTGTCTAAAATGCAGAGTTTTAATCATTTTAATTTGGTGGTGATCCCGTCTGACACATTTTTATACCAGCGAGTCTTCAAATTGGCTTCAATACCAGGGGGCAGACATCTTCGGGAACGTCACCTTTAAAAATGCTTAATAACCTTTATCCTCTCACAGTTTTCATCTCCCGATTAGCCACAGTTGCTCAGACTGATTGGTAAAGACCAATTTGATGTAATTGTTATGCATTGCACCACAAAATTATGAGGCACCTTCTGCGCATAAATGACAATGTAAAATATCAATATGCCTTTATAATTTCAGCATTCGTTAAGTGGCGCAGATTTGCGGAAATTAGTTTGCGTGGCTGCAGGAATCCATTTTTTTTTTTTAAATGTTGTCACGGCTAACGTGTGCTGTAAGGTTGCACAGCTGTGTGACAATCCCAAGGACGGTGAAAATAAATCGTCGGCCTGCTGATAAAACCTCTTATCTTCATAAGATAAACTTCACAGCAGTTTAATTTTGCATGTAAGAATGCAGTTGAGCTGTGTTCAGGTACACTATTTTTCTTCCAAGAATGTATCCAACTAATAATTTTCCAATGTCGTGAACATACAAGTTTTTATTTCTTATTTATTTCTGGCTTCATGCATGATTTCTCTGAATTCCTTTCTGAATTAGTTTTATGCTATGATAGAATTGTTATTTTGGGTGACTTTAACCTGCATTTCGAGAGGGTAGATGATTCTTCAACGTCCATCTTTACTAATCTTGTGGAGTCGAGAGGCTTCACTAAGAGTGTCATTGGCCCAACACATATTCATGGTCACACTTTAGACCTAATCTTAAACTTTGATGTTGAGATTGACAAGGTTGACATCCATTCACACAATCCCAGCTTATCGGACCATTTTCTTTTAACATCCTGTCTACAATTGGGCCGCCCTGTATTATCAGAAACTAGGATGTACTCAAGTCGTACTTTTACTGCCACAACGTCTTCACAATTCATTGAAGCACTAGCAACTCATCTTGATTATCCAGCCAGTCCCCTCTGTATTGACGAAATGGCAGATAAGTTTTCTAATGCTCGCCGTAGTACCCTCGATGTAGTTGCCCCAATCAAATTTAAAGAGGCTACTCAGAAGAAGAGACCAACCCCATGGTAAACTGACCAGACGCGGACTCTAAAGCATAAATCCAGTCAACTAGAACGCAAATGGTGCTCCACTAAACTCCAGGTATTCCGTTGTGCTTGGAAAGAGAGCCATGTTGTATAAAAGCATGCTTTGTCTGTTGCTAAGTCTTCTTATTTGGCAAATCTTATACAGGGAAATAAAAATGACCCTTGATTTTTGTTCAAAACAGTGGCCAAATTAACAAACAACCATGCTGCAAGTATCCCTCAAATTCCAGCCTCCTGAAGCAGTGATGATTTTTTAAAATTCTTCAGTGGCAAAATAATTGAGATTAGAGAAAATATCATTGCTTCCCTAGCAGTTGGTGAAGGCCTTAACTTAAAACCTCATGCTATGCATATAAACCAATTTGATTCATTCTCTCCCATATCCCTGAGCGAACTTGCCAAATTAGTCACAACTTCCAAATCAACAACTTGTCTCTTAGATCCCATCCCAAGTAAGTTACTGAAGGAACTACTGCCCATGCTTGGCAGTCCAATTCTGCACATAATCAATTCTTCCCTGATTTCAGGTTCGGTTCCAACTTCATTTAAGATGACTTAAATTAAGCCTCTATCCGAAAAAACAAATTTAGATCCAACAGTTTTGGCTAATTATAGGCTGATCTCAAACCTTCCATTTCTATCCAAGATCCTTGAGAAATGTGTAGCTCAACAGCTTACTTTCTTCCTGCAAGTTAATAAGGTATATGAGCTGTTTCAGTCTGGCTTTAGAAGACATCATAGCACTGAAACAGCCCTCACTGCAGTAATTAATCTACTTCTCGCCATGGACTATGGCCGCATCTCTGTCCTTGTCCTACTTGATCTAAGTGCTGCCTTTGAAACGATAGACCACTATATTCTTCTTCACAGGCTAGAAAATCTGGTTGGTATTTCTGGACTCGCCCTTTCATGGTTTAAGTCTTATCTTTCTGATAGATGTCAGTTTGTTAGATTAAATGGTCATTTTTCCGAGTATACAAAGGTGAACGTTGGAGTACCTCAAGGATCTATTCTGGACCCTCTGCTGTTTTCCTTATACATGCCTCCCCTTGGAAGCATCATAAGTAGATATGATGTGAAGTTTCACTGTTATGCAGATGACACACAGCTTTATATATCTTTGAAGCCAGGTGAAATTGATCCACTAACTAGATGAGAGATGAGTCTTAAAGCTGTTAATGCATGGATGACACAGAATTCTCTCTTTAAATCCAGATAAGACTGAAATATTGGTAATTGGTCCCAAATCGCTCAGGGACACATTCCTCAAGTTTTCCCACAACGTGAATGGACTCCGGGTTTCAGCTGTTGTCAAAACCCTTGGTGTCAAACTTGATTCAGAACTCTCTTTCCACTGTCATATTAATAACATCATGAAAGTAGCCTTCTTCCATTTTAGAAATATCTAAGCTGAGAAAAATGTTGTCTCTTCAGGACGTCGAAAAAATGGTTCATGCATTTGTGTCCTCTCTGCTGGATTACTGTAATGTTTTACTGTCAGGCTGCACCAGTTCTACCTAAATCGCATTCAATTAGTGCAGAATACTGCTTATAGGGTTCTGACCAGGACGAAGAAATATGACCACATTAGCCCAGTACTCAAAAATCTTCACTGGCAGCCTGTCAAATTTAGAATGGAATATAAAATTCTACTGCTTACCAACAAAGCCTTAAATGATTTGGCCCCAGAATATCTTAGTGCACTTCTCGTTCCTTACTCCCCTCCAAGATTACTTTGTTCACAAGGTGCTGGATATTTGAAAATTCCAAATATATCTAGAGTTACATTTGGAGGCAGAGCATTCTCCTACAAAGCCCCAATCCTGTGGAACAATCTCCCAACAAACATCCGGGCCTCAGACACAGTCTCTGTGTTCAAGAGTCGGCTGAAAACTTACCTTTTTAGTCAAGTCTATGATTAGTTCATGATTAGTTATGTATAAAAATTCACTAGGCTCTGGTGAGACTGACTAAAACCTAGTTTCTTGATGGGTTCACAAGATATTGGAAGCCAGAGTTAAGTAAATCCATGTGGAACCGGTGGCACTGAGCATGCATTAACGGTGCCAGTGGGGCTTGCGACAACCTTAGTCAACGGGGAGGTCCATATGGTACTAGTGTTTAGAAAATCAAAAGTGATCTAAAAGCCTGGTGTAAGTGTTGGGCCTCTGTGCTGCAGGAAGTGGATGGAGGGGTGTTGACTGTTTCCTGACCAGTCTGCTTATAATTTCTCACTTGGCACATGACACAGGACGGTTGTTTTATCCATTGCCACCCCTTTCTTCTGTGTCTCTTTCCGAGGATCTCTCCATTCACTACCCTGAGTCCTGGACCGTATGAGCCCTGTCCCTCACCATGAGCGCTGGCTGCTGCTGTCCTGCTGTCCCGATCCGGTCCTGGTCCAGTCCTGCACCATCCTCAACTTGCCACTTCCTGGAGCTACCGATGCCACTGTTCAGATGGACTTAAATTGAACTCTTTTGCCATTTCATTCCATTTTACTTTTTTGTTCTTATTTAGCTAGCCCGCGGAGGATGGGCTCCCCCACTATAGCCAGGTTCCTTCTGAGATTTCTTCCCACTGGGGAGTTTTTTCTCACCACTGTTTGAGGATTTTTCTCCCTTCTGCAAGTTTTTTGCCACATTTGCTGTAGTGTGGAATAGGCTGGGCACTGCCCTTTCATTATTTAAACTCTCACTATAAAGCGTCTTTGTGACAGTCTCTGTGAAAAGCGCTAGACAAAATGAATTGAATTGAATATTTCTTATCCAATTGGAGATACAATTTTTTATCAGCAGGCCGACGAAATGCTGCAAAGTCAGCAAAAGTTTTGGATTTACAATGCCATATCAATTATATAAATGTCGGCAATAGGAATTCACATTTCATTACCATTCCTAATTATAGGTCGTGTATTGGTCTTGGTCGCTCAGTCAATAAATTGTTTGATTGTTAATCAGGCCAGCTTAAAGGGGACGTATTATGCTGATCTTTTTATAAATATTAGTAATGTTATAATGTTGGTGGTCCATACCCAACCTCTGAAAAGTTTCTAAGCATAAGATACAGAGGTTTTGCCGTAATCCAAGAACGTGATTCCATGAACGTAATTTCCACTCTGAACAGCTCCTCCCAAGATCTTTGCGATATCTGGGCAAAACCTGGCATCAGGTTATGCCGTCCAATTAGTACAGACCTAGCCAGAGCCAATCACGGTGCTGGACCTGCCCATACCGGAAACTATTCTAGCAGGCACTAACAACGGCAGATCATACTATGCCTTAGTAGCATGTACAGTTTTGGAAATACAAAAGAAGAACCGCAGATCATTTGACGTGCAGTTTTGTCAGTATCTCTCCCAAAGCTGCTTGTCCGTTTACTTTTGGACATGAAGAAAAACACCTATTTCTCTTCCAAAAGAGAATGCCACCAGAAATCAGGGGGTAACTCTTTTTGTTTGCTGGCAGCAAACAGCCACGGCCAAAGGGAACATTAGCTGTTTGTGCTCAACATTTCACCAAAGCCAGCTTTGTCAATAAAGGATAATTTGACACTGGATAAGCGTTTTCAGCCGCTTCCCAAACCTGAAGCAGTTGTATCGATCAAGTGCTCGGAGCCACAAGCTGTAAGTAACAATATAACAGCAAATAATATAGCAGCAAATAATGTAAGTGAAGCTAACGTGTTACGGGTGGCTAGCAAGACCGCTAGCGATAGTTAGCACTAACAACTGGCCTCAAACACAGGCTCATATCTAGCTTATCACAGTAAAATATCTGAAGATAAAGCCTGTATCGGTCGCAACTGTCCATGCCTCAGACACAGAAGCTGTAAGTTGCTTTTACTGCATAAGCCAACCTGACATGATGGCCTGTTGAATGTGGCTGTAGCACAGCGACTAACGTAGCCAAGTTACTGTTGCTAATGTTTGTGTCCTAAATATGCAAGAGTAATATCAGAGGAAATTCTACAGAAGGTGTGTGAGCATAAACCTCATTTGAAGCTAACTTTTAACACTTGTTAGTAATTTGGATGCTTGGTACAACTGTCCACAATAGCGGAACTTGCTGTCTGTAAAACCTGTATTGCAATGGTTTGTCTCTGTTGTAATGACCGCTCACTTACCAGCTACTGTGTGTCAGTTTGCGTGCCGCCATGCTAATTAAAAATGCTCCCGGTAAACTTATATGCAGTAATTCTGATCGGTATGCCTGTGTTACTTTGGTAAGCATCAATGTAGCAGTGTCATCATAACGTTGCCCGATTGTAGCCACTACAGTTGAAGTGGCTGCTTGTGATCGCTTTACTTATCCATGACCGTGATCAGCCGGATACTTCACAAATATCTGGACAAGCTCTGATTCTACCGTGAAAGCAATAGCCAAACACAGAAGCTCTAATGTGTCTGGTATAACAAAGGATTTCTCTGGACTACCATGACGTAATGTCATCCCCCTTTAGAAATTGTTGTGGGTAATATAAAAGCAAGAAAACAGGGCTGTAGCCAGGGGGGGTGCGAATACACGTCCCTTTTTGACTGCAATTAGTAGATCTCAAACATTTTACTTTTATGACGTGTTTACCGATTATCGTAATCGGCAAAGACAGGGTTTCTCTCTTCTGCTGGCATTCTGCAGTTAAATAGGCAATAAAAAGCCTGCATCTCAAGCTATTTGCTTGAGAGTGGACAGGTTTGCAATTTTAAACAACTTTGTTTTAAATACAGCAAATACGCGTCCGGATGAATGATTGTCGTCTTACCTAATCGGGGAGAACAAGCAGCACCTGTTAAGTGTGGGTTGCTCTCAGAGTGAACCTTCTGTTAATTATGAAAATGACTGAGAACAGGTCAGGACTAATAATTGTTTTAAATGGAAGTTTTGTGCAACTCTGTTCTTTTTCCGCAACTGTACTGAATTCAGCCCATGATTTAATCGCTGTTAGAAAGCATATGAAGAGAAACAGTGTCTTCGTTTCCCAATTACGATAATCGGTAAACGTGTCATAAAAGGAAAATGATTAAGATCTACTAATTGCAGTCAAAAGGGGACGTGTATTCGCACCCCCCCTGGCTACAACCCTGGAAAAAGCAGAGATTAAATTGGAAATTCTTTCCTGTAGAAGTGATTGATTCGCTAGCTCCACATAAGCAACTTGTACGCGTTGACGGAACTTACAGGCTGCAAAACCTGATTTATGTTAATAACATAACCGAGCTCTTTCTAGCTGTCGCATACTATCCATAAAGCCGCTTTCACACCGGACGCGAAATGAAATTTTTCGCGCGACAGATTACATTCAAACTCAATGCAAAGACCCGAATACGCAAGTTATGGGCATGTCAAGCCGCTTTCACACCGGACGCAAAACAAATTTTACGCGCGACAGATTAGCTACATTCAAAGTCAATGCAAAGACGCAAATACACGCGTTATGGGTGCGTTAAGCAGCTTTCACATCAGACGCGAAACAAATTTTTCACGCGACAGATTAGCTACATTAAAAGTCAATGTAAAGATGCGAATACACGCGTTATGGGCGGTTTAAGCAGCTTTCTCACCGGATGCAAAACGAATTCACACCGGACGCGAGTGATTACATTCAAAGTAAATGCAAAGACAATGCATTGACTTTGAATGTAATCTGTGGCGCGAAAAATTAATTTCGCATCCGGAGTGAAAGCGGCTTATCGCGTCCATTTTCAAGGAGCAAAAGCAAGTCATTACGACGCAATAAGTACCCATTACCACAGGCAATTTCTGAAAAGGCTGTTTAGCCTGGAGCTATCGCCCCTTCATCATACACCAGCACAGAAGCTGTTCGTTACTCCATGCCAGCGACACACCACAGCTATGCACACAAACCAGCAGGTCCTTATAGTACACACAGAAGCAGTCCATAGGTTGTTGGTCCACTTTTAGCTGCTCCTCACTGTCCATGTTTCCCTCTAAACTCAGACCCACCGGATTTCTTCGGTCTCCGGTCTACATTTGGGTTTTTCGACCCGTTCTACAAATGTGTCTATATGGGGTGGATTCTAGCTTTCCCTGCATCCTAGCTGTAGGGTAGACAAACCAGTGTACTCACCATAGTAGCCGTGGGTAGACAGCAAATTCGAGCTTGAGCTGCCAGACATTCGCACTACGTCCTCCACTTTCGCCGTTGTGTTTATTAGAACAAGTTAATTTCATTAGATCTATACACAGGTACTGCGTTTGATTGCAGAATATGCCGGTCAATTCCTTCGGGAGATGTGTCGCAGTTTTTCTCTTTTTTCCGGATCCGGAAAACTGCGTTCTGCTGCCTCGTCCCACCTAGATCCGCCCTCCACAGAGCTGGCCAGTCAGAAGAAAGTGGGCACATGTGGAGTGGGGGCCATAGCGGATGAGCCACCCCAATGAGGCGTTTCAGGCTCAGACTGCTGTGGACTACAAATGGGGTTTTTTGAGGATGGCAGTATGAGCTAAATAAGGACCCTGTTTTGGACTTAGAACAATCAGAAGTATTCTTACTCAGGAGCCCAAAATCAAAATATAACCTTGGAAAAATAGCAAAATATACTCAGCAACAAAAGTTTCTGTGACACCAATATTGTTAATTATTTTTCATAACGCAATTATGAAATTGTCATACATGGTGATATCAGACTGAAACAGTACACGTAAACACAACATTGAAATGGAAATCATGAAAATGCGAGAAAATGACTTTGCACGTGAAAATGTGCGTAAATCATGCTTGTGGATGGCAATAAAAGAGGAGAATTTTTGGAATGTTCACATTGTGCCTGATGAACGACGGAAGCATCACTTATCGAAAACACAGCCATTTCGGATCAGGAACTCTATCCTCTAAATGCCAAGACTGTCTGAAAATGATCGGTGGAGGGCCATTGGGATGATTGAATCCGGAACCTCGCAGAGGGAAGTTGCTCATCGCCTGAATGTCCACCGAAACACCATTTGGAACTTATGGCAGTGTCATCAGCAGACAAGACATGTCAGAGACCGTCCTCGCAGCGGCCGTCCACGAGTAACCACTCCCAGACAGGACAACTGGATTCGAACAACCCATCTCCGAAATCGATTCCAACCTGCAACCATAACTGCAAGAACGATACCTAGTTTGAGGCGACTGTCTGAACAGACAATCCGTCGCCGTCTCCGTCATTTTGGCATTGTCCCACGTCGGCCAGCAAGACGTCCAATACTCACAGTACAACACCGACGACTGCATCTACAGTGGGCACAACAACATCGACGGTGGATCCAACGTCAGTGGGATCTTGTACTCTTCACTGATGAATCAAGATTCATGCTTAACCGATGTGATGGTCGTTTACGTGTATACCGTCGACGTGGAGAACGTTATGCCAACAACTGTGTTCAGGAATTTGATCGTTTTGGAGGTGGTAGTGTCATGATTTGGGGAGGGATCACGGCTAGAAACAGAACAGATTTGCTTGTTATTGATGGAAATCTGACAGGTCAAAGATATCGCGATGAAGTGCTACGGCCATTGGTGGTACCGTTTTTGATGCAACATGGTCCCGGAATAACGCTGCAACATGATACCGCCAGACCACACGTTGCAAGGATTGTACAGCAGTATCTGATGCAACAACATGTCAATGTCCTGCCATGGCCAGCCAGATCCCCAGACATGTCCCCAATCGAGCATCTTTGGGACGAGATGGATCGACGTTTGCGGCGGTTGGATAACCCGCCAGCTACACTCCAGGAATTGCGACAACGTCTACGTCAGATTTGGAATGACATCCCACAGCAATTTCTGGCACATCTGATTCGGTCCATGCGCCGGAGATGCGTTGCTTGCATCATGGCACGAGGAAGTCACACCCGGTATTGAAGTGTGAAGGTCACAATTGGTTAGACGTCAGACAAGTGCTTCATGACGCATGAAAATGACATTTTTCGTTTTGAGTGACGTTGGCACTGAAAAGTCAGTGTTTCTCCTGTTAAATAAACATATTGATTGCATTGAGATCTTTGCGTGTCATTTATAACATACACATAAATGGTGTCACAAAAACTTTTGTTGCTGAGTATAGTTCCTCTTTAATTAAAAACACCTTGCTGGCAGCCAAGCCGTAAAGTGAGAGCTTACTGAAGGCCCTTTGAACTACTCTATGGCCCAGATGAAAGGAAAGAGAACAACTGACATCACGTAAGAGAATAACTGACACACAAGCACCGTTTTTCCATGCGTCATAAAGTATGTGAAACTTAAAGGAGCCATTTGTAAGAAATGTATGTAGATTAATCACAAAAATTGCCCTGATATATCACCAGACATTACGGAATGATGCTAATTTTAAATACTTATATCACTGATAACAGTAGTCTAGCCGGAATATTCTCATTACAAAAGCAAAGTTGCAGCCCACAACTAATATTGATGTTGTTATTTTGTGTTTTAGCCCGTTGCAACCACCCTCCACCTATCTCTCAATCACGAAATCAGTAGCATTCTGAGCTGCAGCTACCAGCGTTTCGGAACACAAATGTCTGACATTACTAAACCTAAAAGGCCTCGTTATGATTCCGAAATACATCGTGACAAAATCAGAAAAAAAACAAGGATCTGTATAGGACATGCCTTTGAAAGATGGAGAAGGCTGAAAGCGGAGAAGAAATTGAAGATCGCCGCCAAAGTTGCTAATTTTCTCCTGGACAGGTAAGATTCAGCTACGTTTGGCTAACTTAATTCTATTTAATGTAGGCATGGACATTTCAAATATCCTCTACAGTCGAAAAACGTTATGCATGTTCGTTCATGGTACGTTAGTGCATATGCAGGTGCATCATTGAATTGACTCGGAAACAAATTGTTTGGGACATTAATACCGCGACTCGTCATTGCTAACATTAGCAATGCATTAATGGAGTCTGTTTCTCTGGCATTATGCTGAGACGCTGTGGAAACTGTTCCAACATTAGCACAGCCATTATGGCAATATAAATTTAATTGAGACAGTACATCGGTCAAATGAGTCCTTGTTGTAGACGTTCTTGCTGGATCCGGCAACCTAGCTGGCGACCTCTTGTCTGGGGGAGAGGAGGAGGTGATACTGCGCTCTGCACTATTTTGAATGTGACTGCACTACCAGATTTGGCCACTAACTTACATACTAATCCTTTAAGTGTAAAAAACATGAAATGAAGCATGTTCCAAACCACACGAGTAAAATGCGGATCAGTTCTACTTAAATACGCACCACACTGAGGTGAACAACGTAAAAAAAAGCTTTTGATTTAAGTATGAAAATGAAAAACCTCAAAGCATCATCCAGGACAGAAGAAATTGCCACGCCCGTGCCAATGTTACACACAAGCATGTGAAGGATCCTCAACTTTGCTGCAGTCATTGAAAATGTTCACCAATCTCTTATATTCCTACCATTCCAACTGTCAATTACAAGGGAGAAGGGCGTCGTCCAGTAACTGCCGATGTTGTCCAGCCTCAAAGACCAAGCCCTTCTTGATAATTGCAGCTCCCAGATGAAGTCAGGGCTATAATAGATTTGGCCTCATCACGCGTCTGCTGCTGCCGTAGAGATTTCCTTGCGGACGCTCCACAGGCCACAAATTTAAAGCTATTTCTTTTATATTCGATACTTATATGGGCAGTGGATAGGACAGTGCTTATTGATTTTGGTATCCATGGTAACAAAATTCACTAAATAATTGACAATTTTGTTGAAAAATTAGCTAAAATGAATTGAGAGTGCAAACCTCCACCAATGTTGCGCAGTTGACATACTGTTAGACTGGTCGCAGTCAAAATCAATAGGGTCCATCACTGATGTAATAGCGACCCACCCACAAAGTTTCAGAGACATTCACTCATATCTTTTTAGTTATCCTGTACACAAACAGACAGACAAATAGACAAACCAATGGCAGCAAAAACATAACCTCCTTGGCAGACGTAAAAATGTTCGTGATCACGCCCCGGTGGCTCATCTGTCTAAGCGGGCGTACCATAAAGGCCTTGGCCTTCCCGCAGTGACCTGGATTCGACTCCGGCTCAGGTCATTTGCTGCATGTCTGCCCCCATTCTTCTCCCGGACTTTCCTGTCTCTCTACACTGTACAACTGTTAAATAAAGGAAAAAAATTCCCCCCAAAAAAATCTTTAAAAAAAAAGATGTCCGCGCCAATTTTGCGCACACTTCAATAGGTTTTTTCAGAAGGAGCACGAGAAGATAGATTTGGGCCCCACTATGAAATAGCTATGCCTCTAATGGCACACAACAGCAGTTCAATCAAATGGTAATCGAATTGGTGGATTCAATAAGGGCCCAACTACTTGTTGAAAATGTATGGAGTTGGGCCCTAACTGAATTCTCCCATTCAGATGTTGAAATGAGTGGAAGCCAATTGACAGGCATTTTTGAAAGGCAGTTGCAATGGGTACGGCAGTTTTCCAATGCAATGCACTTCCCCAGACTCTCTATAAGCAGGTAGTCTGGCACGCCTCCTTCGCTAGAGTGTCTGTTTGTAGCTAGGCACTATAGCCGAAGATATTTGCAGTCAGGTTTTGTTTGACTTTCTATCTTCCTCTTATCGGAGTTTCGTCTCCCTCTTTCTATCTATCTTTGCTTCTGTTGTTAGGAATACTATACGTCCTTTGGAAGCGCGAATGCTTTCGTTTGGTCTGCATTATTCTCTGTGTTTGTACTGTGTCCGTGCTACTCTCTTTCTCTCTGGTCGTTGCACCTGGCCTCCGAATGCTACCGGCCATTACAACATTGTGCGTTCTTTTAAGCTTTCATGCTGTTTACAGGGCAGAAACAGACTCTTGTGCATTAATTTTAAAAGGCACATATGGACTGACAGATGACTTACCAAACTTTGCATTCTGATTGGTCTCCTTTTAAAAAAGAAAGAAAGAAAGGAAGCATCTTTTGCTGAAACTGAACTGTATTAATTTTCAGACCAGTATTATCCATATAGGTTTAAGTAGAACTTTGCAGACAGGTTCTTATAAAGGATGATTCCAGAAAGAAAAGTGATGCAGGCTCTGGATGTCTCAGACATTTCAATATCTTTAGTTTTGGGATACTGGTATGGGGGTCTCCCCTCATGAGACAATGGCAAACCACAATGTATCATAAAACATTATGTGCGGAAATAATTCTACATTTAACAGAGTTCATTCAGATTTCAAGAGGTTTCTTGTCAGAATACAGTATTACCTAAGATGCTCTGTGCAGTGAAAGGATGTTTTAATTTTTCTCCAGTTTGAGCATCTATATCTAGAAATCACGAGTAATTTTTGAGGTGAGGTTATCCGGGAGAAGTTCTGAAGCATTTCTGTTATTCCCAAAAAGTGATGTTGTTACAGCACTACAAAATCTCATGAGAGATCCCACTCCAACACAGATGAACAACAGTACAGTAAAGTGATATTGCTATTCTGACTCAATAATTTAACCAATTGTGTGGTTAAGCTGCGTCAGAAATACTGTAAACGAATATCAGCTGTAAATTCACTGATTTTCGGTGCTCTGCTCAATTAAAAAAGCATTCTGACTCCACAGAGCGAGCATGGGGTTCCTGGCCCACATGGTTCCATTTATTTTTCGAAGCCTGCGTCGCACCTGCTTTTTGATAAATCAAAACCCTGCGCTTTCTTAACACAAACCAGCTTTCACAGTCCTTTGAAGTGCATTTTTCTTGCGCACTCTGACTCCCTGATGGAGGGAGAGAGAGACTGAGAGAGGAAGAAAGAGTGAGAGTACATGAGCATGTACTGTCATAACACCGTGCTAATTGTAGCCCCCGGAAAAACTCGGTCGGCTACTATGGACTCATGTTTACATATTGTCTCCGCTGCCGCCACGTCCGCAGACACTTCCTTTTGGAGGCTGTACAGGTTGTAATTTTTGACCGATTACTTACATATTTGGTAAAGACTTGTGTTATACTTAGTTTATGACACCTATTGATTATGGTTGCCGTGGCCACAGTATTGGTCGAATAATGTGCTAATTTGTGCTGAAACATAGAGATTTCCTTGTGGGCGCAGTAAAGGCTGGAGAGGCGAACTTTCAAGGGCTACACCAATGCAGTCGCCGCCGAGTTTCATTTATCGTTCAGTATTTGCGAAGTATAAGTAAATCCACTACTTGACGTAATTACGCAATGGGCGCAGTAAATCTTATATAGTGAACAAACCCAAAAGCTTTTGTTTCAACTCCAGTTCCCTTCCATTGTGTTACATTTGCAGCAACCGTCACCTCATATGACTATTCCAACCATATTATTAAGTCAGCAGAAGAGCCATAAAGTACAGATTCTGTTTTGGGGACAGTTTATCTGTGAGTGATTAACATTGTTCATTTCCCTGTGAGATTAATTTCAGAGCTCTCCGTACAAAGGAAGTGACACATATATCCTTGTGTGATTGCTGGCAGCTGTCTTCCGCTATTCAAGGGGGAAAAAAATCATCATCTTGACTCAGTGCTTGTATCTTTTGCGTGCTAACTGAAGTATTAGCCTTTCAAGATCTAAATGTGGGGAAAATTAGATTAAATTAAAATCATTGAAATTATTCCACATCTTGTGAAATAACTGAATCTAGTAATTCCTCAATATTTGTCCACAGATTTTTGACTGTTTTTAGTCCTTTGTCATCTTGACTGCTGGAATTTAGTTTTTTCAGGTAATATTACCTCAAATATATATCTATTGTTATGCCCTTATAAGCCCATTTAAATCTGCCCATCAAAGTGGTTTTGAGATGTGAATGTCACAGGTCACAAATGAAAACCTGTACTTGTCCTCACTGAAATCTTCTACTAGTTTATGGCCTGCTAGTAAAATGTATTATTTGTATATTCTGAGCTGCTTCAAACACATCTACCATTTCTCCATGTTCTTTAATTAATCATCGTTATTTTGCCCTGTGGTATACCTGCTGCAGTGGTGTAAAAATGGTCACAGCACACAGTGTAGTAAATGGCAACAGTGAAAAATTGATGTTTAGCCGTTTTTCTATTGATGAATCAGATCACGGTTGGATTTAGCTGGGAGTGGCTTGGCTGGCGTTCACATCTGCTGCAACAGTAGACTGTGTTCATCGATGAGAGGACAGTGATCTTCGCTAAACATTTTTCCTCACATTTTTTAAATTGAGGCAGGGGGGAGCGCTGCTGTGGGCACAGTTCCAGTCGGGTGTCTTCAGTGTGGGGTTTGCGTGTCCTTCCTGAGTTTGTATTACTTCCGTCTGGGTGCTCTGGATTACTTTAGTATCCTACAGCGGTCCAAAGACATGCATGTCAGGCTAACTGGAGACGCTGCATTGCATGTATATGCCCGTTTCCACCGAAGAAGTTCCTGGTAGTATTTGGGGGGCAGGAACTACTACAGGGACATCCCTCTCACTCGGCCCTCTCAACTGCTGTGTTTTAAAAGTAGGAGGCCTCCTTTTAAAAATGTGACCCCTCGTCGTCTGCTGAGTTTTAAAAATGCCAGACATTTTGTTGCTTTCTGTGGATGTTACATCCCTCTCTGAGTAAATCCAATCAGCGCCAAGTGAACCCCAAGCCCCACCCAGGAGTTTCTCGGAGCTGTTCAGAGTACTTACTCTGAGGCAGGGACTTCTTCTGTAAAAGTTCCGGCACTCTGTCCTTCGGGGGTGGTTCCAGCGCTGGAGACACGCAACAATGGCCCCGGCCCCGTAAAATTACCCTGAAGTTTCTGCAGTGGAAACGGGCCTCATGAGTGTGTGTGTGTGTGTGTGTGTGTGTGTGTGTGCTCTGCAGTTGATTGGGGAAGGTGTGTCAGTGCCTTTTGCCCATTGTTAGCTGGGATAGGCTCTATCTCCTCCGCAACCGTATTGAGCAGGAAGGAATAGAAAAAAAGGGTGGATACATTCCCCCAAAATATATTAACTCACTCATTAAAAATCTACCACAAATTGAAAGTCAACAATTTTCTGCTATTCTAGTTTATTCAGATGGTACTCATGGGAAAATGTGTCAACCTCCTAGCCTGTACTCACTGCATATAAAGCAGGGCTTTCCAAACTTGGTCCTGGGGACCTACCGTATTTGTGAGTTTTTGTTCCAGCCACACAAACAATCCCAGCATTAAAAAGCTGTTAATTGTTTAAAATTAATTGCTTTTCTGGCTAGAAAGCTGTTTCACTCTCGTAAACTGCTTTGACAACAATGGCTATACATGCCATGATGTTTAAAAGCAACGATGATAAAGCCCTGCTAAGCTGTGCAAGATGGCCAACTCTCGCACAGTTCCGTAGTACAAGCATCAGCTCAGTAAGCAAAATATTTTAGCAGGCAAGATGTGCGTTTAGCCTCTCTCTTCCAGTTACCTCTCTGAGATGTTATTTAGAAAGAGAATGCATGGTACAGTTGATTCTACATTCTCAAGAGTCACAATTTTCCTCTTTTTTCATGCAATAAAAGTATTCTGTATGATGAAGTCAATTTTAATATGCAGCTCTCCAGCAATAGTCTGAGTAGCTATTTCTAACATAATGTGACTTGAAAGTGTAAATAATCCATGCGAGTATGGGTAGGGCTATGAAGAAAAAATGAGCAACTCATTAAAATTCTGGGATTGCATTTGTGGCTGGAACAAAAACCAGCGGAGACACTGAGTCCCCAGGACCGAGTTTGGGATCCTCTGGAATAAAGGATGTATTATGTGAGCTGAGTGGACTAGTCTGAATAAGAGAGCCACATCAGGTCATGTACGATGCAAATGCACGGAGAAATAGCCGAATAAATTAACATTTATGACTTCCCAATCAACGCAGCCGTGTTTCTTTTCATTTAGTTTTCTGCAACTGTTCCCTCAATGTGCTTTCAATTACATTCTCCAGAGAACGATTTTTTTCCCGAGTGCGCGCACACGCTGGTGCGACGTCACGGCAGACTGCATGTGCAGCTGGGATTGCGACTTCATTCTGCAATGAGAGAGCGGAGCTGAATTGTGCAACTCCAAGGTAGAGGTATCACTGTATGCCTTACATCTCACGATCCGGGAATCTTCAGGAGAATATGATGATTATATTACGCATGATTTTTCTTGACTGGAAAAAACTGACGGTTCCACTTCGGTAACCTTGTGAAGAAGCGAAACCCAGGTTATTGGGTTTTTTTTCCCTAACAATTACATTTTCAAGTAACTCCACCCTGGAACTATTTTGCACCGATATCCACAAAGTAAGTACCCTACTTTGAATGGCACACATCAATGCACGAGTGAACTTACTGCAACTGCGGCTTATTTTATGTATGATATGAGTCGCTTAGGCTGCATTTGATCAGGATCAGTCATTTTCTTGAAAGTGAAATGAACCCACCTGCGCTGAATATAAAGTTGGCTGCTGAAATGTTGGAAATGCTGGAAGTTACTTTTTGGCCAACAATCTGTGTTTAGAGTTGCAGTGAACTACGTGTTAGTTTTATGATACGCGTTTTACATATGATGATAGTAAGACTTCTAATATTCGTTCCGCCTGGGCTACTTGTCTAGAGCTCGGATACTTAAATGTTGCCATGCAATCTGTCATATAATTCCTCGGGTGAAAGAAAAGACGTGGCATTTCAGTTCATGGGGAATGTTTTCA
Organism: Gymnothorax reevesii; assembly: GCA_029721435.1. Classification (NCBI taxonomy): domain Eukaryota; kingdom Metazoa; phylum Chordata; class Actinopteri; order Anguilliformes; family Muraenidae; genus Gymnothorax; species Gymnothorax reevesii. Next base: position 85,658,126 of record CM056583.1, read on the forward strand.
GATGTAAGCTGCTTTCACACTGGACGCGAAACGAATTTTTCGCACGACGGATTACACTGAAAGTCAACCTTTGCATTGACTTTGAATATAATCGCAATATATGTATGCTTGACATCATAAGTTCTCCTGTGTTCAGAAAGGGTCTGGCGTGCGTGCGTGTGAATTCAAATGAACTACACCATTACGAATTATCATTTTATTTTTCACAAACTTTTAAGCGACGTATATACGTGTCTAAGGCAGAAGTTGCTGACTTTCCTGTATTTTGGCTTTGAGTCTTAATTACCTTGGCAAGATTCACCGGTCATTTTGAGTATTGGTCTGCTAGTTTTTTATTATTATTATTATTATTATTATTAATTTCCGTTCGATTTTGTGATTTTGTTTTTAATGCACACACGCATACACACGTGCATAAAATCTTTATCACACATAACGCATCCACTCTCTAATAGTCTCTCTCTCTCACTCACTCTCTCTCACTCACGCAGACACACACACATTCTCAGTAATTGTGGCATTCTTGCCATGGCGGTTTGCTGGTCCATGTCTATGAAACTGGCCTGCCGAGACCAATAGTCCTTGAACTTTCCTGTTGCTTTGGCAGTTTCTCAGTGGGCACGGCTCAGTGGTTACCTTACTAAGGAATTTTATTCACCAGTTTTCCTTGGAAACGTTACATGCCTTACTCTGAAATGTAGACAGTTTGTGAACATTGTAGATTTTTAATAGAATAATCATCTATTATTTTTATCTGTATAGATTGTACTGCTGCATTTGTCGGACATTGATTAAGGTACAATATATTTATGGTTCTGTTGCATTTTGTATTATGGTGTAACAGCAGTCATATCATTTTGAGGGGGGTCTTCGAAAGTTTGACTTAGTGGGTAATTATGCATTTATGATTCATTTTTGGGTCATATCTCCAGTGGTAACATATTTTGGGGAAAAAAGTATGCAGACTTGTAAATTTGCTGAGGATAAATAATCTAGCCATGTGGAAGCAGAGAGTGATCAGGAACGATTCATTAGAGGCAGACATCTGTACACTCCTGTTACATTCTTATCGTCTAAAACGTAACAGTCCAATTGCAATAACCAGTCAAGCCAATTGAAGACTATAGCAGTTTCAAAGGGGCTTATTGTATTACTGTCTAAATTCACCATACTCCCAAAATTGGTCTGTGGCTTAAAAATGAGCATTTTTGGGGTTAAATATTTCTAAAAGGACAACTGTTTGTAGATTTTTTTTTTCAGTTACCTTCATTCTACATAGGAAAGTTATCTAGCAAATAAATGTGAAGCTCATATTTTCGTAGATGTTATAATTCATCAGTATCACACAACAAGCAGAAAAAAAGCTAAGCGGGCCTGTGATGCAGTTTCTTTGAGTTGGCACAGAATGGCCCATTACATAACAGGAGCTATTTGTCTCATCATTCATCAAGGCATACAATAAGGGACAATGAACATAATTATTTGAGGAAAAATATCAGCATTGACAACAGCGTTAGTCCCGCCTGTGGCGCTGACCGGCCAATCATTAGCCCCACCCCCCCACCAGATCAAAGGTCTGGTGCAAAACAACATCATTTATAAGCCTAGTTACTAAATTTCCGCTGTTTTATGAGCTACAGGATTTTAAAATCTTCAAAAGATATACTGATGTTTTATGACATCATTAATGTGGACTGGAAAATGCCAGATAACTTTCTGATGCAAAGAACACTGACGCCAGCAGAAAACAAACTGGCCTTGATTCTGCTGATTAGTCTTTGCGGCTGTTCAAATGAATGTTCGATTGCTAATTAGGAAAAGTAATTGGGATCCAATAAGTATTCATAAGGAGAGGCTTCTGAAAAGCTTTTATGCCTCAGAGGTCGGGTCACTGAAACTCCTGAGTTATCACACTCGTTAAGTGTTTGGGCTCTGAAGGGTCCAGTTTATCAAGTGGAATTTTCCCCCATTCTGCCATTATGCACCTCATAAGCTGCGCTATGGTACTGGGCCTTGTATGGCGTATACTTTGATTCAGAATGCGCTATACACTCTCACTTACCAACAGATCAGGACTGCAGGCTGGCCAATCAAGCACCTGTACTCTCTTCTGACACAGCCATATATCTCTAATCTACGCAGAATGTAGTTTGACGTTATCTTGGTTGAAAATGGATGGATGTCCCTGGGACTGACGATGTCCAGCTGGCAGCATATATTGCATAAAATTTGCACACACTTTATGCAATAATGATGCCCTCGCCAATGTGCAAGTCACCCATGCCACGTGCATTTAGACACCCCCATAGCATGACAGGTGCAGAAATTAAGACCTGAAAGCGCATAACAGCCTGGATTGTCCAGTGAATTAGGTGGTGCTTTTTTATTGTGCTGTTGTATTGTGTGGTCTGATAAAGGCCGAGCCTTTGTTGTGATATCCATTACAGTTACATTACATCTCATAATAGACCTGGGGTGGGTTATGCATAATCAGTGCGATTACGATTATGATGATCACGAGACATTTTCTAAAGATCACGAGTACGATTACAGTCCTCCAGAAATCTATGATTACGAGTATGATTAAATGGGTTTAGAATGTACGATTACGATTACAATTACAAGGTAGATTACAATCATGATTACAACTGGTTAGACTAAGGTTTCTTTGTGGAGATATCTTTATAATGGTACAGGGATGTTGATGCATATATATTTATAAAATAGTATGTGAAATGATTAAACATTGTTTTTGTATTGTAGAATTACTTGTGAAATAATAACTACTTGTACAACAACAAATATTAACAACAGTCCCTGCAAAATTAGAGATTACGATTACGGGCCCATCGAAATTAGTGATTACACAATCCAACCCAGGGTCTGTCTCTTAAGACAGTGACATCTGAAGGCTGTCATATTCAGAAGTGGGATTCCCTCTTGCCCTTTGCTCTATATGAATAAAGTCCGCCCTCTTCTGGCACCCTCTTCAAGAGGGTGATATGCCCAAAATTTGTCTTTGACAAACGTTGTACTCAAAGTGATGGATATAAAGCTTGCGCATCTGTTTTGAAATTGGTGAGTCTCAACCCATTTTGCTTATCTTTTGAAGGCTCTTTTTATGAGATAACATGATTATCTTATCTGCTGAGCATCATCTATTTCAAATGATCACCTTCTTATTTCAACTTGTCACATCATTATTAGTCCTAAAATACCCCTGTGCCAACTTTTTTAGAGTTGCAGTTCTCAGACGTGTATCAATACTTATATAAGCAATTTCATTGATGAGTTAATCCTTTTGCGATGAAGCAATTAATGCGTCCCCCTATGAGGGGTGAGTGTAACTCACCACCGTAGTAATATCCAAAGTATACCGTATGTGTACAAACAAAAAAAAGATATTCCACCATCAGGAAAAAGCAGCAATAATGCGATTCTACCATAATCAAGTCACTGGGGTGTTAGCACAATAAAATTGTGTAAACATAGACATTTGATTTCATTGAATGCGATATAAATACTCTATAACGGGTCGCTCCTCAGAGCAATATGCCTCCATATTCAGTATTATTAGCAAAGGCTAATGGTTGGGGATAATAACTGATGCAACCAACTAAGATGAAACAGCATCATAATAATAGCAACAGTGTAAAACAGAAACACCGAATGACGGACTGAAATATTCCAAATAATATAAGTTCCTCATCGAGGACAAAGACTGTCTTGATAATATAGGCATCCTCTTCCAGAGGATCAATACTGTTAGGCTCAGAAAACCCACCAGTTGTGTCCCCATTTGGACTTATGAGCAGTGGCTATGTCTGTAAGATGGTTTTACAGTTTTTCCATCTAGTAAAAGTAACGAAAACACTCTTTAGGCTGCAAATGGTAGCATTTCTTTCATTGCGTGCCAGTAATTCAAACGTGCGAAGATGATACATAACATGCTGTTATGCAGGGACTTGCATACAGTTGTCAGAGGCCAAATCAATTTCCTTCAATTACTGTGGTAAGTTCGACCTGCTCATCTCTCGTAAATACAACCCTTGACAATCAATAGATAATTGCCAGGAAAGTGTCATGTGGGCGTGGACTATAGCTGTACTTCATGAAGTACAAAGCAAGCAAGCAGTATTTACAGGAGATATTGAGGTGAGAACTGGCCTCTGAATCCTGTGAGGGACATATCTACATGTAAGTCAATGGTAAGCGCATATTTGTTTTCATCTGATTCCTTTAATGGACAATAGAATGCTATAGTATCAATACCATGCTGATTTTTTTGCTTCAGAAAGCTGTTTTTTCAGTACTAAATTGCCTTATCCTTCAGTTATTTGGGATTTAGCTTGCTGCTACGACCGAAACCAAAGTTTGTTAAAGTGATAGAATTTTTATCAATAGCTTGATAGATGCTATTGGCAAATATCTCAGGCTGTCTGCAGCCCGGGCTTGGTTGAGGATCTTTATTCATCCAATTTCTGGGCCACAGTGATGGGAGTTAACACATCCATATGAGTATTCCTCATGGGTATTCAATTTACATTTTCCCTCTGCCCACTATTATTACTGCGTGTTCTTTAGTTGAGCAGCTCCATAGATGCTAGCATCTACGTCTGCACATTAAGGGCTTAGAGCATCAAATGATCCCTCGTGGCTACTGAACCAAAAACTGTGAGAGCGTGAAACATCCGATTAAATTGATGACTGGTCTTGATCTCTTTTAACTTATTTTTGTTGATTAATGATACATTGACTTCGTGAACTTTTAACTCTCTGGTGTGGCCAGTTATCATCGCTACGGTAAGAAGAGAAATAAAATGCTTCATTCGAATGCAAAATTGTGCGCATTTCAATCTTCAATTTTCAATGAAACAATCATGGAGAACAGGCAGGATAACCTGCTTTGTAGGAAGGGCCAGAAGTGAATGCGGAAGGTCCAGAGTGTTTATTTGTGAAGTATAGCCTACTGACACAGGGGGATAAAACTTTTTTAAAATTGAATTTATTATTTAATGCCTAAATATTGTATTAAAAGGGAAGCTGTGTGTTGAACTGCCGTTGTTTTTTTTTTTGTGTCATTAGAAAACGGTTTAATCATGGAAAGTGACTGAAAACAGGTCAAAGGTATCTTACATCCTCCTTGTTTTCTGGTTAGCGGCTGACTCAGAAAGTGATGAGCTGTTGTAGCGTTTTCAATATAGTATGGGGAGAAACACCCTTTTTTGATTTTTCTTACATTTTCCATTATGTTTTGGAAAAATAAAAGTTTTGGAAAAATATTAATTTTCTCCATCTTCTCAGCTTTCTCGCTCTGGGCTTCTCTGTGGTTTTAGGATAGATGGCCAGTCAGTCAGGAAAGGCCTGAGATCTCCTCTCCGTGTGAAAGCCAGCAGGTCCAGGGACATACGGTGGCCTGGTATACCAGAGGAAGGAGACCTTTGTGGGCGGTATCTCTTCCTCTGCTAATACTGCCATGCGATAATGCTGTTTTTCTTGGGATAGAGCTGGTGTCCGGCATAGCACCACATCAGAGATGTAGAAACAAGTATGATTTCATGTGAACAAGTAAAAATATTGTCTGTGCGCCATTTTTATTTTGAATATACTTTATCCAGGAAATTCATCGTACTTTAAAACATTTATGTTAGCTGCTTGAATAGCTTGAATTAAATTCAGTCCTACACTCTTGCATTCATATGATTTTTAGTATTACAACTCTGGACAAAGAGAGACTAGACTGTCTTACATCTCTATCTCTCAGAAAACCGGGAGTATAGACTCTATATTGAATGTGAGATCGGCCTGTGTTCGACCCGTTCACACTGCGATTGTACAGAGTAATTCTCGGATCGTTCAGGCAAGATTGAGATTGGCTAGTTTAATTTTGTACTCGTCGCAGCTGAAGAGGATTTATGGGTTTCATTTCTTTCTTTACATCCACCAAGGAGGTTATGTTTTCACCGAAGTTGGTCTGTCTGTTGACAGGATTACTCTGAAGGTTATACATGGGTTGGCACGAAATTTTATAGGATGGTAGGTGGTAGTCCAAAGATGAGTTTATTCAAATTTGGAAGTAATCCAGAACAGATTCTGGATTCTAGATCTAGAAAAAGTTAAAATATACCTGAATAAAATGATTGTCCGTACTTTCATAAAATTTCAGCGTTCAATAGAACATGTAGAATTGATTATAGTTATTGGTGATCTGGATAATATTCTTATGGATCCAGAACCAATAATACTGACATAAGGCGTGGCTGAGGGATGCGCTCTACTGACTGCCCTTCTAGTTTCCTTGTCATTGCATGAATGCACAATACATGTTTAATTGGAATCACACGAAACGAATGCACAATATGGAAAATTCTTGTCATTCTTCAAAGAAATAACTTCTGATCACAGCAAATGAGACTCTTCGATTCAGTCCAGAGACGATTAACCCAGGTTGACCCTTTCAAACCAAAACCAACCCAGGCAATTCCCAGGTCGTGAGCAAGGGTCACAGACCCAGGTCAAATATCTCAGGTTGACCCTTTCGCACCAACAGAACAACTCAGCGCTTTTGAAAGCAGGTCAGTGCTTATGTGTTATGGGGTATTGAAAACAGCTGATATCCTGTTCTGTACCCTTAACAGAAGTGTGGTGGGAATCAAATGGCTGAGGTGATGTTCTCTATTAACGTCAAAGCTGTGAGTCATTTTATGAAGAACTGCATGGAAATACTGCAGAAATACGTGTCTATATGTCCACCAACACATAGCTGGCAGGGTTGCAGCTCTGAGTTGCAGTGTAGTTTGGCTTCATAGGGCATAGGTCTCTCTGCCCTGCACACAAAGTGCTTTAATAGTGCAGTCCTTTTACTTCAGTGTAAGTTGATCCAATGAAAGGGGATTTAATTGACCTTTGAAGTACTATGTAATTACCTCTGAACTTTTCACTTTGTATTTAAAAGGTTATAAAAATGAGTTCATTCCTATTAAAGGTTAATCTGTATAATCAATTCAGTCTTTAATTTCTGATGTTAAGCATTAAAACTGAAATTCAATACTTTGGACAGTTTACCTTTGTGGATGTAATGAGAGTGCAGGATAACAGATGTATTGGCTTCATGTAAACAATATCAGATCTTAGATCTTTTTGTCATGAGTTTGCTTGTATTAAATATCATCACGCACACTTTCCATCATCCAGTAAGGGCGAATGGGGAAACGCACCTTTGGATGTTCCGGAGAGAACTTAGCTCTGTCTTAATGACCCTAACAGAAGGTTCAGAGTCTATTCTGCCCTTTAAATAAACACTAAACCAGATACCAAAGTATGTGAACAATGCTTTATTTTGTGCAAGTAAATTTTTAGTAAAGGACTAAGACATTCCTGTAGTGCATTCTGAAATAGTTTCTTTACTATGAACACTTTGAAGGTGATTTGATTACCGTTATTACATTTGCCTCACTGGTCTCATCACAAAACTGACCTGACCTGATCACGTTATTTTCAATAAGATTTACAATAAGAAGTCATTTCATTTGGCCTGTTTTTTGTCTTTACTGAAAACAAGTTTTCCTTTTAAAAATAATTTCTCTGAGGATGCGATATAAACTGACTGCAACGGTGATACCCAATCTAAGGTTTACCAAATATATGTATGGATAAAATTGTTTTCAGTTTGATTTCTTGCGACTTAATGGCCATTGAAACTCCATTCTCAACTTCCCGATGACCCAATAAGAATTTATAAGATGCTTTTCATATCTGCTAAATCTGATCAAGCATGACCTAGTTTATAATCCAAGCAACAAAATCAAACACAGTATCCATTAATTTGGCTCGACTGAATGTATTGAATGGACTGTATGTATTGAGTGTCAAGACTTCTGTACTTCATGGTGTCATGCTCAGCTGCTGAAGTACCAGGAGTTCGCCTTTGGTTTTTCTTGTATAAAAAAACCATCCGGGACCAATGCTACAGCTCCTTGCATACTTTGGATTTTTAAAACATCATGAACAGCGTGAAACTTGTGCAACACGAGCCTTGTATTTCCGTTGTTAGGCATTTGCAGTTCCCAGAAGAAACAGTCCTTCACCAGGTGCAGAAACACATGGCAAATCAACAGCAGGGTCAGATCTCAAGGTACCTGTTTTTATTTTGATGGGGGACAACAGTATATCACACTAGCATTTTTATGGAGGTGATTATTGACGCATTTTTCCTTTTTTTTTAGCTGTTTCGTTGAAGACACTAATGAAAGTGAGTCCATGTCAGTTTGGAAGCAAAATATGAATTGTGGCTATGTAATTGTGCATCATAGGGAAATCTTTCAGGGCCCTGTTGAGTTGGAAATTGAAGTTATTCACTTGTCATGTTTTCTCCCCCAGCAGATAGTGATAATGCAAATCAAAAATTGATTATAGTTACGTTTTCAGCCTCATGAAGGTCATATGGAACATATAGTCAAAAATTTCAACGTGGCCAATTTTAATTAGTTTTTTTTTTTTTACATTTGGTGTTGTGCTGGCTTACTGGCTCAAAACTTCTCCGTTTGGCTGTAGGATGAACATGTTATACTTGGGCAGTGACGGATTCCTCCATTACACTGGGATATCCTGATATACACCCATGGATAGGATTTCATGGAAAGAGTCAGGGAGAACTATTTCCACATTATTGGACGGCCGACTTCATGGGGAAGGGGTGGTGTCCAGTCGCGCAGCTGTGAGGATTACACAGGACATAGGGGACAGATGCTCACCGTATGATGTAGCGTGCTTAATCACACATCAGCGGTTACAGGAAAGTACAGCCTCTGCAATATGATGCACGAAGTTAGAATGTATGCCTGAGATGATTATCAGCACATGCTATCGGAAGAAATCGTGCAAATGAACAGGATATACCAGGGGCATTCTGTGGTTTTCATTTTGTTATGGGCAGGACATTTAGAGAAGTAATTCCATTGCAGCTACTAATGTGTTGGTCCTCTGAATTGTTTGAATGGCTGAATTTTAAGTAAGAAATGAACAGCAGTATATAAATGCCATTAGTGTAATGATCCATGAGGCCAAAATACATGTTTCAGAAACTTATGGTTGTCAACTGCAGAGTTCTACACATCCACCAGGTATTTCATGAAAATTCTGAAAAAAAAATTCTTGAGCCATGTCACAAATACCTCAGAATGCCCCACCACCGACTTTGTTTTGAGTCGCTGGTATGTCATGTGGTATATGACCCATTTAAAAACATTTAATTCGAATTATACCTGTGCTCCTGAAATTTATTTTTGTCTACCCAAATTTTGTCTGATATTTGAGCCCTCAATTATTCTCTGCAGTCTGAGAAATCCAGATTACTGCATTGCTTAGTGCTCAAAAGGTTTGCGTTGCCATTTGAGTGCTTGAGCTGGCAGGGAATACTGAGGTTGATTTGTGGCGGTAAGCCATGTTCATGTCCATGGCCTTGCTCACGCCTCTTCTGATCCAAGTGGAGACAGCCAGACTAAGGTTACTCTGATACAAGCCTATGTCACACAGTGCTGTGATTACTGTCTCCAGCTATGCCTGATAGCGAGTTAGCAAGCCTGTTGCTTTGTAAGACTGTTCTCATACCACCGAGCAAGGTAAAAAGACTAGAAGACTCAAAGATTTTCTCATTTAATTAAGACAGACTATTTTTAGGCTGTGTAGTTCATACAGATTATCAAATGTTACCTCGGGTCTTATCAGTGAATTGTAATAAGGCCAATGTACATTAGAACCTGAGGAAAACAGGTTTTGTTACTATATTTAAATTGGCATTGTGCTTCAGTTTTCAGTCCTATACCACAATGTATCAGTCGATTGATTTTACGTTCTTCAAATAACAGAGCCTGAAAAACGTCAGATCACCATTAAATGGTGAAAATGATGGCAGAAATCCATTATTGCTGAAAAATGTGTGCAATAAAGGCTAATATTATGGGTCACTCGTTACGAAGGGTTAAGAGTGATCTATAAAGCAAGACTTAGGTCATAAAAAAGAGACACGCTGGTTGTTTCAGGTATTTTGGGCACATATCAGTAGACTTGTATCATACAGCGATGGGGAAGGGTGTATTGTGATTCTGTTTAGCTGGAAATTCTTTATAAAGAGGATGACAGTTTTTAAAATAATAATTTGTCCACTGATTCATGACCCGTGGTCTTGGCTTGGGATGGCGCTGGATGATATATTTGAAATTGAAACACTGCACTCCCGTGAAGCTGAATGAATATCCTCCTTCCATCTGCAGATCCTCCCTCTCCCTCCCTCCACATCACGACTCATATAAAACGGACAACGAGAGGCTCCAGCCATCTTTCTTTTACCAGTCCCACTGTGTAAAGGATGATAGCTACTTTTTTTTAAAAACATCAAGCCTTAGTTTATGAGAATCAAACTTTTGGGAAGTCTGTTTCTTTTTATTAGAGCATGACTTAGCATAGATTTAAAAAAATAAAAACTTGTTTTAAGTACTGTATGTTTTTCCTCTGTAGAGGTAGTACAATACCCCGCAAGTACATTCATGTGAGATGAAGACATCAAATAATGAAAAGAGAAATCAGCGGCCAGCTATTCCAGTGATGTCATTGACATTGATTCGGACAGAATATGGTTTTGGAGTACTCGGTGGTAGCTGCTCGGTCGGTCATCATTATTATTATTATTATTATGGTTTGTGTCACCCGGTCTCACATTGTCCCTGCAATAAATCAAAACGTGGTCTACAAACGCTCCCAAACTCACTTCAACAAGGGAGTAGATTTGTTTTTGTACACCCCGCCTTGTTTAATTTCAGTGCATTGAAAGGGGTCTTGTTCTTCATTCCTGAAGGGCCGGTTTATTTTGGGTGTCATTTAATGTGTCTTCTGTTTGTTAGCCTTGCTGAAAAAGGTAAGTGGCGTTTTAATGGGGGAGGATGTAGCGCTATCTGTATGTGTATTTTTAAAGGCTGCAGGCTCAGTTTGTGGTATATAGGGCTGCGCACAGTCAGGTCTGGAGACCACATGCCCACTGGGCAGAACAGTGGCCTTTTCAAAGAATTTTTTTGTTATTTTAAGTGGGGCTTGGTGTCGACGCCGGAAGACAGAATGCAGACACTGCAGTGTGTGAAAGATACCTCACTGCGCTTTCAAACTATCTCTCCAGAAACCAGCTGCAGGCCGACCAAAGAAAACAGCCAAGCTGTACCAAAAGTATGTCAGATGTCTACCTTTTTTCAAAGAACCAGCAACACAATTGAAAACTCATTTGGTTCGTCTCTGTGTTTGTTGCAGGCTGCGCGATTTTCTTGAGTTTGGTTCTGGCGATAATGTGTCAACTTCTAAGTGTTGTGGTGCGAAGTTCAGCGGGAATGTGGCATGTTTTCGATTTTGTGTTGCTGGATATTTGAAAAAGGTAAACATCAGACCAACTTACAGCTCGGCCGTTTGCTTTGGTAGGCCTGAGCCGGGCAGCCCCTTGGGTGTGTGAGTGTGCGTGTGTGTGGGTGCAAGGATCTGAGTGTTTACGTGCGTATCTATGTGTGTGTAGGCGTGGATACGCATGTGTATGCACTGAAGTGTATATTTGTGGGTGGAACCTTGCACACAAAGGGCATCTTCAGACTAAACAATGCCAGGGACTGTCAAGGAGGAACTGCCCACGGGGGAGTCCCACAGGAAATGTACACCTTTAAGGGTTTTTTTTTTTGTGCGGGCTTTCACGCTGCCATCAGGAACCACCACATGTAGAGTAAGCCGGCCGGTGGTTGGCGTACCAACACACACTTAACGTCACTCAGTGTTTCTCTGGTGCTGCAAAAGTACCTACTCTAGAGTTGGAGCAAAAACAAGTCCTTCAAAACTGAGTTCTAAGTACTACGATTTTTCACAGTTCACTGTAAACCCAGATAGCCCGGCGCACTCAGGTGTTGCGTGGAAACCGATTACATCAAAACTGTGTAAGGCAACTTAATGATCTTGTGTTCACAGCACTTAAAAATATGGTAAAAATAACTTCTCAAAATTTTTACCTCAATTTCTTTGCGTTATGTCCACACGATGCAATTAGTTTGGCTCACACAGTGTTTTCAGAGGTGAACGGTTTCCATAAATCATTTGAATTCACCTCAGTTCCTGTGGTCAGGACACAGTAAAAATGGGGGTCTTTAGAATTAAGATCTTAGAACTATGAAAGAGTTCCTTCAGTCCGAAAACATTTAACAGGAGTGTTCTTTCTCAACTCTCTAGGAGAAACATTGTGGATAAATATGATGAGGAACAGCGTGAGATATCTTTTGGGCACCATTTTGCAACACTGATCCAGCTCTGTTCACACTGTACGTACAGCATACAGACATATGCACGGGTCTGAGAATCATTTCAAGTGATTTCAAATGACGGACTACAGTGGAGGATGAATAGTTTGGACACCCATTACTGGCTTTTGCTTGCATAATTCTTAATATTCAATGTATCTAAATTCATACATGCTTTAAGATAGTGTGACTTTAGTAATTTTGCCATCATGAGAAGTTCTGATGCTGGGTATTTATGTGTATTAATGCATTATGCCTAGGGTTCTGCCCAGGATGTAAGGAGTGCTGGTCGGCAAATTTGCGGAAGTTTCGTGAGAGAAGGCACAAATTATTTCACGGAATTGTTTCGAAAAAAAAAGTTGACGCACTAGTCAAACCTGGAGAGCGCGGTGGTTTAATTATCTCGGGTTCACAGTATGATATACTTACTATAGATCTCGGATACAAAGTAAACATGCAAAGACCTCGATCACAATCTTTATGTGGGTTAATGTGACTTGTTTTCACGTAAATTGAGATAATGGTGTTCAAAAGGCGTGAGGAAAATAATTTTGTCATTGACGTTACGTGGAGGAAATTGCACTCTCAAAAGAGATGTGTTGAAAATAACACAACATGTGTTAATTTTTAACACACCTGTGTGTCAAGTTAAGGACAACACATTTTGTGTTGTTTTCAACACACAATTAGCGTTGATTTTTTTTTTTTTTTTACTTTTTTACTTATTTTGTGTTGAAATAAACACAAAATGTGATTTATATGATAACACATTTTTTTGTGTTATTTTTCAACACATTCATTCTAAGAGTGTGGATAGAATTTTTTTTAATCGCATTGATTACACATCTATTTATCAAAGTCAAAATAAGCTTTGGTTTTTAAGTCATAGCCAAGTGTACTGCTCTTTCTTTGGGTGAGGAAGAATGCTGCTGTCATAAAGGTCAGACTGGATAACATGAAACTTGATCATTTTGTTCATTTAATTCATGGAACATCGCGCTTAAAGAACACCGTTCAGGTATACCGAAGTGCGGGATATATAGCCAACATTGAAACAATATAATTTAACATACTTGTGCACGTAGGAAGCTTACTTCTTCAATTTAGCTGTTTATTATGCATGATTTCCAAGAACAGGTCGCCTATTCAATACATAAGGTGAAAGACATTCATTCATCTCAAACAAATATAAACAGTTACGTTGGCGATTTACCTTTTTGAAGTTAAGGAGCTTCTAAACGGACCATTTAAATTTTAAATGGGAATTTAATTTCATTTTGCCAACTACATGCGTCTGGGAATGGGTGGGAGGACATATCTCGCGATACGCACCAGGTCAGTGAACACTATTGGCGCCTCCTTTTGAAATATTGGGAAATAAGACGCAGATAAAGAGGTTGGCCACGGAATTCTCTCCATGTTGATAATATTTTATTAGACACTCGGACTAGTTTGAAGACAAGTTTACAAGTCCACCTTAATTTTTTCTTTTGTGAGCCTAAGCGGACTACCGCAAATTCCGGACCCTGTTATTATCTTGTAAGTGCAACACTCAATCTCACCTTGAAATCTGTCAATTGGGCCCTGATTCCTCCGTTTGGCCGTCTCTCCGCTCGCCGTCTGCGCGTCAGCTGCACTCGTGTCAAAGCGTAATACATGTGCGATAGGCGGGTTGCTATGACGACCACCGCAGACGATACCGCGAATTGGCTGTAAGGGAGCGAGTCGAAAACGAAAGTTCGCTGACAGTAACATAAGAAGGGGGAGGGGACAAATTTAGGGTCATTTCTGTTTTGTTTCTTGTGGTTTCATTGGACACTGGATGCATTCGTTTTAACTGATCTTTGAAAAATAGCTGCGTGGAAAAAGCACTTTCTGGGCTGAGTGGTGGTCGGTGGATTTGAGTGCCGGTCGGCGCCGACCAGCATCGGCAGAACCCTGTATACCCCCACCTGCATCATCTTTTATAATACTCTTTTTGTTCCAATTTTACATGTGTTTTGGATTTAGATTTACTCACTGAGTGACTCAGGTTTGAGGAATTGACTAAACCTGGACTCGGGTAAAGAATGATTGCGCACAGTGACGACGCTATCATTACTGTAATCTATCTGTAACGCATCGTTAACATGAAAGCCGCTGTGTGTATACGGTTTAATTAAAGAGCTAAACCAAGTCCTCATCTCTATGAAAAGTCCTCTCAGTTCTCCTGTCATCTGTAGCAGCTGAGATTTTATATTCAGAAATCAATGAGTCAGAAATGATTCATTCAGACAGTCATGAACTGGCTGACAGGCTAGTGATTCGAAGTTTGAACAAAGCCTGTTCTAAATCTGTATTGAATCCTCGCAGGTCTTGAATCCTTTAGGCTTCTGTTGAATTTGAATCTCTAATTTTTCTATTCAGTACCTCTGACATCATCACAGGACAAAGAAACAGTTTTAGTACATGGGAGGAATCTGTGTAAATCAGGTGATTGCACAGAAATGGTTTAAAGTCAGGTAGCATTGACTACTTACATGTAATGTGCTCAATGTGTAATTATGCAATCAATCAATTGATCTAAAACACATAATTTCATGGCATTCTTGACTGCAGGAGTGTCCAACAATAGCCTCATTGTGCTTCTTGCTCATAGCAGGCCAGATATCGACTAGGTCTGGACATAGTGTTCTGTTCTTTGAATGAACAAGTGCTACCAGGTAACTGGTTTTGGAATGTCAGTATCATATGGGTGTTGGTGGAAGACCAGGGGGCAGTGACACAACTTCAGCCAGTGACGTGCAGTCGGAGGTTAGTTTGGTGAGGCAGAAATCTCCCCTTTGCTTGATTAGCAATCAGACAATTAACTTGCTAACAAACTTAAACTGGCCCGTCATTCTCCCGAATAGTCCTACAAAACTAGTTAATCTTCTGATTGCTAATCAAGCAAAGGGGAGGTTTCTGCCTCAACAAACTAACCTCCACAGCACGTCACTGACTTCAGCCCTTGATTTGATTTAGCTTTAACAGATGGAGGTTAGCTTGTCTCAGTCCTGTCAATGTGGCGATCTTGAGTTGTACATGAAATATCAATATCCTCGATGTAAATGTATCCATGCGAACTGGACAAATTAGTAAAATGTGTTGTACAATTGTTTGGGTTCTGGACCGGCGAGTCTCCCAATATCTGGAATTGTATGAGGGGAATCTGAGCCCACTATTCCATGAGGACATGAACCAGCTCATGATCATCAAAGAGAAGTGGAAAAGCTGTCTTGGACTTTGTTCCAGAATGTTCTTTAAGTGTCAGAATGGTGCGTGTCTGGTCGCTGAGCTGGCAGAGATGTGGATGGGGTCCTTATGCTCCTCATGGTCTTTGTGCAGGGGTGAGGTCATCTTTTGAAGAAGGAAACTCAAGCATGCATTTAATACACTTCAAAAACCTGCAAAATATACTTCATGCCATTAAAAATGCTTGGGTAATAAATGGGTTTTCTGTTGGGGAGGTTGGTATGCATGTATTGCTCACATAGACGGTGTCTAATGATGCTTGCACTCAGACGTCTCAGACCCTTCATCTTAGGACCAGGAGTCCGTTTCCCAAATTAGCAACTCGCAAAGTTTGTCCATTCTCAGTCAATGGTTCCAACTATGTAAGTTAGCATCTGTGCTTTCAGGAAAAGCACCCCAGTTTGGGTAGCTGTCAGGTACATGCTATAATGCCGGGATCAGACTACACGATTTCAGCCCAATTTTCGCCCAATTTGGAAGTAATAGGGTGTTCGGTGGGATCGGAAACGATGAATGGTCATCGTGGGCAAAGATTAATCGTTTTATGCCGTGTAATGTGTCATAGTGGACGACAACTGTTGAAGCATCTGCGATGCCTCACGATGCCCCGTCAGAAAGTATAGCATGTTTAATTTCTTTCTTTGTCTTCCACGACGGGTTCCGTCGCTGACCAATATGAGCATAGCTGACAGCGCTCTGCAGGATGAGATGAAGCCGCAGCGCGCGTATTTGTAAACATAGTCGAGAGAAAGAAAAGTGATGCTGTTTTTGCAGGGCGGAGCAGTGAAACGGAGGAAAGGTTAGTCGTCCTATGGCAACAACTTCCTTGCTTTCTTAATACTTCCTCAAGAGACTGTATTATCACAGAGGGAATAAAGCTGATATCTGTTGAGTAGTAGCCGAGACACTTCAGCAAACCGGCGAATACTTCCAGTAGCATTAAGCTGGCAATGCAGCGATAAGTTTAATGCAGTTTAATGCAATGCAGTTTAAGTTCATGTCCTCAATATTTTGGTTTCTGATGGGGGTATTGAAGTACTCGGGTAATGCCGTAACTGGTAAGCAACATTAACCGATTAAGACTTTTTTCCAGTTATGATAACCCCTAATAAGATAGCTGGATTACGCCAATAATAACATAAATATTTTGGCATGTTTATACCTTACCCCAGTTACTACTGTCTATACACGCTCTGAAAAGGCATAGTTTTTAAGGTATTATGGGAAAGATTACTTGTCATTCCTTACGGTGCACATCGTGACAGACTGCACATGACAGTTGGTTGTGTAGCATTGGGTAGTATGCCACTTCTCTCGGCCACGTCACGGAAAGAATTTATAACTTTATAATCGCGTAATCTGACATAGCGATATTTAGAACAGACAAAAACAATGCGTAGTCTGATCCCGGCATTACCGGATGTGGTGCTCTTGAACTGTAGTCGTCATTTGTGGCCGCTGTGGGCGGGGTCGGTCAGCGACAGGACCTGTTTTCCATTCTCTGACAGGCAGACAGATGGTTGATCTGTGAAAGTACAAATGGCTGAGAGGTGGCCGTGCCATTTTCTTGATACTGTAGCATTTTTCCTTTTTCTTGGTTGGCTATATGTATGCTTTTGAACACACCGAAAAGAACCGGTGAAGCATCACTGCAGACATCACAAACAGCTCAATGGTTGTTATTCCTGAAGTGCTTGGCGTGTGCATGTGGTGTGCGTCAGCATCACAGTACCACGCACTTTCCTATATTTCCACTTGTGCCTCGCTGGAAAAGCAATAAAAATCAATTGATCCTTCAGTTTGCAGCAAATACAGTACATACCTCACTGGTGCATTTTTAACGGCGCTGAGTATATGAAGACTACAATGGAAAAATGATTAATAAAAAATTCTAAATGATACTAGAAACAAAGCACTGAAAAAATATGCAAAAATATAAAAGAAATAGATATAGATTATATAATCATATTATTATATATTATTATGAAAGTATTATTATATATAATATATGAAATATACAAAAATGCTAAATTTGGACTCTGATCGTTTTTCCTTTTGGTCTTTATATGTTAAGCTTTAATATCACTATGCTTGTGAGATGAATGAAAATTAGTACGCTGTTTAATTTCAGTTAACTTTACATTAGATCTGGCGGTCAAGTCTTCTTGTCTGCTTGTCTGCGTGTGTGTGTGTGTGTGTGTCTGCCTGTGGAGCACAAAATGCTAATGTGGTTTAGGAGGTGTGCCACTCGGGTGGTCTTGTAAGGATAAAACTAAAATGGCTCTTTTGTTGCATTGATTTGGTGAAGGAAGTCCACCCACAGATATTTAAGCAAAGACAGCTTTTGTCCGTTCTTTCAAAGAACTGAAAGCCTGGAACTTCTTGAGAAAGATGAGTTCCGTTCCAGCCGCACATTATTCACCACAAAACTATGAAGCAAGAACTCCAGGCCTCCATTTTGAAAAAAACATTGGAAATTATATTGTGAAGATTCTGATTTTAGCAAAAAAATAAAAAAAAATTATAAGGATTACTTCATAATGTCTATCATATTGCTGAATGCACTGTTAATGTGATGCAATTAACAGGCTGAATTTTTAGCCTAATCAAAACCAAGAGTGAAAAGCCCGAAGTGGAACTAATTTGAATCTTCTGAAATATTTTTGAAAACTTGATTTGGAATAATAAAGGACTTTTCATCTGTGTATCATTTCTCCTCTATTTTCAAAGGTGATTAAAACCATAGGGCTGCTACGTGAACAATGTCTCAAACAACTCCCTGAATGACTGTACATTTTGAATAAAAAGGTACAAAAAGCACTCAGTAGGTTGCCAAAGTGTCCTTCATGTAGGTTGGCACCCCAGGCCTTTGGTTTGTATTCATTGATGCTCGTATTTGCTCCCAAAAAACACAATTAATCTTTCTAGGGTACATTTTTCTCAGAGAGCCAAAGTTTTCCTCCACTGTGCTGTTATTTTTGAGGGAGTTACTTTTTCGAAGTACGTACCTGTTTCATGAGTAAATAATAAAGGTTGAATTACAGGGATACATTTATTCCAGCCGTAGCTGAGAGGCCCGTTTCCTGTCAAAGGGGGCTTTTGAGGGGAGAGTCGGCCAGTCAAAATGAAAGCCAGCAGAGCTGTGACTAACAGCACTCTCAGAGAGTCCGGAACCTTCCCTGCTGACTTCTAGTGACTCCGTTTGTTTGTTTACTCCGGCTGTTGGATTTTGTGCTTGTTTGCCCTGCGTCTCCCTCCTCTGTTTTAAGGAGGGCTCGCCATTAAAAGAGCTGCAGATGGAAAGGTCCTGTTTGTTTTTTTCTTTTTTCTTAATAGCTGGTTTGCAAAATTTGAAAACCTTTGCAAAGCAAACTCATCAATACTTGTGCTTACGGCCTATTTTTCAATGCAGTAATAACTAGAGGTTTGTTGGTCACTGCATTAGTCACATAGGATAGGTGAGGGACGGCAGTGATCTGACCTCATTTTAAATACATAAAAGAAATTGACAAAATGAACTACCCATGATTCTTTAGGTTATGTCGGTTTGCAGAAATGGGGGTTATAAATGGAAATTTTGTCAGTCAAATCACATGTTAACTGTTAACTGCAGTATTTAGAAATAGGTGCTCTGACTCTGTCACACCCTGCAGCCTACACTGTTATTAACTGGCACCTGTTTTGCCAGTTATTTTAACTGGCATCTTTTTTCCCTTTATTTTAACTGTAATTTTACAATCATTTCATAGCAGAGGTTCCGTGTATGTTAACTGTCAACCACACTTCAGTGCTCGCAGGACTCTACTTACAGCTAAAATAACAAGGAGACAATGACTTAATTTAACTTTTGAATTCAGTCAGTTTATAACAGTGTACTAACTTTGAGGAGACGAGAGCAGGAAGTATCAGGATATTACCCATCCCCACTCCCCACCCCCCCCTCCAGGGGTACAGTGATTCAGATCCTACAGCTGAATGCTGGGATGGAGGTGGCATGTTAACTAGCTGCAGGCAAGATGCAGCAGCAGAGAGAGATGCAGTGCAGCGGCAGGCGAGATGCAGCAAAGAGAGAGATGCAGTGCAGCAGCAGGCGAGATGCAGCAGCAGAGAGATGCAGTGCAGCAGCAGGTGAGATGCGGCAGCAGAGAGAGATGCAGTGCGGCAGCAGAGAGAGATGCAGTGCAGCAGCAGAGAGAGATGCAGTGCAGCAGCAGAGAGAGATGCAGTGCAGCAGCAGAGAGATGCAGTGCAGCAGCAGGCGAGATGTGGCAGCAGAGAGATGCAGTGCAGCAGCAGGCGAGATGCAGCAGCTGCAGAGACAGATGCAGTGCAGCAGCAGGCGAGATGTGGCAGCAGAGAGATGCAGTGCAGCAGCAGGCGAGATGCAGCAGCTGCAGAGACAGATGCAGTGCAGCAGCGGGTGAGATGCAGCAGCAGAGAGCAAGATGCAGTGCAGCAGCGGGTGAGATGCAGCAGCAGAGAGAGAGATGCAGTGCAGCAGCAGGCAGAGGCATATTTGCCGCAGAGGTGGAGCAGGAGAGCAGCTTATAAAGCCTGCCCTCCAGAGGGGCGGAGTTACTGTGACACATATTAGAGAGTGTTTTTCTAACTCAGAGGCTTCATCTCAATTCTCTTTTTTGTGTCCCAGGACAATGAGTCAGGGATTCTATGGATCAGCAGTGGTCATTTCATGTTTGGTGTAGGCCTTGTGTGTGGTAAGGTTACGAACCATATCAATTTTGGGAGTGATCGCTATGGGGGGTCCGGGATAGACTTTGACTCGTGGATGTCAGACTGCCTAGTTTGTATTTCCTCACTCCTCAATCCCTGACTGAACCAGAAGTTGTTCTTGATCTGCCATCTTGCTGGCCGGCCCAAAGCGCTTATTTCTGCTGAGAGGAGGGAGGAGGGAGCCCTGAGGAGCTGTGTGCCAGGTTACACAAGAGCAGTATTCCCAGAACACTTTCAGCTGAGAGCCATGATATCAATGACGACGTAAGCTGGCGGTAAAAAAAAGGGGTGCGATTCATTTTTAAGTCACTGATCAGATCATCAGATCACTGGACAGCTCACCAGTCCACTGCAAACACCAATCACTCACTCATTCAAAGCAATTCAGAATCTTCAATTAGCGTGACGTTCTTGTCTTTGGACTGTGGGAGGAACCTGGAATGCCCAGAGGAAACCTACATATGCAAACATGGGGAGAACATGCAAACTCTGCGCAGAAAGGCCCCAGGCTGGATTTGAACCCATGACTGCCTTGCTGTGAGGCAACAGTCGCACTCATGGTGCCACTGTGCCGCTGCCATGAAAAAAAGATCCATAATCCATAATTGCTTAGCCATTTGCCGCTGTTCATTCTCAGATGAACGGGCTATTTTGAGTCAGCGTTCTGGTGCTCAAAAAATGGATGGAAGTCGTTGAAGTTTGAATGAAAATATGTAACAAAATAAAACCGGTTTTGACATTCTTCTGTTTTCGGGGCATGATGCACATGAATGATTTTGAAAATTTGAGGAAAATCTAATTTTAGTCTGACTTGGCTGTAAAGAAACAGGTAACATGCATGCCTCTTTGAGCATATGGTAATGTAACGCTAGCAGGGCTGCTAATGTTGGGCAGTTATGTCAATTAGTTCAGCAAGATTCGTCAGTGTGTCACCGTGGTTTACAAGGTAGTTATAGCTAAAGCAAAATATTTGAAAACCACAGTTGCTTAATAATTTTTTGTCAGCTAATGTTTGAGACTTCTTGGCTTCTCTAACTGACTGCTGCAAAGCACTATTGCGAATAACAGCTTAATTCCTTTCTTGCAGACATTAAAGAGTCAGGTAAAGAGCCAGTTTTCAGTCTAACCCAGTAACCCTTTTAAACAGAGTGGGTTTTCGCTGACACAGATGCGCACGTATTTTTATCAGTACTATAATTACCATAAGTTTTGCGCTATTGGAAAAAATACCAACTGTTCCTTAAAGCTGAGAAGTTGTGCCTCAGCCCATGTACAGGTTACTACGGCAACATGAAGCTTTCCTGGGATTTTTGCATTAGGCCTTAAAGGGTTAAGAATTTTTAATAATGCATCAAAATCCTCAGGATACACTAGCAACAGTCTTTAATTAAACATAAATCGATTAAGTGTTGTACTCCACCATACATATAGAAAAGTAATGTTCGCAGGGTGAGCAACATTGAAATATTTGAAGCATCAATCTGAACCTAGAACTTAAATGGAAACAGATGAGTTTTTAGCGTTAAAAGCATTTGACATTACCTGGACAAGGCAGGCAGGTGGCTGGCCAGGATTGTATTAGGCCACCTTCCCCATTATGATCCCGACTCAGATTCAGGGTACAATCCAATGAGGGTATTTATCGATAAGAATATGGTGTTACGTTTAGAGGGACCAAAGCTAAGAGCAGGAAAAAGACAGTCCAGTTTAAGTAGTATAGACTGTTGAGGGTGATGGGCGTGTCCGCACCTGGCCAGTGGCATCATGGGGCAGAAGCCTGGTAATATTTACCCCCGCTGTGGGGGGTGTGTGAGACAGCAGCTCTGACGGTATACCAGGAGCACAGCCCCAACCTGGAGACTGATGAAGGTTTGGGAGGTGTTCCTGATTCCTTATCAGTTGGTCAAAGGAACAGGTTAGAAAGGCAGGTTAACAGGGACGTGGTCCCAATCCTGGAGACGAGGTTTTTCCTATTAATAAAGCTCAAAAGAGTAATGACGTATTTCACTGTCATAGAGGTATGATGAATTTAGAGCATGTTAATAAACGTCTCATCTAGAGAACATAAATTCACTAGTTGCTTCAGGGCTAAAAGCATGACAATCCAGCAGCTCTGTTAAATGGTCTAATTTGATAAGCTCAGGGTTTAGTCATTTTGAGGCTGTTTTGAAACATGTATGTCATGTAGTGTCACCTGGTCGAAGAGAAATGTGCCACATTTACTCACACCGCAGTAAATCAGGAGAAATTTTTTTTTTTTTTAATTGGAATTTAATAATGCAAATGTGGCAACGTTATTGCCATTCAGGAGTGTGATTGTGTTGGTGTCTGAATTAAGATTGCAATCTTTTAATGATTACTTGCATTGCCCTGCCTTCAATTTTTTGGTTTTTTTTTAGCAACTCTGGCAATGTGCTGTCAAATGAACTTAACCCTGAATGTTATTGTTGAAAACAAAATCTAGCAAGAACATCTTGGTGTCCTCAAGCAATTGGTATGGAAAACAGAGCCTAGTGCTGCTCCTTTAGCCATTTTCTTGGACATCTTCACTGGAGGTAATATAAACAAACAATGAGCAAGTAGTAAAAGGGGCTGTGAGGGAGAGAGTGGTTGGGAGATAGAGCTAAGCTGACGGAGGGAGCAGGTCACTGAAGGGGGTGGGAGTGAACTTTGCAAATCAGGTCTGTTTTTGACATAGAAAACAGCTGGATATTCAAACAGCTTGTTTCAAACACTGGACGATTATATTACCAATAAGTTAATTGACAATTGGGGCTCCCATCGTCCAGAGTCTGAGACGATGCGCTTGCTGATTCTCCAAGGTAGAGGTTAGTATTATCATCATATTATGCTACCAGAGAAGTTAGCTGCCACACTTTGCACTGTTGCCTATACTCACTTAAAAGGAAATTAATCACACTGTGCAATATGTTAGTATTTAGTCAGTCCCTATTGATAAAAATTATTATAAACCCGCAAATGATCACGCAACATTAGCATAAACATCCTGAAAAACCTTTGCAGATTATTATTCAGTATAATTATTACTCAGTATATTCATTGTGTCACCTTGCAGAAGTACAGAGGTAAGTGCGGAGTGCACCACAGTCCTTATTCTTTCTGAACACTTTTTTGTGTCTCTTCCAGAAACCTTAGCGCACGTGATGGATGACGGACAGTGCCACTACAATGAAACGATCGCCTTCTTTTACAATAACAGCGGCAAGCCCTTGGCCACAGAATGGAATACAATCAGCAATTTGGTGATGGGACTGGGGATCACCGTGTGCATCTTCATCATGTTGGCGAACCTGCTGGTGATGGTGGCCATCTACGTCAACCGCCGATTCCACTTCCCCATCTATTACCTAATGGCCAACCTGGCAGCCGCAGACTTCTTTGCAGGCTTGGCCTACTTTTATTTGATGTTCAACACGGGTCCTAACACGCGCATGCTAACCATTAGCACGTGGCTGCTGCGACAGGGGCTTATTGACACCAGCTTGACAGCTTCGGTGGCCAACCTGCTGGCCATCGCCATCGAGCGCCACATCACGGTATTTCGCATGCAGCTGCACACGCGGATGAGCAACCGCCGGGTGGTGGTGGTCATCGTTATCATTTGGACCATGTCTATCCTGATGGGGGCTATCCCCAGCGTGGGCTGGAACTGCATCTGCGACACCAGAACCTGCTCTAACATGGCACCCATCTACAGCCACTCCTACCTGGTCTTCTGGGCCATCTTCAACCTGGTCACCTTCGTGGTCATGGTGGTGCTCTACGCGCACATTTTCGTCTACGTACGGCAGAGGACCATGCGCATGTCCCGTCACAGCTCCGGCCCGAGACGAAACCGGGACACCATGATGAGTCTCCTGAAAACCGTGGTTATTGTCCTCGGTAAGTTGCTGAAACTTGCAAGTACATTATACAAGAATAGTGTTTGGGTGCAAGTTATAAAATTAAAGGTCTACTATTATGGCTAACTGGCTGACATGAATTGAGCATTGTTGCTTGAGACGATTGTTGAATTGTTGAGACGAGATTCTAAGTTAAAATATCTGGTAGTTGTGTTGTTGGATTAGTTTTGTAATTTTAGGCATGTTGTCAGGGTTGAGAATGTGAATAGGCATGGCACAGGAATTGTGTTTTTAAAGCTATTCTCACCTTTCTGGCATGCGGCACAGCACTTAGTAGAAATTTGAACATGAACAACTCCGCCTCCCTCCAAAGTCCCGCCCTCTTCCCCCTGCCTGACCTCTGAAGCTCCCCTCCTCCCTTGACTCGTGCGATGAGAAAGTGAGCAGCACGAATGAAGCTGCTTTCAGATCTGACGCGAAACAAATTTTTTGCATGACAGATTACATTTAAAGTCAATGCAAAGACGCGAATCTTGCGCGTATTCACATCTTTGCATTGACTTTGAATGTAATCAGTTGTACGAAATATTCGTTTCACATCCAGTGTGAAAGCATCTTGAAATGGGACAATGCAGACAGATTCAGAGGCACCGGTTAGTGAAAACTAACCAACAGTAATTACATAATATTCGGTTCTATATGTGGAATAAAATAAAATGCCCTCGTAAGGTCTGACGAACTACCATTAACGTAATTATAGTAATTTTAGCATTTCAGGGCCTGTTTATAATCAGATGGTCGTTTTTTGGCAGAATTCCTACATATTTTCTTGCAAAACGCTGTCATAACGTCTTACCTCACCAGAATTGTCCCGGTAACGTTAGTCATTAAATTAGGAGCAGTTGCAGCTGTCTTTTTTGCAGGCTAACTTTGTTGAGTAGCTGTTTTGTCTTTACCGCTCTGCTGCTCTGCCAGAGAGGCGCGCGACTCGCAAGCAGGTGAAATCAATAAGAGGGTGGAATAGACAGACTGTCCGTTCAGTTTAAGAATTTAGGCACACGGCATCGCTGCCAATAATGCCTTTGCCTGTTTTCTGGCAAACAGGAGTTTACTTTATGCCATGAGGTACATCCTTCCCTCCTCTGAAGATCTCACCGCACAAGTGTGGCAGAAGAGTGATGCCATTATGACTCAAAAGCACAAGGCTTCATTTAGCTAAAGGATTGTGGGTTGCCACAAGGTGATTCATGTCTGTGAGATGTGGTGATGACATCACCAAGGTCCTAAAAGCACTATCCTGTGGCTTCTCTGAGAACTCCAGCCTTTTAACAATATAGTAGTGTCAAGGGACTGTGAGCAAGAGACTGGCTGTGAATTTTTAGCACATCACATCATCATTTCTTCAAAATTATAATTTCCCAGTACTAAAGCCCCACCCCAACTGAAAACTGATACGCACATTATAACTAATACCTTTGTGATTTTAATCAAAATCAAATGCTGTTTGACAGAATTTCACAAAAGCTGGTAGAAAGACAGCTGCCTCAGTTTTGACGCTGAACTGCGAAACAGACTTGGAAGGACAAGAGAGCAGTTGTTGCACAAGCTTTGAAATGGTGGAACAATGCTATTACTCATCTCGCTGAGAGTTTGTGACATCTTCCTTTTCTGTCCCAGCGTTTGCCTAGCACCACATCAGTGTGGTGACATCCTCCTGTTCTGTTTCTATGGTTACAGACCAAGAAAATTGAAAATACTTTACATTAGTTCGGCGCGTGGAGCACAGAATAATGGTAACAATCAACGCTGAAGTGCATAAGGTTTATATAAATTCTACACAGGACTTTAAGGACGCTTAAACTGAATATATGAATATAGTTTGTAACACTAAGTTAATTTTAAGACCTGGGTTGTACTTCACAAAACAGAGTTGCAGAGCTATTTGAATAAGTGCACTTAGTGAACCAGAGGAACCCTCCCAAATCTAGAACATGCACTGATGAGGGGAAAAAAAAGCTGTACTGGGTTTAGCTCTGCACAGTTTCCCAGTTAAGTGGTAATTCTTTCCAAAATACTCGCATGTTTTGCTGACTTTAAGTCTGTGTGAATCTTCATTTCCTAATAGACTCAGTGCCCATTTTTCTGGACTACTGAGCAGTGATTAAATTAATCTGGTCGTTTGGGTCAACAGGAAATGAGCGACACATTGAAGTATTTTCTTAGGCAGGGATCAGCTTCCAAGAACTGAGTGTGTGAAGGCCTTTTTGGTTTGTTAGATGCTGCTTGTTTCATCTTTATCTCCTTCGAGTTGGTTCTTTGCTGGTTTCGAGACCCATCTGCCAGAATGCTGCACATAGGTCTAGCTTTTTCATAAAAGATTTGTTTGTCCCAGTCTTGTTGGAGAACAATGCTCATAGTTATTGTGGAGATTAAAGGAACTACTGCGACTTTTGAAGAAATAAACGAGTTGGCTCCGTTGAATTGAATGAAGATAAATTTATCAAGATATTATTTAAAATTAATAATCGTATTACTTCTGCCAAGGAAGTTATGTTTTCACCCCTGTTTGTTTGTCTGTCTGTCTGGCTGTTAACAGGATTACTCAAAAAGTTAAATGGTTTGGCACGACATTTGGTAGGATGATAGGTGTTAGTCCAGGGATGAACTGATTTAATGTAGGAAGTGATGTGGGACATGTTTCTGGATTTAGAATCTGGAAGAATTACGCAGGTCTGTGTGATATTTCTGACTGGATAACTGAAAAAGTTATGAGCAGTTTGGCTCAAAATTTGGCAGGATGGTAGGTGGTAGTCCAAGGATGAGTTGATATAATTTTGGAAGTGATCCGGAATGTATTTTGTAACCAAAAGAGCAGATATATGACGCGGCAGAGGTATGCACTATACCAAGTCCCCTCGAGTTCTTTTTGAAATTAAAATAAACTGCAGCTAGCAGGCATTCTTGGGAGGAAGGCTCAGGGAGTATTTGGGGGTAGGTGCCAATGATTGGAGCCGGGCGAGGAAGGGGAAGGAATTTTGTTCCTCCTGTTAAGGAGTCACTTCTTTAAAACTAGTGAATAACGAATGAATCACTTTATTAAATGTAGTGAACTATGCATTAATTCCACTGTGAAAACTACATGGAGGTGGGTAGAAGCCTGTAAGCCTATGTGAAATGTACAACTGCAACAATTGACCAATTATGTTCCAAAGTAAGAATAGAAAGAGGAAGATGGTCTTGATATAATTTTAAAGGAAGTGAATTAGAAAGAAAAAATCTGTATTTTTGACTTGTTCGCGCTCTTATTAGTTGTCACATCAAACGTGACAACTTACCCCACATAAACTACAAACCCCCTTATGGGACAAGTTTCAAGCGCACAAAGTTCATTGCAACATGACATACTGTATGGAAGAAAGAGTGATTTGTGTGACAATGTGCTTTGCTCTCTCAATGCTTTTTTCTTGACCAGAAAGTCCTTTAAATATATTTTCCTGGTTTGGCTTGTTTTGTCTATTTGGGATACTGAGACTAAATATTTTTAAGCACCCAGGACGGATGCAAACATCTTGGTTTGTATGTTATTCCAAAACCAATTTCTGCTTTTTTAAGAAATTGGTATTACTTGCAAAACAGATGAATTTACAGCGTGATTGAACCTGCTCTAGCAGTGGTCTTCACTCAGGGAAAGTGCCTTCCGAAGAGATTTGAGGCTATTGGCTGGGTCTGAGCAGATGAGATGTTTTTCTGTTTGTACATCTTAGCAATGAAGTCAACTGAGGCAGGTTCACCAGCAGCCCCAAGCCATAACATCATGTTAATGATCGTTTGCTTTGCATAATTAATTGAAACATCTGAGGGTATGCAGGTCTAGTCTCTTCTTCTTGGAAAATTTGTCATTTATTGTCATTTATTATCTTGGAGAATGTCTTTAACTTTTTGATGGATAGTTCAGGATTGAAAGGTGTTTACTTATATGGTCTTCTTTGGTCTTATGGACTACACTGAAAAAAGTGATTGCTGGGTGCTATTTATGTGAAGGGAGAATTCAGACCGAATAAAATTAGGTTTCTGTGCTATCTACAAAAGTTGATTTGTTCAAAACTAAATATTCTGCTGAAAAGACAAAACAATTAGATGTAACACAATGATACAATATTTTCACTTTGATCAGAAGTCTCAGTTTTTTTAGTGTAGAAACGTCTGAGCAGTAAACCGTCCAAGTACTTTTGTTCTTTTTTAGTGGATGGCTACAAACGGAGGCTATTGATACAGAGGTCTCAGTATATTGATACAAATAATAAACATTTTAATCTTTTCTTCCTATTGATTACTTAATTTTAAATCAAATAGACTGCAGTAAACAGCCAAAGTTACAAAAATTGTCTGCAAAAATGAAGAACTCTCACAGTTTGCCATAATTGCATGATTGACATATGACAGAGCCATCTGTCTGTTTCACCCGCAAGGATTTAATTTGGAAAACAAATCCACTCGGCAGAGGAAGTCTGGGGTCCAAATCATTTCTAATGGGCTCGTTTAGCTTGTTTTCTGTTGGGCTTTTCACTACTCCTTGGCTTTGGTTCAAGTGACTAATTAACCATAATCATAAAAACTAATGCATTTTCAGGGAAAATTGCTCGGGAATTCTCTTTTCAAAAGAATCATTGTTAAAAACTCGGAAAAGGGTGGAATAAATAGCTAAAATTTGTACAGCCTCCAAAGAAATAAGCCTTTGTTGAACATAATCGTCATCTAATGAGAAAGTTTCTCAAAAATGGTTCTTGTTAATTTGTCTTGACATTAACCGAGCAAGTTAGTCAAAATTTGATTAGCAAATGATTTTCTGTCCCGTTTCCAGTTTCAGAACTTGACTTTTCTTAATTAAATAATATTTTTACAACATTAACCCTTGTATGGTTTTTAGGTCTGTGGGACCCGTTTTCAGTTTTCATCAAACCATGTTTGCTGTTCATATGACTTGTAATTAGGATGAAGTAAACATCTGTTGAGCATTTTAACATAAAACAACACAATCAAACAATTTTGAAAACCCAAAACGGGACCCAGACCCATGGTCCTAAAAATCCTAACACCATACAAGGGTTAAAGCCCATCCTCTTATGTGTGGCATATCAGATTAATTGAAAACAAATACAGAATTTAGTATACAGACTTTGTATCTCATAATCTCATTTGTAGTGTGAAAGTCTAATACGGGGGTAAAAAAAACAAAAAACAAAACAAAACATACCACAGACCACAGTATGATAAATGAATAAATAAATCTCACTACTAGTTATTTATTTGTGATTCCTAGATAATATTGGTCAACGATGAAACCGGCTGTATGGTAAAATGCTAAAGAGAAAACTACTGAGAATGGAGTTTTAGTAATTATTTATCGCTCAGAACCTTTTCTGCACATAGCAAGCTTGGTCTGTTCTCGACCTTGGTCATGTCACTGCGGCTAAAATTGCTCATATAGCGTCCACCTTTCTGCGTAAGTTCACACAGGTAGTTGGTAGAATATGCATCTTTAAAACAGTTCACATTGCAAATCACTTGTGTTATCAAGGCTAATTCCATCATTCCAACAATGTCTACACACATTTTATGTAGCAGTGTTGGCTGCTTAACTAAATTATAGGTGGAAACCAAACATCCCTTTGAACGAACCCATTTTGAATCTTTTTTGTTTTTAGATAAAGTTTTCTAATTCCTAGAATAATACTTACAAATTCATTTCAGAAAAATGTCATAGTCACTTATAGTACGCTGTTCAAAAAAGGTAAACCTCTCTGTTAACTTCCATGTTTGCTTGTAGTACATCTTGCTATGCCTGCGCTTCATAATTGTTTGAATTTAAACATGGAAAAGGAAGATAAGCAATATAAATCCCCAGTTTTGAATAACATTAGTTTAAATGCAATTTCATGCCCAAAGCGTTTTACGTCTCATCATACCTTAATGAGGAGAACTGGCCACAGTTGTAAATGTTGTGTGTTTTCGTAGTTCACATAATGTTAATTTTAAAAAACGACTGAAAACAAGTTATGACTTATAATAAAGCTGCTTTCACACCGGAGCTCAGCAGCTACCACTGATATTCTTTTCTCTAGTCATACTGCCAATAAAAGGAAAAAACTTCTGGTGTGATAAATATATTTCTTTGGTGCCTTGTTCACCTCCGCCAAGGAGGTGTATGTTTTTGCCGGCGTTTATCTGTTTGTCCACCTGTTTGTCTGTTAGCAGGATATCTCAAAAATGGCCGCTTAGATTTTAGCACAAGAGGAACAAGTGGTTAGATTTTGGCATATCTAGGCCAAAGCACAGCTGACATATAGGCCAAAGTTCAAATCCAGCTATGCTGGCAGAGATTTGAAATCTTTCCAATGGGCCGGTTTGCCAATCGGCGTGCTTTGGGGTTTCTCTGCCACTTGGCGGCGGAATGCAACAACACCCCACATCAGCCAAAGAAAATAACCAATGCACAGAGTTGCCTGGGTGTGGCGGACGTGCTGCACTCTCTGAGTGCTCTTGTACTTAATGCTGCATTGGACATCACTCAGAGTTCTATATACGTGAAGAAAACACCCAAGTTCAGTTATCTGTCAGAACTAGAATGTTGTCCTCACTTACTGAAATGACATTTTGCTTTTTTTTTTTTTTAGATTTGTCACATTCGATTTTCATTTTTGCTGGCAGAGGATTATAAAATAATTTGGCTCCTGGCTTTCTTTTGTCAGATATGAGACTTATAAAAACAATGTTTTTGCAGATGCAACCGCTTGTTCTTGCATTGGGTTTACCTCATTTCAAAGTTATGCTGAGTACTCTCAGGAGCTCGACAAACTCACAGCACAGCTTCACCGACAGAACTCTCAGAGTTTTCAGACCAAAAAGACTCAAAAACATTTAGCCTCTCTATGTTTTTGGCCATTTCAAACATCTTTGTATCTCAAAAAGCAAGCTTATTTCCTTTTGTAAATCTCCACTGTCCAGTTGGGCTGAATGATGTTCAATTTTAATATATCTTCAAGCATAATAAGACTGATTGCTCCATGAGATGTATTGGCAATCTTGTGGCCTTTCTTTATTCTTGATTTGTTTTAAAGAAAAAAAAAAAACTTCCAGGCCTTATGGAATGTTTCTGGGGGATTTTTTGTTGTTGTTGGAACGTCAGCAAATCTCCACTAAGGATGCATTGCTTCTAGGACCTTTTTATGCATTACTCTCAACCTGCACTTTGCGGAATAATAATCAAGCTATTTAATCAGCATTCACGAAGAGGCATAAGATCACCTATCCAGTTAATCGTACTGTGCATCCGCTTGTTTGGCTGTATTCCCTTTTTGCCCTTTTCACCATGAAGTGTGATTTTGCGATACATAAATGCACAACTGCAGGGCTGTGCAAAAACTCGTTTTCATGCTACATTCCAGGCCCAGTTTGTTGCCCGCTCTGTCTTTGTCTGCTTTGTGTATTTCTTGTTTCCAAGGCAATTATGTTGGCCTGACTGCGCTAGATGGTGTGTTTCCTTACTATTTCTTTAAATTTCAAGAAAAACTACTCCAATTCATGCTGTCAATTTTTTGTTTTATTTTTAGTTTAGTCTGCACCCCCACCTCCCCATCTTAGGAGGACAACTTTGTCAAAAGTGTTTCACCTCATAATGAAAAGTGTAGCGACTCACAAATTATGTACTTTGTCATGGGAAATGTGGTCAGGATGCTTAACGTTCTGTGGGGAAGTGTGCTAATGTTTTGGAACAGTAGTCTCACTCTTCAAAAGATAACTGGAAATCCAAATAACTAAGCAGATTTTGATAAATGTGTGGAAATGTTGAGACTGAATTGTTTTACACCACTCTTCTGATAAACTGCAGGTCATTGCTGACGGTCCTTTCACAGAAGCATGCAAAAGCATTTTCGGTTAGCAGTCACAAACAGGGATTAATTTTTAATGTACAGTATACTTGAGTCATCAGGTTAGCTAAAACGCATCAAACTAAACTTTATCAATTTTAATTTCACTCATATGTTTTCAGTGGTCTTTGGTTGTATTGTGATTGATGTGCGAGTAGAATGAGCTTTAATGGGTAAAGCCAAGCTATGTACACATTACAGTCCTGAAAATATATGTAACAGACATAAGTAGCAGCATCTATAAAACAATTGCCATAAACAAGTAAGTGACAACATACGGCGAACAGCTGCAACATTAAGACCAATTATCGCGAAAACAGCACTCTCAAACTGACGTCCACTTGATTTCTCGGACAAAGGGTTTCCCGGCAGAACATTTCTCAGAGCGTCACGCTCTTTCCACCAGCTCGACTGCCTCCCACAATGCATCCTGATGCCATTTCTTCCCCAAGTACATGGCGCTCGCATAGCCGGCTGATGCACATGATGTAAAAGAAAATTGAAGTCACTGGACCAGGCAACCTTATGGTATTGCTCCAAGGGCCAGTTCAAGTGCTCCATTGCCGATTGTTGGCTTTTTGGCAGTAGACTTGGGTTAGAATTAGCACTCTGACTGGTTTTCGGTCGAAAAGCATTTTACGCAGCAGGATGCAGTGTGCTATATGTTTTGACACATTCCTCTTGTAAGTATCATTAATATTCTCTTCCGCAAAAGTACCCCTTCTGTCCACGTGGACCAGACAGAGATAACCTTCATTGCCCTTATACATTGATAAGCCTTGAGTGTCCAACACCCTGTCCCCAGTTCAGGATTTGTCTCTCCCTGGACCGCTGTCAGTAGGTAAACACCACTGCTGACTAGGAGACTAAGAGCGTCCGAGATCTGGGCAGATTTCAGCCTGACAGGGCTGATTTCAGAATGGAATTAGCAAAGATCTGACCAAGACCCAGTGGCTATCTGGATAAGCAATTAGGGGGCCCAGCCAGCCTAGTATTTCCTTTCACTGACAAATACTCCTGTGTAGTGGAGCGCTGTGATGAGTATGATGTTTTTTCTTCATTTCCCTACAGGCGCCTTCATCATTTGCTGGACCCCTGCGCTGGTTTTGTTATTGCTGGACGTGTTCTGCCCGAGCTGCAACGTGCTGGATTTCGAGAAGTTCTTCCTCCTGCTGGCTGAGTTCAACTCCGCCATGAACCCCATCATCTACTCGTACCGCGACAAGGAGATGAGCGCCACCTTCAGGCAGATCCTGTGCTGCCGGCGGCAGGAGAACGTCAACGGTGCCGCGGCCGAGGGCTCCGACCGCTCCGCTTCCTCCATCAACCACACCGTCCTGAGCCCGCACCGCCACAAGAACGACCATTCTGTCGTCTGAGAAGTTCTTTGTTTTTTTTTTTGTTTTCAAAAAAGATGGTTTGCAAGAAATGTGCTCCACCTCTTTTGGTGAGAACTGGGGCATTTCTTTGGTGAGGACCACGGCTTTTATTTTATTTTTTTCCATTTGAATGGGAATATCATCGTCCTGTTGCCACATTGTGAACTATTTAAGAGGGACTAATTAATGATGTGAAGGATACACCAGTATGAATTTTTTCGCTCATATTCACTTTGTTACTTTTGTCGGTCGAGCCCACAGTATGTAATATTCCCTGGACCAGCACCATGTGCAGTGCTGTTATATATATTTCCTTTCCCTGGAAAAAACAAACCATTTCATCAGTTGTGTAAGAAATACTGACTTGAATTCATGTCGATTATTTCGGCGTGGGAGGTATTGCTTTGGAAATGTATTTCTGTCTCCCAATGTTGCATTTGCATCTCCTTAAAGGGGAAAGCTGCCTTTGCCAGAGGTGGTCTTAATTTTTTTAGACTATTTAAACTTTTATAGTATTCATTTACACTTATGGCTTTTCCAGGATTGATGTAATTGTTTCTATGACTGATGGGTGAAAAAAACAGATCATGTAATGTTCATTTATCTCCGTTTCATTAGCGTGCATGTCCTGTCTAGTTCCCTTTTTTGATAGAACTGATATCTTCTTTTTGATACATTCCTTAACCAGCCTTAAATACACATTGTGCAAAATATATTGCAAATATATGGAACAAAAATGTCATTTGTGTTAAACTTTGAAACATACAGAATTAGAATTTTGTGTCAGTCTTTAATTCCACTTATTGTATTCAATGTGTATCTGCCTGTATGTTTGTGTGGGTTCCTGTGTGTGTGCGTACATGTACAGATCTGTGTTATCTGGCTTCAAAGTGATTTTGGAATAGTGGTAAGCCTCGGGATTACTGAGTGTCACGCAGCTATGGGTCATCATTATCAAGTTCAGATGAAGAAATTATCATTTTACCTGAACTCATGCTGAAAAGAGCTCGGATTTTATTGAAATGAATTCTCCCATTCTCTCGTACAACAAGAAAGTCGAAATTTTTCAAAGGAGAACCAGAGAAATATCAAATTTTTTGCTGAAAACCAAAGATCAGAAATAATGTATTTTTACTATTGACCTAAGTTTTTGAGCTTTCTTGGTTTACATCTGTAGCATTCTCAAAGGTTAAAAGTCACGATGTTAAACTTACTGCTCTATTGTTGCTCTGGTGGGAGTGATATTGTCCAGGTAATTTTGGGACCCCTCACCGGCGGTTTTATATCGGGTTCGTCTAATCAGACTGCAGTGCATAAAACTCATCATATATATTTTGACAATGACACTGTGTTGAAATGGCTGTAATTCAGACATAATTTACATGCTGTAGTCGTAAATACCTGCAAACTAAAGCTGACAGCCTATGCGTTGACCTGTACAACTGTACAAAACTGTACAAAAAAGAGGGATGAGGCAAAAGACGTACCATCCGAATATTACAGATTATGTTATATGTGCATTGAAAAAGGAGTTTGCATCAATAACTGCTGTACCAGCTGATTACTGACTATGAATAACTGACTGATTTACTGGCTAATCCTTCCTTCGAGGGGGAGTCGGATTTCTTTCCATACTAACAGGATGTACCTGAATCCAATGTCTGCTCTCACTGCAGAGTGAAAGGGATGTGACATCGTCATGTCTGGAGGACCGGATTTCCCAAGATTGGACTCGAGCAATTTCATAAAAATGTCCGAAGTTGACACAGAGCTTACAATTTCTGTCTGGCTCTGGTAGTTGCCACACGAATTGGGCTCCGTGTCTTGGAAGCGATTGTAAAATGCTTGGTATGTGAGGTATACCGCAAGGTTGAGTCCTGAAGAAAGTCAGGATACAGTCTTCTGAGCTGGGCCAAGCCTCTGAATCTTCACAGCTAGGAAGTGCTCTTTAGTATTTAAATTGTTCTAAAAAGACAAAGCAGAACACTGAACTTCATCTTCAGGCCCAAATACTGTTACACTGCATGTCTTTGGCTGCTGCCTTCTTCAAGATTTGTTTACAGGAAATGAACAAGAACCAGGCTCCAAGAGAATTACTTAATTGAAATCACAGCCTTGTAACACAATGTTCTCCACCTCTGGGCGAGCAGTTTTTCTCAGCTGCCAAATTTAGAGAGGCTGCAAAAATCCAGGAACTGTAACCCAAGCAAGAAAAGACGCTAAAATATCGAAGGTCGAACTTTATCAAGTCATCTACTGTAAATGATGTAATTTGAGCCGTGGTTTATGACAGAACATTGTGCTGGTGGCATTGCCTGATGGAAAGAAACCCGTGGAACACTGTCATGAATAGCCAAACTGTGCGAAAAACATTGGCTGCATCGTCTCGTCATGTAATGTTAACAATGGCTCATTGTTAGGGTCATCAGAAGTTGAAGGTTTGTACTGGGATTATTCAGACCCAGTTTCACCTCCTTCTCTTTATTCTGGGCTCTGTGGTTCAGTCTGCTGGCTGGATGGAGCAGGAGTGAAGTAGTGTGAGTTTGTTTTTCCTGGCCTTCTAATAGCACCGCTGCAGTCTCCCCTTAAACCTCCTTGCGGTTTTTCTAATGTTACTTGACACCTCACCCCTGTGCCAAAGGCATTTCTTCGTGCGCTTTTATGAATTAAAGATTTACAGATATTTTTCCCGCCTTGGACACAGAAGTGATTTCTTTGTATACAGTTGAAAACAGGATTGTAGGAAAGTGATATGACTATATAAAGTCAAATGTGTGCGTGGCATTTCATTTTAAAGTGTAGGTATATGCTATTTATGTTTCATTGAAATTCTAGAGAAAAGGAATTTATATTGAAGAACCTCAAGAAAGTGTCAAACGTCATTCTAATTTTGTGTTTCATTAATCTTTCACCAAGAGAGTCAAATTTGGATTTTCCTTCAAAATGATACAGAAAAGGAACATATTTTTTTAATCTGGTAAAATACAGACACCTTAGTATCTACACAAAATGGTTGTTATGCTTTGAAAATAAATGTTTATTTAAATCTTTGAATGCCAGTGGTGAAACAGTGCCACCTACCTAAGTGTCGCTAATGCACGTATCAACAACACTGTACAGAATATAAGATATACTAACTTGTAATAATTAATGTAATACATTTTCCTGTATGTCCTGATGCTTAGAAAAATCACTCGTGATAATATCATCCACCAAAGATATTATTTGAATATATGTGATCAATCAGTATTTGAAACCAAATAAAATTCCATATAAGCACTGAATATGTCCCAACACTTGGAGAACTCTAGAGAAACACAAAGAATGAAGAGAATTGGGATGAAGAAATGAATATGTCCTTGTATGACAATATAGGGCTGGTTTTCCTGAAGCAGGTCACGTGGAACAGAATCCTCAGTCAAAATGTTTCAAAAGGTACCTTTCT
Organism: Gymnothorax reevesii; assembly: GCA_029721435.1. NCBI lineage: Eukaryota > Metazoa > Chordata > Actinopteri > Anguilliformes > Muraenidae > Gymnothorax > Gymnothorax reevesii. Next base: position 85,695,062 of record CM056583.1, read on the forward strand.
ACAGTTTAACTTCATATCAATAGCTCATTACCATCATTGTAACCCAATGTAGTGTTTCTCAATCCTGTGCTTGCTTTCCCTACTTTGTGCGTTTTAGACGATTGCCTGGTGTACCCCATGATTCAGCTGGTCAGGTCATTAGTGGAATACTTTTTGAGCTGAACTGGGTGTGTCAGATCATGGAGACGTCTAAAATTTGTAGGGCAGAGGTACTCCAGGAGTTGGGGTGGGGAACACTGACCCAATGACCCTTGAATTGCAGTTGGAAGCATCATAAAGTGCTTTTCCTATTGGCAGTTGCTACGGGTATGTCAGGTTTTCAATGCATTTCAATGTGGAGAGGTACGGCAGTCCCTATTTCAACCCTAACCTGCCCTAACCTAACCCTAAACCTAACTCCTAACCCTTCCCTTAACCATAATCCCGAATCCTTATCCTAATCCCTTGAATTCGACTGCCGTACTAATAAAAACTGCCGTGTCTCTAGACACTGGGTTTCCTATTATGCATTTTTCTTGAAGAAATGTTACGATCAGTACTGTGCGAAAGTTTTAAGAACCCCTCATATGTCTGCGAAACATCCTTAAGACTGGGATACGATTTTGTGAGATGTACAATTCTTATTAATTCGTAGATGTTCGTAACGAGTAGTCGTAGAATATTACGGCAATGTTAGGGCAAAGATACAAATAAGTTACAACAGTTATTCTTAACTTATTTGTGGGCAATCGTAACATTAGTATAAAATCGCACACATTTGCATACATTTTCGCATGATTTTTGCATTTGCACACAATCTCAAGGATGTTTCGCGCATATATGAGAGTAGCTTAAGGCACATTTAAAGCAATTTCTTTAGGGCAAATATGCTTGCATAAATTATGAAATTTTAAGTTTCCAATGACTGGGAAATGTACTAAACAGAGCTTTAATCTGTTAAAAACTAAATAAAATGAATATTAGGTGTGACTGCCCTTAGTCAAAAAATTTGGGACACTGTCCTGTTGCGCTATAGTTTATAGGATAATCAGTGTAGTGTAGAACTTGCCACCGTTCTTCAGCAGACTGACTGTCTCCCTTGCATCTGTACCTCCAGGAAATGACAAACAGCTATGATGACATCAAGGCCCTGTCAAGACCGTAATATCTGTATTGATTCTTTTTAATGGAATACAAACATTTGTTTATGAAACCTTTCTTTAAATTAGCATTTGGAATTTCAAATTTACTTCTTGTCCTCAGGAGCTCTACCATGGAATCAAAAAGTAAACATCTGATACAGATTTAGGTTTTAAAAAGTGCAGGGTGCCTAAGACTTTTGCACAGTACTGTAAATTTAAATAGGATTAACTTAAAACCTGATCAGAGACCAGATACAAATATCAGCCAGATACAATGTGAGTTCCAGTCTGAAGACCAATATGACAACTAGATATCATGACAATATTTGCAACTTCTTGGCCACATTTATAAGTGCTTGTGGTTTGATGGCATTTCAGGCAGAGCAATAGAATTTGAGAAATTGTTCCTTAAAGCAAGTATACTTACATTTCTATCTGATCGGGTCAATGGTAATGTCAAAAACCTGTTTCTTTCAGTAAATACTGTACATTACTGAAACTATTTTAGATGGAGGAGTGAATCACTCCCAGCTTACAGTATATACGGTATGCTGAATCTACAAATGTACTTAAAATCAATTAAAAAAAAAAACATTACGGACAGTGGTTGCATGCGGCATTATTAAGTATAATTGACATCAACTGATTATGCACCAGATACGAGTTGTCATAAAGTGAATGGACAAAAGTACAGAAAATACCCCTTAACATCTCAATAACATCTTAAATATCAAAAAGTTGATAAAAATATTAAAGTGATTATGTGCCATAATTGGAATATACCCCGTTGTATATGATTGATGGCATTATTACACAATATGATTATAGAAATGCTCGTCAGATATGTCATATTAGATTTTGTAATGATTTGCATTATTATCATGACTGATTATTGAAGTGAAGACTACAGGTTTCACCAATATTCACACTAAACTTTCCGTAAAAGCAACAAACTTTACATTTACATTCACGAGACAAAACACCACAACCAAAATAATATGTGCACATGGCTTATAACACTCAAAATATTCTACCTTCCGGTTGGTGATAGAAGCCAACCATTTGTTGACATGATTGAAAGTCATAAAAAAAAAAACAAAGATAATAACCATAATCAGAATGGAGTTTTTTTCCTCTGTAGCCACATTTACTGGCAAGAGGGGTTTACAAGGCCACTGTGGTCCAGGACTTTGAAGCCTGATCGCGGTTCAAGTTTCCTCAGGGTAACACAAAGTGAGTCTGTGTTCACCCGGGGTAGTTGCCATTTTTTATGACTCCGGCCTTTCGTGTGGACCCTCCTCCACCCAGCTGCCGGGCATCTGCCTCATCTGTTACTTCAACCAGACGTTTAAAGGAGCCAAACATTCCATTCGCCTAATTCACGATTTCTCGATCTGTCCCCCGCCCCATCTTAAAGTCGTTTACCAGACTTGCCCGATGAGTGGGGCAGGGAGCAACCGATAGACGGAGGCACAAACTGGAAAAAAGCCCTGTAGATTATCTTCTGTGTCTTATTTATTACTCTGCTGACAGACCTTTAATGCCAGGCCTGCGTCTCTTTGACAAGCAGGATGAAGTTACACCAGTTATCCCGCGGCTCATATCGGCAGACTGGCACGCAGCGCTTGCTCGTGCATTCGCTCCAGAATGCGGTGAATGCTGGCAAAGCTCGGCCGGTCTGTGGGGAGACTGCCCCAGCAGAGCCTCATCAGATTATACAGCTCCAGCGGGCAGTTCTCTGGACTGGCCAAAATGTTACCGTCCCGCACGTAGTAGATGACCTCCTCGTGGGCCATCCCGTAGTATGGCTGCATGCCGTTGGAGAAGATCTCCCAGAGCACCACCCCGTAGGCCCACACGTCCGACTCAGTAGTGTAGCGATTGTAAAAGATGGACTCGGGCGGCATCCAGCGGATGGGGATTGCGTCGTTCTCGTTAGCCTTGTAGTAGTCGGCCGAGTAGATGTTCCGGGAGAGGCCGAAATCTGCGATCTTCACTGTGAGGTTCTCGCCCACCAGGCAGTTTCGAGTGGCCAGGTCGCGGTGGACGAACTTGCGCTCGGAGAGGTAAGCCATCCCCGCTGCCACCTGCTTGGAGATGAAGAGCTGGTCCACGCAGGTGAGCAGGCCCGGCTCCAGGTCAGAGGTCAGGCTGTGGCCCGACAGGCTGTCCTGGCTGGGGCTCCTTCGCTGGGATGGGGAGCACCGCCGGAGGTACTCATTCAGATCCCCGTGTGCCATGTACTCAAACATCAGGCACATGGGCTTACCGACAGCACAGACCCCTGAGGGAGGAACCAGGGGAGAGGAGGATACAGACGGGGAGGGAGAGAGGGAGAGGGATTAAGGATGAGAGAGATAAGGAGAGGGTGGGGGGGTGAGAGAAAGAGAAAGAGGTCAGGAGAGACAGAAAAGAGAGGGAGGGAGGGCAAGAAAGTGAGATTTAGAGAGATGGAGAGAGATGAGAGAGGCAGAGAAGAAGAGAGAGGGAAGAAGGGCATGATGGGAGACAGCAGGGTCGAGGGAGAGAGAGAGAGGGGTAAGCAGCAAGATGAGTTCCTCAGTACTTCAAAATATTATTTGAAAAATGTGTTACTACTTATGAATCACAGCAGATAGCAGTGAAGAAATTTTCATGCCAAGTATTTTTTCAAAAAGGATTAGAAGATCATAACGAAAACCTACTGCTTGAAACAGGAGAGTAAAATCAATGTACCGAGAGGCAGAAGCGGAGCTAGAAAAGGTGAGCAGCTATAAAAAATAAAACTTGCATTTTCGGCAGTTCACTTTCTATATCAATATTTAAGCAAACAATCGTCATCCAGAGGGAACCATTTTTTTAGAAAATGAAAACACCCAAAAAAGGCTGTTTAAGTTTGGCATATTAGGAGACAGTGAAGTGGCAGTTATGACAGATGAGATGAACGCTTGCCCTGAGCCAGCAAGAACAGTAGCTACAACAAATGTATCAATCTCTACTCAACCCAGCCAATCAGAGCTCAGAGCCCAGCCAAAGGTGTTTGAAATAGAGTACTGAGGTGACGACGTCAAATTGATGTCGGGAGCATTAAATTCCCATTCATTTCAAACATTGACATTTTCAAAATTGGGATCTTCCTGGCTAAATAAAGGAAAAATAAATAAAGTTCAGGGTTGAAGTACTTCCCTTTTGTTTAAAACCTTCATTGATTTCCCGATTTTGCATCATATTTCCAAGCAACAACATATTGTGTTTCTTGACTGTTGCAACTGTAACATAGTAAACTAACATTTATATTGTTCGAATTTTTCGCTGGCATGTCAACGCCCTTTTAAAACCTACACGTCCCATGATCCACCTGGTTTCCAAACCATAAGAGGAATGAATTCAGATTCGCATTATAAAGCTACCAGCACCTTGCTACCTTCAAAAGCAAGGCAGCCTGATGAGGTGGTGGGAAAATTAATTAGCTACAGAATGTTGTAGAACTTAGTTGAAGTAATCAAGGTAGTAATCAAGTTTTGCAGCCAGCGCCTGCATTTTATGAACAAGTCCAGTATCAATGGCTTACGTTAGTCAATCTAAAATCTTGCTAGTCAGCAAAATAGCTAGCCAACTCATCTATCTTACCACTGCATTTTGGGATTTGTTGAATAATCTAAATTCATCCAAAATAAATAAAAATGAATAGAGAATGGCAGTATATGAAAAAATACACGTCAAAATATTCTTTCGAGAACTGGAAAGGGAACCATTTCATGACAATCAGACCCAAATATACAGTTTAAGCAAGCACAAAATTTAGAATAAATTAAGGAAGACCTTTATTATCCTATTGGACCTAAAAAGCAAACTGAAGGTCCTACACACCAGAAAAGAATGTTGACCAGATAGTATCTGCAGAGATGCTAAAATATGGCAGTCCTAAACTCCATGAGGCCATCCTCAAACTATTTAATTTCTTAATACTTAATACTGGGTGCGTCCCTGAAACCAAGACATGATAAACCTTCTATTTTAAAGCGGTGACAAATTCAACACAAATAATTATTGAGGCATCTGTGTGAGAAGTAATCTGGGGAAGGATTTCTGCAGTATAATTAATGCAGATACTGGCCTTACGTGGGGAGCACGATGTCTTCAGTAAGAGTCACATTGGCTTTCTACCAAATTATCACACCTCTGACCATATTTATATCCTACACACACTTATAAATAAACAAGCACATCGATTCAAACAAATGAAGATATTTTGTGGTTTTCAAAAAAGTCTTTGATTCAATTTGGCATCACAGAATATTTCTCAAAACTCTACAAAGTGGCACAAGGGGTAAAACCAGTGACATAAAATTGGCGCATGCACAGAATGTGCAGTTTCACGCAGAAAAAAATGAGACTGGATTAAAGTGACACTATGTTTCAATTTGTTACATCTAATATTTTATGTTCTATCAGCTGATTTTTTTTCTTTGAATAAACCAGCTTTTTGAGAATGGCCAAAAATCTAATTTCAAAACTTAAGGTTCAATAGAATTCCCTCTTCACGTAAGTAGCAGCACCTGATCACTTTTTTCAGTGCAGAACTAAAGCTAAAATAACTATATTCCTCACTCAGGAGTGTGGAATGACACAGGGCTACAGTCTGGGTCCAACACTCTTCAGCATTTATATTCATGAATCGGCTTTGCAGTTGGAACAGTCCGCTCCTGGACTCACTCTTCATAATAAAGATATTATTACTGTATGTGGACAATCTGGTTCTGCTGTCTCCTACAGAACGGGGTTTGCAGCAGAGACAGTCATCCCTGGAGCCATTCTGTCACACCTGAGCGTTGAGAGTAAAGCTGAAAAAACCAGTCATGGTCATCCAGGAAAAGATCCAAATTTCAGCGACTCAGGTACCTGTCTACCAGAAGAGGCAGCCCTCTTGAGTTCACCACCATCAACACTTATGCTCTGAAGGAGTGAAACAATTCCATACAACTGAGTTAAGTAACTTCATATTAACTGTACTAATAAAAACTTAATAAAAATCTAATTAGAAGTTTATAAAAAGATTGTGTGGAACTGCTAAATTTTTTAGAGTGTACCTAAGTCTGTTGATAAATGCTTCAGGGAGAAAATAAATGAATCAATGGAGAAAGCACACACTATGTCATTACCAAAACAATTTCCGTACTGTATTCAACCCACCAATAAAGATTTGGCCAAAAATATTTGACAACCCATTCTCCCTCATGGGAGCAAAATATGGGCCCTCAGTTACACCATAAAGAAACAAACACTGGGATAAAAATAAACTAAAAACTTTCACCAGCAATTTAGCAAAACTATGGCCAACCCACACTGCTGCCACCACAAGGCACTTTGGAGTAACCAGATGCATCCCGAGAATAAAGCTGCTTTCACACCGGACGCGAAACAAATTTTTAGCACAGCAGATTACATCAAAAGTCAATGATTGCATGTGTAATGTGAAAAGAAGCCACTAGATGACCTTTTTTTGTTAAGCCCAGACTGGAGCTAGGTTTGGACATGTCCTGGGCATGTCTGAGACAGAAAGTCCCAGAGAATTAAAAAAAAGTCTAAAAGGTGGGAGGGGGCTGCAAAAGAGTATATAATGAGGAAAATTGAGACAGTCAAGTAGTAGGAGAAATAGCAAGGAGAAGGATACATTTGACCAGACCTGTCACTCTGTTCAAGACCTGTGAAGCTTTTTTTAGTGGATTTTTGCCTGTGTTGGAGCATTTTCCTCACCCGGAACATCACCAAGTGACCCCATCTCAAAGGACTGTAAATATTTTTTTTTTCTTGTATATATCAATCTTGTTCCGTAGAGTAGATAGTAAATTAGTTAAAAGTGTTTGTTTAATTAAACCTGTTTAAGTTTTAAAATTTTGTCTGTCATCCCTTGCTGTCATATATGTTATAACAAATTGGGGCCATAACAAATGTAATCTGTCGTGTGAAAAATTTGTTTTTGCGTCCGGTGTCAAAGTGGCTTGACTCTTCTGAAACAACTGGCTATCAAGAAACATTTTTATCAGAGAAAATTAATAAAATACTAAACCCACAACGTTTAAAACATTTGAAAAAATTTACCAAAATCAGTACCTCACCAACTGATGTGAGGAAACAAACTTGAGTGAAAAAACAGAACATTTATTATGCCTTATTATTTATTATTACAAAAGTATTATGGACATTTATTGTGCCTCTGCCCCACACAGTGGGAGGGACGCGTACTTTTTTTTGTGGTCATCTGTCTGTCTGTCTATATGCATGTCTGTCCGTCACACATATCTTATGTGCACAATATCAATTGAAGAAGAGGACAGATTTTGACCGATCATTTCCACTACTCACAGAGGGCAGAGGAACTGATTAGGTTTCGGAGGCCATCAGGTCCAAGGTCAAGGTTACATAAGGTCATGGCAAGATTCAACCTTTAGGCCATAAGAGGCTATGGCAGGTGGAGGCATAGCAATCGGAGGCGTAGCACTTTGCGCTGACTTTTGCTCTTGTTGTGCAATGGACCAATATTACAAGCCGTCTCAATAGGTGTTTTCGGACAGGGGGAACCTTTCCATATTTCTAAGAACTTAGTTCTATGAGCCCCCTTTTTAGTGCATCTCTACTGCAGGAACTGTGAACGATTGTGGTTCCTAGAACTCCGTTTTGAGGGACTTTTTTCCGCTCTAACTGCAGAGTAGGTTCTATCACAGCACCAGACGAACACTGAGTGACCAAAGTGTTGCACCAACCGCCGGCCGGCTAATGTTGCTTTGGGGGTTTCAACTGGAAGTTTGAAAGCCATCATGAAAAAAAGCCTTTAAAGTTGTACATTTCCTGGGGAACTGCCCAGTGGGCGGTTCCTCTCAGGGTGTCCCCGGAACTCTTCAGTCCAAAAACATCCAATATCTCACATGAGTTAAAAATCCAAAGCAGACAGACATTAACAGTCTGCAGACTTGGTGATAATAGCCTTGCTGTTGAAACTGGAGCCACAAAATGACCAAGCTGCCTAAAGAGATCGGCGGTGTGCTCCCTGAAACTCTGTGCAGGTGGAAACAGAAGTCCAATTTTTACTTTCTTAACCCTAATACAATTTCCTTTTTTTTTTTTTTATGGTAGATCGCCTGTGAAAGAATTTTTTTTTCCCGTTTAATGCATTCAAGTATAACACCAATGGAACTTGTCATCCATGACGACAGATGTCGTAGGAACCCTTGCATTTCCATGCGCGACAGACTTTTATTTTGCAAAATTAAAATTAGCCGTGTTCGCTGAAGCGTGAAAACTGAACCGCGACACTGGTGTCAATCAAGGGAGAATTTCATGGTTTATCAACACGCATGAGCGGATTTTCTAAACATCTTCGCATTTTAGTTTTATGGTGTTTTTTCAGAGAGTCTACTTTTCCTGATACGCCCTGGAGAGGTGGCAGTTCAGTGGCCATGTCTCCACCTGTCATAAAAACAGAGGTTGTGGAGTAAATTGCGGCACAAGTTGTGTTCATTTTATAACAAATATCTCATTTTTACGATACAAAACAAAACTATTGTTTTTATTCATCAGACTCATGCAAATTCACGTGTATCTACATGTCAATTTGTGTGTGTTAGAGTGGGTTTGATGTTTCTCATTATTGTTCATAAATGCATTTGCATCACTAGCTCCCTTATCATGCAAATGAAGCTGATTGTGAATTTGAGATGGGGAGGTAGAGAGAGAGAAGGAGAGAGAGAGAGGAGGGGGGGAGTGGGGAGGGAGAGGGAGTACAGACAGATGGCAGGACAGAGGGACAGATAGAGTTGGAGCAAGAGAGAAAAAGAGAGGGATTTTTTTTTACATTTTCAATTATCTTACCTTTAGTTAACCAGGGAAGTCTCGTTGAGATCGAAATCTCTTTTTCAAGGGAGTCTTGGGGGTCAGGTGGGGAGGGGGAGGGCAATTTGCACAGCCAATTAGATCAGGGGATGATTAGGTGGCAGTTCGAAAGAGCCAGGTTGGGACTTTAGCCACCGGAGAACCCCCTACTCTTATTGAAGGGTGTCAAGAGATCTTTAATGACCACAGTGAGTCAGGACCTCAGGGTTATGTCTCATCTGAAGGACGGGGTCTCCTTCAGTACAGTGTCCCCATCACTGCACTGGGGCATTGGGGATTATTCCACCAGAGGGCGGATTGCAACCTATTGGCCACCAACACCTCTTCCAGCAGCAACTTGGTTACCCAAGGGAGGGAGAGAGTCTTGCCATTATGAATGCTATTATATTACAAGAAAAGTTCAGAAGTCAGGAGCTGATCATATCTGCGATTGTGTGCATCATTGGGACTAAAAATTAATTAAATCTTTACAAATCTGCAGTCATGAGCAAAGAGGTCTGTAACTGTGACGCCTGTAATGTACGAATCTGGAATACTGAGGAGCTTAACAAGCCTGCTGACGGTAATGTACGAGTTGGGAATACCAAGGAGCTTGACGATATTGGGGTGGTCGAACTCTGCCATGAGGGCTGCCTCTCGCTGAAAGTCGTTCTGCATGTCTGCAGACGCCTCCTCCTTCAGCATTTTCACCGCAACCATGGTAAAGGGCTCTTCCGGAAGCAGTCTAGGAGCCCTGAAAAACATAGATCACAAATATCCAATCAAAAAGCTCCTCACGCACCAATCACAGAGGTCTCTGAAAGATCTTGAGCGCTGAATGAGACAATAGAAAAACTAACAGGGCCAATGTTAAATGAAAGGCCTTGAAACACATAGACCAAAAAGTAAAGAACTATGAATTTCTTTGATTAAAATATTGAGCCGCAGAAGTCCAGTCCAGTTCCACCGATAAGCAATTTAGGTTGTCCAGGTATCTACTACTGCAGTTGTGTTGATACCTGAACCCCATTCCTAATACAGGAGTGCACACATCTATGACTCTCCTCTGGCTAAGAGCTAACAGGTTTTTATTGAGTTTCATGTCCAGAATTAAAGCTTCGACAGTGGAAGCTAAAATCCCTACAGCCAAACTTGGATCTTTAATAGACCCTTTGCATACTTGAGCCATAAAGTCACCAGATGCACTTAGCTCACCAGAGCAACTAGCCACACTGAGCCATGGCGCGGTCCAGATTAAACCAGAGACAACTCCACCCTCTAATGCACCACAGTGTAGTGCTTAAACAAAATGCGCCACCGCTAGCCCTGGCCCAACCACTCCCATCTGCGGCGAAAACTTTTCAGTTAAAAAAAATGTCTTGTTTCATGTTGCTGGTTGTTTGACACCAACAATTTTCAAACCCAAGTGGTAAATTTTAAAATAAGCCAAGCCACACTACATGACCAAAAGTATGTAGATACTCCTTTTCATGGTTCAGGCTAAGCCTGTCAGCTTCACTGAAGAAAACTCTGGACATTATTGCAGACATTCACATTCCGGATTATTCCATGCTTCCCACAGCATGGTAGAAGGCCGGATCCTGCTAAAGCATTACAATGCCACAAAGCCTGGAGTGAGGTCCATATATAATTTTTTGATAAAGTGTAAAAGAGCCCATGCAGGCTGCCCTAAACCCCGTCAAATATTGTTGGGAAATACTGGAAAGTCACCTTTGAGCCAGTCATAATCACCCAAAATCACTGTTTGACCTAACTAATGTTTTTTTTACGGCCGGAATGGAAGCAGTTACCTGCTGCAGTATTCTAACTCCTGACGGTAAGCCTTCCCTGAACAGAGGCTCCATATTAATGCCGTAGATTTTGGAATGATACACAGGAAGAGCCAGTATCCGTTTGTAAAATACCTTCCCTCGTTGGCATTAAATACCAAAAAAGTGAAGATTTTGAATCTCATCATAAGCCTGAAATATAGCTAAGATTTACTTGTTGATCTCTTTCATCTCTGCGCTGGTTTTTGGCGAGCAGTCTTCTTCACATAGGCAGACGTTCAACTACTCAATCGTCGCAGGTCACGCTCCAACCCACTGAGTAAAATATAATAATTTTTCTTCACGGGCTGAGACGCTGCAGTGTTAAATCGTAGCTCAGTCCACCTGAATCTCAGTTGAGCCATAATGGACGCCATTCACACACTAATCACACCACTGCTGCTCATTTCCTGTCGTGGAAGCTGAACTACTCCCCTTGGCGCTCCAGGAGAAAGTGAGCATTTCCCTGTGGGGTTATAAATAGCCCCCCACACCAGCCACTGCTGACAAGGTAATGTCTACAGGGAAGTTAAATGCCGAAACCGATCTGATGCTCACTGATATTCACATCCCAGTCACTATTTCAGGAAGGGGCTGTGCTACCAAAACATACATATGCTCCACTGTTCCCAGGAGTGTCCTATACCAAATGCATTCCTACTCATTGCAGACAGATTACTGTGAGGAACTGTGCTAGTCTGTTTCTTGCAAGCAAATTCATTTATGTTTTATTAGCATTATAACTTGCATAAAGCAAACTCATTGCCTTATTTTGTTACAGAGGAAAACCAATGTGAGGTCCACAATTGCTACAACAGAGACAGAAAATGGCTGCAATTCATAAATTACTGGCAAAAACGGGCCCAGTTGAAGTAATTATGACCCTTAAAATTTGTTGCCGTCAAAATATATATTGACCTCATTTTATTTACTTTAGTTCTGCCGGCTAAATAGTTATGTACAGTAGAAGCGTTAAGCATTAACATGGATAGATCAGGCTTGCACACCATTAACTTCACAAGAGTAGGACATTCACCTTGCTTGGAACACCCTGCCAAAGGCACCTTCGCCGATGTCCCTGACGTACTCGATGTTGTTCCGGGGATACTCCAGGCTCAGCAGCTTGGAGTTGAGGAGTAGTGGCAATCGCTGGTACATGGGATTGGGATGTAGTCTATCCAGCAGCAGATCTGAGGGCAAGGTCGTCAGAGCAGGTGTTTCCATTGCTCTGTTGGACCAGAGGAAACACCTTTACCAGAAGTTACTGCAACACTGCAACCAAAGGGATAAAACACTGCCTTTATTGTACGCTTAATTGGCATACGGCTCTCATTTTGAGAACTGACTTGGAATGATCTTCTGAACTGTTGATGTAGATTGTTTTTGAAGGGTAGGCCCATAATCATGTCAAGGCCATAGAATAAGTTTTTTTGCATATGAATTTGTCACAGTGTATTTTTCTTCTAAGAAATATGGCAACCTTTAATGACCTGTTTTCTACCACTATGTATAATGAGATCGCAATTATACATTTGTAGTTCAAAATAAATTAGTCACTGTTGAATAATTCTTGAAGAATACATTATGCAGTATAAGTTATATACTGTATAAAAATAAGATGTGCTTTAAATTGTGAGTTTTACAAACAATATTCCTATTTATTGTGTTCTGAGGTATTTATCGAATGAGTATGATACACAAAACTATATTTAATATAAGCTGTCCATGAGGTTATGACAACTGACAGTCTTGACAGTCGTTTGCAAAACCTTTTTCTGCTCTTCCAAAGTTTCTTCCGTCTCCGACAGCAAAGCAGAAGAATGATGACGAAGACCGCAACCGCAAAACCAGATATGACGAATATGATGACAGTCATGGAATACGTGGGCGATGAAGACGAAGGAGGGATCGTCCTGGGGTGCGTATATTCCGGGACGAAAACTACTGAAGAAAAATAAATCCCCTTTCAGTGCAATAATCTTATCTTCACATTTTCCTAAGACAAAGCATTTACGGACATTGCAGGCAAACAAGGTCATCAATGAGAGCCTTAATAGCACTGGCAAACTGAACAAGTACACTCGGCACTTTCCCAGACAAGCATTGGAAAAAAATGCCGGAATAATTTGGCTTCAAAATGACTGATGACAATCAATTTTACAGTAACTAGGCAATGTACAGTGAGGGACCTGATAGCATCTTATGAGCAAAAAAAATTTGAACCAAACAATGGTTGATGATAGGAATGTTTCCACTGTTCAGCTGGACTCAGTTCTCCAGGATTTTTGACTGTAATGTACAGAGGTGGAAAATGCATTCAGCAGCTCTCCTCAAACTGTAAGAACATGGCTGCCCTCTGCCAGTCAGATAGTGGTGCGGGCCTGATGATATTCTCACCATCGCCACATTTTTGAATGTTGCAGTATTCTCGTCTCACACGGGGATTGGTGGTGTAGCACCAGGGCTTTTCACTCTCTCCCCCAGGATTCCGGCAGTAGTTTTCGGCATTCCGCAACTCCGGAATAATGTCTGGGGAAAGCTGGTGGAGGTGAGGATCCTTCGAGGAAAACAAAACAACATTCCTCTTCAGTTCTTTTTTTTTTACGGCGGGCACCAGAACATTCCAAGTTGTCCTCAAGAGACACGGCCATGATTAGATTAACATTATCATTATGGTGAAGGATTGGGTTTTAAGTGTGTTTGTTTAATAATATTATGGTAGTCAAAGGTATGTAATTGATAGAGTTATTTGCTCTTTTTCATATTTATTGTTGCACTGTAAAATTGTAGCCACAAATCGAATAATTGAGTCCCTTTGTGTTATGATCATGTAGATGTATATACAATTTTATGGTTCTTTTTGGTTGATAATAATATTTCAGATAAACCGCCATTTGAAATAGATTTATCCGAAAGGATTTGTCATGAAAACCATTAAAACATAAAAAGCTCAAACTGCCGTGTTAATTGTGCACAGAATCGGGCAAAATTATGTCTCTTAATGCAGAAAGCCTAACGGTTTCCAGAAGGGCGTAGAACAGAATTTCCCTCAGCTGCTAACTCACAAAGCCCTGTGTTCTGACGGTCTGTCATGATTTGGCAACTTCAGAAGATTTGCTGTAAACATAAAAGAACTGAAAGAATGAAAAAAAAAAGATTAAGACCCAGACTAAATTTGTACAGATATTACAGCAGGACAATGGTCCGAAGCACACACGCAAATCCACCTCTGAATGGCTCAAAAAGGTTTTGAAGTGGCCAAGTCAATGTCATCACTGTAGTCTGATTGCGATACTGCGGCATGACCTAAAACAGGCAGTCCGTGCTCGAAAACCCTCAAATGTGGCTGAACTGAAACAATTCTGCAAAGGAGAGCGGGCCGAAATTCCCCCTCAGCAATCTAAGGGGCTCATTGCTGGTTATCGCAAACATTTGATGGCAGTTGTACCTGTCAGGAGTAGGTCGACCAGTTATTAGGTTTTTGGGGGCAATTATGTTTTCACTTGGGTGATACAGGTTTTGAAAAATGCTTTCCCTCCAAAAAATGAAATGATCATTCAAAAGCTCCATTTTGTGTCTCTCAAGTTGTCTTTGTCTTATATTGAAATCAGTCGGACGATCTGAAACAATTAAATATGACAAACAAGTGGTGGCAGGCACAAAACACCCCGCCCCTCGCACATACTTTGACCTACTGTTCCGAAATTCAATAGGCATCTATTCTGGGTCAGTGACAATCCCTAAACCCAATTTGGCGTGAATCTGGCCATTAGTTTTGCTGATGAAGTGTTAACAAACAAAGAAAGAAACAAACAAGCCAAACCAAAAACAGTACCCCTTGCCCTCTCTCTTCGGGCAGGGCGGGATAATAAGCAAAAATAGAGGAAACCAAGAAAGGGGCAAATATTGTTTCACAACACAGTAAGTCAATATACTCATCAGTTACCTGTTGATTCCATTTCTGGCATACTAGTCCAGATATTGTAACGTTGACAGTGCCTTGGTAAAAACGCCCTCTGTCGTTATAACATTTTCCTGTGAAGATAATTGAGAATCATACTTTAATACTAAAGCTCAATGCAATACATATCAGAAAAAAAATTACAAGATGTATCAGATTAAAAGATGCAAAAAAAATGCAAATCAATTATGTTCGCAGGATATATCTTACTTGTGACTTGATCCCGGTCGATATCTGAAATGGAAACAGAGCAGTAAGATGGAGGATAAGTATATTTACCGCCATTACTGACGCTCAATATGTGAGTCATTGTGCAATTTCTCAAGGAAACCTAATGGTCAAGAAATTACCATATACCACTTAATAACATTGCATGCGCATACAAGACAGTTTAATTTGGGTGTGGATTTTTCATGAATATTTGAATATGATCATGTAAACACATTTTAATGAAGCGCATAAAAAAAGGACGATTTGCATTGTATATTTCGGCTCCCAGAAATATACTGTCGCACCATTAAAAAACAAACTATAAACTTAATATGAAATATGTATGAATAAACACAGCAAATCCGTGGCACTGATCTAAAATATAATCTGCAAGATAAAAAATCACTCTCAATTGTTTCGATGTTATTACAAGTCTGTAGCGTATGCTTGTTGAAAATCAAAACTAAACTCTCTCAATTGCCTGCAAATCTTTTCTCAGCTTGTTCACTTTTGGAGAAATGTTGTAAAAAGCGTTTGTTTCATAATTCTTGCCCAACATAAGATGTGGTCCAAACAGATTTACAGGGAATGAGGGAAATTCTGCTGCCAAGGAAGAAAAACCTGGGCCTGTTTTCATAGACCAAGCCTGTGCGCCTCTGCACTGTACGTGCGCTTGCCAAACACTATTGAAAACAGACGTAGGAGGCAAACCTTCAGCTCTCATTTCTTTCCCAACCTGCCCACCCAGAGCCAAACAAGATCCACCCACTTATCCCCCCTCTCCTCCTAATGCAGTCACCTGCCAAAGACAGTCATCCTTTCATAGCTAAGAGTAGGGCAAAAACAAACCGAGCCAAAAATACCTCATTTATTGCATTAATATCATGTCATATTCAAACGATCAAAGCCAAATATTGTAGCGGTCAGTCCTGCCAAACGTTGTATGAAAAATGTAGAACCAATTCACTGACTCATAGCTATGATTGACAGGATGCATTAATCCCTTTGTGCAGATATAGACGCCAGCGTCTGTAAATTCCGATATTTAATTCCCAAATAATTCTGTAATTGAATTTCTAAATGTCTTGCTTCACTGGAATGATATTCCTGAGTCTCTGTGACACAAAAACTGAGTTATAAAGCCAAAGTAAGCTCATGCATAACATGAAAGAAACTGGCGAGCTAAGTTAGGCTGAAAGGCCTGTTCTTGCCATTCATGTTATGTTATGTTATGTTATGTTATGTTATGTTATGTTATGTTATGTTATGTTATGTTATGTTATGAAATGAAAAAATGAGAATTATTTGTATTATTTGTATTCAAAGGGGTTAAGTGAACAGAACAAAAGTTTTATTGGCTGTTTTTCATGAGGAAAACAAACCAACTCTCCATCTGCAGACAAACCCATGATTACCTAGTCGAACATGTTAACCAGCTTTATCCAGCAAGAAGACAGCTCTGACCGGCCTAAGCCATCGTAGAATCCCAGCTGCTCTCGCAGGAATTTTGAGCAGGGATGCCCCAAAGGAAAAATAAAAGAAATCCAAGGAGAACAGAGCCTTACCTACGAATGGGATGGCAGTGCAGAGAGAGGGATCCGTCTGTCGGCTCGGCAGGAGCATGCAGTCAGGTAATGGGCTCTTCATTCCAGGGCTGTGAAATCTCCGGGTAAAGCTGTCCTCCATGGAGGCCCATTCCCCCTGGCAGTACAAGTGCTTCACTGTCAGGCAGTGCTCTCTGCATGGAAACACGGTCATTACAACACACAGTCCTCCCAGCTCCCGGCCCCACCTAATCGGTATTGTTTTTCGGCTTAACTTTACCATCGGAATACTTGGATATTTTGTTCAGATGCTGTTTGCTGCACTCATTCTATTCAAATTATCGATTTTAGAAATAATGCCATCACTTTGACCTGGCAGGGTCATTAAGTGTTTGCATGAGACCCATCATAGCTACTTAAGAGCTGTACGCATCCATATTATTACAGCTCGGAACCACCTACAGTTCTGAGGTCAGTACCTCGTGAAGAACGGGGGCAGGGGAATACCTAAGGTGACATGCATCTGTTTTATCGTGAGAGGAGAATGAGGTACCCAAAGAGGACCCAAGTTAACACCACACAGAGGGAGCCTTTGCTTGCAGGTGGGCGGTAGAGGTGAAGACGGGTTTGAGTGTTTTTTTCCTGACTAGGCCAACGTCAAATTGAACCATTGATTTTCCAAAGGGCCCAGCTCCACTGAGCTAGAGGTCTGTATATCTTATAACTTAAAAGAGGGACTTTTTTCAAATCCCAATGGCACTCTCTTGTAAAGACATAAACTAAAAATATATGGGTCGCAACATATGGGCAAAAAAATCTATTTTTCGCTTTCTTGAAAAAGAGTGCTCTGTTGGGGGATGGAAATACATTAAACAGCACAAACTGAAGACACATAACCTATGTAATGCATGTTTATTTGCTGGAATACATCTGAGTCTGTGCTCTATCAAAAATATTGGACATTATGCATACGAGTAAATAGCTCAAATAAGCAATGTCTAGAATACAGACAGATCAACATGCAGATCAATGACCAGGTTTCTTCAACTTCACAATATTTCTGTCACTCCGCTTGCATAATGTCCAAAATACTGGATGGCAGTGTGCATCCCACGGGCATAATGTCCAAAATACTGGATGGCAGTGTGTATCCCACAGGCATAATGTCCAAAATAATGGACAGACAGACCATCCACTTGCAATGTTCCAAGGCATCTATGCATCAAATGTTCAAATATGCTTCACAGCTTGTCTGAAAGTCTAAAGAAAAGTTGCTAAATTTTTGCAACCATCCAGCATTTGCTGAATCATTGGGTCAGGTCTGGACGGCGAGGCTCCCTCAGGCACATTACCTGCAGACTGGCTTGGGCGTCGGGCCGAGGCCGGAGGGATTGCAGTCCTGGAAGATGTTGTGACACATCAGAGCGTGGGCGGCTGGTCGGCAGAACGATCCGAGCCCCTCCAGTCGGACCCCGGTGCTCTGAGCCCAGAACTCCTGCAGGTCCTCCGGGTCAGGCTGGGAGTAGTTAAAGAAGACCAGTGCATCCTTGCGCAGGGAGCCCCTGCACACCTCCCCTCGGTACGGACTGCAGAATCCCATGGTACCTTTGTACAGCCTGCCAACAGCACATCGCCGAGGGCTTACAGCAACTCCACAGCACTTCAATGGGTACTCCAAGACAACTCTATTCACATAACAATCCAGAGCTGCCCAAACCTGTCCCAAGAGACCTAATGTCCTCAGGCTCTTCCTTTAACAGTATGCTGGAGCATCTGACTGCAATAAGGGCTGCATGTTTTTTGGAACAGAGTGCCAAATATAGACGTATAAAAGGGAAGCTGAACATTAGCCTTTGTTTCATTGCAAATTGGTGCGCTATAGTATTGTGTACTTCAGCAGTAAAAAATTACAAGCGTGTCAGCGTAAAATTACATGTGGACTGCACAGTATTGTAAATCATTCACCATATCGATCAAAAGGTCCTCAGGAAGAAATTATATTTGAAATTTTAATTTGAATTTCTTGCAAGCTAAAACAAACACAAAATGCTTCAGGAGGATTTTGTCTGGGCTACATTTGCCAATACATCGCACCAATGTCGTGAGATAGTTTTGTTTTGTTAGAATGCATCAGGCGGCGCAATGTGGAGCAACAAATAGCACACGTACACTGAATAGAGAGGATATTCCAGCAGAAAAATTTCTTTTCTGGTTTAGCAGAGCTAAATCGTACGCTGAATTGATCAAGGTCCAGTGGGCTGGGTGAGAATAGTCATACTTTACCGATATAAATTATATGTATAAAATGTCTGCATCATAAACCTCCAGCATCAGTATTCATCACTCGAAGTGAATGGTGTGTTCAAGTCATTTTCACCATATTTCTCTACCTCTGATATGAGCAATAAGTGAGATTTGGGAGACAAGAAGATATGGTTACACACTTATGGCCATGAATTGAGTTCACTTGTAATCCATTTTTTCTCATTATTCATTTTTGGTACCGCATGGAAAGTAAAATACCAAAATGATACTTTTTTCTTCTGAAGTCTCCATCAGAATTTATCTTTCCTTCAGTCCAAATACAGATGTTCTGTGTCCCCCATATCATCCAGTGTGGATTGCAGTAGCGCTCATATTAATCCCTATTCCTGGATGTGAACTCTGTATGCAGAATGATGTTTTTACAAAACTGAAAATGGGCATAACGTGTCACAGCTCACATACAGGGCTAGGTTCCACATTCAAATTAACATCTTAATGACAACATATATTTATTTGATACATGTTCATCTCTTCCGATAATATTTACCATCAATTGCAACTTGAATGAGATTCCGCTCATGAAGTAGGTGTGGACAGCTGTTTTAGTTTACGTGCCGGATATGATTTCAGAGCTTAATGACTATTGGCAAAGATCCCAATCATTGTGAACATGTGATGCGATACAGGCAAATTAAACCCAAGTTTACGCAGACTATCCAGCTTTCTGACAACCATCAACTGAAAGGAAGTCCAGAAGTTAGAAGCAGCTTACCTCCATTCTATGGGAATGTCACAGGAGCCAGACACCAGCAGCACAACAGCACCCAGGAAGAAGAGAAAAGCCACAGTGGAGTCAGGCATCAGAACACTGTGTCCAGGACAAAGGGTAAGGCATGCTTTAAGAGGGCCACACGTTGGGACTAAGTGTGGGGCGCATTGGACATGAGTGGCCCACAGGATGTGACAGGTGTGAACTTCAAACGGTCATGAATTGCAGGCACCAATGAGAAAACAATGATAAATAGCTTTGGGGTGGCGGCGAACGGCCTGTAAAACCTTCAGGACACTGGAGTGGGGTGGGGGTTCAGAGTTCGGGGGTGGAGTACTGAAGCTTACCACGCTCACACTTACTGCTATAGCGCAACTGAGACGGCACGTAAACACCAAATGCATTTTCATGAAAACAGCGAGTTACCCAAGCTGATTTTCGAGGGTAACAACGGTCTCTAATCAAGCCAAGCAATGATGGTGCCGGCTACATTAAAGATGTAGCACAAAGCACATGGTTTTTAGATCAGAAAGCAGTTTTCCCTCTGTGAAAACACTCCCGGGATATTACGCATACTGATCGGGAAATGTGCGAGCATGTGTTTGTGCATGAGAGTGCACAAACTGGTGGGGGTGTGGGGTGGGGGCGTTATTCGTTGCAAATGCTTTGCAATATTTTTGAAGTAAATGCATTTCTGTCTTTAGACTTCAACTTTTATTTGATCAAGTTGAATTTCCCTCACCTCTTAAGGTTGTGTCATATTTACTGCATATGCATTCAATTTCCTGATGTAGGCCACAGTCCTGGCAGGAAAACAGCCATCTTAACAAATGTATACCCACTGACTGAGCCGAGGGGACTGATTTACACACACAGCTGGCAGTTTATATGAGACAGGCAGATACTGGGAGGCAAAGCAGCTATGAAAACACAGGCCACATATCTAGCTGAAAATGCATACCTTGAAGGACGTAATTACATTTTTAAACAAGGGGGTGTTTGAGGATTTACACACACACAGATACACACGCGCACACACACAGCTTTTGTTGGAAATGAAAACAATTATTGTTATTTCTCTCATCAGGTCTCCCTGGAAAGTTAGATTTTTTTTTTTTGGAGTACTTTTGGCATCATATTTCTTTGTTCAGCTTGAAAAATCTACATTTTACACATTATATTAATGTGAAATAACTCAATCTACAAATCTTAGGGGCATAACTCTGCAAATGAGTTGAGTCAATAAATTTGTGAGATAAATAAATGTAGAGCTCTTGATTAGCTGCTTTAAATGTTTTCAATAATGGCAATATATGCTAGTAGTTCATTTACAAAATGATGAATATAGTTTCAGCTTGGAATATGTTGTGCGTAAATGCATTGTGTATGTTAATATGGACAGATTAAATGGTGACAAACCAACCCAGCCCTTTCACATTCAATGAACATGAGAAGTAAAAAAATCAAAATAACAGAATCAAATTTAGCAGTAGAACCGCCCTTTCAGTCATCTCCCAAATATTTACAGTGATTATTGCAATTTCTTTGCTTGATGGCATCATGCCGTGACTATGTTTAAGCCGAGGTAACCTCATAGCCCCACAGGGCAGCATGTAATTGGCGTAGTGTTGCCAAAGGAAGAGGGTGTCAGCTGGCAAGGCTGAAGGTTTTTTTCTTTTTTCACTGCACACCAGTGACTGCTCTGGCAAATGGAGCATATGCACTCTGTCTGATGCCAGCAGCACATGGAAGGTCAAACAAAGTGCAGTCTAATATCTGAATCCCCAAATACCCCTTCATAATAAACTCTTCTTTTCTGGGACTTTGATGATAAAGCCCTCTGAATACCCTGGTAACACTCTCAGAAATAAATAGAGGAACATTTACGTTCTAAACTAAATAAATTTCTTAAATATGACCTGACTGGTACAATATTGGTCTCGCGGTACAAATAAATTCCTTTTGCGAGAAAAAAAGCATACAAAGGAATTATTTAACCAATTTCTGTTGGTACAATCTTATAAAGACTCAGTAGAGGGTACCAAAGCATTCTTTTGTAGCTTTTTGGGATTTGTCACACCTTTAGAGATTCAATGCGTTCAATGATTGTCATCCAACAAGAGTGGCCTTGATTGGCCCCCTACAACAGTTGTAATCATTTGGGCAAAAAAAAAAAGATTTGACTCCATCCTAGGTTTTGCGCAATATGCTTTGTGCAATGAGTGTAGTACTAAGATTGCACCTGGTGTTCTCTCCGTCTCCCAAAAGAACCCAGCAACTGGCTCCATCAGCCTCCAGCTTTTTATGACTTGGAGGCCATCCACTTGGACCTTGATATGCAGATATGGCTAGATGATAAACTGGCCTGCAGCAAATTATTGATTGCAGTCGGATATGTCGCAACAACCATTCACATACAATGAAAAATGAAAGACCTCTAAACATAATTTAGGGCACAGGGATATATTAGCTGCACAGCTTACAGGTAACTAGAAAACCTGAATCTCCTGAAAATCCCGATAAACTTGTGCAATAAGGAGTGAAATGAAGCTTCCCTCAGACCACAAATGTAGCCGCAACCCTCCTATTTCTGCTAATGATCCAATTTATCAGCAAGGCGAGGTTGTCCTTGAGGACGCATCTTTTTGAATGCCAGAACAACCTTGTTGATTGAAAGTTAAAGACAAATTTAATCTGGAGTGAAAAGCAAATGAAAAAAAATTGCATGTTAGGTGTTACAAACTATTTTTTTCTGGCAATTTTAAGACAACGCTGACATAAATGTAAATGCTTAAACATCTGGATCAAAATACTAACAAGAGGCCCTATTGTTGTGTTAACAGTGAGTTTTATTGACGTCAAATGTCCTATAACTCTTTAACGCCAAGGGGTGACAAAGCTCTTGCTGAAGACCAAAGGATTGAGGATTGTATCTGCAAATACAGCAAATGCTCTGCTATATAACAAAATAAACATGACTATAGAGCTCTTGAAACAACACAAAACTAACTCTTTGTTGATATAGCAGGGATAAGTCACCCTGGCACAGCTGATGGTGAAGTGTGTTCTGAATAAGTCTATTCTGGGGGTTTAAGGGCGAGCTGATATGTCCATCCACCCTTTGGTGCAAGAAGCAGACAGGATACAGGAGATGGTTCACCCTTTTAAATAAATTTGGTACTGACTACGAAGTTGCAAATAGGTTTGCTACTAATCAGAGGTATCTGCCTGATCGGATGCAATTTGTCAGACATGGACATGTTAAAGCTGACCCTGTTATTCTTAGAAAGGGTGTTCCTCAAGGATCTATTTTTGGTCCTCTGCTCTTTAGTATCTATATCAGGGTTGGCATCTCCAGTCCTGGAGGGCCGGTGTGTATGCAGGTTTTTATTTCTATCAATTACCCTGACTAATGGAGTTAATTGGCTGCATACACAAATATAGATTTTGGTTTGATCAAAGAAAAATGTTTTATGTAGGGTGACAAGAACAGTCTTTGGTGGTAATTCATGATAATTTAAGGAAATGTCAGATTTCATGAATAGTTTGGCTAATTTAGATAATTAACTAATTAAAGGCCAGTGGTTGGTGTGAAAACCAGGGACGGATACAGCCCTCGTTGCCTATCCCTGATCTATATCAATACTATCCGCAGTCAGATTTAATAGTCACGGTACCATTTATATGCTTAAGTCACACTTATGAGTTCTTTTGCCCCTTCTCTGCATGTAGAAAATTGCACATGGATTTCCTTTCCCTGCAGCCTGCCGTTATTGACCTGACGCTGCTTTCACAGATGCATTTACGAAAAAGGCAAAGGAACTTGCTCCGACCCACCTCAAGGTTCCAGCTCTCCCCATAAATACCCTTAAAGGCGTAGCTTTTACTTTAAAGAGCATGCTGAAACTCCTTTTCACATAGGGCTTTATATACAGGTTGAAGTCATGTCTTTCTTTGTCTTCACAATAACGGCTGGTTGCAGGTTTAGTCCTGTCTCATCCAGACTATGGTGACATCATTTATCACCTTCCTTGTCCATGACCATTATCCAAACTTGATCCTCTTTCTCAGGGTGCATTAAGATAAATTTCAAATGCAGGCTGGAAGACAAATCATTGTACCTTACATAATTTGGTGAATTCGTCAGCCCTTGTTATAAGCCGGATGTAACATTGGTGCAGTTACAGCAATAAGGTCTTTCTTGGAGGGCTGCTTAAGTATTTAAGTTCAACATTTTTACCCTCACAAAATACATATAATCAAAGCTCTAATATTGTACTGTATTTTAAGGTACCAAATGCGCGGACAGAAGCTGGTAAGAGGGGTTTGCTCTATTATGGCTCCAGGTCCTGGAATAAGCCGCAGGTTAAGCTAAACCTTAGCACTCATTTCCTTAGCTGCCCAAAAAATAAAGATGTCAGAAATCTTAACTGTTCAATGCACTTGTTCCAGTGCTTAATCCAGTATCTCATGCGGAATGTATGATTTTTTGTCATTTGTTTTTGTAGTATTGACCCTGAATAGTCATGTCTGTTTCGTACTGTCCTCTTATTTCATTTTGACTCATTACGGCCACATGCCAGATTACTGTGGTGCTCTCCTGTGGGCCGCGATAGTGCGTCAAACTTTACAATGCTCCTCTCCTGAAAGCCACTGCTTTGCAGTCTATTGTTTCGTCCCCCATACTTCAAGTGACGCTAATGTGCATTCGGCTCTCTGGCTTTGGTTGGCACTGTAGCGCCAGGGTTCAATGAGTTTTAAAATGTATGGTTATCCTATTTTTATTTCAATGTACTGAGCTGAACTCTGGGCCACGTCTCCCTTGTAAGACATTTAGGACCCTGTCTTACGCCAGAGTCCCTAAACCCGTTATTTGGGGATATAGCATTGCGTAAGAGGCGTTCCCCCGCTAAAATTGCTATCTTGCACACCTGCCTATATACCTAAAACACCAGCGCTGCCCGTTATATTATGCATAGGCGTGGTTTGGGCATTACGCCAGTTAAACCAATCAGTGTGCCAGGTGCCATTGCCTTTAGGAGCAGGTTGCACTATCCGAAACCCTCAAACCAAAACCCGTGATGGAGAGAAGAAGGTCGCTACGTTTCTCCATTGACTAAGTTAAATTGCTTGTGCGTTGAGGTCAAATCCAGACAGGGGAGGATCTGTTTTTGTTAAGTTAATCATGAATTGTATATTATTATTATTATTATTATTATTTGACATTGACATATTGTTTAATGTTTGGTATGTAATAAAAAAAAAAAATCAAGCCTATGCCATTTGTGATGGAAACTTCAAAAAAAAACAAGAAAAAGAAAAAAAAAAGTGTTTCGCCATGCACTTCCAACTCCCTCTCCCGTTTAAAATGAAGCAGAGAACAAAATTCCATTTTAGAAAAATAAAATTAGGTCTATGCACTGGCACTCAGCGACGTAACTTTTTTTACCAGCCAAAGCGGCATTTCACAACTCTTCAGCAAATGAAGGTAATTTTGATGACAAGTACGTGGTTTCGTCCGTTTACATTTTCCAATCGGACAGCTGTCTATTTTTTACAGCAAGTTGCGTGACCGTGTTCTGCAAAAACAGGTGTGCTTACTTGTCGTCGAAATTACCTTCATTCGCAAAAAAGTTCTCGCAGGAAAAATAATTACCGTTGCTGAGTGCCAGTGCATAGACCAATTTATAATTATTTTTCTGTACTGAATGTAGCCCATTATTCTGTCGCTGTTAGATCGCATGGAGTAGAGAAGCCGTGTCTTCAATTGCCAAATGGGTAGCAGGTGGTTTGAGGACCCGCTATACGCTTTCCCTAACCTGTGTGGTCAAGATAGCAATTGTAGGGAAAGGGCATAAACACGCCCACGGGCACACCTCCAGGGGGAAAAAAAAGATTCAGCATAATGCATAGCGGGTAGTGTGGCCGCAAGATACCGTTTAGGGATAGTGGAAGCTGCTACATGCGTAATTCACAGGTAGTGGATAGTGGCGACGGGTAGGGCAGTGTGAAAGACAGAGCCCTTAGTCTCAATGGGACTTTCCTGGTAGAATAAAGGAAATAATAATTTTAAAAAAATATATATATAAAGTGCTTCAGTCGGGATACATCATCTCATGTATGAATGGAAGTATACTGGTAAGTATGTATGGTTTTCCTGAGGGGAGAAATGAGAAAGAATGCATACTGTATATCAGTAAACTATTGTATATGCATAGTAATCTGACGATGATGTCAATGAACTAGGCTAACCACACAAGCTAAAATATTAATTAGATCACTTAACATACAGGCACTGGGTAATGATCAAATCTGCGGCCAACTTTCCAGATCCTAGAACGACAGTAAAAATAGGACCAAGGGTCCATAGCTTACCAGCAAACAGTCATATATTTCTGATACAAGCAATGAAAATTTAATGTTAAGTTTGACATTTGAATCAATGAAAATCAATGTAAAGGCCACTAAATAAAAGTTCACATGCATTTATAAGACCTCCTGTAATATAAACACAATCTTAAGCTCTGAAGCAGTTTTGTCAATACAAGTAATTGAAAATTCAATTTGTGAAATTGTGAAATTAAAGGTCACAGAATGTCAAGTTGTGGTCAGCAAGTGGACTTCATATATGACTTTCTAAATGTCTCTATACAAACCTTGGCTCAATTTTGGTGATAGAAGTCATTGTAATTTCACTGTCAAGTTTGACCCTCCAAGGTCACTGACAGTCAAGTTGAATGTCACAGTCCTTACGAGACTTTCTAGATGTCAGTAACACAAACCTAAGCTCCACCTGTGACCATTTTAGTGATACAAGTCATTGAATTTTAATTAGGTCACATCTGACCTTTACAGGTCAATACGAAGGTCACCAAATGAAAGTTCATATATGACTTCCTATACGTCTCCAATACAAACCTACACTCAATCTGTAAAGATTTTGCTGATACAAGTCATTAAAATTTCACTGTATAGTTCGGCAGTTGAAAGTCACTGAAGGTCAAGTTGAAGGTCACCAAATGACACTTCATACACGACTACCTACATGCCCACAATACACACCTAACTTCAGTCTGCAATAGTTTTGGTGATTGACGTCATTGAAATTTTACTATGAGAAGTTTGTCCTTCGAAGGTCACCAAAGGTCAAGTTCAAGGCCACCAAATGAGAGTTAATGTATGACTTTCTATACATCTCCAATACAAACCAACACTTTATCTGTAACAACTTTGCTAATATAAGTCATTGAAATTTCACTGTGGAGTTTGACCTTTGAAGGCCACCAAATGAAAGTTCATATATGACTTTCTATAAGTGTTCAATACACATTTGTTCCCAATCTTCAATATTTTCAAGCCAAGAAGCTTTAAAATTGTATAATTTTACTTGACCTGAAGTTTGACCTTTCAGGGTCATCTGAGGTCAACTTTAACAGAGCCAGAATATAGGTCATATATACAGTAACTTCCTATATGTCAGTAATACAAACTTAATCTCGATCTGCAGCCATTTAGCTTCCACAGGCGATTTTACCCATTCTCCATAAGACCCAATGTTAAAGTACAGCGCCCCCACTAGACCTACTTCTGTCGATTCAATCAAAATGGCACTCGCACTGTGGATAAAGTATATCAAGGTGAGTTGATTGCCAGATTTAGAAAAAAGTTATCGGACAGTTTTTGAGAAATAATTTTTTGAAATTATTCAAAAAAATTTTTGAAATTTTGAAAGTCATATCTATTAACATTGTTAATATTTTCCCTGACCTTGAGTTTGACCTTTCAAAGTAACCAGTGGTCCAATTTAATATTGCCAAAATATAGGTCACATATGACTTCCTGTATGTCGATAACACAAACTTAATCTCTGTCTGCAGCCATTTGGCCTCCACAGGCCATCTTGCATATTCATAAAGTACAGCACCCCCACTAGACCCACTTCTGTCGATTCAATCAAAATGGCGCTCGAACTGTACATCGATGGTACTAAGGTAAGTTGATTGCCTGATTTAGAAAAAAACAAGTCTCCCATCACAAGCCAACCAACACCAATGGGCGGGAGGGGGCCACTAGGTCATGCAGTAGCTAATTTCAGCTAATAAAACAGCTCAAAACAAGTGAGAATTTAGTACAAAATGTGTCCATACAAACTTAGGTTAAGCTATGGTCATTCAACATCACTGTCAAGTGACCGCCACAGCATTCCTCAGCCTCTCATTGGCTAAACCTTTTATTAGAAAGATGGTGACCCTCAGAGTTTGTATTGTTTGGTTGCATTCTCATTATTTGAAGCATTGAACAACTTTACTAAAAAAAAATCACAAACAAGTGGTGCCAGGCACAAAACACCCCGCCCCTCTCACATACTTTGACCAACTTTTTTAAAATTGAAGAGGCATCTATTCTGGGTCAGTGGCAATCCCTAAACCCAATTTGGGGTGAATCTGGCCATTAGTTTTGCTGCTTAAGTGTTAACAAACAAAGACACACAAAAAAACAAACAAACAAACCCAACCAAAAACAATACCCCTTGCCCTCCCCCTTCGGGCGGGGCGGGGTAATAATCCAAGTCATAATATCTGGACTCCATGTAGGTAATTCTTCGATTTAACATTGATTTTGCACAAAACTTGTCTTTCACTTTATGACTACTTTTAGGGCCTACCTGAGATTGTGACCTTGGCTGTGGCTTTCACTGTGTGAGCCCCTCCACTGTGATGGGTGGTTGCCAGACACGTGTAAAGAGCAGGTTTGTTCGCCACAACCCGCAGCACCGAGAGGATCACCTCCCCAACCAACGTCGCCTCAATCGAGGCTCCTGATATCTGAGGAAATTCAGGAATGAATAGAAAAATAAGTGAAAAAAATGTATAATCGTAATGTGCTGTGAACTTGAAGGTGTATATTGGATTTACATGTGATACTGTCACTGTTCTGCAGTACACTTTCAATAACTGTCATTAATAGGTCCCAGTATTGATACTGTCGAGTATTGAGGACCTAGTGTGGAATATGCTGGAAGTTTCTCTTTTATTATTACGTGCAAGTGTTCATTACATTTTGCACAAAAACAATTTTCCCATTTGGATTCTGTGATTTAAAATGTCATCAAACAGTGGTAGCGAGGATAAAAATGATAAAAATATGGTATTTAATCGTAAGCCAAAGTTCAGGACCAGTGTTGACTGAATCTAAGAACAATTATGTTCTACTGAGATGTTTGATGCTGCTTTTATCACTCGACACCAATGGAGCAGCGAATTCATGTACAAAACTGCTAATAGTCTTGTTGCAGTAAGGACCTAATGTGCCATGACTTCAGAAAGCCTCGAAGCATTTCAGCAATCTGCTTACTTTGACATTTAATTCCATCCCAGTGCACCACAGCTTAAATTAATTGCATTGTCTTCATGCCCAGTCAAACTAAAATCAATAATGAAATTAAAAAGGAAGACAAGAGGAAATAAATACAATCTGTGTTTTCAAGAGGAAAAAAGTTAATGCAATACTCACAGTATTTCCGTTTTCCAGCCATGTTATAGAAGGGATTGGATTACCAGTGGCACTACACTCCAGTTCTACTTCTGTCCCAAAAGGAACTCTTTTCTCTTTTGGGACTTTTAATATTCGGGCTGGAGCTATAGAGATGAACCGTGGAGTAAGGCAATGGTGGCAGCACATATTAACTTCAAATTGACCTGAAGTTATTCAGAAATTACATACATTTGCTCATATTTGTACACTTGAATTAAGCCTTGATGTTTTAATAAAAATGAGGGCCACCCAATCCAATTCCTGGACAATAACTTTCCTGTAGGACTCCATATTGACCATAATTTGGCGCACTACATTCCAGTAACTAGCAGCTTTATACATTGTTGAATGAAGGATGCGTTGTTTGGCTTGTAATGCAAATCACCAGGACAGACTGCCTCCTGAAACACAGTTGGGCAGCCTTGACGTTAACTTCAACGCATTAGGGATGCACCAGTCTGACTTTTTCAAACCTGACATCAATAACAATATTGGGCTTTGGGTGTCAGCGAATACCAAGTACCAATCCAATACCAGCATATAATTATCAAGCTGCAAGCTTCATTGCGTGGAAGCGACTTCTCGTAACTGTTTAAATTAAACATTCCTGTCTTAACTTTGAATGACAAAATTTAACTAATACACAGCCTGACCAAGAAAAGTCACATTAAGGTTACTTTATTCTTTATTCAAATTGACAGACTTGAGTGTAGCTAACTAGAGGAACAAGCAAGCTATAATCAGTCCCAGCTACACGAGCCTACGGTTATTCCTGATCCACTGTGTGGCTTTGTGATTGGGTGGGTGATCTTATAAAAAAAGATTTTTGGATTCTTTCTGACACACAACAATATTTGGGTGTTTTATCATATCAGCTAGCAGACCAAAAAGACAAAAAGGCATTTCAATGGCTGTTTTAATCGACGGAACTCGCTAGAACCTTTTGCCTGTGGATTAAACAGTTTGACTTCCTTTGATTTGATTGTCAGTGGGCAATATGCTGACTGGCAAGGCAAGTTCTGTTGTCAGATTTGTGTCACAATTTGTGCTGTTAATTCATAATTCGTAAGCTTGTTACTTCAGTGTTGCATTTGCATATAAAAAATGTGGGTGTCCATCTCTCAGACTTTGTGAAACCTCACAGTTAAAATATTCCAGGGGAAACTTGAATTGCGCAAACAAAAACTAGAGGGCACTAGAGAGCGCATACCTCCTCCATGCCATATGTCTTTTCTTTGGTTACAGTTCCGGATCACTTCCAAAATTAAATCAACTCCTCCTTGACCTACCACCTATCATCCTGCCAAATTTCGTGCCAAACCATTTGTAACTTTTTGAGTTATCCGGCCAGAAATATCACACAGACCCTCGGTAGACAGATATATTTTAATTCTTCCGGACCCAGAATCCAGAACATGGTTCGGATCACTTCCAAAATTGAATCAACTTGGACTACCACCGATCATCCTACCAAAGATTGTGGCAAACTGTACATAGCTTTTTGAATTATCCTGTCAACAGACAGGGAAACAAACAAACAGGGGTGAAAACAATAACCTCCTTAGAAGAGGTAAATATTTTCAGAGCCACGGAAACATTTCACAATTGTGAAAAATTAAATTGCAATGCACAAAATATTTTCACATATGCACAAAACATTTATACAGCTGAAAAACGTGAACATAAGTGCAGATTATATCTGTGTTTCAAGTAATCAGTTATTCATAGACAAGCATTTGAATATTGGAATGACTCTACCTCATGGTACACTTCATAATGGTCTATTTTGAATTCCCTCCAATCCAATATCGTAATCTGATCGGTGCGTCCCAACTTTAAATGTTAGCATCAGCATTCTGATCGGAATAGGTGTTGATGAGATTCAGCCCTGATTGTATTTGTAGGCAACTTACCCTGAACTTCAATTGTTACTAGTTTTGAGAATGCAATTCCGAAGCTATTCCTGGCCACACACCGGTACTGTCCCATGTCTTCCTTTCTGATGTTATGAATTTTTAAGGCTCCATAATCCAAGATGGATATTCGGTCACTCACCTGTAAAGGGAAAGAGAAGCCTTTTGAAAAATGTGTATCACGTTACTTAGAAATTGCACATATTGAGAGTATTGATATTCTAAACGGGCTGCCTAATGCATTCATTTTTTTAATTTCCATCAGTTGTAAACTGCCTGCACTAGTGGGAAGTCCAGGGCTCCGAAGTAACAGAGTACTGTACATCCGAATACTAATACAAGTTCAATAGCAGGAAAAAATCTGCATGTGAAGTTCATAGAATGTAATGGATCAAACTTTAGGTAAATTTCGGCAGGGACAATTCAATGTGGACCTCCAATCCTTTTCTTCCAGGTAATTAACTAACAAAGCAATTAGTGCCTCTGTTCCCTGAATCCCAGGTACATGAATAAAGCAGTCACTCGACCTCGAGGACGGTGATTTGATGAACCCCAGCTGAAAGCATTTGACAAAGCCGTATCTGAGCAATGGATGCAAGACAATCCCATAAAGGAACTGACGCTGAGACGACCAACTGTTTTCAAGATGTCAGTGGATGCAACAGCACTCTGTAATTGAAAGCAGAAAATAATATATAAAATATACAAGAATTCTATATTAGCCTGTATTATTTTTCCATTCTCTGCTGCTTATCTGGGGCTGAATCGCAGGGGTAGCAGACTAAGCAAGAAGCCCAGCCCCCCCCCCCCCCCACACGCTACATCCTGCAACTTTTCCTGGGGGATACCCAAGCTGATTTAAAGCCAGCCGGGAGATATAGTTACTCCAGCATGTCCTTGGTCTGCCTCAGGACCTCCTCCCATTTGAACATACCCGGAAAACCTCTAAAAGGAGTCGTCTAGGAAGCAACTGGAGCAGATGCCCAAACTACCTCAATAGACTCCTCTCAACGTGGAGAAGCAGCAATTCTACTCTGAGCTTCTCCTGGATGTCTGAGCTCTTCTCCTTAGCCCTAAGGGTCAGCCAATAGCTACCGAGCACAGAAAGCTCATTTCGACTTCTTGTATTCACAACCTTGTTCTTTCAGTCACTACCCAAAGCTTGTGACCACAGGTGAGGGTTGGAACATAGATTGACCAGTTAAGCCAGAGTTTCGCTTTCACAGCTCCTTCTTCACCACGACAAATCGGTACAACCATCACATCACTGCAGACGCTGCATCGTTCTGCCTGTCAATCTCAAACTCCATCCGACCTTCACTTGGAACAAAACCTCAAGGTACTCAAACTCCTCCACATGGGGTAACAGCTCATCCCTCACTTGAAGGGGACAATTCACCTTTTTCCAGCAGCGAAACATTACCTCAGATTTGGAGGTACTGATCCTTATTGCAATTGCCTCACACTCAGCAGTGAACCACTTTACTGCACGTTGGATGTCAAAGTGTGATGGGGACAGCAGGACCACATCATCTGCAAATAGTTTTCATCATTCAGGTGATGTTTAACAGGGGTGTTATCCATGACAGCCCAAAAACATCCAGAGCCTTCAGTGCCTCAGAACGAATCTCATCCATTCCCAGTGACATGCCTCTATGGAACATTTCAACCACCTCAGTAACTTCTTTAGTCCTCAGTGTGTGCCTCCTCAATGGAGAGCATGTCTGCCAGATTCAGGAGTTGCTCAAAGTACTCCATCCACTACTAAATAATAACCCCAGTTGAGATCAGCAAAGCCCTGCCTCCCTTCCAATGTCATCTGACAGTTTGCCAGAACCTCTTTAAGGTCACTCAAAAATCATCTCCATTACCACCCCAAACTCCTCCCTAACCCGAGTTTTTGCTTTTGTGACCAACACGGCGGCAGCCCCTCTAGCCTGTCAATACCAGTCTGCTGAGTCAGGAGTCCTCTGGGGTAACCAAGCCCAAAAGGTCACCTTCTTTGGCTTGACATCGTCCCTCCCCGCAGGTGTCCACCAACGGGTCCTCGAGCCACCTTTTTTGGTTTGACAGCATCCCTCATTATTGGTGTCCACTAACGTGGCCTTGGGTTGTCACTATGACTGGAACCAACAACCTTCAGGGCAGAGCTCAAGGCAGCCTCTTCCACAATGGAGACTTTAAACAGGGTCCACTTGGACTCCATGTCCCCGGGATCTGGGAAAAGCTTTTCCAGTGATGTGGGTTAAAAATCGTCTGGACATGGTCCTCTCCCAAATGTTCCAGTCCTCCCTCACAACACATTTAGGTTTACCAAGTCTATCCGGCAGTCTTCCCCGCCGTCTCATCCAGCTAACCACCCGCTGGTGATCAGCTGACAGCTCTGCCCTTCTTTTCACCCACTGGCCAAAACATATGGCCACAGATCTGTTAACACGACTACAAAATCGATCATCGACCTTTAGCTAAGAGTGTTCTGGTACAAGTGCACTTATGAACACCCTTATGCTGGAACATAGTGTTTGCTACAGAAAATCCATGACTATCACAGAAATATAGCAACAAAATACCACTGGGGTTCAGATTAGGAAGGCCATACCTTCCAATCACTCTCCTCCAGTTGTCTCTGTCATTGCCAATGTGAGCGTTAACATCCCCCAGCAAAACTATTGAATCCCCTTTTCTAGGACCCCGTGCAGGGAGTCCAAGAAGGCTGAATACTCCAAACTGCTTATAGATGTGTAAGAACAAACAACAATCAGAGCATTTCTCTTCACAACCCAAAAGCGCATTGTGGAGACCAACACAGCGATATTCAGCCATGGAGACACAAGTATGACCATGCCTGCTCGCCGCCTCTCACCTGAGCCAATTCCAGAAAGGGAGAGAGTCCAACCCCAATTAAAAAGTTTGGTTTCAGAGCCAGCGCTGTGTGTAGAGGTGAGTCTGACTATATCTAGCCGATACTGCTCAACCTCCCACACAAGCTCCGGCTCCTAACTCACCAGTGTGGTGATGTTCCGTGTCCCAAGGGCCGGTTTCCATGACTGAGGCCCAGAATGTCAGGGTCTCTGCCCGTCTGCCACCTGGTCCACATTGCATCCTGGGCTAGGTACTCATGATTCTCAGGATACACATCATAGGAGTCTACGGAATTGCATTTTGTCTGGCCCCTAAACTAGGACTAACTGGCCATGGGGAACCCCATCAAAAACTGATACTCCAGGTCACATAGCGCCTAAGATCCCAGTGGCACACAAACGCCTCCATCACGATAAGGTTGCGATTCTTGGAGGAGATTAGCCTATACTAATAAAAGATGTTTATAAATGCTAAAAATGCTCAGGAAAGTTATGTTACTATATTTTTATAGGGGTGAGATTATGCAGGGTTATGAGTAAACAACCAGACCAGGAGACGGCTGAGATTTCCGCCAAATTTTGTGCCCGAATTTGTGCGTACGGTGCTGATACATCCACATAGTACCTCTACATTGACAACTGAGTGGTAGATATCAAACTAAATTCATTACTTGCAGATATAGAATATTTGGACACCTTCAAAGTTTTTCTTTTCCAGCAGTGAACGCAGCCAGTTGATATACTGTAAATACTGTACCTTTGGCTTCCAAATTATCTTGATTATTGTATCCATTTTTTGGCAAATTCTATATGAAAACTGAGATTTTGTCAGTAATTCAGCACCATACACTGTCATATCATTAGAGGACATTTCTGTCAGTCTGGGCCTAATTCCTCCAGTGTTCCAGTGTTACAATTCATATCATAAACATTACCTTTACAAGGTCGTCATCTTTGATCCAGGAAATTTCAGGTTTAGGGTTTCCCAGGGTGACACAAGGTAACACTGCCTTTGAATCAATGAGCAACGTGACATTTGTCGGATGCCTCTTGATTGTGGGCTCTGGAAGGCAAGCATTCAGAATATGAAAAGTCAGACAATATTCAGGAAAATAGAAACCCAGGCCCAGAAGCTGCCCGTCTGTCAGTGACTGTGCAGAGTCGCTGCGGGAAAAGCTCAAATAATGTGGTTGTGAAAAGTAAAGCTGAAGCACTTTATCATGTTAACTGTTAGCAAAAAGAATGCACAGCACAGCACAGTCAAAAGACAATAATGGGCCACTAGCCAGATATTGACTATGCAGTCCCCAAATCTGCCAGATGAAATGAGACAATGTTACGATCTGAATTTTGAAAATAAACTATTTTATTTAGCATAAGGCTTGGGCACAAAACCAACTTACACTGAGCCAATGGGATTTGAATCTGAAATGTTTGCAATGTAACTTAAGGATGATTGGTTTACAGGTATTACACCAAATGATAGAGATTAAATGAAGAAATTTCTGGTAGGCTATCAATCACAAAATATTTCAAGATAGGTCTACAATTCTAGTAAGCATAAAATATCTCAATGCCTGTTTCTGACATTTGGTCACTGAAAACAGTTAACTGGAAAGGAAGAAAAGGAATGGGAAAATGCCAAGCACAAGTTTCGGGGAGTTTTTTTTTTTTTTACAGAATTTTACATGTAAATAAGTTTTGACCCAGCCGTAATCAGTTTATTTAGAGAAAAGGGCCCCAGGGCTGCACAACCTGGATTTAGTCAGAAAACGAGATTGAAAAAAAGATTCCTTGGTTGTTTCTTATTCACTGAAATATTTGTGCTGAATGAGGTAAATAATAAACTGAAGCAGTGTGTTTGTATTCCAAGAGCTTAAGTATTGCGCCAATCTGCTTGCTAGCCCATGAACTCAGCATTTCATACTATTGTTTCAACAACTTTGAAATGCTTTTCAGCGGTTTACAGAGGTGGGGAAGTCCACTCCAGTGTTTTGATCTTACAGGTTGTCCATTCATATATTTCTTAAAATTTTTTTGCCTTGTGTTTTTCATCCAGAAACTTTAAAGCAGGGGTCCCCAGTCTTTCCCCGAAAGGGCCGGTGTGGGTGCAGGCTTTCATTGCAGCTAAGCAGCTACACACCTGATGCTACAAATCAAGCTTATTAGCAAAAAGTCCCGGGGTTGATTAGAAGTATCAGGTGCGTAACTGCTTGGTAGCAATGAAAGCCTGCACCCACACCGGCCCTTTCTGGGAAAGATTGGGGACCCCTGCTTTAAAGCAATACGTGACAGTTGATTAAACTTTTGACTAAACAGCGCCCCTACAGTTCCCGGTTGTAATTGCACTGTCGTTAATAACGCGCATTTGGCCTAGTGCTCCGGGCCGGACTACGGTCACTTCAGGCACTCATAGTAAAAGAACTGCTGACATTGTAAGAATGGCAGAATGGTCATTTGTAAAAAATTTTTGTCAATATAACAGTAAGTTGTCATGTATTGCTTTAAACTGGTGGTCAATTTTCGGTTGATAGCAATGGATGCTATGAAGAGTATGTATAAAACAAATTACAAAACGTATTTTAAAATACAATCAATGCCAGAAAGAGAAACATTTTAAAGTAATCTACAAACTTTGATATTTCGAAGAGGGTCAGAACAACTTCGGAAAGACAGGAACAAATGAAAAATTGCAAAACAAAAAACAAAATGGTCTCCTGCTCTTATCTCTATCCCTCTAAACCTGCTCTCACACCAGACGCGAAACAAATTTTTTGCGTCTTTGCATTGGCTTTGAATGTAATCTGTCGTGCGGAAAATTCATTCCGCGTCCGGTGTGAAAGCAGTTTAAGCCTGCGCACAAACCTACATGCTATGCTCAGCCTGGGGGCGGGCTGTACCTGATCCTGTGCAGTGCCTGTTTTGCTGCTCCACCGTCGGAGCTGGTTCTGTGCTCGGTGTACCAGTCTTGAGACGTCATTACATCGAAGATTACTTATTTCTTAAGTTATTTTACTCTATTATTATAAACACTATCATTTTTGATACAATATTAATCTATTTTACATTTGTTTTGGCCCTTCACCCTCTGTACATATTCTGATATAAGACAACAGCATTTGAGTATGAATACATGTTGCTGGTTGTGTATGCGTGTGAGTGTGTGTGTGTGTGTGCGTGCGTATTATTATCTATATATTAATTCTCAGTTTGCCCGGCCTTTGGGGAGTATATCCTCCCATGCTGCCCAACGGATCCTCGCCCTCTCTGGCATATGTGTTCCAGACATGCCGGCCTCTGCCCTCCGCCATGTGGGGTCAAACCAACTCGCCCTGTAACTGAAATACAGGCCATTTTATCTGTTTTTGTCTTTCGTTACCCTGACGATGGGTGATGTCACTATTCGGGATGATTATTGGTGACAATCAACCCCCTGCGGAGCACGGGTATGGCTAGTGTATTATATTATTGGTGTAGGTGTATTGAGGTGTTGTACATGCGCATCATGGTGTGTCCTTACTGGTGGCAAAGGCAAGTTGGTCATGTATTTATCTCAATAAAATAAGCAACTTGTCCATGGGTTTACAGTACTCATTGGTCCAAGTCGCGAACAATGCACACTTCTAACAATGCATGTAAAATTACAACATATGCAAATAATCTATAACTACTCAAATTAATGACTGAAGTGAATTCTAATTGGCAAAAGTTGGGATGGTGAGCCAACGAACAAGCCTACCTGGAGGATGTACACAACTATGCAGATTTTGCATATCACACGCAACTCCTACGCTATTCCCTTTAACGTAAACTACGCAGAAGAACAAAGGGCTACTCCATGCCACATACGAGCCTTGCGATGAAAATTAATACAGTGTCAATGGACAAAGTGCTCATTAGCTTTATTAGCCTTGGCCCATTGACTGATATTCACTGTAGTGCCTCTTGAAGAGAACAGAAGAACTCACTCATTTTCATCTGCAGGGCCCCACAGCTCTTAGCGGGCTCTCCGACACCATTATCAGCGATGCAGCAGTACTCTCCATTGTCACTGTCTTTCACACTGGGAATGATGAGCATTTGGCCATTTTCTCTGATCAAATAACGGGGATCATAGGGCCTGCAAAGCAAATCATTTACTTTTTATGTATTCCGCATGCCTATTAAATGGCACCAAAAATGTTTTGTCGTCTTTGCTCTAATTATTCTCAGTCATAAAAAATAAATGCATGAAATTTTCAGCGGTATAATATTTCAAAATGATGGCACATTTTAAAGTAAGTATGTGAAAAGGCAACGTGGAAGCTGAATACTTACAGAATATGAATATTATTGCGTGTCCACGTGATGTCAGCCAGGGGACGCGAATCAACTTCACATATGAAAGTAGCATTGTGATCCAGTAGCACATCGACAGTCTCAAGTAAGGTTATGATTCGAGGAGCTGTGGGAGAAAATCAATGCAAATGTGTCCAATTGTTATAAAGGAACTGCATAAAATGAAGCTTCTGGCAGGTAAGATGTCAAGCTATGTGTTTGACTATAGTTCAGCAGTATTTGGCACGTCAGAGTCACCTGACAACAGTTAACTGTCACCTGACTTCGCCTTATCTCATAATTGCTTGATAGTCAAATACATTGTTTTATTCAAGGTCACCTTCATGAAATCAGCTTCTCGCTGTGCTGGCTTCATAACCCCCAAGTCTTTCTTTTTCATGTAATTTTTCCCGTAGGCTCTACCCTGCAAAAAATGTTCTATAGGACTTCTATGGAATTCTGTAGAATTCTATAGAACTCTGTAGAACATCAATGGAACTCTATAGAACATTTTAGAAGAACAGCATGTTCTATAGGATTTTCCGTATGTTCAGTTGGAATTTGCTAGAAACCTATAGACCACCTCTAAGGAAAAGAAAGTCCTATAAGATTATTGCTGTTCTATAAGACCTTCCTGTAGAACACCCTAGTTGAAAAACCTGTTCTATAGGACTTTGATGGGCTTCAGGACTTCAGATAAAACAAAAGCTTAATGGGAAAGACATCTTAAATAAGGGTTAAATAAAAATAAAAATAAATCTTATGAATCCTTGCAATGCTCTGTCGAAGGGTCAATTTACCTTATGTGTCCTCGGGTTCTAGAAGTGAGAGACTGGATTAATGGTATGAAAATGTGCAATATGCAGTGATATCCACTATACTGAAGTAGCAAGGAAATCTTGTCCCTTTTAACTTTAAGGTGTGCTTAAGCACATGGGGTACCAGGCACATAACTACTCATTGATTCTCTGATCAGACCATTAATTGACTGACTGATCTCGCAACTTAGCAGTATTTCAGTTACGGTATATGAAGACCTCTTTCCATTTTGTCGGCAGCAATTCAAAAATATAAATGTAAGCATTACAACTTTATTATGCTATAATGGAAAACTTGTGTTCCTCCTTTGATTAAGACGACAGAATTACATTGAAAGTTTGAGCTTTTGAAGTTTTCCTTTAATTTTATCCCAGAACGCCGAATGGCGCTCTGGGGGATATTATGTTTTTGGTCCGACCGCCGCCACCACCGCCACACTACGTGTTAACGCAATAACTTCAGTAATATTTCAATTACAAATTCCAAATTTTGCACATAAGTAAGTATCATAAAGAGGAAGAACTGATTCAATTTTGGACAATTTACGATGTCTAGATCGGCCAACAGGGGCCAAAAACTGATTTCAGTGTTAACGCAATAACTGCAGTAATAGTTCAGTTAGAAATTCCAAATTTGCATATTAGTAAGTATCATAAAGAGGAAAAACTGATTCGATTTTGGACAATTTACAATTTCTAGATTGGCCACCAGGGGCCAAAAACTGAAAAAAATCACTGTTCCGCGATAACTTCAGTAATATTTCAATTACAAATTTCAAGTTTTGCACATAAGTAAGTATGATAAAGAGGAAGAACTGATTAGATTTTGGATAATTTACGATCTCTAGATTGGCCACCAGGGGCCAAAAACTGATTTACATGTTAACGCGATAACTGCAATAATATTTCAATTAAAAATTGTAAGTTTTGCATATAAGTTAGTATCATAAAGAGGAAGAACTGATTCAATTTTGGACAATTTACAATCTCTAAACTGGCCACCAGGGGCCAAAAACTGAAAAAAATCACTGTTTTTACCATATCTCTGGAAATATTTGTCCGATTGACCTCAAATCAAGTGCAAATGAAAGGTCATGACCCGAGGATGTGTCCCACGATGACATTATACCTGTTTAGTTCAAAATTTTGACACAAGGTGGAGCTTTGTCACATAAAATTCACCATTTTTGCTATATTTCTCCAATTGACACGAAACTATGTGCCACTACAAGGTCATGACCTCACAACGTAGGATGCTAGGATACATTGCCAAAAGTATTGAGTACAAATCTAAGGAGGTGATGCTTCTTTAGTACAACACGTTCGTTAGACCACATCTGGAGTATTGTGTACAGTTCTGGAGACCATACTTTAAGAGAGATATAGAGGCTCTAGAGAAAGTTCAGAGAAGAGCCACCAAGCCTATTCCAGGTATAAAAGATGAAAGCTACGAGAAGAGGCTGAAGATCTTTAATCTCTTCAGTCTTAGGAAATGGAGACTCAGGGGTGATTAGATTGAGGTCTTTAAATATGTTAAAGGGATTAACAAAGTGAATCATGTAGGATTCCTTCGACCAAGTGTTGTGAGTAGAACTCAGGGTCACAAATGGAAGTTGACCAAGGGTAAATTTAGCACTGATATTCGGAAATATTTCTTGACCCAAAGAATAATTTCAAT
Source organism: Gymnothorax reevesii (assembly GCA_029721435.1). Lineage (NCBI taxonomy): Eukaryota > Metazoa > Chordata > Actinopteri > Anguilliformes > Muraenidae > Gymnothorax > Gymnothorax reevesii. The sequence goes on from CM056583.1 coordinate 85,735,730, forward strand.
GTGGAATAGCTTACCTGACCATATTGCTGAGGCAGAGACCTTGGGGGTTTTCAAGAGCAGGCTTGACCTAAAGCTAGATACCATTGAGTCATTTAGTATCTGAAGGGATATATTCACAATAGTATAAAGAAACTGGCGAGCTTAGTTGGGCTGAAAGGCCTGTTCTTGCCATTCATGTTATGTTATGTTATGTTATGGTATGTTATGTTATGTTAACGTGTCGCATGATGACATCATACCTGTATGGTTCAATATTTTGCCACCAGGTGGCGCTTTGTGGTGGAAAATTACCATTTCGGCCATATGTTCAGAACCATTTGACCGATTGACCTGAAATTAAGTTCAAATGAAGCCTATTCAAGGTCTATTTAAGGATTGGGGAATTGGAAGATTGGGGGCGTTCGGGGATATACCCCCAGCTATCCCCTCCGACGGTTTCAAAAAAGTTGGAACCGGGGCCTGATTACCATGGTGTAGCATCCACAGAGTGGAGGTGTCTGGGCATTGAGGAGACAAGTTTCTTGAGTTTAGCCCCTGGAATTTAATCACACTCTTGTTTAATACAGGCTTCAGCTGCTGGAGAGTTTTGGGTCTCCTTTGACGGACTTTTCATTTAATTATGAGCCAATTGTTCTCAGTCAGGACTGATCAGGACAACAGGCGGTCCAGTTCAGCTCACGGACTCTTCTACTATGAAGCCATGCTGTTGTAATAGCTGCAGTATGTGGTTTTGCATTGTCCTGCTGAAATACACAAGGCCTTCCCTGAAATAGATGTCGTCCTGAGGGGAGTATATGTTGCTTTAAAACCTTTATATACCTTTCAGCATTCATGGTGCTTTTAAAACATGCAAGTGTCCCGCACCATATACACTAATGCATCCCCATACCATCAGAGATGCTGGTTTTTGAACTGGCTTTTGATAACAGGAGGGGTGGCCTTTCTCCTCTTTAGCTCAAAGGACACAACGTCCATGATTTCCAACAAGAATGTCTAATTTGGACTCGACTGACCACAGGACACTTTGTCACTTTGCAACAGTCCATTTTTAATGAGCCTTGGCCCACAGAACACAGCGGCTCTTCTGGATCATGCTCAACAATGCCTTCCTTTTTGCATGATAGAGCAACTGTGTTTACAGACTGTGTTTACAGACAGTGGTTTCTTCAAGTATGCCTGGGCTCATTTAGTAATGTCAATGATAAAATCATGCTGGTGAGTGATGCAGTGGCGTCTGGGGGCCCGAAGATCACGGGCATCCAGTAAAGGTCTTTGGCCTTGTCCCTTATCCACAGACATTTTTCCAGTTTGTCTGAATCTTTTTCTGATGTTATACACTGTTGATAATGAGACTTTAAAAGCCTTTGCAATTTGACCTTGAGGAACATTGTTTTTAAAGTATTCCACATTTTTTAACGCAAACCTTCACAGGTTGGAGAGCCTCTGGCCATCTTTACTTCTGAGAGACTCAGCCTCTCTAAGACATCCCTCTTATAGCCAATCATGTTACACACCTGATGCCAGTTAACTTAATTACTTGCTGAATGTTCTTTCAGCTGATTCTCTTGTATTTTAATTGCTGTTTCAGCCCTTTTTTGCCTGTATCCCAACTTTTTTGAGAAAATTTGAAATAAGCATATTTTCTAGATAAAAATGCAAAATGTCTCAGTTGCAACATTCGAAATGTTATCTATGTTCTGTTGTAAGTAACATATTGGCTCATTAGATCTGAAAGTCATTGCATTTAGAATTTATTCAGAATTTACCCTTTAATCCAACTATTGGAGTTTGAACTTGCTTGGTGCTTCAATTGTGTTTGGTTGAGGAAAAAAGGTCAACATGACCTCTTCACCGAGTTTTTTCCTGTTATATGGATATGCCGCATTCTGCATATTCTGCTATTAGGAAATATGCCTTATTTATGATGTTTACCCTCAGTATCAGGGGCTAAAGAGGTTTTTAGATTGTCTGAGGAAAAGTGTTAAAACTATCCTGTTGTCTAAAGAGCAAAATTCTTTTTGGAAACCATGGACATTGCATTCTCCATGTTAAAGAGAAGCGTGACCTTCTGGATTGTTGTACCCATGTAGTATGGAAGTACATAAGTGTGAATGGCATGGGTAACTTGCATATCTGTGAAGACACCATAAATGCTGAATGATTTACACAGGTTTTGGAGCAACATATACTGCCATCCAGACGTCTTCTTCGGGGAAGGCCTTGCTTATTTTAGCAAGACACCAAACATCATTTTGCCAAACACCACACTCTGCATGTGTTTCAACAACAAGGCTCCATTGTAAGTTTGGGAGCTAAACTGGCCCGCCCACAAACAAGACTCGTTACCCTTAGAAAATATTTGTCAGGTCATAATATGTGAACATTGAAACATATTGAAGGCATCAAATTAAAAATGAACTTATGTTTTTCAGAAAACAAGATAATTTCTCAGTTTCAACATATCATAAAAAGTCTTTGCACTATTTTTGGTTACAAGTGTATTGAGTTTAAATGATTTGCAGACCACAGCATTCTGTTTTAATTTACATTTTACACTGCATATCGATATTTTTTGGAAATGGAGTTGTATGTGAAGTTTACATGTTTTCCCAGTGTTCGCATGGGTTTCCTCTGTGTATGACTTCCTCCCACAGTCCAAAGACATGCATGCCAGGCTAATTGGAGCAGTGATGCCAACTCCTCAGCAAGGGAAGTAGCTATTGGCTGTCCTAAAAGTCGCTAAATTCGCTAAACACCCTGACCGGGGGGAGACGGCATGTATTTTCTTGAGCCGGGGGGGCTTCGCGGTTTATTCTGTTGAGCGGGGGGCATTCGGTTAATTTAATTCATATTGCACACTCAATCGCATCATCCACTACTGTTTAAATTTGATAACTTAAAGAGTGAGTGCTTTGGGACGGGTGAGGGGCTCACAGCAGCACCTGCTGCTCATCGAGGAGAGTAACTGCAGAATGAAACGTGCTTTCATGTCAGTCTCCAAAACACCAGAAAAGTCTCCGATGACACCAGAAAAAGTCACTAGATTTGTCGCTAGTCGCTTTTGACAAAAAAAAAAAGTCGCCAAGATGATTAGGAAAGTCACCAGATTTAGCAAGAAAGTTGCCAAGTTGACAACACTGAATTGGAGACTCTAAATTGCCCATAGGTATCATTCTATAATTGAATGCTGTGTGAATGGCCCACAGTCAGCTGGGATAGGGTCCACTTAGAGAGTATGGTGAGGCTTAGATAACGGATGAATTTGCTAAAACAAGATTTTAGCTACTAGCTATTTTCTTTGGTCAGGTATTACAGACTAGATATAGAGGCTCTAGAAAAAGTTCAGAGAAGAGCCACTAAGCTAATTCCTGGTATAAAAGATGAAAGCTATGAGAACAGGCTAAAGATGCTTAATCTCTTTAGTCTTAGGAAAAGGAGACTTAGGGGTGATCTGATAGTTGATCCCTTTAACATATTTAAAGACCTCAAAGTGAATTATGTTGGAATCCTTCAGCTAAGTTTTGTTAGTAGAACTCGGGTCACAAATGAAAGTGCACCAAGAGTAAATTTAGCTCTGATATTCGGAAATATTTCTTCACCCAAAGAGTAATTGCAATGTGGAATAGCTTGCCTGACCATATTGTTGAGGCAGAGACCTTGGGAGTTTTCAAGAACAGGCTTGACTTAAAGCTAGATACCATTGAGTCATTGAGTATCTGAAGTGATATATTCACAATAGTATAAAGAAACTGGCGAGCCAATAGGGCTGAACGGCTTGTTCTAGCCATTCATCTTATGTTATGTTATGTTAAATATGCTACTTATTCATGGTAGACGCACAAAATCTTGAAAAATAATCAAATTGAAGCAAGTCAATCGTTCCTCAACCCTTTTGGGAAAGAACAAAGGCTGTAGCATGTTTGTAGTTGCACTTAATACAACATATATCATTAACCTCCAGCGATCGCACATGATTTTGGAACTACCACATGATCTCGTCAGGCTCGCTTTTTGGGTTCAGTACTCTAGCCGTCATGTGCTGTTACACGGAAATGCACCCAGCAAACGCACAGCAGGGCGGAGGCGGACTGAACACGCATCTGGTGTAAATCCAGGGTTAGCCTTCATGTTTCAGACTGTATATGAGCTGGTCTTGCTACATTTAAACAACATTTACATATTTCTGTGGAAACATTATACCTTCCATTAAACAAGTTTTTTTCAGATTAGAAATTAGAAACAGATTACTACTGTTGTTGTTGTTGTTGTTTTAATGGAGCAATGCCTTCAGTTAGTCCACTTCACCTCTATGGATACAGTAGACTTTACAAAGAGGTTATCAATAGGGTGCTATTTATCCTTCTTACTAATTCAGCAGTAAATCCTTCAGATCCTGCTGCCAGTTGGTGTGGCTATTTAGGAACATTGCGACGGTGGCGGCAGTAGCCAGTAATACTTTCATACCAAAAGCTGTAATCAGCAACAGGAAACTCCCCGTTTCTACTGGCTTCAGATCATATGACATTAAACATTTGGTGACGTGGCCAGACCTTCACACAGGGGACAGAAAGACAGATTATCAATAAAAGAATAAAAGACGTTTCAACCCCTGGAATTCCTAAGACTACAGATGTTTAGGCTTAAGATCTATCACACAAACAAAGGTTGAATTGTGCAGTGTACAGTGTGAAAGAGAATGCAACTCAATGCTTCATCCTGCGAGAATATAGAACTATATTTCATTTGTATGACTATAAAACTCTGATGATAACCACACAATCGCAAGGGCAGTCAGAATATTTCTAATAATCTCAATAATCAGCAGTGTGGAGTGGCGTAAAAGAGGAATAACCAGGAGCACTTTGCCAGGTACTTATCCAAACCAAGATCATGAGTTTTAAAGGTACACAAACTGCAGGCGCACTGGTCGTAAAAACAGTATGCACGGTACCAAGGGGAACAGTGTCAACAATAACAGAAATGTGGTAAACATCACATCTAGGTTAACAGAACTGTGGCCAAGTCAAAGCTCTTTGTCAAGGAGAATCGGGCGCCGAGTTGCCCAGATACTTGGCACAGAACTGCTGCTCTAAAAACCAGCACAGAACTGCAATCCATATCTGCACCAGGCTCAATAAAAGCAGCATGTAGTGAACCTCGCAAAGCTGGTATTTATGACAGTGTTTGTGATAAGTAGGATTAAAGCCTGCAATAAACCACCTTAAAACCTCTTACCACACCTTTCATATCACTTCTCAGATGACATGAAACCGCGCAGAACCACAACGTGCAGTATGCATGCGTCCCGCTGAACGAACCCCAACTACGCATCAGCGAGTAGGTGAGTGAGCAAGTGACCTCAATTTGACACAAATAACACAAAACAGCAGTTTACAGTGTCGTGGCGGAAAAAAAACGAAAGAAATAAAGAACACAACACAGTCCAACACAGTCATCACATTTTTTTTTCCGCAGAGCACGGCGCCGTTCATGGAAAACTAACCCCTGCTCCCATTCCTCCCCGCCATGGCACGAATGCGCGCGCGCACACACACACACACACACACACACACACACACACACACACACGCACGCACCCTGCTGGACATGGCTTATTGGCCTCCTCTGCTGAGATACACAAAGTCACCATTGTTTTGCACATCTTGCCACTGGGAGAGGATAACAGACAGCTCAGCATGGTGAGGGAGAAATAACACAAGAAATCTCACATCCCGTCACACGTAGGATATAATTTATTTATAAGTGGTCCCGTCACATTAGCAAGTGGCGTTTCACTGAAAACTGTGCAAAAATCGCAGTCCATAATCACTCCGTTACTGCACCCATCAACCCTCGCAGTCCACAAACCTCCGACCAGCTGCCCCCTCAAAATCTCGACTAATGCGTAATTACAGATGGGAAAAGTTTAGAGCAAATGTTATGCTATTATTATGTTTCATGCTCAATGAACTCTGTAGACCACACTGATTGTCATCCTTATTGATTTATAGATGTAGCTTGTCCTTGTATTAGTAGATCTTGGAATTACAATGACCAGCAGTGACCAGTAACCTTGAAGTGATCTTTACCTAGTAATATTAGAAGTGCATGACCGACATACTTTTACTTGTGTGTCTGACTGGTTACTGTACTGTATACTATTTTTATACTGTGCAATAGGCCTATTATTATACAAGTTCATAGAATTGTGCGTAAAGTTGTTCTCATAATTCATAGATAAACCTTTTATGCAAGTGTGTTTTTGTATTTTTTTCAGATATGAAACCTATAATGACGTCATTGTGATGTCACAGTGCTGAAGTTTGTGACGTTTGATTCTTGCTTGTTTTGAAAGAGAACATATGTACCAGACATATTGCTGATATTATAAGCCTTGTTCTGTCATCGGGAAAAACAAGGTAAAGAAAATGTCAAAAATGACCAGAAAACTATTTGTTTTCTTTTTGTGTGTGTTTTTCCCAAAATGAGTTATTTATGACATCATAGTCATGCCAAATTTATGTTACTCATGAGTTTATAACATTTATAATAATACTAAAATATTAATTGTAGTATCAGTAGTTCTCAAGGTTCCAGAAAGTTACTTATTTTCAGCTAAAACTAATAAAAATATTTAAAAAAACATGGAATATTGATGTTTTTTCCTAATATGGTGTAAGTTATGATGTCACTATGATGTCATAATGTTGAAATGTGTTTTATTTGTACTTGATTTGAAGAGAGGACATCTGTAGCTCTACACTGATACCAAACAAGATGATGTTTATCGCTTAATTTTGAAATAATTGTTGGGGTTGTAGCAGAAAAATCCTTGGTTGGACGAAGGTTAAGCATAACTTCTTAGCTTGTAACCATCACATTTGTGAAAAGGCAATCTTAAAATATCGATGTCTTGAAAGGAATCTGCGCAATGTCTCTGTCTCAAGTTGGTTAGCTTATTGGCCAGCATTACAACAGAACAGCAGACATAACCCTGAATATAGCCAGAAATTCGTCTAATATTTAGTCAGAAATTTGCTACCGCAGACTGTAGGCCTGGTGCGTAGGCCAGGATGTAGCTATGTATAATAAGGTGAATTCCATTTTTTTTAAAAGTTTCATCTTTTCCTCAACTATGAAGCACAGCATGTTTAGACTAGAGAGACAGATGTTTATGGGCCCTATATCTCAAATCAGGATTGCAGCATTGCATTGGCTTTATTTATTAAGTAAAATCTAGACCATGGCCAGAAATGAAAAGAGCTCTTCCTCTTTTTTCTAAGTACAAGAGCCTCCAGTTATCCTGCTGTTTTGGAAGTGACTCCTGCTTATGCGAGCTCAGTCACACAATCGCCACAAGACTTAGAAATAAAGCCCCTGCCCATTATACTCTTGTCTCATATCAAACATGGCACACATGGCAAAAGGCAAATATTAGTGATTACAGCTGTTCCATTTGATCAGCTGCTGAAGTTTTCATGTTTCCATGTCAAACATTATGAGTGAACATAAGATAATTGCCAAAGATTAAAAAAAAATTGCCAAATTTCCAAAACAAAACATATGCTTTTCATTTATTATGTCAGCTTTCATTCCAAGGACTTATTCAGTGAACTCGGCACTTCCCAGCTGACGCATAGAGCTTTTGTAATTCACAATGCTATATTAGGCCTCTTTAAAATCAAGATGCAGTTGATTATAGCACAGGCTGGACACAAAACAAATGAATATGCACAGACGGGCTCAAAGAGGGCTCAAAGAGCAAAACAACTGGGGAGAAAGAATACTTTGAGCAACATCAGAAGAAATCCTATCTGTGATACTTATTTTGTCAAGTATAAACAAATGGCAGCATGATACATGCAGAAATCTATGTAGTAAGGTATTTTTATTATAATTAGCTAAGGGCATTTGACTTTTTTGATTACATTTCTTTTGTTTTATTGATATTTATTTACGGCACAAACTTGAATTGTCACATCTTCAGTGTTTCTCTAATTGTTTTTCCCTGCAATCCAGCTGTCCTTGTCTGTTTTGGCCTTGTTCTGTTAATTGATACTCATTATTTAATTATTGTCGTGTTCAATTACCCTCCTTCCTTGTTTCTCTCCCTGTGCTTTCACGGGTATTTCCACTAAGTTGATTGTCGTCCACTAAGTTGATTATCCCCTTTTCCTGGAATGTTATCTGTTTTCCGTGCCACGTCGAATGCCGGCTACACACTGTGCAATTTTAGCAATCTTCTACGTTTAATGCAAACCACACTGTGCAACATGGATCTAGTAAACTTGGGTACAACATCCAATTTTGATGCTTGCAGAACGATAATCACACCTACTGAATCACAGGCAAAGACGCACGTCAATATCCCAGTAAAACGTCAACACCTTGCGGCATCCAGACTACTTCTATAGCTAGTTGGCGGTATTACACCATACGGTTTGGAAATCGCCTTTATACCCCACAGACGAAGAAGAAGACGAAGAAGACCTTGGGTGCATCGCAAAGCATAGGCTACATCCTTTGTAGGCTGCATTTTTAGGGGCCGTCACTTAATTCCATCCGCCAAACTGACATGACATCTTTTCATCTCTGCTAAGCAGCCTTGGTTTAAGTGAGTCTTCACTGGTTTCCCTAACCCTAACCTTGACTCTAACACCTAGCCCTAAACCTAACCAAAATATCTTCTTATTCCTAACCCTAAATGTTAGTTTGGCGAATGGTAGAAAGTGATGATCCCTAAAAATGCAGCCTTCGAAGACAGCAGCCCATGCTTTGAGATGCACCCCTTGTGTTATCCATGCTGCATTGGATTGTTAGTGGATGTAGGTTGTAGGCGCTGTCTCACTGTGAGATTGTTATCCCAAATTTCCGACACTGTATGTGTTTCGTCCCAGGCTGTCTTTTTTGAAGACCTTTCCCAGGTCGGAGGACAGGGGCTGGATCGTCTTATTCTAAAGGGTCTAACTTTCAAGGGTTATCGCCCTGATGTCTCTTCTTGTGAGCTAAATAAACTGGCACTGAGAAGATTATTGTTTTCTCTATTCTGTCCTCCATTTCTCATGATCCTCCTCATAATAAACATGCCCGAGCGGCTGATCTTTGACCCTGCAATTCGAGTAATCGTCCATATATATATATAAAAAAAAAAAAAAAAACCCCAGATGTCGCAGTCATGCCCCATTTCTGACGCTTTATGGCTATAGTTCGATGGCCGAGTCGTTTCCGGTCTCGCTGAGCTGCGGATCTGTAGTATATAAGTATCTGTAGCATGCGGTCACGCATGGCTACTTGGACGTACGATACCAAACGTAGAAGCCGTATTGATTCTTTGTGCATCTGGGACTTTTTATTGGCTTGATGTTTGCGTTTATATCAGTTTGCGTTTATATGCAGTTTCTCAAGCTGGCTTAATTATTGTAAGTAAGGCCATGGTTTGTTATTCCATGTGCCAGTCACATGACAATTAGTGAAAAAACCTTCAGAAATTCCCCTGGATAATAGACATCCACTTGCATAGATGATTCTAATGATTTGCTGATTATCACGCATCATCACAGGTAACTAGCTGATCCTTTGATGCAACTGTGCAGGAGCAGGCTGAGCTCTGAAGCATGCAGGAGAAGTGTTTCTCCAACAGAGGTTTGAAAAGCGCTGAAGTACATGATAAGTTTGCTATCGTTTAATGTTATTATGCACACAGAATAAACCTGAGCACAAGCAAGCTGTACGCCGAGAGTGTGGTAGTCTCAGAATTGTAAGAAATTTCGGTGAAAAAGCTAGATCTGGCTAATTTTTTTGTATTGACAAGTGCTTGAATTAGCTCCCCCCTCTGCCCGGTTCATTACATATTTGTTGGGGAACTTTTTCCCCCAGTCTGTGGGCCTGGTGAGTGGCATCTTCCAGTCCGGTATCGAGCGCGTCTGCAAGTAAGCCGGCTGTGCGAGATTCCCAAAAAAATAACGCGAGAATCTTGCCGAAGTTGCGCGATAAGCCCTCCAAACCCTGTGATGAAGTAATGGATGAAAACGTCTATTTCAATTCCGCCAAAAGTGAAACGACTGTCTTTAATGAACCATTAACTCATCATGATCATGCTTAATTACTTTTGATTCATGATGAATTCATTACAGTAAGTAATGCCTTATTTGATGTGATGTCATTGCATTAATTCAGACATGGGTAAGCATTCTGCCAAAAGTGAACAGACTCTGTCTTTGTAGGCCCATGAATTCATGAGCAACTAACCTTCAGTTCATGTTGTTCAAGATTCCCAACAGACTAACATTTGTACATTTACACTGTATGTTGTGATGGTAGCTACCATACGTCCTCCACTTTAGTTGAGAGGCACAAACATGATGAATTCATGAGAAATTAAGCTTTAATTAGAAATGACAAGCTAATATACCCACCACTTTAGGCAAGGGGGCACAAACATGATTAATTCATGGGAAGCTAATATATGAAGTAAGAATGAAGTAATGGATGAAAACGTCTATTTTGATTCTGCCAAAAGTGAAACGACTGTCTTTAATCAACCATGAACTCATCATGATCATGTTTAATTACTTTTGATTCATGATTAATTCATTATAGTAAATAATGCCTTAGTTGATATGTTGACGTCGCACGAATTCAGACATGAGTAAGCATGAATTCATTTTAACTCATGATGAGTTATGATGAATTCATGTATGAATTCATGCAAGAATCACAATGAACTCATGAGTGAATCACAAATGAAGTAATGCATGATAACTACATGATTCATGTCCCCTTTAAAGTGTTACCAATTATTTTGATTACATGGGACCTCAAAGCCTTTTGAGTTGCTCTTCCTCAGCTAATTAAAGTGCATTTAAGGTCGATTCTCTGATGGGACGTTGAACATCTAATGTTTACAAACAAATCGCTTGCTTTTGTTAACATCTTGCATTGTCACATTACCAGTTTCATTCATTGACTAATATATGCGTAGATAATCCTATTTCGGCTGGTTTGCGCAGGTGTGGCTCACTGATTGGCCGATGAACAAAAACAACGGGAATCAACTTTAGACGCCGTTTCAGACTGGATTTGGCATTACCTGTGATCTGCACCAGGTTCCTGTCCTGAATTCATGAAACAAATAGTGATGTCAGTGCATTTTTCCCAGGGCCATTTCTGACACAGCTGCCTCAGTCAAAGTACATCCTCATTCGTTGATGGAAGAATGTGACTTCTATCATTGTAAACCGTGCAGAGCCATGTTTGGTCCAAACCACAGATTAACCCTGACCAAAAATGAACTAAGCTCTGCTCAGCTTAAATGTTATCACAATCTTAGATGACCTTCAGACGACTTTCACCCTTAGAAGAATCGGCTTTTGTAATGTTTCCATGAAGTGTTTGGAGTGCCGCTTCTGTGTTCTGTGACTCCATTGCTCACCAGTTACCAGCAGTGGCTGTAACATTAGAATGTGAATGCTTGGTGCGTATCTTTACTGTCAGCTAAGAATATTTTAATCTCATATTTGTGATTTAACACCTTAAAGTGCTCATAAGTTTCGTTTCTAACTAAAGCAATGCATTCAGCCACATTCTGGGATTTGCAATAAAGAATAATCTCTCTCTCTCTCTCTCGTTCTCTCTCTCTCTCTCCCTCTCTCTCTTTCTTCTTTCACGGTCTAGCTGGTCCGGTCAAAAGCTCAGATACATTCACTAATCTCATCCAGCCTATTTGCACTCTTCACTGCACATGCTAATCGGTCCAAATACAGAGCTGCTGTTGGAAGAAGCAGACCTGTACTATAAGGGTTTCTCATTCCAGGTGGCCATGTTATTATCGCAGAGCCCTGTAATGCTGCCTCAAAGGCACAATGCTCCGATGCTACACGCAGTACAGCTCTGTAAGTTACAAGCTGAGGGTGCTCTCACCCCCCACCCCACCCCACCCCACTCCTTCTCCCTCCCAACAGGCTTCCGCTAAACGGCGGACAAGTTCCACTCCCTAAGTCACTAAAGGACGCTTCCTGTGCTCTGCAATACAACCTTTATGACTCCGCAGGGCCGAGCCGTTCGGCGGAAATGTCTTGTACTCCTCTCATAGCTTCTGCATTCTAGAGGAGTGCAGCAAGAACGTTTTTAATAACATCTCCGAGCTGCCAGCAGTGCCCTGGAATGAAGCCTTGACCTGTGGCGAAGCAGTTTACGATTCCTTTTATCCAGTTCCTTTAATTTGGTTTGAGAATTGCATTCCTCATCTTATTCTCCTGCAGATAAAACCACCGACGCACATAAATAGGTCTTTGACCGTATCCTGTCATTCTCAGAAAACATACAGCTGGGAAGATTAACTTTTCACATTAATGGAACTGAAGAATCCAGTCGTATTCCTACTCATCATATAGTGACCCCACCAAAACAAGCGTTGATATATGACAAAAAATTTTAACACCAGTTTAAAATGAACCCTACCCCCTTACCCCTAACCTTTAACTCGAACCCTAACCATAAACATCAAATAATGATGCCAAAAACCGTCTTTTTCATGGTATATCGACGCTTAGTCAGGCAGCGTCACTACCTGACGAGTCGGAATGAGAATGTGTTGAACTGAAGCTTTTACAGCAAGATGAAGAATCTAATATCAAAATGTAAGCACGCAATTTATGATGCATCTTGGTTTCCGAGGGAAGTTCAGTCGTCTCCCCAGCTTATGAATTATTGACTGACGCACTTCACCGGCTGGCAAGAAAGATGAAAAGTAATGTTGCTGTCCACATCCCCATCAATATCATTCATTCACAATTCACCTCTAATTATTCAACAGTCTGTCTATGTGTGCTGTCATACATATAAATGCACTGTCATGTTTGCTTAAAACACGTCAAGAAAAAAAAAACATGCTTTTTAAAAAAAAATTTTGATGAATCAGTTCCGTAACTGATTGAGCCAATGCGCTGAACTGATTCAAACATCATTTTGATATTATTTTCATTTTTTCTCAGCTAGTCATGCTACAGTGGCTCCGTTGTGCATAATGGATTGTTCATACAGTTGTTTCTTCTTTCAAATGAGTCATTGTACGAGGGTATCTCGTTTCCAAAATGTTGCGTGCCGTTATTGCATATCCACGGAGTGCCAAGTCTCAGGACAGAACATTCAACAGTACATCAGACGCCTTCTTAAATGGGCTGCATAATGTTTATGGCAGAGAAGAGAGGCCAAGCCAAAATGCTTTCAGACCATGTGAAGTGTGCGAAATGAGATATCCTCAACCAATTCTGCCGTGAAAATATGGATATCTACAGAACATAACCAGACAGCTTGGCAAATGTATAATCGAGTAAGCATTTCATCTATCCACAGTGAAGGAAGTTGACATCCAAATGACATATTTAATGATATCATGAGGAGGATTATGTTTTTCTGTTTGATGTGAACTGCGATGTAAAAAAAATAATAAAAATTTCTGCATCACTGCGCTTCCATGAACAGAGCCGTTCAGTAATTTAGGAAAGCCGTACATTCATTGAGGAAGTATGCTGATAACATATTTGTTGTGAAAAAAAATAAACATTACTATATAAATTTACATATGTAAGTCCACACTTCTCCCCTTAATACGAGAGCTCACAAACTTAACAAAACTGTAATAATTTTTTAGTCTGGGGAAGGTTATTACTCAAAATATAAGCAAATAATACTGGGCTATGTGTTTACTGCATGAACAGCTGAAGAGTACGCTGTTGCTTGATGTATGTGAACTGAAGGTTTGTTTTCTCGAAGAGACTGCTACCGAACAGCTAAATATCTTTTTTCAGCATTCTAACTGTTCATACTGGGAAAAGTGAATGGAACCAGAGATAATTTGATCAAGTTACTAAAGCATGACATCATAACAAAGTATTAGAACAAACCTTTTTGTAGTCCTACAGTGAAGCTGAAATTTGCCAGGAAGAGGAACTTCAGAAGCGGAATGCGTGCCGTAAGCTTCATGGCTTATTGTGAGGAAGACGCACGTTAAGCGAGTCACAAAATTCCATCCGTCTGAGGCATTTCAAAATCCGATTTTGTTACGTTTCCCGTAATTCCGTCCTCTTTGAAGCAGGCCTTTCCATGCTGGCTGGGAGAGAAATTTTTTTCTGTGGTTGCCGACAGGACGGACAGCAACAGCTGGTGCACTTCAGAATGAGACGAGGTGTCCGTTGTAGCTGGGGTCTGAAGGATCCTCAAAGATAATATGGAGTGTATGCATAAACAAGCTGAATTTCTTGAGTACACTACCAGCCATGTTTTTTTAAAATACAGTTTTAACTTATGTAAATAACCTCAGAAGGTCAAAGGTGAGATGCGAGTGGTGACAGGGTAAAAAAATAAATCTTTTCACAGAATCGTCTAAAATTGGACTAAAAATGAAGGATCAACCCAAAACTGTGGCCTAACCCTGAGAACTTCCAAGGTAATGCTGGAACTGAAATTTCAGGGCCATATTAATGTCATTTCAAGGACAAAATCCAGGAATGTGCAAAGCAGTTTTTATGTCAAACAGTGGCCATTTCTATGACCCAAGATGATAGACAAAAGATGATAACATTTTATATTATTTTTGTTCTCTGACTGCCAGGGTTGAATGTGAACAAAAACTGGCTGACAGTCTATGCGACTTACACAATATATTAATTTAATCAATAATGTAAAAGTAAAGTATTATTGAAGACAGCTTGTGTTCTCAATTTCACATTACTGCAAAATTCAAGCAAGTCCAGGTGCATTTTCTTTCTTTTTTAAGTTGAAACAAGATCTCATTCTTTCTGGTGAAGAATTATCTCCATGACCCCAAAATCTCACCCTGTATGAGATAAAACAGTTTTCAGTATTTCACTGAAATTTATTCCGCATCTCTGATTCAAACAAATGTACAAACTCAGCATTAGTTCATCTAAAACGTTTTTTTCTTTTTTTCCCCTAATTTTACAACCAGTTGTTGGACACCAACAATTTTCAAACTGTCATCCGTGAGAGGATGAAATATTAATGCCTTTTGTTCTACAAAAAAAACCATCAAAATCTTAGTTTGATCAAATTTCCAACGACTAACACTATTGAGGGTGTTCGCAAGGATACGCTGCTCTTATGGTTTGCCTATTAGTGATTCTTCCATCCAATTAGTGCCAAACTAGGTGCTGTGATCCTGACAGGGAACAAAATGCAAATTTAGGGTACAATCCACAAGGTAGTATTTATCACAGGAATATAGTGATAGGAGAGTGAGGGCCATTGCTCAAAGCTGAAGAGGGACAGTCCAGCTAAGTTAGAAATGACTGAGGAGGGTTAGGGCGTATCTGCGCCCAGGCCAGTGGCCTTCCCAGAGCTGAAGGCAGGAGGAGAATCTCCTTCCCAGAAGCAGGAGTACTTGCCAGTCCTGGAGGTCGATGAAGCTTTTCCTATCTAATCATATTGACTCAATACAGCCACAGGCAGGAACAAAGTATTGACAGAAATGTAGTCCCGATCCTGGAAGCTGATTAAAGCTTGGGAGGTTGTTCCTATTAATTAAATTCAGAGGAGTCAGTTTTTTATGTTTTTCTCATCACTATTTACACCGAACACAGGGGGAAAGAGAGCTTCGATCAATACAAGACCGTGACAATGACAGCGACCACTATGACCCCGCAAAAAAAAAAAAAAACATATAGATGGGACACCCCACACAAGGGGCGAGGTTTACGAATTCTTGTATATGGAAGCTCGGAGGAGACAAGACAATGAAGGAAGACAAAGCACTGGTAGACTGCTCGAACAGGGAAGCTAATTACAACCCCAATTCTAAAATAGTTGGGACGAAGTGAAAATTGTGAATAAAATCAAAATGCAATGACTTTCAGTTCTCGGGCCAATATGTTATTTGCAATAGAACATAGATATCATTCCAAAAGATGAAACTGAGACATTTTACATTTTTTTCCACAAAATGAGCTTATTTCAAATTTTCTGGCTGCAACAGGCCTCAAAAAAGTTGGAACACAGGCAAAAAAGGGCTAAAAAAAGCTATGAATATGTAAGAGAATCAGCTGACAGATCACTTAGCAAGTAATTAAGTTAACTGGCATCAGGTGTGTAACATGATTAAGGCATCCTTTTTATAGCCAGAGAGGCTGAGTCTCTCAGAAGTAAAGATGGCCAGAGGCTCTCCAACCTGTGAAGGCTTGCGTAAAAAAATTGTGGAATACTTAAAACAATGTTCCTCAACATTAAATTGCAAAGGCTTTGAAGGTCTCATCATCGACAGTGCATAACATCATCCAAAGACTCAGAGAAACTGGAAAAATCTCTGTGCATAAGGGTCAAGGCTGAAGACCTTTACTGGATGCCCATGATCTTCGGGTCCTCAGACGCCACTGTATCACTCACTGGCATGATTCTGTCATTGACATTACTAAATGTGCCCAGGAATACTTCAAGAAACCACTGTCTGTAAACACAGTCCACTGTGCCACCCACAGATGGCACCTAAAACTCTATCATGGAAAAAGGAATCCATCGTTTAGCATAATCCAGAAGCGCCGCCATATTCTGTGGGCATCTCTGATGGTAGGGGATGCATTAGTGGATATGGTGTGGGACACTTGCATGTTTTAAAAAGCACCATTAAAGCTGAAAGGTATATAAATGTTTTGGAGCAACATATGCTCCCCTCCAGACGACATCTATTCCAGGGAAGGCCTTGTGTATCTCAGCAGGACAATACAAACCCACATACTGCAGCTATAACAACAGCTTGGCTTCGTAGTATAATAGTTCATGTGCTGAACTGGCCTGCCTGCAGTCCTGATCTTTCACCAATTGAGAATATTTTGCACATAATTAAATGAAAAGTCTGTCAATGGAGACCCAAAACTCTTCAGCAGCTGAAGCCTGTATTAAACAAGATTGGGATCAAATTCCAATGGCTAAACCCAAGAAACTTGTCTCCTCAATGCCCAGACGCCTCCACTATGTGTTAAAAAGAAGAGGGGATGCTACACCATGGTAAACAGGCCCCTGTCCCAACTTTTTTGAGACCTGTAGCAGCCATCAAATTTGAAATGAGTTCATTTTGTGGATGAAATTGTAAAATTTCTCAGTTTCAACATTTGCTATGTTATCTCTGTTCTATTGTGAATAAAATACTGGCTGGTGTGATTTGAAAGTCACTGCATTTTGATTTTATTCACAATTTACAATTTGTCCCAACTATTTTGGAATTGGTGTGTACTAACACACAAGGGTTGTGAAACTCGGTTTACTTTACATCATGTGTTGGAAATGGAATGATGGTTGGAATGATGATTTGTATACCTGTTTGTTAACAATTTTTTCTTCGCTGCAAAATTTAGGTCACTATCCAGTGAAATTACAGATTCTGTTTGAGTTCTCAATATTCACATCTTAGCCCCTTTGTGCAGATATAAACCTCGGCGTCCGGAAATTCCAAAATTTAATTCTTCAATAATTCTGCAATTGAATTTCAAGATGTCTTGTTTCACTGGAATAATTTCCCATCATCTCTGTGACACAAAAACTGAATTTTAAAGCCCAAATGAGCTCATGCATAACAGGAAAAAATTGGCATCATTTGTATTCTGTGCAAAGGGGGTTTTAATTTGTGCCATTTGAGGTTATTTATATGAGATAAAACCGCATATATTTCACTAAAACATGGAAAAGAAAGAGCCAAGTGTTCGTAAACTTTAGACCGGAAATGTAACTGTTCAAGAGTTTAACAGGCACCTAATTTTATAGTTAGTAATGCATTGTGAAATATTAATGCATTTAAAAACATTGATGCAGTCATGGCAAAAGTCATGATTGCACTAAAGAGACAAAGAGGTCACTTATAATCTTCCACAGTACATGAAGAACTGTCAAATACTTCAGTGGGACTTGACAAAATGGTTTTCTTTGTATTTGCTCACTGAACATTGCCACAGTTTTTTAAAAGAGCAAAATATTCTGTCTCCTTTAAAAGAAATTGAACATCAGAGAAGACTGTCGCTGTCTCTTGATGCAAGGAGCATGTGAGAAGCCATTGTGTACAGTCTTCCACCTGTTCCCCGACTTTATTTTAAGCAGGGAATGGCACATCTCAAAGCATTTGATTGCCACTCAGCTAGAATGCTTTTGCCTTGTAGGGGTAATGCAAATGCACTGCAGAATGGGGACAGGGTCAGTTCAAAAGCAAGGCTAATGAACGACATGCACGGAGGAGAAAAACTCAGGGCCTGATTCACCATGGCTGTATCCAAATTCTCTAAAAAGGGCGGCCTTTTGCCTTTTTCGTTACCTCTCCACTTTTCCTTGACCTCGCAGGAAAATGTCACAGAGATGAAGGGAAAGTTGCTGGGAGATATTAGAGATATCAAGAAGAGATATACATTTGCCCTTGCAGTATCAATAACATGGCCAATGATTGGTTAAGGTTTTTTTTTTTTTTTTTTTTGCACCAATCATCAGTGATAATACCGGTTTTACATGTGTTAATAGATTTTGCACTTGCAAAAGGTCTCAGTGATTCAGGCGCTGAGAGTTAATATGTTTAACACGGTCGTCATTAGCATTGCTCTGATGCAGTCTTTAGCAGTACTCACCAACGATCTCAATCGTGGACAGAGAAGATTAAAATCAGCCCTTAGAATCTGAACAGCGTATACAGTGTCAAAAAGTTGTCCATTTAATCTCAGTTGAATGACTCATTTCTGAATGCATGACCATATTATTCTTTATGCTTGCATAATGCATGGGAAGACATGCAGCTCAAATATATTGTATTGATCAGTGCTGCCCTACAAAGCCTAAGTGCTTGAACCACACATTGGATGTGAGTTGTGCAGTTCTGGGCCAGAAAGTAAACGGTCAGGATTTATTTGGATGGAAATGATACCATAGCAAGTCCGTTAACCATAATCTATCATAGATGTGCCAACTATTTGTTTGTTGGGACAGGAAACAAATTCTGAAGCCTTTTTTTACTGCTTAAATTATTTTCTAGTTACTGCACTTAGCCTTTATAGGGCAGAATGGTTCCCAAACTCGGTTCTGAGTGCATCTGTCACTGCTTTTCTTCCCAACCACAAGGGCAATCAAGGATTATATGATAAACTCTCAATCACATTTTTGTTATGATTCTTTCACGTGTGCTGTGTTTGTGCTTATTTGTGCTTCTGCCTTGCTTTCATTTTATTTTTCAGCTTTCATTTCTGCCGTATGACGATCCACTCCGTCTGCATTCTCCAGTGATGTCTCGTGACAGCCTTCAGCATGCCTGCGTCTCGTCGTCCAATCACGTTTCCTCTTTTGGTTTCGGCTCTGCTATTTCATTCATTACTTCCACCTGTGTTTAATTCTGGGTCTCAAAACTCTGAGTGAATGCGTTCTCTGATAGGATAATTACTAACCCACTAACCAGCACTTATTCGAGGGTGATTGTAAATATTTCATCACGCATTAACCTTAATTAAGTCATTAGTGAGTGTGTTTCTAGCTTATGTACTCCTGTCTAAGCTGTCCCTGGTTAACTGCATTTTAAGCTGTGCTTTTCTCTCGTGGTGCTTTTTACTCGTCACGTTTAGATTATCTTAATCAAAACTGTCTAGTTTGATTGATGGTCTCAGCGTCTTGTCTCGAGTCATTATTGTTTAACCCGGTTCTCGTGAAATTGTTTATATGTCCCATGTGTTTCTGTTTCCAGTGTGTTATGGCCCCAATTTGTTATTACAATTTACAAAACAACAGCTACAGCAACAGCAAGGGATGACAGAAACAGTTTTAAAAACTTAAACACATTTAATGAAAAAAACAAAGACTTAACTACTATCTACACTTAAGACCAAGATTGAACACAACAAAAACAGAAATATTTACAGTCCCTCTTTGTTGGAGTGGCTTGGTGATGTCCTGGGCAAGGAAAAATGCTCTAACACAGGCAAAAATCCACAAAAGAAAACTTCACAGGTCTTGAACAGAATGACAGGTCGGGTCACACGTATCCTTCTACTTGCAATTTCTCCTACTACTTTACTGTCTCAATTCTTTTCCTTATATACTCTTTTGCAGACCCCACCCACATTTAGACCTCTTTTTTTTAATTTTCGGGGACTTGCCCCAGACATGTCTGAAACATGTCCAAACATAGCTCCAGTCTGAGCTGAATAAAAAAAAGGTAAATACTGCCATCCAGTGGCCTATATTCATATTACAAGTGGAAATTGCATTCCGAGTCCCCGCCTCCTCTCGTGACTATAAATGTGGCAGAGATGGGCAAAGCCATCACACAGAACCTTGTTTAGACTCAGATCTGCATCGTGAAATTGCAGCGCCTTCTGAGTACTTTCTTTGTATGAGTCTTGTATTTTGCTGCACCCCTATCTTGTCTGCCCCTTGTTTAGGTCTCCCAGTGTGTGCGTCAGTCTAGTTAGGTTCAGTTTTTGTTTTTCTATTTTAGCCACTCTTGGAGTGTCTACCTCTGTTTCCCCCTGCCTTGGGCAGTGTACCTTAGTTTTCCCATTTGTTCTGTGCATCTTGTTATTTCTGGCATCTGCCAATTTTCTCCTAGTGCAGTGGTCGTCAACCCTGGTCCTGGAGAGCGGAAGTGTCTGCTGGATTTTGACATTGCTCAGCACTGTTTTTTTTTTTTGGATGAATAAAAGCAGTTCATTAAACCCTTAACTCATCTCACCTGGTGTCTTAGGTTTAAGTAGGGTAGAGAAAACCAAACTTGGCACACCCTGTGCCGTTAGCAATAGTCCTGCACTGAGGGAATAATAAGACAATCAATTACCAGGAACTACACACAAGACTCCTAGAGCCAATTAAACAGACATGTAGGTTGTGACCGAAGTCTATGTAGAAACCAAGATTTGTCAATGTAGTTGGACAAATAGCATAGCTGTAATCCGGACAAAGTAGAGGATCAAAGTAAAGATAAAATTTATAGGGCAGGGGTTGAACGTCCTGGAGAGCCACAGAGCGTGCTGAGTTTGGTTTTCTCCACTCTATTTAAACCTAAGACACCAGGTGAGGTGAGTTAAGCGAGTAATGAACTGCTTTCATTCATCAATTAAGTGCAGAGAAACGTCAAAAACCAGCAGACACTGCGGCTCTCCAGGACCAGGGTTGACGACCACTGTCCTAGTGTTTTGTGTTCAATAAACACTTCTAGATCCTGCATCTTGTGTTCTCCTGACCTCTTCTTACAATTTTGTAAGATGTACCTTTTTTATATGACATTTATAAGAACAAGTCTGACTTGTGGTGTTAATTGGGCTCTAATGCAAGTGTATATACTTGCATAAAAGTTGGACTCCCTCTGAGCCAGTGGAGACTGAGGCCATGTCCACAGGTACACTGACATTTTTTAAATTGGAGCATTTTCTACGCCTTTTGCTCACACGCAAATATTGCGCTT
The DNA here is from genome assembly GCA_029721435.1 of Gymnothorax reevesii. NCBI lineage: Eukaryota > Metazoa > Chordata > Actinopteri > Anguilliformes > Muraenidae > Gymnothorax > Gymnothorax reevesii. Next base: position 85,757,160 of record CM056583.1, read on the forward strand.
CCTTCTACTGAAAAGAAACCTTTTGGAAAACTCCCTGCAGAATGAAGATTTCTAGAAACTTCATTTTCAGCATTTATATGCAGACAGGGAAAAGTTTTGGACATGTAACGTTGAAGTATGTGTGCCTTATCTCCTTTGTACATACTGCAAAATCTTGTGCGGTCCTAAACATGGGCAAATTATTGCTGATTAACTGTCCTAAGAGGACTTTTTAATGTTTACACAAGTGTTAAGTTGCTCTGTCACTACAATAAGGAACCAAGGCATCAGACAGTGCTATGGCAGTCACTGCTATGAAATCCAACAGTACTAAGACACAGGCCTCCTTCCCCAATGAGCAACTTTTAACTTCAGCTCATGAGGTCGCATCAGGTAGCCTAGGTAAGCTGCAGGTTATAGCAGTGTATAAGGCTTGTCATGGGCTTAAATCCCTGGTCCTCAAATCACACCCTACGAGGTCCGAGGACTGCTGGTTTTCCACCCTCCCTTTACCTGGGAGTCAGGTGTTAACACAATCTGGCCAATCAGGCAAGAACTGTTCATTTACTTGCCTGGGATAACAGAAAACCTGGGCTGGATTTGGATTCGAGGTCCAGATTTGAGGATCCCCGGCTTAAATGGTTTTTCATTTAGTTACATCATCGCCGACAGATGGTTTTTGTCAGAACCCTCATGTGAAAGCCTTCTCTCTCTCCTCCCATTCAGAAACTCCTGTGTCTATGAGAAGTAACGTCTCCTCTAACTGTCATCTTGCGTGCTTCCTTATCCCCAACTGTCTTTCATTTCATTGTTCCCCCACCCCCCTTGTACCTGTAATGTGTATTTATACCCCCACTTTTCACTCGCAAGTTACTGGATTGTAATTCACTTAGTTTGCTTAAACCCAATCAGTATGTACTGCTTAAACTCTTTAAAAAAAAATAAAGTAAAACGTAGCCTTGTCAGGATTACGTAGAGGAACCACAAGCGAGAACCAGAGAATGAAAAAATGGAGACTTTAATTCTGAAGGGGGAGACCCCCCCCACCACAAAGCTGGAAACAGTACAAAGTCCACAATCTAAAAATCAGAATCCAATGGGCGAAATCCAGAAACCGTAACCAGGGCACCAATCACAAAAATCAGCGTCGGACAAAAATAGGTTCGGTAACAGGGAATTTGACAAAGTACAGGGAACAGGCAAAAATTGTGAAACGTGGACAGCCATGTCAGAAAGGTAATGTCAATGAAAACAAGGCAAGGAAAGTGAGACACAAGCAGACGAAGGAAAACATTGTGACAGGGCATGGCTGTGATCAGACTCCTTAAATACACACTGGTAAGGTTACATGTTATCATTGGGGAAAAGGTGCAGGGGATCAGACTAATAACAAAGGGAGAGCATGTGAGGGAAACCCTAACCACATGAAATCGGTGAAAGCCAAAACAAGGACTGGGAATGACGAGACTTCCTGTAAATATTAAACGCTCCGGTTAGGGAGTTCTAACATGCACAGAGTAAGAGAAGCAGAACAGGTTTTCAACTAGAAACTAAAGCGGCAGAAACGCAGCAAGACTAATAGGAATAGCAAAGAGGGCGGAGTATACAACAGAGCGAATGCCAAGGGAATATAGGTCAATTAGTACGTGACTTTACAAAGAACCCGTGCACTTTAGTAATATTAGTAATATATACTAGGTGTTAGTACTTTTGTAAAAGGGTTATCAATATAACAAATCGTTAGTAAATCGAGAGTAGAAGTGGCGAAGGAAGCAAACGAGACTAGAGAGAAGACTTAATCGCCATAAACCTAAATCATCTGATCATGTGCTCAAGACTCAGACAGGGGAAACAGGACTAGACCAACTCACAGACAAGACAGGGGAGACAAGGTGCAAAGCACGGCAATGGTATAATCCTGGCATAGAAAACAAAGATGGTGAATGGTAACAAGACATAAAACTGCCAGACTATGGAAACATGGCATGGCAAGAACATGAGCATGAGATGAAAAAATAAAGAAGACATAGTAAATAAGAACAAATAATACAAATAAGACTAAACATGACAGAACAGAACAGAATCATAACAAGCCTTTAATGATCTTAATTTACAGTGGCTGTCTTCATTATTTAGCTAATAAGAACAAGCTCCCAAGCCCCTTTCAGGATCCTGGGTTTGGGGCCGTGTTCTTGCTAATTCCTGTTCAATAGTATTCCTCTGTCCAGTTTATTAGGAACAAGCTCCAAACGCTCCTACGGTCACCAGAGTCAGAGCTGCATTCCTCTTAAGCGTCTCCTTCCTGCCCTTGGACAGTTTGGTTCTCGAAAAGCGTTCGCTCCATCTGCTTGTCATCCCGGAAAACCACTGGCCGGAAATTAGTGACGCCTCCTCACTTTGCCCATGACATCTGAACTGAATTCTGCTGTCTTCTTCTGGGCTCCATCCCGTTGTTACCGTATTACAATCAAGAAGCCATAATTCTGGATTATAACAGGTTTGGCATGCTCTTGACAGCACATTAATTGTGTTTTATGCTCCCGTGCAGAGCAAGATTTTTTGGAGAATGAACAGAGGAAAAACCTTGTTTTTAAAAATACCAAAAGACGTGTAGAGCAGGCCTGAGCTGATTCAATGGGAAGCTAATTCGTGAAAGTACAGTCACCGAAGCATTATACAAGACAGGTTTTTAAGCTTGGCTGGTTACCAAAGTAATACCTAGTTGCCATCTAAGTCTGGTAAGTTGCAAATGGTTATTTGCAAAAACTTTTCTCAGCCTGTGGATGCTGAGTTGCTGACTAAAGTTGAGATGATCTGGGGAACCGTAAATCTGTTTCAATGAACTAACTCTCAACAGCAAGGCGACAGCATGGCAGGGAGGATCTTAGAACTGGTGGAGCAGTACTATGGATAAGGATCTTTCTATATCTTCAAAGTGTCCCAACCCACAGCATGTGAGTCTCCAAAGGTTTAGTGAACAGAGTAAATGCCTTTATGAAACTGCCAGAGCCCACCGCAATCAGAAACATCAAGGTTGGGTTCTATGGTGTATGGAACTTCCCAGGAGTAACTGGCTTTAACTAACTGAGCTTAATAACCTGTCATGAATCTGCGCCCTGGCAGATAATGAACACTTCAAAGTGAAAGTCAATGATACTCAGGCAAACCTGTATTGGATTTATGATAAAGGAATGAGAACCTATTATCTACAGTCTTTTTTTTTACCTCTTTTAGTTAATTATTTGCCATAATGCAATAAGCACATAGTCAACCTGGGAATTACAGTATACATATATTACTTGAGGCAAAGCAAAGCTATTTCTGCCATAACGCTGATTAAGAATTTGTGTAATTCCTTAAACATCAAAAGCACCAGCTCATGAAAAATTTGCAGCTTTTCTTTGATTGCAATTGTGGCTGGAACAAAAACTAGCATATACTCAGTTTGGAAACCACTGGAACAGTCGTTTTTTTTCCTCTCAGATGCCAAGGGAAGATTTCCAGACTGTAGCTGACATTTTAATTCATTAAAAAAAAAAATACTTTAACATTTCTGCTAATTCTTCTGTGATGGTGCTACCACCGTACTGTATCTCTTCCCCATTTGGCATTGAGTATTTTATACTGTGTGAAACAGCGCCCCCCAAATGTTATGAGGTGAAAGTGTGGTGAAACATACTGCTTTCTTACTAAAGGCTTACGCCGTGTCTGCGTGGGATCTAGGGGGAAGCTGGCTTCCCTTGGTGAAAAATTTTGAAGATTAACTAATAAAATGAGGCTATTGTCAAGCAACTGAGTGATTAGCAATACCAAATGGAAGCCTTCTGCGCACCCTCCCCCAATTATCCACTCACATCTATGGGAATTTATAGTGTTTGAGCCATTAGAAGAAAGCCGATCTACCTGTAGGACACCTATGCGAACAAACTCCACGCAGAAACTCCACGCAGACCCGATGTAAACCCATTACATTCTTCTTATGAGGCAAAAACACTACCCATTGCACCACTGTGCAGTCCTAGTTATGCATCATGATTATTAATTTTTATTTCATACTTCCTTACAGCCATCTTCAACCTTTGGACTTAGTTCTCAAGAAATGATGCATCATATGGTAATAATCAGGATAGCCATTTACCCATCTAAGTAATCTAACAGAATAGCACAGAGTCCTGGAAAACATATGGGGCATATTTATCGATGCTAAATAGTCAGCATGAATAACCAAAAAAAAAAAAAAAAAAAAAAACTAAAGCAAAATTTTAAGGTACTGGTACCTCAGATTGTGAATGTTCGTTAGATAGAATGTGAGCAGAATTCCTGTATTGTGTCATTACAATGACAAGTTCTCCCCTTAAAACTCATTCAGGGAGGAAAAAAGGCCGAGAACCCTCAGTGTAGAACAGGCGTAATTCTAAGCATTTTCATCTCAGCATTTTTACATTAGGGTGAATGTATTCTGTATCACAACACTACCCTCTAGTGTTCACGCTCAGAATTAAAGGCATCATTCATCATCACATTAAGCCAAGCGTTGATTGGAATGATTTGAATTATAATGCAACTTTGATTAAAATTTCCTTTTTTCTATTGCAGATAATTTCCCTAATCTCTAAAGTCATCATGTCTGCAATAGAATTGGGTCCACATATTACAGTATACATGTTGTTTTCTGTTAACTGTTTTAAGATATATTGCATTCAATTAAGTCACCAGTAATAACTATCACAACTAATCTCTTAGCAGAGGTGGCTTTTGATTAAAAAAAAAAAAAAACAGATGCCCTACAATCATTTTTATTAGCTACTGTGATGTCAGTCAAGGCAAGTGATTTTATCACTCCCAAAACTGTCAGTAGTCCATGAGATTCAAATCATGCAACATTATGTAATAGGGGTGGGAATCTTCAGTCATCTCACGATTTGATTTGATTACGATTCGGAGGGTTGCGATTCGATTATTAAACGATTTTTAATGCATCTCAATTTCAGATTTCTGTACATGGCTTATGCTTCCCCATCAATACAAACTATCAGGTGAAATCAAAACCCTTTTATTTATACATTCTTGTCACAAATAACTTAACATTAACAGCTGCCCTTTTTCAAATTAATAAAATATTTATCTTCCAATCCACTGGATAAGACTGAACATATACAACCCCAATTCCAAAATAGTTGGGACAAAATGAAAATTGTGAATAAAATCAAAATGCAATGACGCTCAGATCACATGGGCAAATATGTCATTTACAGTAGAATATAGATAACATTTCAAATGTTAAAACTGAGACATTTTACATTCTTATCCACAAAATGTGCTTATTTCAAATTTTCTGGCAGCAACAGGTCTCAAAAAAGTTGGGACAAAGGCAAAAGAGGGCTGAAAAAGCAATTAATATACAAGAGAATCAGCTGAAAGAACATTCAGCAAGTAATTAAGTTAACTGGCATCAGGTGTGTAACATGATTGGCTATGAAAGGGTTGTCTTAGAGAGGCTGAGTCTTTCAGAGGTAAAGATGGCCTGAGGGTCTCCAACCTGTGAAGGCCAGTGTAAAAAAAATTGCGGAATACTTTAAAAACAATGTTCCTCAACATCAAATTGCAAAAGCTTTGAAGGTTTCACCATCGACAGTGCATAACATCATCAAAAGATTCAGAAAAACAGGAAAAATCTCTGTGCATAAGGGACAAGGCTGAAGACCTTTACTGGATGCCTGTGATCTTCGGGCCCTCAGACGTCACTGCATCACTCACCGGCATGATTCTGTCATTGACATTACTAAATGGGCCCAGGAATACTTCAAGAAACCACTGTCTGTAAACACAGTCCGCCGTGCCATCCACAGATGCCACCTAAAACTCTATCATCCAAAAAGGAAGCCATTGTTGAGCATGATCCAGAAGCGCCACCGTGTTCTGTGGGCCAAGGCTCATTTAAAATGGACTGCAGCAAAGTGGCAAAGTGCCCTGTGGTCAGACGAGTTCAAATTTGACATTCTTGTTTGAAATCATGGGCGTTGTGTCCTCCGGGCTAAACAGGAGAAAGACCACTCCTCCTGTTATCGGCGTTCAGTTCAAAAGTCAGCATCTCTGATGGTATGGGGATGCATAAGTGCATATGGTGTGGGACATTTGCATGGTTTAAAAAGCCCCATGAATGCTGAAAGGTATAGAGAGGTTTTAGAGCAACATATGCTCCCCTCCAGATGACATCAATTCCAGGGAAGGCCTTGGGTATTTCAGCAGGACAATACAAAACCACATACTGCAGCTATTACAACAGCATGGCTTCGTAGTATAATAATTCATGTGCTGAACTGGCCTGCCTGCAGTCCTGATCTTTCACTAATTGAGAATATTTTGCGCATAATTAAACAAAAAGTCCGTCAAAAGAGACCCAAAACTCTCCAGCAGCTGGAGGCCTGTATTAAACAAGAGTGGGATCAAATTCCAATGGCTAAACTCAAGAAACTTGTCTCCTCAATGCCCAGACGCCTTCACTCTGTGTCAAAAAGAAGAGGGGATGCTACACCATAGTAAACAGGCCCCTGTCCCAATTTTTTTTTGAGACCTGTATCAGCCATCAAATTTGAAATGAGCTCATTTTGTGGATAAAATTGTAAAATATCTCAGTTTCAACATTTGCTATGTTATCTCTGTTCTATAGTGAATAAAATACTGGCTGGTGTGATTTGAAAGTCATTGCATTTTGATGATTTTATTCACAATTTTAACTTTGTCCCAACCATTTCAGAATTGGGGTTGTATTATATAGTGTTCAAAAATAGTTCACAAAAATAAACATCTTTCATCGTGCATTACATTTTCATACATCAAAATGATACCGATTTACATTTAGGAAATAATTATTTAGCGGCTGTATTATGTAATGCGCATTTCCAAAATTCAGTAAACATGGCAACAGCTCCTCTTCCACTTTCCCTCTCTTTGACTCGCACTTCTCAATGACTTCATTACCCGAGCTTTGGTGCCGCGGTAAAGCGTTGGGATTGCCGCGTCTGTGAAGTGTCGCCTGCACGGGAAGTCGTCGCCCGGTTCCAGAGTATGCAAGAGAAAACAAAATCTTTCGCTTTCCACGACAGAGTAAAGCTGCATACACACTGGACGCGAAACGAATTTTCCGCACGACAGATTATACTCAAAGTCAATGCAAAGCAACAGCAGCGTTTTTTCCCCTGCTATGGTCAGCTCGGAGTGGCAACGGGCAATATCATTTCTTACATTTGCCGTGTTGCCAACGTATTTGATCTTTGCATTATACGTCTTGTCTGGCTCTGTTGTTTTACCATCGATTTCAGGAAATTCGAAGTGTTCCAAAACAGCAGCTTTTGAAAAATTCGGTGGTGCTTGTACCTCTTCTCTCTCAAACCCGCACCTCTTTCGCGCAAACCGAATTGTAAACACGGCGCACACGTTCTAAGACACGCCCCTCTAGGGCATTGAAACGGTAGGATTGGCCAGGTGTTCCAGCGGTAGGATTCCAATCCTCGAGCTGAATGGCTGGCTAATCCTGGCGCTAGGTTGACTGGCCAATCATAGCACTTGAATGCTCCGGAGGGGCATGTCTTTGGGTGCTACAATAACGCGGAACTCCAAACTCCGGCAGAGGCAGTCCATTCAAAACTGTGTTGATCATCGATTAAGTACGTTCCTGCATAGATGCTGAATCGTTCAACAAAGCATCGCGATGCATGTAGAATTAATTATTTCCCCCACCCCTATTATGTAATAACCTTTCCTTAAAAATGAGAATGGAGCATCTTTCATTCGAACTCCATGCCCTGAATGCCTGCTCTTGCTCTGTGCTTTTTGGCTGATCGGGTAAGATCTTCCCGGAAAACTGCGTTGCACTTTTCAGCACTAGCAAAGTCATCCTGCCAACTATGGGTCTTTGGCTGACTCTAAGATGAAGCTAGTAGATTGTTCTCAATCTATAGCCAATGAACATCATGGCTGAAGCAAAGAGACTGAAGAGGACTTTTATAATGTAAGTTAAGAAGAGAAAATGAGAGGGTGACCGAACAAGAGGTCGACACGCGTGAATCTTGAGCTGGCTTTTACATAGGTCCTAAGTTGGAAGGATTGAAATACTGGTCCATAATGACCACAACGTGTTGATGTTTTACGTTGTCATTTATGCGCCTCATGATTTTATGGTGCAATGCATAGCAATACTATCATAGGTTTCTGAAGATCTTTGCTACTGCTGATGGACCGCTACCGCTTCTGCCATCTTTGAGACTCACTATACAAAATCAACCTCCAGTGAACAAAGAGAGTGAATATAACTGATGTCACTTTTTGAGGCCTTATGTCTTCAATGGCCTCAGTCTCAGTCAAGGCATATGTATGCAAGGTTTTGCTGTTGATTTATGGCCATTACTGTGGCAAAATGCCATGTCTATATCAGATTTTAGACCCTTTAGGCTTTCTGCCGAATAATAGTTTGGCGTGGTGAGATCTTCTCCTTTAACCTTAACCTAGGTAAGGGAATCTAAGTTTTATTATTTTAATTTTGTTGACTAGCTGTTCTGAGTCAGTTAGCATCCCCCAGCATTCCTACATGTCAAAGCCTGGAATCAGCAGCATCGCTGCTCACTGGAGGACAAGGACAATCCAGGAGCCGAGTGTCCATCCCTGTCAATGTTATTCATGAAAGATCGCTACTTTGGCTATAATTTTATTGGTGTTTCACAAAGTTTTAACCGGTTGTAAAGTTTAAATAATTTTAAAAGTTTGATAGGTTTTTGGCAATCTTGTGCCAAGTAAGCCTTTAAAGTTTGCAACCAAGCAAACCTATACCAGCTAGTTTGTGTTGAATAACACTGTCCAATGTGTTTTATATGCAATGCAGCCTATATCATCTTGCCAACAATATTTTATTCGATTACACACACACTCCACATTCACTGTATGTTCGTGTTCATATTTGATTTCACCTTAAATACAACTATGCAAATTCTTATTGGTGTAAAATCCAGAAATATCACACTCTTTCAGTAGACATGGTAATTTGGCCTCTGATGTCAGCTTCTCTGATTTCAAATCCACCTTTCCGAGAAATATGTGTACTGCTTTCCATATGGCATGGGGAGTTGGGTCCTTGTATTTATGACAATGGTGTTACACTTAGAAACTGTAGGGGTGCTCATATTGCAAAAAATATTAAATAAACCAGAGAGCCATCTCCCATGCCTTTTAAAAGCCAGATGCCCGGGGTGCCCCAGTGGCTCATCGGTCTAAGCGCGCTCACCATAAAGGCTGTGTCCTTCCTGCGGCAACCCGGGTTCGATTCCAGTTCAGGTCATTTGCTGCATGTCTTCCCCCATTCTTCTCCCTGACTTTCCTGTCACTCTCCTCTGTATATCTATCAAAAATAAAGGGAAAAATCCCCCCAAAAAAGCCAGATGCCCTTGCACCTTGGTGAATTGAAAGGTTGAATTTTCTAAGTCATGGGAAAAGCACTTCTCTGATGAGAGGAGCTAAATCGAAGTGAAAGCACAGGAGCAAACCATGTTCAAAAATGTTAGCTTATTTAAGCATTATGTTCTCAAATATTGTTCAAAATTGTTTTAATTATATTCCAGTGAAAAAAGTCTTCATACACCGTGAATCCCGGGGTTTCATTTTAATGTGTGCATAAAACAAGGAACTGTTCAAGGCCACTCCTCCAGCGCTCCAACTCACCAGTCTATTAGACCCGGACTGCATTCGTCAGTCTGAGATCATTACCTGAATCTGTTTCCCTTTGACTGAGAAGTGTGAGGTCATAATCACTGTAACACATGTGAAACTGATAAACGTCCATGGTTGACACGTATGTGTTATTCAGGAAAACTGACCACATCTGATATTGTTGAGAGTTTTCGTACTTTATTTAATGGGAATTTAAATGAATGATTAGAGACAGGTCGTGACCAATCATTATTTTTAAGGATGGGTTTCAGCCTCCCCTATCGCCAGCTCACCAGCCGCCACTGAACCTCATGTGAATCCCTGCTGTTTCTCCTCCCATTTAGCAACTTCATGTCTGTTCATTGTCCCCTTTGACTGGGTTGCGTCTTGTATGTTTCCCGCATCCCGGCTGTGTCTCATCTCATAGTTACATTTACTCACATGTGTGTTAGCTGTAATCATGCCCCATCCTTTGAGCTTGCAAGTTGCGAGATTTTCACTTGCTATATGTACTTTACCACCAGTCCGTATTTTCGGGTAAAACTCTTTGTTTTTGGACAATTAATCATAACCTTCAATGATAGTGATTTATGGAAGTGTTCTTCCTCATTCAATTATTAGGAATAAGCTCCTAAGCCTATTGCGCAATCATCATGATTGGCACCACATTCATGCTAAACTTCTCCATCCTACCCAGTGGCGTAGCTAGTGGGGGAGCACAGACATGTCACTTTATGACAATAATTAGTTCTGGCTAGTTCTCAATCATTTTCCTTTATTGACACATTTTCCAATTATTATAATTTGCAACTGAAGAGACGGTTTCTCTCCATATGCATCTAACAGCGATGAAATCGTGGGCTAAATTCAGTACAGTAGCGGAGAGAATTGGGTTGCACAAATCATCTGTTTAAAACAATTATTAGTCAGCTTGTTCTCCACGATTAAGTAAGAGGACAATCATTCATCTAGACGCATATTTGCTGTTTTTAAATCAACGTTATTCAAAATGGCATACCTGTCGACTCTCAAGCAAATAGCTGGAGCCGCACGCTGCCTATTTAACTGCCGAGTGCCACTTTTTTTTTTTTTTTTTTTAATCAACCCACACAATACCGAGAGTGAAAGTCAGCGTTTCATTGGAATGCGGACCAGTTCAATCAATGCAAAGCATTGGCCTATTCATAAGGACATTATTTTTCTGTACTGAATCTAGCCCATGATTTCATCGCTGTTAGATCGCATATGGAGAGAAACCGTACCTTTAGTTGCCAATTACAGTAATTGGATGTTATGTGTCAATAATGGGAATTGATTGAGAACTAGAAAGGACTAATTGTCAGAAAGGGACATGTCTTTGCCCCCCTAATAGCTGCGCCACTGATCGAACCATCTAACAGTTCAGCACTAGTGAAGTTTGCACTCCATCTGGCAGTCGTCTCGGAAAGCCACTGGCCAAGCATGACCTGTGGCCGCACTGCATCGCCTGTAACAGCTGAACTGAACTGTGCTATTCTCCGCTGGGCTATGTCCCACTGCTTACCATGTAACTACCAACAAACCCTACAGTTGGATTGTACTCTGCCTCCACACCTGACCCCTGGTCTGGATCATAATAGTACAATAAAGCTAAGAAAGAATGGAAACAGTGGAGATGCCCAGCCCGGTTGAAGCTTTGAGGCAGCTGGGGGTGCTTTTTAGCTTGCATGAAGAGATGCATTACCAGCTGCATCATATTATTGGGGCCTTTGTCAGTCAACTCACGGCTATTACTGATGTTTCTTGGGACTCTTTCGCCATTCAAGCAGCCAGGGCTATTCTGCAGCAGGAACTCCCTCAGGGTCTTGCCCATTGCGGACCTAACCTTGTGGTCCTGGATTTGTGCGATTGCAATCCCACCACCTGTCACGGTATCCTGGCTCACTGCTCGATGTGTCTTCGAACTTCAGCCATAGTCATTCCCTACCGAACGCTCCAGGGTGGCTATTGTTATAACTCACCTCTGGACACACTAGGGACTGGGCCACCATCTGTTGGGAGACAGGAGATCCTGCAGTATGTATTAACTGCTTTTGCAGAGGAGATGAGGATGCTGTTTATCCGATCCTGCTCCAGCCATGCCAGGCAACCTGGGAGTGTGGGATTATTCCATCAACTTCCAAACTCTGGTCGCCTCCACGTGCTGGAATTCCTGGGTGCTGTACGATGAATTAACCACCTCTGTCTTTCCCCAAGATATAGACAACCTCATCAACTTAGCACTCAGAATAGATTTGTGACCGCAAGAGAGGTGCTTGGACCAGTAGGCAAGGTTACTGATGCCTACCCTGCCTGCTTACTTGCAGTGCCCATGGATGCTGACCAAGCCCAGTTTCACAAACTGCCCCCTGAACAATGGCTACACCAAACAAAGTTGAAACTATGTCTGTACTGCAAAAGTGTTTACTCTAGCATTACTGAATGCTTTGTTCAGTGGACGCGAGCAAGATCTGCGAGAGAGATGCTGTCTGGAGCTGCTGTCTCCTCCACTCCTACCAGTTTGCCTAACCTGGCAGGGTCGCGCTCACCTGGGCTACCACCAGTTAATTCCGGAGCAGATTGGAACTTTTTTCAATCTGATCTCGTCACTGCCTGAGGGTCCCAGCTGTACCACTACCAGTACCCCTTCAGGACCAGGATCTCGCAGGGATTTCCTTTCCTAACGTCGTAGAGGTAATTCAGCTGGTGCCCATTTTTACCTTCAGTAACCAAACTGAAGAGTTGGCATTTCTCATCATGGAGTCACCTCATGCTGCGGTGGTGTTGGGAAGGCCCTGGCTTGAACATCACAACCTTTGTGTGGACTGATCTTCGTGATCCATTCTGGAGTGGAGTTCATCATGTTCTCAAACTTGCCTTTGTGCTGCCTCCAGTCCTATAGCATCTTCATCCTTCAATCCCCAGGAGGAATCGCCGGACCTGAAGGGGGTCCCACCTATCTAACACAACCTCCCTTTTGCATTCAGCAAGGCTGTGCACCCTACAGGGGTGTTCCACTTCCTGCCATGACCAGAAGAGCATCACATGATGAGTTTCTCACTCAAGTGCAGCAACCACTTTAGATTTAGGCTCAATATCCAATATTTGGGGGCAGCGTGGCTCAGGAGGTAGAGCGGGTAGTCGAAGAATTGGAAGCTACCTGGTTTGATCCCCACCTCCTCCAGAGACCATGTCGAAGAGTCCTTGAGTGAGGCACTGAACCCCACACTGCTTCTGATGAGCAGGTTGGTGCCTTGCATGGCAGCCCATGCCATCAGGGTGAATGAGAGGCATAACTGTAAAGTGCTTTGGGGTCATATCATGTGGCTTGTGTAACCCACATGCCAGAGCTACCCCTGGGCTAACCTTGTCTCGCGTAATTCATAATACAAATCTAAGCCATTGATAAGTGTTGTGATCTCAGCACTTTATTGTTGTTAAAAAGAACCTTGTTTCCTTCTTTCATTTACTATTTGTAATACAAGTGTTGCTTTACTTTAGCCTATTATGCAAGCATGCAAACTCCAGTACCTGGTAGACTGGGAAAGCTCTGGTCTGCAGGAAAGGAGCTGGGTCAACCGTGACAACATCCTGAATCCCCAGCTCCTAGTTCCACTGACCCCGTTTGGACCAGCCTGCCCCACGCCCCAGAGGGCGCCCTCCCGGACAAAGATTCAGCACGCCGGGAGCTGTGCCTCGGGGCGGTTACTGTCAGGCCTGGCCTTCTGCGGCCCAGCACACTGGCGAATTAAGACCTGGATCACAAACCCGCTCATCATTCAACCAGGATCACCTGCTTCTCATTACCGCTGAGTGGCAGCAGTGAGTGTAAATGCCACAGCCGAGCATTTGCTCCTTGCAAAGTCGCGTAAGCCACACCAGAGCTATCTTCATACTAATGTCTCTCATGATTCGTAATATAAATCTAAGCCATCGATAATAGTGCTGTGTAGTCCCAGCACTTTATTGTTGTTAAAAGGAAGCATTCTTTCATTTACTATTTGTAATACAAATTTTGCTTTACTTTAGCCCAGGGGTGTCAAACCAACCCGTAAAAGGGCCAAGAGGCTTCAGGTTTTCACTCCAACAATGCAGAAGCTCACCTGATACAACTAATCAATACAACTAATACAACTAATTTTTTGTTTTTGTTTGTATTTTTTCGTGCTCATGCCTCCTGCTTGCGTGGTCGGTATTAATAAACATACAACCAAATCCACCTTTGCGCTGGAGTCCTGTCCACATTTTCCTGGCCTCTGTGCAAACCCTTACAATGCTTCTAAATTTATATGATCATAACAATTGGACGGGAAAATAGAATATGCAAAATCAGCTTCACTGGGAAATAGGGGAAAAAAAAACAATCAGTTGGACTGACGCAGAGCTGGATTACTACCACCTTGGCATGCACGTATATGTAAAAAAAAAAAAAACCTTTGTTTGGAAGATAAAAAAATGTGAGAAAGTTCCCCATTGCTTCATATTCCTAAAGAAGGAATCATTTTTGCACCTTTAACAAAAAATGGAAGATGATATATGCCATTTGGTCTCATACTATTTTGATGCCCAGTATGTTATTGGGTCTAACACTGTTGTTCATCTCTCAAATTATACTGTTCGGCATGATCAGTTTTGAGAGAAGTTTGTTGGTTTGAACTAAATAAAATTGCATGTTAACTGACTTTCTTTGCAATTCAGGCTCACCCGTGAAGATGGCGTGGGATGTGCAGGGATGTATGTTTCATTGTATTTTAAGTCAGCTCATAGGACTTCCATTTAATAATGTAAGGTGTACTTCACTCCCTGAATCCTGTTTTACACCAAGCGACACTGTTTAGATGGGGATCACTTATACACTTACCCCTGATGCCAGTGAGATCAGCATGCTGGCCCTGTGGGATGATGCCCAACTACCTATTTTATCAAAAGTGTGTGCAGGCATCTACACTCAGACGATGAACCACTCATAAGGAGTGATTCTGTTTGCAAAGCAGAGGCCCAGACAGAGGCCACAGTTCTTAGGCAATACGGATGGTCTGTTTAAAACAAAACATTTTGGAATTTTAAACTCCTGGCTGATATACACCACCGGTCAAAGGTTTTAGGAAACCCCAGTTTTTCCAATTTTTAGTTGAAAATTATGCAGTTCCAGTCCAATGAATCGCTTGAAATGGTAAAAAAGGTAAGTGGTGAACTGTCAGAGGTTTTAAAAAAAAGGTAAGGTTACCCAGTTTTTTTTTTTACGCCATCGAGTAGGTGAGAGGATGGTTCCTCAGTGCGTGACATCAACTGTCAAACATGGAGGAGGAAGCGTTATGGTCTGGGGCTGTTTTACTGGATTCAATGTTGGTGACTTGTACAGAGTGAATGGCATCCTGAACCAAAATGGCTGCCACAGCATTCTGCAGCGCCATGCAGTACCCTCTGGTATGTACCTAGTTGGTCAGGGGTTCATCCTACAGCAAGATAATGACCCAAAACATAAGATAGTTCTGGCAGAGCTTGCACTTCGGAAAAAAAGAACAAGATGGTGAGCTTGAAAACATGGAGAGACCAGCACAGTCTCCAGACTTAAACCCCATCGAGACGGTTTGGGATGAACTGGACAGAAGAGTGACAGCAAAGCAACCGACAAGTGCCTCACATTTATGGGAACTTCTGCAACAGAGTTAGGGAGAACTTTCTGAAGAATATTTGATTTCCATTGTAGAAAGAATGCCACCAGTGTGTTCAGTCATTATATCTGCCAAAGATGGCTACTTGAAGTCAAAAGTTTAAAATACATTTTGGTTTATAAATTGATTCCATGCTTTCTTTTTTAACTTTGATTGTTAATTTTTTCTATCATGTCTACGCTTTCATTCCAGAGTACAATGAGACGTTAAACTGCATAATTTTCTATTTAAAAAACTGGAAAAATTGGCGTGTCCTAAAACTTTTGACTGGTAGTGTAGTTTTTGTGTTAAACTTTCTTTATGTTAGACCTTTAGTGGTGCACCCTTTAGTAGTAGTAGGGAATGTTGGAAAACATTGGAACAATATCACATGACCCCTTTGGAATGTCACACCTTGTGGAGGGTCAATACACAATCTCGTCTGGCCCCTAATCTTCAATCGTAGCCTAAACTTCACTCTGTGGCAATTTGTACCCCAATGGGAGGCCGTCATTCGAAAAAAGTGGGGTTTTTTGACAACGAGTGCACTCGCCAAGGACTGCGTTCCATGTACATAAACCTGACATTTCCTGGTGATTTGTTTACAGTTTGTAGCTAGAGTTTTCCTTGACATTTTTCTGTCAGTATGATCTCCCTGATAATTTAGTATTTATGTGTTTTGCTAGTGCATGTCCAAACATGCATAATTTATGTGGAACTATTAGGAATGAAATGTACAGAAGTTGGAACTGTATTCTTCTCGGCTTTCCTGTATGTTTGATTGGTTGGGGAATATTCATCTAATGGTGTCAAACCATTGAGGTTTGAGTGGATGTTGAGGGTTCTGGAAACATGCGAGGATGTTCAAATTGCCCTTTACTTGTTGGATAGACTTCATCAATCATTTCATTTGTGAGACATCATTGTGGTTCCCAAACTGGATCCTGGGAGACCCCAGTGCATGCCAGTTTTAGTTCCACCCATAATTGCATTTAAAAAAAAAATAATTTAACAAGCCTCTGATTTTTCTTGAGGACTTGTTTTTGACTTTTAGATGATCAATTGCATAAAAAAATATGCAACATTAAGCCCTGAGGTAGTAGGTTTCTAACCTAGCTGGCATCACTTACATTTTTTTTTTTTTAAATACATCAGCGCCCAGTTGTTCAAAGCTCCGTTAATTTTTGTGGCTGGTTAGCTCTAAACAACTGACGTGACCACTCTCTAAATAAGATTCTCGCAAATGCTATTGACTACTTAAACTAATGAAGGGGAAACGCAGAAAATGCAACAAAAATATACAAACATCTGTGCTTTCATTCAGAGGTATAGATACTGTGGTTTAAACAGAATCACCGGTTAAAGTTAACAAAGCTTTAAACAACTGAGCCCAGTACAATACAGGCTTGCCTCACAGCTGCAGTTAGGTTTTCTCCACCCTATCTAAACCGAAGACACCAGGTGAGATGAGTTAAGGGTGTAATCAACTGCTCTCATTCATCAATTAAGTGCTGAGCAACGTCAAAATCCAGCAGACACTGCGGCTCTTCAGGACCAGGGTTGACGACCACTGAGCTGAGGGGGGGAAAAAATATCTAGTCGACGCCTGCAATTAAGACCCTTCTAAACTAAAAACACAGCCAATCCGATATTGGAGTGGTACTTCGTAAACGTGGGGTAAAATGAAGCTACATTCCGAGGACTGATATCTAAGTGCATTTAACCAATTATAGTTAGTGTCCATCGATTTTCAAATGCAAACAGAATTGTTTCCTGTTAATAAGTGCATTGCAGTATAGACATCATGGAGTAATTTGGCACTAGCCTTGCAAATTGAAAGAGACAGGATACACTTTAAAGCCGCAATGCAATTATGGAAATAGAAAATAAGGAGGAGTTTGGAATGAGCAATTGAATACCTCTGGCTATAAAATGGGCTGAAGGAGAGAATTTGGTTATTGGAGAGGTTGTTTTGAAGTAGGTATTGATTCAGAATGGTGGGAAAAGGGTGGTTTCAGTTGGGGGTTATTTTGCTGGGGTGTTTGTGTTATGTCCAAGGAGCCACTCAGTTTGTGGAAAGGTTTACTAGGAAGCCTAAAGGCACACAAGCCCCAGTGACTGCCCGTCCAACACAAGAAAAGCCATGGTTCTATCAGGCTCCGGTGACTCAAGGCCCAACTCTTCAGAAACCAAAGCTCACCCAGGCTCCTGTAACTCCTCTCCCAGCTCATAAGGGACCCAAGGTTCCCACAACTCCAGTGAAGGCTCCTACTGCCAAGCCTGATGCTGTGAGGGCTGAATGTGGGGAGAGTTCCGTCCAATTGGAGGTGGACCTTGATCTGCTTGGCATTGGACACCAGATCCAGCCATCTGACATCACTCTAGGAGGCTGTGGACCTGTTGAGCAGCTTGAGTCTGCCTCAGTGCTTCTGTTTGAGACTGAGCTGCATGGCTGTGGTAGTGTGCTTGCTGTAAGTAGCCTTTGACCTGGATGGTGCTTGTGTATGGCTGGTGTAACTAACATCTTCTTCCCTCAGATGACTGAGGAGACCCTGGTCTATACCTTCACCCTCAACTATGAACCTAAAGCATTAGGAGGCACTCCCATTGTCAGGACATCAAGTGCTGTAGTTGGTATTGAATGCCTATACATGAGGTGAGTGGGGGTGGGGCATTCCCCTTCAACCCCCTGTGAGACATGCAGCCCATCTAGCGGTCCACAAGTCTTAATTTCCATTGGCTCGCCTCTTGCAGGCTGCATAATGTAAGCAGTAATGCCCTGAAACCTACCTGGATTCCCTACTACTCCACCCTGTCTGCTGAGGACCTCCTTGAATTCTCCTTGCGCATCATGACTGGTAAGCCAAGCTGCCCAAGCCTTAAATCCTTTGACTGAATTTGTTGACATCCTGCTTCTCCCACTGGGTCCTAATAGACAACTGGCAGATGGAAAGGGCATCCCATGTCTTCTTCCTGGGGGACCTCATTCACATTGAAGCATCTGTAATCCAGGCCAACCATGTGCCCCTTCGTGTGTTTGTGGATGGCTGTGTAGCTACTCTAGATGCTGATATGAATGCGGTCCCCAGATACCCTTTCATTGAGAACAAGGGGTGAGTATGCTTGGTGACATGTACATCAGTTAGACTTGCTGGATCTATAACAGCTGCCTTTCAGATGCTTTGTGGATTCTAAGCTGACCAGTTCCCGCTCGCGGTTCCTGTCAAGGGAACAGGATGACAAGCTCCAATTTCAGCTGGATGCTTTTCGATTTGCCCAAGAGTCCAGGAGTACTGTGAGTACATTCCTTCCCTTTTGGGGCTTGACATCTGAAACCACCAACTAATCCCCCCCTCCTGAATGTAGATGCACATTATCTGCCGCTTGAGAGCTACTGCTGCCCTGCCAGATGCTGATGGGAAGGCCTGCTCCTATCTGCCTGGAGAGGAAAGGTTGGTCTTTACTGGATGGTAAGCCTGGTTATTGAGCCTCCATGTACTTAACTAGCCTTTTTCAGGTGGATTAGTGCATCTGGGAACCATGAAGCATGTCGCTGTTGTGATGGAACCTGTGCTGGGAGGAAGACCAGAAGCATAGATTCAGGTTTGTCTCTAGCTCCCTATTTGCCTACCAGCTAAATTGGCAGTTCCTACCTGACCAAGGGTCAGGATTATTGGAATGGGCTGTCTGGTCTGACTAGCTTTTTTCTCCCCCCCCAGGTGTACAGTACGAAAGCACTGCAGTCCTAGGCCCAATTGTGGTCCAGGAGGCTGCTGGCGCTGTACCGGAGTCTCTCTCAGCAGTCTAAAGGCAGATCACCAAGCAGAAGGTATCTGCCTCTTAAGATGGGACCAGTAAAGTGCATTCCAATGTGTACATACTAACTGCTCTGCTCCCTAGGAACCTTTGAGGTTGTGACCATGGCTGGAGTGATTGCTGCAGTTGGACTGCTTTGCATGTTTGCATCAGTGGCCCTAATGTGGAGACATTAACCTACTTTCTTTGTAACTGGGGTTTTTTTTTGGGGGGGGGGGTTTCAATAAACTACCATGAGTCAGCCCATATGTCTGAGTGATCTGATCTTGGGAGGGGGGGTGGTTAGCCATTCAAATACTAAGATTTTTCACTAATTTTTGCAAATGTCAAACATCAGGGGCCTCCTTCCCAGAAAGGGCCTGTGTGGATGCAGGCTTTTAATCTAACCAAGCTGTTGCACATCTGTTTCTACTAATCGGGGTCTTCAGCAGAGACTCAAACAGTTAATTCATACTGTCAGGTGGGACTGCTGGGTTAGAATGAGAGCCTGCACCCACAGATTTGAGGACCCCCTGCCCTAAAGAGTGACAAACTAAGTTTTATTCTGATCACAGGCACTTTGCTCAGTGCAAACTCATTCTGACTAAATTTATATTGCTACACACAGAGGAGAAGCAGCATCTTTCCTGCAGTATGGGAAAGGCCTGGTACAGAGTGACCCAGGCTTGCAAGCAGTGCATTGTGACTCCGGTTGTTGGGTGACCAATTAAGCATTGTGTGTTTGGTACTGGCATTTCCAGCTAGTCATGGGAAGTTAACCACTGAATAGCCTTTACTTTCAATTAGATGCCCCCTACTGGTTAGATATGGTATGGGATTTTGGTTATTTGCCGGTCTCCCGTTTAAGTTGGAGCTGAGCTGTTTTCTTATTTGTAGTCTGCCTTTGCGTTTAGCGTAAGGAACATGGTTCGATCATGAAATGTGGGGGTGGGTTTTGAGCAATAGTTAATCACCAGTCATGTAGGCTAGAGCAGTGTTTCCCAAACCTCTCCTGAAGGCTAACCTGTCCTGCATGTTCGATCTCTCCCAGCTCCAGCACAGGTGATTTCAGATCAGGTTGTCATCAATCAGCTTCAGGGGGTGATTAACGAGCTGATCATTCAAATCACCTGTGCTGGAGCAGGGAGAGATCAAAAGCATGCAGGAGAGGGTTGGGGAACACTGGGCTTGAGGACTTATTTCCATTTGTAGCCTGGAATTTGGTAGATTACTACATAATCACTGTGTAGGCTCACATTGGTCTTCAGAGATGTGTAGAATTAGCCTACATTCCTCCTTTCCACTTGGGCTCTAACTTTGCATCCTCCATTCCCAAGAAATGCCACTAGAATGCTTGAAATTGCTGATCTGTTAAACTATAACTAGCCTTCCAGGTGGTGCCTGGGACTTGTCTTAAAGATTATGCCTTAATGCCGTTTCATTCCTCACTTGGCTCGTGCAGCCGAGTGACCGCAGCTGCAGAATCCTTGACAAATCTGCAGGCCTGTGATTCCCACGAGAGTTTGTGGCGTAGCTCACAACTGAGGCTTTGCGGCTGGTTAAGATGTCATGCACTCGTTTCAAGGTGAAAACCGCCAAGGCTGGTGGCGTTACGCCAATCTGACCTCAGCTATTGGCTCACCGATGGCCAATACCTCCCAAACCACCGATGACCAAATATGATGCCGAGTGGCCACATGGGGGTGCCATTGCAGCACCCTCACTTTCTATAAGACCTGCTCCTTTATTTGGTGACCTGCTAAAATGTGTGTGTATACCAAATAAATTTGCCTCAAGGACCATTTAGGTAACGGCAATGCTTGCACTGTCATTGTAAATAATACATAAACATTCACTTCTTGATTGGACTTGATTTAAATTGATAAATGTACTTTAGTAGGCAAGTTAATAAGCAGCTGCATGTGAATCAATGCTGCAATCAACTCCAGAGACTCATTTTGAATGAAATGTGAATGTTGGGGAAAAAATGACAATCCCTGCTGATGAGTTTCACCCGTGAAATATTTGCATGGCAAAACACCTTAAGATGGGACTCTAACTAGCGCTCTTTCCTCTTCAAACATGACTGTGACTTGCACTGGGCTGACTTTGTCCAAGTTTATTTAACACTAACTTTCCTACAAAGCAGTTTGTTAGTGTATTGTTTATGCAGCAAAACCATCTGCTATTTGCTTGCAGTAGTTCTGTGTGTTACTGTCCAAGTTAAACCAACATTAACATACATTCCTGCCTTCCTGGTTCAGAATCATACTCCGAATGTTTGTTTTACCAAGACATTGATGCCCAGTAACCTCCTCTACCCCTTCCTGCAAGTAACAACCACCAAAACTGTTTAAGGCCTGAAAACCATACTGTAAATAATTTTGTTCTTAAATGTTAAAGGTTTCATTTCCATAGCCAGTTTTGGCACATTGCCGAAAAGGCAGTGAAACTGTGGCAGTCCAGCTCAAAAAATGAAAATATTCAATGTTTTGTGTGTGCCTGACAACTATGCAGTATTTGGTGCCCAAGGGGTTAATGTGCAGGTATCATTTACCTCCAATGAGCAGTGAAGTGTGTAAGTACTGGATGGGTGTGTTTAGAAGATATCCACTCCGTTGTTAGGCAAACACTCCCAGCTCAAACTGGGGCAAGGTGTATCATATGATCATTTCTGCAAATGCTACATTCGCATTCACACTCACCATTGCTAATGCTTTCATTTTTGTTTTCCGAAAGAAGAATGGGACCTAATGGCCTTCATTTGCTGTTCAAGGAGTAATCATAACCAGTACACCTGGACTTTGCACTGCAATACATGCACAAAGCTGACTTGGTGAGTTGTGTTGCTCATTTCTTAGATCGGTCAAAAACAAACTCTCGTCAGTTTGAACAAGTTTTATTGGCCTGTGTGGTAACAGTATTACAGCATAACAGCTTAAATCACAGTCTTTGGAAACCAAAGAGCCCCATTCTTTAGTCTCACTTTGTATTATCTATAACCTTAAAGTCTAAAAGTCAAACATTGAACTGAGGAAGCCAAATTCAGTCGCAAATCGTTTACACAAAATACAATGACGGTAAAGTAATTCAAGATTGATTTTTCAGATGCCGCGGTAAACTTGGATGCCTTTTTGACCAATAAATACTATGACATGCCAAATTGCGAATTATGTCTGGCTAATAAATGGACATTATGTCCTGTATTGGGTTTAGTTTTGAATGGGTGTGGTAAAAGAATGTTAAGTGTAGTTCCCTCTGGCCATATGGTTCAGCGATCGTTTTCTGCGGATGACATGAATAAGCATGTCGTCTGGGCGTGTCTGATGTCATGTGTGCAGCACATATTTTGAACTGGAGAAAGTACTTTTTTTCTTTTATCTACTTGAAATTCCTCTGGACTTTGAACACAACTGACGTTGCTTGGCCAGAAATTTCTGGTGTTCTGTCAATCCATTGTTAAGGCTAATATTCTAGTACTTTTAAAGGACTTTTGGGCTCGAATGAACAAGTCCATTCTGAGTAATTTTGTGAGGATTCATCCTCTCAAACCCATAAATTAGCAAGAGCTTGTGTGACTCCTTTCTATTTGGCACATTCTAAGGCCAGGAATATCCTCATCACACCTGACCAGAAAAAATTTTAGTTTTTTTTTTTTCTTTTTTAATCTTTCTCTATCTGACGGTTCCTTCTGTCAATCAGTAAAGGGAGAAATTCCATTTTCCACTTATGTTAACCAATCACTGTTCCCTTATTTCATCTGATTTCCATATATTACACTCATTTAATATAAGAAGAGTTGAATCATTTCTACACATAGCCCCCAAATTTTTTAGGGACTAATAATTAATTGGACAAACTAATACTTGTTGCAAATTCTTTGTTAATTTCTGGCCGAAGTCTGAAACCTATGGACATCACCCCATGCTTGGTTTCTTGCTCTATTTGGCCTTCACTGCGGCTTTCTTCAACTTAGAATGGCCCAAATAACAATTAGAAGACATTCCTCTTCACTGGTTAAAAAATATCTTGGGATACATTGTCCATATGCACTATGAAGCACTTTCCAATGACTTGTAGGTCATTTGGCTGAATCTGACTATGTAATATAGCCCTATCCAATTCAGAATTTATCCTGTTGTTTTTCTCAACTGTTCCATCATCAATAAATGCAAGGGAACCAGTTGGCAGCCATCCATGCCCAGACAAGGCCAAACTTCACAGATCAGGTGGCACACGTTGGCTCTTGAGAAGGTCCTTCCTTTGTCCATATCCTTTTCTGCCCAGCATTCCAGTACAAGTTGATCTCTCATCTGCTCATGGATGTTGTTCCAGAATTGTACAAGCTTGCTCTGAATGTTCAGAGTTCTTGACCTCACCTGTGACCTCCTTCTTTTGAATAATGGACCAAATAGCTGGGTGAATACACTACCAGTGAATCGTTTTTGAACACCCTAAGATCTTGTCAAGTCTTTATCTTGCGTGTATGTTTACAACAAAGAAATCACTGGAACCCAATACTTGTTTAATACAAATAATAAATTTACAAGAAAGATCCACAAGGAATCCAGCACAGGTGATTGAAATGATCAGCTCGCTATCAACCCTCTGAAGCTGCTTGATAGTGAGTAGATCATGTGAATCACCTGTGCTGGAGCAGGAAGATCTAACACCTGCAGGACAGGTGGTTCTCTAAGAGAGGTGTGGGAAACACTGGATTAGACCATAATGACTGATCTGCTTAAATATTCACAAAATAACTGATCCTGGTTTTTCTTCATTTGTTTTGTCATATACAGGGTTTATACATTGAGCTTCAGGTTTCTTACCTTTCTGTTTTACAACCAATATGAGACTATTATACAAGAACAGAATAAAAAAAGTAACAATTACAGAGAATATTGGAGTGTGCAAAAACTTTTGACTGGTAGTGTACCTCAATTAATAAGCAGTTACATATGAAAAAATAATTAAATCAACTCCAGAGATTCATTCATTCAATCATTCTTTCATTAAAGTTTGAAAAATGACATTTTGAGCAGATGAATATCACAGCAAAATAAATTTGCACAGCAAAACCGTTTGATGACAGGAGACTGTATTTAGAACACTTTCCACCTCAAACACAAATTGTGGTGACTTGTGCAGTGTTAATAGGAAACTTGCACTCAGTGTTTTTATTAAGTACCAAGTGGCCAGCTCTGGTGAGGGGGTGTTTTTTCACCGGGGAAATTGTTCATTTGCGATCAATAATAATTGTTATGCATTTTCTTTCGGGCATTTTGGTGTTGCTGGGCTCGCCAGTGTGCTCTTTGTTTTAAACAATGCACCACACGCCTCTTTTGGCCGCACACAATGTTGCCGTCTCTCTGATGGTTTTGTTTTGATTTTTCAGCCTTATATTGGTGATTCACTAGGATTGCTCTTTGGACTTTTTATTAAGTTTTGCACTTTAACTTCTTTTATATAATTTCAACTCCAAAATGATGTGGTAGATGGCACAGATGTTGAAGGATTATGCAGAAAGGCAACACTCATAAACTTGCCACACTCCTTAGAATAAAGCATAAACACAGTGGGAGTTGCCATCGCCGTCACAATATTTGCTGTGTTGATGTTGCACTTAATCATCCTTTTAGGCCATGGTTCCCAAACACGAGAGCCCATCCTGAGGAACTCACAGACCAGCTGATATGTTGCTGGGAAAACAATGTGTGGTGTTTGCTTAGACTCAGGCAAAAAAAAAATTTGGGAACTGCTCAAATAAGGCATCAATAATAATCACAGTTTTTGGCTTAAAGAGATGAGGTTCCTGTTTGAAAATTACTGAGGAATCAGGATAAGTATTATTTGCTGATATTTAATTGTAAAATATTTTAAGATCAGCTCCAAAGACTTGGGAGACAAAAATGAGTGGAATATTCTTCATTAAATATTTTTACGCCTCCAGTGGATTGTCTGAATAAACTGCCCCTGAATGTCTATTTTATTTTATTGATATTTTCACTTGAATTTTATTTTGCTACAGGTGATTTTCATAAGAGAAATCTTATAATCAATCCATCTTATTATTGTCATTTATAATCTATATTTATTTTATTCCCGGTCATTTACATTTTAGTCAGGGTAATCTTACAATAAATCCATTTTATTATATTGTTGGTGTTAATAATCTAATTTTATTTTGTTTCAGGTGATTTACATCTCAGTAAGAGAAATAAAACAATGAATCCAAGACAGTTGTCATCGGTTATTAAGATTGGAGAGAGGAAATCACTGTCCAGGTATCTGTCATTAATAACAGCACTGATTGAAGTTGAGAACTTGCTCTATTTAGAAAAAGGTCAGATTAAAGAGAACAAAAATGGCTTGAGAGCTGTGGCAAATGTTTGTTTGACTCTAAGGTCTTGAAGTACAGCCATTCCAACCAGGTATACGCACAGTAATTAATTTCTTAGGAACAAAATGACAAAGTTCCTAATACTTTACAATCCTCCTCGGTGTTTTATAAAATGGCAGCAAATGCTCTTTATGGGAGGAGCAAGTTGAGGTCGATATGGTGAAGGGAACCTAGGTTTTAAATTTGATCAAGAGGTCTGGTAGAACATTGTCTACAACATGGGTTGGCCAGTAAAGGACATTAAGTGCAAATTCTCGCATTATAAGATAATTCAGAGGTATTACTGGACCCCAGTGAGACTTAAAAAAACTTGGCCAAACTCAAAGTAATAACTGCTGGAAATGCAAGGGTTCCATGGATACTTTTTTTACACATCCTGTGGGAGTGTCCATTGGTATCTCCTGTTTGGTCTAACTTCGTCGGGACATTTGAGGTCTGGCTAAAGCAGCCCCTACTAAGCTCGTTTTCGCCTTCTCTGAGACAAGTCTGTTTTACCAGCTGGACTTACAAAGGCATAATTAGGGTTAGTCCTCACAGGCTTCCTTAATGCAGCCAGGATTACCTTAAGAAATTGGAAGAACACAAGTATACCTCTTTACAAAGATTTACCTTATGACTAGTGCAGCATCATATGAGTTGATGCAGGCAAAACTCAGTGACATGGTGTCTAAATTCTCAGATATGTGGGACATTCATCAAGGGGTGGATCATTGGCTCTGTATTTCTTTGAATAATTGAAAATGGTACAAACAAGACAACATATCAAATGTTGAAACTGAGAAATTTTATTTATTTTTTTTTTTTGGAATATATCGGCCCATTTAGAATTCGATGCCAGCAGCACATTTCAGAGAAGTTGGGAGAGTGGCATGTTTACTACTGCGTTGCATCACCTAATTCTTTAACACCGCTGTACATGTTTGTGAACTGAGGAAGCCATTGACTGTAGTTGAAAAGCAAAATCTTTTCCCATTCTCGCTTGATATTGGATTTCAGCTGCTCAACGATTCGCAGCCACCATTGTCATATTTTTTGTTTCATAATATGCCAAATGTTTTCACTGGGTGACAGAACTGCGGGCAGGCCAGCGTAGCGCCCGGGCTCTTTTACGGCAGAGTCATGTACAAAACCCAAAACCAGTGAAGTTGGCACGTTGTGTAAATCGTAAATAAAAACATAATACAATGACTTGCAAATCCTTTTCAACCTATATGCAATTGAATACACTGCAAAGACAAGTTACTTAATGTTTGAACAGGTAAACTTTGTCATTTTTTGCAAATATTAGCTCATTTGGAATTCAATGCCTGCAACATGTTTCAAAAAAGCTGGCACATATGGCAAAAAAGACTGAGAGAGTTGAGGAATGCTCATCAAACACTTATTTGGAACATCCCACAGGTGAACGGGCTAATAGGGAACAGGTGGGTGCCATGACTGGGTATAAAAGCAGCTTCCCTGAAATGCTCAGTCATTCACAAACAAGGATGGGGCGAGGGTCACCACTTAGTGAACAAATGCGTGAGTTGATTGTCGAACAGTTTAAAAACAACATTCCTCAACGAGCTATTGCAAGAAATGTAGGGAATTCATCATCTACGGTCCGTAATTTCGTTAAAAGGTTCAGAGAATCTGGAGAAATCACTGCACGTAAGCGACAAGGCCGAAAACCAACATTGAATGCCCGTGACCTTCGATCCCTCAGGCGGTACTGCATCAAAAACCGACATCAGTGTGTAAAGGACATCACCACATGGGCTCAGGAACACTTCAGAAAACCACTGTCAGTAACTACAGTTTGTTGCTACATCTGCAAGTGCAAGTTAAAACTCTACAATGCAAAGCGAAAGCCATTTATCAACAGCACCCAGAAATGCCGCCGGCTTCGCTGGGCCCAAGCTCATCAAAGATGGACTGATGCAAAGTGGAAAAGTGTTCTGTGGTCTGACGAGTGCACATTTCAAATTGTTTTTGGAAACTGTGGACGTCGTGTCCTCCGGACCAAAGAGGAAAAGAACCATCCGGACTGTTATAGGAGCAAAGTTCAAAAGCTAGCATCTGTGATGGTATGGGGGCGTATTAGTGCCCAAGGCATGGGCAACTTACACATATGTGAAGGCACCATTAATGCTGAAAGGAACATACAGGTTTTGGAGCAACATATGTTGCCTTCTAAGCAACGGCTTTTTCATGGACGCCCCTGCTTATTTCAGCAAGGAAATGCCAAGCCACATTCTGCACGTGTTACAACAGCATGGCTCCGTACTAAAAGAGTGCGGGTACTAGACTGGCCTGCCTGTAGTCCAGACCTGTCTCCCATTGAAAATGTGTGGCGCATTATGAAGCGTAAAATACGACAACAGAGACCCCGGACTGTTGAACAACTTAAGCTGTAAATCAAGCAAGCAAGGGAAAGACTTCCACCTGAAAAGCTTCAAAAATTGGTCTCCTCAGTTCCCAAACGTTTACTGAGTGTCGTTAAAAGGAAAGGCGATGTAACACACTGGTAAAAAGGCCCGCATGCCAATTTTTTTGCAATGTGTTGCTGCCTTTAAATTCTAAGTTAATGATTATTTGCAAAAAAAAAAAGTTTCTCAGTTTGAACATTAAACATCTTGTCTTTGCAGTGTATTCAATTGAATATAAATTGAAAAGGATTTAAAAATCATTGTATTCTGTTTTTATCTACGATTTACACAACGTGCCAACTTCACTGGTTTTGGGTTTGTACTTGGAACACACGTACAATGTGGTTTGGCGTAGTCTTGCTGAATAAAGCGGGGTCTTCCCTGAAAAAGACATTCTCTGAATGGCAGTATATGTTGCACAAAAACCTCAATATATCACGTGGGATTACTGATGTCTTCACCGATGTGCTGGTTACCCGTGCCATGAACCCTAATTTACCCCATCAGAGATGCTGGCTTTTGCACAGTGCGCAGATAACCAGCCGAATGGTTTCTCTGCGCTTTTGCCCAAATCATTTTACATGATGATTGCTCAGACCATGGGACAGTTTGCCACTTTGCCTCAGTCCATATTAAATGAGCTTAGGGTCAGAGAAGGTGGCAGTGTTTCTTGATCTTGCTCATATAGGACTGTTTTATCTTGAAATGTTAGTGTTTTAACCTGCATTTGTGGATGCAGTAATGAATTGAGTTCACTGACAGTGGTTCTCAGAAGTGTTCCTGAGCCCATGCAGTGATTTCCACAACAGAATCTCTTTGATTTTTAATGCAGTGCCACCCAAGGATCATAGCCATTCAATATTGACTTTTGGCCTTGTCCATTGCCCACAGAGATTTCTCCAGATTCTCAGAATCTTTTACTGGTATTGTGTACTGGAGATGACAAAATCCCAAATTTCTCTGCAATTTTATTTTGAGGAATGTTATTTTTAAATTGTTGAATGATTTTGTTGCCACTGTCCAAACTTTTTTAAAACCTGTTGCTGGCATCAAATTTGGAATGGGCACATATTTTTCAAAAACCAGTTGAATTTCTCAGTTTAAACATTTAAAAAAAATGTTTTTGAACCAATTTCAATTAACTAAAGGATTGAAATAATTTTTAAATCATTGCATTCTGTTATCTAAATTTTACACAACATCTCCACTTTTCATTAAATGGGGTAATACAATTCACAAGGGCGTATTTATTACTAGGAATGCGGTAACAGTAGAGAGGATGGCTGAAGCTCAGAACAGTGGAAGGGGCAGACCAGCTAAGTCGGTCATGACTGGAGGGAGTTGGGGCACATCTGCGCCAGCCAGCAGCCGTCCCGGGGCCGAAGCCAGGGAGTGAATCCCCCTCACAGAAGCAGACAGCTTGACAGTTGAACCGAAGGGACTACATCCCCATTCCTTGAGACTGATGAAGGCTTGGCAGGTGTTCCTAATAAACTGACTCAGATGATCAGACTGGAACAGATGATTAACATTAATGTAGTCCCAGTCCTGGAGATCGATATAAATACTTGGGACGTTGTCCCTGTGTAGAAGACTCCAAAGGGTAATTACGTTTTCCTTCATCATTAATTAACTGAAACAGAGAGGGAGATCTTGGCTCAAGTTCGGGAGGCACACACTGACTGGTTGACTGTGTGGGGTGTCAAGCATTACAGTCCTGCAACCATAGTACATTCAAAATGAGCTTATTTAAAACAAACATTCTCAAAAAGATTGGGACATTCAAGTGACAAGAACTGGGGGCAAGGCGCTAGGTTTGTGACGAGCCGCTAGGCTACCCGTCACTCTCCATAAAGCGCATACGCTACATTGAAAGTAATGCATTTGACCTGACATAATTTTTATCTTTACTTTTAAAAAGACGGGTGAATCAATAAGAGCCCATCAAGTTCTGCGGCCCTTTCCTTTCTTTCTTTTAAAAACACAATTGTTTTGACTCCTTATACTGAAATATCCCTTTGAGTCCTGAATTATCCAATAAATGGTTCGTTTTCAAGACCTTGTGTCCACTGTCACACCAGTTAGGAAGCGAATGGTTTTCCCTCTTTTTATGCAGTTGTTTCCAGAATCATAAAATGTGAATGTGGGACTTCTATTCTTCCTCAGATTCATCCCTGTTGCTGCAATTATGTGGCTTAAAAGCCTAAATAATCCCTCTAAAGATTAAGAGTGCAGTTTAGGATTTAAATCGGGGTTGACACAAAAAATGGCAAATGCAGTGGTCTCCCCCTGACCCCGCGATGTTGTCCTAAAATGTGTTTCTTCTCTCCTTTTCTAGAGCTGAGGTGCTATCTCTGCTGAACACATATAACTGCTTTTTAAAAGATAAGCCAAATCTGGTATTAAATATTGATGAGGTAAGTGGTTGTAATACACTTACAAAATGTGTAATGTGCGAACGGATAATTTATACTGTATATGTTCTGGATAGAAACACAGTAACTGATCTCAAACCTGTGGTGAGATCACAAAGATGGACATGATCCCTCCAATCGCAACCACAGAAACATCCAAAGCTGCATGGGTCCTGCATCGTGATGACCATAGATGTACCTGTACTTACTCTGCAGATGGGACAAGGAAGTACATACTGTAGTGTTCATGACCAGTTCATCCAACTTTAATTCTCTAATTCATCCATCTGCTTTAAATGTTGAAGATTCACTGTAAACAACTGTGCTTAAGTCTTAGGCACATTGAATGCAATTTGTGTAGGGCAAGCGTGCATAGAAAAATAATGGAATTAAAATTTTCTAACAACTGAGAGATGTACTATACAGAGTTGTAAACTGTTAAAAACTAAATTAAACCAATATTTGGTCTCAATACGCTTCGTCTTAACATTCGGGACACTGTCTTGCGCTATTTGTAAGATGATTGGTAATGGCAGACAGCCATGATGACGTTGACATCAGGGTTCTGTGAGGACTATATACTCTGTAGCAACTGTTTTTAATGAAGTACATTGTTAAAACTATTTTTGAAATGAGCATTTTTTTAAAAATTCATCAACACCAATGTGGGAAACAAAAAATAAACATCTAGAGGCAGATATAATTTTTTTAAAATGTAGGGTGCCTCAGACTTTTGCACAGTATATTATGTGTCAACATGTCATTCGAACTGAACTACTGGTCAATTGGACCGATGGAAATGTTTTTGTTTAAAAGGCCTGTTAAGGTCATATGAAGGTCATACGCAATTAGTATTCCTTGGTAATCTGATTCTGGCGCGATGTTTGTCATATTATTAACATAAATAGAACACCACAGAAATACATAAATGATTATACATACATAACTTATACATGAATCTTATATTCTTCCATCACTAAAAATGGTACTCTACAACCATGCAATAGAAGTTTTTTTTTTATTTTGAATTTGGTGTGCTTTGCAGTGAAACATAATCGATTTAATCTAATTTCTAAAATATGAATCAGTAGCAGTAATTCTAAGTTTTTGGCATGCATTCTTGACTTTAATCTTTTGTATATCTTCTGATATTCGTCCAGGTTATTGGAAATGGGTTTTTGGAGAACTTTTTTCCTGTTTGTTTATATTTACATTATTGAAATACTTTTGATCGCTGAGAGAATGTTTCCCTTTTATCGTGTTTACGTTAGGTTTACATTATTCCTTCTCTTGTAGACAGAGGGCGTGGTGACCGCGGAGGGATTTCTGGTGATCTCCTGGGGGGTGCGCAGACCCATCCGTTTGAAAATACAGGATGAAAAGCAGGTGCTGTCACCCGCAGCTCAGAAATCTCCAGACCCCATTAGCCCGCTGGGATGGAAAAGGTTTTGTATCATGTTTACCACTCTTGTACCTGCCATTTATGCAAAATGCAGTGTAATGTCCTTTCTTTATACTGTCACCTCTGGTATTTGGATTGATACTTACGTCCAGGGTTGTCCACGCTTTTTTACATTCAAATTCAGTTTGTGTCGCCCTGGATAACAGCATCTTCTATAAGTTAATAATGCAATTTAATGTAAAAGAAAACTGTCATAGTGTTGTAAACTAACAGTGCAGTACTTACTCTTCAGACCTGGATTAACTAGTGTCCAGCAGAGGTCACTAAAAGACTGTTTTTGGTACTCATTATGTTCAACGAAAAACTGGAGCTCACGATTGCTTTTGAAAATCATTGCAATTTAACTATCAATGAAATATACATGAAGCAGAACTGAAAATCAGTAAAATTCTTCCTCAATTTCTGAAATATTGCTCAGAGGGATGATACGCTGGGGGGAATATGATGACCTTTTGAACATCGATGAAATGGCAGAAATGAAACTGGACACCGTGGCTGCACCTACTAACCACAACACAGGTTTGCAGTGTTTGCTGTCATACAATAGGCTTAGAGATTAATGGCAAGGCTTCTAATTTCAATGTAAGCTCCAGCTATTACAATAGATGTTGTCTGTCACAAAAATTCTATATGCAGTATGTACTTTACTGATTCGGTCGGGCAGTTAGACTGTGGCATTTTACAACACCCCAACCACATGTGTATCTGCAGACTGTGCAGATTACTAGCAAGTATCAGCAAAACACAATTCACAAAAATCAAGTGTCACTGCTGTACTGATAAGGGATAAAATGAATGACGAAATTGCCTGCTTGTTCTGTGAAGTGTATTCATCCTATGAGAGCCACACAATGAAAATACCAAAGAAGAACGTTACAGTCGAGGAAACCTCAAACCTCTATCGCACGAGGAGCGACGCCTCGCTGGTGAAAAAGAGGGTGAAGACCAGAACGGAGGCGGAGAGACAGCAGGCCAAACAGCATCGCTTCTCCATCAACGGACACTTCTACAATTACAAGGTCTGTTTCCCGGACGGCTACCAACAAGTTTAGTTAGATTTTTTTGTCATAATTAAAACAACACATTTTATATCTTCACACAATGCCCTTTTAGTAGCGATATTTCTCGTTAATGTGCTGTTATAAAATCATAATGTAATAAATCATAATTTGATTACACCTAAGAAACTGCAGAGCTATTTGCCTGAGGAGTGATGCAAAGAAATTGTGTACGGAGGAGCAAGTGTCTAAAATCCGAAAGTATACTTAAAAATAGGTCTGTTATGTTTGTCTCCCAATATTGCCGCATCAGATGACCTTCAAATGTTGTCATTTGGATCATTTTCTCCAAATATGCAACCATTCAATTTTCTTCTTACTTAATGTATCCATCTTAAATAGCCTCATTTAGAATCCAATTGTTGGGGCATCTAAAAACAAACTTCTGCGGGCATTGCTGAAAATAGACATCTCTAAATACATCAAAAACTGAAAAAAATTACTCCATTCTGATTGCCGCTAAGTTATTTTTGCGCTTGCATATACATTGACAGATTATCTTTGCACATTTTGGGTCCGGGCAAAACTTTCATGCACAATAATGTCTACTTTTGTTTGTTTCATTACATGAGGAGGCAAATTTACATTTCTTAAATGATCCACAGACCTCAATATTTACTCCTTCCTTTGGGACGCCTACAAATGTTCGAATTAACAGCAAGATGACAACTCATGAAGTTATAGTGCAGTTACTTCAAAAATTTAAGGTGAGTTCTTATATATCTATCTACAGTACCAGTCAAAAGTTTGGACCTACCCACATTTTTCTTACAGTACATGTTAAAAAAAAATAAATGAGCATCATTGATTTGGCAAAAAAAGATTAATTCTTAAATCCATCAATACTATGTTTAACAAATTAATTTGACCACCTGTCATAAAAAAATGAGGAAACACAAATATTAAAGAAATTTGTAGAAAACTTGTTTTAAACCAAAAAATATTTTGTTATTTCTTTGGCAAATAACAAACTGTAACCACAAAATAGTCCTTATTAATACATAAAAGCCAAAAAAACTATATTTTGTCAGGCCTCCTTTGGCCTTGATAACAGCTTGCATTCTTGCATTCAACCACTAAAACTAATTTTTATGTTCAGGAATGCAAGAAAATAACTGTTATTTGGCATTTAATCAAAAATAATAATGTGCTTAAATATTTTTTCTGCTTTTATGTAAAATGTTATTTTGGAAAATTCATGGATAACCACAATAATTATATTTTGGCATTAAAAATATCATTTCAGTTAAAGAGCTCGCTCAAACTGGTGGATTAACTCTTACAGAAACATTAAAATTATTTTGGTAATTACCAACACTGTTAATTCAGGGCAGCTGTGGCATAAACCTTATATTGGGTGGTGGTCTATAAAAATTTTTAAGCACTGTAAATTATATATATATATATATATATATATATATATTTATTTACAGTGCTTTAAAAATTTAATAGACCACCACCCGCTGTAAGGTTTATATATTCATATTTATATTTATTTATATTTAGGTTTATATACATATTTCCTTTTTTTTTTTCTTTAACACGGGCAGTTATGGGAATATTGAGGGTGCAGCTGCACAGCTGTCTCACTTCCCAAAGATGTACTACTCTTGTGGTGAGCTTTTCTTTGTCTTTTTCGCCCAAAAAGTCCCAAAATCGCTTGATTTTACTTTGGCTTTTGGAAAATCAAAGGAGCTTGTTTATCTGTTTACTTTGCAAAACATGGCTTCTTTGAGAATTCCAAAATTTTGGACAATATCCTAACCAGTAAATTACTCTCCCTTAACTTCTGACACTTTACCACTGACAAGATTCTATTTGACATTATGTAGAGAAGTTGAGGCGTTTAAATTTCTCTCATAACAAAGAGCTGTGACCTTGGCAAAGTGTGTCCAAACTTTTGACTGATACTGTGCATTTTCTTCATTGCTAAGTTCCTGCATTTGAGTGTCGTTGTGTTCTGCGGTTAATCCTTAGTCACATAACCACTAGAGGTCGCTGTTACATCTAAGATTGACGGATGCGACACCAACATTCACAACATGAGACAAATTAGAAAAATTAGTTCAAGTGAATTTGATGTTGTCAGCAACAAATGCGGACCTCTGCTCAAAAAATTTGTTCAGTTAACCGGCACAGTATATTATCAATGATGAATTTTCACAACATGCCTTGATTGATTGCAGATTGAGAACGATCCACATGAATTCGCCTTATACTGTATTCATCAAAGTGGTGGTAAGTTGTATTAAATATTCTATTCTCCGTAATGTCATGAAAATGTGGGAGCTATGGCTGTGATCACATAAGTATCATCAGCCCAGTAAAAAATTTCTCTCCATTTATTAATAAATGAAAACCCTGTGATTTGTGTAACTAGGAAAGTTAACTGACCAAAGCTGTAATTGTACTGAGAGTGAAAAAGAGGCTGGGCTTAGGATTGGACAGTTTTGCTTGTATGAGGTGTATTCAAAAAGTATCCAAACTTTATTCACAAAAAATACTTGTATACAGATACAACAAACTTACACTAATCTCCATCAAAGTAGTGCCCTTAGGCTGCACACACTTCTCCGAACGGTCCTGCCGCTGTCGGAAGCATTGCTGGAACGCCTCTTTTGGGATGGCGCGCAGCTGGGCCGTCGCATTCTGCATGATGTCTTCTCTGGACTGTGCAGCCCAAGGGCACTACTTTGATGGAGATCAGTGTAAGTTTGTTGTATCTGGATACAAGTATTTTTTATGAACAAAGGTTAGATACTTTTCGAACACACCTCGTAGATTGTGCCACTGTGTGTCAGTGGCATATCATTGTTACAAACCAATAATTATTTTACAATTCAGAAAAACCAGGCTACTAAAAAAGAGATTGATTTATTTGATTCTCATTCTCTTATGCTTGAGAAATAAGTGGCAAGACCTTGGACATTCTGGCTTTGATTTTACTTGCCCTTCACATTGTCATACAGCATTTTAAATGAGTGATGTCTGCCTCGTGGGGCAAGGTTGTGTATCCAGGGAGAACAGAATGGACATCAACACTCCTTTATAAGTGGATTTTTAGCTGTAATTTAACCGCATAAATTCTGATGCAAACTTGTGTTTTTTTCTCCTATATGACCTTGGAATATATTACCAAAAAGAATAGTTGCAAAACGGGGGCAGAAGGGAAAGGGTGGTTTTGAGTTAGTTTTGGAGTTTAGGGTCTTGCTCAAACAAAATGATAGTTCTTCTCAGAAACTCTACACTTACCAGTCAAGCAGTCAACCGTGAGGCTTCTTTACCGCTCCTGAACTGTGTGATAACTCTGCTCTGCTCGTGTTCACTTCAGAGAAGAAAAAGCTAGGAGTCTCGGACTTACCTCTGTGGGAGAGGGTTCTTCACGGACCTTCAGAGACCATCATGAAGATGTTTCTCATGGACAGGGATGAGCAGGAAGTCAGCAACGATGTAAGTTTATTTATTTATTTACCTTTATTTAACCAGGAAGTCTCACTGAGATCCCGAATCTCTTTTGCAAGAGAGAGCTGGAGAAGTTTTCTGCCTACACAATTCCACTGTAAAACCAGAGCTGTGCTCAGAGAGCGCAAGTACCTCCACCAATATACTCGGTGTTATTTTTGCCAGTACTAGCAACCCCTGTGTTTATGCAGTCCTGTAGTCTTCGCGCAAATATGTTTTTAATGTGTTTTTGACCTTTTACATGCCCTTGACCTTGATCCCCAAAAATCAAATCACTTCTTCCTTGAACAATACTTAATCATTCCACCAAATTTGATGAAAATCCATCCATAACTTTTTGCGTAATCCTGCATACAAACAAACCAACAAACAACCAACAGAAAAACTGTAATGATCACATAACTTCGTTGGAGGAGGTAATAAATAATAATGCATACAAAACCCAAAACCAGTGAAGTTGGAAGGTTGTGTAAATCGTAAATATAAAACAGAGTACAATGATTTGCACATCCTTTTCAACCTATATTCAATTGAATACACTGCAAAGACAAGTTACTTAATGTTCGAACAGGTAAACTTTGTAATTTTTTGCAAATATTAGCTCATTTAGAATTTGATGCCTGCAACATGTTTCAAAAAAGCTGGCACAAGTGGCAAAAAAGACTGAGAGGGTTGAGGAATGCTCATCAAACACTTATTTGGAACATCCCGCAGGTGAACGGGCTAATTGGGAACAGGTGGGTGCCATGATTGGGTATAAAAGCAGCTTCCCTGAAATGCTCAGTCATTCACAAACAAGGATGGGGCGAGGGTCACAACTTAGTGAACAAATGCGTGAGCTGATTGTCGAACAGTTTAAAAACAACATTCCTCGACGAGCTATTGCAAGAAATTTAGGGATTTCATCATCTACGATCCGTAATATCGTCAAAAGGTTCAGAGAATCTGGAGAAATCACTGCACGTAAGCGACAAGGCCGAAAACCAACATTGAATGCCCGTGACCTTCGATCCCTCAGGCGGTACTGCATCAAAAACCGACATCAGTGTGTAAAGGACATCACCACATGGGCTCAGGAACACTTCAGAAAACCACTGTCAGTAACTGCAGTTCGTTGCTACATCTGCAAGTGCAAGTTAAAACTCTACAATGCAAAGCGAAAGCCATTTATCAACACCACTCAGAAACGTCGCCGGCTTCGCTGGGCCCAAGCTCATCTAAGATGGACTGATGCAAAGTGGAAAAGTGTTCTGTGGTCTGACGAGTCCACATTTCAAATTGTTTTTGGAAACTGTAGACGTCGTGTCCTCCGGACCAAAAAAGAAAAGAACCATCCAGACTGTTATAGGCACAAAGTTCAAAAGCCAGCATCTGTGATGGTATGGGGGTGTATTAGTGCCCAAGGCATGGGCAACTTACACATATGTGAAGGCACCATTAATGCTGAAAGGTACATACAGGTTTTGGAGCAACATATGTTGCCATCCAAGCAACGTCTTTTTCATGGACGCCCCTGCTTATTTCAGCAAGACAATGCCAAGCCACATTCTGCACGTGTTACAACAGCATAGCTCCGTAGTATAAGAGTGCGGGTACTAGACTGGCCCGCCTGTAGTCCAGACCTGTCTCCCATTGAAAATGTGTGGCGCATTATGAAGCGTAAAATACGACAACGGAGACCCCGGACTGTTGAGCAACTTAAGCTGTACATCAAGCAAGAATGGGAAAGAGTTCCACCTGAAAAGCTTCAAAAATTGGTCTCCTCAGTTCCCAAACGTTTACTGAGTGTCGTTAAAAGGAAAGGCGATGTAACACAGTGGTAAAAAGGCCCCTGTGCCAACTTTTTTGCAATGTGTTGCTGCCTTTAAATTCTAAGTTAATGATTATTTGCAAAAAAAAAATAAAGTTTCCCAGTTTGAACATTAAACATCTTGCCTTTGCAGTGTATTCAATTGAATATATGTTGAAAAGCATTTTCAAATCATTGTATTCTGTTTTTATCTACGATTTACATAACTTGCCAACTTCACTGGTTTTGGGTTTTGTACTTCAATCATGCAAATTGATTAAAAGACACATTTGTTTGGTTGATCAATGAGTCCAATTTGTTGACATCAACATGGGCATTATAATTCATAACAGAGTTTTTTTTTTCAAAAGTATTTAGCTAATTAACTTACACAGACCTAATCAGAAAGCCGGTTTAGCTGATGTCAAATTAATTTGCAATTTGGTAAATGATTTCATAAATCTGCCCTTTCATTATGAATTATGCACAATCCTTATTGTCATTTTGATCATATATATGGGCAGACTAAACTGACAAGATACATATCTGAATTAACATACGATACAAACATCACAGTGTCAAAATATGATGCCTTTCATATTTGAGTTTAATTTTACACAATCAGAGATAAACAATCCAAGGTGACTGTAAAGAGCTTAAAGTGAGTGAAAAGTTTGAAACAGTAATCGAAATATGTCATCTGAAAAATGCATGAAAAAACTAGATAGTGACTTTTTCTGACAAAAATACATTATTGTTGCCCCGGACAGAGTGTCTGGGGGTACTATGGATTTGGGGTGATTGCATGTTTGCGTCCTGGCCCAGAAGTGCCTCAGCATGAGGGAAACTATAGAAGATAAATCATCGTGATTGAAGAATAACAGTTTGAATATCATGTCAAATTTATGCTTCAAAAAATCAGTTTTTCTTAACTACTAATTTGAATACCACTGGCTCAGTATAGATGAAGTGGTTGCTACAGAGGTCAGCAAATTTTTCAGTCACAAGAGAGCATTTTTGGAATTGCTGGATAGATAGTATGGGCAATTATTTTGAGCAGTTTTCACAGGAGGCTTAGCTGAGGAGTTTCATTTATGCAAGTCTTGGGAAGACAGGGCTGGGAGTTGGGACTGAACTGGCCAATATTGCAAACTGTGTTTGAGGTTAGCTCGCTGGTGAATATTCAATAACTGGTCCGGGAGTGCCATCTAGTGTGAGACAATAGTGTAACTGCGTGCATAAATACAGCATCTCCACGTCCGCTGGCATCACTGACGGGTTCTGGGTCGGACCGGAACGTATACTCGCACTCGCATGTACGAACTGAAGACATAAAAACCGCCGTTGAAACCAGTGACCACAAGAATGGTTTATTCAGATGTTAATTCGAACAGTACAAATGTCATTTCAATTTTATTTCATTGTGATTCTACATTAGTTCTTTGAAAATTAATCCAGTTAATTTACTCAAGCACTCATATTCTTCGTAAATTATGTACGGTTCGACAGGCTGAGCCATGAAGTTATGTACGCGAATATTCCTTGGAGGTTTAGCTCATCTCAATGGTAACGCTGGCAAACAGATGCTGATGACCTAGCGAGCCTGTATTGTAATTAGTGAAGACATAATATTTGTAACTGAACCTTGCATTAGGCAAACACTAGCTTTGCTGAGCAGTAATTCTATTTAAGTTAGACTGCAAACAGTGGCATATCGAATTCATGAATATATGTTTCACTTTTTAATGTTACATTTCTATCGAATGCTTCTTTGTTTTTGATTGACAAAGAGAGCAACATTTTAAAATAGTGCCGTATTATCTGAGACCTGGCAGTGAAAATATAATGCCTGGAAAATGAGGTAGGTTACCTTTTTAAGATTGGAAATTCATAGCATCGGGTGAAGTTCATTATGCACAAAATCCCTGGTCAGTTTAACTTTGTTCTGATGATGAGACACGGAATGCACACTTGTCCACTCGCTCACTCACTGTTTATATAGTTTTCAATGTAAAACATTCACAACACTCGACAAGAGCAACGCAGAGCGTGGCGGATGCCCCCGCCTGTATGTTGATCAAGGGCATATTGAGATGGCTGCTGAGGCGGCCATATTAGATATCGCACGACGCTGGTTTTCGAAAGGAACCTTCCTCTAGCTAGCCACTTCCAATACGCCATTAAGAAATGGCATCAATCCAAAAAGGGATTCTATAGTTATCCCCTGAAACGAAAAGTTAACGGACGGATAACGGACGGACATGGTGTCGACATAATACCCCCTTTCCTCTTTGGAGGGCAGGGGCATATAAATCACTCAGAGAGCGCAGACCTCCGCCAG
This sequence comes from Gymnothorax reevesii, assembly GCA_029721435.1. Taxonomy (NCBI): domain Eukaryota; kingdom Metazoa; phylum Chordata; class Actinopteri; order Anguilliformes; family Muraenidae; genus Gymnothorax; species Gymnothorax reevesii. Next base: position 85,797,639 of record CM056583.1, read on the forward strand.
ATGGCAGCAAAACCCAAAAGCACAGCGATTGGAACTCCGGCCCATTGGAAAGACTTGAAATCTTGAACTTTGGCGTATATCTCAGCTGTGCTTTGGCCTAGATATGCCGAAATTTTAACACCTGTTCCTTTTCCTAATGTCCACCTTCTCTGAAAATTTCATCAAAATCCCTGCATTTGAGTTATCTTGCAAACAAACAAACAGACAAATAAACGCCGGCCATCATATAACCTCCTGCCAACTTCGTTTGGCAGAGGTAATAAACAATACAAATAACATATTAAACATACAGTTTTAAAATTAGAAGAGAAATTTACATACAAAAAGCATTTTTTTATCTACAACGTTTAGTATATTGCATTGAAAGTCAGCCACGCAAATCAAACAGTCCTATTTAAGCTCAAACAGTCAAATTTAAGCTCCAATTAAGGACCACAGCTTTATATATCTTTGGTTGAGATATATTCTGCTCCTGACATGATTCTAATTATTTTGTCGATGAAATGTAATGAAATGAATGAGTGATGCAATGCTATGCTATATTTTATACATTTCCTAAACAGCAACACTGTATAAAAAAATTGAGGCAGTTTCAATAAGATTTACATCATGCGGATGTTAGTACCACAAATTAAAACCAACAGCCAAAACCACATATTGCTTGTTGTACAATGTGCTGGAATGTGGAGCCAGAAAGCTAACATAGTGCCATTGCCTTAATACTTATGGACTGCACTTCATGTGGAAACGTAGATAATATTGCGAATGGTGTAGTGGGTGGGCTGAACTCAGTCATGGTGACTGGTCCTGTGTTCAGGTGGCGCAGTACCTGAATCTGGAGCTGCCCGTTCTGGAAGGAATCCTGCAGAGACTGCGGGACGAGGAGAACAGAGAGGTACAGAGAATCATTTCAAAGTGAGTTTTTATTTTATACTATCGAAATGTGGTTTTTATTTTTCTCTCTTTAACCCAGCCTGCTCTACCATTTGGGAGAGCACATTTTGAGTCACTGTATCTGATTATAAGAAGTGCTTGACAGAATTTTTTTTTCTGCATAACTTACTTCAACAAAACGCTAGAGATGGCTTAATCAGGTTGAGTAACGTTTTTACTCCAACGTCGAGTTTCTACTCCAACTCCAGCAGGGTCAGAATTTGGCAAAAAAAAAAAAACAAACAAAAAAAAACAAAACAAATTCATACATCCACCCTGCCTTGTTTCAATGGTTCCGGCTTGTAGAGGTGGTGTAATTTTGTGGGAAATATTTTATTGACACACACTATCCCCATAAATGCCAGTCGTTGCTGATTATACCGCACATCTCCCTCCGCAAATTTTGTTATTATTAGGTTCACTTCTCATCTGTGTCTCATTACCAATGTTTTGATTGTCATTAGAGCAGCCTCTCTGTTTTGCTAAATTGGCAGGAACCAACCCAAATACAATACTGTGCTGCTTGTTTTTATTGGATTAGTTAAGGGATGAGATCTCTTGCTGTTGAATTGTCCTCTATCAGCTGTGTGGCGCGAGCCTCAGAGATGATAGATCTCAGGGATCAGGGTTTGCTCCCGCTGCTCTGACCCCTGTGTGAAACCGTGACTGACAGGTATCACCACCAGCACAGGCTCCTGACGCAGTGCCTGGGATCACAGGTTCTTCCCCGAACAGAAACAGCGGTGTGAAGACCAGCGTACGAGTGCATGAGCATATGAGCTGGCTGTATGTGTCTCTTTCAGAACCACGCTTTAACTCAAAAAAGTCTCGCCATCAGATTTGTTCGAGGGATGAAATCCCCTTTCGTATTAAATTCTACAATTCTACGTCAGAATATGATTATGATTAGTACTGCAACTTTGCCTCAGTGAATTGTTGAATGTGCAAATATTTTATAGTTTGTATAGTTTCTGGTGTTTTGTCCCACTTTTTGAGATGTAAGATCCAGTAGGTATTTCCCCGAATAATATTTTATTCAACAGTAATAGCAAATGTGTTCAGTAAGGATTGAAATAGAGGCATACAAGATTATTGTCCAAGAGTAACTCATAATCCATATTTACTATAATTTCTGTCATGTTTATTCTTCCTTGCTCGATGGTGACCTGGAACGTTGCCAAGCGTGTGTTCATATTTAATGTTTGATCGCAATGATGCTCAAAAACATGGAAAATATTGATTGGATAAAGTTTTATTGTTTTTTACACTGAAGTCTGGCTTGTTTTTTTGATGGAAATTTTTTGGATATCAAGGGCACGACAGTGAGAGCATTTTGTACTCTAATGTAAAGAATGCATTTTATTCCATCTATTATTTAGAAAATTGCTACAAAACCTTCAGCACATTAACCCTCGTCCAACCAAGGGTTTTTCTACCACAACCCTGACCACCACCCCACCCCGCGATTATTTCGAAATTAAGCGATAAACATCGTCTTGTATCAGTGTTCAGCTATAGATGTCCTCTCTTCAAATCAAGTACAAATAAAACACATTTCAACATAACATAGTGACATCATAACTCACGCCATATTAGGAAAAAACATCAAAATGACAAAAATCCATGTTTTTTTATATTTTCATTACTTACCTTGCAAAATGATGATTCAAGTTCATATCTTCAAAATGTTACACACTTGCAAAAAAGGTTTATCTATGAATCATGAGAACATCTGTATGAACAATTCTATGAACTTGTATAATAATAGAATAATAGGCCTATTGCACAGTATAAAAATAGTCTACAGTACAGTAACCAGTCAAACACACAGGTAAAAGTATGGCAACCACTCCCCCACCCTTCGACTTTGACGGCCTACCCTACCCCTGGGGGGTGAGGTACCCTCATCGTTTTTTCATGAAAAATTAGCGCAAAGGATGAATAAACAATTACCTACAAGCAAAATATTCATCATATAGTCAGGTCTACAAGAATTTCAGACAGTGACACAATTTTCAACATTTTAGCAGGGTATGTGCTTGTAATGGATTTGACATGAAACAACCATTATGTGCAAGAAGTGTAACCTTTGACCTTTAAGGGTTTTGTCAAATACAGTGCTGTGAAAAAGTATTTACCCCCTTCCTGGTTTCTTATTTTTTTGCACATTTGTCACACTTAAATATTGTCATTGATCATCAAGCAAATTTTAATATCAGACAAAGATAACCTGAATAAATACAAATGCTGTTTTTAAATGATTTCATTTATTGAAGGAAAAAGCTATCTTTCGCAGTCAATCACTGCCAGATGATTGGAAAAATAAACACCTCCAGACGCTGGGTTTCTACAGTAGACATGCTTTGCTGGGTGTTCACTGCTGCGGTCTTCAGTTCCTGACTGTTCTTGGGGTGTTTTGCCCTGGGGGTTGAGGTGGGGAGGGGGAGGGCAATTTGCACAGCCAATTAGATCAGGGGATGATCAGGTGGCAGGTGGAAAGAGCCAGGTTGGGAATTTAGCCATGACACCAGGGAACCCCCTACTCTTATCGAAGAGAGTCACAGGATCTTTAATGACCACAGTGAGTCAGGTTTAATGTCTCATCCAAAAGATGGCAACTCCTTCAGTACAGTGTCCCCATCACTGCACTGGGACATTGGGGATTATTCACCAGAGGGAAGATCACAACCTACTGGCACCCACACCTCTTTCAGCAGCAACTTGGCTTCCCCAGGTGGTCTCCCATCCAAGTGATAACTAAGCCCACACCTGCTTAACTTCAGCCATGCAGCTGGAGCAGATCGAATAGTGGTATGGCTGCTGGCAATTAAACTGAGCATTCCATTTCTTTGCCCACAAAATTGTTGTTGCGTTCGCTAGCTTGCGGGTGAGACACGGGAAAGTCACGGGTGATTAGTGATTAATCAGGCACAGGTGAACAAGTGGGAAGTTCACTTACCTGATTGAAGCACGGGCCAATAAACAATTGAAACGTAGACCAGTAATCCCATAGCGGCAAGTTAGAATCCGGCAATAAACGAGCACGGGCTATAAGCGGGAGCGAGCACTAGTTTTGGCTTGTCGTTTCGTCAGGAGAGATGCGCCACCGGTAAGCTGCTGTTTCCATTCATTGAGCTGCGGTTTAAGCTTGTCTGTTTGTGTTGCCGCCGTGCTGCCGCGGTGTATGTGCGTGGTTCATATGCTTGATAATTGTTACTTTGGTCACGCTGATAAAACACTGTTAGCGGTCTGATGTGTAACGTTGCCGGTTTAATAGTATCCGTGTCTAATGTTTGAATTGTAGCGCTTTCACTGTCACATGAGTATATTTCCTGTTTTGCGGTGCTGGTTGGGTGACGTAGTTGCTTGTAATTGGCTGTCTTCTTGCTCGCAATGCAGGCTTGGTAATGTAGTTAATCGCTTTAGACTAATAATGAATTGCTATGCTTAGCTTTGCTACTTAAAACTACACTCACTGGTTGCATTTAGGCCATCACTTTTGGGCAATTGGTTTAATGCGTAATATTAGTGATGCAATGTGGCCTGTGTGGCAATACAATGTTTAATGTTAATGTGCTTTGATTGGCCATTCAATTAATACACTAATTATACCATATATCTTTTTTAATGCTTATTAATACTGATTATTGTGGTTTATGAATGTATATTTATGTGAATTCATACAGTATATTTATATTTGTGTGTTATATATGGATATACTTATATTTGTATATTCAGAATTTATACAGTATTATGCATATATGGCTTTCAATATTGCTGTTACATCATAGCCTTTCTATTCTATAGGTTTATAACCTGCTATTTGTGGCTGTTATCTATTCATTAATCAACTTTATTCAGAAATCAATCAAAGTAAATAAAGACCACAAAGAGTGATAACAACGTGTCCTCTCTTGGCGCCCCGTTCGGTGGGGAGAATCTTAAAGAACCGAACAATTGTCTTGGGCTTGCTTTCTCTATATGCATTGGGTTATTGGCATTAGCCCTTTGAAGTGCCTTCATGGAGAGCCCAGTCTCATCCTGACTCATCTTATATTCATTCTAGCTGACCAACTGTCGATCTGCAATAAAAAAGGAGGCTTTTAGTGTGCTTTTGTGATGCCAGTTTAAAACGAACCCTACCCCTTAACCACAACTACTAACTGGAACCTTAACCCTAAATGTCAGATAAGGATACCAAAAGCCTCCTTTTTCCTTGTATAATCGACACTTAGTCAGGCAGCCTCACAATATGACGATTCGGGATGAGAATTTGTTGTCATGGACTCATCAGCAATAACTACAAGGGGCCCAGTTCTATTGCCTGCTGTAAATGCCCATAACTTGAGCTCTGCCATGCTTCAAAGCTGAGGGGGTATGTCTCACCAAGTGAGGATGTAATGCCCCTCCCCTCTGGTGTTCCGTCTGCCCGGCTAACTGCCCTGCACCTGATCAATCAATTACCTGTTGTCCACTGCCTTAATTTTGGCCACCTGTTTCCCTCTTAGTTTATTATATTACCTCAGGTATTTATATCTTAGTTTCTCCCCATTTGGGCAGGTAGCCTCAGTCTGGTTTCCCCCTTTGTGTTCGGTGCCCTCCCCTTTATGTTCTCCTGCAGTTTGTATTTGTTCAGTTATCCCTGCGCTCATTATTTAATAAACTCCACGTGCCTGTGACTGGGTCCTCCACTCCACTCTTTGCCCTGGCAAACTTGACAACATCCTGGGGCATCAGGGTGTGACAGAAAGGCTGCCTCACCTCACCACCCCACCCCACCTTGGATCACTCCCCCCTCCTTTTTAGTGTTGAGCTCCACTGGAGAGGCCGAGTGTGTATGCGTGCAGCGGGCACAACGCCTACATTTGTATGCTCTGTTGCGCACCCGCTCCTGAAGGCCAGAGTGCATCTGTGATCCAGCTGTCTGCTTCTCCCTCGCGGCTCCATCCGTCAGCCTGGTGCCTCCCCTTGTGGCCCGAGCAGGCAGCCTGTGGTTCTAGCCGCACTCTGGCGCCCTCTTGTGGCGCCAGCCATCAGTCTGTGCGTTCAGCGGCTCCAGCATTAAGTCTGGCCCCCTCACTCATTATTGAATAAACTCCACATCCCTGCAGTTGGGTCCTCCTCTCCACTGCTTTCCCTCGCACCCTTCCCAACAGCTTTGGGTTCCAGGGTGTGACAGAGGATGCAAATGCATGAACGATGCGTTTTGAATATTGTATCGCTTTTTATATCTGCAAAGCTTTTTAAGTCTTGATCACTGATAATATCATCTGATATGTTTATCCTTTTTTGGGTAAGTAAAGGTGGTAAAAAAAAAAAATTGCTGGAAGTTATGAAATATAGGGGAGTGCTGATGCTAAGCTACAGTCGTCCCTGTCTGTGCTGATCTTCAGGTGGCAATGAGGTGTGAAATGATGAGTTTAAAATTGAGTCAGTACAAGGAAACTAAAGATTCCTGTAGTTTGTGGCATGAAAACAGTAGTTAGAGTCAAATAAAGTAAAAAGGGTGACGGTGAATAATTTTAAGTTTGGGAGAGAAAGATTTCCTTTTCTTTAGGGACAGTGGATGGTTTAATCCTGGGATGGAGGAGGGGGGGGGGGTTCCCACTTTGTATGGGAAACCAAAAGGAGGTGGCCATAGTATAATGGAGGTAATTAAGTTCATTTTTAGTCCTTGATATTCTGGAGGATAAGGAACCGGGGTTTGCATCCAATGATAAAGATCTGAATCTGATTTAAGTCATCATTAAAATTATGAGAGATAATACCCTGTTATGTTGACTACTTCATCAGATGTGGGAGAAATATTAGATGTCAAAATTAATTTGAATACACCAGGGATAATTCTAAGCTGTACAATTGCACATAAGAACTATAAAATGTGTCATTAATGTGTTGAAGATTAGTTAACAATAAACCTTGTAGTAATGAAAATGAATGCATATTTCTCATCATTGCGCAATTTCACAGCTAATGTGACTAGGTCTGCTGAAATAGTAGTTCTGACAAGATTCATGAATACAAAATTCTGTCTTTGTTTCGGGTACCAAAGCGAGATCTATTTTGATTAAGTCTTATACACCGACCGTTCTCCTCGGGGGGAGAAAGTCGCTTGACATAATCCAAATCAGTGAGTTTTGATTCTAATTTAGTTTTTCATTGTCAAGTTTCATTTAACTGTGAGGAACATGCAATGTGATTATTTCTTATAAAATCCACAGCATTCCACAGAATTTGCATATCATCAACAAAGTTCTGAATAAAAAGAAAGTTGTTTAGTTTGGCTTTCAATTTGAGGACAGAATTCCTCATCCTTGAGCAAAATAATATTGAATTGCCAGTGGGGGGGGGGGGAGGGGGGGGGCATGTTTTGGTTTGTCCGAAGGAATAAGGTTAACATTACAGTAATGGACAGAGTGACATTTCCACTGAACGTGGAAAAGAGATTACAGGGGAAAGCCTGCAGACTCTCCTACAGAAAAAAGGATGGCATGCAAAATACCTGCAGTATCAAACTGGCAGAGGCCAATTAGTCTTTTTTTTTTTTTTCAAATGCATCAATAAAATATTTTTTAACTATATATGTAGAATGAGGTAAACTGAAAGTATTCATTGAATAGCCTTTACAACCCATTTAAGAAACTGAGTACATGGATATGAAATATAAAATTTCACCCATAGTTTGAAATGTTTTTGTATAACATAACCTTCAGTAAGTTCTGTTATCTTGGCAAAGACTTGAGTCATGCATTTTTAAATGTTCCATATGACAATTAGTTTTATAATAATGTTCTGTATTTAAGTGTAAACATAAGAGCTCCAGTTCACATCAGCAGTATCATGACAGAATACGCATCACGTCCACCGAAAAGGCAGATTCATGACAGTGCTGTTTTATTTATTTGAGGAGTGGCACTCCTGCATTTGAGGTGCTGTTTTATGTATATCATGCTTGAAATGTGTTTGTAAAGCATGTGTTTAGATAATTTGCTGTTTTGTATAGGCAACCAGTCCCGCTAACTTGCTTGCTGTCTATAAAGTCATGAAATCAGTGAAAATAATAATCTGGGCACTTAAGAATTTTTTTCCCCATTTTGAAGGCTACAATTTATTTTTGTCATTCCTTCCAGTTTCTCAACATGACTGTCTGAGTATGTATTTTTCCAGCAGTTTAAAATAGGCTACCAGTCAGATATTATAGTGTTTATGATGCGAGTATAATGTGCCATTCATTGCCATGTTGTTGCCAAGGTCCCTGCATTTTATTGCTTGGTGGAAAATCTGACCTAAAAAAGACAGCATTGAGAATATTCCAGAACAGGCACCACAAACTGCATGTCACGTGCATCATGGCTATTAAATATAATGAATGTTCTTGGTTACTCCAATCCAATGCGCTGAAATGAAGTTTCCCATGAGAGAACACAGCGCAAAACCACTCTGTGCAGTCGTTCAGGGACACAATCATTCAAATGCCAGAGAATCTCTTTTCAGGAACAAACTTTAATGATGCCGTCCTCTCCCCCAGCTGCAATGACCGTCATTGATTTACCATTAGTTTAAACATGGCGTGTAAAGTGGAAAGAATTTTTGTTCTCCGGACGAGGATCAAAAATTTACTTGGATTTTCTTCTTCTTGTACCTCTTGTTGGTGTGGAAACAAACTTTGAAGCACTAAGCGTGTTCTACATGTCAGTGCACATGCAGGCATTAAAGGGATAGTTCACCCAGAAATCAAAATTCACTCATCATATACTGATAGCCCAAGGCTAATCGAAGGGTACATGAATTTCTTACGTCCTCAAAGCACTTTTGGAGTTACAAAGAAAAACAGCATTGAAGACCAATTCAAATCAACTGAAGTTGATGGCCCTTCTTTAAAGCGTAAAAAACAACATTTAAAAAACACAAAATACCTCCATACTGCTCGTGCGGCAGAATCCAAGTGTCCATAAGCCCGGACATGTTTTTAGCCTTAATGTCCAATGTAACGATCTAGCTATGACCCTTGTTGATCTTCACAGAAGAAGTTTAATATTCATTATTTACCTACGGTGGCCAATGAGAGAAAATACACTGCAACAGCCCTAAACATCTCCAATTGGAGAAACGTGCTGCAGTTTTGAATATCAGTATTCACTGACAGAACAGCGCATTTATCCTCGTCGGCCACCGTAGATCAACATCTTCTGCGAAGATAAACAGGGCTCCTAGCTAAGTAGCTACATTAGACATTTAGGCTAAAAACATGGCGAATCTTCACATCTTTACAAGTCAAATTTGAATGTTTGGGCTTACGGACACTTGGATTCCACAAGAGCAGCATGGAGGCATTTTGTGTTTTTTAAATGTTGTTTTTACACTTGAAAGTGTGGTCACCATTGACTTCAGTTGATTTGGATTTGTCTTCAATGATGTTTTTCTGTGCAACTCCAAAAGTATTCTGAGGGAGTAATGCAAAAGTTCACGGACCCTTCGATTAGCCTTGGGGTGAGTAGCTGATGAGTGAATTTTGATTTCTGGGTGAACTATCCCTTTAACTAAGCCCGACAACCGTCACCTCGGGGAGCCACCCAGCACAAGCACTCACTGATTACACGCCATCTTCTCAAGGACGAAGTTGATTTGAACTTGTTCAATCGGATTAGGTGTGGCTTCATTCATCTTAAGAATGAAGGTGATGTCATGTCTGGGTTTCAATGGATAGCCATGTACAAGCAGCCCAAGAGCTTCCATTCATTCGACATTGATTTTTAGGGCCAGGGAAAGCCCCGGGGCAAGTCCTCAAGGGCTCTAGGACCCTCCGAATTACAGGCACCCCAGTGGTAGATTACTAATGATGTGGTCGTGGCCTTTCAGTACTGAACCCATGGAGGAACTCTGGATGGCTTTCAAGATGGCAGCCATTCTCATGAGTATCATAACCAATATTTTCCAAGAAACTAAAGAAATATAACAAAATAGCAGAAAGAAGAAGCTTTGTTAATTATATTCGGCCCACAAAATCCACCCTGTTTGATAAGCTGCTCGCAAAAAAAGTCCTTGTTTGTCCAGAAAAAATGCAGTTATTTTTTGCAGGAGGACTGAATTAATTCATACTGGTCATTTCGAGGATCAAAGGTAACCTCAAATTCGCACGTCCGCTCCTGAAAAAAAGAACATGAAAAAAGGCATAATTTGGCAGATATTCTGCATTCACAATAAAAAGTAAATGCATGAAATGCCTACAATGTAAGTTATTTTTATACATCAATATATACCGATCAGCCATAACATTATGACCACCGCTAGGTGAAGTGAAAAACGTTGATTATCTTGTTACAATCGCACCAGTCAGTAGGTGGGATATATTAGGCAGCAAGTGAATATTTTGTCCTCATAGTTGATGTGCTGGAGGCAAGAAAAATGGGCACGTGTAAGGATGTGAGCTACCTAACAGGGCTAAACTATAATGGCTAGATGACTGGGTGAGAGCATCTCAAAAACGGCTGCTCTTGTGGGGTGTTCCCAGTCTGTAGTGGCCAGTAACTACTAAAATTGGTCCAAAGAATGAAAATTGGTGAACTGACAACAGGTTCATGGGCGGCGAAGGCTCATTGACGCACGCGAAGAGTGAAGGCTGGCCCATGTAGTCCGATCCAACAGAAGAGCTACTGTAGCTCAAATTGCTGAAAAAGTTAATTCTGGTTCTGATAGAAAGGTGTCAGAACTCCCTGTGCATCACAGTTTTTTGCGTATGGGGCTGCGTGACCGATCAGACTGGTGCCCATGCTGACTCCTGCCCACCACCAAAAACGCCCATGATGGGCATGTGAGTATCTGAACTCAACCACAAGGCAATGGAAGAAGGTGGCCTGGTCTGATGAATAATGTTTTCTTTTACATCATGCGGATGGCCGAGTGTTTGTGCATCGTTTAGCTGGGGAAGACATGGTACTAGGATGCATTATGCGAAGAGGGTGAGCTAGCGAAGGCAGTGCGATGCTTTGGGAAGCCGTGGGTCCTGCCATTCATGCGGATGTTACTTTGACACATACCACCTAGCTGTTGTAAACTTCATTGCAGTCCAAGTACGTCCCTTCATGGAAATGGTATTCCTTAAGAGCAGTGGCAGGATAAAACACCCTGCCATAATGCCAAAATGATTCAGGAATGGCTTGAGGGACACAACAATGAGTTGAAGGTGTTGAGATGACCTCCCGATGCCCCAGATCTCACTGCAATTGAGCATCAGTTGGATGTGCGGGACAAACAAGTCCAAATCCTTGGAGGCTCCACCACCAAACTTACAGAACTGAAAGGCTCTGCTGCTAAAGTCTTGGTGCCAGACACCACAGCCCGCCCTCAGAGGTCTAGCGCAGTCCACGCCTCGATAGGTCATGGCTGTTTTGACGGCAAAAGGAACACCTCCACAGTATCAGGCAGGTGGTCGTAATGTTACAGATAATCAGTGTACATTGAAACCGTTCCTATTTTGAATAATTTCAATTCACACTTAGCTGACCTTTTTCGCCAAAACACACGTTTCCAAGTCTACATCCTCTGATTTTAGGCATTTGGTTTTTCCAATCACCGCTTCTATCCTGTAGGTTATCACGTTAGTAACCTGTCATTTGAAAAAACAAGACACAGACTCAGTTATTGCACGATAATCAGAAAATATATCACCTGATTCTGTAAAATTGTGTATAAAAATGTTTACTGAATGATGCACAGTAATGTTCACTGGAAAAAACACGCATTCTCATTTGATCCTTTCTGCACAACATCTGTGAGATAACTATCAGATCTTGTCCCAATCCAATAGTTGCTTGTGCAGTATGAGTGTGATTTATTGTATGCATTCATATGACAATGTAGATTATATTTCGTCCATCCATCCATCAATGCATCCATTTTCTCAACCATTTACTCTGAGTCAGATCTGCAGAGGACCTGGAGACTAACACTTCATGAACAAGGTAAGAGTCAAAACTACATTTGAGGCAGGTCACCATTTCATCACTGAGGCTGAAGCATTCGCTCTTACCTCGATGCCTTCAGGAAAGAGTTTCCAATGTGCTTATAGCACATACACTGCCTATCCAAACAAAAGTCGGTGTTTGAATATGAACTCATACTATGGATCATTTTTGCAGATATTAATGTGTTTCAGCTGGCAATAATAATTTCAGCCCTAACTGATGAAGCACGGAGCTTTTCATTTGAAAAAAAAAAAAAAACATTTCGGAGGATGTATCTCTTGGTGGCAGAACAGGTGTGACATTATTTCAGAGGGTAAAATGACTGGCCTGCATCTAGCTAACAAAACGGCGAATGAGGAAAACTAGAATGACGAGGAATCATTTTCGCACACGAATCGGCACCATAAAGTCCTGACCAGAACCGCATTGGGTTCCTGGGATTTGCTGCAGAAGACTGCAGAGCGGTTCGATTACCTTGCTGTCAAGACAAGACCTTGAGCCAAAAATGAACGCCAATGTTCTGCAATTGCATATGGTTGTCAAAGTCATGACAAATTTCTACTTTAACCAGAGTTACTAGGGTTCCAAAGAAACATTTGAGTTTGTGACTTTTTTTTGGCCAGGCAGTGCATGTGGATTCCCAAAGGAAACCAGGGTACCAAGCAGAAAACATAGCAAAGGATTTATTTCAATTATGCTATTTTTCTGCAGTGAGTTGACAATTCTATCCGCTGCACCATTGTGCTGCTTCTGTGAACTTTTTTGCATTGTTATTTGCATTATTATTAAATATTTTTCCCCTTCTTTTCCGCCTCAATCACATGTTGTAATTCCAAAGTTTGGACGAATTTGAAAAATAGAACAAAACTATGTACACTGTGGTTCGGGGAGTTAAATACAAGTCTTGTATACAAGAGAAGGAGAGTCTATCACCCTGGTCCTCAAATCACACCAGGACTGCTGGTTTTCCACCCTCTCTTTACCTGGGAGTCAGGTGTTAACACAGTCTGGCCAATCAGAGGCAATAACTGTTCATTTCCTTGTCTGGGATAACAGAAAACCTGGGCTGGATTTGGATTTGAGGATCCTTGCTCTCGCACGAATGCATAACGTTACCTGGGCCTCAGCGGATGTGATGTTGAGAAGTTTGAAGTACTTCTTCGCCTTGGATTTTTTGTTGAGTTCCTCCACTGCTTTTCTGGCCGCCCCCTGGACCTCTGCTCCTTGAATATCCACGGGAAACGGACCCCCAAGAGGCTGCACATGCTCTGTGTAATGTTTCATACACAAGCACGTTTTCAGTAAATGGTTTTAAGATTATCATGAGATTGATTATGCTGAAACGGAAAACAAAACAAGACATTGAGACAACTATAGCAATTGGGCGCAGTCTGATATTCCCATGTGAGTGTTGTTCTAGGATCTATAAAATAATGCTTGTCCAGGAGTAACATTAAAGTCCACCACTGAATAGCAGCTCTGATATGCTGCACTTATGAGTGCCAAATGTTCTGGTTGTCAAAATTTAGCAAGCTAATAGAAGCAAGTTTTTCATGCATATGAACAGAGACTTACAGAAAAGCACATTATCAACAAAATCCTAAATATCTTTTACTTTGTGAAAATTTCACAGCACATTATTGCTCACTTTTGGGGATTTTGTTGGCTCAAACTGCTACGGAAAGATCCTTGCCAGCCACACATGACTGTAAAACACCGTGGTTTTATTACATAATCATATCAGAGCCGCAATTCATTGGTGGACCATAATGTTACTGCTGGACGAATATTATACAGTTTATCACAGTCCCACACTTACACGGCAATATCAGATTGTGCAGCAGTTTGCTCAAGTTACATCAGTTTTAATATAAATACGTTTGCATAAATTATGACGCCTGAAAAAGGATATAATTTTGAAACAGATTCATAACATTAGAATAAGTCCGCGCAAAATGACGTAATTTCACACTTGAAGAACAAAAGTCATTGGGTGCAACTGATGGAATGAAAAGAATTTATTTTTCAGCTCGATACAGCCGATCTATTGTCTCAAACCCAGTCACTTGATGTGCATCGAAAGTTCTGCAGTTTGTACTTGGCTGCTCTCCCAAATGAAAATTGCTGAACTTTCTTCCATGATGTAAGCACATGTGCAACCCTATTTCAGGGGTGGCCTTACCCACTGACAAAAATAACAAATGAGTGTCATAGTTTCACTGTTGTCTAACAAGTATATTTTTCTGATACAAAATGTAAACCTTCTGTCACTTTAGGCCTGAACTTTCGTGTTCTACATGTACTGTATTTTTTCGCAGATACGTTTTGTTGGCAGTGAAATACCACCACAGAAACTTCTCATTAGTCATTCACCACATACTCGCCATGAGAGCTGCTCATTAGATATTTTGTTTTGCTCTCGAGTTTTGTTTTAATGGATTGGCTGAAGAGGCTTCAATTCAAGATTGGTGTTTTGTCCTCAAGAGTGCATTTTGGAAGAGTTTTTGTTGCAGACAAAAGCAGGTTTTGTAGCATCGGTCATTAATGAGAGATAAAGCTCAGCTTACTTGTTGTGATCACCTCCTCCTCCACCGGCTGGTCCCCATTTGAAGAACAAAGCAGGGTAACTAGCGTAAGCACTGCCAAAGCGTGAAGGCCCATGGTCCCAGCGCACTGTTGTTGGTGAAGTGAATGAGACCGAATGGAGAGGGCTTATATTTAAGCGGAGGAATGTTTGGTCGACCCGTGAGGTCCACTCCCTTCCCGGAAGTGTGGATAGTGTGTGCTGCTAGCTGCGCTAAACTGTCAGCACAAAAAAAGGGAGTGTCTTTGTGGGCTCTGCATGAGCCAGACTCAGCCCTCCGTGAGTCACCTAACAGTCACTCCCAATGCTTTTCACAGATGCTGCTGGAACCACGTCAGCCACTTCGAGCCTGAATCCATCAGCAAGTTGTATACAGGGAGAGAGATTTTCCTCTATTCTATTCAATTGTCTATAGAGTGAGTCAAAGCCTTTGTTGAACCCTCTAGATGATCATAATGGATCAAAAACATTTGGGGGGGAAGTCACTGAATAATTGAATGAAGAGAGAGAACCCGAATGATGCAGGAACTGCTGGCTTTCCTTCCTGTGAGTGATGGTCAGGTGTGAAAACAGTCTGGCCAATTCGAGGCATTAATTGTTCAGTTAATAAGTAAAGTACATGGAAGGAGGGAAAACTAGTGCTGGGTTTTACTAGTGCAGGTCCAGATCTTTTTGTCGCTGTTCTTGTTCTCAAGTTTGTATCTCTCCTCACCGAACCATATTCTGAAAATCTGGTTACACACAAGCATTGAAAAATGTGCTATTTCTCAAACACTTACCAGTTTTTCTCTCTTCATGTTCCATTGCTATTGGTTAAAGTATGACCTAATGTCTGGTGTCTGTCCCATAGTTTTTCCCTCTTTGCTCAAACCGCCAATCCCCATCCATTTAGTACAGGCAGGCGGCAGATACAAAGTGGGATTTTTTATTTTTTTGCTTTTTGGGGTCAGTTATGGTCTGTCTAACCTGAACAGTATTTTCAAAACAATTTTTTTTTCCTCAGATCAACACTGCAGTAGTAAGCTGATTTTTCTAAAATCTTTCTTAAAATGCAATTTAATCATATTTGTGTTTTCTTTTTTCAAAATAGATGTCTTCATTGTTGACATTATTTGATCTAATTGATAATGGACTTCTCCATGTAGTAACCTATTGGGGCAATCTGCCTTTGCACTGTCGTGCCACATAGTTACATGCCAGCAGTTACGGTGTTATACGATTGTACAATCGTGACTCATCTCACAGCAAGAAAGGTCCCTGGTTCGAACACTGACCTGGACATCATGTGAGGAGTTTTCTTGGTTTCTCGGTACACTGAAAAAAGAGAAGCAGTTCCACACAACTGTGACTTATTAAGTATGTTATTAAATTCTGACATTTTTTTGGGCTGGTTTAATTACTTTGTAATAAAATTAGTTTGAAGTTACTTAACTCAGTTGTGTGGAACTGTATCACCTTATTTCTGTGCATTCGTGCGGGTTCCCTCCGGATACTCCAGATTCTCCCACAGTCCAAAGATCCAAGTGAGACAGTTGATGGGTCCCGTCACTAGATATACCTCCAAATAAGTACGCGCCCTGGCTACCTTGCCAACGAGCCTGGCTCTTTGGTGATGTGGTCAGCGCGTGTGACTCTTACCCGGGAGTCTGGGGTTCAATTCCCTGCCTGGGCCTCCCTCGGCCTGCCACACGAGGCTAATTACTCCCACTGATGAGGTCATGTGATTGGATCATGTTTATTAGTAAGTTAGTTTGTTTGTTGGTTGGTTAGATAGTTTGATTATGCAAAAACTGATGGACTAATTCGCATTAGAATTTTACCAGAGGAGAACCTTGGCCTGACTTAGAGGTGATAAGATTTTCAAGTGGATCAAGGTTTTCTTTGAAGGATTTTTCACCGTTGCTAAATTTTTGATATTTTATGTCTCATCTTCATTAATACATAACTATTAATGAGAAAAGTTGGGGGGCATCTTTTTTCGTGCCAAGAACGTATCACAAACTGGTCTAAATCCAGATATACTGAGTACAAATGAAAACGCACCACTTGAAAAAAGTCAATATTTAAGTTCAAATGAACTTCAATATAATTTTTATACAACAACAACACTACAGTGACGTCACCCGACATGCCAGGTGCAAGAAATGCGAGAATTTCAAGTTAACTGTAATGCTAGGCAATTTTTTGCAAAAACGCAACATCTTGCACGCACACTTCGGGAAAAATGAATTTCACTCTGAATTTGTGCACACATTACCTTTAAAAGCATGTGAATCCGAATAAAATTTCTCTTCCTCACTGACACTTGTGAAACTTCGACACTATGACTTACAGCCCCTGAACGGGAACGTGCCATAGGCATGCTTCAAATTGGCGCCAGCACCAGGGAAATTGCCAGACGACTACACTGCGCACACACAACGATCGCAAGACTCCATCAAAGGTTTCCGCAAACGGGGAGCACTCGGGACCGTCCTAGACCGGGTCAACAACGTGTGACAACGGCACGTCAGGACTGTCAGATCGTACGGGATCATATCCGAGACCGAACACTACCAGCGACAAGAACGGCTGCTCAAGTCCAAGGACGACTTGGATTCATTCACCCCAACACCGTACGGAACCGTCTGTGAGCTGCAGGCCTGCGTGCACGACGTCCTTATTTCGGCCCCATATTGACAGATCGTCACCGAAACCAGCGTCTACAGTGGGCAAGCAGGCACTAGAATTGGCGACTATGACAATGGCACAGTGTCATCTTTTCTGACGAGTCAAGATTTCACTTAAGGAACGCAGATGGCCGTATGCGTGTTTGGCGGAAACGTGGTGAAAGTTATAACGCCGATTGTGTCATTCAAACGGACCGTTGGGGTGGTGGCAGCCTTATGGTGTGGGGTGGAATAAGCTGCCGTCACAGAACCCCTCTCCATATCTGCAGAGGAAGGGTGAACGGCGTCTACTACCGGGACCAGGTGCTGCAGAACCATGTTGTGCCGTTCTTCAACCAACACCACGATGTCCACACGTTTCAGCAGGACAACGCTAGGGCACCCACTGCAAGGGTGTCCATGCAGTACCTTGCACAGCAGAACATCCCCGTGCTTCAATTTTTTGCAAAAACGCAACATCTTGCACGCACACTTCGGGAAAAATGAATTTCACTCAGAATTTGTGCACACATTACCTTTAAAAGCATGTGAATCCGAATAAAATTTCACTTCTTCACTGACACTTGTGAAACGTCGACACTATGCCGCGACTTACAGCCCCTGAACGGGACCCTTTGCTCTGATTACTGCTTTGGACTCTCTTGGCTTCTCTTGATGAGCTTTAAGAGGTCTTCACCTGAAATAGTTTTCACTTCACAGGTGTGCCTTGTCAGGGTTAATTCAAGGAATTTCTTGCCTTATCAATGGGGTTGGGACCATCAGTTGTGTTGTGCAGAAGTCAGGTTGATACACAGCCGACAGCCCTATTGGACAACTATTAGATACATCCATAATTCCACATGTGTGCATTCATAGTTTTGATGCCTTCAGTGAGAATCAGTGGGATTTTTGAGAATTACAGTATAATAAGTACTACAGTATAATAAAAAGACATATAGAGTAGAATTTAAAATATGGCGGAGATCTGGTTGAATCTGAGTGTGTGAAGGGCTAGGCTGAAAATCACTTCTGAATGCACATGGTGTTCAATCCCTCCGACATCACTGTCTTAAGATCAGTCGTGCGGCAGTAATACTTCATAATACTCAGTCATACTTTGGTATGCCGCTGACTTCTCTGGACTCAGTGCCCTCTGAAATGGAGAGTAACATGGTGGAAGCAAGTTTTATGGTGCAACAAGTCAACTTTTAAAGCATTTTTTTGGGGGGGGAGGGGAGCCAACTGCCACCATGTTCTTCAGACCAGAGTAAGGACTCCCAAAGTTATCAGTGTCGGGTCCAAACGCCAGCTTCTTTAATGGTATGGGACTCAGATTGAGAAAGTATGGTACAGTATGAAGCAAAATACAGCATATGGCAATGAAGGCCCTGCACAATTGCGCAGCTTAGGACCTGCGTAATAAAGGAATTGGAGAAAATTCTGCTCGTGAGACTTGACGATCTGGTGTCTTCAGTGCCCGAACGCTTGAGTGTGATTATCAGACTTGGTGATGTTACAGAGGCGAACGGTAGACTGAAATCTGTTGCAGTCATCACATTGTAAATTTTCAATTGATTGCACCTGTTAGAACATCACTACAGTACATTCACAAAAACAGAGGGTAAATTAAGTTTTCAAATCAGTAATTTTATTTTTTATTTTCATTTTCCAGGACAGTGTAGCCTGCATCAGCCACATATTTTATCAATCAAACAGAGAAATTATGATAGGACTAATTACTGAAGTTATGATGATTTGAAATGTCGGCCTACTGAATCATTGTACGCAGTATTTATAATGTTTGATAGGAAGCCTGGCCAGGGACTGCTGAAACTTCTCTTTGGGGTTACTTGAAATACATGGGCGTATATCACTGATTTCACAGCCATCCTCAGCCAAACAGAAGATAGAGTAACGCACTCACTCTCTCACGCACACACCTTCCGTCTGTCCGATGGCTGCGGTGCGTGTGGCATCATGTTTTATCTTTAAACAGACACGCGGAAACTGAATGGGGCGCTGATGAAAATGGAGGAAGAAATTGCCGACTGCGGAAACATTTCTGGAATCTTCTTGATCACCCAAATGAAATTATGGAATTACTCCGCTGCGGTTTCTGAACCTTTTGTGGATTAAACTTTGTTCATCACGCCCGCTGGTGAATATCTGCAGACTTCGAATGAACATTTCAAAGTGAGATCGGCCCTGTTTTCCTCTTGCGCTTGCCGTGGGGTTTATTAAGGAAAGACTGTCTTGCTGCTTGATTTGAATTACCGTCGTTGTGCTTTTTTTTTTTTTCTTGCTACTTCGCCATGTCGGAGTTTGTTGGGAGATTTTTTTTCCCTTGATGAACAGGAGTGCAAAGCTGGGTGTCTTGTTTATTGCTGCTGCGCTGTTGGACTGAAGTACAGACTGTAGCCTGTGGGCTCTTTATTTTACTCTCTCCACTCCATCTTCCTCTCACCTCACCTCAGCACTTGGGAAAAAATAAATCTGCTCTTGCGTTGCGCGGTTTTAGTGAACATCGACATTTTCTTTGTTAATAGCAGAGTCGTTACAACGTGCCAACAGCCTCAGAATTGATGTTTTATATTGCACTGTTATTGTGGGCTATTTTGTGTCGAGTAACAGCAAAATAACTATAAAACAATTTTAGGTTAAATTTAAAACACAAATACGTGTACCAAAAGTGAGTGGGGTTGAGAACTTTCCAAAGTCACTGTAGAACCAAGAGATTTATGTGAAGACAAATGTCTTCCGAGTTGCCATTGGATAATACTTCATATTCCTACGGACAATTTCAAGATGGTAACCATTCTAATACTGGAGGGTCCAGAACAAACGTCATGTTAGAACGAGAACGGCCACGTTTGCAGGTACTGTCAGCTTAAATAAGCACTGCCATGACTGAGCATGCATTGTAAACTTGACAAAACTGGCCAAAATTTTCAAGTTTGTCACAGGTGAAAATGACTTGTTTGATGTTATACGGTATATTGCAGTTGACCATACCTTTTAATCATAACTGTTGTTAACAAAATGAATTTATTTACTTTAAATTTGGAAACCTAATATATCATAATTCTGTTTTTTTTTTTTTTACATCCATTTCGATTGCACTAAATTTTAGATGTTTGCTTGTGTTTGTTTGTGAGCTGCTATATCCACATGGATCCTGGAAAGAAAACATACCCTTGTGGAATCTCTGCAGACTTCACTGTCCATAATAGTGGGTTACATGAAAGGGAAGTTAAAATGTTCAAAAATCATAGGTTCTCCGAGAGTGTATATACTCAGTATACTCAGATACATTGCAAGAGATGGAAGTTGCGTGCTAAACCAAAACAAAGATGGCGGACAGCTGAATAATTTCTCTGATGACGGAATACATATCCTCTACAATCCCATTGTATATTAATACTGCCCCCCCCCCTCAAAAAAAAAAAAAAAAAAAACAAGCTGCTGACATTGTCAAGCAATATCCCCCGCAACTGGCATTGCATTTTTGAATAGAGAATGTTTATATGCATATAGATTTCTAAAGAACTGCACTAATCACAAAACTGTTAATTTCCTTGCAAAACAAATAGGCCGGAGAGTATGCATCAGAAAACTCGGAAAATTATACCAAATTTTCGTGACGTACCTTTATGTCACCTCGATGCGAAATATGATCACAATCGGATGATTAGTTTCAAATTTATAGCCTGGACACGACACACTACATATTTCCCACAAATTTGTCGCTTTTTGCCCCAAAACGTGAAAAATTACAAAATTATTTTCAAAATTGTTTTTCATGACACACCTTAATGTGGTTTTACACCTCGATGCGAAATATGATCACGATCGGATGATTAGTTTCAAATTTATAGCCAAGACGGGACACATTACAGATTTCCCACAAATCTGACAGTTTTTGACCCAAAACGCAAATAATTACAAAATTATTTTTCATGACACACCTTAATGTGGTTTTACACCTTGATGCCAAATATGATCACGATCGGATTAGTTTCAAATTTATAGCCAAGACGGGACACATAACAGATTTCCCACAAATCTGACGGTTTTTGACCCAAAACGCAAATAATTACAAAATTATTTCCAAAATTGTTTTTCATGACACACCTTAATGTGGTTTTACACCTCGATGCGAAATATGATCACGATCGGATGATTAGTTTCAAATTTATAGCCAAGACGGGACACATTACAGATTTCCCACAAATCTGACGGTTTTTGACCCAAAACGCAAATAATTACAAAATTATTTTCAAAATTGTTTTTCATGACACACCTTTATGTGATTTTACACCTTGATGCCAAATATGATCTCAATCGGATGATTATTTTCAAAGTTATAGCCCGGACACAACACATTACAGATTTCCCACAAATTTGTCGCTTTTTGCCCCAAAACGTGACAAATTACAAAATTATTTTCAAAATAGTTTTTCATGACACACCTTTATGTGGTTTTTCACCTTGATACCAAATATGATCAGAATCGGATGATTAGTTTCAAAGTTATAGCCCGGACAACAAATGTGCCGGACGGACTGACGGACGGATGGACCCTATTTTTATCCCCCGCAACAACGTCTTGGCTTACTCCCCTGTATTTTCATTCATAAATTTAGCGGAGGTCTACTGGCCGAACCCATGAATACACACACGTCATAAGACATATTCAGGGGCATAAAACCGAATGCTCTTCACAAAGCTCATGAAATAACAACGATCTGCTTATACAAATAAAATGTTATAAAATGATATTATTTCGTTCAATAATTCTACATGACGTAACGAGTTGCTTGGAAAGCGATTTTTGGACGCAAAAATGCATCTACAACAGTTTGATATCATACGTAAGCACGGGGACACCAAAGCTTACGTTGGGAGGCTCAAATTCCAAAGCCCTGTAAAACAAAAATGAAGCAGATTTCCGGGAAATATGGCATATATTTGTCAAAACTGCGTCCAAGTCATTACTTCTGATAAATCATTAATTTAATTGCATGGCTTGCAATACCAAAAACAGTGAGCCAACGTTTCACTTGAAAAATGTCACGCTGAAATTAAGGAGAAATGGTACGACCACAATACTTTTTCTTGTTTGTCAAGTCATATTTGCCATCAAAATGGCATGGGGATATTACATGAAACATAGGCCTACTGAAGAGATACTGCTTTCAAAAAAACGTAAATTATGAACATATCAGTCGAGAAAACTTTGCGATCTATGTGAGGACACAATGCACAGCTGACTGGGTGCCTATTTAATGGAAATAGCCACGTACATTAGAGATAATGAAGCTTCAATCTAGACATGAGCAGGCACTGATCATATATGATTACTTAAATATCACTAACTTGAAACTTGGACTTGAATTTGAAACTTGAGATTTCTCACACAGATCTGCTTTCAGACAGATTTGCGCAGCCACACCCCATGTTTTCTCGGTGATTAAGCACTAAATAGTAGGCTATAGAGGAGTATGTTTAGGTGAAGTGAATGGGGCAAAGCTTTAAAAATGTTTTTTACCCAAGTGATTGCAGGCCAGGGCAAGTATTTTGCAGTTGTAAACACAAGCTCAAGCAATATTATTGCATGAATGATGACAGGTGAAATTCCTCGTTGCCTTGTAGCACACACGTCAGAAACAGAGGGGCTTTGTTAGGAGGGACTTACTGGGTGGTGTAGCCCACTAATACAACAATACCTGCAGATTTAGATACCTGCTGATTTAGAGGCACAGTTCGATGGCGAATCCTTTATGGGCTACTAATTTTTCAAATTGGAGTTAAAAACACAGAAGAGTGGGAGGTAATGCACTCTGGTAAATGTACTGGTCTGCTCGATGTGGCCAAGGATTTGACCCAGTGCTGCTTTATCCTCTGTGCCCCAACTCCATTACTGCTGACCTCCCTGCTTTTTCATTTTTTGCCTTTTCTCTTTTTTTTTTTACAACGCTTCAGGTGCACTTTTCTGTCAGGTGCATGAATTATCCACTAGAGGGCAGTGTGTCTACAATAACACAACGACTGAACAGAAAGCCCTTGCAAAAGCTGTCCGTCGGAGTTCTCACTGGAAAGAGGCTGATGAGAAGTTGTAAACTTTGATCTTGAAGTTCTCATAACTGCTCTCGACAACTCAGAACTTCTTGCGTCAACCCGGCATCTGCAATTAAACTCATTTCAATGAAGAGTCAGTTCTGCAGATTTTCTTTTATGCAAAAGAGATTAGAGGTTTTCCGTTCATGTTCTCAAAGCTGGCAATATTCGCCACCTTGAACTTTCCCCTAGTTTCCTTTCTGAACAGTTTCAAGAACATTGTGCAAGACTTTCACATCAATTTAAAATGCATTTGAGTTAAAAAAAAAAAAAAAAAACCTCTCTCTGCTATAAACTCACAGCCTCTTAGAATTGTCTTTCAGTCCTTGTTTGTTTCACTGGCTGCTTACAACAATGCTGAAGTTGACGCTGATGCATTAAATATGCACAAGAATTTGAAAATGCCCACCTCTTGAAAACAAAATCTCCAACAAATGTGTTTCCAATTCACTGTCCCAGCTTTTTGCCCGTCGCAAATTATGTAGCATGATGCAATATGAAGAAAATGCTTATTTCAATTAGTCTTGTTGTTTAACATAATTAAGCCAAACTTCAAGTTGGGCCAACTCAATTAAATTAAAATGTCTTCAACCTTTCTACATAAGTTTTGTGTAAACCTGTGCCTTTAAGTGAAGACACCGAAAAGTTTTGTGAGCTCTTACAATTGTGGACCGTAGATGTAGGTATTGTTGTTTGTACATTCTTGTCAATAAATATTTGGAAACCGATTAAGCCGTTAATACATTACCTTTGTCGCAGCACATTGCAGTTGAAATGAAATAATGAATATTAGCTGAGAGAGCAGACTTTCAGCCTTAATTTGAAGTTCAGCAACATAGGAATTATATACATCCATCCATTTTCCGCTGCTTATCCGGAGCCGGGTCGCGGGGATAACAGACTTAGTAGTGCCAGGCGCCCCCCTCCCCAGCCACTTCCTCCAACTCTACCTGGGGGACCCAAAGACATTCCCTGGCCAGCCGAGAGATATAATCCCTCCAGCGTGTCCTGGGTCTGCCTCCGGGCTCCTCCCAGTTGGACAAGCCTGGAAAACCTCTAAAGGGAGGCGTCCAGGAGGCATCTGTACTGAATGCCCGAAAACACCTCCACTGATTCCTGTCGATGCGGAGGTGCATCAGATCTGCTCTGAGCCTCTTCTGAATGACCGAGCTCCTCACCCCATCTCTAAGGGTCAGCGCAGCCACACTGCGGAGAAAGCTCATTTCTGCCGCTTGTATTCGCAATCTTATTCTCTCGGTCACTACCCAATGCTCGTGACCATAGGTGAGGGCTGGAACGTAGATCAACCAGTAAATCGAGAGCCTTGCTTTTACGCTCGGCTCCTTCACAACGGACTGGTACGACGTCCGCTTCACAGTTGCCGCTGCAGCGATCCGTTTGTCAATCTCATGCTCCTCCCTACCCTCACTCGTGAACAAGACCCTGAGATACTGAGAACTCCCACCTGAAGGGGACAATCCACCTTTTTCTGAGAGAGAACCATGACCTCCGATTCGGAGGCGCTGATCATCATTCCGACCGCTTCACACTCAGCTGCGAACCGCTCCAGCGTGCGCTGGAGGACACTGCGTGATGCAGCCAACAGGACCACATCATCTGCAAACAGCAGAGATGGAATCCTGAGGCCACCAAATTGGACTCCCTCCAAACCGCGGCTGCGCCTGGACATCCTGCCCGTGAAAACCATGAACAGAATGGGAGACGAGGCTGGAGTCCAACACCAACTGGAAACGAGTCCGAATTAATGCCGAGAATGCGGACCCAACTCCGGCTTTGGTTGCACAGGGATCGAATGGCTTGAATTAACGGCCCTGCACCCCCATACTCCCGCAGCGCCCCCCACAGGATACCTCGTGGGACACGGTCATAAGTTTTCTCCAAATCCACAAAATGCTTGTAGAATAGATGGGCGAACTCCCATGACCCCTCCAGTATCCGTGCGAGGGCAAAAAGTTGGTCCACTGTTCTATGGCCAACACTTCATTCACATTTTTTAAACGCACTGCTATATTTTGAACACAAGAATAGCTGTATTCTATCAGGTAAAATAGAAATTTCTAATGTTATTACCCTCTGGTTTCCGAGCAGCCATATACAGTTCCTATCACAGGTAAATATCCCTCTTGCCATAATGTTAAAGGAATACAGATGGCTCACTTATAATTTAATTGCCAGACCTCAAGTTTGGTTTCAGTTTTTATATTACGTTTCATCATTTCACCCTCTATATTAAGGAGATGTCCACAGTACTGACTCCAGTTTCAATTCACCTAGAAGTGCATCTGGCCGATAGGAACTGTATGTACACTGACCATTCTGCCACGCACATGCAGCACAATCAGTTTATAGCCAAACAGGAGCTGTATCCTGAACAGAGGATTGAGTATTTGTCTTGTTTGTTTGCACTGCTGGCTAATGAATTAATTAACTAATGCAATATTGAGAGCACATTTCCTTTGCTTCATTTACTTTAATTAGGTTCATGCTCACCATTTCCGGTCATCATCTTGTCCCTGTGTCATTCTTAGACCGCAGGATGAATAACTCTTCTGCCAGCACCAATTATTGAACATTTCTTACAAGAATCAGTTTGAAAACAGCCCTTCGTGGGGATTCAAGCCTGCCCATAAATATAAATACACAACTTGCTGTATGTCTTTCTATGCCAGCACACTACATTTGAATACATTGAATATGAGAATAATGTGGCGAAAATGGGCTTAAATATTTGTGTAAATATTACAGCCATATCATTTGAACCATTTAGGCATCACAGACAGGCTATATGACACTGCCTAATATTTTTACAACACAATATACTTTTATAATTTTGGATACTTTTGTCCTTCTTTCAACAGAACTTACTAAAGAGCACAAGTAACCAACTACAGTTAGGGTACTACCTTAATTAGCTGGCCTGAAACAATTTCATCGCAATTCCAGACCACTGGAGACTCCTGAATATCCAACCATGTGACAGGTGTATTTCAATGCCCTGAATCTCTGGTATTTTTTTCCATGCTGGTAAGGACAGTCAAACAAAATTCATACAGTGACATCTATTGCAGTTCTTAGCCTATCGCTAATACCACTATCATCATCCGAAAACTTGCAGACTGCATCAGAATTGCGTGCGGGATACCACTCGATAATGTAGATAATTAAACTCTTCCCAAGAATTCATTTTTGAAAGCAATGTAGGCCAGACTAGAATTAGAACATTTTTTTAAAAATAGTGGCATCTTTGATTGCCATTGTTGAGATATATTCAGGAATGTTTCCCCATAAAATCTGGAACCCACACTGACAAATCTCCAGTGAGCACCATAATTTATTGGACAGCGACACGTTTTTTTGTTATTTTGGTTGTTTGCTGACTTAATCACCTGGTCTGAATCCAATTGGTTGTGCATTTTACGTGTTGAGGAAGAGTCTGAAGGCGAAAAGTCTCTGAAAAACAAGCTGGAACTAAAGAGGACTGCAGCACAGGCTTGGCACAACAACTCCAGGGACAATGTGTCTCGTGGCCTGAGTGTCTCAAACTACAAGCACTCATTGCATGCAAAGGATGTGTGGCTGAACACAAACTCAATCCAAAAAAAGGTGCCACGTGCGAACGGAAAATGCAAATAAAATCTAGACATTTGCATGCGGAGTGACTTGAAAAGCCTTTTACCCCTTGCTACAGTACATTGAAAAGTTTACAACAAATAAATATTGAAAGCTCGTCATGCGAATTGAACTGTGTATTCGAAACATACGCCAATTCCAAACCTGATGACTGCAACAAAAGCCAAAAAAGTTGGCGCAGGATTTAGGACTAATTTAGGAATAATAATGATGTAATAAGCTGCAACAATAAGGTGAAGTGAAACAGGTGGTGATTAAAAGGTGAGCTAATCATGTTATAGTGTAAAGGAAGCCTCCAAAAAAGGCCTAGTGCCTCTAGACAGATTGGTCAAGGGTGACAGATGTCAACAGATGTGGAAGCTTATGATCTACTACTTGAAGAACAACGGATCACCCTCTGCAATGTGGAATGTAATCTCCAATCCCTCAAACCTCACTGGTTAAGAGTGGTCATGTGACTCTGATGGATGTCACAAAATGGGCTCAAACATACTTTTAGTCCAAAACGAGGTTAAAGCTTTACTATGCTAAGCTGAACGTCAAACATCAACACTGTGCCAAAGCGCTACAGACTTCTGTGGGCTCTGCATCATCAAAGATGGACATCAGCACAATGGAAGCAAGTTATGTCCTCCACGCAGTCAACATTTCAAGTGGTTTTTGGAAAAAAAAAAAACAAAAAAAAACATCACAGCTGCTGTGTTCTACAAATTTACAACACGGACAACTGAAGTTGCCGTCAGCGTCCGGTGAAAAAACGAGCATCTGTCATGATGTGGGGGTGTGTCTGTGCACCAGGCATAGGTGCACGGCACATTTGCAAGGTCACCGTTAATGCCGGGAGATGAGCGAAAAAAAAAAATTCTGGCGCAAAATTTGCTGCCAACTAGATATTGCCCTTTTAAGGCGCGCCCCTGCATTTCAAAGAAGATGATGATAAACCATTCACTGCCCGGATTACGAGCGCTTGGCTGCGTAAGCAGGGCATGCCAGTGTAAGACAGGCTTGCCTCTCAACTGAAAATGTACATCCCGTTTTAAGGGGCTTGCTCTATTGTTTACCTTTAAAATAAAATTAAATGGAGCTGTCAGATAGCTCACTCTGTAAAGCATCGCGTTGCGAAGCAGGAGTGACTATCACGGCGTGGGTTCGATCCCTGCCTTGTACCAGCCAGCAGTGGTCGGCAGCCCTTTTCAGAGTAGTGCGCAATTAGCCAATGCGCTACAGGGATGCAAATTGGGAAGGGTCTGCCGGGATCGGGTTTAATAAATAACAAGTTCTCAGGCGCCTCCTGTTGCCCAGACGAGCGCTCGTTAGGAATATTCTAAGCTCGTTCAAGTCCGGGTAACCTCCGTCCTCGTTCTGAGCTTGCGAGGTTTCAACCAATGAGTGTATAAGAAGCAGTGGTGACGGGCGCGTGCTTCGCAGGCAAAGCACAAACTGTCTCACTCTCCTGAGTTGGCACTAGGGGGCGGCATATGCGAAAGCCTTGTACATAGTTCCCCTATTGGACATTCCAGATTCGGGTGGGAGAGGAAGTGCCAAAATAAAATAAATAAATAAAATGAAATGAATGAAAGCACAACTTGCCAGTCAATGATAAAATAGCATTTATTTCACAGAAGTACAAACACAAATAATTATAAAACAGCTTATTCCTTACATAGTCGTACACATACAGTAAGTATACTTATTGTCATTTGATGTGGGCTTACTTTCAACCCCATTTATGAAAATAATAATGTTGTCCCAGAGGTACACGCCCAAGGACTGCTCACCACACACAGCGGATGAGCTGCCAGCATGCAGCCAGCCAAAGCAAAATGTTCTCACAACAGTAATAGAATGTTCTGCCAACCTTGCAACATTGTCACAACAACATGGAGGCAACTGCGAGAGAACGTTCTGCGTTCACTGGGTAGCTACTCTGCGACCACAAACATTTTACACAACTTGTAAAACAGCATAAGGCAACTGGGAGATTTTCCTTACAGATGCTAATGGATGGAAAAATTTTTTACAAAAGGTCTAAAACAATTCAAATGAATTGTATTAAATGTATAACCGTAAAAATAATAGTTTGTATGTACACATTGCTAACAGAAATTTCTCACAAAATTCTCTAAAATTAAAAATCTGAAGAGCCTAATGCTAAAATTACTTAAGTCACGTTTTTACGCGCCGTCAGGAAAGGACGGGAAAGTGTCTTTTATAGATACCAAAGCCCACTGCCGTGATTTTCTCTCAATGGACATGCAGTGACTGCAGTACTTTTCTGCACAGGGGTCTTCATTTATAGCTTTGGCCAGACAAACACAACATGTTTTCATGCTATACTTGACTTGTCCAAAATGTGACTTCAGTGCTTTTAGCACTAGGCTCTTCAGTTACTCTATCAAACAAATTTCACTGATATTAGAGCGTCGATGTGTAGCGTCGCTGCAGTAAAAACCTGAATGTGTTTTGTCTTCTTTGAGCCTTTGGCTTTGAAATCGGTCACACAGAAATGAAATGGCCACCCAAAATAACCACAGTGACCGAGCCTCGCAGAGACCGGTCCAGTACAAACAACAGAACGTACACAATCCAACCATTGTGGTTCAGTTGAGTCACCTGCTACAGCGCTCCGAGCACATCGCAGAAAACAAGCGGCAGAAACGGGGAAAAAGATCTTGTTTGTTTTGGAATTTCTCACTCCAGCTAGAAGGACCTACAAGGCGGGCACTCTTTCACCCAAGTGCTGATGTTATCAGCTGTCCTCCGTATTAAATGGGGCAGCGCCGGACGCTCTCGAAATTCTGACGGAACCATAAACCTTCTCTCCACTAAGCCGGCACACTGGACCACGTTCGCACAACTTCAACAAGGGGGGCCAATAAAACCACACGCGCTATTTATGGAAATTTATGAATAATAAGCAAGTCGTGTCTCAGCGAGCTGTGGTGTAAATCATGCACACTCTGTAGGAGCCCAGCCGTACTTCAGTAGAGAAGAGCCTGTTTTAAAGTAGAGCACAAACTCATTCACCACCGCAAAATTAAACCTTAAAGTAATGAGCATCCACATTAATGGCAGGTGGTCTAACCACAGATTAAGCACAATTCCCCCAAAATCCATTTCTACCAAATCAGACAGTCGTCTACTCATTGAAATGTGTCACACAGCAACGGTAGCAGCCCCGACAAAACAGACTTTCAATCTGCTAAAACTTAAACAAGTTCAATTCTTCACTCATTAACCACCAACCCTTTCAAACAACAGGAAACTTTGTGTTCAACTTTTCCAAAGCCTCTCAGCCGGCTCTTAATCTAACGCGCAACATGCATCTGCCTTACAACACTAATGTTCGCACATATCCAAAAAAAAAAAAAAAAAATGTTCTGACCACAAATTCTAAAAAATATAAAAGCACTATTTTATGTCACAATTTCTAACAACATTGCACAACATTTCATGCCGTTCTTCAAAAAAAATAAAATAAAATAAAGAGACAAAGAATAGCATATTCAGATCTTCCCCGCCTACATTCTCACAATACATACAAGAATGTACGCATTTTTATATAGCACTGAGAACAGTCATGACAGACAATAAACTGATTCAATGGGTTTTAAAAACTCGCAATTCTAGCATTCTATCAGTCAGTTACAGATTGCCACAAAAGAAGGCCAGGCTAAAAAAAAGATAGCGGCTGCAAAAACTTAACAAGAAACTTCAGCTGAACTTGTTTTCACTGCCGAAGTCAGAACCAGGAGCGACAGAAATGGTCTGAAAAGCACCCCGTCCACAGAAAGAAAATGAACGCTTTGCGTGTACATACCCCTGCAGCTCTACCTCATTATAAAACTACACTCAAACACATTAACAAGCAATGACATTAATATCCTCCAGTACAAACTTACAGACCCATACGATAAATGGAGTGGACTGGTCAAAATTACATTTTGGAAAAAAGCCAAATGTGTTCTGCATCGATTCCACATCCGAAAGCACACCATTCTCAGCTGAGGTACACTCTATGGCGTCGGTCCTGAACAGCTTTTCAGGGTAAATCTCCTCAAAAAACGGTTACATCATTCTCCCGCACGGGCTAACACACAAGGTCTTACGCAGTACTTTCCTAAAAATAGAAACACATCTTGATTCATTTTTAATGAACAATATACACATATGTATGGATCAAAGTTCTTTTAACCAATATATCTATTACTTTTATCCACTGCATTCCCACCCTATTGAATCAATACTGAATTACAAATGAAGGCACTTCAAACTTTCTTACATTTCAAAATCATTTTAGAACAGTAGAATCTGACCATCTGAAGGCATGAAAAAGGATACGTATTTTCCTAGGATCTTGGCTCTTTGTAATATATTCTATGACCAAACAGCTTGTCGGTAAGAAAAATACCGAAAGACAAGCAAGAAACCATATTAGTCTTCCATTTTCAAAATCTCTCATAAAAATACATTCTTTAGACTTTTTTTTAGCTGTCATGGTTTTTCTAATTTTTAGAGCAACAACAATGCTTACGCGAAATGATCGGGGCAAAAAAACTATAAGCTTAAAATCACTGCATGTGTACATGTCACAGAGGTTAAGTATGTTATCTATATATGTACAGATATATATTTATACAAAATAAAAATAACTTTTCATTTGTAGGTTAATACAATAAACAGACTAGCAAAGTGATTATCATATGTGGATGAAGATCTCAGGCAGGGGCAAATGAACATCATCATTCAGATGTAATGAAATATTTTCGTGTCGCACCCCACGGTTTAGTGGCACTTCTGTAAAAATCAAATGCATATTCCACCACAGATTGTAAATATGATCAAAACTTTTGCTTTGGTGATCGTGCTTGCTTTCAAACTTTATAAAGTTCTAAGACTCGCAGCCTCTTAATCTAAGAGACGCAGGCAGAAATGTCAACGGACAGGTCAATAGCCTGAGAGGCGAACGACTATGGACTGGCTGTTGGGTCTCAACTCCCAGCCTGCCGTTTCTCACTGAAGAAAATGCACTGAGTTTACAACTTACCACTATGACATTAGAAACTATGGCAGCAAACGGTTTCCAACAACAATTTCAAATATTGATTCATAAATCACAAACGTTAAATTTGTGCTGTATCGTCAGCCCAAACATTACAATATTCACTAGGCATTTTCTTCCACCAACTTGAATTGCATTCTCTTGTAAAATGTTAAAATTTATCCGCGCCTCCCCCCTCCATGTCATGTGATAAGCCAACCTTTTTGGAATGACCTTATGACATCATTGGACCATGTGACCCAAGTCATTAGCCATCCATCCAAGTGACAGTTTTGAATTACCACATTCCTCTAATTCCCTTTGCAGCAAGTCTGCTATAAATTTATATCAAAATTGAATTGAAATAAAAAAGGAAAAAAAAAAAAACAACAACATGAGGACCCAACGTAAGCTCTTCATGATCTGCACTGAAAGTGAACGGTGACTCACAGTAATGTTTTCACTGTCGGGGCGAAATGACAAACATTTCCGTTCGGCCCACACTGGGTGCAGCACGAGTGAGCACGGAAGGACTATGAGGAGGCGGAAAAGAAAAGAAATTCTGCCGACTCGACCCGACGCCATCATCAGTCAGTCCCACTACGGCAATAGCTATGAATTCTGGGCACCCTAAAAGAATAATCCACCCCCATTTTTTTTAAATGAAACAAGAGTGGGGCAGTGGTCCCACAGAACTGTCATTGCCTGTCAAAGCCCTAATGATGGCCCTTGGGCAGACAGCTAACAAGCCGCATCGTCATGAGGGGCTTGGGCTCTGCCGCGGTCACATCTACCGCTCGCATATATACCACGATGATGGTAACCTCTTTTACCTGCGTATATACCATGATAAGGATAACCTCATTCGCTTGAGTATAAACCTCGATATCGGTAACCTCTTTTGCTTGAGTATATACCACAATAACGGTAACCTCTTTTACTTGCGTATATACCACAATAACCTCTTTTGCTTGTGTATATACTTTGATAACTGTAACCTCTTTTGCTTGCGTATATATCACAATAACAGTAACCTCTTTAAATTGCGTATATATTGTGATAAAGTTATCCTCTTTTGCCCGTGTATATACCACGATAACGGCAACTGCATATTCCCTTCTCCCTCCAGAACAAATAGCAGCAGCCCTAAGACAAGCCTTCTTTCCGCTCTCTCTTCACGCAAATAAAAAAAGGTCATCATTAATGCCCAAAATACTGTTGTCTTGTGACAAATAGTGACAAAATGTCCTCTCTCTGCAGTCCAGCAGGAGTCACAAAGGAGAAATGTCAAGCGGACCGTTCACCATACATGCACATTCAGGAAAAAAATACAAACATTTTAGATAAAAGAAGAAGAAAATATTCTATGCTTCTGTTTTGGTTCGGGTCGGTTTTTTGAAGAATTGGAGAAAGGTATCCATGGTTTGTGCTACAGAGTGTTGCAGAAGTTCACAGTTTGTTGTAAAAAAAAAAAAAAAAAATCCGCTGGAAGGAGCGGACCCTCAAATAGCAGCCACCAGGCGCAGGAGCCATGTGGATTGTGGGTAACTTGCAGCCCCGAGCCTTGGCAGTGGTGGCACTTCCCTTTTCCGGACGCCCTCGGGACGGGGCCTACATCGGAGTGCGCCAGTCTGGGCATCTGAGAGGAGAAGAAGAAAAGAAAAGAGTCACTTAAAAAGGTATAAATCATTGCTAATTACAACCTGCACTGGGCTGGAAGATTACAGACAGAGAGATGAATTCAGAAACATGGGCTGCACAGTCTGTAGTCTGGCACAGACTACCAAAGCCGAGTTTGTTTATATCCTGGAGTTCTTCTTATTGGACAGGAATTGACAACTCCCTGGTAACTGGCAACCCCCCCCAATTCTCTCTCTCCACTTGATGAGTAACATGCGCTGAGTAAAACAACACACGACATAGCTTGATTGGCCGAAATGGGATTGGTCCAAATAAAATTCCAGCAAATCATCGACTGAGATGAGCTGCGTCCACAGAGAGAACAGGGAAAGCCGCCAAAACGGCAGAGGAAAACGGCCAAAAGCATTTGAGAATGACCACAGAGCGGGGCGCTCCATCTATAGCCGTTGCGATACTTGAAAATAAACCGCCATCAAAGAAAATTAAAAGGGAACCTTGGGAAAAAACTATGGCTGCCTTGACCACAGGCGTCCGCTGGATTAAGACAAACGGTTCCGTCTCAGCCGAAAGAACAATGCCAGAGCTACCGACGTCCCGGGTCTGGTATATGTTGCCCTGACGACATGGAAAAAAAAAAACAAAAAGTTGTAGGTGTTCCTTTGGACTCTGGGGCAGCTCCAGGAGTGGGGAGGGGAGGGGCGGGGCTGGGGGCTTATACACGGCAGCATGACTCAACGGAATGATCCAAAAGGGTCAAAGGTCGCTTTGACGGGGAACTGCCAGAAACGTGATCTATGTAAAACACAACGGGCCGATCTGAATGCCTGCTGTGAGTCAGATAAGACCTCCAGCTATAAACAAGGGACGGCAGCTGTAGCTGTCCATTGAAAAGACCGGGGGCCCGAAAAACATAAAGGTCTGTACGTCAAAGACATAAAAACCAGCCGAGAGAGAACAGATGTGCAAAGCAGAGCTTTAAGAGTCCGCATAATCGCATAAATTTTGCTCCCTTCCCTGCCTGCCGCACTGGATTCGAAAACGATGAACACAGACTCCGAGCGGAGTCATCTTTGATTAACCAGAATTTACATTCACATTCTTTTACCCACGTAAGAACAGCACCACTTTATATACAGGGTCACTGTCCAAATACCAACCAATGGACACTTGGCCTCATACCTGCAGCCATTTTCCAATTTAAACGGCAACTGTGATAGGAGAGTGCCTGATTCGCTACTGCAGTGAACAAGGTCACCTCAGTACAGACAATTTCTGCGCTACTGAAGACCATAGAAACGAAACAGACACCCTGTGGGGAGAGAAGTGCAGCTCGGTTGTTAAAGCGACCTGGCAGTGCTCAGAGAGTGAGGCGGGGTCCGGGGGGAATGGGGTCCCCCTGTGAGTGGGACAAACAGCTGCCTGGCGACCGCTTTCACCAACACGGAGAGAAACGACGCCGACCGAAGGCAAGAGAATGTGTCGAGACTGCGTTCAGCTCGCAAACGTTCATGCGCCGCCACTCGTTGAAAGTAGCCAAAACAAAATGTTCTTGGCAGTGCCTTGGCTTGTAAACACATGAAATATAATTATAATAATCATGTATAAGGATAATAATCCCGTAATCATCATCTCCCATAACCGCTTTGGCACCCCCCCCCCCATTTAAAAAACATGCCATTGTCAAGCTAATGCCTTATAATAAATTATCGCAGCTGAGCGTTTTATTTGTCAGACTTTTTTGGGTAGTTTGAGCACCACAGCAGATAGTTAATTTTTAATCGTGAAACATCACAATAAATAATTTGCAGAACTTCTTCAGGCCGATGGAACATCATGGCTGAGACTCTGTATGTTAGGCTTTTATAGGCAGGAAGCACTGAACATCGGGTCAAGTTATATTCGTTAGACCTTCTTGGGCTAATGGAACATCAGGGCTGAGTTACTTGTTAGACTTTCATAGGTTAGAAGAACATCAGAGTTGAGTTATATTGGTTCACCTTCCTGAGGATAAGGGAACACCAGGGTTGAGTTGCAATTTTTTAGGCCAGTTGGAACAACAGGGGTGAGTTATATTTGTGAGAATTTCTCGAGCTAGCGGACCATCAGAGTAAAGTTATATTTGGAGGATTTTCTTGGGCTATGACCTGTTGCTGTAAGCCCAGCAGAACAAACTGGTTCAGTTCATCAAACTTCAGTATTTCCGGAATAAGCATGCAGCAGAGGTGCAGTATGCTGCTGAATAATGAGCAGTGCTGCTCAAAACTTACATGGTACATAATCACAACGAACCCAGACGCTTGTTCACTCTCCCCTGCGTGCAACTGACGGGAGCGAATGCTGAGCAAATGAAACACACTTGAGCCCCCACACACATGCGAAGACAGACGTGCGCAGCATGACTCCACAGTGCATGCACTTCCCCGCTATTTGTGATAAAAATTACAGTGTGAGTAAAAATAAAATTTTCGTCTCTCAGTGCGAGTGACTTCTGATGCGGGGTTTAAACTCAAATTACACTGAACGTTATAAGTTGCCACGAGAATAAAGCTGCATCTCCCCCATGTATGTTAACGATATACGTGATTTGGAGCATTCATTTCGCCACATGATAGCTGGTTTCTGTTTTGGTTCTGTGTGATTTGCCTGAGCGTGCGAGAGGGTGCTGTTCCGATAACAGCAGTTGTTCTGTCGCTTGATTCCACTCCAGATGTGAAATATATATATCTATTTTTTGTTTGTAACTTCTGCTTTCAGTGAGGAATTCACTGAGAGGGTCCTTTTCAAATGACAAGAAAAAGAGATGTGAAAAGCAGCATCTCAAAAAAGCAGTTAAAAGTTCAGGACATACAAAACATTAAATAATCAAACTAATTATGAATATTGAATGCGGACAAAACTGACAACCATTCATAAGCTTTGTTTTTACTAATACCCAGCTACAAAATGCTTGCATTTCGTGCAAATACGAGTGAGTTCTCTTATTTTGTGCCCCTTAGATTCAAGGGACCATCTAAAGATTCCACTGCCTGAAATGAGCTTCTCAAAAAAAAAAAAAACTATAACACCGAACAAACGTGGTGTCCCGAAGTAAATGCCACTCAACTAGACAACAGTCCATAAGAAGTTGTTAAAATATATTTGAACAGAAGAAATTGGTTCTTAGTCAAAACTGTTGGTTGGTTTTTATTAGTGGAAAACAGTAAACGTTCATAATCTGAAGAGCTTGAAAACCAAAACCACAGATTACAATTCTACAACTCGGAAAAATAAGATTGACATGCTTGGGAATTTATACCCAGTGTACTTTCACAGAATTTTTTCATTTAACATGATGGAAGCCACCAGATTACTGAGCACACGAGCACAGTTCCAGAACCAAGTGGATCTTTCCTTTTGAATGACGCCTTACACATGCATTTTCGCCAAATGGTTTGAGTGCTCTAAGCTTTTTGACTGGGGAAAAAAAAAAAATTTAAATAAATAAATACATGCTAGGCCTAAATACAACAAAGATTCTTACTTTTCAGTGACAATATATCGCAATATTTGTTTGAAATAGTATCACTGGTGTTTCTGAGCAGTCAATAGAATACACTACAAAATACAGTCTACATGCTTACCTACCATTTAGTTGCATCCCCATTAAAAACACTGTTTTCTGTCACAGACTAAGTAGCCTTTAGTGTTTGGAGCTACAGTAAATGGAATTGGGTTTTGACACTGTCTGACCATGAGAAGCATGTAGACTCAACTATTAAATCAGCTGCACCGCTGCAGAGAATAACACTGAGGGAAACACTGGACTCGAGGGCCTTGACACAGCTCCGGCATCACATGAGTTTATCAGAGAGAGAGGCCAAAAGCACTTAAAACTAGAACGCTGCTACATGCTCTTGGCGGCGGCAGGGATATTTCCAGGAAAGAGCAGGTATCACGAGGGGGATTTGCTGTACTGCAGCGCAAAACCAGCTAAACTCTCATGCCAACAACAGGAGAGCATTTCACTAAGCAAGCATTTTAGAGAGGTAGAGTAAAACTGGATTTCCTGTAAAACTTGTGATGCAGTTCCTCTTAAACCAAGCCAGAGATTCTCACATCTGGTCCATTAATTTGCCCATGGGTTTCTTTCATCCAGGTACATAAATGAACATTTAGTGCATCTGATTGGACAGACTGTCATCACACCCAATTCCCAAGTAAAGGGAGGGTAGAACACTGGCAGTTCCCAGCCCAGAAGGACCATGATTTGTGAACCAGGGCTCGAGAGGTTTTCCAAATGGCAAAAGTCCAGTTATCCCTGTAATCCTGCTCCGTAAAACAGAGCTTCATTCACCTGCGACTTAAATATCTCGACCATGATAACGGGGAGCCAAGCCAAATCTGCAGACCTGGAGACGCTGAGGAGCCAAGCAAACACGACAGCAGGGTCACGGCTGGTGGACTGAATGGTGATGATTGTTCTAGAGCCCACAGCTGGAGAAGCCCTTAAAAGGTCCAGTAGGATGAAGGGCCCACAGCAATATCCTCAAAGGGCCTAGAATTACAGGCTATAGCCATTCTGGGAGGGTTATCATCAAAACACTGAAGCTCAGGACAGCACTACGTCCAGACAGTATGTTACGGCTCAGGGCCTACAGGCCTGTCGCACAATTATCGTCGTAAGTCATGGCTGATAACGAGTCCTGAAGAAAAGTGGGTTAAAAAAGGTCCATCTCACATGAACGAGATCAACATGTTGATCCAAAACCAGCAACAGACAACAGACCTAAAGAGGGAATCCACCGCTTTCAGACAGCAGAAAGTCTAGCGAATGTGGCTATGAAGAGTGGGTCGCGGATCGGCCTCCGGTGCCTGGAAGTATCCGCGGGACGCAGGATCGGCCCGATTAAGAACCAGTGAGTGTATCAGCAGCAGGGATGACAGGAAGCAGCAAGAACTAACGGCCTAATAGAGAAAGCAAAGCAGCCCTGTGTGCTCTTCAATACCGTCAACCAGCGAGCTTCCCCAGGGGGGGGCGCTGGTGGGCCTCCTAAGTTTATCTCCGGCCCACCAACGGCCTACTGTATTCATATGAAATTATTAAACAACTTTATTAGCCATATTTACATTAGATTAGATTCTAAAAGTTAGTTTTCCAGTCCTGAAAATGTATCCACGGCTTTACCGTGTTTGCATTAAAAACGAAAATAATCAAACGAACAAAACCCAACACGCCAAAACCAATGACCGGATCACACAAGTGAGGGAGGAGTTGAGAGGAGAAGCATTAATATGGGTCATTGCCAGCAGCATTAAAACATTATTTAAGTTCTCTTTAAGGCCCAGGGTGTCCTATATTTGTATTTCAACATCAACAGTACACCTGCTTTTTAGAGCTGCAGTGATGTTGATAAGCTTCAAGTCCAAGCAGTCGTTGTCATTATGCGAGGAGTTTAAATTCACAATCTGACTACAGCGTACATGAAACCCATGGAAATGTATGAGCAGGAGAGGATCCGTTTAGCCTCCAGATGTTGGGCGGCTGCCGAACAATAGGTCAGCAGCCCTTTCCCGCGGACTGGGGCTTTGAGAGCTGTACAAAGGAAATTGCTACATTTCCTAACAAAATGGCGCCTCAGATTAAATTCTTAAGAACTGGCAAGAGTAAAATCAGATAAGTCTGCCACACAAATCTGGCTCCGGGGAACAGCGGGACGACTGAAGGTATATTTTCCTGTCCATTTTTGGCAACACAGCTATTTTCACCATGAACCTTTCATTTCAAACATTTTCTCTGTCAAACATTGAAGAAGCAAAAAAACTTATTTTGGTTAGTAGTGTTTACAACATTCAAAAAACACCAAAGCCTAAAAACTGAAAGGTGAAAACCATATTTAATTGAAAGCAGGCCTGTTTTTAACCCTGAAATGCCATTTGTATCATATTTGATACATGACTTTCTCTGAAATTTGTGTCATCCATATGATTAGCACTTGCCTTGAAAACCTGTTGAAAATCTGATACATGTCATCTGCCCCCTGATGGACTATCCATGCACTGCAGGCAGTTGAGGTCCATAGAATACAAAATCAAAGATGGCTGCCCCCATTCATCAACCTGAATTATACAGTTTCTAATACTTAAGTATGGTACATTTACAGGATTGAAGCAACTTATAGACACACAACATTTTGTTGCTTATTTTACAATAAAATTGAGTTGAAATGTATGCAAATGTGATACTACAAGTATTTAACCCTCAGAGAGTCCCAGGAACGCTGGTGATCTCTACCAACATTATTGTATTTATGAGGCTAATTTTTTTAGCTAGTACAAAAGTACAATGCTAGTGGTATCCTGTGAAACTAGAAGACCTAATGCATTCACTGGTAGTTTTTGAAACTTGACCTCACTGTATAAATGTATCAAATATGACACAAAATTAATTTCATACATTTCTTTTAAATTTTGCTTGACGGTCCAATAAGTACTTAAAAAATGACAATTTTCTGGCTATTATTTGAAGGTTCAGGCTTTATAGGGTTAACATTGGTCAGGTCTGTCAAATAAGCTCCACTAAAATGAGTCACTGTTTCAGTGACTATTATGAGACAGTCATAAAAAAAACTATTAGTGAAACACGCCAGACATTTTAGCCCGGCCTTAGTGTATGAATTATTGTTAATTCTATGAAGTTTTTTTCCTGAACATTGTTGCAGAACTAAATCACTACACTGGTACAAACAAAGAACTCTTGCATAATGGAGGCACACTCACCTTATATAGGCAAGGACTTCATCTTTACCATTGAGGTCAGTTCGTGTTTATTCATCTCATCCCGTCTCCTTTGTCTAACCCTGCATTTCCAAAAAGAGAGTAATGGAACCAGTAATGAGATTACAGAGCACAAAAATCGACATAAGAACTAACAGAAGGGATATCAGACACAGAATGCCTCAGAATGTCTGTTTGCGGAGGTGGAGTGATACTACAACTGAATTCAGCTTTGCACACCTGGAAACAATAGAGTAGTGGCGGCCGTTTCGTTGAGTTTATAGATCTGGAATCCAACCAAAAATTCTCAGAGTGGAATAGCAGCTACAAGCACAACACTGAACATGTTTTTAGAAGTAGCTTATAGATTTAAAGACCAGTCAATACCAACAATGATAACTATCGCGATTAAAGCTTTTAATTTGGTTATAACCCAGCACCATAAATCAGTCAGCCACCTCATATGTAACAAGTTAATTGGAGTGTTAAGAAAAAGATGCCAGTGGACATCAAAGCTCAGACCCCGTCACATCCTGCGGCCTACAGAGGCTAGAGGAGAGGAGAGCAAGGAGTGTCAGGATATCCACTCTCCTCTGGGGGAGTATTACGAGCTCACAGGGGGACGCTGGGGAGGAGGTGGGACATTAACTCTTGCAGCAGGCGAGAGTGTCGCAGCAGCAGAGAATGCTGCAGCACAGCAGAGGGCAGCTCAGAGAGAAGGGCCAATGGCAAATACAGTGTCTTTGAGAATTGGGACACGCCTCCAGTCGTTTGCCCGATCTACTCCAACAAACTAGTGTCCATCGACAGCAACAGAGAGGAATGGCACCATTGAGATCACTTCCACCCTAATCTTTCGCACCGACATGAACAATACAGAAACGAACAGCCAATCAAAATCCATCCAGATTTCATGCAGTTAAGTTCAAAATGGCAGACGACACACCCAAGAGATTATGGACAGAATCTTAATGTTGATTAGTGTGGATGCTCACATTGCCATCGTAACAGTCGTCCATGCAGCGATAGGTCTTGGTGTGGACAGGCCTCAACTCTCGTCATCACAAAGTAAGCGATTACAAAGTTCTTATGATGCTGACAGTACAATACACAACAACTACTGATAACAGGAGAGAACATCAAGTTTGACAACTGTGACGTGACTGTACGGGGGGGGGGATGGGTGGAATTAAACTGCAACACTTAAAAGGGTTAAAGGTTCTCACCAGAGAAACACAATTAGAGCAGACATAATGGAGAGGATGACTCCGGCGAACAGGCCGAGAGAAATCACCACTCCAAGGCTTCTGTAGCGGTCTGCTTCCACACCTGAGAGACGTGAACAGAAATCACAATTCCTAAGATCACAAAGCAGTACGCACTAGCAGCAAAAGAGCATCTTTCACTGGTATAAAGCCACTTTCACACCAGATGCGAAACGAATTTTTGCATGACAGATTACATTCAAAGTCAACACGAAGACGCGAATACACGCGAAACGCAATGTAATCTGTCGTGCGAAAAATTCGTTTCACATCCGGTGCGAAAGCGGCTTAATGCTTCAGTTATTTGTGCCCCAAGAATACGCTTTGGGTCCGCTTTGCTCGGCTGTTTATGTATATTCCATTCCAACAGTACAGCAACCGACATTATCAAGAACCTAAAAATACACAAAAAATCTACCCCCAAATTAAAATTTTGAAATTCCAAAGTCTTAAAGAAAGATGGTTTGGTGCGAATAATGTAAATGTTTACTTAATCCATGGTATAGTCAGTGGGAAAACTTCACAAAAAACATCTATTTACCTTAAAAATGATGGGCCATCAGTAAAACTCAGAAAGCAAACTAAAAGAAAGTGTTTTAGTAGGTAGGTAGTCCTCATACTGATTACACATACTCAGGCGCCTTGGCCTTGGGCCAGTAAACACCTTCATCTCAAACAAACCACAAGCACAAATTTTCTTCCTGGCTGCACATGATAACAATGTAGTCCAGTTTAACCCTTTGAGCGCAGAACACATTTTCAAGGAATGAAAAATGCAGTTATCCTGAGCCGTTGAAAACCTATCATGCGGCAACTTGTTTAAAAGAGCTCAGCTGCGGGAGCCCTTTTAAACAAGTTGCCACATGATAGGTTTTCAATGGTGCCTGACTGCGCTGAAAGGGTTAAAAACTCCAGCAATGAAGTTATTTAGTCATCTCAATTTGTAACCACCGCTTAACACTGGTACCGCAATTTGTTGCAAGTTTGTGTCCACAAGAGAAGGGCAGAGAGACCAAACGACTACATGGTGGCCATTTCACTAAAAGCCTGATCCTTCCGGACATGTCAAGTGCCGCGTCTCCAGCCAAGCTTATGTTCTGAGGGATATTTAGGGTATTTACGATAAAATGCAGTGCACTCCGCAGCCTGTCTCGGTCTCCGCGGTGATAATTATTGCTTTTCTTACGAAGCCGAGTCAAATATTCCTCATACCTGCTGACGTGGAAGTGGAGCTCTCCGCTTCTGGATAATCAGGAAGGTCAGGAAACCGTTCTGAAATTTCCGGCATTTCGGTACTGAGCTTTGGGTCTGCGTGGATTCAAAACAAAACAATGCAGAGGAAAAGCGTTAGCCATATAGATCATATGGGCGAGTGTGTGTATGCGTGTGTACCCTCCTACACAAACATGATAATACCACGGCTTACTTAAGAACAAGAACACTGACTGGGACCAGATGTTCAACGACAAATCAGTTGGCCTATTTTTAAAAGAAACCTCAATCCCGAATTGAAAGTCCTCTTGAATGGTTTTGATTTCCTAATCTGAACTAACACACCACTTTTCAACTTTCCTGTCCAGCATTTTAATGGTGTGTGCAAGAGACAATAAATTCTTATTTGTGCAAGTGTGAATTCTGCCCCGGATAAAGAGAACCTCTGTTTCTACTACTAATGCTAGTTTTATCAAGCAGCACATTAGCAAGGTGTTGTGTTACTTAATCTAGACTTTCGACCCATTAAATCCTCAAATAGCACTGAGTATTTAAATGGAGTTATCACTGCTCAGGACACAGTGCATTATTCCTCTGTTAGCCTGCCAGCAGTGGCATCATTTACCCACTAGCACCACTAACGCAAGCACACATCCATCAATATGTTATCTTTCCTCACTATGTTAACTGCACAGGCAACAAATTTCTTCTTGTTTAGAATTTAAAGGCATTAAGAATCATTAACCTCCAAAACGATTGGGATTTTTGTCCTTTGGACAAACTGATTTCAAGTGAAGCAACACTTGCCAGAGTGCGCATAATCAGATGTACTACCCAAACACTAATTGCGTACGGCACCCGAGTAAGAAATAGGGTTTCATCCAGAAACGAAAACAAAGCAATTTTTGAATATATGGGTCTATGTGCTTCATACAATGTTAAAAGAAATTATGTCAACTACATATGTCTACAGGTCAGAAAATATATTCTGCCAAACGTTTCTTCCAGCCATAAATTCAGCCAACAGATCTTCTGCCCCTGATTGGAGGAAAACTATTCCAGGCAGCTAAACGAAAGGTACCGGGGAAGAACTTTACTTATGATGATAAGGGTGGAGGTGCGCGAGGGGAATGGCACTGACAGCTCGCAACTCGGGGCTCAGAAATCTGCCACTCTGGATTTGGTATTCAGGAGGTCAGAATAACTGAAAAGTAAAACCTGCCCCCATTTTTACTTACCCTCAATTTTTCACTTCAGTTTCAACAATGATTGTTTAAACTAATACACATGGAGGAACCCGCAGTAAAACAGACATGGATCCTGTGCCCCTCACCAGTCCACGGCAGCCCCACCACCTCCTGGCTCCAGTCGCTCCAGCGGCCGCTCTTCATCTCGTCCATGGCCTGCACCTGCACCACGTGTGGGAGCCCTTCCAGCGCGTCCGTAATCACCAGGGCCGTGCCGGTGCTGCTCAGCTGCGGAGGAGGACATCCACCAAAACCAATAAACATCCACCCCTCCATATACACCACAGTACTGCGCTAGAGTCCTCAGCTGCCTAGATTTTTTCAGTCAAGACTGATGTTGGATTTTTTTATTTTTAATTCTCATATTGTATGGTGCTGTAGATAAAAAGTAGATTTGAAGCAGTGAAAAAAAATCTTAATAATGAACTTTGTATTTCACTAAATACAGTTGTGACAACTAATATCCCGAGACATCATCACGGCTGTGTGGGAATACCAGGAGAGACGGACGCGGGTGCGTCTGTGGGCCCACAGAGGAACTGTGGCATAATCTCCAACACGCTTAGGGCAACCAAACAGCAAATCATCTTCTATAACTACAAGACTGCAGGTCAGTATCCCAAATTTTCAGGTAAACTGCAGTCGCACAAGATATTGATTTAAGTTCACAGCACTTTTTAGTACATTTTTTTTTAGAAACCTTTAATTTAATAATTTTTGGAACCATCTTTGCCTCACAGAATTTGCCTTAAACCTCAGCGCAGTACTGGGCATCAATAATCTAATCTGCACATGACTCCTGCTCAGGGTCGGGCTGAGGGACGGGCTCTGGGTCGAGGCCCAGATTCTCAGGGCATGAGGGATTACCCGTAGCCCTAGCAATACAATTCACAAGAAAAAATAAATAAAACAAAGGGTCATAAAA
This sequence comes from Gymnothorax reevesii, assembly GCA_029721435.1. Lineage (NCBI taxonomy): Eukaryota > Metazoa > Chordata > Actinopteri > Anguilliformes > Muraenidae > Gymnothorax > Gymnothorax reevesii. Next base: position 85,842,620 of record CM056583.1, read on the forward strand.
TGGGGCCAGGCTTAGTCGTTTTAAACCAAACAACTACAAATATCACAGATAACGCAAAAAAGTGCTTGCTTTAAAATGGGAGAATATTCTGTAAACAATGTGGCATATATTTCGCAGATAAAGACAGAGAAGCGACAACAAAGGGTTATAAAGCAGTGCCCTGCCGCTCCGAATCTCACGTTATCAAACATGGTCGGCTTAACTAGCTACCCTGGCATAGCTTTCTGAATCAAGAAGACATGGACTCGCTTGCGTAAAGGTGTACCTATTTTTTATAGTACACGTTATTCTTTGAGCAAAATAATTACACAAATACATTTCCGCTGATTATCACACTCGGCGCAGTGGTGCCCTGAGCACAGACGTCAAAGTTATGCGGGCCTTCGCAATTTTTACTGTGTACTCTAAGCTCAAATCATTAAAAATCGGCGCAGTTTGACTCGCGGAGCGGAGCGAACAATATAAAAACTTTGCAAGATATAATAGCAAAATCCATTCTGAACTGATTTTAAAATTTGAGTGACTTTGATCAATTATCAGCTAAATCTTCATCAGCCATGTACATATGTGTAATTAACTAGTTGACTAGGTGGCCTGTTTGAAGCACTGCCAATAGCAACTCAGTTCAGGGTTTGCACCACGTTTATCACTGTCAGCATTATTACAAAGTGGTTGTCAGGGGACTGAGTAAAGCCATTTCAGAGCTTACTGTCACGGATAGGCCGAGGAGCATTAGTCACATTCATTCAGCTTACACACCGCCCAGCGAGACAGAATCCGCACAGGCAATGCTTATGAAAACCATGCAGTGCAGCCAATTATGAGCGAAAAGCACGCTCCCTACTGCAGCTTTGTCAAGCAAAGCTTATGCATCGCAAAAACAAAATCTTTTCTAACATTTCACATCTTCTGTGTCAAACACTCATTTCTACTAGCTTTTTTCCTGGGAAAGAAAAATCGTTTTGCAGCAGGTGTGAGGTGATTCTGACTCATTTCTTGGGAAAGTGAAATAATCCCACCCCACGCTCAAATCTAGAAATGAGTCAATATCCTTTCACATCAGTGGCAATTTTTTTCCTGAAAAATAAAGTAATACAAATAAGTGTTCAAGGTGAATAATCAAAATGCTCAGCAAGATTTTGTTTTCCCTGTGGGCTTTCCTAACAAACTACAGCAAGCAGACCAACTGAAGAAAAAAAAGAAAAGATGAGAGTCACATGCATTTCACAAGACTGCAACCACAGCCAGATAATGAGATTCTGTCCCGCCAGCAACGGCCGAGCGATGAAGTTGAGAGTGGTATCTGAGTTCAGGGGCAGATGCACAACAATGACCCCCTGACCCACTGCGTGACTCGGATATGGGCGGAGCAAAAAAATGAGGAAATGGCATGCTGTGATTGGCTGGGGTGGTTGGACACAAACCAATGACCAGTGGACGGAGCTCTGGGGGCGGTAGCGGAGCTGGAAGCGGAGGGGGAAGCCCTCGCCCAGGGACCAGGAGGAAGGGTAGCTCCAGTGCGCTCGCAGTCTTCGGGGCTGGCCCGCCACGGGCTCCAGGGTCACCGCCTCGGGGGGGTCGGGTTTCACTGAACACGCGAAGACACAAACACACATACCAACGTACACACGCACACGTACACAAACATACACAAACACACGTACACGCATACATACACACACACACACATACACACAAAATCCATATACATGAATACACACATACAAACACATTTGCACACGCATATCCACAAGCACATATACGCACATAACCACATTTAAACACATACGCACACAGACGCACAAGCACACGACAGAAACACACACGTGCACGGACAAACAGCACAAGGGAATGATGCCGTCACTACAGACGGATATAAACATGTGAGCAGCTTTAAAAACATGCGCAGGCATGAGCTGAAAGGGAAATCCCCTTCCTGAGCCACCAAAACAGAAGCAGGAGTATGAATGTGATGAAAAATGAACGTACACACAGGAAATGAGAGCGCAGGACTTACTATGTTGTGAGGACTGAAGTAATGCGCTACTATTCTGCCAGTGCTAGAATACTGTATCTGTACTCCTATTCTGTGAGTACTGTAATACTGTACTCCCATTCTGTGAGTACTGTAATACTGTACTCCAACTCTGTCAGGACAGTTCTGTATCTCCACTTCACAAGCTCACAGAAGAAATACTCTGGCCCAGTTTTCATGTGTAATGAAACAGAACCTCTTTGTCTTTAAGCATATGTTCTCACAGCACAGGTTGGAACCCAAAATGCCTCATGGGATTGTAGATTGCAGATTCTGGAATGAATGTCAGTCTCAGCAAGTCTTTTAATTTGATGACTAGATTTAAACCTTAAAGCACTGAAATAATGTTTCAAAAAATGATAAATCAAATTATCTTGTGCTATTGACAACCTATCATGTGGCGGTGCGTTTGAAAGCGCTCCCGCAGGGGAGGGTTTCAACGGCTTTGAATTTGATATTTTACGTCATTGAGCAACACTATTGTATTCAGCGTGCTAAGGGTTAAGTTTCTTATTTTCCTCTCTCAAGTGCACAATGTGAGCTTATTTTCAGTTCCTATTTGCTCTACAAGTGAAATTTTCATATCCCATTGGTGAATCTAGAAATGAATCAAAATTATCACACCTCACTGGCCAAATTCCTGTCTTACACAGAAAAAAGGAGATAGAAATAAGTGATTTAAGTCTAAATACAAGATTATGATTCTTGGAAAGACAGAATTATTTTTCATTTTTTGCAGTCTGCTCAGTAATCTATGCTGGTATGTACACGATGCAGGAGTACTATCTGCGTTCCGATGCGAGAAAGCATATGTAATTTGGGTCTCCATACAGTGTCATTTAAAAGCCAGAGCCCTAAAGAACCATTTGCCTTAAAAGAGCCCTACAGGCTGTAGTTCTGCGGCAGACAGAGGACAGGAGGTCGAGCTTGCGGCACCGAAGCGGGGTAGTCACACGTACACAGCTTCATGAGCTGCATCCGCTCCAGGGTGGTCTGCGAGCCCAGGGGGTTGACCTCGGTGATGTTGATGGTGTGGTAGTGCTGCCACACGGTGGGGTGCAGGATGGTGCACTCGTTCGGTCGAATAGAGTCCTGGACGCAGGGCTCCACTTTCTTTGTGCTATCCCTGTATGGAACGGGGGGTACAGCGATCACTCACCACAGGTTATCACGGCCGAAACACAGCGCCTAGCTTTATGTGCAAATGTAGGCCTTCAACCTCTTTCGGCATGGAAATATCGACCTCAAGCTACTTTTGACAAAGCTAAAAAGATTTTAAAAAGTATGAAAAACCAACCAAAATAATTTGTAACATGAGTATGTGAGCACATCTTACAACCAGAAAGACAGAAAATCTCATCTTGTTCAGATACACGTTGACTTGTCAAAATTTCTCGCCATATTCAGAATTCCAGTACAAAGCTAAAATATTCAGCTGAATGTGACCAATTTATCTATTTTAAATTTTACTTTCATTCATTTTTTCAATTGTTACATTGTCAATGTCTCAAGGAAATGTGCTGCACCAGAGGTCACCAGCACTGAACACAGTCCGCTGGTTCTGCTGTTATTCGACACTTGTTTGACCAATCAAAGCGGTTCGTTACACGGTTTATTCACCTCACATTGTTTAATTGGTCTAATCTCCTGGATAAAATAAAAACCAGAGCGCTCCGGGGATCTCCAGAACCACAGTAGGCCACCACTGCGCTACACAAACACAACTGACCCAAATTGAATAAAATTTTGGAAGGAAAAAGTTAGCGCTACAGTACGGTGCTAAAGTTTTATGCACATTTATCCCAATTTGCCTTAGGCCCAGATACTTCCATAAACCATCAAATAAAAGGTTTCTAGATATTGAAAATGCACTGTAAAGTGCTGTGAACTGTTAAAAACGAACTCAAATCAATATTTAGCATTACCATTCTTCTCCTAAAAATCTGGGACACTTTCCTGTAGTTTTGTAGCGTTCTAAGATGATTGGTTGTTCTAAGCGTATCGGAGAGCAGAGTGTGACACAGGTGCTCTGCAGGCGCTCAGTCCCACTCGCATCTCTCTCCCCTGGCATCCCCACACAGCCTCGATGATGTTGAGATCAGGGCTCTGTCATGGCTTATTATTTGCATCGACTGTATTTAGTGAAATACAAGGTTTTTTTGAAAGTTTTTTTCATTAAAAATCGATGCTTCAAATGTGCTTTTTATTTACTGCAACACTAATATGCCAAACAAAAATAGTCACCCGACATCCAATTTCAAAAGAAAAGGTCCAGGGTGCCCAAGACTTTTGCACAGTGCTGTACATGGGGGGTGAATTTCTGTACTACAGCCACAGGGCCGCAGCGAGGCGATGTATGAGCTGGGCTGGAACGCTTCCATATCGATGTGAACTCACAGGTTTGGATCTATCCAGGAACACTTCTTAGATGTCACTGTAATTTACACCTGTCTCAGGGCCGCCTCACCTGGAGGAGACAATGTATTTGGTGGGCAGCAAGGTCTTCGCCGAAGGCTCCCAGGAGCACCGGACGCTGTGGTGGTTGTTCATCTGGCAGGACATGCTGACGAGCCCCGGCAGATCTGGGGAGGTGGGAAGGGAACGTTAGAATGGACTGGAATCCACAGGTGGTCACCCAAGGCTCAGAATTTAGCCGCTGTCACTTTGGTGTAACGTGCTTATGTTAAGTGGAACGCCCAAAGTTCCCCAAGGTACGAGCGTGTGAGCGAATGGACTATCCCTGCCAACGCACTGGCAGGCTGTCCAGGGTGAAATTTCAGCTTCATCCAACCCATGCGGGGAGGGTCATGATCTCCTCGCGTTAGATAAAGGCCGGAATTATAACCGTGCAGATGGGCAAGATTTGCCGGCTGCTTCCAGGACAAAACCAATAATAGGTTCAGCGCTAAAGGCCGATGAGGATGTGACTCAGCGTTCAGAGACGGTGCCAATGCACAAGGGCTGAAATAGCGCCATCAATCTTCTGACTCTTTGGCAGCTTAACTCGGTGTAACTGCATCTGCGTATATATAGCACTTCAAGAGTTCGACACATGAATCATGAAAGAACAGTCATGTTCCCGTCCACCTTTAGCCTCAACGGTCGTCTTCCATCAGGTGGCTCACTGCGAAAAGTGTCTGTCTTAACAATTCTTTTAATGTTATTGACAGACAAAACTTCCAAACTTTTTTTGCTGTAAATCACAAAATATCAGCTTTTTGTGAGTTGAAATGTGCTTAACAAGATATATTTTCTTATTCCACAGGCAAATCTTGAAAGGTATTAATTTTCTCACCTCAATGGCAAATTTTTGTCTTACTAAGGGAAAAAGAAAGTAGTCAGAATGCGCATTTGAACCCGGATTAAAGGATTCATATGCTTAGTAAACTGGACTTAGTGTTTATTTTTTGCATTTTTACATTTATATTTACATTGACCCAGATTATGAACAGAAACAGAGTTAACTTGAGTGCGAACAGCATCAGGAATGCTGAGAATGTATCTGAGGGCAAGATAGCTGATCTAGGATCAGTTCTGCCTTTTAATTTGTCGAAAGCAAGGCTGAGATTTGAACTGGCGAATGCTCATCTACCCAGCAATTCAGAGATCCTTTTGATATATGTTTGAAACCCATGCTTACGAGTAACACAAAATAAACTATAGCTAACTTACAGTGTCGTTACGTGATTTAGCAAGGCACAAGGTTTAAAACGGTGTTTCATGACCCAGGGGTCGACCCCAAAATCGGTCATGAGTGTGGGGGGGGTGGGGTTCTGGGATTAGTTTGCAGTCTACTTGGCTATGCTTGTACAAGCATGTGTTAGGTCTTCCATATAAATTTGAGCAGTGAAGTGTAAACGCAGAAAAGCCAGTGGTTTAGACTGTGCAGGATGCTCTCAGGCTGGGCTCTGTTTTGAGTTTAGACAGGATGGAGTTCTGATGGGCTTGTTTGTGCCAGAACATGTTCTGCCTCATTCATATTTTAAGTAATCGGGGAAAAGGGGATAGGGAACTCTTGCTCGCTGTATCAGCACCACCTCTTCCTGACAGGAAGCTGGACTACGGCCAGAGGTCACAGCTTCCTGTTAGAAGGGAATGTCCTGCAAGACAGGGCGACACTTTATAGTAACGATCTTACTGCTTCTGTTTAGCCCGGCCTCATTCTCATCGCACCCCAGCCAGCCCTTTCGCAGTTTCGCCCCGCTACGGTCGCCTGAAGCTACAAAAGTGCTGCAAGAGCTTGGCTCGACTCCAAGAATATGACAGTTACACTACAGGCCAGAAATTAGGAAGCAAGGCCAATACAGGTCAAAAATTTGGAAGCAACTTAAAGTTTCTGTTCACTATGCCTTTTTTAAAAACCAGAATGAAATTTATGGATTTTGAGATGTATTAACTGCATGATTAGACTTTTCTTTCATTGATATGCACCATTTTCCTCTATTTTACCTTTAGGTACTGTATACATCGATGTTACCAGACCATTGCTGGATAAATGTTAACAGAAGAAAGGAGGGGCTTAGTTTTTGGGTTGAGAAGATTTGCAAGAGTCACAACTTCAGTGAAAAAGTAAGAAACAAATCAGAGTTTGCATTACGCACTTCATGTCGTGGTTTACAGCCCACCGGATGCCAACGGCAATCCAGCAGGCACTAGGGCCATGGGCCTAGTAATATGGGCCTGACAATTTGAGTAAAAATGTATTCTGATAAGTGACTGTTTATATAATAATCATGTTTATTTTGTTGCAAAGTATGCCAATGAAACTATGATTTTTTTTTGTACAAATTTGATCCTGCTTCCAAACGTTTGGCCTGTAGTGTAAGTTCCTGTTAAATCTTCAGAGTGGGTGTTTCAGTACTGGAATCTACCAGTCTATCATGGATGAAATTAGGCGGCGCTAATAGGCCGCGGTAAAAGGAAGTGAATAAGTTAGCACTGGCTCGCCCAGGGAATGGGTCGCTGCTAAGCAGATGTAGACGGTTAATGGAAAGAATGCAGCGTGAAGGACCCAGGAAAAAAAACTTGAGAAAAACCATTGAAGCACATTCCTTTTCAGATAAAGACAGTGTGTACCCACTCCGCTCTCTGTTTCGGTGCCATCTCTGTGCATCGCGAATTTATTTATTTACCTTTTGTGCCAAGAGACAAGGAAAGCAGAAAAGGCAAACTTTTTTACCCCTTTGAATAAATCGGATAAACACTCCAACAGCCAATGGAATTTTGGTTTGATCCACATATAAATATAAAATAAACAAATTTTCCTCCTTTTAGACATAACATCCATAGCCTGTTTTTAACATCCTCTTGCATGTAGAAGGCAAATACCCGGAAAGATCATTGAACTATGGATTAATTTCTGGTAGAGTAGTTCTGATGGCGATACTCACGGCCCAGTTTGAGTTTGGTCGCCCAGAGTAGGTTTCCGCCCTGGTCCAAGCAGCTGTAGTTGCCTTCCATGGATACGTCGGCGTTGATGAGGGTAAGCGTGTGATTGGACAGCGTGTGCCGCGGTAGCGCTGCACTGCCGTTCAGCCGCCACTCCGCGGGATACCTGAACCTACAGAGAACGGACACCATCATTCAGACGCAGTTCTCTTATGAGAGTTATATACGGCCTTCACAACGCTAGGAGACAGTGACACAATTCCAGTTGTATAGGCTGTGAAGAAAGTTATCAACTGGGCATATCAAAGGACAACAGAGCTCAGCTGGTCATGAAATCACAAGGAACAAAGCTAACTATTATATGACTAAAGGGTTCGCTCTCTCCTGATTGGTGAACAGTGATGTTCACTGTGGGAAAGTGTGTGAGAGGTGAGTATAGCGCAACAATCCGATGACCTGAAGCTAAAGATAGATTAGGCTTCCCAGCAGGAGCTCCTGACTGTGTCCGTATTTCATGTCGGTTAGTCCCTGTGAGGAGCTTTACGTTAGACTTGTTACCCTTCTCTTATTTTATATTTTCAAGTACGGTCATATAATTAAACCGTTATTGACTTCAGTTATCTATGAATCCAATGATTTATCCATCTTGGACAACTGGTATTCACTTGTCCAAGGTGGATAAATCATTGGAATATATATAGAATATAGTGAAATATAAAGTGAAAGGGATTCAGTTTAGGTTAATAAGTCAGGTATCTTTCATTCCTCTAAAACACAGGGGCTGTCTCTAAAAAGAGTAGTAGCCTCTGCACAGATAAGAACCGTAACTAAAGTCTGATTGTAAATGGTCTTTGCAGTTGAAAGTCTGCAATTTTACAGCACATTTCCAGTTTTGCTTTAAATCTGACCTGCCGCAGTACAGAGCCGTAGCAACAAGAGCTGTGTGACTGCCTGCTGACTTACAGTGAGAGAACATAACTCCATTATATAACCGCTGGTTCAGCGGAGCGAAGTGCACTGTATAAATCCTGTAACAGGCTCGGCTCTCGTGCGATACATACCCACTCCAGGAGGGTTTACACTGCAGCGTCACGTTGGACCCCAGTTTCCCGTACTCAATGTCTGAAACTGGGGCGGGGAGGGGGGGAGAGAGAGTGAGAGGGCGGGATGAGTGTTTGGCACCATTATGCTGGAGCTCATATACTGTGACTCTAGCGAGAGGGATGGTTTTACGATGAATCAAGCAAACATACCCAGGTCTGGCTCGACTCGACTAAGCAGAAACCAGCAAAGTGATGGAGCCAAGAAGTTCTGCACAGGCTCTACGCCGGTCTCATTTGCATGGAGGATTTCTATCACCATGGTGCCCAGTTAGGACCCCCTCCGTAATGGGAACAATTTGTTAAAAAGGTCAGGTGAAATGAAAAACTAACTTGGAAGCATCATGTGAGTAGCATGGCTTATGCTAAAGCTGTCGCGAACTTTCTGTCACAAACTTTCAGTCAGTCTAGTTTATGGAGATTCAACGCTTCGAATAGATTGGCACAAGTTGCTAATTAGACAAGCATTCCCACAACAGAGCCACTATTTGACATCAATGCAATAAATTTCACGCTTAAAAAGTGATCAGAAGTAAGTTTTATGATGAAATGATATGTGAAATGTATTAAATTCCAACTGTTGCTGTCTCGCGTCTGTAATCTGTGCGGCAAATCCCCAGCTTGTCGCAAGGCATTTTGGGATTTCCTTTGCTATGAAGGAAGCACTTGATGTTTCCTTAAAATTTTTCTGCATCGATGCACCTCACTCGGATATTTCCTACGCTTCCCCTGAAATGAGACAGTCCCAAGCAGCCATATTTCCGAAAAATGGCACCTACTTAGGACGCTTCCTGACAAACAAGGCAGAGCCTAAATGTGCACATAACCAGGTGGCTTTCATCAGCGCTTAGAATTTAGATCTACGGTGTGAGAATTTTTATTCCCCAGCCCCAACCAGGTCTTGGAATGAAGTCGCCAAAAAGCTCATTTTGATTGGTGGGAGGTGACCAGCAGCGTAGCCAGTGCGCAGCGGTGGACGAGAGGCGAGCGCATCTGCCAAAGCAAACGAAAAGCACAGCTGTTCCTAAAAATCCTACTCCAGGGTCACACTTCAGGACCCTGGAATCGATTCCAGTACCTCCAACCATGGGAACGTTCCTTGTGGCCTTGTAACAAAACAAAAATAAAATTTCCAAGGCGTCGATGGATTAATCGGTCCAAATAATAAGAGCAACGTCAGCAGAGTAATGTTTTGCACTCCTCGTACGTGCGCACATGGCAGCGAAGGGAGAGGGAGGTTTCTGTGAGTCCGTCTCCAAACCCAGCAGGTTTGTGTTTACTCGTCCTGTTCCAGGCCCACCGCCAACGATGGAAGTGCTCCAGGCTCCGTGGTTACAGTCCCTGGCAGCAAATGACCAATCAGACTTTTTCATTTTTTTGTCACACGCTTGTGCGACAGCCAACCCAGCAGGCAAGAGGAGCTTAGGGGGGAAAACAACACAGCCGACTAAATTCTTCACCTTTGTGCCCAGAAGGGAATTAAGAGTAAAGACCTGGCTGGTTTTAGAACGAGCGAAAGGAACATAAGCTTCTGTAACTGGACTATGACTGTAGGATTTAATCCCTCGGGACAGCAGGGCACAGTTTCACAACAGAGGCAACAGCCTTCATTTTAACTTTCCAGTAACACTAAAAAATGAAATTAATTAACAGGCGTCAGCGATGAAATGAAAAAAAAACACGACTTGAAAATAGCTGGAACTACCAAAACACCCAATATGCAAAAAAAGCAAGCTACTTTTTTCTTGCTCATATTACAACAATGGGCTATGCATATTCAAAAATAAATCCACAAACTAGTTCAGTACCTTAGATACATAACACAGTTCAAAATACAAATAAAAAACGATAGTCTATATGACTGAATATTAACTTACCAGAGTATATTCATTGTGCATCAGGGCTTACTTAAATTGCCAACAAACAACTTTTCAACTGCCCCCCCCACAACCCCCAAGCTCCCAATTTTCATCTGAAAGTAAGACAGATGGGGAAAAAAGTATCTTAACTGAGGTGTTATACTGAAATCGGCTTAATTTTAAATTTTATTTGGGAGCAGGCAAATGATGTGCACTGATGACATTGTTTAAGTACATTATTATTTCGCACATCCAAGTAACTACGGCGAGGTTTAGTGTTGGGGTTGGGAACATCACAAGAACACGGAGAAAAAGTGTGAGTCTGTTCTTTCACTTCGTCTATAAGGGAGACATGAAGGCAGATAGAGGGATGGGCAGAAGAAGAGCTAACTGGGTTGGTAGCATATTCAAGTTTTTGCTCAATTAAAGAAACTGCATGACGGATGGCGGTGATGGCCATCTGGTGATTTTCAAATGAACAAGTCGATCGCGATTCACGTTTGTATTTTCATATGAACATGGTGATCTGCCTGACAATCAGCTCGACTGGACACTGAGCCAGTACTCTATGGCTGTAGGACTGGCAGCTAAATTGATCGCCTGAGGGCTCTCTTTCTGTTAGCTACCGTGGCTACCTGTAGCTTAGCATTCTTTCTACCCAAGCCAAAGATTTTCCACCATCACTTCGGTTGATCTACTGTATGCGATTTCTGCTAACGGTGGTAGCTACCAGGAGCTATGAGGGAGAACGAAAGTGCTTTCCTCTTCGTCTTTTGGTAGCACAGCGGTTGATGCACTTCCCTTGCTCATTAAGGCAAGTTTTCATTTTCCCGGCAGATCATACCCCATGGCAGACAGAACTGCATTTTGAAAACAAGGCTTGTCAGGAACCAATATAAAAGTCAATACAGTCAATATTCTACAGTCGTTACGCTGTTTAATCAATGTTTAGTTCATAATTACGTTAAAGAAAAAAGTTATATAATGCCACTTTTACAAAGCAGATTTACAAAACTAGACAGTTGGTCGCCCGCAGGTTGACTTGTATCCCCAAATGCCCCATATTCGAAAAAGACGATCGCTCCCAATATTGATGTGTGCGGTTAGGTCACAAAGCCCAAGGTCCATCCCAAGTATGAAATGATTCCACAAAGAACTGTGACCAGTAAAGCACTCATAAGAAATCCCTACGGAGGCACCAGCAGCAGACATGGCATAACGATCACTGATCCATAGTATCCCCTACTCATTGTCGGGGGAAACCATTCGTTTGGGAACTGCAGAGAGTACAACTCAACCAGGTTTTTCACATTTAGACCCAGACTCCAGGTTCAAAATTTCTGGGGGGGCCTGGGATTTAACGCAGTTTTACAGCTATCTAGTTAACTTCTCAAGCCTGCTTTGTGAAACACTCCATGGTTAAATGTACTCTTTCCTGTGACCAAGTCAGAGTTTGCTCGAGCTTGACTGATCAGGATAGGCAACAGCATTTCAGATCTTCAGGGATACATTTCAGCTTCACAGAAAAACCCTCAACTATTACAATACGGCTCTGGTCACACATGCAGGACCCTGACAAACAACTCAACAGCATTTATTCATGAATGCAAATCCCAGTTCTCATCCAGTGCATTGTGCCAGCATTTCTCCATTTAATGCACCATAGGACGCACTATATGAACTCCATCCAAAAGAAACACGCTTTTCAATTTTTGTGAGCTGTCGGCTAGGCAGAAACTTCTCAAAAAACCAATAATCCACATCACTAAACTCAAAAACCGATCAACACCAAAATGACAACTGTCCCTCTTAATGGCTGGCACTGGATGCTTAAAGGTTTACCTCAAGAGGATACAGCTTTGCTTGTGTGCAGATAATCAGGAATGCTTAAACTTATAAAGACAAATATTGGTGTTTACATAGTGGCCGTAATTCTCTGATTTAAGGCAGAGGTCTCAGATTACATGCACCGCAGAAAACTTTTCAAATTGAAAAGAGCATTAGTCATGGGCTTGATTTTATCTATGGACAGAATTAAAAGCAATACTTTTTAAACAATACTCCAAACACCTGCCAAGCCTTATAAAGACACTTTGTAGCATAATAGGCAGCTTCGAATTAACTTTAAGTGTATTTCCCTACTTCAGGCTATGCGTCTCCAAATACCACAATATAAAGTCTCTGAAATGCCACAAGTCAGCATAAACCTTCTATTTATTGTTCATCACACGCGAAAGAATCAGAGGCATAAATCCATACATTATCAAACACACTTATTCCTAGTTAGGGTTGACAGGAACCCTATTCTAGCACACTATGGGCCAGATGCTAGACTAGGCTGTTTGCTGATCTCTCTCAGGGTACAGACACCATTTACTCACATAATGATACAATACCTACAGGTGAAGTTTAGTCCCCAATTAGTCCCGGAGAGGACTCTGGGAAGAAACCAGAGAACCCGAGGAGAATTTCAAAACTCCACGCTGAGGGAGGCAGAACGGATTGAAGCCCGCAAACTTATTTCCGGAACCACTACACCCACTGCAACATTTCACCACCTCAGATGTGTGCAACAAATAGAGCAGTCAATGAGAATTTGAGCTGCCACTAAAGCAAATGTGTCATTCCTCAGACAATCCAATATGGATGCAAATGCCCTCACACTGAAGTTGAGAATATCACTTCAGCTTAAATTTACTGTTTCACTGTTATTACTAAGCACAAGAAGAGGGCTGCTTATTTACTGCTCAGTAAAATGGCCGACGCCTCTTACCTTCATTGCTCCATATCTCTGCGCTGATGGGGAGGGCGCACAAAGCGATGATGCCAATGACTATCAGACGGCCGGGACATGCCGCTTTACCGGGCATCTGCAAAACCAGAAATGAGAAAGTCAAACAAACATCAACTTTTAGACTGACTGACATCTAGAATGAATTGAACATCCAAAAATGATAAAACATTTTCTCGCAAGACAAACTCGATATCTCAGTCAATGCAGCAGAGCTAGCCTGTCTGCATTTTGTAGTATAGCGAGAAGGGTAATCAGTAACTAACCAATTGAATGAGTGCATTTATAACTCCCATTTGTACCATTATAATGCAGTGTGATGTTGGCATGATAAATATTAGGAGAAGTAACAACATTGCTAATGGTACCAGAGATAACGGGTCAGTTCACATGCAAACCCTTTTAAAGAAACCAAATCAATAGAAGATTTCAAAACGTCATCAATGCCAGTCCAGGGTTGCCTAACAACGAGTTGACTTCAGCTGCAGGCCGTTCAAAGATAACATGGCGCAAGGCCTCCACATACATGCCCAGATGGGTCCATTATTTCTCATGTCTTTCACAGTTAAAAAAAAAAACAAAAAAACAACGAAAAAAACAAGAACAAATATAATTTCTATGAAACTAAAATACAGAGCAAATTCCATCTTCACTCCTGAAGTCAGTTATGCAAATACGGCTTCCTGGCCATGAAAACAAACCACTTCTTTAACATTTCGTTATTTTGGTCGAGGGCACAGAAAAAATAAAAGGTTTCTATCACTTTCTGTTGGAATCCTGAGATCTTTATACGCAGTCTATTTCATCTGTGTAATAAGCAGTAAACCATAAATTCTTTCAAACTTGGGCCAGTTCACTTCATTCATTCTCATTATGAACCAACTTAAATCTAGGTCTTTGAAAGTGTTTGTACGACCGGTCAGTCAGGACCGGTTTAATAGCTAATCTATCCATATATTACTCAACTCTGCTCCCCTCCCCCCCCCACCCGAAACTGGTCTCAAACACCATATGTATTAATTTTAATTATTTACTTATTAAAAATCTCAGGCAGACCGCTCCCTGCATCAAATACCTTACCAAAGTGACAGGGAATTTAACACTGCAAGCACACACCTCAGGAAAAAGCAACACAGAAAAGCAAAGTGGCTGAGGCAAAGCAACTATGCCTCTGCTGACCCAAAACAGGCAGAGAATGAGTTTCGTATTATATCGAAAGCTAGCAACCTGACAAGAGTGTAGAGGTACAATACAATTTTAAAAAATGGGCACACATACAATGTTCATGTGAAAGTTATAAAAAATAAATAAAACTAAGGTCAAAATCTTAAATTTATTGATCAAAACACGCAACAACTACCGTGGATATTCAAAAACATTTTATTTCCAAGGTCAACATGGCTCAAGAAACAAGAACCAACAAGGATTTAAAAACACTAGTGCCTTGCTTCTCTTTGACTGTCCCAAATTTTTTTTTTTTTTTAGTTTTTTTTAATCAAAATATATCTCTTTTTGTGATTTCCTGAATTTACAACACCAAGTAAGTAAGCTACAACATTCTTTCTCACATGATGAAAAAAATTTTTTTACCTTCCGGAATTTTTACAAATTTACAAGACAAAAGCCGTGACAAAGCAGCATGCAAACAGTGTGCTATAGGACTAAAACACAAACTGATATTGTGTGTAGGAAACGGCTAGAGAGGCTGTTTTAAGGATAGACAGGCTGGGAACGTCCTTCCACCCCTTACACTGTCAAGGCCCTAAAAAAGCCAGGGACAACAAGCTTGTTTTCATGGGCTCTGATGAGGCCTGGGCAACATCCTTCAACGATTCGCTATCACTTTCAGTCACAAGGTCTCTTCTGCATCACTGCCATGTTAGCTGCTCAAAGAACCCTGATGCAGTGTGATTAAGGAAGGCCTACACTCACTACCAAAAAAGGCAAGCACTGTGGCCTTCACCTCCGCCATAAGTCGAGTGCGCAAAGACTTGACTGAGAGCAGAATTCCTTGCTAGGCAACAAGGATTTATTCTGTTCCCGCTCAAAATCCCACGCGCCCCCTCAGATTTGGCCCCTCGCGCATCCACTTATTCTGCTCTCACTCAAAACACTGCGCCAACACCAAGGCCTTCCCGGCTGGTTACTCTCATGTAAACCCATTTTCAAATGCTCGAAAGTTACAGATTTGGGATGTACTCAACCCAGTTAAGATGGGCACCTTGGTAAGCAAATAAAAGGCACTGCCATGCCGAGGATGGGGTTGGAGTCGCTGACGAAGTTCGAGCGCAACGCTCCTCGGAATTTGAGCACTGTTGCCGAAAGTATACAGGATAGAACATGAAATGAGCAATGTTTTATTTAATTTTTTTCCATTTAATCAACCACAACAATCAAAATTGAGCCCCCTACCACCCCGCCGGCCACGAGGATTACACCAGAGGAAAAGCCTCCTTCCAGGACATAAAACTGGACAGGGAATAGAGAGGCTAGTATTTTGGGGATATTTGATTCCATCTTCAGCAGGCAGGAGAGAGAGAGAGAGAGAGAGAGAGAGAGAGAAAGAGAGAGAGTGAGAGAAAAAGAGACATTCCAGTGCAATGAATCACAGAGCAAAGGAGATGGGCTTCCACCAAAAGCATTCCTATCCTTTTTTTCCCTTCAATGCACTCTAGAAAATAACACTCGACAGGTCTTGGAGAGGAAATACCCTCAGCCTGTGACACAGTTCACACACACACAACACAGACCTGGAGATAAACTTTGTCCAGTGGGCAAAGACGTAAATAACCCAACATCAGGGATAATTCAATAAATGGGTAAAAGGATGATGCCTTTCAGTGCTTTTGGAAGGCATCACTACAGGGTATCTACTGAATTTTTCCAATTCTGAGATTTACACTTTAAGCCATTAAGAAAAAATGTTGAGTCTATCGCCATGATGCAATTAAGACCATTACAGGAGAAAATTAATTCTGTGAGGCTAAGTTGGATAAAACGGTAAAGGAAAAAAAAAAAAAAAAAAAAGCGGTTGAGTTTTCAACACCTTCTTTAAGACCAAGTACACAGATAGTCGACAGCACTACAGTCAGCAACGCCAGAGATGGGAAGAAATTCCCAGCAAGAAGCTATAAATTAATCCTAAGATGCTGCACATGCAGAGGTGACCTCAAAACGCTAAACTCTTATGGCCCAACTCTAGAGGCCAAACTCAAAAAGCTGAAATCAAAAGCCTGAACTCGAAAAACAGAACTCAAATTGCCAAACTCAAAAACCGCAACTCGAAACCCCAAACTTAATACATGAACTCAGAACGCTGAGCTCTAAACGGCTAATTCAAAAACCTGATCTCAAAAAGCACCGAACTCAAGTTGCCGATGTCAAAACATCAAGCTCGAAAAACGCTGAACTCAAAACACCCAAATAAAAAACCTGAACTCAAAAGATTAAGCTCAAAAACCTGAACTCAAAACTTTAAACTCATAATGGCAAACTAAAAAACCTGATATAAAATGCTGGACTCAAAATGCTGAAACTGAATTCGAAACAGCAAACTCAAGATCTTGAACTCAAGATGACGAACTCAAAACGCCAAGCTCGAAAACCTGAACTCAAAATGCAGACTCCACAAATCTGTCCCCACTAAACTGACCTCACAAAGTAGACTTACCAAAGCCCAACTCTCCCATCTGAACTTTCATATCTTTCCCAATGCAAACTCCCACAGCCCAACTCTCTAATGCCTAATTCTCCAAACCCTAACACCCCGATCTGAACTCCTAAATCCACATCCCTCCGAACTCCTTAATCTGAACTCCTTAATCAAAATGCCCAAATCTGAATGCCCTAATTTCAACCCATTATCTCTAAACTCCCCATCATGAATTTCAAAAGCTAAAGGCCCAAAGCCAAGCTCACAAAGCTAAACTCAGAGCTCACTTCACTACGAAAAAAAAAAAGCACCGAACTCAAAAAGCAAAAGTCGCAAAGCTCATCATAAAGATACTTAAGATGCTAAATTTGAATATCAAAATTAGTGAACGAAACAAACAGTGACGTAAAATGTCCTTCCACTGCCAGATCACATCCCGGTCAGCTTTGTGTGCCAAGGCAAACACAGAGCCGGACACATCAAGCGCCTATAAAGCGAGGGCCTCTTTTCTGGCCATCACAAGTAGTGGCACATTTTCAAGTTCAATGAACAGGAACACACATATCAACCAGCTCTGATATACTAACATCAGCAGTCTTCTTCCCATTACACCCCTAAAGCCTGCCAGAATTTATGAAAAAAGTCGAGTGCATTGTACTAGTTGACAGCAATGACATAATTCAGAACTGTGGCAGAGGTCTATAGAATCAAGTCATTTAAAAAGCCACACTCAATAAAAACAGAGGTATTTCTGCATGGTTGAGGTTCAAGCAAAACCTACTCTAAATATCCCCTTAAACTCTGATATTTGCAGGAATTTGCCAAGTTAGAAACAGCGTTTTCCATTATGCAGGACAATGTCACATGCATAATCCGTATCTGCTGGTCGTAGCGCTTCACTGAAGCAATACGGCTCTTAAAACGATTGAAATATGCAAACCCAGGATGGTATTTTATTTTCATGGTCGCCGCATTGCATCAAATAGAAAATGTCTACATCTTCCACATCATTTTATACACATTTCCATGTGAAGCTGCTCTCACACCTGATGGGAAACGCGTGTATTCGTGTCTTTGCATTGACTTTGAATGTAATCTGTTGTGCGAAAAATTTGTTTCGCGTCCAGCATGAAAGCAGCTTAAATCTGCAGGACACGGGAATCTTAAAAGACCTCGGTATCTCCACTAGAATTTAAAATGGCCGAAATTTCCGCAGGTTCGAACAAAGCAATTGAATTTGACGGACCCACATCTGAAATTAATAGAGATAGAGGTTAACAGCGAAGGAATGGGAATATGGTTGGGCAGCATCCCGAATTCCATCCTTGAAAAACCCCACACTGGCTCATAAATTCAACAGTGAGGGGAGAAAACTTAACAAGATGGTGAGAGAATTGAAAAAAAGGGCTGATTTCGTGCTCCTCTAAGATTTTTGTCACGGTTAATCTGTTTATAATCTTTTCCTGTAATGCTCAGTATACATGAGGTTTTCTTAATTGAATCTTTTACTGCCATTTTTGAATGACCCTTGCTCGATATAAAAAATAAAATCACACAGTTTTAATTTGCATTTCAACAAGTTAATTCTATGCCATCCATTTCACAAGGAAATGACTGAAAAGCAACCTTGCACAAAGGTGGGGCAGTTAATCACCAAGGAAAATGAATCAAACTGGCGAGCTACGTGGAGATCACCACACTAACAAATGCACATACCAACCCCGTGGCACCAGAGTCACGCTCCCCGCTCAATGATAAAGCACACAATTTGAAACATCCCGAACGCAATTAAAATTTGGTATACTTTCCCCTGACAAGTTGATGCCCGAGCTTGTCGGTAACTACCACAAAGATGGTAGTCTTCGTGGTTTGCATTGGTGCAAAAATAGAATACAGTGAGTTAAATTAGACAAACGTTGCCAGTCAAATGCGGTCACAGATACTGTATATCAGAATAGACCTAGAATTTCCATACCACGTAATCCTAGCTCTGTAGGCTCCATCATACCTCCGATGCTTTCTGGTTTCTTACTAGTGTAGAAAGCACAGGGAGTTAAATTGGAATTAAGTGGGAGAGCCAAGGACATAAACGAACGAGATGAATGCCATATGCCTGCATAGAGCTTGCATTACTAACAAACCCTCCATCCAGCTTTCCACTCCACCACTGAAGGCTTCAGCACACTGCTGTCCCTCAGCAAACATCTGCAAAGCATTTAGTAGGAAAAAAAAAAAAGAGCGATGAAGAGCAGACTATAAACCGCAGTTTGATGGGAATTAAAAAAAAAAAAAAAAGCGCCACCGAGTTGCGTCCCATCTTCAATGCTTGTATTATTCCATATTCTGCAGAGGAGCTTTCCGGTGTCAAAAGAAGAGATTAACGCTGACTTAACATTGTGCCCGGCCGAACAAAGAGTGACACATTTTCATCAACAGCCCTCCTAAACTTGCGTAAGAGAGAGCAGCTGTCAAAGGTGAACCAAGGAACAGGTAATCCATGACTGACAAAAGGCACAAATAGGGCTTTAATCCGCGAGTTGACCTTTCACCCTGAATAGCTTTCACTCCTCTGAAAAAGGTTAATCACAAAAACACTTGAAAGGGCAATAGAATCACTCAATTTTGGACCTGGTTAGACCTCACCCCCCCCTCCTTCCAAAAAAATAAAACAAAAAGATTTTGAAATCATTCTTAGTATTTCATCAAAATATTTGATATGGAGCTGCCGGATAGCTCACTCGGTTAAGGCACTGCGCTGCAATGCAGAGGTGTCTATCACGTCGCGGGTTCGAGCCCCGGCGTACCCACCGGCAGGGGTCGGCAGTTTTTTCAGAGTAGTGCACAATTGGCGATCGCGCTACAGGGTTTCAAATTGGGAAGAGACTGCCGGAATTGGGTTAAGAATAACAGCTTTGTTCGTTGCTCCAGCGCCTCCTGTTGGCCAGACGGGCGCTCGTCAGGAAGACTCTGGGTTTGTTCACGTCCGGGTATCCTCTGCCCTCGTTCGGAACTTACGTGGATTCGACCAATGAGTGAATAAGAATCAGTGGCTGACGGACATGTGCTTCGGAGGAGAGCCGTGAGCTGTCTTCACTATCCTGAGTTGGCAGCAAGGGGTCGCATACGAGCAAGCTTTGTACATAGTTCACTAATTGGGCATTCCAGATTCGGGTGGGATTGGAGATGCCTAATTTAAAAAAAATAAATAAAAAAATATTTGATATGGGCATATTTGTCAGTATGTAGCCTATTTACCAGCCAACAGAGAGAAAAAGGAGGTACAATAAAAGAAAACAAATGTGAAAACCTGACTAACAGGTTGCCAAAGGTGGGACCGTGGAGTAAAGGAGGTCTCCATTTACAGTGCTGAAAACAGAGCCCCCACACCAGCCTTGTAACAGGGGCCTGCTAACCACATCAACCCATAAATATTCTTACCACTATTCAGTCAGGAAACTGGGCTCCAACTCCATATAGAAGTGGCAGAAGAAAGAGATAGGATGGGTTAAACTTGTGAAATTCTCAAATCTTTCGTTTTTCTTCCAAAATGATACTCATAGTTCACCTTATCAGTGTTGATCCTGCACCCTTAACTACTGGCATGTCAAAGCAGAGACTGCAAAGACATACATAGTTCAATTTTGTGCACAGTCGCCTGACAAAACCATGCATAACAAGGTCCGTGGCAGTTTGTACCCTAGTCATTTGACAGCACCGCAAAACTACATAAATGCATAGGTGACACCCTGGGTAAATCTTTTTTTTTGGCGAAATCCCCCTTCCACTGGAGAATAAACATTCACAGCCCAAAAAAGAACTGAGGAGCTGGAAAAACCTCCCCTCGACAATATGTTCTCCAGTTCATCGTCTCACTTGTCCCTGACTGGATTCAGGAGCGACGCCACCCGTAACTAACCCCAGGGTCACACCAGTGCCCCTGAACCAGGCCCCAGAAAAGGACGCACTTCCAGGAAAATCCACAGCTCCAAATTAATTTGTCTAAGTCAGGACCCCGCATGCCAGGAAAGCATCAGCAAAATGATTTACTCCGGGAATCCTAATTAGGGCAGGAACTCGACCTCTACGGACGGGACCACTGCCCTGGTTCACAGCCTCTTCCCCACAGTGCTTCACTGGGCTTGCAAGCAACTTCCAAAACAAGCTTTTTTTTATTTAAGACATGTGACATGATGAAGAATGATGGTATCAGATACACAAACATCTACAGATATACGGCAAAAAAGTCTCTCTCGGTTATCATTTTCTCTTATTTTTGCATATTTCAGCAATGGGGAAGAAAATGTTTTGAAAAAGGATTATTTCACCCACTGACCCAGTCTGGCAGTGTAGGAGTTACCATGGGAAGACCCAAACCCACCTCAGATATAAGGCAGGACATTGGAGGTTTCTCACAGTCATTATTTCACTTTATTTTCCTTTTTTTAGCTCACCCGGTCCAATGAAGGCTTATGCAATCACACAGCAGCGCTGGCGTTTGCGTTAACTTTGATGATCTTTGATGATCCAAACCACTGAAGGGATCAATGTGAAATTTGGTGGAAATTACATATGGATGTACAGATTACATCATGCTGAAGAGTGTTTGAAAGCAGTTAGAATGCTGAAACTCTGTACTTACATACTTTTGAGGGCATAAAAATAAAAAAAGCTTGGCTCATAATTTTCTACAATACTACTCCCTTAAGCAACGCACTTAAGCGCAATAGGCAACTGGTTAACTCTTCAGTATATGCGTGCAGGACTAGGAAAAGGGGTCACTTGGGTCATTTTATGAAAATTGAGATTTTCCAACAGATTTTCCAACAAAATCAAAGATTGGTCCAAGTTTTTCATTTTTAGAAAAAAAAAATTGGGTGAATTTGGGCACAGCAGAGTGTTGTAAATTCACAGCACAGTAGTGCTGGGATATCACTATCACTGAGATACACCGTTAATCTTAGCATGGAAAAAAATGGCTTGATATTTCAATGGAGCTGCACTATGGAAAGAGCACTGAGCTGCAAAAAACTGACGGCCCACAGCACCGTTTCATTTTACATAAGTCAGAAACTAATGGGGAAGAAATCAAGGAAAAAATGTTTCAAAAATAGATTATTTCTCCCACTCCCCCAGTTTGGCAGTGCTGGAGTCACCATGGGGCCACCTAAACCCAACCATAATTAACGATGCAGGTGAAGCATGGCCATTCCTGCAAAGCACGCGTCTGCAAGTCAAACACTATTATTTTCCACACTATAGGCCAGCAGCACAGTGCCACAGGAGCGTGTGAAATGTGGAGAATGCCGAGCCCCACGGCGAGGTCCACGCCCAGCCTCAGTTGGGAGGGATCCAGCTGTCTGGCACCCCTGCAGGTTCCCACAGGGCTCAGCTGGAGCTGGGACTTACAGTGAGCTCAGCTTGACTGGGGGAGACCAGTCCTTGTGAAGAGCTCCTATTCGCCAGTCATTCAAAATCACCACCTCCCAGCCAGGGCCGAGAGTTAGTGCTGACACCCCCCTATCCCAGGGGTCGGGTTGCCGAGCCAGCCCGGCCAATCAGCAGCGCCGACTGTTCAGAAAAGTCACCAGGAAAAGAAAAGCAAGGGCCAGATTTGAAGACCTCGTTCCTTCTCCTTCAGATCCTTCCTCCATCAAAGTACAAGATGTCAATCAGAACACTAAAGGAAAACTGGAAAAAAAAAATCTAAAAATGAAAAAAATCCAAAAAACAAAAGTCTGTAGAAGTTCAAGTTCTTTGATGAGGCAGTGCAAGGTAAATTTAGTTCTGAGTCTTTGGATAGAGGTCAGAGGCTGACACAGAACTCAAACCCGTAGAATGAGCCCCTGTTAGGTAAACTACTTCCACACGCTCAATGATCGGCCAGCAAGTCTTCCAGAACGCTTCACACACAACCCTTTACCAGGGCTGCCCACAGTAGAGCCTCAGGGCAGACTTTCACCCTCAACAGTTACCACAGACCCTCCAGGGGGTTCCAGTGATAAGCTACCATGTAACTCTGTTCTGATTATGTATAATTATAAAACAGCTTTTCCCTTCAGGACTCCTGTTTAAAAACATAAATTATCACAGGGGACAAGCAAAGCCTATGGACATAAAATTTGGGGCACGACAAGTTCCCTGGTATAATGTTTTGATGATCTATGTTTGGCTGACGACACACTACGCATGCAATGTTTTCGTCAAAAAAGCTTGGGCGCCCCTGCCCAAATTAAAATCAGAAATGAGATCATATTTGTGATATTAACTGGAGAGCTGGACCCGGCATTCCCCGAAATTGTCCATTTATTTTAATCCTACAATCTCTGATACAGTTTTTAAGATGAGCCATCTTTAGACAGACATACACACCCATTCCACGCCACTCTACAGAGACAGGGCGCTGCCTCCACTAAAGTTTACCTCTAGTGGCGCCCAGCCATGGTAAGACAGCTTTTCGACACATCTGCCCTAAGTCCCCCTCAGGAGTAGTGACTCATTACTGATACTCTACTGAAACCCAGTCCAAGCAGACTGTAGTACAACAGCTGACTGGATTAACACCCGACTGCAAGCAAGCTTAACATCTCTTATGCGCTTCTGAGGGCGCTTTCACACCAGAGCTGTTTGGTCCGCTTTAAACGGACCAGAGTTCATTTCTCTGGATAGTCCGCTTCGTTTGGGCAGGTGTGAAAGCTCTGCCGAACTCTGGTGTGGACCAAACAAGCAAACTCTGGTCTGCCTGAAAACGTGGGTCTCGGTTTGCTGGCAAGCGAACCCTAGTGCGGTTCGCTTACAGTGGGAAATGCAAACGGACTATCCAGCGAACCAATAAGAGGAGGTGAACCAAAGAGAGGTCCTAGTGAAAGGATGAGCCGGGTTTTCTTATTCCGCATGCTTTTTTTCCCTCCTTGTCAGTGCTCGTTTTGGGCAATATCGCCCCAAACGAGCAGCTGTAGTAACTGCATGACGTTGTTCAGGTGGTTTGGTCCGCTTTCAAAAGTGCAGTGTGAAAGTGAACCGATCCAACTGAAGGTGAGTAATTTTTCGGCATTGACTCAATCGAACCGAGGCCCCCGGACTGTCCGGGTGTGAAAGCGTCTAAAGTTTTCCACAACCATCAAATGCGGAAGGGCGAAGCAGTTCAGGCCATCATCCTCTCCATCTGTCACACAGAGTCAGGGAAAGAATAGCCAGCCAATCTAAATCAATAACAGACCGTTCAAACTACAGACAATACGCTTGGCAGCCCACAGTAAAACACAAAAGCCGGTGGACCAGAATGAGCCACCGATAGAAATGGAGCTCTTCCCGTCCTCAGTCTAATGGAACCTCATTATTCCCACACTATTCTGCACAGAACGCTTCCAAGGCAGGATCCGCCGGTTTGTTTAAACCTTTAAAATTAGAAAAAGTAATCAAGCATGTTAACAGTGCAATCGGCAGCTAATTCATTAGCTAGGCAAGTGCGAAAAATAAAAAATAGTAAAAACAAGTCGACATGGTCTACAACATCCCCCGCCAATCGTGCGCTTCTCATTTTCGAACTCAATCAAGGCCTTTATGGTCTGAAGCTACACACCAAATTTGGTTACTGTATCTGTGGTAGTTTCTGAGCTGTCCCCTTTATCTCGGACGGACGGATGGACGCACGGACGGACGGACGGACGGACGGAGGTCAAACCTATATCCCCCTCCCACTTCGTGTTGGCGGGGGATAATAATAAATAAACAAAGGATTTTTCAGGGATCAAGGAGGTAACATTCCTGTGGGCTTATCCCAAGAGTGGGAACCACATTACAACTTCTATTTCCAGTTCATATTTGCACAATTAAATCACAACAAGGAAGACAAAATAAAATAGTTTTCGCTGTTCATCATTTATAGTAAAGCCATATTAAAAAAAAAAAAAGAGAAAACATTACATCAGATGTGAAGCATCCCCTCCCGCCCCAGAAAAACCCCTCCACCACAGATTTTTTTTTTTCTGAGAAAAATTAGATTGACAAAGAAAAAATTCTCAGAATTAGGGCTGGGCAATTAACCAAATGATGTTTACTCACCAGAGCACAACAGTTATACTTCAATAACTTCAGTTGTACTTGGAGAAAAATATTAGCTGGCTTGATACCTTTTCATCAACTACAAAAGGTTACAGAATCATTTATTTCAGGATACATGAGAAAGGGTGCGATGGCGAGAGCAAATAGTTTTGTCAGAGAGTAAACACGCATTTAATGGGCACCTGAAGTCGGTCATGGGTGGGGAAAAAAAAAAAAAAAAAACACTTGTACCCTCCTACTCGAGTAACTGGTAGACCAGGCATGCAGCCAGTTATTCACTGTAAAGAAATTTCTCCCACAAGGAGATACATCTGCAATCTTACTCTGAAACTTTTTAACAACACTCCTTTACTCCTCTCTACAAACTGAATTTTTTAAAATATGGATGACAATGAATTGAGGTTGAGAGGAATATCTGCTGATAATGATTATAAAACAGATATTGTGCCAGTAGTCGGGAGATGAGATTCTATTTATCCTGACCATTTGCTGCCAGGGAAATATATGTGTTTATGATGAAAAATGACACATCACTTGTAATATTCAAGACTCAGAGGAAAACCAGGCAGCCCGGTCAGATGGGACCGCATCGGTGCAGCCCTTTAAAGCCTGCTTCTCCCCTTTATAACGCATTATTCGGCCAATACTGTCGCCATGCCAACCAAAATTGATCAGCGTCATGGGTGAAGTGTAACACATGTCCATACCAAATATGAAAGTAATCAGTAAAAAATTACAGCCCATACAGCGTCCACAAGGAAGTGTTCATCATTTATAGTAAAGCAAAAAATAAGATGCTAATTTTTCAAGGAATTTCCTTTCGTTTTGACATTTTTTCAATTGTATTATGTAACTTGAAATGACATTTGACTTTTGGTCTGACCGCGCCCACGGCTGAGTAAGTAAGGGGCAGATGAAGTAACACTATTAGTCAGCTGGTTTTGCATGGACCACAAACAGTCCAACCTTATACTGGGTCTTGACCCCGTCTCATTGCAAAATGTTTTAAGCGTTGAAAATAATATTTTAAATCGTCTGACATCTAGGCGTATTGAAGCATACTGAAAATTGAAGCGAAACTGCTTCAGAATACGATTTGCAAACACAAATTTGTGTGGTTCTATGAAGCAAATGAGATCAGAGTATCGTCAGAAGGCAGGGTTACTCAGACCTTACATAATTCTGACGGCACGCCATAGGGTAATCATATCAGTAAAAGATTTTTTTCCCTCTGGAAGCACTTCACTCGGCCTCTGATGTTTAGCTGCTGTTTGTTTAAGACTGGTTCAGGCAGGAGGGCACGTTTCATGAAAGCGTAGCACTCTATGCCATGCGCTGTCACACAGTCCGAGGAATAGGTTTCTTGTGCACAGGAAATACTTAATCTGACAGAAAACGAAAGATGCAGCCAAGAAAAATGAACGATGGCACGACCGCATGCAGATGACAACGCAAGCGCTTACAATAAGATCAGATTAGTAGGCTATGTTCTCACTCATGACGACAAATAAGGACTATGCCCCAGGGCAATATGAAAAGTGTATGTGCCCTGTGCACATTGGTATTCATGCTCTCAGCTAGCTGTCATTAACATTGCAAATTCAAAGAAAAGCATTGACGCGCGAGAGCTCTGCCCCCGTTAATCAGCCTTTAATACATCACGTTTAAAATGGCACACAGACTTTTCTGTACTCACCTTGACCCAAGTTCCCATAATTCACTGCAAACAGAACCAGATAAAGAGATTTTTACAGGCCACAAATGCCCACAGGCCATCAGACTGGCCTAACAGCACAGAAATGGAAACGGAATCTGGACACACAGAATTATCTGATGCCCTTTTGATATCCATCTGCTGCTGAGCGGAAAATGAGTACAAGAGGTAGGGCAGCCCATGGCGTGCGCTTCTAACAAATGATGTTTACTCACCAGAGCACGACAGTTATACTTCAATAACTTCAGTTGTACTTGGAGAAAAATATTAGCTGGCTTGATACCTTTTCATCAACTACAAAAGGTTACAGAATCATTTATTTCAGGATACATGAGAAAGGGTGTGATGGCGAGAGCAAATAGTTTTGTCAGAGAGTAAACACACATTTAATGGGCACCTGAAGTCGGTCACGGGTGGGGGGGGGAAAAACAAAAAAACACTTGTACCCTCCTACTCGAGTAACTGGTAGACCAGGCATGCAGCCAGTTATTCACTGTAAAGAAATTTCTCCCACAAGAAGATACATCTACAGTCTTACTCTGAAACTTTTTAACAACACTCCTTGAATTGAGGTTGAGAAGAATATCGGCTGATAATGATTATATAACAGATAATGTGCCAGTAGTCGGGAGATGAGATTCCATTTATCCTGACCATTTGCTGCCAGGGAAATATACTGCATGTGTTTATGATGAAAAATGACACATCACCTGTAATATTCAAGACTCAGAGGAAAACCAGGCAGCCCGGTCAGAAGCGACCGCATCGGTGCAGCCCTTTAAAGCCCGCTTCTCCCCTTGGTAGCGCATTATTCGGCCAATACTGTCGTTATGCCAACCAAACTCGATCGGTGTCATGGGTGAAGTGTAACACATGTCCATACCAAATATGAAAGTAATCAGTAAAAAATTACAGCCCATTCAGCGTCCACAAAGAAGTGTCTTTGGATGCGGATGTGGCGGCAGCAGCAGACGACAAGCATGAATCTATAGTAGCCACCTGACTTCGCCCGGGGGCCACAATAAAGATGTGTACATCAGTTTTATGACACATTCAAACTAAACTGGGCGGTTCTCCAGGCTTTCTAGAGATGCACTGAGATGAAAAATGCAGGTAACCATACAACACCCTCATCTGTCCAATAAGAGCCCCAGAACTTCCAAGGATTCAGTGTTAGATTTCAAAGACTGAGTGCTCAGGATGAATCCCAAATAAAGGAAAGTTCGCCCGTATTTTTATAAGGTACATGCAAAAGGTCCATCGGTTATATGGCTGTCAGATATCGCAACTACAAAACCCAAAACCAGTGAAGTTGGCACGTTGTGTAAATCGTAAATAAAAACAGAATACAATGATTTGCAAATCCTTTTCAACCTATATTTAATTGAACACAATGCAAAGACAAGTTACTAAATGTTCGAACAGGTATCTTTGTAATTTTTTGCAAATATTAGCTCATTTGGAATTTGATGCCTGCAACATGTTTCAAAAAAGCTGGCACAAGTGGCAAAAAAGACTGAGAGAGTTGAGGACTGCTCATCAAACACTTATTTGGAACATACCCACAGGTGAACGGGCTAATTGGGAACAGGTGGGTGCCATGATTGGGTATAAAAGCAGCTTCCCTGAAAAGCTCAGTCATTCACAAACAAGGATGGGGCGAGGGTCACCACTTAGTGAACAAATGCGAGAGCTGATTGTCGAACAGTTTAAAAACAACATTCCTCAGCGAGCTATTGCAGGAAATTTAGGGATTTCATCATCTACGGTCCATAATATCGTCAAAAGGTTCAGAGAATCTGGAGAAATCACTGCACGTAAGCGATAAGGCCGAAAACCAACATTGAATGCCCGTGACCTTTGATCCCTCAGGCGGTACTGCATCAAAAACCGACATCAGTGTGTAAAGGACATCACCACATGGGCTCAGGAATACTTCAGAAAACCACTGTCAGTAAGTACAGTTCGTCGCTACATCTGCAAGTGCAAGTTAAAACTCTACAATGCAAAGCGAAAGCAATTTATCAACAGCACCCAGAAACGCCGCCGGCTTCGCTGGGCCCAAGCTCATCTAAGATGGACTGATGCAAAGTGGAAAAGTGTTCTGTGGTCTGACGAGTCCACATTTCAAATTGTTTTTGGAAACTGTGGACGTCGTGGAAAGAGGAAAAGAACCATCCGTACTGTTATAGGCGTCAAGTTCAAAGCCAGCATCTGTGATGGTATGGGGGTGTATTATTGCCCAAGGCATGAGCAACTTACACATATGTGAAGGCACCATTAATGCTGAAAGGTAAATACAGGTTTTGGAGCAACATATGTTGCCATCCAAGCAACGTCTTTTTCATGGACGCCCCTGCTTATTTCAGCAAGACAATGCCAAGCCACATTCTGCACGTGTTACAATAGCATGGCTCCGTAGTAAAAGAGTGCGGGTACTAGACTGGCCTGCCTGTAGTCCAGACCTGTCTCCTATTGAAAATGTGTGGCGCATTATGAAGCGTAAAAAAAGGACAAAGGACATCCCGGACTGTTGAATAACTGAAGCAGTACATCAAGCAAGAATGGGAAAGAGTTCCACCTTCAAAAAGTGGTCTCCTCAGTTCCCAAACGTTTACTGAGTGTCGTTCAAAGGAAAGGCGATGTAACAAAGAGGTAAAAAGGTCCCTGTACCAACTTTTTTGCAATGTGTTGCTGCCTTAAAATTCTAAGTTAATGATTATTTGCAAAAAATATATAAAGTTTCTCAGTTTGAACATTAAACATCTTGTCTTTGCAGTGTATTCAATTGAATATAAGTTGAAAAGGATTTGCAAATCATTGTATTCTGTTTTTATCTATGATTTACATAACGTGCCGACTTCACTGGTTTTGGGTTTTGTACTTTTCAGCTGGCATGATATGCCTGTCAGTATGTTGGATGGATTAACAATGTAAAATCTAGCATCTGGAAATATTTAAGAATGATGGTAACCAAGCGATTTCATATAAGACCCAATTATTTGCATGGTCAGCTTTATAATTGATTGAATCGGAAGTTTCAGATCCATCCAACATTCACTCACTCAACTGAGTCGGTGACCGTGGAAGATTCTTGTACTTTGGTTAAGTTTATACGGAATAACCGCATATTCATCTGTTCAGAAGTTACAGACAGGTCCAAAAACACTTCAAAACATGAAAAGCGCATCGCAGGTTTCAAACAGGAGGGTGACACCTCATTTTAAAAGTGCCAAAACTCTGAAACAATTGGTTTCTTGGGCCTATAACTTTCTTCATAAAATATTTTAAGGCGTGGTTAGTCATTTTTTCTGCAAAATCAAAGGTCACAAGCAAAACACAGATTTTTTCAGTGATTTGGCATGGAAAGTCCCAAGAATAAAACTCAGTTAACTAAACCGAAATCAGGACTGAACCTGCTTTAATTTAACCAGTCATCCACTTATAATACAGCAAGCATAAATCATGAGATCCAATTCTGACAGCGTGTAAATTAGCATATTACATTTCAGATGGGAGGGCATAAAAAGTTGTTTTAATATAACTTCAAAATCATTTAACACCTCTGAATTTAATTAATCAAAGAATTAAGTCTTCCAAGTCAAGTATTTGAACAGACTAATGAGAGTTGAATCAACAATGGATACCTTTTTCCAAACATGTCATTTTATTATGGCTTGCATTTTTTCATCAAAAGCGTACCCACGGTCAATGCTCCAAGGATACCCATGTTTGGGTGTCAACTGTCAAATATCAAGAAGGTGAAATCCCCCCCCAAAGTGACCCTGCGCCAAGATCCAGGACTGGCAAAGGTCCTGCAAATGGTGACCGCTTGTGGGACCGTGCGAGAGAGAGAGAGAGAGAGAGAGAGAGAGAGAGAGAGCGAGAGTGTGTGTGTGTCAGAGGCTGAGACTGAAACCACTGTGCTGAGGCTTTGATGGGGTAGAATTTACGGCGACTCAATCTGGGGGAAGTTACCAGGCTCCCTGAGGCACTAGCGTAATGACTGGGCTTTGGGACTGAGCGAAGCGAGGTTTTTCTGTGTAACATTCTCCAAATCCTTTCCTCTCTTCCGCAGAACACAGCCTCCACAGGAAAACAACAGTCCGTTTCATTTCCTCAGCCCGACAAACCCTCAATGTTCAAACCACACAATTTTCACGACTCAACGCATTTTGCTCTTGCGCAAATGTGGGTGAACGTCAGTACCAAAATCAAAGTTAACGACAAATCAAGAGACTCAAATTTTCCGACGCTTTACGAAGATATTCCTATTCAAGGGTTCGCTGTCAATCTGGGATTCAAAAATTAGTAATTAAAAATACAATTTGGATGTTCAATTGACTATCAAATGTTTGTACATTCTACAGGGACAAGCCAGTTGGACGAAAGACTGACTTGCGCAAATGCAAAATGCCACGAGATTCTAGAAAACAACGCACTGAGAACATAACAACAGTACATCAAAATAAACAAGTAAAGCACAGAGCCGTTCAACACACAAGGATGAGCAATCTGCAGCAAAGCTGACACAAATTACTCAGGCAAAGCTATGCCATTACACAGCGAGGTAAATAAACATAACAGAGGGCGGGAGTCGGACCTGAAAGAATCGTACGCTTGTATGCAACGCAGCCTGAACTCATTAGAGGTGGGCAAGCTGGTACGGGGGACCATTTTAGGGCATATTAACGCAAAACACACTCAAGAATTATGAGACATATACACGCACTGAGCTTACCGGTAAAAGCATTGGTTTTCATTATATGCTTATGGCATTTTGCCCAGAGCAAATCAATAAACTCTGAAAAGTATTTTGCAGTTCAGCATACTATAAATTATAAAAATTAAAAGGCAGAAATATTAAAGTGAGTCGAGGGCTTTCAAATGTGGCCAGTAGAACTGGGGTGTGTGTCTGAGAGATATGGAGAAACTTGAGTAGCAATTGAATGACTTTTAAAACAAATGTACCGCAGCAGGCAATTCTGCATGGCTAGTCAATTTCACGGAAATGGCTCTCTACCAAAGGATTTAATCTCAGAAAAGACTGAGCGATATATTCAAAGTGCCAATTGTGCATCTGCCTCTTACATCTTGGGAAAATATGATTAAACTGGCATGAAATGATACAAGTTCCTGGACAGACTGCATGTGCAAATAACAAAATGTTGCATGTACTGCAGTGCTATATATAAAAGGCTCATTCAGACACTAGATACAAGGATGCTCAGCATCTGGGATGCCATTTTACCCTTACAGATAATGTTCAAAGCACAAAAATACTTTCAAGAAACTTTGCACCCTAAATCTGTACTCCCGAGTTCATTTCTTGAAGAAGGACTTTGTTCACTCAGCCCTGTGGACACAATGTCTTCCAGACTAACCATGTGGAAATGCTTAGTCTGGATAACTGACAACATTACAGCTTTTGATACATGGCGAATACAAGGCAAATGCGGGCGATCGAAAAAGTCGCAATCATTCCGGGGCAAATAAACACAAAAAAGAAATGGAAAATAATTCATGTTCCATTACGGGAATGCGCAAGGGGGAAAAAAAAAAGAGTCCATCATTTCACATCAATATTAAAGTTCCTTTCAGCGCAATCATGCCAGACGCAATCCGTTTCACAAACAGGCAACATCATTCAATCAACATTTGCTTACAGCTATAGGCTTCAAATGTGCAATACAGAGATGAGGATCTTCAAAGTCTCAAGGTAGCTGGTAACACTCCTAAGGAGAGGTCGAGCACAGTGCATAGAAATGCCATAAAAACCACTACTTCTGATATACGTATAGTGCAAAGGCTTTCCAGTGGCTAGGCCGCAGCTCACTCAGCATTGAACAGAAGTGAGTATTCTCTCAGGTATCAGCAATTCATGGTGCTCCATTTTAAGAGGGCAAAATTATCCGTAGCGTAGCTCTCACAAGGATGAAATGATAGTGGACTAAAGATTGGCAGCATGATGAAGTGGCAGAAGGATATCAACCAATGACGGCTGCTCTGCTGAAATCAGGGGAGGCACCAAAAATCCCCTTAAAGTAATAGACCTGCTTTCAATCATTTTTCTCAAGTATCAAGTTTTCCATTGACGAGAAAATTCCACTGGCAGTTACAAATCGAGCCTCATTCTTGATGCAATTTCGTGGCCACAAAAGCAGTAAATTCAAATGTTTCATTCACGTTACAAGAAAGAGAAAAAGATAAAATAATTCAATTTATTATTTATTAAATAGTTTTATTCAATTTACAAGAAAAAGCCCTCTTAAATTCCACATTTCCTTTCAGCACATCTTGCAATGCAGGCTGTCCAACCTTCGCTTCATGTTTGTTTAAATTACAATGAAGAAAACAATGGCTTGGCTACAAGTATCCACAAATGAATTAATTTTGATTTAAATACAAGTTCTCATCTATATGATGCATTTTATTTCTCGTCTTACCTTCACGAGGTGAACTGACCACACCTGATGGCGTCGAGTGTTTTGGGAGTTCACGTAACGCTGTTTAAACTAGAGCTGTGCTCAGAGAGCACAAGTACCTCCACCAATGTACTCAGTGTTATTTTTGCCAGTATTAGCTAGCAACCCCTGTGTTTATGTAGTCTTTGCGCAAATATGTTTTTAATGTGTTTTTGACCTTTTGCATGCCCTTGATCTTTGACCTTCCAAAATCGAATCACCTCTTCCTTGAAAAATACTTAATCATTCCACCAAATTTGAAGAAAATCCATCCATGAATTTTTGCGTAATCCTGCTTACAAACAAACCAACCAACAGACAAACGGTAACAATCACATAACCTCCTCCAACTTCGCTGGGCAGAGGTAACAAATGATTGAAAACAGGTCAGGACCAGCCATTGGTTGAAGGGGATGTTCTGTGCCTCCTGTATTTTAAGCTCACCAGCCACCACTAATAGGACTTGGCACATAGGCATGGAGCAAATATGATGTATTTTAATGTCTTTTGTGTTTGAGGGTATGAAGCTCTTCAGAAGTGGCTGGGCTCAGTACAGAACAGGGCAGAGGGATGAACGAAACAGAATTTCATTAAGAACAGTAAGGACACCAGCAGCCATGGGGCGTACAGTTGAGTTCCGCCCTTTGCTTCTTCTTTTTTTTCCCCAAGCATCATACCTGAAACGGTTTTAAACAAACAGCCATCAATCGCCAGGGGCCTCGTGCCCGAGGGACAAATAAGCAGGAATGTTTTGCACACAGCAACAGCGAGAGCAGAGCACAGGCCTGTATGTTATCAGCCGCTCACCGGCTCCACTATCCCCAGCCTCCAGTACATCACACACATCAAGCAAATACCAGGCGCAAACACAAAAAACACCCAAATGCTCCATCCAGCCCAACATATAAACCAGGTGCCTCTGATTTACCGCATCTCCTGCCCCCTCATTCTTCCGCAATCCCGTCTGTAAACATTTGGCCAGAAACAAAGGGAGAATAACCCGATCCAGGCTTGATCGATCGTCTCGTTCCGTGGCTGCAGACTTGGCAAGCAACGTCGATTTGAAACACAGGGTGGGGATCTGGCAACTTGGAAGGAGAACAATGAACAACTAAAGGCACGGATTGGGACCAGACCATCTCTTCTTCTTTGCCTGAGTGCGGGTGGGGGGGAGGGGGGGTGAAGTGATTTATGTTTGAGAATGGAGACGAACGCGTATACCAGAGCTGTGAGTCATCGCCTCTGTATGAAGCCTCGTTCACTCAGCGTCGCTGGCAGTGCGTCAAACTCAGTTATTCCGACTTGCTATGAGAGTCAAGAACAGCTCCTCGCCGAACACACCAGGCTGGCAGCAGAACAATGTCCCGGACTGGTTTCGTGAAGTGGGATGAAGGAGTTAACGAGATAACTGCACCAAAAAAAAAAAAACACGGAATGATCCTATATCTCGAACACGGGCTGAGATTTTCAAAAAGCCGCCTTGGGTTTTCCTCGATGTCGAAATGCAGCTCGGTCTAGTTCTTGGAGTGTGATGCATACTAGTATTCTTTAATGCAACTCCTCAAAAGGGCCGGTGGAGCTTTGGCCAAAGCATAGCCCACATCATCTGTGGAAGGATTTACAGAGGCCTCCACCCCGGCTGAGTGCGATTAGAGAGAAGGCACAAGGATAACAAGCGGAGACAAGTAAGGATGCAGCCAAGGGCAGGCTAACAATCTCATATGGAGGATGCCTCATTATGCACAGAGGAAAAAAACAGCTTTCACCACGAGAGGATTTAGTTAGCAAAAACCAAGCACCACTTTCACATAAATGCATCTAGCAAGTGGCCAAAAGAGCTAGACTTATTCATATATGTGAACAAATCAAGTAAAAATTCACATTTAATGACATTTTGTGATTTAGAAATAAAGGCTGTTAAGTTTGGGCACTTATGACTTGATCTGTGAAAGTGGTTTACTTCCTACATGATTCCATTGAAACTAACGGGTGAATCACGCTATTTTTTTTGACAGAAAATACTTTATAGGAACATACAACAAACTATAGCAAAATCAAAAAAGTCCCAGTGTAATGAATTGCCAATCTGTACTTCATGCATTCACATATAATCAATGACAGAATAGTACAAGGTGTTCATTTCTGCCTGTTATTTGCCAAAGTAAAACCTGTCACTTGGTGAAATGTAACCCAGTGATTAGGATTTTCCACCATGCAAGGAGATCCAGCATGCTCTCATTCATTAAGATGAAAATGATTATGTCCATGCACCATGCATTACTCTTTCACTGAAGCACTTAGCCTATTCCCGGATTCTAGCCAAGCCAATATGTTTGACAGGAATTGAACCCTGTCGGATATAAAGGCTATAAGAAATAATTTACTACATTTACGATTTAAATAAACTTCAGCCAAAAGAATCGACTTAAATAGCTGAAAAAATGTTAATTGGAATTTTAATGCATACTTTGTGTGGTAAGCAGACTTACCACAGCCCATAGGACCTCAAGAAAACAAGAAATGGTTTGGAAACCAGCCTAAATCGGGTTAAATTCCACCACAAGAGAACCACATTTCTCATTGAATTCTACAAATAAAAGCAAACCAGAGAAGACAGGGCCCTTTTTTAATCAAAGCTTTGACAGACATAAATGAAACAAGTTTTTGAGACCATTACAAAGCATTGTGAGCATGTAAGTTCGGAACTTTAAAAATTCCCTTTATTTGCATCATCTCAGTCATTGTTTATTTAAAATTGCTCAGCTAACAACAGCTAATAATAAAAACAGCACAGAAATCCAGAACAGCACAGTTGTCTGGTTCCTGTCAGATCTTGGCAAGCACACGTCTTTGCAATCGCCATGCATGCCACAACAAGCACACATTTTACGATAAAGCCCCAAAACATAAACCTTAGAGGTAAACCATGCACGTTTAACAGGCTGTGAAAAATGCCTTGCAAAATGGATCATTCATTCTGAGCCAACCGAATCACAAATAGGCCCTCAGTGTAATGAAAACATTTCTTTAAAAAAAGAACAAGAAACTAAAACAACTATTTATAGGAGTGTTTTGTAACAACAAGCAAGGCAACATTCATACCGAACAGAGAATTTCTAGTGAAATTATCTTGAATTGAACAAGATTCAAGATCAAAAATTATTTTCAGCGAATTGAAAACACAAAAACCCTCCTTCCTATTTATTGAAATAATACCCAGGAAAGAATTCCAGAACAATATCCACAGGTTGCAGCAGGTATTTTACCTGCATGCCTGCATCATAAAACAGAATATACATCATATGTGAAGCAAGGATAGGTGTCAGGGCTCGACAAACCTATTTGCCCGATGCAAGTTAAAATCGCTGTCGGGTTAGTGTTTTGAAAAAGCAGTTGCCCAATTGGGCAAGTGGATATTTTTTACGATCGTATCCTCGAAGAGATCGAGACAGCTCGCTACTGCTCATATTCAAAGCAAATGCCGCTGCGCCCACGCCGCCGCCGCTCGGTGCGTGCGTTGGTAGCAGCGTGCTCTTTACTTCGATCGTGAGTGAAGGAGTGTCGATGATACTACACACACAGTACAGTACTGTACTAATACACGATCTAGATGACTACATATGCCGATCAGGCATTACAGGTACAATACATACGGCAACCGACGATGGTGATCATCCACCAACACCACAACTCATCATGCAACAGATAGCTGTGCCGAACGTTTACCTAACGTTCTCGTGAAATGCATCACTTGCACGGTGCGCGCGTACGGCCGCTTTGATCGTGGCCTGCTCGCATATGATCATGTCGATCATAACATGCCTTTACAGGTATACATGTAATCAGATTTGTATGTTTTTTCTTAACTTCTTATCCGAAACCAAAATGATATCAGGCAACGTTTTTCTGCTTCACGTTGATCTGTGTACATGAGTTAGTATTCATGGTTTAACTGCAGCTCCTGGGTAAAGTAAGTTTTTATTTGGCAGGTCTAAATGAGCTATCTGCATTTCAGTGCCGTCAGACACAGCCTTCTGTATTTAATGTTCAGATTTTCTTGAGGCCAGATACATAATTTTTAAGTTCCTTGACACTGAGGCAACAATATGTACACTTCTCAGTCCCACCTTGGGTCACCTGTACTGCTCATGAAAAACGATTAACATACTAAATAGCAGGTCTGTGTGTGTTGTGTTAGCTGGGAGCACTGAAGTAAAATTGGAGGTAATATGGGGCAAAAAAAAAAAAATTTGGCAGGTATGATACAGATGACATAGTCAAGTCATAGTGGTTTTAGACTCGCATATCATGTTGTTAGAATGTTCTTAGTTGGTCTATGGTAGATTGATTCCGCAAATAAACTAACCATATGTGGTAATGCATTGTTTGGATATGTATCAAGTGGTCATGATTGATAAATTTTTAGTTCAGTTTTGCAAAGTGACCATTATATCACCCATTTAGCTAAGTTGAAGCCACTGGTTCTAATATCAGTTACATAGCACAATGTACCTGTGCATCCCTATCTTTTTTTTTTCTTTATAAAAGATCATTTAAGATTTTTCCAGTCTCAGATATTGGCTATGTTTGTATGGATGATTAAAAAAAAAAAACTTATTTTTTGGAAACTCCATTTTTTATGCACACAAGTTGCAAGTGGTTTTTGCTGTTGGGCAAGTGAAATTTTAAACCACTTTCCCGAAAGGGCAGACAAAAAAATAAATAAATAAAAGTTTGTCGAGCCCTACGTGTGAAGAACTGCAGATAAGATCAAGATGTAGACCCATGAATTCTGACTGATAACTGTATTGGCAAAGTTGCAATACATCCTGCAAATGCAAGAAATTTGCAAACTTATACACTGAACATTGAGCGAACCTGGGAAACTACTATACTTCATCTATGCAATCTTTATTCCAAGTAAAAGCTAGCGTTTTTAAGAATGAGGCAGTCGACCATTAGGGGATGATACAAGATGGTCTCAGATTTGCCTAAAATTTTTGTTGGTGAAAAATGGTTAGTTCAATGAAAAAACAGGAAATTTTTCGGAGCCAATACCCAGCGGTTTTTTTTAGGGTTACCGGAAGGGCCAAAGATTCTGAGATGAGAAATGAGCACTGAAAAAAATTCAGTTTTGAAATGCAATTATATCATTGCGCGGACAACTGCCCAAATTCATTTTCACGTGTCAATCTACTGCAGGGCTATTCAACATTATCCAGAAAGGGCTGGTGGGCACGCAGGCTTTAATTCCAACCAAGCACTTACACACCTGATGCTACGAATCAACCTCTTTAGCGCAGACTCTTGGGTTGATTAGTGGTCTCAGTAGTGAAAGTGCTTGGTTGGAATGAAAGCCTACACCCACACCGGCCCTTTCTGGATTAGATTGAATGACCCCGATCTACTGTGTGTAGGGC
Source organism: Gymnothorax reevesii (assembly GCA_029721435.1). Classification (NCBI taxonomy): domain Eukaryota; kingdom Metazoa; phylum Chordata; class Actinopteri; order Anguilliformes; family Muraenidae; genus Gymnothorax; species Gymnothorax reevesii. The sequence continues at coordinate 85,881,104 of CM056583.1, forward strand.
TCGCGGTAAACTGAAAATTTTTGTGGGCTGCCGAGGGTACGTCTAATAGGGGGCGCTGCAAGATGCAACTTTTGGCCATTTAAGGTTAGGTTACAAGCAAAACTCAAAAATTCTCATAAAATCATATATTTTGATCATTAAATGATGTTATGACAAGGAAAGCATGTTTCCTGATTTTTTCCTTCTTAGGTCATGTGATTCAAGATGGCTGCCACCAAAAAGTGACATATAGAAAATGCAGCATATCTGAAGAAGTATTTGGAGTACAGACTTTGAATTTGGTATGTCTATTATGTATATACCACTCTTGGCTTTGAATTAACAAGAAAACTTAACCCTAGGATGGAAAAAAAATTGCCTCCATTTCCAGGGTGTCAACTGACTGTTAAGTTTGTTACATACTGTTTGTTACATACTGTTAAGTTTTTTATTCAAAACCAAGGGCGGTATATACATAATAGATATTTTATAACATGGTCATGTTATAAAATATCATAACATATGTCATAACATAACATTGTATGATTTTATGAAGATATAAGAATTTTTGAGTTTTGCCTGTAACCTAACATTGAGCAGTATTATCAGGGGCATTTCCAGACTGCGTCCTCAACAGCCCAAGATGATTTATTCATAATTTGATGCCAAGGGGTGTCCTTTACATAATCAACAAAAATTAAGAGGGGGATGTTGAGGGGGCAAGAGTATTGGTAGCGCTTCAGTCAGGGACAAAATGAAATTTGGCATTTTGGGATGGCCAAATTCTCCATGTGCCCTAATTCGATTTTGATGAAAACTTTTCTGTTGGGTGGCCCAATTTATCTACTAACTGTGATGTGAAGTATGCTCAAATGACAGCAACTAATTGCCAAAAAAAAAATGGACATTACGGTACAAACAATTACAAAAATAAATAAAATCTCATCACTTCTGGCTTAGTATCACACTGTAAGGCACAATGTAAACTAAAATTGTCTTTTTCCAGCAAATCACACTGCAGCATAATAGGAGCACCAAGTAAATTAGGATTCAGTAATAGAGCCATTTCCAGTAAACATCTGGACTGCTTCAGAACGGCTGGAAAAAAAAAAACAAATGAAATGTAATGTGAGCTGCTCAAAACTAATCATCAAACCTCTTCACCGTGGGGAGGGCAAAAAACAGCACTACATGCCAATATGAACAGCAGGTAATTGGATTTTCGCATTAATCCCAGGTCTGAAAATTCCTCTAAATTCTGTAGCTAGAATATTGCATTAAAAGAACCAAAAGATCTTTCTAAAATAGATGTGAGGAAATCTAAGAAGCGGACAAAACGCAAATTTAATATCTCCATTATGAACTTCAGCAACAATGAGCAATCAAGTAATATTGCCAGACTTATACTTTAGAATTCATTAATTTTCCCGTGTTCCGCAAAGAAAGTCATCGTGGGCTATTTTCGCCAGTTTGCAGATGTTTATTTTCGGGCGTAGAGAGCTGAAGTTAAGGAGTGTGGAAAACATGGGCGCACTGGGTCCAGATTATTTTCCCTAGTGACCCAATTACCTGGCCAGCAACTAACTAACGGTTATACAAGTGAGGAAATCGGACAATACAGCCAACCTCAAAACCGCAGTCGCCAACTAACTGACTAGAGAGTAACTGATTCTAACTAGTTCTACGTCACACAGCTGGTTTGACATTTGCTAAGAGCCAATAAGTTAACCCATTTCTTGTTGGCGTAAACTGGTTAGACTAACGTCACCAATAAATACAACGATGATTAACGTTACAGCAAAACTAATTATATCATCCGGATGATAAAGTTAGCTACCGTTAGCTAGCTAAAAGTTAACTTCCCTACGCAAGCCCACTAACATGGCTGGCTACTTCAGCGCTAGAGCCGACTCCGTACAGCTGACTGCCGGCCTATCCCAGGGCAGATAAGGGAAAATACCGATGGGTTACGTGCTGCATTTCAGCAGCCCGCTAACGTTAGCTCCTACTGCCAGGTAATGAGCTCACTGCCGTTAG